>JAYESA010000019.1:79677155-82077155 GCA_036927795.1 Iris macrosiphon | reverse complement strand
AACTTTTTTCTAGTATTTATTTGATAATTTGTGTCTATTGAAGTCATTGTGAATAATGTTTGATTCATGACAATTCAAGTTTCTTTACCTGATAGTTGCGAGAATATTGTGAGTTCTATGTGATAGGACAACTTCCATTATGCAGATGCTTAAGTTGGATGAGCAGCAAATTATTGGAGAAGCTAACTGCCTACTGTCAGAGGTATGTCAATTTTAAAACATTAATATTCTTATTTGGTTAGGACTGTCGTAGCACTTGTGTCTTGAGTAAGTCACTGGAAAAATCACAAGCTTTTCCTTCATATTTGTGTGTACTTTATTTATTTTCTACCATTACAATGTCTTGTAGATATGAACTTTTAATTGTTATTATCCAAATGATCAATTTCTTACCCACTCTAGTGGAAGAGGAAGAAGTAAAAGCATTTAATACTCCAACCCATCCTTATACATGTTTATCTCCTTTAAGTGGTTTTCTACTTATCCGTGGTCATTCTCTTCTCGTTTATTTCTTTTGCAGATTGTCACAAAGTCTACTAGATCATTGACTCTAAAGCTTGAGCACAGAGAAAATTCCCAAAAGATGGGAGACATCACTCTTCATGCTGAAGAGTGTGTTGGCTCAAAAACCATGGCCGAGATGGTATTCCGGTGTGCAGATCTGGAAAATAAAGATCTCTTCTCAAAAAGCGTAAGTACTGGTCATTATTTCATATCAAACCTATTAATTGTTCAATTGATGCCTCATGTGATGTAATTTTTTTTTTTTTTTCCTATTTACAGGATCCATTTTTGGTGATATCAAAATTGACGGAGTCTGGGGTTTCTGTCCCAATTTGCAAGACAGAAGTTAGAAAAAATGATCTTAATCCAACATGGAAGCCGGTAGCAGTGAATTTTCAACAAGTTGGAAGCAAGGTACAAGTTCCTCCCTTCTACGGCTATCAATTAGGTTTAATAGTTCCTCTTTTTAATGCTCTACTATTAATGTTATGCAGGAAAGCCCTTTAAGTATAGATTGTTATAATTTCAATAGCAATGGCAAGCATGATTTGATTGGGTAAAGACATTCATTTTCCTTTTTCTTTCTGTCTTCTTATTTGCTTCTTTGCCTCTGCAACTGTTGTGTACATGTTTAGGCCTGTGTTTTTTTTACCTCTTTCTTTCATTAAGGTTGCTTCTCAATTTTGAGTTATGCTTATATCTGGCTCAAATTGATGGGTGCATGTGTGAATGATGCTTAAGATGTTCGTAGTTTATCCTTTATACCAATTGAATTTCTTTTCTACATCCATCCTGATTGGACAGCAAAGCTGTGAAGTCACTCGCACAACTAGAAAAGCTTCTTTACAGTCAAAATGGTGAGCATTTGTTTATACCTACTGCTGTTGGGCATGGTCATGAGAATAAGGTAAGAGTTTTTTTTCTTGGAAGAATGCCTCTTTCTCTAAAAGAAATAACCTGTATTGACAATAAGTTGGCTCTTTGCTTGCAGATACTGAAGAGCCAGTTATTCGTTGACAGATTTTCTGAAAATAAGAGGCAAACTTTCTTAGATTACATTGCTGGCGGTTGTGAGCTAAATTTCATGGTAGCTATAGACTTCACAGGTCTGCGTGGTCGTCTATATTTATCTACTAGTGTTAAATTGTTTCCCCCTTGATGATACAAGCAAAGTGTTTTATTCATCAGCTTCGAATGGAAATCCCCGACTCCCAGATTCCTTACATTACATTGATCCCTCAGGCCGTCCAAATGCATATCAGAGAGTGAGCAACTGTGATTCAAAGTAGTTCTGGGTCTTGTCTACATATTTCTGTCACTAGAGAAACATATATGTTGATATATGTGTTCTTTTGTTTTTCTTTCTCGCAGGCAATACTAGATGTTGGAGAGGTTTTGCAATTTTATGATACTGATAAGCGCTTTCCTGCTTGGGGCTTTGGAGCAAGGCCAATTGATGGTCCTGTGTCCCATTGCTTTAACTTGAGCGGAAGCACTGACCATTGTGAGGTGATTGTTATCAAACATTTATTAATATAAAGATATCTGGCTTGCATTTGGTTTTGGTTTTAGTTTTGGGACAATCTACAAAGAATGAGAGTAATTCAAATGCTAAGTTGGTATGTTGATCACCAAAGTTTAGGTTCAGTGTCAGGCTGTCAGCAAATGAAACTCTCACCATACAAAACTTAGAGAGACTAATTATGGGATAGAAGGAAACAGAACATGCATAATATCAATATTTATGGAAATGAAAGTAATAGAAAATGATGAAGAGCAACCAAGTGATTAGCCTTTCAACTATGCTTTCACAAATCATGCTAACATAATCTACCATCAAATATCATGGATTCGTGAATGATTTGAAGGTGCCATATGGAACTATGAAACTTGGTGATCGCTGGACCTTTATTCAACAAGATCTAAATCGTAAAATTGACCAAATTATCTTTTTTTCTCCTTCAACAAGATCTAGTGACTAGTGTGAGGTTTCCTTTCTTTCACTATATAGAACTTGGTAATAGCGCATATCTTAATGCAGTTATTTGCTCTCAGGTTGAAGGAATCCCAGGTATAATGTCATCTTATATGAGTGCCCTGCGGAACGTGTCATTAGCTGGGCCAACCCTTTTTGGGCCTGTGATCAATACTGCTTCATTGATAGCCAGCCAGTCTCTTGGCAGCAGTCAACAAAAATACTACATTTTGCTCATAGTTACGGTAATGAAGCATCTTTCGCAACCTCACAAAGCTTTATTCAGGATACAGTAGTAAATCTAAACCTCACGACACTTTAATCAGGATGGAGTGATAACGGATCTCCAAGAATCAAAAGATGCATTGGTGAAGGCATCTGATCTACCTTTGTCAATCCTCATCGTTGGAGTTGGGGGAGCTGACTATAAAGAAATGGAGGTGTGATGGTGCATAGTTTTTCTATGTTTTCTTGTTTAAATTCATCTTTAACTATCTTTTATTTATTATTTAGGTTATTATTCTTTTTCCGTTGAATATTTAAACTCTAGTAGATTTAACAATGTCTTCAGACTAACATAATTTCTTGATATTTAGTTTTGAGAATATAAATTTCACTTCATTTGCCTAGATTCTAATTTGTCATGAGAGAAGAAGGTTGTCAAGATGATACATTAGCACATAACAAGTGATTCTCTTTCTTTTATCTAATTTGTTTAATTTGCAAATTTTGCTGAAGCAGATCTTAGACGCAGATAAAGGAGAGAGGCTAGAGAGCACAACTGGTCGACTGGCTTCTAGGGACATTGTCCAGTTTGTTCCTATGCGGGACGTGCAAAGTATGCCATTTATTTTGGAGCTGAATTTTACTTTATCTTGCTACTTGGTATTGATTTTTGCTCCATTTGCCTTCTAGTTCATTTTTTGCATTATTACTTATAGTCATATTGCTAAACTCTATTAAACATATATCATACGAAAGAATTGAAGCATCATTTTTTGGCATCTTTTGTATCATGGAAATGGAATTTTTCTTTTCATATGAGAAATTATATATTTCAAAACCTGCTTAAATTTTTTCTGGTTTTAAATCTCAAAACCTGCTTGCATTTCTCATGTCTCGTTTTTGATCTTGATGCACTGGTAGATGAAGTTTCTTACATCTGGTTTTAAATCTCAAACCTTCTTAAATTCTCACCATGTTTTAAGTTGTGCCTGAAATGGTCGGAAATTCTTGGTATATATTACGGACGACGCCATTGATTCAACAAACTTGATATATTACATTATCCAGTCATGATGCATGCAAGGAATCTGCCATTTTTTTTTTAATGTAAGTGGAATGGACGGACCACACTGAAAAAAGGGAAACTGCAAGCAGGGATGGCAGCTAAGCCTGTATTGGGAAGTAGGTTCAGCAGGAAACAAGAGAGTAGTCATACCCTTCCAAGCTATATAGCAGCGGGGGAGACCAAACAAATCTTTCATGCAATAGCGTGAAAAATCACATGATAAGAATAGGTGTTGGTGAGTCTCATCTGCTGAGTTGTACAACACACATCTCTTTGTTTATTGTATGAGACCAAGGTCTAACAATGTAGATTCTCAAAAGTACTATTAGGTTACTTATCCTCTTGCTTCTAGTGTTCTGGGCACACAAATAAGACCATAAAACCCTTGAGAGACGGTAACCACATAGTATACCTTCATATTTCCTTGCTTTCTATGCTGCATGGGTTCATTCCTAAAATATCAGTTTCAAATTGACCAGGAATTTGGATTTACATTATCATCTTTTGTTTAATGTACTCTTTCCTACATACTCGATATCATCCATATTTCTGCAAAGATCATGATGGCTAGATTTCTTTCAGGTGGCAGTGAGGTATCAGTGGTTCAATCCCTACTAGCAGAACTACCTGGACAATTTATGACCTATATGCAGAGTAGAGATATTCAGCCTCTTAACTGATTCGATTGTGGATTGAATGTACTGATCATTTGCCTTTTATGGCTTAAATGAGCTCATCGATCGCCATTCCTTGCGGCTAATGCAAACTCCAAGCTTCTATCCCTTCTGCAATTCTAATGACCGTCGCATCTTAAGTTTCAGCTGAACTTTCTTGCATCAATGACGATGGGTACGACACCGATGGAGGTCAAACATGATCAAGCTCGAAAGAGTATATCTTAACACATAATTTAGATGTACATAGCAGGGGAGCTTGAAAAAGATTGTATAATTCATTAGCTACATACAGCTTTCATAAAATTGAGTCAATTGTTGAGATTGCATGTCACACTAGGATTGCTGAAGTTTGGGGATGCTTTCTCTGCTGGTGAGCCATGTGAGTTGTGTGCTTCTGAACTTCAATGAACCATGATTTTGTTTGAGTCTGATTAGACCCACAGAGTCTGCAAATTGTTACCGAGTTTGAGATGCACTTGTTAGTTACAACGACAATGAACAAATTATGTACCATCGAGAGTAAATTCCATCATTAAAAAGAAGGTTTTTTTTGTTTTTTCTTTTCCTTGCATAGAAGTCCCTTAAATCTACCAAGTCACCCAAATATTGTTATTCACCTAGAAATCCCTTGAATCATCAGAAGTTTGAGATTTTACACTTATATGTGATCCATGACAGAATGCTAGATACAATTTTTGTTTGTAAAGATGTATTCCGTAAGGTTTTTGCGTTCATCTTCGGAGTGAACGGAAATGTCATTCAATTTTGCTCTCAGCGTTTTGGGTTCATCCTCGGAGCGATTGGAAGTGCCATTCAATTTTGCTCTCACCGTTATGTTGAGTTTAATGGGGTTACTTACATGAGTCAACCCATCCGTTTTAAATGGACCACTATCTGGATTTAATTGGACAAACTATGGAAGCCATTTAGTAATTTAAAATATTAATTGAAAAATTTAGAGAGAAAAATAGAGATTTACTTATAGTTTCTATTGATTTAGAGAAAGTATAGGATTGAGTTCATAGAGAGAGAATGTAGTGGTTTTGAAGAGGAGCATGTTCAAAGTAGTTATATTGTTCATAGTAGTTATATTGAGATGATTAAAGATATGTATTATGGAGTTAAGACGACCGTTCGAACTACTAGGAGGAGAGTTATCATTACCATTGGCTTACATTAAGGATCAACATTGAGCCTTTACTTTTTTGTGATAGTTGTAGATGAAAGTACTAGGTTTATCAAGGAGGATGTTCCATTGTGTACGATTTTTGCTAATGATAATGTCTTGGTTTATGAGAATAGAGAAGGGTTAAATGCTAAAATAGAACTGTGGAAAGAGACTTTGTAATATAAAGGATTTAGGATTAATAAAAGAAAACAAAGTATATGAGATGCAATTTTAATCCGAAGACAGAGAAATGAGGGAGATGGACAAGAGATACATAAGAGTGATAATTTCTGGTATTTAGGATTAATCATTCAGCATGATGGAGAAATTAAAAAGGATGCCATGCATAGAATTATAACTTGATGGTTAAAATTGAATATTTTTGGAGTAAGTTGTGATCGTAAGATACCTGTGAGTATAAGAAACATTCTACAAAACTGCTATAAGACCAACAATGCTTTATGGATTAGAGTGTTGAAAAATTGAGAAGCAACATGTTCAGAGAGTTAGTGTAGCCGAAATGACAATGCTAAGATGAATGAATAACAATACATTAAAGGGATGTTTTAGCAAATGCCTCAATTAAAAAAATATAAATAAGCATATACTTTCACTTATTTAAAAAAATTAGCAAATGTTTCCATTTCTTTGTATGCAACATTTAAAAATTTAAGATATACCCCCACTATTTTAACCAAAATTTTGATTATTTTACACATAATTGGGATATTTGCTAATTTTTTTTTTAAATAAGTGGGGGTATATGCTAGTTTCTATATTTGTAATGAGGACATTTGTTAAAATATTCCTACATTTAAAGGATATAATAAAAAATGATTATATATGTGAGAAATTAGAGGTGACACACCAATAAAGGACATATAAGAGAAAATCGACTTAGGTGATTTGGGATATGTGCAACACATACCAATAAATGCTCTTGTAAGGAAAAAAATGACAATATAGTAATTATTGGGAGTCAAAGACGGGGCAACGGATTTGAGAGTGTCAGCTACTAGAAATCACAAAGAAAACATGAACCACAATTCCACTACAAAGAACCAAGCACAGATCAAACACGCAATATGTGGTGGCTATGGACAAGCCGAACAAATTTTAATCTTCTATTAATCAAAAGATGGTAAATACAATTCACATCATCTTCTTTGCCCCAAAAAGACGATCCCTTACAACTCCTCAAGAAGAAGAATACAATTAGATCATAAACTAAACCCAACCTTACAAAGTTCTCTCTTACCTAACAATGGTTGTCCACAATCCAGTGGAGCTCAAAATTACATCTTGAGGCCCAAGTTTGTAATAGAAAATAAATGTAGAATATGTTGGGTTTGTATGGGAATAGTAGAAAATTATGGAATGCTTTGATTCCAAAGATTGTGTGGTCAAAAATTAATGTGGTAAAAAATAATATAAAATCTATAATCTAGAGATTGGGTTCCAAATTGAGTCTTACTATTCTCAAATGAGTTCCTACATTCAGAATGTAGATTTTATGAGCCCAAGCTACAACTCCTGTGGGTGGGTTGGGACCATCATGAAATTCTAATTGAGCCTTACTATTCTATAAAATAAGATCCTACATTCTGAATCTAAAATCTAGAAATTGGGACTGGCCTTTCTCTTGATGCTCTTAGACGTCCCTTTTTCTATCTCGAATTGCAAGAACCTACTAGCAGAAATTTTGTAGATGATGGACCTCCTTGAACACTAGAAGAGCATACAATTGCGGATCTCCTTAGCCGCCTCCTATTTATAGGGGCCAAGAAATCCTGATAGGCATTTAGAAAATCTTGACTTATTTATGTATCATTTAAATCAACCAAAAACTTGATCAGAACCAAACAAAAAAAAAATGTGATTTCCGCCCAAGCTGTCTGAGACCAAACTTTTTCTTTGCCTCGATCATAATTTCGATTTTACCACACATAACTTGTTGGAAAATTCATAATTTCTGGTTGTCTAGAAGCAAAATTTCTGTTATGTATTCTCTCTGAAATAATCCCCTATCTTTGTGACCGCTTCGCTCTTTTGGTCCACAACACTCACTACCAGAATAAGTCAAATTAGCGATGTCTGAAAACATCGTTAAATGATATAAAAACGTCGCTAAAAAAGTTTAGCGACGTAATTAGCGACGTTTACTAGCGACATATTAGCATCGCTAATATTTTTTAAATTAACGACGTTAGCGACGCAACGTATCTAACTTAGTGTAACTGCCACATTTCTAGATTAGGGTATTTTTGTTATTTTGCATATTATTTATTTTTAGTGATTAATATTTATTCATTGTGCTAATAATTAATTTTTGTGCTTGAGCTATTTATTTATTTATTTATTTTATAGTTAGTGTGCTAGCATAATTATTTGGACTTGACACTAGTGGACCTAATTAGAACTTGTCATGACATATTGAACTCAACATTTGGGCTAGGCCCATTAGACTCATCCCTCTTGACTAATTATGTGACTTAATTAAACCTTCATTAGGAAGAGAAGCTTCCTCCTTAATTAAATTCTTCATGACAATCCTCAAGGGGTATTCTAAATATTATACATTGCTTGGGAGAGGGGCAAGGGACCGACCACTACATAGAGGGGGTTCTCTCTCTCTCTCTCTCTCTCTCTCTCTCTCTCTCTCCTCTCTCTCTCTCTCTCTCTCTCTCTCCACTTCATTTTATTTCAATTCTAGATTCCCAATTTAGTTCATCCCCAAATTGACTCATCCCTCTACCAAATTCAACCTAATTCACACCTATTCCCTCTTATTTTTACCATCTAAGAAGCATTGCTTAAATTGCAAGGAGCTCTTGAAGGAGGAGGACTTGGCAAGAAGATTGTGTACTAAATTGTGTCCATTGAACATTTTATTGGGAATCCATCTCCCAATAGATAAATTCTGAATCCACCCCTTAATTTAGACTATAATTACTGCATTTAACCATTAGGAATCATCCCTTGTCTTAGGACTATCCATAGGATCAAGAACTATGTTCATATGACTTGTATTATGGAATCTACATGGTAATTTGTGCCTAATTAGGGAGAATTACGAGATTGACACATCAAGTGTGTGTAATGAGACCAATTACATCTAATTAGACTTAGATCGGGATTGTGGGACTAGATACGTGTCCATAATTGGACACGAGTAGAACTTATCATGGTATTTCGTAATACGGTGTGATACGGGGCTAAATTTTGGATAATTTGTACTATTTCTCTTCAATTCTCATTCTAGCAAGTTACATATTAGTTATATAATAGTGTATTTGATATGTAGGAATGTATATTGTCACACCCCAGTCCCAAAAATACACGAAACCAGGCCACGTGGCAATAGCCAGCTGTCACATCTCCGAGGATATTCTAATTTAATGGATCCAACGAAGAGTGCTACGCTGTCCTAAATAACTATCAAGTCCAATATCAATCACGACAGGTAAATCTAATCTCATCCACAATATAATCAGAAAGAAAGTACTAAAATAAATACTAGAACATAAACACCAGTCTCATATATCATAGTACAACCCATAATGTCTGGTGGGAACAAACCTACTACTATAACGAAATAAAATACTGAATGACAGATAAAAGAGTAATGACTAGGGCATCGGCTGACTAGATAATGATGCTCCCAATCCTAGGCAGAAGGCCTACCAACTGATCACGGAAACTCCGACGGTAGCACCTCTAGCTCCTCAGCTGTAGCGTACCTAGTCTCCTGTCCTGGGCCGTACACTGTGGGGTAATATACCTCGTCCAAATCTGGTAAGGGACCAGGTCCTTAGAGGGACGTAACAAGATACATAGAAACATGCCATATATATAAATACTGAATAAAATAAATGCCATAAGGGTGTGCTAACCATCTAAGTGAATGTAATATGAGGACAATATTGGTACGTATGGGTAGGTGTAGGCATAACGTCCATATCGCTCCAAAGAACGTAGAATCTGCATAGTATATCGTCCATATCACTCCGAAGAACATGGAAGCTGAATAGTATATCGTCCATATCACTCCGAAGAACGTGGAAGTTGGATAGTATATCGTCCATATCGCTTCGAAGAACGTGGAAGCTGAATAAAGGAGGTCATTGGATCCGTGGCTCCTCCGGATACTACGGATTCCAATGTGTGTATCCCATATGCCTACTAATTATCCTCTCCGCCCAATGTAGACATACAAGTCGAATACTCGACGTGCATACCACGTATCTATATGCCAGTCTCTACCAATATAAAATCCTGAATTACGTACTAACCATGATGCATGTCGCACGCACCAATAGCTAGTCGAGTACGCGAACCCGCATCCCAACATGAAATTGTCACTGTGAACGTGTAAGAGTGTCAGGTCTCGGAAGATATCAGAGTATCCTCCCAAATGGGGTGAGTCTGCTAGAGACTAGGTTAAGTACACTAAATCATTGATGCATCCGTCGACTGCACCCGAGTCAATCTCGGACGCGCACAGTTGTATAAAATAAAGCAACAAGATCACAATACAACATATGCATAATTTAAATTAAGCAGTAAATATGGCAAGGTATCTTGCTTGGGTCCTCAAGCTGTGAATGCCAATAGCCTGCTCCTGCAGTATCTCCTGGCTGGTCCAATGACCCTAAACATACAATATAATATAGAAATCCAGCATCAGACACTATAGTAATACATACAGACACTACGCTGCTCTTAGGTACTGACGCAAGGTCACGGCTGGTCGACTACAGAGTCTCGTGTGCACGTAGCTAGGGTGCACACGGGTCCTGTCCTCGATCACCGTGTCTCTCGTGATAATAAGCTACCGAAGTTATGGGTTTTACGGAACTATTTATGTTTTGTACAATTATAAGTCCTTCTATCTCATGTTTGAGCATACATGCAGAGGTCCAGGTTTTTAGGTGAAATACCAGTCTTTATAATCGAGTTCTATCATTAAGGTAATTGCTAGTTATTTAAATAAATGCTAAATCTTGTTAACATACATACTCATATATATAGTTTAGTGTTAATTAAGCTTGTGTCCAAGACTACGACACTTGACACGATGACACGACGGTTATATATAAACAACGATACGAGGAGAGAAGGGAACCAGAGGGCGAGTACCTAGTTGGTTGGACGAGGGTCTCCTTGCTGACTGGTCGTTCTCTGGCGAGTGGTGGGGCTCCGAAGTCGGCAGCAATCAACGGCAGTGGTGGTAGCAACTGCAGTAGGTGTAGCAGCGGCAGCAGCGGCTTTGCAGTGGCGGCAGCGACTGGCTGGGACGCTGTTGGTCGGGGGGAGGGGAGGTATTGCTGGTAGGGTTGGTGGTGCTGAAGGCGGGGTGGTGGTGGCTGAGGGCAGTCAGGCGGCTTGGGGGAAGTCGGCTAGGGGTCGGGTGATGAGGTTGCGGGGGTTGTGCCTAATGGTGAAGGGAATGGTGATGATGGAGGAGGTCCGGTTGGTGCAGGGGACTGTGGTGGTGGTGGTCCGGCGTTGAGAGGGCAGTACAAGGGGTGATGAGGCTGTGGAGTCGTCCGGTCGGGGTAGGGGATGGGGTGCTCAGGTGAGATGGAGGAGTAGGCTAGGGTTTATTTGGAGGTGGTGATGAAAATGAGTTTTAGGGTTTTGAGTTAGGGAATATGTGTATTTATATGGGAGGGGGTTTATGGGCTGCCCTCGGGACTTGGGCCTGCCTGGACTCGTTGGGGTGGGACTGGTCCACATAAAAAGGTGTAAATAGGCTTGGTGGGGTCTCACTATGGGTGAAATTTGGCCTCTAATTTAATTTAATTAAAACAATGCGCAAGGCGTTCTTTAATCAATTAAAGACACATGGAATTAAAATTAGGTGGGACACAAGGGTCAGATGGGTAGTCTAGCATGTCTAGGTGAGGTATATGAAATTTATTTGAGGGTAACTACTAATGTAGCGCTCCAAATATCGAAGCAACGGTAAGTTGTATTAAGTCACTTAATTGCTGTATATTAATCTTGATTGTATCCAAATTAATCCCAGTCTCTCAATTTAAATTAAATTAAATCCTAAATTGGTCGAGGGGGTTTACAATCTACCCTTCTTAGAGCATTTTGTCCTCTAAATTAAAACATACGTAAGATGAGAACTACTGATTGAAATTAAAATACTACTACATACCTAGGCCTTCGAAGAGATGGGGATAACGCTGGCGAATATCCTCCTCGCGTTTCCAGGTCGACTCATCTGGTGCATGATGCCTCCATGCAACACGAACTAGGGGAATAGTCTGACCTCGCAATACCTTCTCACTCCTGTCCAGAATCTCAATAGGCTCCTCTTGGTATGATAAGCTCGGGCCGACCGTGGTTTCTGAATGGTCAAGTGCATGACTCGGATCCGTCATGTACCTCCTTAGCTGAGATACATGGAATACGTCATGGACTCCTTCTAAGGTCTGGGGGAAGGCTAACCTGTAAGCAACCTCTCCGATGCGTTCTAACACATCGAATGGTCCGATGTACCTCGGACTCAGCTTTTCTCTGCCTCCAAATATGATAGTCCCTCGAGTAGGTGAGATCTTTAGAAATACGTGATCTCCAACCTGAACTCTAGGGGTCATCGATGCGCATTCGCCCAATGCTTCTGCCTGTCCTGTGCTGCTCGCAGGTGTCCTTGGATCTTCTTCACCTTCTCTACTGTACGAACAACCAGTTCTGGCCCAAGAATTTGTCTCTCGCCTATATCGCTCCAACATACTGGGGAACGATACTTCCTTCCATATAACGCTTCATAGGGAGCCATCTGAATGCTCGCTTGATAGCTATTATTATAGGAAAATTCGACCAAATACAAATGGCTCTCCCATGATCCTCCGAAATCGAGCATGCATGCTCTTAACATGTTTTTAAATGTCTGAATGGTACGCTCGGACTGGCTATCTGTCTGCGGATGATACGATGTGCTAAACTTCAGGCGTGTACCGAGACTCTCTTGTATACTCCGCCAAAAGTAGGATGTAAACCTCGTATCCCTGTCATACACGATACTAACTGGCACTCCATGTAGTCACACAATCTCCCTCATGTACATCTCTGCTAAGACCTCTGTAGATTGCCCAACTCTGAAGGGTAAAAAGTGTGCGGACTTGGTGAGTCTATCTACGATTACCCATACTGCATTTTGACCACTAGGACTCCTCAAAAAGCCCGTAACAAAGTCCATAATAATATGCTCCCATTTCCACTCTGGTATCGGAAGCGGTTGAAGTAATCCTGCAGATCTCTGATGCTCAGCCTTGACTTGCTGACACACCAGGCACTTCACCACAAAGCGAGCTATCTCCCTCTTCATTCCATGTCACCAGTAGTACTGCCTTAAGTCTCTGTACATCTTCGTACCTCCTGGATGAATAGAGTAGGTTGAACTGTGTGCCTCTGACATCAACTCCTGACGAAGTTCTCCATTTGGAACATAGAGACTATCTCTATATCTCAAAGTCCCGTCTTCATGTATACGCAGTCCTGTCTGTATTCCAGCCTTTGTCCTCTGTCGAAGCCTCTGAAATCTGGCATCTGTTGGCAAAACAGCCTTGATCCTTTCCACTAATATTGATTACAACTAAAACTCGACAACTGTCCGTCTACTCCGGGCATAACGACCTCTATACCCATATGCTCTAGATCTCTCAACAGATGTTGCTGGGTAGTCAAGAAAAATGCCATGGGTCTTCTGCTCAATGCGTCAGCTACTACGTTGGCCTTTCCCGGGTGGTACTGTAGCTCAATCTCAAAGTCTGTCATCACCTCGAGCCAATGTCTCTGTCTCTGGTTCAGGTCCTTCTGAGTGTAGACGTACTTTAGGCTTTTGTGATCCGTGAATATCTCTACTCTTTCTCCGTATAGGTAGTGCCTCCGAAGCTTCAAAGCAAAGATTACAGCGGCAAGCTCCAAGTCGTGGGTGGGATAGTTCTTCTCATGGGTCCTTAACTATCTAGAGGCATAGGCCACAACCTTTCTATGCTGCATTAAGACACATCCTAATCCTTTCCCAAATGTATCACTATAGATCACAAATCCTCCGGGTCCAGAAGGTATGGTCAAGATAGGTGCTATAGTCAGACGCTTCTTCAGCTCATCAAATGCCTTCTGACACTCCTCTGTCCAAGTGAACTCCTGCTCCTTACGAGTCAAGCGGGTTATCGGCTCTGCGATCTTGCGAAGTTCTCCATGAATCTCCGATAATATCCGGCAAGTCCTAGGAAACTCCTTACTTCTGAGATATTGGTAGGGGTTGGCTATGTCTCCACTGATGAAATCTTCGCCGAATCTACTGAGATTTCATCTCCTGAGATAACATGTCTAAGAAAAGCGGCACGATCTAGGAGGAACTCGTACTTGCTCAGCTTGGCATAAAGCCTCTCTCTCCTCAGCATCTCTAACACTAGTCTCAAGTGCTCTTCGTGCTCCTCGTGGCTCTTCGAATACACCAAGATGTCATCGATGAAGACTACCACGAACTGGTCTAAGTATTGGTGGAAGAATCTGTTTATCAAGTTCATAAATATAGCAGGTGCATTCGTCAGTCCAAAAGGCATCACTAAGAACTCGTAGTGACCATAACGAGTCCTGAATGCTGTCTTTTGAATGTCTTCTCTTCACACTTTTACTTGATGATAACCCGATCTCAAGTCGATCTTTGTGAACACCACTGCTCCTGTCAACTGGTCGAGTAAATCATCAATCCGTGACAGGGGGTACTTGTTCTTGATGGTCAAAGCATTAAGGGCTCTGTAATTAATGCACATGCATACTGTTCCATCTTTCTTAGGTACAAACAACACTGGTGCTCCCCAGGGTGATGCACTAGGACGGATAAATCTCTTGCTCTGCAACCCCTCTAATTGTAGCTTCAGCTCCTCTAGTTCCTTCTTGGCCAATCGGTATACATTTGAAGATACCGGTGCTGCTCTGGGTACCAATTCAATAGTGAACTCCACGTCTCTATCTGGCGGTAAGCCTGGCAATTCTTCAGGAAAAACATCCTCGAATTCTGAAACTATCGGCGGGGTTACCATCTCCATAGCCATGTAAGTTCCCACTGTCTGTCCTACTCCTTGCTCGACAGTCCCTCGTATGTACTCGAACTCCGGTTGATCTGGTGGTCTAAAAGTAATGCTACCTTTCTGGCAGTCCAGTACGACATTATACTGGCTTAACCAGTCCATGCCTAGCACAACATCAAAGTATGGCATGGGTAATACCAAGAATCGTGCTCTCATCTCTCTACCATATACGACTACCGAACACGTTCTGATAGTACTGGTAACCGGCACGATGCCTCCTCCGGTAAGAATCTTCCAACTCTTAGGTAAGAGGGAAGTAGCTACTCTATGCATTGCTATAAATCTACTAGATATGAACGATAATGTAGATCCAGAATCAAACAATGCAGTTGCAGGTAATGATGCAACTAAAATGGTACCTGTGATAGCCTCTCCCTCAGTTTTCTCCTCAGTAGCTGCTAGTGCAAAGGCCTGTCCGTGCCTCTGCCCTCCTGTCTGCTGTCGGGCTCGATCAAACTATGCCTGCTGAGGGGCTCAAGGTGGTCCCTTCTGAATTCCTCCTGGTGCTGGTGGACGCTGTCCTCCTGGCGGGGGTAGTATCCTCGAAACTGGTGCTGTTGGCCTCTGTCCGGTCTGCGGTGCTATGTCTCTGCGCTGTGGGCAGTCTCGGGCATGGTGTTGGTTTGATCCACAAATCATGCATACTGATAGTCTCTTTCGTCAGTCCCTCTGAAAATGTCCTCTCTTACCACAGTAGTGGCAAGTCGGAAGCTCCCTCTGCTGGTGTGGTGCTATCCTCTGTTATGTCTGTGCTTCGGAACGGCGGATCGGTCCTCTTGCTCCGGGCTGGGCTCTGGCTGGTGTAGTCGTGCTGGAACGTTTTGTTCCTCTGCCGATGGCCTCCTGGATCCTCGCCTCTGCAAGAACCTTCTCATAAAAAATCCTCGCTTGTGTGGTGGTATACCTCTGTAGCTCGAATGTGAGACCGTGATGGAATCTTTGGGCCTTCTCTAGATCATTGGGTATCAGGACGCACCAAATCTGCTAAGTCGGCTGAACTCTGCGTCATATGCATCAACAATCATATTCCCTTGTTCTAGATGTAGGAACTGGGAGTACAGGGCATTTCTGACTGTAGCTGGAAAATACTTTACATTGAAGTATTCTAAGAACTGTTCCCAAGTCTGATTCTTGCTTACACTACGATCAATAGAATCTCACCAGTGATGGGCGTTGCCTTTTAGTTGGGCCCTCACTGCGGTCATCCAAAGGTCTGGGTGCAGTTGTGAAGCCTCTAGTAGCATCTCCGTATTAGCGACCCAATCAGAGATCTCTTCTATAGTCTCGTTGCCTGAGAAAGTATCTGGTCCCATATGTCGGAACCATCTTATAGTACCACCTGTCTGAGCTGGTGGAGGTGCTGGTACTGGTGCTGTGACAGGTGTCCTTTCTAGTACTGCCATCAAACTCTATCTCAATGTCTCGGTCTGATGCCACTGTGCTTGCATCAAAGTCTGGAAGAACTAAAGCAACTGTGGCTGTCCATCTAATTGTGGCATCTGGGGTGGATACGGTGGAGGTGGTGGTAATGGAACCTCTGGCTGTGCAGTAGGTGTCTCCTCAGATGTCGGCCTCTCAGCCTGTGGCATCGGTGTAGCTTCCGAAGTCTGGCCCTCAAAATGCTGCATGGGGATCGTCTAGGAAGTCTGTCCCTCATGCTGTTGTGTAGGATCGCCCTGAGAGATCTTGCACCAATGTATTAGCAGGGCCTGTAATGGTGGTTGCCCTCTAGGTGGTCCTTGGGGTATCTCCTCTCTTTGGGTGGTGTTGGCTGGCACCACGGCACTGGGTGCTCCTTGTCCACTACGCAAGTTCATCTTGCTGCAAGAGGTAGGACTCATTACAAGAGTATGAAATCAAACAAACATGATGCATATATTTAGAAATAATACGAAGGAAGTTCAAAGACGTAATCAAAGTGGATGAGACCTAGTAATTTCTATCCTATTGCAGGTTCGCTGGGCATGTTACCATACCATAAACGATAAGGTCTGACCTGCATGGGCCACCACTAAAACTATGTCATGCCCCAGTCCCAAAAATACACGGAACTAGGCCACGTGGCAATAGCCAGCTGTCACGTCTCCGAGGATATTCCAATTTAATGGATCCAACGAAGAGTGCTACGCTGTCCTAAATAACTATCAAGTCCAATATCAATCACGACAGGTAAATCTAATCTCATCCACAATATAATCAGAAAAAAGTACTAAAATAAATACTGGAACATAAACGCTAGTCTAAAATATCATAGTACAACCCAGAATGTCTGGTGGGAACAAACTCACTACTATAACGAAATAAAATACTGAATGGCAGATAAAAGAGTAATGACTAGGGCATCGACTGACTAGATAATGATGCTCCCAATCCTAGGCAGAAGGCCTACCAACTGATCACGGTAACTCCGACAGTAGCACCTCTAGCTCCTCAGCTGTAGCGTACCTAGTCTCCTGTCCTGGGCTGTACACTGTAGGGTAATATGCCTCATCCAAATCTGGAAAGGGACCAGGTCCTCAGAGGGACGTAACAAGATACATAAAAATATGCCATATATATAAATACTGAATAAAATAAATACAATAAGGGTGTGTTAACCATCTAAGTGAATGCAATATGAGGACAATATTGGTACATATGGGTAGGTGTAGGCATAACGTCCATATCGCTCCGAAGAACATGGAATCTGTATAGTATATCATATATATCGCTCCAAAGAACGTGAAAGCTGAATAGTATGTCGTCCATATCGCTCTGAAGAACGTGGAAGCTGAATAAAGGAGGTCATTGGATCCGTGGCTCCTCCGGATACTACGGATTCCAATGTGTACATCCTATACGCCTACTAATTATCCTCCCCGCCCAATATAGACATACAAGTCGAATACTCGATGTGCATACCACGTATCTATATGCCAGTCTCTACCAATATAAAATCCTGAATTACGTACTAACCGTGATGCATGTCGCACGCACCGATAGCTAGTCGAGTACGCGAACCCGCATCCAACATAAAATTGTCACTGTGAACGTGTAAGAGTGTCAGATCTCAGAAGATATCAGAGTATCCTCCCAAATGGGGTAAGTCTGCTAGAGACTAGGTCAAGTACATTAAATCATCGACGCATCCGTCGACTGCACCCGAGTTAATCTCGGACGTGCACATTTGTATAAAAGAAAGCAACAAGATCACAATACAATATATGCATAATTTAAATTAAGCAGTAAATATGGCAAGGTATCTTGCTTGGGTCCTCAAGCTGGGAATGCCAATAGCCTGCTCCTGCAGTATCTCCTGGCTGGTCCAATGATCCTAAACATACAATATAATATAACAATCCAGCATCAGACACTATAGTAATACATACAGACACTACGCTGCTCTTAGGTACTGATGCAAGGTCACGGCTGGTCGACTACAAAGTCTCGTGTGCACGTAGCTAGGGTACACACGGGTCCTGTCCTCGGTCACCGTGTCTCTCGTGACAATAAGCTACCGAAGTTATGGGTTTCACGAAACTATTTATGTTTTGTACAATTATAAGTCCTTCTATCTCATATTTTAGCATACATACAGTGGTCCAGGTTTTTAGGTGAAATACCAGTCTTTATAATCGAGTTCTATCATTAAGGTAATTGCTAGTTATTTAAATAAATGCTAAATCTTATTAACATACATACTCATATATATAGTTTAGTGTTAATTAAGCTTGTGTCCAAGACTACGACACTTGACACGATGACATGACAGTTATATATAAACAACGATACGAGGAGAGAAGGGAACCAGAGGGTGAGTACCTAATTGGCTGGACGAGGGTCTCCTTGCTGACTGGTCGTTCTTCGGTGAGTTGTGGGGCTCCGGCGTCGGCAGCAACCAACGGTAGTGGCGGCAGCAACTTCAGCAGGTGTAGCAGCGGCAGCAGCAGCTTTGCAGTGGCGGCAGCGACTGGCTGGGACGCTGTTGGTCGGGGGGAGGGGAGGTATTGCTGGTAGGGTTGGCGGTGCTGAAGGCGGGGTGGTTGTCACGCCCCAGTCCCAAAAATACGTAGGACTAGGACACGTAAGCATGCCAGCCGCATGGATATGGCAACTCCAATATATGGAAACCAAATCCACACGTACGCTGTAATATGAATATCAAATCCACAAGTGGTATAACTGTAATACAAGTCACAGGGTAAAATCTAAATCTCATCCACCAAAATCATATAGAAATAAATAAACAGTATCGATGAAACTAGATCTCAATAAAAAGTATCTAGGATGACAGTTGGATGGAAACAAATCCACTACCAACTCGAATAGGAAAGGTAAATACAATATAAGTACAACACAATCAAACCCAATATATGTATACCAGCTATCGATCACGGCTCGAAGAGAAGACATCCACTAAGCATATACAACCATCCAAATCTGCGCTCCTGCAAATACTCAAGAACAGATACACCTGGCAGCGGACCAGGTCCTCAGAGGGACGTAATAAGATACAGAAAATACGAGCCAACTTGAATACAATAAACATGCATATAATTTGAAAATAAATAAGTACGATGTATAAGACAATCTATATGAATGCAAATGAGGACAACTTTTCGACGTATGGGCAAGGGTAGTCTACTCGATCTAAGCCTCACAACTCACACACCCATCTAGAACATCAGAAATCGACATACCTCTGGGGTAGCGACCAGCGCGACTCTACAGAAATCGACATACCTCTGGGGTAGCGACCAGTGCGACACACGCCCGTAGTGCGAACTATATACTACGGTTTACCAGAGTGGTTAAAATCCCATACGCCTAATGATTGTCCTCCCATGATACTAGGTGCCATGTGTGTGTCAACATATCTAATACATAGTAATGACTGAAGAAAAACTACACATGCAAGAACTATACAGAAATGAAATAAATAAAAAGAAATATAAATAGCATGCAAAGTACTGTAAACAATTTGGCAAGGTATCTTGCCTGTGGTCCTGCTACTGGTATGAATCAGAGTCCAAGTCACAGTCCAAATAGCCTATGTATTACAAATTTATCACGTCAAAAGATAATTTATTTTAATTTATTTAATTCTGGAATAATTAGTCTAAAATCCTATTTTAATCATATTATTCTGATTTTTATGTTAATTCCTAAATTTTGTCCAAAAAAACTGAATTTTATCAACTCGAGACTCATGGCACGCAAATCGAGGCGATCTGTTGACCGAAAAGTCAACCGACACAAACTCAATTTTCATGCATGATTTCCTGTAGATTTCAGCGTAAAAAACATGCTGGAATTTATAGCTCGTCCGAATTCAAATTCGTTTGGGAATTATGGCACATACAAATTTTGTATTGTGCACCGATGGTTAAATTCTAACCTAAAAGTTCTACAGAATTAATAGTATGTAAATACTTTGAATTAAATTCTGAGAAAAATACATGTCAATGATCTCGATATTAGCTTTCCGAAACTTTAAACGGTTCATGATTCTGATTCCGGGTTCTTCCGAAATTGCGAAAACATCAAAATATGTCTATTTTCCGACATGCTGTGCTCTACGAATTTTCCAGAATTTAGTACTAATAATTTAGAAAAAACATTTATATAATCAAAAATCTAACCTCATTATTGTTCTAAAAAAAAAAACTAGGCCTCGTTTGGAGTCCGGAGCTATGCGCAATGGCTTCTGGAAGATGAAGGAACCCTAGATGACAATTCTCCAAAAATCGGCTGAAGAAAAACCCTAGAAATTAATATCTAAACTATTATATATATATATATAGGAGAGAGAAAGTGTAGCCGCGGCTCACAGTGCGCCACGTGGCAGCCATCCGTGCAGCCCCGCCCAGATCGAACGGTCGCAGTTCGATGCGGCTCGGCTCAGCTGAGTCCGAGTCGAACTCGGTCTCGGCTCGGCTCGAGGTCGGCTCGGCTCGGTTCGCACCCACTCAGCGGTCACTGACAGGCGGGCCCGACACTGTTCACTGCTGGAGGCTGACAGGTGGCCCCCCTGTTTGCTGACTGGGCAGAATTAATTACTTTTTGGGTTTCTTTTTTAGAAATTAGTTTTTAATTCAGTTTTTCATAATTAACTCGAAATAAATGCTAAAAATAATGAAAAATTCCCAAAAATTTCTAGAAAATATATTTTATTATTTAGAACCTAAAATAAAATTTTGGGATATTTTTAATTAAGTTTGAACATAAAATAAATTCTTTAAAGTCCTCAAAAATTAGTGTTACTAGTTTTTAATTAACTAAAAATTATGAAAAAATCCCAATAATCTAAAATAGCCTAAAAATAATTCTAAATATATATTTATATAAGTAAATATACTAAAAAAATTATTTTCTAATTAACTAAGATAATACTCTAAATAAATTCAACATCTATAATAAATATAATAATATAAAATATACACAAATACCTATTTTGGGTGAGGAAGTTTACAATCTACCCAACTTAAAACAATTTCGTCCTCGAAATTAAAATAAGGTATAATTTGTTAAATCCTTCACATTCGTACATAAGGTACGTCAATCGCAATCTCTTCCAAAAATTTAAATAACAAAATCTATTCAAATCTATCGCGATCACTTCAAAATTAAGATAACCACTGTTTAAATCAAAATTCAACCTGTCATAATCTCTTCTCGATTTTTAAATAATCAACATCCAAATCTAACTCAAGTCTATATGACATTCCACATCAAAATTTATATCATAATTTCCAACAATCATAATCTCCTCTAGACTTTGAACAATAAACAATTCTAATCAAATCTTATTCCTATTCTTAACTTAAGAATTTTGTACTATTCAAATATTTAAACTCAATTTACATCCTCAATATTTCAAATAGGTGACCCAACAATCAAAATTGAACTTTTAATTCAAATCATCAAATTGTAAAATTTAAATCTAATTAACCAATTGTTCAAGTCTAAAATTCTATTTTTATCCTCAAAATTTAAATCGATGATTCATCCTTCAATATTCAAAATTTAAATCATGTGCTCAAAGTATAAATATTTGGTCCGCAATATCAAGATTTTAAAATTCGTTAAATCCTCATTATCTTAATCCTTCTTTTAAATTTTTTCAAAATTAAAATGACTTGAATCTCCCAATCTAATCTTACTTGATCACAATCTAAAAGAAATTCCTCTCAAGTTGACAATGCACTGCTACCCAACTTAGAATTTATCCATCTATCACAGAAGGCTATATACTTTAAGAAAAATATTCCTTAATTTATTTACTCATGTAATTCAATCCTCAAAACTTCAACGCCGATTATATCATATATGATATGTCCTTAATTACAAAAGAATAATCCTCAAGTATGTGATCGGCCTACGGGGTATATCTAGTACTCTCTGTGTATTAAACTTATACCAAGCACGAGGTTTCGTCTTTCCGAAATAAGAGAAGACGAAGATCAATAATAAAGAGTTTAAGGGGGAGGTAATAGAATAGAAGTATCGGGATCAAGGCGTTTAAAGAATTCAAATAGGAATTGTCAAAGCAGTTGTGGATTGAAGTCCTATTTTGGTAATGCCTATCCACATGCTCGCATCGGTACAGTTATGTAACGGATACAATATGCTTAGACATATCTAGAGGGCAAGTACAAGTGTCTACTAGTCAACTATATATCTCAATCCACATAAAGTATTATTGCGAAGGGCGAATCAAGCGCACTATGGTTGATCAGACCGTAATACACTAATTCTGAATTGTATTATTGTGGGCCTCCCCAATAATACATATGTCATGAACAAGCTCGATAAAGAATAAGCTTACAAAAACTAGGCTATAATAGCAGTATAAGTCAGGGTAGTACAGCAAATATAAGTACGCTATAATTTAATTCAAGATTCACAAAAACAAAAACAACTAAACAACAATAATAAAAGACTCTACAATCCCTACAGTTATCATACAACCTCCTTGTCTAAGTCGCTAGTCGACCAAATAGGGGCAAGGATATCTAAATTCTATCGTCTGAATAAACATTATCGTCTTTTGCTAGAATGCAATTAATGTTGTTCAATCACACTCCATTAATAGGTCAAAAGACTATGTGATACTAGGTGTCAAACATTATGGTAAAACTTCTAACTAACTCTAGTAGTGTCTATACTACTCTCAAGTCTTCTTAATACATCAAGGGGTAATGGTATACCAATCTAAAGATAAGAAATTCTAGGGTTCACTAGATATCTAAACTTAGTGGTGTGTCTATATTCTCGTTGTATTATTAATAGGTGTGCTACTCTAATTATCATCTAACAACAGGAACTTCTATATTATAGGAGAAGGCTATACTTAAAGAACTATTAGGAAAGTACATAAATCGAGCAGGATGCGGCTATTCAAATAGAACAGATTGGAAGGAAGAATGAGTCATAGTCAAATATGGATGAGATCCTATACTCTATTCCTAGGTGCAGGCTTGCTTGGTACAGTAACGTAACCGAGACAATATACTCTCGACCTGCATGGGCCACCACAAAAATATGTCACGTCCCAGTCCCAAAAATACGTAGGACTAGGACACGTAAGCATGCCGGCCGCATGGATATGGCAACTCCAATATATGGAAACCAAATCCATACGTACGCTGTAATATGAATATCAAATCCACAAGTGGTATAACTGTAATACAAGTCACAGGGTAAAATCTAAATCTCATCCACCAAAATCATATAGAAATAAATAATCAGTATCGATGAAACTAGATCTCAATAAGAAGTATCTAGGATGATAGTTGGATGGAAACAAATCCACTACCAACTCGAATAGGAAAGGTAAATACAATATAAGTACAACACAATCAAACCCAATATAAGTATACCAGCTATCGATCACGGCTCGAAGAGAAGACATCCACTAAGCATATACAACCATCCAAATCTGCGCTCCTGCAAATACTCAAGAACAGATACACCTGGCAGCGGACCAGGTCCTCAGAGGGACGTAACAAGATACAGAAAATACGAGCCAACTTGAATACAGTAAACATGCATATAATTTAAAAATAAATAAGTACGCTGTACAAGACAATCTATATGAATGCAAATGAGGATAATTTTTCGATGTATGGGCAAGGGTAGTCTACTCGATCTAAGCCTCACAACTCACACACCCGTCTAGAACATCAGAAATCGACATACCTCTGGGGTAGCGACCAGCGACTCTACAGAAATCGACATACTTCTGGGGTAGCGACCAGCGCGACACACGCCCGTAGTACGAACTATATACTATGGTTTACCAGAGTGGTTAAAAGCCCATACGCCTAATGATTGTCCTCCCATGATACTAGGTGCCATGTGTGTGTCAATATATCTAATACATAGTAATGACTGGAGAAAAACTACACATGCAAGAACTATACAGAAATGAAATAAATAAAAAGAAATATAAATAGCATGCAAAGTACTGTAAATAATTTGGCAAGGTATCTTGCCTGGGGTCCTGCTGCTGGTATGAATCAGAGTCCAAGTCACAGTCCAAATAGCCTATGTATTACAAATTTATCACGTCAAAAGATAATTTATTTTAATTTATTTAATTCTGGAATAATTAGTCTAAAATCCTATTTTAATCTTATTATTCTGATTTTTATGTTAATTCCTAAATTTTGTCCAAAGAAACTGAATTTTATCAACTCGAGACTCATGGCACGCAAATCGAGGCAATCTGTTGACCGAAAAGTCAACCGACACAAACTCAATTTTCATGCATGATTTCCTGTAGATTTCAGTGTCAAAAAATGTTGGAATTTATGGCTCATCCGAATTCAAATTTGTTTGGGAATTATGGCACATACAAATTTTGTATTGTGCACCGATGGTTAAATTCTAACCTAAAAGTTCTACAGAATTAACAGTATGTAAATACTTCGAATTAAATTCTGGGAAAAATATATGTGGATGATCTCGACATTAGCTTTCCGAAACTTTAAACGGTTCGTGATTCTGATTCCGGGTTCTCCCAAAATTGCGAAAACATCGAAATACGTCTATTTTCGGACATGCTGTGCTCTACGAATTTTTCAGAATTTAATACTAATAATTTAGAAAAAAAATTTATATAATCAGAAATCTAACCTCATTATTGTTCTAACAAAAAAACTAGACCTCGTTTGGAGTCCGGAGCTATGCGCAATGGCTTCTGGAAGATGAAGGAACCCTAGATGACAATTCTCCAAAAATCGGCTGAAGAAAAACCCTAGAAATTAATATCTGAACTATTATATATATATATATAGGAGAGAGAAAGTGCAGCCGTGGCTCACAGCGTGCCACATGGCAGCCATCCGTGCAGCCCCGCCCAGATCGAACGGTCGCAGTTCGATGCGGCTCGGCTCAGCTGAGTCCGAGTCGTACTCGGTCTCGGCTCGGCTCGAGGTCGGCTCGGCTCGGCTCGCACCCACTCAGCGGTCACTGACAGGCGGGCCCGGCACTGTTCACTGCTGGAGGCTGACAGGTGGGCCCCCTGTTTGCTGACTGGGCAGAATTAATTACTTTTTGGGTTTTCTTTTTCAGAAATTAGTTTTTAATTTAGTTTTTCATAATTAACTCGAAATAAATGCTAAAAATAATCGAAAAATTCCCAAAAATTTCTTGAAAATATATTTTATTATTTAGAACCTAAAATAAAATTTTGGGATATTTTTAATTAAGTTTGAACATAAAATAAATTCTTTAAAGTCCTCAAAAATTAGTGTTACTAGTTTTTAATTAACTAAAAATTATGGAAAAATCCCAATAATCTAAAATAGCCTAAAAATAATTCTAAATATATATTTATATAAGTAAATATACTAAAAAAATTATTTTCTAATTAACTAAGATAATACTCTAAATAAATTCAACATCTATAATAAATATAATAATAAAAAATATACACAAATACCTATTTTGGGTGAGGAAGTTTACAATCTACCCAACTTAAAATAATTTCGTCCTCGAAATTAAAATAAGACATAATTTGTTAAATCTTTCACATTCTACATAAGGTACGTCAATCGCAATCTCTTCCAAAAATTTAAATAACAAAATCTATTCAAATCTATCGCGATCACTTCAAAATTAAGATAACCACTGTTTAAATCAAAATTTAACCTGTCGTAATCTCTTCTCGATTTTTAAATAATCAACATCCAAATCTAACTCAAGTCTATATGACATCCCACATCAAAATTTATATCATAATTTTCAACAATCATAATCTCCTTTAGACTTTGAACAATAAACAATTCTAATCAAATCTTATTCCTATTCTTAACTTAAGAATTTTATACTATTCAAATATTTAAACTCAATTTACATCCTCAATATTTTAAATAGGTGACCCAACAATCAAAATTGAACTTTTAATTCAAATCATCAAATTGTAAAATTTAAATCTAATTAACCAATTATTCAAGTCTAAAATTCTATTTTTATCCTTAAAATTTAAATCGATGATTCATCCTTCAATATTCAAAATTTAAATCATGTGCTCAAAGTATAAATATTTGGTCCGCAATATCAAGATTTTAAAATTCGTTAAATCCTCATTATCTTAATCCTTCTTTTAAAATTTTTCAAAATTAAAATGACTTGAATCTCCCAATCTAATCTTACTTGATCACAATCTAAAAGAAATTCCTCTCAAGTTGACAATGCACTGCTACCCAACTTAGAATTTATCCATATATCACAGAAGGCTATATACTTTAAGAAAAATATTCCTTAATTTATTTACTCATGTAATTCAATCCTCAAAACTTCAACGCCGATTATATCATATATGATATGTCCTTAATTATAAAAGAATAATCCTCAAGTATGTGATCGGCCTACGGGGTATATCTAGTACTCTCTGTGTATTAAACTTATACCAAGCACGAGGTTTCGTCTTTCCGAAATAAGGGAAGACGGAGATCAATAATAAAGAGTTCAAGGGCGAGGTAATAGAATAGAAGTATCGGAATCAAGGCGTTTAAAGAATTCAAATAGGAATTGTCAAAGCAGTTATGGATTGAAGTCCTATTTTGGTAATGCCTATCCACATGCTCGCATCGGTACAGTTATGTAACAGACACAATATGCTTAGACATATCTAGAGGGCAAGTACAAGTGTCTACTAGTCAACTATATATCTCAATCCACATAAAGTATTATTGCGAAGGGCGAATCAAGCGCACTATGGTTGATCAGACCGTAATACACTGATTCTGAATTGTATTATTGTGGGCCTCCCCAATAATACATATGTCATGAACAAGCTCGATAAAGAATAAGCTTACAAAAACTAGGCTATAATAGCAGTATAAGTCAGGGTAGTACAGCAAATATAAGTACGCTATAATTTAATTCAAGATTCACAAAAACAAAAACAACTAAACAACAATAATAAAAGACTCTACAATCCCTACAGTTATCATACAACCTCCTTGTCTAAGTCGCTAGTCGACCAAATAGGGGCAAGGATCTCTAAATTCTATCGTCTGAATAAATATTGTCGTCTTTTGCTAGAATACAATTAATGTTGTTCAATCACACTCCATTAATAGGTCAAAAGACTATGTGATACTAGGTGTCAAACATTATGGTAAAACTTCTAACTAACTCTAGTAGTGTCTATACTACTCTCAAGTCTTCTTAATACATCAAGGGGTAATGGTATACCAATCTAAAGATAAGGAATTCTAGGGTTCACTAGATATTCTAAACTTAGTGGTGTATCTATATTCTCGTTGTATTCTTAATAGGTGTGCTACTCTAATTATCATCTAACAACAGGAACTTCTATATTATAGGAGAAGGCTATACTTAAAGAACTATTAGGGAAGTACATGAATCGAGCAGGATACGGCTATTCAAATAGAACAGATTGGAAGGAAGGATGAGTCATAGTCAAATATGGATGAGATCCTATACTCTATTCCTAGGTGCAGGCTTGCTTGGTACAGTAACGTAACCGAGACAATATACTCTCGACCTGCATGGGCCACCACAAAAACATGTCACGCCCCAGTCCCAAAAATACGTAGGACTAGGACACGTAAGCATGCCAGCCGCATGGATATGGCAACTCCAATATATGGAAACCAAATTCACACGTACGCTGTAATATGAATATCAAATCCACAAGTGGTATAACTGTAATACAAGTCACAGGGTAAAATCTAAATCTCATCCACCAAAATCATATAGAAATAAATAAACAGTATCGATAAAACTAGATCTCAATAAGAAGTATCTAGGATGATAGTTGGATGGAAACAAATCCACTACCAACTCGAATAGGAAAGGTAAATACAATATAAGTACAACACAATCAAACCCAATATAAGTATACCAGCTATCGATCACGGCTCGAAGAGAAGACATCCACTAAGCATATACAACCATCCAAATCTGCGCTCCTGCAAATACTCAAGAACAGATACACCTGGCAGCGGACCAGGTCCTCAGAGGGACGTAACAAGATACAGAAAATACGAGCCAACTTGAATACAGTAAACATGCATATAATTTGAAAATAAGTAAGTACGCTGTACAAGACAATCTATATGAATGCAAATGAGGACAACTTTTCGATGTATGGACAAGGGTAGTCTACTCGATCTAAGCCTCACAACTCACACACCCGTCTAGAATATCAGAAATCGACATACCTCTGGGGTAGCGACCAGCGCGACTCTACAGAAATCGACATACTTCTGGGGTAGCGACCAGCGCGACACACGCCCGTAGTGCGAACTATATACTACGGTTTACCGGAGTGGTTAAAAGCCCATACGCCTAATGATTGTCCTCCCATGATACTAGGTGCCATGTGTGTGTCAACATATCTAATACATAGTAATGACTGAAGAAAAACTACACATGCAAGAACTATACAGAAATAAAATAAATAAAAAGAAATATAAATAGCATGCAAAGTACTATAAACAATTTGGCAAGGTATCTTGCCTGGGGTCCTGCTGCTGGTATGAATCAGAGTCCAAGTCACAGTCCTAATAGCCTATGTATTACAAATTTATCACGTCAAAAGATAATTTATTTTAATTTATTTAAATATGGAATAATTAGTCTAAAATCCTATTTTAATCTTATTATTCTGAATTTTGTGTTAATTCCTAAATTTTGTCCAAAGAAACTGAATTTTATCAACTCGAGACTCATGGCACGCAAATCGAGGCGATCTGTTGACCAAAAAGTCAACCGACACAAACTCAATTTTCATGCATTATTTGCTGTAGATTTCAGCATCAAAAATATGCTAGAATTTATGGCTCGTCCGAATTCAAATTCGTTTGGGAATTATGGCACATACAAATTTCGTATTGTGTACCGATGGTTAAATTCTAACCTAGAAGTTCTACAGAATTAACAGTATAAAAATACTTCGAAATAAATTCTGGGAAAATATATGTCAATGATCTCGACATTAGCTTTCCGAAACTTTAAACGGTTCGTGATTCTGATTCCGGGTTCTCCCGAAATTGCGAAAACATCGAAATACGTCTATTTTCGGATATGCTGTGCTCTACGAATTTTCCAAAATTTAATACTAATAATTTAGAAAAAAATTTATATAATCAAAAAGATAACCTCATTATCGTTCTAACAAAAAAAACTAGGCCTTGTTTGGAGTCCGGATCTATGCGCAATGGCTTCTGGAAGATGAAGGAACCCTAGATGACAATTCTCCAAAAATCGGCTGAAGAAAAACCCTAGAAATTAATATCTGAACTATTATATATATATATATATATATATATATATATATATATATATATATATATATATATAGGAGAGAGAAAGTGCAGCCGTGGCTCACAGCGCGCCACGTGGCAGCCATCCGTGCAGCCCCGCCCAGATCGAACGGTCGCAGTTCGATGCTGCTCGGCTCAGCTGAGTCCGAGTCGAACTCGAGGTCGGCTCGGCTCGAGGTCGGCTCGGCTCGCCTCGCACCCACTCAGCGGTCACTGACAGGCGGGCCCGGCACTGTTCACTGCTGGAGGCTGACAGGTGGGCCCCCTGTTTGCTGACTGGGCAGAATTAATTACTTTTTGGGTTTTCTTTTTCAGAAATTAGTTTTTAATTATGTTTTTCATAATTAACTCGAAATAAATGCTAAAAATAATCGAAAAATTCCCAAAAAATTCTAGAAAATATATTGTATTATTTAGAACCTAAAATAAAATTTTGGAATATTTTTAATTAAGTTTGAACATAAAATAAATTCTTTAAAGTCCTTAAAAATTAGTGTTACTAGTTTTTAATTAACTAAAAATTATAAAAAAATCCCAATAATCTAAAATAGCCTAAAAATAATTCTAAATAAATATTTATATAAGTAAATATACTAAAAAAATTATTTTTTAATTAACTAAGATAATACTCTAAATAAATTCAACATCTATAATAATATAAAATATACACAAATACCTATTTTGGGTGAGGAAGTTTACAGTGGTGGTGGCTGAGGGCAGTCAGGCGGCTTGGGGGAAGTCGGCTAGGGGTAGGGTGATGAGGTTGCGGGGGTTGTGCCTAATGGTGAAGGGAATGGTGATGATGGAGGAGGTCCGGCGGGTGCAGGGGACTGTGGTGGTGGTGGTCCGACGTTGAGAGGGCAGTAAAGGGGGTGATGAGGCTGTGGAGTCGTCCGGTCGGGGTAGGGGATGGGGTGCTCGGGTGAGATGGAGGAGTCGGCTAGGGTTTATTTGGAGGTGGTGATGAAAATAAGTTTTAGGGTTTTGAGTTAGGGAATGTGTGTATTTATATGGAAGGGGGTTTATGGGCTGCCCTCGGGACTTGGGCCTGCCTGGACTCGTTGGGGTGGGATTGGTCCACATAAAAGGGTGTAAATGGGCTTGGTGGGGTCTCACCATGGATGAAATTTGGCCTCTAATTTAATTTAATTAAAACAATGCGCATGACGTTCTTTAATCAATTAAAGATACATTGAATTAAAATTGGGTGGGACACAAGGGTCAGATGGGTAGTCTAGCATGTCTAGGTGAGGTATATGAAATTTGTTTGAGGGTAACTACTAATGTAGCGCTCCAAATATTGAAGCAACGGTAAGTTATATTAAGTCACTTAATTGCTGTATATTAATCCTGATTGTATCCAAATTAATCCCAGTCTCTCGATTTAAATTAAATTAAATCCTAAATTGGTCGAGGGGGTTTACATATATCATAGAAAATTGAGAGCTTTGGGTGTTCAATTGGATGTGTAGCATGATTTTCTTAAGTTATACTCTATATGTGTGTTTAAATGCCTATAGTGTATCACATATATATATATATATATATATATATATATATATATATATATATATATAATATTAAGTATTTATATATATATACATGATTGTAATAGATGTGTTTGTGTGTGTGGGTTCGATCACATGCTTTATGTAGCTAGGGGATGTCTGTGCATATTGTGTTGGTGTTAGTTGCTGTGGATGAGAAGTGTGCAGGGGGTATCATTGTAGGCAGTGTCACCACAGTAGTTGCACAACAACAGTTGCTGATGACAGTGTGGGGAGCTAATATGGAAAACTTGGAGTCTTCAAATAAGCCAGTGCCTAGGTGCACTGAGGCAACTATGTGCAGTACATAGCTCAGTTGCAAGAGGGGGGATGTGGAGCTATGTGAAGGAGGCTCGGGTATCATAGCAAATATGGTATGAAAACAAGTGTGTTGTGGAGACAACAACTTGGCATGAGGGAATCACTGAGAACAAGATAGGGAAAATGAGTGTATCAGGTAAGTGCAACCCAGATTATGAGGGTCGGTAGTGGCTGTCTATTGATTTAGTATTTAGTTAGATATTATGTTAAGAAGTAAACACTTAGGTACTATATGCAAGTAACGTCTTCAGTTGTACATTTAGTTCTCGACTCTCCAGTACACTGCAAGGTTTGATTCAACACATAACAGCAAGGTGAGGAGGTTGTATGGGGTATTAGAGTTCAGTTTTGGGTGTTCAAGCTTAAGTCCATCAGGAAGGGCCAACAGATGTTGCTTTTACACTTGTGTGCAAGTGCCAGTATCATTGGGAGCTGATACCAAATATCAGATCTATTTGTGACAATTGCAGGTAAGGAATGTAGTGGCATACATAATGTAGGTAGGTGATATTTGGGGTTGGGTTTAGGATGATAGTAGAAGTGCAGGTGCATTGGTTGATTCAGATTAAGTGTGTGTGGGGACAAGTTGTGTTGAGTTTAAATTATGAGAGGGAAACATTTTGGTGTGTGTTGTGTATTAAATTATGGGGATCTTGATGACTATAATATAAGAGTTTGGATGAGGGTATCAGTAAGTATTAGTAGGGGTTATCAGGTGTAAGTTAGTATATGGCTAGGTTAGTATAGGAGCAGTGATCTTGACATCAGTTATCTTAACTGAATACTAATTAGCTTAAGTATCCGTTAGAGTATTGAGGAATTGGAGATGTTAATATCACTTCTAGTTAGTATTAGTTAGCATTAGTCCTTCAATAGTAGTTAGATTCAGTTGTGTATATGTATATATATGTATTTATATTTCAGTAACTTAGGCAGTTATATATATCCCAGATTAGTGTATGTAGATTTAGTTAACTGTTAGTTACCAGTTAGTAGGGGTGTATGGAAATATCTGTTAGTATCAGATATAGTATTGGCAGTGCTAAGTTACGTTAGTATTTGTTACTTAAGAATATCAGTTAGTTGTAGTGAGTATTAATTAGTGTTAGTAACATGAGGTATGGGGATTAGTATAGGATATGAGTTTGGTTCTAACTTATACTAGTTAGTGTAGGTGATAGTTAAGATATTGGTTATACTCTAGGGCAATACCTAGTTTGGCTAGTTTAGCTACTTTTTGACCATTATAGGCTAACTAGATAGTATGAGACCTAAAAAATAACTAGTTTGACTAATGTGACTTAGAAATGGCCTAGAAGAGCATCCGAATAGCATTTTAGCTCATTTTTTACTCTTATTACACCAAAATAACACGAAAATTCATATATAGGTCTGTGTGATACCAGTTCAGATACCATTTTACATCATTTGCTCTGGACCACAGGCTAGTACATTCTTTGATAGTTTTTATTATTTGATTACTACTATAATTCAAGTATTTAGAAAAGTTATTTATGATTCTTGACACGATGGTACACGGATTGGTATTGTTATTGGATCGTCAGTCATGAGATGTTACCTTGAATTATCGAGATGGTATCTAATACTTCTCCTCGTTGGTATTGGATAATATTAGATACATTGGCTAGTAACGTGTCATGGTTGGATCTATCGTATCAATCGGGGTGGGAGAAGTACTAGCTAGATATGTGATCAAGAACTATTGTCAAGTAGTATAAATCATCGGCTACTAGCTAATCATGCACTTCACGTATGGTTGAGCTAGTTTTTCCTTTAGTGTAAATCATTAAATCTTCTAAGCCGATCACATATCTATTTAGTATTTCCTAACACATAGTATGTTGTAGTTTTTATATTCATTTTATAAATTATATTGCCTTATACCTGACATTGTAGTTCTTTCTCTTTTATTTCATATATGCATTGGCTATACTCTATTGCTTAAATTACCTGCTTCTCCTTACTATTTTTATTGCATCAGTTTATTGTTTTTCTCATCGTATATAACATTCTCTATTTTATTGTTTTATAGTCTTTGTCAATTAATTGGTACTGCTATTGGGTTGTACTTTGCTCCAATTCTGACTGGATATATTTTTTAGACGACGACTTAGAGGACTGGAGTCCCACACACTATGAACCACAAGGAAGGATATCAACCATGGCCCCTGACACTCAGGAGTGATTGCCGGGAGGTCTAGCTATAATCACTAGTTATCATAGTTAGTTCTATTAGCATTTTGGTACCGAATTTGTTTTCGGCTTATAATTGAGACTTGGATATTGTTTCTATTTGTTGTTATTGTTATTGTTATTGTTTAGACTTCTTAGTTATGTTAGACTTCTTTGATACCTTATCGTGCTTTAGATTTGTGATTGAGTATTGTGTTGCATTAATTATATTGTCCTCCTTCTTAGAGTTGAGATATTATTGAGATATTTATACATTACAGTCAGATAATTAGATAATATAGTTGACCTAGACATCGTTCTACCGTCGATGCTGCGACGTAGGCTGGACATACCCACGTACTAGTACCCCTTCATCGGGTGCGGGTTGTGACACATTTTTGTGGTGGCCCATGCAGGCCAGGCTTCGTAACAAGTGCGATGTCGTGGTAGTGCAATGACTTAGTTGTACTACTGTGAGCTCGCGATAATATAAGATTGGATACTAGGATGAGAGAGCAAATACTCAATCACATCTAGGAAACAATTTTACTATATTGATTTTTGCTATCTTTATTATTCTGAATATTGCTTTCTATGAATATTATTGTCCTTCTTTGATGATATCGTATCTTGCTCAACGTTGATTCCTTTATTTTGAATTTGTCTCCAAGCTGCCTCCGAAGATCAAGTTCTATCGCTCGGAGGCATCAGTAGCTTCCTCAGCTTCTTTCTCGCCTGCTGTTGAGAGGGCAGCAGCCACTGCTCCACAGCCTTCAGTTTAGAGGGTCGCCTCACCGGTTCCGATGGGGGCTTCCGCAACAGTTTTTGGGGGTACTCTACCTCCAGTTCAGAGGACAGTGCTAGCAGTTTTCGAGGAGCTTCCACCACCCCCACCACCAGTTGATGTCGCGCAGATATATGCACTTTTTTGGGAGATGATGGAGGCCCAGAGGGCCCAGGCAGAGGCTGAACACCACCAGTCAGGCATGATGAGGCAAGGAATAGAGAATGCCCATCAATTAGCGCTAGCAGTAGTGGAGAGAGTAGCACTTGCTCAGCCATATATTGTTCTACCCTAGCCAGATCCGCAGCAGCCGAGGCCGGACACTATTATAGATTTTAAGAGGATGTTGTCCAAGAAATTCAAGGGAATCAATGGAATCTTGTACGCAGACGATTGGATAGAGGACATTAAGAGGATCTTGGATTGGCACAGATCCCAAATATTTTACAGATAGAGGCGGCTGGTAGTAAGATGTTCGATATAGCCCTTACATGGTTCCGAACGGATCCGAGGATTATGACGCCTGGATTGACTTGGGGACATTTCAAAGAGGTCTTCAAAGAAAAGTTCTTACCAGATATGGCTCTGAGTGCCCTGGAAAGCCAGTTTCAGAACCTTGTCCAGGGGAGTATGTCGGTGGATGAGTACACCGTCAAGTTTTATCAATTGGGTTGATTCGCGGAGGTGCATAACCCATTAGCAAAAGCAAGGAAGTTCAGGAAGGGTTTGATTATGGAAATTAAATCGCACACCAGGAGTCACTGTATTGCGACATTCAAGAAGATTTTGGCGGACGTCCAGGTAGCAGAGGATGACTTGGAGCTCAAGTCCAAGAGGGGTAGAGGTGTATCGGGGAGAGCTAGCAGCAGTGTGGATCCAGCTAAGCGACCCCAATTTTGGTAGCAGAAAGTATTTTAGCCGCTGTAGTTTCAGGCTCCGATTCGTGCTCCAGTACAAACTTCGGTACAACAGATGCCACAATAGCCTCAGAGATAGATGCAGCGGGTTCCTCAATGCACCTATTGCAGGAGGACTGGGCACACTTGAGAGGTATGCAGGAAGAGACTAAGCGTGCTTGCATTATGGATCAACGGAACATCTGATAAAGGATTGTCTCTTAACCCTTTATCGTCCAGGCCAGTATGCAGACCAAGGAAAAAGAGGTGGAGTTAGGCTACCTGTGGCACCGCAGATTGTCCAACACCCGCAGAGGGAGCCACCCCAGCAGGGTGGAGCATTTATGATGACGGCCGAGGAGGCTGATGCTACAGGTGATGGGTTAGCATGTTTCATTCTGTTCAGTTCCTTTCCTTTCCATCTGTTGTTTTGTGTGCTTCATTAGTTCCTTATAGATTTCTTTGTTCTATAGTATAGTTAGTAGAATACTCTGACAGAGACTGCAATACTATGATGGACAGAAACTATAATAATACAGATGACCATAATTAGTGATTCTTTTTAAATTGCATGCTTGTATAATTTTAGACAGGTTGGGGGATTGACCTAGAGGAGATAAAACCATTCTTAAATTTCAAGGACAATTTTTTCTAAGAAGGGTAGACTTGTAACTGCCACATTTCTAGAGGAGGGTATTTTTGTCATTTTGCATATTATTTATTTTAATGATTAATATTTATTCATTGTGCTAATAATTAATATTTGTGCTTGAGCTATTTATTTATTTTATAGTTAGGGGGCTAGCATAATTATTTGGACTTGACACTAGTGGACCTAATTAGAACTGGTCATCACACATTGAACCCAATATTTGGGCAAGGCCCATTAGACTCATCCCTCTTGACTAATTAGGTGACTTAATTAAACCTTTATTAGGAAGAGAAGCTTACTCCTTGATTAAATTCTTCATGACAACCCTCAAGGGGTATTCTAGATATTATACATTGCTTGGGAGAGGTGCCAGGGGCCGACCACTACATAGAGGGGTTTCTCTCTCTCTATCTCTCTCCACTTTATTTTATTTCAATTCTAGATCTCCAATTTAGTTCATCCCCAAATTGGCTCATTCCTCCACCAAATTTAACCTAATTCACACTTATTCCCTCTTATTTTTACCCTCTAAGAAGCATTGGAGCTTAAATTGCAAGGAGCTCTTGAAGGAGGAGGAATTGGCAAGAAGATTGTGTACTAAATTGTGTCCATTGAATATTTCATTGGGAATCCATCTTACAACAGATAAATTCTGAATCCACCCCCTAATTTAGACTATAATTACTGTATTTAACCATTAGGAATCATCTCTTATCTTAGGGCTACCCATAGGATCAAGAACTATGTTTATATGACTTGTATTGTGGAATCTACATGATAATTTATGCCCAATTAGGGTGAATTACGAGATTGACACATCAAGTGTGTGTAATGAGACCAATTAGATCTAATTAGACTTAGATCAGGGTTGTGGGACTAGATACGTGTCCACAATTGAACACGAGTAGAACTTATCATGGTATTTTGTGATATAGTGTGACACTGGGCTAAATTTTGGATAATCTATACTATTTCTCTTCAATTCTCATTCTAGCAAGTTACATATTTGTTATATAATAGTGTATTTGATATGTAGGAATGTATATCATAAAGAATTGGGAGTTTTGGATGTTCAATTGGATGTGTAGCATGATTTTCTTAAGTTATACTCAATATGTGTTTGTTTAAATGCCTATAGTGTATCACATACATATAAGTATATAATGCTAAGTGTTTATATATATACATGATTATATTAGATGTGTTTGTGTGTGTGGGTTTGAGCATATGATTTATGTAGCTAGGGGATGTCTGTGCATATTATGTTGGTGTTAGTTACTGTGGATGAGAAGTGTGCAGGGGTATCATTGTAGGCATTGTCACCACAGTAGTTGCACAACAACTGTTGCTGATGACAGTGTAGGGAGCTAATATGGGAAAATTAGAGTCTTCAAATAAGCTAGTGCCTTGGTGCACTGAGGCAATTGTGTGCAGTACATAGCTCAGTTGCAAGAGGGGGGATATGGAGCTATATGAAGGAGGCTCGGGTGTCGGAGCAAATATGGTATGACAACAAGTGTATTGTGGAGACAACAACTTTGGCATAATGGAATTACTGAGAACAAGATAAAGAAAATGAGGGTATCAGGTAAGTATAACCCATATTATGAGGGTCAGTAGTTGCTATGTGTTGATTCATTCTTTAGTTAGATATCGTGTTAAGAAGTAAACACTTAGGTGCTATCTGCAAGTAATGTGGTCAGTTGTACATTTAGTTCTCGACTCTTCAGTACACTGCAAGGTTTGGTTCAACACGTAGCAGCAAGGTGAGGAGGTTGCAGGGGGTATTAGAGTTTAGTTTTGGGTGTGCAAGCTTAAGTCCATCAGGAAGGACCAACAGATATTGCTTATACACTTGTGTGCAAGTGCCAGTATCATTAGGAGTTGATAGCAAGTATCAGATTTGTTTGTGTCAATTGCAGGGAAGGAATACAGTGGCATACACAATGTAGGTAGGTGATATTTGGGGTCAAGTTTAGGATGATAGCATAATTACAGGTGCATTGGTTGATTCAAATTAAGTGTGTGTGGAGACAAGTTGTGTTGAGTTTAAATTATGAGAGGGAAGCATTTTGGTGTGTATTGTGTATTAAATTGTGGGGAGCTTGATGACTGTGGTGTAAGAGTTTAGATGACGGTATCAGTAAGTATTAGTAGGGGCTATCAGGTGTAAGTTAGTATATGGCTAGGTTAGTATAGGAGCAATAATCTTGACATCAGTTAACTTAACTGAATACTAATTAGCTTAAGTTTTCGTTAGAGTATTGAGGAATTGGAGATGTTAATATCACTTCTAGTAAGTATTAGTTAACATCAGTCCTTCAATAGTAGTTAGATTCAGTTGTGTATATGTATATATATGTATTTATATTTCAGTAACTTAGGCAGTTATATATATCCCAGATTAGTGTATGTAGATTTAGTTAACTGTTAGTTACTAGTTAGTAGGGGTGTATGGAAATATCTGTTAGTATCAGATATAGTGTTGGCAGTGTTAATTTATGTTAGTATTTGTTACTTAAGAATATCAATTAGTTGTAGTGAATATTAATTAGTGTTAGTAACATGAGGTATGTGGATTAGTATAGGATATGAGTTTGGTTCTAAGTTATACTAGTTAGTGTAGGTGATAGTTAAGATATTGGTTATACACTAGGGCAATACCTAGTTTGGCTAGTTTAGCTACTTAATGACCATTATAGGCTAACTAGAAAGTATGAGACCTAGAAATAACTAGTTTGACTAGTATGACTTAGAAATGGCCTAGACGAGTATCCTAATAGCATTTTAGCTCATTTATCACTCTTATTACACCAAAATTATACGACAATTTATATATAGGTCTGTGTGACATCAGTTCTGATACCGTTTTGCATCATTTGCTCTGGACCACATACGAGTACATTCTCTGATAGTTTTTATTATTTGATTACTACTAATTCAAGTATTTAGAAATATTATTTATGATTCTTGACACGATGGTACACGGATTCGTATTGTTATTGGATCGTTAGTCATGAGATATTATCTTGAATTATCGAGATAGTATCGAATACTGCTCCTCATTGGTATTGGATACCATTGGAAAATATTGGAAAATATTGGATACATTGGCTAGTAATGTGTCATGGTTGGATCCATTGTATCAGTCGGGGCAGGAGAAGTACTAGCTAGATATATGATCAAGAACTATTGGCAAGTAGTGTAAATCATCGACTACTAGCTAATCATGTACTTCACGTATGGTTGATCTTGTTTTTCCCTTAGTGTAAATTATTGAATCTTCCAAGTCGATTACATATCTATTTAGTATTTCAAAACACATAGTATATTATAGTTTTCATATTCAGTTCATAGATTACATTGTCTTGTACCTGATATTGAAGTTCTTTCTCTTTTATTTCATATATCCATTGGCTATAGTCTATTGCTTTTACCTGCTTCTCCTTACTATTTTCCATTGCATCAATTTATTATTTTTCTCATCGTATATAACATCCTCTATTTTACTATTTTATAGTCTTTATCAATTAATTGGTACTGCTATTGGGTTATACTTTGCTCCAATCCTGACTGGATATATTTTTCAGACGACGACTTAGAGGACAGGTATCCCATACACTATGGACCACAAGGGGGGATAGCAACCATGGGCCCTGACACTCAGGAGTGATTGTCGGGAGGTCTAGCCGGAGTCATTAGTTATCATAGTTAGTTCTATTAACATTTTGGTACCGAATTTGTTTTCGGCTTATAGTTGAGACTTGGATATTATTTCTATTTGTTGTTGTTGTTATTGTTTAGACTTCTTAGTTGTGTTAGACTTCTTTGATACCGTATCGTGCTTTAGATTTGTGATTGAGTATTGTGTTGCATTAATTATATTGTCCTCCTTTTTGGAGTTGAGATATTATTGATATATTTATACATTACAGTGAGAGAATTAGATAATTTAGTTGACCTAAACAATGTTCTACCGTCGATGCTGCGGCGTAGGCTGGACGTACCCACGTACTTGTGTCCCTTCACCGGGTGAGGGTCGTGACAATTAGCGATGCAACATTGCTAAATTATCGAGGCAACATCGATAAATTAACGACGTGTCATGTGTTGCTAGACGTCGCTAACATTTTTATATTTGCGACGTTTTACAACACATTTAACGACGTTCTGCTGACCTGGTAAATACTGCCATATTATCAATTTAGCGACATTTAGCAAAAAAAATTGTGACGTTCTGATACAGTTAGCGACGTATATAACGATGCCTAGTGGACGTCGCTAAAAGTCGCCAAATTGCAAAAATTTTTTAAAGAAAAATCTGAAATAAATGTATGCTTGCAGTTTGTCATATATCTCTGCAATATCACAGTTTATTAAAATAAGCAGACTCGAAGCAACCCTCCGTTGAATTTTCTGGGTTATGTAACCACCACTTTTTACCTTAGAGATATTTTGATAATTTTGTATGTTGTTAATTTTTATATTATTTTATGTTAGTGGTTAGTCTAGAATTAGTTAGTTTTAGTTAATTAGAATTAATTAGCATATATTTGGTCATGAATAGAATATCCTATATTAATTAGTTAGATGCCATCCATGACTAATTAGATTTCATTCATGTTAGGGTTAGATTTTTATTAGAGAGTCGAATGACAATTTCACTAATCACACTACTATATATATATATATATATATATATATATATATATATATATATATATATATATATATATCCTACTCTTTCTCTCTTCTCTCATTCATTTCATTTTTCTCTACTCCTTTCCCATTTCATCTTTTTTACCTCCTCATGAACACTAAACCCTAGTTTTCCCCTTTCTTCCATTAGCGCCTCACCAAACTTCTTCCAAGGAGAGATCTATGCTTGAGAGCACTAGGAGGAGCAAGGAGGAGCACTACCAAGGATGATTTGTGCTACTTCTCCTTTTATTCTTCACCAAATTCGTAGAGATTCATTGGGGTCCAATTTCCAATAGGTAAATCCCCTTTTTCTCTAATTTTCATGGTTAAAAACACCCATTTGACCTATAGGAACCCTCCCATAGGTGGAATTAACTTTATTTGGCTAGATCTAAGTGTTAGAAGCTTTTATTTTGCTATATCTAGGTTTTTTTCTTGTGAAATGTTGATTTGTACTTCAAAATTGGGGGAGTTATGACATGAGTTCAAGTGTTTGACATGAGTTCCCAAAGGGACGTTTGTGTCCTATTTGAGTTAAGATTATATCTACGTGTCCTTAATATGATACATAGTGTCGTGTCGTGATACTATATGATACGCACGGGTAGAAATTGATATGCATATACTTTTGTATTAGAATTGCTAGATTTGTATGTGCTCTTTGTTTTGAATTATCATATGCTATATAATAGATAGTTTGATTATATGTTTTATGTGTTTATATATATATATATATATATATATATATATAATATTAAGCTTATGTATACAGTATATATATAGATAGTGTGTGTGTTTGATGGGAGTTGTGTGCTCTTGTGTTCATGGGAGCTTATGTGAATATGATTGGGTGTGCTAGTGTAGTAGTATAGTGTACGTGTAATATGCTAGAGTGGTGCTTGGGTAGATGTTGTTAAGGTCAGATGTTAGAGTGGGGGTGAATAAGTTGGGTGTACTTGTGTGTGGGAGTGTGCTGGACTATGTTCAGTCACATGGAGTTATGTATAGTCGATTGGGGTTCGAGTTATAGGCAGTTAAAGTATAAGAGGATGACAGAGATTGTATAACCCAGGTGAGTTTGAGAGTTGTGTGTTATAGGTCTGAGTGTTAGGTCATGAGTGATATTGTGTATCAGTGGTGTTCAGTTGCAATTAATACCGGTCTTATTTTTAGGATGTTGGCATTATTTCCTATTACTTTTAAGGACTCCATAGACCAATACCTACCAGACCCATTCCAACCTGTGATCCTTGTGTATAGTGGAGTTTCCCGAGTGTCAGAAGTGTGTGTGTGTGTGTGTGTGTGTTATATAGATTAGTATGTTTCCAGTGAGTTTGAGTGTTAGTGAGTGAGGTATAGTTTGGTTAGTGTATCATATGTTAAGTTTTGTGTATCAGGTGATAGAGAGGGTAGTTGGGGAGCCTTTGTGCAAAGGATAAAGAGGAGGAGGGAGTGTCAGGTACTCAACATTTGGAAGGGAGTGTTAATGGGCAAAAACAGGGTTGGAGGACCTCTGTTATTGCTGCTCGAGCAGTAAAGATGGGGAAGTCATCTCCAAGTCAATGGGCCTACAACAGTTTAGGGAAAGCAGTAGCAATAGTTTGGTGAGTATTTAAATATGTATTAATGATACATCTGGTTTTATATGATGTGTGTTAATTGTCTATACTAAATAGGGGTTGCATGGGTATACATGCGGATTTGAGAGTTCAGTTAATAACTGTGGTTGCTGTCAGTGAGGATGGGGGACTGATACTTGATATCAGCCAAGTAACTGATGTTATAGAATACCTATATGCAGTGAGCTCGAGTCCAAGTATTCAGTCACTATAGTGTACCTTGAGTACTCACTCAAGTTGAGGGATACTTCAGTTGTATCAGTATAGACTGATACATAAGAGTATCAGTCAACTTGAATTACAATTGTAATAGGGAGAGTTAGAAGTGAGCTATGTTAGGCTCGGGTATTAGATGTGTAGAAGGGAGCTGAATTCTGATACTTTGTATCAGTGAAGAGTTAACAGTGCGCCATTTTTGTGCTCGGGGTATAGGTTGTAACATCCCATTCCGCTCAAGCGGACTGCCGATTCAAACGGCAAAAGTGCAACGTCCCGACCCGCTTTGCTTCAGCGAGAATACTCATTTAAGGCAAATAATTTCCAGACTTGGTTCTTCAGGAGTTCCGACTTAGGCTTTCAGAGGCTCGCTTGGAATATCGCTCGATCGAGGCAAATCATCGCTAAGGTGGGTGGCTAAGATAAACTTGTCTTTGCTTAGCCAGCACACTTCAAATATGGATGTTTCATGATAGTTGCTAGGTGAATCACCCCCTACATGCAAATAAAGATACAACGAACCTAGCTAAAGGAATAATCCCAACTTGTATTGCTTGTGTTAGAACATAAAAATGAAACATTGCTTATAATCAGACCCTCGTATGCTACCTTTGCCTTGTGCAACTAGACTCTGCTATGCCTCAAGTAGAATAATATTGGTATACTCTGTAGTGCACAGTTCACTTGCTACACTACACGACCCTAGATCATGTCGCTCGGTAAGTCCCTTTACGGTTTTACTCCTTGGCTTACCTTCGAGCCCGAGCCAAAGTGAATACTTAAGTTTTCTTATGAATGCAATGCTTGTCTGCTTATATGTTAACTTATAATGTTGCCTCGACTTAATGTTTGCCACACAAAACTTATGCCACAATCAAGTAATGCTATTCGTATCGTGCATGCATCTAGTGAGCCAGAAGACTATCAAATAGTTCTTCTGTGCAATATAAACCTGCAAGTATCCGGGACCGTTAGGTCGCTAAGGCAGTCCCCACACCAGGGGAATGCATCAAGGCAAGTAGAACATTGATCAAGAATCCTATAAAAGTTTACATCTGAATGATAATCATACCAAGTCTACCTCTGAACGAGAATCATGTCAATTAAAGAAAGAATCACAGCTCATGGAGCAAATGCTCGGTTCAGAAGAAAGAATTAGGGATTATCATATCAAGTTATGGAATTGGAAGACCCATACTTGCATGTCACGGATAACTTGAAAAAGGTGATCTTCAGATCTCGTTCCACGGACGATTTTCGGGGCACCGAGGCCGATCCGATCCGGATGGAACACATATTGTATAGCAGGATGGCATGTGCGCTTCACGCTGCACCCTTCTGCTAGTGGGTCCACTGTATTGGCGGGATGGCTTGCGGTGCACCCTGTACTTTTATAGCTTTTCATTCTCGTCGATAACCCGGGGTCTACTGTATTCGCGGGATGGCTTGCAGCGCACCCTGTACTTTCGTTGCTTCTATTCCTGTCAATGGCCCATATCCTTTATGGTTATGCCAACAACTCATGTTAATATAGATAAGTCATCCTCGCTTAGCGGTAATCCGCGTGCGAGTTATTGCATCACATCCAAGACATCAGAATCACCTGAACGAAATGAGTATAAGTCATCTATACAAATGGAGCAACCAGAGCAATCCATTGAAACACTTAAACATTCATTGCAACACTTTTTGATAACCTATATACTCGTGTACCTGAAATATAGTCTCGCTCATAACACTTATGTTTGTATATGCTATTGCCACTGGATTTCATTATATATGCTGCTTGTGCTTGAATTAACTTGGTTTGCCTTGGACAGGGAAGGACAAATGGTAAGTTGGTAAATTTTGTCGTGTTTCCTCTTATATCGCACTACGCACTGCCACACGAGTTAGGCCTTTCATATATGTCATAAAACTGATCCTAAGACAAATCTAGAAAGATAACTTAATAGATGGTGTACGGAACCTATTGAACGTGTTTGGATTTATCGAGCGGACGAGTAGCCTCCCCACCAGTGCATTCATGTACTGTTAATCCACCAGATTGCTTACAGGATGCGGGAGAACCTCGTTCGGTACGGATGCCTCATTTGTACGTGTTAAGGCGTGAAGTTCACTCCGGAGCCTTGGAGCGCTGCGTCCGGAACTGAAGCACATATATAAGACATAAACTTGGAACATTGCCTATACATTATTCTACAAATATGGCCACTTGGTACGCTTTTACTATTTCAGAGAGAGAGGCTTAAGTGACTTATAATCTCGGTCTAGCCGCCTATAACAATTATTCATATCAATAAAGAGTTTACTTTAATTCAATACTTGTGTTATTCAATGCTTCAGCTATTGACGACTCAGTGAACTTGTTATCAATCGCCTATGCACTTATTATTCTATTGCACTCGGACAATATGTACGACTCTGTGGCTTAAACCTCTTACAGCCAGCCAGAACCACGGCCTTGCACGGGCGCGGCTCATGCTCGTGTGGCATCACGTCCAGATGGGTCAAGCGATCGTCCCGCGGGAGCGCTGGCATGGTCATTCTCGCCTAGCAGGGACGGTCAATTAGCCTGTAGGAGATTGGGGCTTGACATAGGTTGCAGTGATGATTGGCAGTGTAGGAGCACACTGGTGCAAGTGTTAACATTGGTATAAGATGTGTTTAGATTTGCAGGTAATTAGATTAACAGTGGGGGAAGATCAATGTTCCAGGTTTTATGCCTGCACCAATGCAAGTTATGAGTGAAGTTAGGTGTTGTGAAAATTGGGTATCAAGTCTATTACTGCCTAGTTGTTAGCAGGGGTAACTAAGTATCAGTGGTAGAAGATAAGTAAGATTGGTGTGTTAGTCCTAGGAATGAGTATTAATGTCCTATTAGGAGGAGGGTTGCACATCAGTATATGTGAAGTAGATGTGGGAAGATGGAGGTACTAGAGTGTCAGCTAAGCAATGGAGTCAAGGCAAGGATATCAAAATTTTGAGTGTTAGCAAGGTAACAAGTAATGAGTTGGTAATATGATATTGGTCAGTTAGTAGAGAGAAGAGGTAGGTAAGATATAGGTATTAGTATAAGTCTAAGGTAATGGATTAGAGTATTAGTAAGGTAAGTTTTATATAGTTAAGTATTAACTTGATACCAATGTAGATGAGTATATATATATATTAGTGGTATCTAATATACTTAATGTTAACTTAGTTAGTAGTAATAACTAGTATAAGACTAGTATTGATTGATATACCTTAGTATGACCTAGAAATCCTAGTGTAGCAAGGTATTGACCTAGTTAACCTAGTATAGACTAGTATTAACTAATATGGACCTAGAAATAGCCTAAAAATATCACCATTAGCTAGTTAAACATGTTTATCATTTCAAATCACTTGTTAACATTGATATTCCATATTTCGGACTCTTGGACTCTGGTTTTATCACTGTTGACAGTTCTTTGCTCAGGATCAAAGGCGAGTACATTCTCTGATAGTTTTCTTTATTTAATATTTACTATGATTCTTCTTTATAGTATTATTTTACTTGATTCCTCGACACAATGGATACACGGAGTAGTATTTATGGATTCATCTTGAGATACGTGTTTTATACTTACTGGCCCATCATGACTCTTTACTGGCATCACCTTTATCAGGACTTTTCTGGCATCATTTGTATTGGCTGTCATCATATTGATTTACGTGTCAGGACCTAGATCTATTAGTACTAGTCGGACAAAAAAATACCTTAGTATACATGTAAACATTCCCAAAAGTAGGAATCACCCTCCTCAGGTCTAATAAGGAATGATAGCAGTCGCACACCTCACGTGTGATGAACCGTATTACCCATAGCCATTTACATATCGAAAGTGCTATTTCAACACACTAGTTTAGGTGCAAACTTTCTAGTTTCACTCTACATTGACTGGTTATATTCTTATCTGCCATGTTTACTATATTAACTTATTTAACTATCTTTACTACCACATTTATCTGTTCACCCTAGTTATATTTTTGTGTTTTCATATGTATCTGCTGCACTCTGTTCTTATACCATAGTTTATTGCTTATCTGCTCATCTTGTATTACTTTACTATTACAGTTTTATAGTCTTTATCTATTAACTAAAACTATTGTTAGTGGTGTACTCATTCCATCCTGACTGAATATTTTTTTCCAGATAACTTCTTAGAGGATTTGTGTCCCACGTATTATGGCCCACATGATGGAGTGTTCGCTGAGGATGCACCCATAGTACATGAGGGCCAGTACAGCTGTAATGAGGCTCAACTAGTTATTGCCGAGACTTAGCTGGTACTTTTGTATTGTATTGGATCTGTCTCCAGCTTTTAGACATTGAGATGTTATTGATATTTTAGACTTTGTGTTTTGCTAGACTGTTAGACTTGGAGATTTTTTAGTGGTTATTCTAGACTTGTGACTTTTTGATTTTCTCTTCCTTTATATCATATAGTTCTATTTCTTCCTTATAGATTATTGTGATTGAGTATCATTACATTATTATCATATTCTCCTTCTTTTGGAGTTGAGATATCATTGACAAGTTACATATATTATTGTGTGAGATAAATATATAATATCGTTGACCTAGGCAGCGTTCTACCGCCGATGCTGCAATATAGGCTGAACATTTCTTATGAACTAGTGCCCTCACATCCGAGTGCGGGTCGTGACAGGTTCACCTACCCCTTAGGTGGAACACTCAACACCGGTATATTCACACTCAACACCAAATTGCACATAAAAGTATATGGAATGAAATGGATAAAAAATAAAAGAAATGGATAAAAGTATAAAATAAATATCCCCATCAAGTCACACAATAAAAGTATCCAGTCACACAATAAAATTATATAAAAATAAAATAAAAGACCCATGAATGGGCCAATACACACAAATATCCAAAGAACAACTACTGTTGATCATGAGGAGGAGGAAGAGGAGCACCGCCATAAATTTAGAATAATAGCCCATCAAACTGCTCCTGTGAAAGCATTACGACACCCGATGGAGGAGTCAGTGCAATCGATGTAGATGTCGATGTTGGCGGACTAGAATAATGTATCTTCTCCAACACTGTTAGTCGAGTGTTGCAAGTATCAATCACAGATAATATCCCCACAGCATTCTGCTCCACTGAGTGGCTCATTTTAACCTGTGTCATCCATAGCCTCGTCAGTACATCGCCCATGACTACATGCCACCCTTGCAGCACCGTCACATTGTGCTTTGTCGATGTGGCCAGATCCCTTAGCTTCATCATGCTACGCTCAAGCGAATAAAAATATGCTATGAGCGTCGTATCGTCCGTCTACGGTGGGAGCTGCTCCTTAATCCTCTACATCAATTCATCATGTAGAGACAGAATCTGATGGTCAACTCTTTCCTGCTGGGCTTGCACCGACTCTTAGGAGGGCTGTGGGGTATGTACACTGGCAGAGGGGGTCCTAGAGAACTATGATGCAACATAGGCGCCATAGGATCCCATACCGTAGTGCGTACCCCTCTGTAGACCACCAATGGGGGTCATCCATATCTTCTCATCTAATGGAGCTGGGGGGGGGCTGCGAGAAACTACTGGCCTCTCCCTGTGTGGACTGGGTCTACCGCTCACGGAGCCTAAGATACTCATCCTAAAAAATATGTATCTCTCGATAAGCGAACTACTTACTATCCACTCGTCATGCACATACTTATAATATATCTAAGATACTTGTTACTAACTACATGACTATTTATTTGTATATATTTCAAGTTATATTAAAATTAATAAAATATAAAGTAATACTTATGTAGTTTTGCGTGGCCCTCTCATCGATGAGTTGTCCGCCCTTCCTATGCGTGGCGATGAAGACGATTACCATGTTAGCTTTCTCAACCCTCTTGAACTGTTAAAAATACATTGTATGTTACTAAAATTAAATATTTTATCCTACATTGATTAAAATACTACATATACAATAAAATACGTACCATGCAACAAAAATATCCTGTCATCTAAATCGACCCACCACACAACTTTTTTGCCTTCTTCCTGGCCGCCTTCGCTTCTCCGACCTTTCCTTGTACCTATTCTCGTTGAATCTAGATCTCATCGCAGTCCACTGCTCAAGCATGATCCAACCTGGGATTAGTTGTCCCAAATGATTACGATCCTTCTGGTCGCAGATCGCATCACAGATTAGTTTGTGACGCTGACAGAAAAGATATGCTTGATCAGCTCAGCCCGGTGTAGTAAGCTCAGCCCGGCGGATAGAAATACGTTTTCTACAAGAAGTAATGTAGGAAGTCATATAAAAAAGACCAAATTAGATGATTGATAATTTGGTTTTACCTTGAAGTGTGCAAACCAGAATGCCTTTCTCTCGTCCGGGACATCCAAGTAGTTGATCAAAGGGCCACCATAGTTTTATCTCAAAAAAATAACCCAATAATCTTTGTACCAACAAGGGACGATATCTATACGTAGATAATTATATTCAAGAAAAAGTGAATATATATTTATATATGCATATGAAAATTAAAACTAATTAACTTACTTTATAGGCCCGTCGGCCTAAATCTCTGTCCTCGTTTCGTCCGGAGGAGCACATGGAGGATCGCTCTAAAACATGGATGAAGGCAGAGTCGACTGGGCCTCGTCCTTTTGCTCCTCGGTCTTTATGGTATCGTCAGCATGAGGAATGGTAGACGGAGGAGTAGTCTCAGATCTGGAACTGCTCGTCCCAGGAGTACTGCTAAGAGGAGATATAAGTGGTCGAAAGAGTGGAGTACTCGGAGACGAGGGCTCGGACCCAGTATCATATCCCGAAGGAGAACTGCCAGTCGGAGTGGCATATCATCTAGATACTCTACCTTTACCTCTGGATAGATCGAACGATCCACGTTGGTTTGTCATACCTGACATATGATAAACAAAATAAAAGTTACTAGAAAATAGTTTAAATGCAGTGCATGTCACAAAATAAAAAGAAGAATAAAAATATAGTAAATATCCACAAGTCTAAATAGATTTATATTCTATAGCTAGAATAAAGTATATTTTACAAGTCTAAATAGATGTTACATTCCACAGTAAAAATACAATACATGTCACAAGACTAAATAAATTTTATTTTATTTTTAATTCTTTTATGAAAATTCATCTTCTTCGTTTTCTCGTCCACCAATTCCTCTTCCTCCTCCTCATCTTCACTTTTATCTACTTTCTCTTTCTCTTCAGATAATTTTACCTCTTTTACATGATTAGATGTGTAATAAGGAACTTTTGTTGAGTCTACATCTAAAATATTTATTACAAGAGGTAGCTCATCCTCCTGATAAGCTATTTCGTCAACGTCAAAGGTATTTCTAGCTTTGGTTTTGCATACTTCCCACTAGTCATTTTGCTCTGGAGGAGCACATGGAGGATCGCTCTAAAACATGGATGAAGGCACAGTCGGCTGGGCCTCGTCCTTTTGCTCCTCGGTCTTTATGGTACCGTCAGCATCAGGAATGGTGAACGGAGGAGTAGTCTCAGGTCTGGAACTGCTCGTCCCAGGAGTACTGATAGGAGGAGATGTAATTGGACGAAAGAGTGGAGTACTCAGAGACGATGGCCCGGACCCAGTATAATATCCCGAAAGAGAATTGCCAGTCGGAGTGGCATGTCATCTAGATACTCTACCTCTACCTTTGGACTGACGGAACGATCCACGTTGGTCTGTCATACCTGACATATGATAAATAAAATAAAAGTTACAAGAAAATAGTTTAAATATAGTACATGTCACAAAATAAAAAGAATAATAAAAATATAGTACATAGCCACAAGTCTTGTCACTACCACATTTTCTAGGAAAGGGTATTTTAGTAATTTTATATTTAATTAAATATTGTGCATGTTAAATAATTATTTATTGTACTATTTAATTATTGTTAGATGTCAGTTATTTATTTTGGACTTGTGTTAGTGGACCTAACTAGTTTACTTTAGACTCATGGACCAACATGTACTAATTGTTAGATTTTAGCCCATTTAGAAAGCTCATTGTTTAGGAGGATGATTATTTTAATTAAACCATTAGACTAGAAGCTTCCCTCCTTAATTATTTTTTCATGAGAGGCCCCAAGGGGTATATTGGACAATTCATAGTAGCTTGAGGAAGGGGAAAGGGGGTCGGCCTATTAAAAAGGGGAGAATTTGTTTCTCTCTCCTCTTTTCATTTGCAAACTAGATTTAGAAATTTTCTCAACCAAATTCTTTCATTCCCACTTTATTTTTCTACCAAATTTTATCCCAATTCCTTTTCAAATCACCATTGGAGGCTAGTGGAGCAAGGATCTAGAAGGAGGAAGCAAGGATCTACAAAGAGGAGCAATACAAGTTGGAGGCCAATTTCATCATATTTGGAGGTTTTATTGGGAATCTATCTTCCAATAGGTACAATTTAGTTTCTTCTCTTAATTTAGGCTCTAAATATGAGATTTAACCATGAAAAATCAACCCATATGCATAGGCTACCCATAGGATTTAGTTTTGTGTTCATAAGAGGCATGTTGAGAAAGTTATGGAGCTTTTTGTGTCAATTTTAGGAGAATTTCGATATTGACATTTGTTATGTGTGTCAATTGGTCCTATAGATCAATTTGGTATGTGCTTGTGTGTTTGGGACTAGTGTCGTGTCCACAATTAGTTCCGTGTAGGTCGTATCCCGACAATTTGGTGATAAGTGTTGATTTGGGGGTTTTTCCTCCGACATGGGACTTTGTGCATGTCATATTTTGACACGAACACGTAGAATTGTATTTGACTCTTCGTATTGTTCATAAATAATATATTAGACTTGTTTGTGTCCTTTGGGGTACGTTTGGATGTGAGGTGGACTCGTGTCGCAAGCGTATCCTAGATCTAGTGGGATATGGGGTGATACGTTCCATGTGTTGTACAATTTAATTTTAGATCTATTTCTCTTATGTTCTTAGTCTTGGTAAGGTGTAACTATAAATATGTATATATGTATATTGTGGTGTATTTATATTTATGTATTATTGTGTCTTAGATCTATGTATCTATTTATGTATATTGTATGTAGCTATTATTTTACATATGTAAGAGCTATTTAATAGTGTAGTATATGTATATATATATATATATATATATATATATATATATATATATATATATATATATATATATATATGATGCTATGGATATATGTTACTTTATATATGTATGTTATTGTTATATGTATTTGTTATGTACATATATCTTATATAGTTGTAACTATGTATATACGTGATACTAAATTGTTATATGCATTATTGTGTCCATATATATATATATATATATATATATATATATATATATATATATATATATATATATATATATATATATATATATATGATGCTATGGATATATGTTACTTTATATATGTATGTTATTGTTATATGTATTTGTTATGTACATATATCTTACATAGTTGTAAGTATATATAGGTAATTAAATATTATGTTATATATATATATATATATATATATATATATATATATATATATATATATATATATATATATATATATATATATATATATAAAAGTGTTTAAGAGAGCAACAGCAGCTATTGTGATGCTTTCAGCGTCACAAAAGGAAAACAACAGCAGCAGCAGCAAAAGCAACAGCAGCAGCAAAAGCAACAACAGCGATAGCAATAGCGACAACAGCCGCAACAGAATAAGCAACAGCAGCAGCAGTGGCGACGGCTGCAGCAGCAACAGCAGCAACAGCAGCAACAGCGACATCTGCAGCTTAGCAGTTGCGATGGCAGCAAAAAATTGTCGCTATAACAGCAGTGCAACAGCAATATTAGTAGCGTATCAGAGGCTTTAGCGACGACAGCAGAAAACTGTCACTATAGCAGCAGGAATAGCAGTGGTACCAGTAGCGTATCCGCAGTTTTAGCGACGATCAGCAGGGCTTTAGCGACACATATGTGGTTTTGAAAATATATTATATATTTATATAGTAGTTATATATGTGTATATATATGATATAAATATATATGTATATATATATATTCCTAATTGCTAATTGTGTTTTAGTATACTATATGTATAATATCTAGTTGTTAGCATATATTATTATGGGTAGTTAGTATAAGTAAGGTATTGGATATTACCTTGAGATGCCAAGGTAAGTATCAAGGTAATTGGGGCTACCCAAGGTATTGGGTTTGGGTATCAAGATCGAGGTTTAGTGTTATGATACCAAGTTGGTTCGAAACCAATGTATCCATTTAATATTTGTAATTATGATCTTTTATAATTAATATTGTTTGATATTGTATGAGTGTGATATTTTATATCCCTATTTTTCGTATCCTGAGATACGGTATCCTAGTATCCTAAAATGTAGCTTTTATGACCTAGACTCTAATGTTTGAATCCAATATCCTAGAGATACACTCATGCAACCTAGAAATAGGTAGTTTGACATAATTGACCATAGTTTGACCATAATTGACCATAGTTTGGCTTAGAGTTGACCTAGTTTGACTTTTGACTTAGAATTGACTTGTTGACCTAGAAGTTGACTAGTTTAACTTATTTTCTTTCTGAAACCTTATATTGATATTGTATTCCATATCTAGGTCTTCGAGGCACCGTGTCAGACATCTATGAGACTATTTATTGGACTTCAGGTGAGTACATTCTCTAATAGTTTCTCATTTATGATATCCTCTATGTTCATTATATTTAGTGTAGATATTCAAGTTTTCTTTACATGATGGTTACACGGATTGGTATATCCGGATCTCATCATGAGATATTATTCCTTGGTATATGGTATATCTTGTGCAAGTATTATTTTATTGTTTATCTTGTACATATATAGACACTGATTCTCGGGAAGACTAGCTATCTTCTTTGAGAATCTTGTGCCATAGCGTACCATGGTTGGATCTATTATCCCAGTCAGGGTTGGGAAGTATTAGTGTAGATATGTGATTATACCTTCTTATGCAAGTATTGTTTTCCTGTAAGTGTTGGTCATACACCGCACGTATGACTAACAAGGCCATTATTCCTGTACAAGTTCCCAAGCCAATCACATGTTAAAGCTAGTACTCACTCACTTAGTCATTAGTATTCTTGTTTATTGATATATTATTTATTATTGTATTTATTACAATATCTCCTTATTGTGTATCTCTTGTATCTATTGTTATATCTTGTATATTCACATCTATTTACTGTTACATAGTTTTTATCATTGATTAGAACTGCTGTTAGAGATGTACTCTGCTCCTTTCCTGACTGGATTTTTTTTTAGATTATACTGAGGAGTGGTACCCTACACATTATGAACCTCAGGATGTTGTAGGTTTAGAGTCAGAGACCCTGGCTCAGGAGGGAATTATTCCAACTGAGACAGATGACCCAGGATTAGTAGCTTCTTAGTATTCCTTCTACTGGATTTGTCTCCAGCTTATTTGTTAGTATTCTTTCAAACTCATTGATGTTATTATTTTAGACTCATGATTTGTATGTGACTATTCTATTTCTTATTATATTCGTGCTCGTTTCTATCTTAGATTTGTGATTGAGTATATTGTTATTGTTGGTGGTTTATTATATTGATAGATATATTACCCAGACAACGTTCTACCATTGATTCTGCGGCGTAGGCTGGGTGTTGTTCCTGACTTGTATCCCTACATCGGGTGCGGGTCGTGACATGTTTTTAGTGGTAGCTCATGCAGGTCAGAGGGCTCAGTCTGAGGCACATCAGAGGCAGACCGACGTTTTACGGCAGGGCATCGAGAGTGCTCATTAGCTTGCTCGTGCCATAGTCGAGAGAGAGGAGTTCCGGTCAAGCAGCAAGTTGCTCCTCAGGTTGCTCAGCTTTGGCCAGGCAATATTCAGGACTTCATGAAGCTGGAGCCTAGGGTCTTTAAGGGGACAGAGGGCATCGTCTATGCTAATGATTGGCTCGAGGACATTGAGCGTCTTATGAGGGTGTCCCAACTTTTTGAGGATCTGAATATTGAGGCGGTAGGACTTCAACTGTTCGACGTCGCCCGTACTTGGTTCAGGAATGAGCCAATTCTTGTTGATGCGGGACAGACTTAGGAGGTATTCAAGGACCTTTTCAAGAAGAAGTTTTTTGCTCTGGCAGACAGGCTAGACGAGGGAAGACAGTTTGAGAGCCTCATTCATAAGAGCATGTCTGTGGAGGAGTACACTGCAGAATTCTGCAGGTTGAGCCAATTTATAGAGTATTTGTGAGAGATCCAGAGGTTCGGGCTATTCATTTCCGTGATGGTCTAAACTGGAAAGTGAAGATCCTTATTCCGTGTTTTTATGAGACATACTCGAAGATACTTGCGGAGGCACGCAAGGTTGAACGAAAGTTGGGTTTGAAGCCCAAGAGAGACCGTGATTCTTTTCTGGGGGCAAACAGTAGTGCAGTATCTGCAAAATGTTCTCATTTCCAGTCCAAACCTTTCCAGCAGCCATAGCAGCACCAGACTCCAGCTAGGGCACCGTTTCACCAGGCGCCATTGCAGCAGAGATAGTTACATCAATCTTTCTGCCATTTCTGTAAGAATCCCGGCCATACCTGGGAAGTTTACAGGAAGAGGTTGGAAGTTTGTTTGTATTGTGGTACTGAAGGGCATCAGTCGAGAGAGTGTCCTCGTCGTGCAATTCATGGAGCAGCTTCAGCTTCGAGGGCACAAACGAGACCACCTGTAGTACAACCGAGGGGACCACTTCCGACACAGCAGCAGCGTTATGTCCAATATCAGCAGCAGGGAGGTGCACATCAGGGACGATTGTTTGCTATGACCGTCGAGGAGGATGAGCCCACCGAAGATATCATCGCGGGTTCTATTCTTCTTGACTCCATTCCAGCTTTAACTTTGTTTGATAGTGGTGCTTCCCATAGTTCTATATCTATTTTTTTTTGCTCTGAAGCATGGTTTGGTAGCTGAGTCTTTGCTTAGGACTTGCAAGATCATGACCGGAGGAGGCATTATCCTGGTTAATGATATTTACAAGGATCAGAGAGTTACTCTAGGAGGCTAGGAGTTGAGTGCGTGTCTACTTGTAATGCCACTTTTGAGGTACGATATTGTACTCAGGATGGATTGGTTGAGTAGGCACCATGCTAGCATAGATTATAGAGGAGATAGAGTTTTATTTGGTCCGTCAGGAGAGCCAGAGTTCGAGTTTGCTAGAGGAGCTGCAGAGCAGGGAGAAGGCATTATTTGTGGAGCTATGGTGGAATACAAGGAGTTGCCACATCTGTTGATAGCAGAGTTCTTGGATGTGTTTCTTGAGGAATTGCCAGGATTGCCGCCAGAACGAGATGTTGAATTCTCTATAGACTTGGTGCCAAGTGCAGAACCAAATTTGCAGCATGTCTATAGAGTAAACAAAGCGAGCTGGTCGAGCTGAAGAAGCAGGTGGACGAATTACAGGATAAGGGATTTATCAGATCGAGTTCTTCTCTGTGGGGAGCCCCGGTATTATTTGTACCTAAGAAGGATGGATAGGTGCGCATGTGCATTGATTACATGGCTTTGAATAATCTCACTATCAAGAATAAGTACCCTTTGCCACGGATTGATGATCTGTTCGATCAGTTGAGTGGTGCCAAGGTATTTTGTAAGATAAATTTGAGATCGGGCTACCACCAGGTGAAGGTAAAGCCGGTGGACATACCGAATACTGCTTTTAGAACTCGGTATGGTCAGTACGAGTTTATTATGATACCGTTTGGGTTGACTAATGCACCAGCGGTATTTATGAACTTGATGAACAAGGTGTTCCATCAGTACCTTGACAAGTTCGTGGTGGTGTTTATCGACGACATACTCATATACTCGAAGACACCGGAGGAGCACGAGGAGCAATTATGGATTATGTTGGATGTACTGAGGAAGGAGAAGCTGTATGGGAAGTTGTCCAAGTGTGAGGTCTTCTTGGACAATATGGAGTTCTTGGGGCATATTGTGACTGGTGATGGTATTTTAGTGGATCCGAAGAAGATCGCAGTAGTGAAATCTTGGAAAACCCCGAGTTCGGTAGCAGAGATCAGGAGTTTCTTGGGATTGGCTAGCTACTACAGGAAGTTTGTGCATAATTTTTTCAAGGATTGCCGAGACGATAACCAGACTCCCTAGGAAGGATATAGAATTTGTTTGGACGGAGGATTGCCAGGTTGTTTTTAAGAAATTGAAGAAGAGGTTGACGTCTGCTCTTATTTTGACGTTGCCATCAGGGTCTGGAGGTTTTACTATTTATAGTGATGCATCGGGAAAATGTTTGGGTTGTGTTCTTCATCAAAATAGGAAAGTGATTGCCTATGCATCCAGGCAATTGCGTCCTAATGAAAAGAATTATCCTACCCATAATTTGGAGTTGGCAACAGCCATTTGCACCCTAAAGTTATGAAAATACTATTTGTACGGAGAGCGTGTGGAGATCTTCACAGACCACAAGATCTTGAAGTACGTTTTCACAGAAGGAGTTGAATATGAGGCAGTGTCGGTGGTTGGAACTGATGAAGGATTTTTATATATTTTTACAGTATCATCCTGGGAAAGCTAATATAGATGCCGATGCTTTTAGTAGGTATCCGGTAGCTATGTTCTTGATGCAGGATCGATATTTGTTGGAGGACTTGGAGAGCTTGGGCATTGGTACGATATAGATGTAGGGATTACAGATACATTCAGATTTGACGGACATGATCAAGGCAACACAATATGAGGATGTATCTCTGAGGAGCATCAGAGCTCAGGTGAGAGCAAGATTGGAGGATGATTTCACGATTGCCGAGGATGGATCTTTGCGGCATGGAGTTAGATTGTGTATGCCTAGTGGGGAGCTGCGTAAGCAGGTATTGCAGGAAGTGCATCGCTCTCAGTATTCTATACATCCGGGTGCCAACAAGATGTATCGGGATATGCGAGAGAGTGTGTGGTGGTATGGCATGAAGAGGAAAGTGGCACAGTTTGTATCCAGATGCTTAGTGTGCCAGCATGTGAAAGCCGAGAGGTAGAGGCCAGGAGGTTTACTTCAGCCATTACCCATTCCAGAGTGGAAGTGGGAGCACATTACTATGGATTTTGTGTCCGGACTTCCACGATCTCCAGGAGAGAAATACGCGATTTGGGTCATCGTTGACAGGTTGACCAAGTCGGCCCACTTTTTGCCTTTCAAGGTGGGTTTGTCTACGGAAAAGCTGACAGAGATTTATGTGAGGCAGATCGTCAGGATACATGGAGTTTTCGTCAGCATAGTCTCGGATCGGGATAGTCATTTCATTTCTCATTTCTGGAGGAGTTTACAGGCGAGTTTGGGCACTCAGCTCAAGTTTAGTACTTCATATCGTCCCCAGACAGATGGACAGTCAGAGAGGACTATTCAGACTCTCGAGGATATGTTACACACTTGTGTACTAGATATTGGGGGTTCTTGGGAAGACCATCTCTATTTGGTAGAGTTTGCTTATAACAATAGCTACCAGGCTAGTATAGAGATGTCACCTTTTGAAGCTCTGTACGGTAGGAGGTGTCGTACTCCCTTGTCATGGGACGATGTTGGAGAGAGAGTTTTGCTTGGGCCAGAGATAATTATGGATGCATCGGAGAAGGTTCAGTTGATCAGAGACAGATTTCGTGTGGCGCAGGACAGATAGCGGCATTGGGCCGATAGCCACCGGAGACCTTTGGAGTTTGAGGTATTGTTTAGATTTTATTTTGTGCTTATTATTGGTTGTTTGTTATAGATTAAGTTCTTAAGGTGGTATTTTATTCTAGGTGGATAGTTTGGTGTTTCTAAGGATTTCTCTGACACGAGGCACGATTCACTTCGGTGGAGGCAGGAAGTTTAGTCCACGATTCATCAGACCTTTCACTATTCTAGAGAGGATCGGTGCAGTTGCGTATAGACTAGACTTGCCACCTGCATTGGAGGGAGTGCACAACGTGTTTCACGTATCACAGTTGAGATGGTACATGGCAGATCCTAGTCATGTATTGGATCACTCAAAAATAGAGGTGGGCCCTACTCTTAGCTATCCAGAGCAGCCAGTTGAGATTCTGGATCGGAGAGAGAAGGTGCTGAGGAACCAGACTATTCCTTTGGTACGCGTCGCATGGAGGCATCACTCTTCGGAAGAGTCTACCTGGGAGAGAGAGGATAAAATACGAGAGCGTTATCCCTATTTGTTTGTGCCTTGAGGTATGTTCTTTCATAATTAATTCTGTTCTTTAGTTCTGTTCATTGTTATGTTCTGTTATTTTTTGGGGGTAGTTTTCGTCTTTGAATTTTGTGGACAAAATTATTTTAAGGAGGCTAGACTTGTCACTACCACATTTTCTAGAAAAAGATATTTTAGTAATTTTATATTTAATTAAATATTATGCATGTTAAATAATTATTTATTGTATTATTTAATTGTTGTTAGATGTTAGTTATTTATTTTGGAGTTGTGTTAGTGGACCTAACTAGTTTAGTTTAGACTCACGGACCAACATGTATTAATTGTTAGATTTTAGCCCATTTAGAAAGCCCATTGTTTAGGAGGATAATTATTTTAATTAAACCATTAGACTAGAAGCTTCCCTCCTTAATTAATTTTTTATGAGAGGCCCCAAGGGGTATATTGGACAATTCATAGTAGCTTGAGGAAGGGGAAAGGGGGCTAGCCTATTAAAGTGGGGAAAATTTGTTTCTCTCTCCTCTTTTCATTTGCAAACTAGATCTAGAAATTCCCTCAACCAAATTTCTTCATTCCCACTTTATTTTCCTACTAAATTTTATCCCAATTCCTTCCCAAATTACCATTGGAGGATAGTGGAGCAAGGATCTAGAAGGAGGAAGCAAGGATCTACAAAGAGGAGCAAAGATCTACAAGTTGGAGGCCAATTTTATCATATTTGGAGGTTTCATTGGAAATCCATCTCTAAATAAGTATAATTCAGTTTTTACCCTTAATTTAGGCTCTAAATATGATATTTAACCATGAGAAATTAATCCATATGCATAGGCTACCCATAGAATTTGGTTTTGTGTTCATAGGAGGCTTATTGAGAAAGTTATTGTGCCTTTTGTGCCAATTTTGGAAGAATTTCGAGATTGATATTTGTTGTGTGTGTCAATTGGTCCTATAGATCAATTTAGCATATGCTTGTGTATTTGGGGCTAGTGTCGTGTCCACAATTGGGTACGTGTAGGTCATATCCCAGTCCCAAAATAATGTGGAAATATGCTACGTGGCATTGGCCAGCTGACACGTCTCCGAAGAAAAACCCAATTTTGGACCCAAAGAGACATGCTACGCTGTCCTAAAATACTAACAAGTCTAGCATATAACAGGTAACATCTAATCTCATCCACAATAAGGAACACTGAAATCAGTACTGGAATATAAGTGCTAAGTCTGAAATATCATAGTACAACCCAGATATGTCTGGTGGGAACAAACCCACTATAAAACTAAAATAAGAGTGCTGAAAATAACAGGACTAGAGCATCAACTATCTAGATAAAGAGGCTCCAGCTCTAGATAGCAAGTCTACCCAAAATCAGAGGAACTCGGATGGCAGCACCTCTAACTCCTCCTCGGAAGCGTACCTCATCTCCTGCCCAGGTCCGTACACCGTGGGATAGTACGCCTCATCTAAATCTAGAAGGAAACTAGGTCCTCAGTGGGACATAACAAGATACATAAAAGCATGTCATATATAAATACTGAATAAAATAAAGGGTGAGCTAACCATCTAAGTATATGCAATTATAAAGATAACCTTGGTACGTATGGGAAGGCGTAGGCATAACGTCCAACATCCTCTAGAGTATGGTATCTGCAACGTCCATCATTCCGAAGAATGAGGTATCTGTATATATATAACGTCCAACACTCTAAGGGACGTGGTATCTGCAAAGTATATATACGTCCGTATCACTCCGAAGAGTGCGGTATCTGCAATAAAGGAGGTGGATGTCCCATATACCTACTAGTTGTCTTTTTCGTCCAATGCGGATATACAAGTCGAATCCACAACGTGCATACCACGTAGCTATATGCCAAGTCACAACTTTCTAGATAATCCTTGTAACGCCCGCAACCGCACAGTGCGTTATGCTGAGTCGGATTGAATAAAATAAATGCTGGTTCCATTTAATTTGTTAGATTTTGGGAAGAAGTATTGATTGACTTGTTTCATATGCAGATGGCTAGCGGGTTAGATGGAAATCAGGTGTTCATTCAGAGCAGTACTGAGATAGCTGAGTTAGAATGATAATGCCATCTTCCTTAGTCCGATCGGTCGGATGATTTGTAGAGTACGGCCTGCTCGCACGGTCATACCAGTTGAGTAGATCGCGCTTGCATCGGACCACGGGTTCAAAGGATTGGCCGTATCGGCAGGACAAGATGCCTAACTGGATCAAATATTATGAGTGGGCTCTTTTCCTTCTCCTCTACTCCTTCATGCCTAATAATATGGAAAACACGTAAAGGCTTGAACACTTGGGCTGAAACATTGAGAATCACTATACTGAGGCGTGCTTAGAGTGTACGTCGTTGCCTTGGATAGATTTATGGCTTAAATTGATTTGCACGTTGGATAGTTGGAACGATAGTTGGATTATACATTTGAGGCAATTGGTTGGATGATTGGAATTATGCTTGGACAGTTGGAATGGTACATTGAGGCAATGGGAATATCGGGAATTCGGGCGAGCGAGCGTGCATCCGTGTACGAGTATCACTTGGTCGCTTTGCCTTGCAAAGCGAGCAGTTGTGGTTCAAAACCGAACAACTGCATCGGCGCGGGCATTGTGCCATATTTGAGGCATTGTGCTATGGGTTCGCTTTGAGTATGGATGTTGCACCATTGGAAACACTATGTTGAGAAGAGGCATTGTGCCTATAGAAATAACTTGGATTTGGTGCCTTGGGCAATATGTTGGAAGAATGTTATGGATGTTTTGGTTGGATATTCGGTTGAACGAGTCTAGGATCGCTTGGTGGGGCAAGAATGTTCGATCCTCTCGTCATACCTACTTGGTGTCTGCATGTCACGAACAACCTGTGTTGCACGGGGTTTGGTCTCCTCGAACGGGAAGGCTCCGGGGCACCGGGACCGTTCGACCATGGAGGAGACAATTTGGTAACGTGCCTTGGACGCGGTGCCGGCGGTTGGATGCGATCCAGGTGGGTTAGCTACTTAGCGCTGTTTCGAATAGAACCGCATTTGATCAGTCCGATCAACGTCCTTTATGGCTTGGCTAGTGACTTTATATAGATAAGAGTTGGTTTGCTTTACTTTGGTTGGTTTGTGCTTCGTGTAGGCGCGGCCACATTGCCTCGGCAAGAGTGTGTACTTTGAGATTTGGATTATAAGTTGGTTGAGGAAGGATATTGAGACTTGGTTGGTGGTTCGATACGATAGTCGCGTTGCTTGGGTTTGAGCATGATGGTTTGCATACTAGAATCCCTCGAGTTGGTTATTTAGTTGCTTGTCGATTGGTTTGAGTTGAATGCTTGCATGCTTAAACTGCTTTACAGCTTTCCTTAACATGTCATCCCTATGCCATGAAACGAATCTAGGATTCAACTAGAAAGATCACCATATAACTGTTTGCATTCACTATTTACTTAGTGTCGGCTTAGGCGAGTGGGTTACCCTGCTCACCAGTACGATTGTGTACTGACCCACGTTTGTGGGCAATATTTTAGGTACGCAGGCGTAGTGGCGCTGCTTGTATATACGAGACATGATGTATGAACTGTAAGTACCTTTGTGGGCTAGAGAAAAGAGCAAGAGTATTTTATCGCCTTTGTGGCATCGCCTTCGTGGCATAGCCTTCGTGGCATAGCCTTCGTGGCATTGCCTTCGGGGCATTTTATTTGGACCCTATCGTAAGCTTCATTATGTATACTCTGATGTGTGCTTGGTACATAATACTTGACTTCCGCTGCAACTTGGTCGTTTCGATGATAACTTTGGTGTTTGACAACATCGCCTTGTACGAGCGCAACTCCAGGCTCGTACGGCATCACGTCCCGATGAGAACGATGGTCCTGCGGGAGAGCTGCAACATGGTGATGCACGTTCAGCGGGGACTATTGAGCTTGCGGGAGATTGGGGCATAACAAATTGGTATCAGAGCGCCTAGTTCATTTTCTCGGACTTGGTCCTTCGCTTCATCACAAACTCTAAATAGCTTCCGTGTGTCGTTTAGCTCTTGACTCTACTCGGTGCTATATTGGATGTTTTATGCAATAAGTCTATATTTTGCTGGTTATGGCTGCATGTTGTGCTTCGTTGTGTTGCTTTTGGTTGGTTTTCGTTAGATCGCTTAGCCTCGTTAGGCGTTGTTGCATTCGTGCAGCACGTTGAGTGGCGTTGTTGCATTTGTGCAACAAGTTAAGAGTTTTCGTTGGGTTGGCTTGGCTTATCGTTCGGGAGTTTCTGATTGCATCAGTGGATCAGTTGGTTGGCAGACGAGATTGGTTATGCGGCATGTTGTGTATAGAAGCATTCGATGAGAATGGATCGTTGCGCGAGTTGCTCGTGTAGCGAATGTGTTGGATAAAAGTTGGAATTTTGGCTGTGGCGCATCAGTTGAGCATGTTTGAGTTTGGCTCGAGAATTTCAGGATAAGTTTGCACGAGTTGCTCGTACAATAAATGTGTGGAACTGTTGGGTATTAGGTTGGACTACTTGGAATACGATCGTTGCACGGGTTGCTCGTGTAGCGAAAGTATCAGACGGTTTGAGAATAGTTGAAGTATTGAGAATGGAACATAGCATGAGTTGCATAACAAGATTGATGGAAATATTTGGATAATTCAGGCATTGGCTGAGTTTTGTGTCAGACTTGAGTTGGACAAAGGCATGATCACACATGAGGGATGGTTCGAACGGATCTTGGATCAATGCAAAAAATTGTAATGCGAGTAGCGACTTGATTCGGAGTGATATATAGGATACCATATTGTGAGCAAGGCATTGAAAATATTTTGGTTTGGACATCAATGGAAATTGCCTGAACGGACTCGGGTAATGGGAATATAAGTTGGTTGGTGCACATCGGTTGATTTGGGAAGAATGAAAATGGAGCAAGCGAATATTGAGTTGAGCATATCGAAAACGAACTTGTGCAAATGGAAGTATCGTTGGGCTTAAGTGATGGACAGGATTGGAACGAACATATGGGTTACGCTTGAGCGAAGCGATGGGATTATCGGAATGATAGCGAGCACGGACTACGATTTTTGGGCAACGCATTTGAGTTGTTGGTTGAGCAATGAAACACGATCTTGGTTTGGAGGGATAATGCGATGGTTTCACACGATCAAACTTGGAAAGATTTTGGATATTGCTACTTGAGAAGTCGACTTAGGTTTAGCGGAAGTAGAATTTTGGGCAAAATGGTGCAACAATGGTAGACGAATTCTCCGGAAGACGTGGACGGATTATGGCAACAACGGAAGGCAAAGAATTTGTGGCGGATAAACTTTTGAAGATAGCTAAACGTGGGAGCAACGTCGGAGCAAATCACTATGCAATTTGAGCAAGTTGGACGTGCATTGAGGAACGCGGCAAACGGATAAGAATTTGAGCAAGTCTTTGGTTTCAGAAATCATTGCAGTGGTAGTGCGAGAAGTCGAACATGGCAGTTCGAAAAAATTTGATGGATTCAGGGCAGAACGACGGATTGATGGAAGACGATTTTAGCGAGCGCAGTTCTCGAACTGTGGCTCGAATAGATAGCAAGACTTTAGGTGGTTAAGCGGCATTGGTTGACAGATCATCAAAGGTAGTGCATGAAATGCTCGGATTCGAAAGTTCGCTCGGATGGAATGGTTAGATTTTGATTCGGATTTGCAGATGAGATATAACATGGTTCATAGTAACTGTCCATCGTGATGATTATAATTATCGAGCGTAGCTTCGGGACAGCTGACCCTAGCGACTTGACCGTCGAATCGGAGATGAATATGGTAGGCCCATAGAACGACCCTTGTGGCGGCACATTTGGGAATGCATCAAGGGCAGATATGAGTTATGTGTGTTGGAGATTGGCTTATTGACTGAGTGTTGGATTTGAGAGACCCTTGGGATAGCCTTCAGCTGAAGAAGCAGCCAGAAGACCGAAGCGATGGTAGGATTGGCCTAAGTCAACTGATGAAATTCAGAGTCGTAGATTTTTATCGATGGCATCGCCTCTAACTCATCGTGTCCTGGAAGGGAATATCATTCATATGAATTAACGACTGTAAAACTAGCTCATGAAGTTAAAGCAGCGGCTCGTTCGAATTAAATCTTTGCGAATACTGGAAGGGACAGATTTGCTTCAGATTTACAAGATGTCTCAGAACTTAGTCTGGGAAGCATGCTCGTTCAGAAGGCAAAGGTGATATCCTATGCTTCGAGGCAGTGGAAGCAGTACGAAGAACTATTCCATGCGCAACCTAAGAATTATGGCGAGTGTGTCCATATTGAAATCGTGGCGACACTATCCCTTGGCGTGGCGGCGAGATCTTCGTGGATCACACGAACCTCAATATATATATTCACCCAGTGAGGTATTGAGATTGAGGAAGAGGTGTTTGGTTGAACTGATCAAAGCAAAGTTGATATTTGGGTAAGTCGCCTAGCTGGGGTAGTATCAGTTGTGATAATCGTTCGGTGCATGAGATATATTTGGAGATGTTGCTAGTACGGATTCAGAAATAGTTGGATGAATTGAGTTGGAACATGAACTAATTGAGTCAGTGGAAAATTATCATATTTGAGAATAGTGCTCAAGCGAATATGTTGGAATAGAAATCATGATTTGGTTCAATTGGGAGTAAAGCAAATGGATGTCTCAGACATAAAGATACCCTTGTAACTTGTTCAAATTTGCTATCACAAAGCTCGGCTGAAATGCATGTATTTTAGGGACGCCTTAAATATATGTACGATCCAAAACTAAGCGATATGAGGAATTCGTATTGAACTGCAAGAAGGATGTGGAAATTCGAAAATTTGTACGAGCGTTCAGCAGAGCGAGATGCTGAGTCAGAATCGTGAGTATGAGAGTTGCATAGAGCAGAGTTATGAATTGTGCAACGATATTTGATAAGATATGAGTACCAGCACGGTTCATGGACGAACCTAATTCTAAGTGGTATATTATGTAACGCCCGCAACCGCACGGTACGTTACGCTGAGTCAGATTGAATGAAACAAATGCTGGTTCTATTTGATTTGTTGGATTTTGGGAAGAAGTATTGATTGAGTTGTTTTATGTGCAGATGGCTAGCGGGTTCGATGGAAATCAGGTGTTCGTTCAGAGCAGTACTGAGATAGCTGAGTTGGAATGATAATGCCATCTTTCTTAGTCCAATCGGTCGGATGACTTGTAGAGCACGGCCTGCTCGCACGGTCATACCAGTTGAGTAGATCGCACTTGCATCGGACCACTGGTTCAAGGGATTGGCCGTATCAGCAGGACAGGATGCCTAGCGGGATCAAACATTATGAGTGGGCTCTTTTCCTTCTTCTCTACTCCTTCATGCCTAATAATATAGAAAACACGTAAAGGCTTGAACACTTGGGCTGAAACATTGAGAATCACTACACTGAGGCGTGCATAGAGTGTACGTCGTTGGCTTGGATAGGTTTGTGGCTTGAATTAATTTACGCGTTGGATAGTTGGAGCGATAGTTGGATTATATATTTGAGGCAGTTGGTTGGATGATTGGGATTATGCTTGGACAGTTGGAATGATACATTGAGGCAATGAGAATATCAGGAATTCGGGTGAGCGAGCGTGCATCCGTGTACGAGTATCACTTGGTCACTTTGCCTTACAAAACAAGCAGTTGTGGTTCGAAACCGAACAACTGCATCATCGCGGGCATTGTGCCATATTTGGGGCATTGTGCCATGGGTTCACTTTGAGCATGGGTGTTGTACCATTGGAAATACTGTGTTGAGAAGAGGAATTGTGCCTATGGAAATAACTTGGATTTGGTGCCTTGGGCAATATGTTGGAAGAATGGTTATGGATGTTTTGGTTGGATATTCGGTTGAACGAGTCTAGGATCGCTTGGTGGGTGAGAATGTTCGATCCTCTCGTCATACCTACTTGGTATCTGCATGTCACGGACAACCTGTGTTGCACGGGGTTTGGTCTCCTCGAACGGGAAGGCTCCGGGGCACCGGGACCGTTCGGCCATGGAGAAGACAATTTGGTAACGTGCCTTGGGCGCGGTGCCGGCGGTTGGATGCGATCCAGGTGGGTTAGCTACTTAGCGCTGTTTCGAATAGAACCGTATTTGATCAGTCCGATCAACGTCCTTTATGGCTTGGCCAGTGACTTCATATAGATAAGAGTTGGTTTGCTTTACTTTGGTTGGTTTGTGCTTCGTGTAGGCGCGGCCACCTTGCCTCGGCAAGAGTGTGCACTTTGAGATTTGGATTGTAAGTTGGTTGAGGAAGGATATTGAGACTTGGTTGATGGTTCGATACGATAGTCGCGTTGCTTGGGTTTGAGCATGATGGTTTGCATGCTAGAATCCCTCGAGTTGGTTATTTAGTTGCTTGTCGATTGGTTTGAGTTGAATGCTTGCATGCTTAAACTGCTTTACAGCTTTCCTTAACATGTTATCCCTATGCCATGAAATGAATCTAGGATTCAACTAGAAAGATCACCATATAACTGTAATACCCCATTCCGCTCAAGCGGACTGCCGTCTCAAACGGCAATAGTGCAGCTGTCCCGACCCACTTTGCCTCAAAGAAGAAGTAAAAGGATATCCAGACTTGTCCCTACAGGAAATCAACTTCGGCTTTCAGAGGCTCGCTTGACGTATCGCTCTATCGAGGCGAATCATCGCTAAGGTGGGTGGCTACGGTGAACTTGTCTTTGCTTAGCCAGCGCACATAAAAGTGTAGAATATTTATGCTAGTTGCTAGGTGATTCACCCCCTGCATGCTAATAAATCCAACGCACCTAGCTAAGGGAATAATCCCAACTTGTATTGCTATGCTAGAACATGGAAAATAAAATACTGCTTATATATGTTCAAGACCCTCGCATGCTAAGTCCCTAACGGTTTCATCCCTCGGCTTACCTTCGGGCCCGAGCAAACGTGTTTACTTATGTTCCATAGAAACGCATGCTTGTCTGCTTGAATATTGCCTTGTTTTCATCCAAACCCCGGAAGACTACTACGTAGTCGTTCCGTGCCTGAATGAACCTGCAAGTATCTGGGACCGTTGGGTCGCCAAGGCAAATCCCCGAAACAGGGGCACGCATCAGGGTAACGAATACTGAACGAAAATCCTATCACGTGCCAACTGAATGATAATCACATCAAGTTTATATCTGAACGAGAATTACGTCATGTAACGAACGAATCTCAGCTCTTGGAGCAAACGCTCGTTCAGATCTCGAATAAATAGATTATCATATCAAGTTGTGGATTGAAACTGACCCTGACCTGCATGTTATGGACAACTTGTAAAAAGGTGATCTTTGGATCTCGTTCCACGGGCGATCACTGGGGCATTAGGACCGATCCGATCCGGATGGAACTTTACGATAGTCTCACGTGTGGACAGGATGGCGTGTAGCACCTCACGTGCTTCACTACATACCATCCTTGTTCAAAGACTAAACGGTCCTTTATGGCTATGCTAGCGACTTATGTTCATATAGATAAGTCATCCTCGCTTAGCGGCTATCCGCGTGCGAGTCAATTGTATAGCATCAATGAACTGAACACCTGAATGATATGAAAATAATGACCCTCATGTTTGCATATGCTGTGCTCCTGAATGTTTATACTTGCCCGTGCATGAATTAACAATATTTTCCTTGGATAGGGAAGGACAAATAGTAAGTTGGTAAGTCTCGCCGTGTTTCCTCTTATATCGCACGACGCACTGCCACACGAGTTAGGCTATTCAATAATTGCATAAAACTGATCCTAAGGCAACTAGAAAGACAACTTATTAGTTGTGCATGGAACTTATATTACGTATTTAGATTTGTCGAGCGGGCGAGTAACTTCCCCCCCAGTGCATTAAATGTACTGATAATCCACCAGTTTGTATGCAGGGTACGGGAGAACCTCGTTCGGTGCGGATGCCTCCAACGTGCGTGCTTAGGCGTGAAGATCACTCTGAAGCAACTGTGCATCCGGGACTGAAGCACATATACAAGACATAATGTTGGAGCATCGCCTGAACATCGCCTGTATAATTATTCCACAATTGTAGCCACTTGGCACGATTTTATGTTTCAGAGAGAGAGGCTTGAGTGACTTGTAATCTCGGTTATACGCCACCTGTAATACATATTTATATCAATAAAAGAGCTTGCTTTACTTCAACTTGTGTTTCAATGCTTCCGCTATATTTGTCGACTCAGTGAACCTGTTACCAAATCGCTATACGTTCATGACTCCGCTGCACTCGGACAATCTGTGCGACTCTGTGGCTTAGAACTCTTGTCGCCAGCCAATGAACCATGCCCTTGCACAGGCGTGGATCACGCTCGTGCGGCATCATGCCCGGATGGGTTAAAGCGATCGTCCCGCGGGAGTGCTGGCGAGGGTGATTCCTGCCTAGCGGGGACGACCGAAATGGCCTGCGGGAGATCGGGGCATGACAATAACTGTTTGCATTCACTATTTACTTAGTGTCGGCTTAGGCGAGTGGGTTACCCTGCTCACCTGTGTACTGACCCACGTTTGTCGGCAATATTTCAGGTACGCAGGCGTAGTGGCGCTGCTTGGATATACGAGACATGATGTATGAACTGTAAGTACCTTTGTGGGCTAGAGAAAAGAGCAAGAGTATTTTATCGCCTTTGTGGCATCGCCTTCGTGGCATAGCCTTCGTGGCATTGCCTTCGGGGCATTTCATTTGGACCCTATGGTGAGCTTTGTTGCATATATTCTGATGTGTGCTTGGTTCACAATACTTGACTTCCGCTGCAACTTGGTCGTTTCGATGATAACTTTGGTGTTTGACAATATCGCCTTGTACGAGCGCAACTCTAGCCTCGTACGATATCACGTCCCGATGAGAACGATGGTCCTGCGGGAGAGTTGCAACGTGGTGATGCACGTTCAGCAGGGACTATTGAGCTTGCGGGAGATTGGGGTGCGACAATCCTGACTATGTGCTAAACCGTGATGTGTGTTTCACGTACCGGTAGCTAATCGAGTATGCAAACCCGTATCCCAATATGAGTTGCAATCGTGATGCGTGTACCAGTGTCAGGGTCTAGAAGGATATCAGAATACCCTCGCATCTGTTGGTGAGTCTACTAATGTCTAAGTCAGTTATACTACGTATCGACATATTTGTCGACTGTACCCGAGGCAATCTCAGGCGCACACAGTTTATGTATTTTTGCAACAGAAATATATATGCAATAATTTATAATTTAAACAGTAGAATTTGGCAAGGTATACTTGCCTGAGCAAGACTTTGTATAGTGTACGTCCTGATAATGTGTGTAAGTTTTGGTAAAAGAAGTGGGATTAGAGTTTGGGAAGTGTTATAATATATATAGGGATAAGGAGGCAGTGGGAAACTTAGGGATTAAGAATTACTGCTGCTACTTTCATCCTTTCATTGGTTTAGGTTTTGGTTGGTCTGCCATTGGTTTAGGTTTTGGTTGAGGAATATATAGAGAGGCGGTGGGGGATGAGTCATAAGAAGGTTGTTTTACGTGCGGTAAAAGAAATTATGCGGTGGAATTGGTTTACGCGCGGAGGTTGCTTTATGCGTGGGTTTAAACTTTATGCACGGAGAAGAAAATTTGGTTTTGCTACTGCGGTTACTGCTGTTTACGCGCGTAGGAGTACACGCGGGGTAATGAGCTGTTGCTGATATTTCCTTACTTTACGCGTGGGTTGGTTAACGGGTTGCGATTTTGGGTTTTGGGTTTGATCCAATAGAAAATTCTATTCTAATTATATATATATATATATATATATATATATATATATATATATATATATATATATATATATATATCTAAAAATTATATTGGTGTATACGGTTAAGCTTGGCTACTGTCCAAAAGGTCTCCTACATGGAATAAATTAAGAAAAATTTATAATGGCTCCATAAATCCTCTAAGTGCTGAAAACTTTCTCAAAATAATTCTAATAAAATCTATTCTCCCTATTTAGCTCATAACTAATATAAATAAGTAATAAAACCATTTTTAGAATTTCGAGATTTTATATTCTACCCAACTTATAAAAATTTTGCCCTCGAAATTAAAACTAAGTCACGGTAGAAAGTACGAATGGTAGAAGATATATAAATTAACATGGTAATCTCATACCTTGGTCTGTGAACAGGTTCGGATAACGTTTGCGCATATCATCCACGTGTTCCCAAGTGGATTCTCCTGGTGCGCCATGCTTCCATGCTACGCGGACCAAGGGAATAGACTGATTTCTCAATACTCTCTCGATGATCAAGGATTTCCACGGGTTGCTCTTGATATGATAAGCTCGGTCCAATGGTAATTTTTGAATGGTCGAGGACATGACTGCTGTCTGCCACATACCGCCTGAGTTGTGATACATGGAATACGTCATGTACTCCCTCAAGTGAAGGTGGTAGCGCAAGTCGGTATGCCACTTCTCCCACTCTCTCTAACACGTTAAATGGTCCAATATATCTTGGACTCAACTTACCGTGCCCTCTGAATCGAATGGTGCCTCTGGTGTGTGATATCCTCAAGACGACATGATCGCCTTCTTTAAACTCCAAGGGACAACGATGAAGATCTGCCCATTATTTTTGCCTGTCTTGCGCTGCTCGCAAGTGTCCTTGGATTTTTTTTACCTTCTCCACTGTGCGAATAATCAATTCTGGTCCTAGAATCTGTCTTTCACCCACATCACTCCAACATACTGGGGAACGACACTTTCTTCCATATAGTGCTTCATAGAAAGCCATTGGAATGCTCGTTTGATATCTATTGTTATAGGAAAACTCGACCAAATGTAAATGGTTCTCCCATGATCCATTAAAATCAAGCATGCATGCTCTCAACATATCTTCCAGTATCTGAATAGTACGCTCGGATTGGCCATCTGTCTGCGGGTGATACGATGTACTGAACTTTAGGCGGGTACCAAGACTCTCTTGCATGCTCCGCCAAAAGTAAGATGTAAACCTCGTATCCCTGTCAGACACGATACTAACTGGCACTCCGTGCAGTCGCACAATATCTCTCATGTACATGTCTGCTAAGTCCTCTGTGGATTGCCCAACTCTGAAGGATAAAAAGTGGACAGCCTTGGTGAGTCGATCTACGATCACCCATACCGCATTACGACCATTAGGACTCCTTGGAAAGCCCGTAACGAAGTCCATAGTGATGTGCTCCCATTTCCACTCAGGTATTAGGAGTGGTTGGAGTAAGCCTGCGGACCTTTGATGCTCAGTCTTGACTTGCTGACACTCCAGGCATTTTGCCACAAAGCGACCTATCTTCCTCTTCATTCCATGCCACCAATAGTACTATCTCAGGTCTCGGTACATCTTCGTGCCTCCTAGATGAATAAAGTATGTTGAGCTATGCGCTTCTGCCATCAGCTCTTGACGAAGTTCTCCATTCGGTACATAGAGACGATCTCCACATCTTAAAGTCCCGTCCTCGTGTATGCGTAATCCTGTTTGTATTCCGGCCTTTGTACTTTGTCGAAGCCTCTGGAATCTGGCATCTGTTGGTAGGGCAGTCTTGATCCTTTCGACCAATGTTGATTACAACTGGTAACTTGACAACTGGCCGTCAGTTCCTGGCATAATGCCTTCTACACCCATCTGCTCTAGATCTTTCAATAGATGTTGCTGGGTAGTCAATAAGAATGCCATGGGCCTCCTGCTTAAAGCGTCGGCTACTACGTTGGCCTTTCCCGGATGGTACTGCAGCTCAATCTCAAAGTCTGACATAACCTCGAGCCAACATCTTTGTCTCAGGTTCAAGTCCTTCTGGGTGTAGACGTACTTTAGGCTTTTGTGATCAGTGAATATCTCTACCCGTTCTCCGTATAGATAGTGTCTCCAAAGCTTCAAGGCAAAGATGATTGTCGCAAGCTCCAGGTCGTGAGTGGGGTAGTTCTTCTTATGGGTCTTCAGTTGTCTAGAGGCGTAGGCCACAACCTTCCCATGTTGCATCAAGACGCAACCTAAACCTTTTCTGGATGCATCGCTGTAGATTACGAATCCTCCGGATCCTGAAGGTATGGTCAAGATAGGTGCCGTAGTCAGACGCTTTTTCAGCTTGTCGAACGCTATCTGACCAGATGAACTCCTACTCCTTGCGGGTCAAGCGAGTCATCGGCTCTGCGATCCTTGCAAAGTTCTCTATGAACCTCCGGTAGTATCCGGCAAGTCCTAGGAAACTTCTCACTTCTGAGACGTTGGTAGGGGCCAGCCATGTTTCTACTGACAAAATCTTCGCTAGATCTACCGAAATACCATCTTCTGAGATAACGTGTCCAAGAAAAGCGATACGATCTAGGAAAAACTCGCATTTACTCAGCTTTGCATAAAGCCTCTCACGCCTTAGTGTCTCTAACACTAGCCTCAAGTTCTCTCCGTGCTCCTTGTGGTTTTTTGAATATACCAAGATGTCGTCGATGAAGACTACCACGAACCGGTCCAGATACTGATGGAATACTCTATTCATTAGGTTCATAAATACGGCAGGTGCATTTGTCAATCCAAAAGGCATCACTAAGAACTCATAGTGACCATAACGAGTCCTGAATGCTGTTTTTGGAATGTCTTCTCTCCGTACTTTTACCTGATGATAACCTGATCTTAAATCTATCTTTGAGAAAACTACTGCTCCTGTCAGTTGGTCGAACAGATCATCAATCCGCGGTAGAGGGTACTTGTTTTTGATTATCAAAGCATTAAGGGCTCTGTAATCAATGCACATTCGGAATATCCCATCCTTTTTTGGTACAAACAACACTGGTGCTCCCCAGGGTGATGCACTAGAATGAACAAATCCCTTGATCTGCAACTCTTCTAGTTGTAGCTTCAGCTCATCTAGCTCATTCTTTGCCAACCGGTACACATTTGAAGATATCGATGCTGCTCCGGGTACTAACTCAATAATGAACTCTACCTCTCTATCAGGTGGTAGACCGGACAACTCCTCCGGAAATACATCCTTGAATTCTGCAATAATAGCTGGTGGAGCCGTCTCCATAGCCATGTAAGCTCTAGGTGTCTGGCCTATTCCTTGCTCGATGGTGCCCCGCATGTACTCGAACTCCGGGTGATCTGGTGGTCTAAAAATAATGCTACCTCTTCGGCAGTCTAGTATTGCATTGTACTGACTCAACCAGTCCATGCCTAACACAACGTCGAAGTTTGGCATTAGGAGTACTAAAAATTGTACTCTCATCTCCCTACTACACACGACTATGGAGCATGTTCTAATAATGCTGGTAACCGGTACGATGCCTCATCCGGTAAGAATCTTTCAACTTTTAGGCAAGGGGGAAGTAGCTATTCTATGCATGGCTACGAAACTACTAGATATAAAAGATAGCATAGCGCCAGAATCAAATAATGCAGTTGCAGGTATTGACGCAACTAAAATGGTACCTGTGATGGTTTCCCCTTCTGGTTCCTCCGTAAATGCTGCTAGTGCAAAGGCCTGTCCGTGCCTCTACCCTCTTGCCTGCTGCCTGGCTCGGTTGAACTGAGCCTCTTATGGGGCCAAGGGTGGTCCCTTTTGAAATCCTTCGGGTGCTAGGGGATGCTGACCTCCAGTCGGGGGTAGTATCTCTGGACTGGTGCTGTTAGTCCTTGTCCGTTCTGGGGTGCTACCTCTCTGCGTTGTGGGCAATCTCTGGCCAGGTGTTGACTTGCTCCACATATCATGCACAATCCAAGCTTCTTTCGGCAGTATCTGACGAAATATCCCTTCTTGCCACAATGATGACAAGTCGGAAGCTCCTTGTGCTGATATGGCACTGTCCTTTGTGCCTGCATTCCTGGACGATGGATTGGTCCTCTTGTTCTGGGCTGGCCTTTGGTTGGTATGGTCGTGCTAGAGTGCCTCGCTTCTCTGCCAATGACCTCCTGGATTCTTGCCTTTGAAAGAACCTCTTCATAGGAGATCCTGGACTGGATGTGGTATACCTTTGTAGCTCGGAGGTAAGGCCATGGTGGAACCTACTGGCCTTTTCCAGCTCGTTAGGTATCAAGATGGCACCAAATCGACTAAGTCGACTAAATTCTGCGTCGTAGGCGTCTACGGTCATAGTTCCTTGTTCCAAGTGCAGGAACTGGGAGTATAGAGCATTCCTGACCGTAGTCGGGAAATACTTCGCATTGAAGTACACTAAGAATTGCTCCCACGTCTGGTTCTTGCCGACGCCGCGCTCTATGGAGTCCCACCAATGATGGGCGTTGCCTTTGAGTTGGGCCCTCACCGCGGTTATCCAAAGGTCTGGGTGCAGCTGTGAACCTTCTAGCAGCATCTCCGTTGGAGACCCAATCTGAGATCTCCTCCGGAGTTTTGCTGCCCGAAAAGGTTCCTGGGCCCATCTGGCAAAAACCTCGGACAGTACCAGCTGGTTGGACAGGTGCTGGGGTAGATGTTCTCTCCAGAGCTGTCATCAAGCTCTGCCTCAGGGTCTCAGTCTGATGCCATTGTGTCTGCATCATGGCTTGGAAGAATTGGAACATTTTTGGCTGTCCCTCTAGTTGTGGAATCAGGGCTGGAAAGGGTGGAGGTGGTAGCAAAGGAGTATCTACCTATTGTGTTGGTACCTGGGAGGTCTGTCCTTCTTGCTGAGCTAGTGCAGCTTCCTGAGTAGGACCATTGTGGAGGTATGATGGATAAACCGGTGTCTGTCTCGGGGACTGGTCTATCGGGGTAGTCGGGGTCCTATTAACATCATACGAGGTGTCTGTTGCATTGTTAACCCTATCATCTGTGTGTCCACTAGGTACGTCCATACTTCTGGGAGAAAAGAAATAAATAAGATGCAAGCATTTAATAGAATGTTTGCATAAAATTAGGTTGCTAAGCCGTCCGCATAAAACAGAGATTCAAAAAAGTTTAACACAAAGTAAGACTTCAGAGTTGTCCGCGTAAAAATCGAGATTCTAGATAGTCTGTGTAAAGTAGGGATTCGAGACTGTCTGCGTAAATTAGAGATAGAGATTTTTGAAATTGTCTACGTAACACAGAGTTTCAAGCTGTCTGGCGTAAAGTAGAGATTCACTATCTTGCATAAATCATGGCTTCAGAGCTATTTGCGTAGAAGTCTGCTATACTTCCTGTATAAAGTCTGCCTAAAAGTCTGTGCGTAAAAATCTGTGTGCGTAGGGGTTTATCTGCATAAAATATAACATTCGTTGTTTTTATTGCAGCGTAAGGTTTGTACGAGGAACTCTTTGTTTTCCTTGGATGAATTTATCAGATAATTAAGTAAACTTGACATCTGATAAAAAGTATTGCACGATAAGGGTGGCTGTGATGATGTTTCTACACAGAGACCCAGGTTATCATTTAGTGACGTATTTGATACACCACTCAAAGGAAGAAGATTGAGTCTTCTGAATATGCTGTCTATTGTAATAAGCTTTTACGCTCAAGATAAGACAAAACCTTGATGTTACGTAAAAACTGTTTCATGCTCAGGGCTCGAGGCATATCTCTATATTTAATACACGAGATTTTCCTTTGTCATGACTGGGGAAAGCTAAAATTATGACTAATACGCTTATATCACCATCCTTATGGTTTACGCCTAATCAGGCTACTCTAGGCTGGTTATCAAGTTTATGCTGGGGTAGTTTCCTACATGGCTTGCATGATGTGTCATACACAGGATTAGGAAAACTATGGAAACGTGGTTAGCAGTTATCATAACCGCAGCGTAAAAGTTGGCAGTCTCTTTATAGTTTGACTTTTTACGCCAATAAGACAGTCAATTGGCTTTTACGCCAACAAGGGTAAAGGGTTTTTGGCGTAAAACTTGTGTTATCCAACCTAGGATAGTTGAAAGGAAAAATAAGATTTAGTCCCGTGTGAATGGGATCCTTATGCTCTATTCCTATACGCAGGCTTGTTTGGTACAGTTATGTAACCAAAACAATATAAGCTAGACCTGCATGGGCCACCACTAAAACCATGTCACGCCCCAGTCCCAAAATAATGTGGAAACAGGCCACGTGGCATTGGCCAGCTGACACGTCTCCGAAGAAAAACCCAATTTTGGACCCAAAGAGACGTGCTACGCTATCCTAAAATACTAACAAGTCTAGCATATAACAGGTAACATCTAATCTCATCCACAATAAGGAACACTGAAATCAATACTAGAATATAAGTGATAAGTCTGAAATATCATAGTACAACCCAGATATGTCTGGTGGGAACAAACCCACTACAAAACTAAAATAAGAGTGCTGAAAATAACAGTACTAGAGCATCGACTATCTAGTTAAAGAGGCTCCAGCTCTAGATAGCAAGTCTACCCAAAATCAGAGGAACTCGGATGGCAGCACCTCTAACTCCTCCTCGGAAGCGTACCTCGTCTCCTGCCCAGGTCCGTACATCGTGGGATAGTACGCCTTATCTAAATCTGGAAGGGAACCAGGTCCTCAGTGGGACATAACAAGATACATAAAAGCATGCCATATATAAATACTGAATAAAATAAAGGGTACACCTAACCATCTAAGTGTACACAATTATAAAAATAACCTTGGTACGTATGGGAAGGCATAGACATAACGTCCAACATCCTCTAGAGTGTGGTATCTGGAACGTCCATCATTCCGAAGAATGAGGTATCTGTATATATATAATGTCCAACACTCTAAGGTACGTGGTATCTGCAAATTATATATACGTTTGAATCACTCCGAAGAGTGCGGTATCTACAATAAAGGAGGTGGATGTCCCATACGCCTACTAGTTGTCTTCCCCGCCCAATGTGGATATACAAGTCGAATCCACAATGTGCATACCATGTAGCTATATGCCAAGTCACAACTTTCTAGATAATCCTGACTACGTGCTAAACCGTGATGTGTATTTCATGCACCGGTAGCTAATCGAGTACGCAAACCAGCATCCCAACATGAGTTGCAATCGTGATGCGTGTACCAGTGTCAGGATCTAGGAGGATATCAGAATACCCTCGCATCTGTTGGTGAGTCTACTAATGTCTAAGTCAGTTATACTACGTATCGACATATTTGTCGACTGTACCCGAGGCAATCTCACGCGCACACAGTTTATGTATTTTTGCAACAGAAATATATATGCAACAAATTATAATTTAAACAGTAGAATTTGGCAAGGTATACTTGCCTGAGCAAGACTTTGTATAGTGTACGTCCTGCTAATATTGTAAGTTTTGGTAAAAGAAGTGGGATTAGAGTTTGGGAAGTGTTGTAATATATATAGGGATAAGGAGGCGGAGGAAAACTTGGGGATTAAGAATTACTGCTGCTGCTTTCATCTTTTCATTGGTTTATGTTTTGGTTGGTCTGCCATTGGTTTAGGTTTTGGTTGAGGAATAGATAAAGAGGTGGTGGGGGATGAATCATGTTGGATGAGTCATAAGAGGGTTGTTTTACGCGCGGTGAAAGGAATTATGCGGTGGAATTGGTTTACGTGCGGAGGTTGCTTTACGCGTGGGTTTAAACTTTACCCGCGGAGAAGAAAAGTTGGTTTTGCTACTGCGGCTGCTGCTGTTTACGCGCGTAGGAGTACACGCGGGGTGATGAGCTGCTGCTGATATTTCCTTACTTTACGCGTGGGTTGGTTAACGGGTTACGGTTTTGGGTTTTGGGTTTTGGGTTTGATCCAATAGAAAATTCTATTCTAATTATATATATATATATATATATATATATATATATATATATATATCTAAAAATTACATTGGTGTATACGATTAAGCTTGGCTACTGTCCAAAAGGTCTCCGATATGGAATAATTTAGGAAAAATTTATAATGGCTCCATAAATCCTCTAAGTGCTGAAAACTTTCTCAAAATAAATCTAATAAAATCTATTCTCCCTATTTAGCTCATAACTAATATAAATAAGTAATAAAATTATTTTCAGAATTTAGGGGTTTTACAGTTGTACAATTTAATTTTAGATCTATTTCTCTTGTGTTCTTAGTCTTGGTAAGATATAATTATAAATATGTATATATGTATATTGTTGTATATTTATATTTATGTATTATTGTGTCTTAGATCTATGTATCTATTTATGTATATTGTATGTAGCTATTATTCTACATATGTAAGAGCTATTTAATAGTGTAGTGTATGTATATATATTATAGTATGTATATAGTGTGTGTGTGTATATATATATATATATATATATGATGCTATGTATATATGTTACTATATATATGTATGTTATTGTTATATGTATTTGTTATGTACATATATCCTATATAGTTGTAACTATGTATATATGTGATACTATATTGTTATATGTATTATAGTGTCCATATATATATATATATATATATATTTATATATATATTTATATATATATATAACACAATATATAATTACCTATATATACTTACAACTATATATATATATATATATATATATATATATATATATATATAAGTGTTTGAGAGAGCGACATCAGCTATTGTGACGCTTTCAGCGTCACAAAAGGAAAACAACAACAGCAGCATCAAAAGCAACAATAGCGGTAGCAATAGCGACAGCAGCCGCAACAGTAATAACAACAGCAGCAGTAGTGGCGACGGCTGTAACAGCAATATCTACAACAGCAGCTCAGCAGTAGCGATGACAGCAAAAAACTGTCACTATAACAGCAGTGCAGCAACAGTATTAGAAGCGTATCAGAGACTTTAGCGACGACAGCAAAAAATTATCGCTATAGCAGCAAGAACAGCAGCGGTATCAGCAGCGTATTCGCAGTTTTAGCGACGATCAGCAGGGCTTTAGCGACACATATACGGTTTTGAATATATATTATATATTTATATAGTAGTTATATATGTGTATATATATATGATATTAATATATACGTATATATATTCCTAATTGCTAATTGTGTTTTAGTATACTATATGTATAATATTTAGTTGTTAGCATATATTATTATGGGTAGTTAGTATAAGGTATTGGATATTACCTTCAGATGCCAAAGTAAGTATCAAGGTAATTAGGGATACCCAAGGTATTGGGTTTGAGTATCAAGATCGAGGTTTAGTATTATGACACCAAGTTTGTTCAAAACCAAGGTATCCATTTAATGTTTGTAATTAGGATCTTTTATAATTAATATTGTTTGATATTGTATGAGTGTGATATTTCATATCCCTATTTTTCGTATTCTGAGATACGGTATCCTAGTATCCTAAGATATAGTTTTTATGACGTAGACTCTAGTGTTTGAACCCAATATCCTTGAGATAGACTCATACAACCTAGAAATAGGTAGTTTGACATAATTGAGCATAGTTTGACCATAGTTGACCGTAGTTTAGCTTAGAGTTGACCTAGTTTGACTTTTGACTTAGAATTGACTTGTTGACCTAGAAGTTGACTAGTTTAACTTATTTTCTTTCCAAAACCTTGTATTGATGTTGTATTCCATATCTAGTTCTTCGAGGCACCGTGTCAGACATCTGTGAGACTATTCATTGGACTTCAGGCGAGTACATTCTCTGATAATTTCTTATTTATGATATCCTCTATGTTCATGTATTTAGTGTAGATATCCATATTTTCTTGACACGATGGTTACACGGATTGGTATATCCGAATCTCGTCATGAGATATTATTCCTTGGTATATGGTGTATCTTATGCAAGTATTATTTTATTGTTTATCTTGTACATATATAGACACTGATTCTCGAGAAAACTAGCTATCTTCTTGAAGAATCTCGTGCCATACCATACCATGGTTGGATCTATTATACCAGTCAGGGTTGGAGAGTATTAGTGTAGATATGTGATCATACCTTCCTGTGCAAGTATTGTTTTCCTGTGAGTGTTGGTCATATACCGCACGTATGACTAACCAGGCCATTATTTCTGTACAAGTTTTCAAGTCGATCACATGTTAAAGCTAGTGCTCACTTACTTAGTCATTAGTATTCTTGTTCATGGACATATTATTTATTATTGTATTTATTCCAGTATTTTTATATTGTTTATCTCTTGTATCTATTGTTGCATCTTGTATATTCACATCTATTTACTGTTACATAGTTTTTATTATTGATTAGAACTGCTGTTAGAGATGTACTCTGTTCCTTTCCTGACTGGATATATTTTTCCCAGATGACACTGAGGAGTGGTACCCTACACATTATGGACCTCAGGATATTGTGGGTTTAGAGTCAGAGACCCTGGCTCAGAAGGGACTTATCCCAACTGAGACAGATAACCCGGGATTAGTAGCTTCTTAGTATTCCTTTGTACTGGATTTGTCTCCAACTTATTTGTTAGTATTCTTTCAGACTCATTGATGTTATTATTTTAGACTCATGAGTTGTATGTAACTATTCTATTTTTTATCATATTCGTGCTCGTTTCTATCTTAGATCTGTGATTGAGTATATTGTTATTGTTAGTGGTTCATTATATTGATAGATAGATTGTCTTGACAATGTTCTACCGTCGATTCTGCGGCGTAGGCTGGGCGTTATTTCTGACTTGCATCCCTACATCGGGTGTGGGTCATGACAAGTCTAAATAGATTTACATTCCATAGTTAGAATAAAGTACATTTTATAAGTCTAAACAAATATTATATTCTACAGTAAAAATACAGTACATGTCACAAGACTAAATGAATTTTATTTTATTGTTAATTCTTTTTATGAAAATTTATCTTCTTCGTTTTCTCGTCCACCAATTCCTCTTCCTCCTCCTCCTCATCTTCACTTTCATCTACTTCTTCTTCCTCTTCGGATAATTATACCTCTTCTACATGATTAGATGTGTAATGAGGAACTTTCGTTGAGTCTACATCTAAAATATTTATTACAAGAGGTAGCTCATCCTCCTGATAAGCTATTTTGTCAACGTCAAAGGTATTTCTAGCATTGGTTTTGCATACTTCCCACCAGTCCGACCTTATTGTTCCCTGTTTAGGATAAGTTGTAAAGTACACTAGCTGAGCTTGACTTGATAGGACAAATGGTTCGTAGTCTTGATATCGATGCCGATAGTTTATATCCATAAGGCCATGCTTGTCTATTTTCCAACCTTGATCTTAGATCGGATCGAACCAATCATACCTGAATAACATGATCTTAGCAGGCTCTGTTCCATAATAAAATGTCAACTCTACAATCTTCCGTAAGATGTGTCACGCCCCACTCCCAAAATATGTAGGACCAGAGTATGTGGTAATGGCCATCTATGTATCAAGTGGACTCCAGCCCAACTCGAATATGTATAAACTGTCTAGAGGGCAAGTATATTCGTCTAGTAATCCAAGTCAACTATATCTCAATCCACATAAAATAGTCATATAAAGAGCGAACCAAGTGCATTAATGTTGACCAGACCATAACACACCGATTCTAATTAGACAAATATACTAGGGTGGGCCCCTAATAACACATATGTCATGAACATGCTCGATAAAAGAATAAGCTTGCAAAACTAGGCTATAATAGCAACATAAGTCAATATAGTCCAAAAATAAGTATGTGAGATTATGATGAATGAAAGTACAAATAGTTCAAGTTCATCAAGAATCTAAGACTCGTCCGGTGGAGAAAAATCTACTAATAGTAGACGTAAGGATAATGACAAGAAAATAAAACTAAGTCTTTGCTAAAAATAAACTAACTACAAGAAAAATGATCATTTACGGCAAGCGTAACACGTCGTAAATGATCTTTTATGGCGTACATTCTAGTGCCATAAAAGGTCATGCCGTAAATGACTCTATTATTACGGCGCATTTGAGAATACCGTAAATGATAATTGTGAATGCTGTAAATTTGAACAAATGAAAGCGGTAATTAATTTTCTCATAAAATTTTGACAACCATTTACAAAATATCTAGTGTGTCGTAGTTGATCTTTAACGAAGTACATATGGACGCCATAAAAGCTATTCCCTTAAAATTGTAGGAATCTAATACGGCATACATTTTGACTCTGTAAAAGCTATTTTGTAGGAATAAAATACAACATACATTTTGACGCCGTAAAAGTTAGTCCCGCCAAATTCTAGGAATCAAATATGGCATACAATTTGACGCCGTAAAACCTATTTCCACCAAATTATGTTTACCATTTATGACATATGTATCATGTCGTAAATGATCTTTGATGGATATTGGAAAAACTATTTTTGTCAAATTATTATTATTATTATTATTATTATTATTATTATTTCGAGAAGAGATGGAAAATATGCTCAATATTATTTGATTGAATGGTTGACTCAGCTCTTTCTTGTTTGAAGAAACCCTCCCTTTCAATTGGTCTATGGTGGTTTTCCAACGGCTGCTCCTACTCCTTTGGCTGGTGCAATAAATTCTCTAACATTTGATTCCTTATCGTCGAAGATTTTTTTAGTAAACTTGAAAGATAATCAATCATCATTATATTCCATATCAATATCCATTTAATTAAACTAGCATCAATTTAAAATGGAAAACATGGTATATATATAACATAGAAAAAATAAGTTACAGAAATAGTTCACTCCTTCACCCAAACATTCATATAAAAGTTATTATTTTCAGTAGCCAAAATACACTAATAGCAAAAAAAAGCTACATGCAACAAAGTATATCATGTCATATTGATCATGGCAAAAAAGTTACAACAAAATAACCCAGACATTCATACAAATGTCAACTCAATTGGTTGTAACGGAGAAGCTTCAAACACAATCCATATATTTTTCTTCTTATTTTGATTGATAACCTGTACATACAAAATGTGTTTTAGTTTATTGAATCCAATTTGATGTATATATAAACATAACAATGAAAATATTAATTCTTGATCAGTAGCTTGAAAAAGTTACTTCTTGATGTGAGTGTGTGTGGATGTGTATCCATGTATGCATCTGTGTGTATGTATATAGGTGTGTGATTGTGAGTGTAGGTAGGTGTGTAGTATACATGTGTGTTAGGAGTGATTTCTCAATTCATGATTCCTGAAACAGTATGTAGCAGTTAGAAAAGAAAGGAGGGTTGTTGTAGTTCATCCTGTGTTCTGAGTAGCAACATAAGGGGGATTTGTATTACTATGCTCGGTTTACACAGGTAGCAGTATAGGTGTTGTTGTCACATAAGTCTGTAGTATCAAATTCAGTATTTGGAGCTTGCAGGCAGTATGAGCATGCAATAACATGTTGGTATCAGACTTAGTATCCAGGCTCCATTATCCAGTGTAAGAGTGTGTAGTTAACTGGGGTGTATCATGAGATAGTATTATGTGTTGTGTATGGGGGTTAGTATAAGTCATGGGTCCTAGTGTCAAGAGAAGTATTATATCCATGAGTTACCAGGATTCTTGGAAATGAGTATCAATATCATACATGATAGTTATACATATTTATGAGCAGTATTAGGGTATGGGTTCCCAAGTTATGTTGGTATCAGACTTAGTATCCAGGCTCCAGTATCCAGTGCATGTGTTGTGTTGAGAGTTATGCTAGGGAAGGGAAGTGCTACTGTGCACAGTCCAGGGAGAGTGCTGTGATTCTGCAAGATAGAATCTTGTTATTTGGATTCTACAGAGCTTGGGTTGCTCACTGTTTCAAGCAACATCCTATAGGAGACTACAATCTATAGGTAACATGATAGTAGGATGTATGCGGGTTAGTGAGGAGTGCTATGTTGTCTACAGTCAAGTATTTAGTGTACATGTCTAGAATTATTTTGTGTTATAGTGTAGTATGATATGTGTCCAAGTGAGGGTGAGTGTTGGTGAGGAAGATACATGCTATACCTAACTTTATACTTGTATAAGATAACTGTTGTAGACATCTTTGTGATAGTACAACCCAAATATAAAGGAAGTTTGGCCTCCTTTACTAAATCTTTCAAATCATGCTATATTATTTCATCTGTAGGTTCCATATAATTCTCCTCCTCAAAAAGTACATCTTTGTACATGTTATAGGTATATGGAAACTCTATATTTCCATCTTCTAATATATTCAACTTTTCTCTATAACATACCCATGTAGTATAACGAGGATGCATACTATTTTAATCAAGTGATCATATACGGTATTAAAATTATGGTATTGTAGATTCATACAACGGCTGCAAATACATTGAGTCTATTGTAGATCCCCTTTACTTGCTTGAACCATATTGTAAACTCCCTAATTTTCATATAGGGTTATTTTGGTAATTTAGAATTTTTTTTATTAATACGATTATTTATTTGATTTAAAAAATTTACTTGGCAATTTATTGAACTATAGAAAATCTTTGCCATGGTCTTAAGATTTTGAGTACAACACTAGCCCTTACCTTCAAAACAACCTTTCATACTAGAATTAGACAAGCCAAATTAGGTCAATGCATTAAATGTTACTCATAAAATCATATTCCTATGCTTCATTTGATTGTACAACTTCCATGGTTTATATAATGGTATTAGACTAATAATTATCTTGTCGTTGCGTACGACTTTAATGCATTACACCAACCCTTTTCGCATAATCAACTTGATCACCTAGAGCCTAACTCAATCTATTATATCTATGCAAATGATGTCATATTTATTTAAACTCTTACCTACAATATAATTCATGCATGGTTCAAATTCTTGTTCAAAAATATAATTTCTATTTTAGGAAACCGTATCTTTGCATATCATTGTGCAACTTTCATTAAATTAAAATAATTATTTATATAATAAACCCTTGAGCATTAGAGGCCTAGAAAAATCTCTTGGAACCTAAAACAAACTTCCCTATTGGGCCCCAACCAACCTCCAAGCAACCAACATTCATGGGCCCAAAAATAAGCCTATATATATGCTCCCCCCTTTCTCCTTACCCTAGCTGCCAACTCCCTCAACCCTTATGACCAAAACAGCATAAAACCCTCTCTTAAAACCCCTCATTTTCATCTACTTCCTCCCCTCAAGCTTTTCCCTAAGGCCGACCACCCACACAGCATTGGCCGACCCCACAAGCCCTACCCAAGCTTCCAAAATAGCCCGCTGGTTGCTGCTGCTATTTACAGTAGTAAAACCACTCCAAAATCCTCCAAAAAAATTATATATTATTCATCCATTTGAATTCCCCTAGGCCTCCATCAAAGTTCACAAAATTTGGAATCCGTTTGGTACTCTGAAAGACCGTAGTCGCAAAGAAGGTCCCCGCTGTAATCGCATTCGTGTAAGGTTTTCAACTCGGATAATTTTCCTAATTTTCTTCAAAAAATACTTGTATAAAATCTTAATAATGTTAGGTGATATTTAGAATTATTCCTATGCAATAGATTCATTTTTTTACGTACAAAAACTACTCCAAACCAATGAGCAACCATGACACAGACACGTCGCACCAAGACTAGTTATAGTTCTTTGATAGTTGTTATATTTTAATTATGTAAATAAATTTCAAAAATTAATGTATATTAATTTCAGAATATTTATTATATTATTTTTTTATTTAATTATATATGGATGCCAACATGGAGGTTACATGTCAATGCTACGTGCCGAAGTTGGTTAGAACGACTATTTGTCGTCCGAAATGAGTAATGGCAGGCAATGACGATATTTGGTTATTTATGATTAATTAAAAATAATTTTGAAATATTATTGGTATTTATTTTAGTATTATTAAATTTTAAAATACATGTTGAGAGGTTCTATGCATGTTGGAAGAATCGAATAACATTGGTGTGAGTTTGTGACACTGATACGTTCCTACGTACGTATAAGGCTACGTGTAGTGAAACACATGTAAGTGACTATAAGTATGCATGGTTTGTTGATGTACGAGACCCTCATAACATATTTGGGAGTGAAATAACATGTGTATCTTGGCACATTGTTTAATGCTACACAACTGTTGGATTGTTGGACCAGAGCGTCAACTAAAAGTTGTGGTTATGCATCTATCTTTCGTGTTATTCTAGAGTAGTTAGCATGTATGGTTGTTGATTATAATATATTTGACAAGACATCTTGGATCCGCTACTGTTAGATTATTGTACCCATCTTATGAAGTATTATAGACGCAAACTGGGATTGTGTTTGATTTGCAGGTCTGGTCAGCATTCAGTCCGAGATTGCCTTGACCATCGAGGAGAACCGATAGTTAATCGACCAGCTTTACCAGCACCAGGAGGATATCATCAAAGGCCACCCTTATCCCCACAGACAACAGTCTTCCAGCAGTCACAATAATAGCATAGAGCACCAGCACAGGGACATGGTCAGACTTTTACGATGACAGTGGAGGAGGCACAAACTCGAGGAGTAGCGAATATGGGTAAGATTTAGTTTTATCATAGCTAGCTACAGTTACGAATATTCCTAGTAATACTTTAGCATGTACTTGTTAGTTCCATTCCCTAGTCTATTCATAGTATTATGTTAGCGTGAACTTGTTAGTCTAGAGTGGTAATACATAAGAGGTACCCAAGTTTTCAGAAGCTGTAGTTGATCCTCATTATAATCGAAATTATTTACTCTTGGGTTACTCATCTTTCATTGCCTAGGAAATAAGTTTTTATTGCTTCCCTAGGCGTTCTGTTTGAACAAAACCCTCACCTTTTTTTTCAATTTTTTCTTGCTTATGGTCCCTTATCCTTCGTGTTGTGCTTCAACAAATATGTCCTATAACCATGCCATCTCTTTTGGGACAAACCTTTCTTGACTTATTTAGTGTCCGGTCATTTTTGAATTTCGAGGAAGAAATTCTTTTAAGGTGGGTAGATTGTAAACCCCCTGATTTTAAAATATAATTATTTTGGTAATTAAGAATTTTTTAATAAGATTATTTATTTAATTTAAAAAATTTACTTGGCAATTTATTGAACTATATAAAACCTTTGCCATGGTCTTAAGATTTTGAGTACAACACTAGACCTTACCTTCTAACAAACCTTGCATACTTGAATTAGACAAGCCAAATTAGGCCAATGCATTGACTGTCACTCATAAAATCATATTCTTATGCTTCATTTTGTTTGTACAACTTCCTTGGTTTAAATATGAGTATTAGACTAATAATCACCTTGTCGTTGCGTACGACTTTAATGTGCAATACCAACCCTTTTCGCATAACCAACTTGATAATCTAGAGCCTAATTCGACCTATTATGTCTATGCAAATGATGTCACATTTATTTAAACCCTTACATGCTACATAATTCATGCATGGTTCAAATATTAGTTCAAAAAGGCAATTTCTATTTTAGGAAATCGTATCTTTGCATATCTTTGTGCAACTTTCATTAAATTAAAATATTTTTTTATATAATAAACCCTTGAGCATTAGAGGCCTAGAAAACCCTCTTGGACCCTATAATCCACTTCCTTATTGGGCCCAGCCAACCTCCAATCAACCAACATACATGGGCCTAACAACAAGCCTATATATATGCTCCCTCCCCCTTCTCCTTGTCCTAGCTGCCAACCCCCTCACCCCTTATGACCAAAATAGAAGCAAACCCTCTTTTAAAACCCCTTATTTTTATCTTCTTCCTTCCCTCAACCTTTTTCCTAAGGTCGACTGCCCACACACCATTGGTCGACCCCACAAGCCTACCTAAGCTTCCAAAATAGGCTGCTGGTTGTTGCTGCTGTTTGTGTCATAATCCGCACCCAGAATAAGGGCACGAGTGGTGAATCACGCCCAGCCTATATCGTAAGAATGACCTAGAATGTTGTTTTAGTCATCAACATGATCTAAATATCTCAGAAAATATATAAGGTACCTGTCATGCCATCTCAACTCCCAATGGAGTAACAATATAATGACATAATAAAGGTAAAAATACTCAATCACATATCAAACTAGAGGAAGAATGACACGATAATAGAATAAAAGCAAAAGCAATACAAGAGTCAATACAAGTCCAATCTCAAAATGAGTCTCAAAATAATGATACATGCCATAGAAGTCTACTAATCAAATATAACTCATAAAAAGTCTAAGCATCCACAACTAGTGGTACTATAACAAGTGGCTCTACGGGCTAAACTGGCTCACCCTCCTGCGGTCCGTAGTGCGTAGAAAATTAGCCCTCTAATGAATTATCTGAAAAAATATCCAATCTGGATGCAGCAAAGTATAACTCTAACAACAGTTCCAATAATTGACAAAAACTAGGAAATAACAGTAGTAATGAAAATAAATGATAGAAAGAAATGACTGAAATAGTAAACATCATAAAAGGAAATATCACGACAAGGAATAGAATAACTTAGAACAATATGGTAAAGAACATCACTATAATGAATTGGAAATAAAAAAATACCATAATAACTGGTGCCTTAAAATATTAGCAAAATATATGACCGGCTTGGGCCTATCACGGTCTATAATCATAAAGGGGAGCTAGTATGGCCACACATGAGTTCCATGGTCAGCTAGCTATCACGGGCTACAACATAAATATATCACGGGCTATACGGTATGATCACATATCCACTAACACTTCCCCTAACCCCCGACTAGTTCAATGATCCAAATCATGACACGTTTTGACACGATAATCACTATGCACGGTCTGTAATATCATGCATACTGGTCACAGTCTAATCACATAATTATGGAGTAATAATAAAGTGATCACAAAGAAAAATATCTCATGACAGGTATCCACGTATAGCAATCTGTATAACCATCGTGTCAGGAATCAAATATCTCAATACTAAATACATGAACCATAGAGACTGTCAAATAAAAAAACTATCAGAGAATGTACTCGCCTCTGTCTGGATCAAATGATGTCACTCGGTGTTCGAGCTTGTGTCATACTCACCTAGATATGAAAGTCATGTCAGAATGGGTGATACAAAGTGATAATGAACTAGCAGGCATTAAGGATGCTCTTCTAAGCCATGACTGGGTTCTCACTAGGTTAATATGTCTAATTTGCTCAATAACTACTAAACTTATTAACTAATCTTGTAGCTCCAACTAATGGTTATAACTACAACTGATACTAATTGAATCTTAATATACTTATCTGTAATTAATATATTTAACTAAAACTAACCTACTAACTAATGCCATCAGTTAACTACCTATAACTGATACACCACCTAACTACAAAACTGATATAAGCATCACCCCAATCTTAATTAATAAACTCCAATACTAACTCTATTACTAACTTATCTAATCTAGTGCTAATGTATCCTGGACTGATATTCCAATCTGGTACTTGGATAGTGAAACCAACTGATATAACTAATAACATATATGAATGGTACCTAATTTATAGTAGCTGCTACCTTCACTGACTGGTACAAGAAAATACTCATAGCTAACTAACCAACTGACTTAACACTGACTGTTATATAATTAATTACCTACTATCTAAATCAACTAAATGACAAATCCAACTTGTTAACTGTGATTACTACTCCCTCATCAAATCTCTACATGCATTCGACATGTTAGCTTACTCACTCACTCGAGCTTGGCCCTAGCCGCCCTTCCTGATAATTGAACATATGCAATAAGTCTACTCACACTACAGTTAGCTCTGCACACTGATACCAGTGTGCACCTTACTCCTTACTAAAGTTAAACTGAATCAATATGACTCTCCCTCTCCCACTGCTACTTTACCTATTCCTTGCACCTGAACACCCTTAGCCCATGCCACTGCTGCTTCATGAGGTACACGAGAGTGCACTGCAGTAAACATCAACTTAGCATATTTGCTGTAAAGAGAAACTGAGTCGATGTTCAACCAAGCATTGCAGCTACTGAACAACTACACTTTAATTCTTATCTGCAACACAAAGTATACATTGCACACCAATGCCAATGATACACAAGCATACCAATGCCACACTAGATCTTAAAATCTGATACACAAGAGTGTATCATACACTGTCACTCCTAATACTCCTTGCTACAGTAACACCACATTCATCAATACCACATATATTTATAATCTCAGCCACCCCACCACACTCAATGAGAACACACAGCACATCCTGATACTGTGTACGTCAATATCCTGCCACAGTATTCTTTTCCTTGTTCACAATTACCAAATCAAACTCACACTTCTCACATACATCTACACAATTATAACCATATATATATATATATATATATATAAATATATATATATATATATATATATAACACATAATCTCACATATATGCATTCCTATGATGTATGTATTCATAAGAACTTAAAATAAATACTTGGAGTATAAAATTAGGATACACACACCAATCACATGACCAAATTCTCTAATTCTCCACAATAAATATTAACCCTTAATAATTATACTATTATAAAACTAAAGTAACTTGCTAAGAAGAGAATTAAAGAGTAATTGCACAAAACACACAAAATGGAGCTCCGTATCACACCATATCATAAAATATCATGATACGGCCTAATCGTATATATTTATGGAAACGTATCTAATAGCCAACCCCTATCTAAGTCTAATTTGACTAAATTAGTCTCATGACACACAATGGATGTGTCATACTGTAATTCTCCCAAAATTAATACAAAAACCTATGTAGAGATCATAATACTCAACCAAATCAACTAAAATTTGTTCCTAATGGTAGCCCTATGCCATGGGGTGGTTCCTAGAGGTCGCATGCATGATTTAGAATCTAGAATGATAAGGAATTTATAAATTACCAATTGAAAGATGGATTCTCAATGAAAACTAAAGTGGACACGATCCGGACACGATCTCTCCGCTTCGACTCCCACTTCCTTGTGCTCCTTGCTTTTCCAAGCTCCAAGCTCCTTGTGGAATAAGAATGAGAGGAAAAATGGAGGTGAATTGAGTGAGAATTCAATGTAGGAAATGTGGAAATTTGGGGATCTAAATTCTAGATCTAAAATGAATACAAATGAGAGGAGAGAGAGAAGAGAGTCCCCTCTTATTGTGGCCGCCCCCCTCTCCCCTTCTCCAAGTAAGTAAAAATGTCCAATACACCTCTCTCCATCCAATTATGAATAGGATTAAGGTTGGACAATTTTGGAAAACCTCTAATTAATTCTAATTAGCCTAATTCTTCTTAATTACTAAGTAGGACGAGCTAATGGGCTTGGGTCCAAGTTGGGTTCACTAGTATCAAGTCTAACTAATAGGCTAGTCCACTAATTAATAAATAATAACACAACCATAAATATTAATTATTAGCACAATAGAAATAATTATTAATTACTAAAAAATAATTATATACAAATTTTCTAAAATACCCTCATCTAAAAATGTGGTAGCGACAAGTCTACCCTCCTTATAAAAATTTTGTTCTCAAAATTTAAGAAATGAACTAACTACAACAAGCAATCATAACAAGCAAGAAATAATTATACCTCATAACTCAAACAGATAAGGGTATCGCTCGTACAGCTCGACTTTCCGCTCCCAGGTAGACTCCCCTGGAGAGTGATGCCTCCACACAATACGTACCAAGGGAATTATCTGGTTTCGCAACACCTTCTCCTTGTGATCCAGAATCTCCATGGGCAGCTCTGGGTAGCTGAGAGTCGGACCAACCTCTATCTCCAAGTGATCCAATACATGGCTAGGGTCTACCATATATCGTCTTAGTTGTGACACATGGAACATGTTATGTATTCCCTCTAGTGCAGGCTAAAAGTCTAGTCTGTAAGCCACTACACCAACCCACTTGAGAATACCGAAGGGTCCGATGTACCGTGGACTAAGCTTCCCGCCTCCGCCAAAGCCAATCGTGCCCCGAGTCGAAGAAATCTCCAAGAACACCAGATCGCCAACCTAGCACAAAACATAGCCTTAGAACTCTAACTAAAACAAAATAAATCACAAGCAATACAAACAAAACCTATATCTCAAACTCGAAAGGTCTTTGGTGGATATCGACCCAATGCCGCTGTCTGTCCTGCGCCACCCGAAGTCTATCCCTGATGAGATTTACCTTCTCAGCTGCATCAACGACCATCTCCGGTTCTAATAAAGCTCGCTCACCAACATCGTCCCATGATATCGGTGTGCGGCATCTCCGTCCATAGAGTGCCTCAAATGGTGACATCTCGATACTGGCCTAGTAATTGTTGTTATAAGAAAACTCTACCAGGTGAAGGTGATCCTCCCAAGAACCTCCAAAGTCCAATACATATGTGTGTAGCATATCCTCGAGAGTCTGAATAGTCCTCTCCGACTGCCCGTCTGTCTAAGGGTGATATGCGCTACTAAACTTGAGCTGGGTGTCCAAGATAGCCTGCAAACTCCTCCAGTATTGGGATGTGAAGCGACTATCCTGATCTGAGATAATGCTCACAGGAACCCTATACAATCTGATTATCTGCCGCACATACATCTCCGCAAGCTTCTCTGTAGATGTACCCACTTTAAATAGCAAAAAGTGGGCTAATTTGGTCAACCTATCTACGATGACCCAAATTGCGTCTTTACCTCCTGGAGAATGTTGAAGCCCTGATATAAAATCTATTATCATGTGCTCCCACTTCTATTCTCGAATGGATAAAGGCTGAAGCAATCCACCTGGTATCTGTCTCTCTGCCTTTACCTGCTGGCATACCAGACATCTGGATACGAAGCTCGCCACCTCTCTCTTTATACCATACCACTAAACGTGCTCTTTCATGTCTCTATACCTCTTGTTGGCACCTAAATGCATAGAGTACTGAGATTGATGTACCCCCTGAAGAACCTTCTCGTGCAAAGCTCTACTCGGCACACACAATCGGGTACCGTGCCGTAATAACCCATACTCTGCAATACTAAAGTCCTCTGATAATCCCATCCGAACCTGTGCTCTGATGCTCCTCAGAGACTCATCCTCGAATTGTGCTGCTCTAATCCACTCTATCAACTCTGACTATACCTGAAGTCCCCACATCTGTGCCGTGACTCCATGAACTAACACCTTAATACCTAAACTATCAAGATCGGCCAATAAATGTCTGTCCCTCGTCAAGTAAATAGCCACTAGATACCTTCTCAAGGCATCAGCGACTACGTTGGCCTTCCCTGGATGATACTGTAATCAGATGTCAAAATCCTTCATTAACTCAAACCATCGTTGCTGCCTCATGTTGATCTCTTTTTGTGTAAACACATATTTCAAGCTCTTGTGGTCTGTAAAGATCTTCACACGCTCTCCGTACAAGTAGAGTATTTCCACAACTTTAGAGCAAAAATAACTGTTGCCAACTCCAAGTCATGGGTATGGTAATTCTTCTCATGCAGACATAATTTTCTTGAAGCATAGGCAATCACCTTCCCATTCTGCTATAATACACAACCCAAACCATTACCCGAACAATCATTATATATAAAAAATCCTCCTACCCCTGATGGCAACGTCAATATTGGAGCTATAGTCAACTTCTTCTTTAGCTCGTCGAATGCGGCCTGAATCTCCTCTGTTGAGATAAACTCTACGTCCTTCCTGGTTAGCTTAGTCATCAGCTCTGCAATCCTGGAGAAGTCCTAAAAAATCTTTGATAATAGCCTGCCAATCCAAGAAAGCTCATAATCTTCGCTACTGAACTCGGGGTAGACCACGACTCAACTGCTAAATTATTTTTTGGGTCTACTGAGATTCTGTTTCCTATAATCATATGTCCGAGGAATTCAACCTTATCAAGGAAGAACTTACACTTCAAAATCTTGCCATAAAGCTTCTCCTTTTCAAGGGTCTCTAAAACTATCCTCAGGTGCTCCTCCGGGGTCTTCGAATATATAAGTATATCATCAATGAATACCACCACAAACTGATCTAGGTACTGATAAAATACCTTATTGATCAAGTTCATGAATATCACTAGGGCATTAGTCAACCCAAATGGCATCACCAAGAACTCGAACTGCCCATACCGAGTCCTAAAAGCTGTCTTTAGAATGTCCTCCTTCTTTATTTTTACCTAGTGGTACCCCTACCTAAAGTCTATCTTTGAGAATATGTTCGCTCTACTCAACAGATCAAACAGATCATCAATTCACGATAACGGGTATTTTTTTCTTGATAGTGAGTTTGTTGAGATCTTTGTAGTCAATACACAAACGTACTGACCCATCCTTTTTTGGTACAAACGATACCGGAGTATCCCATAATGATAAACTTCAATGGATGAAGCCCTTTTCCTGTAACTCATCCATTTGCTTCTTCAACTCTGCTAGTTCACTGTTGTTCACTCTATAGACGTGCTGTGAGATTAGCTCTGTGCTTGGCACCAAGTCTATAGAGAACTCTACCTCCCTGTCTGGTGGCAACTATGATAACTCCTCTAGAAATACGTTCATGAACTCTGCAATTAATGAATGTGGCAGCTCCTGCTCTTCTACCATAGCTCCACTATAGACTCCTTCCTGCTCCGTTGTTTCTCTGATGAACTAAAACTCTGGCTCTCCTGGTGGCTGGAATACTACTCTGCCTCGACGATAATTGATACTAGCATAATGTCTTCACAACTAATCTATCTTGAGTTCTATGTTGTAGCTCGAAAGTGGCATTACGAGTAGACTCGCACTCAATTCTTAGCCTCACAAAGATAATCTTTGGTTTTTGCAGATATCACTGACCAAGATAATGTCACCCTCGGTCGCGATCTTGTAAGTCCTCTCTATCGGCTCAGCCTCTAAACTATGCCTCAAAGCAAAAGATACAAAAAAAAACTGTGTGAACCACCATAATCGAATAAAGCATGCGCCGAAAAAAAATTAAGATAGATTGAACCTGAGATAACATCACCAACTGGCTCCTCCTCCTCAATGGTCAGGGCAAAATTTTGCCCCTGTCGCTAAGCACCTATCTGCTGCTGCTGGTGCTGGACGAACTACTGTTGTTGTGGTGGTAGGGCACTACTAGAATAAGCGGTATTAGCGACGTATTTTAGTGACGTCTAGTTAAAACATCGCTAAATTAGCGACTCTGTAAAAAGCGTCGCTAGGCGTCGCTAAATGGCGACATTTAGCGACGTTTAGCGACTTTTATTAAGATTTAAAAGAATAGTCGCTATAAGTTCAATTAAGGTCGCTAAACGTTGCTAATATATCTGATTTAGCGACGTTTAGCGTCGTAATTAGCGACGTATATATCAAAAATTTTTAGCAACGTAGTTAGCGACTTCATTTGCGTCGCTAATTTTAATTTTAGCGACGTTTTTATGTGACGTCGCTAAACGTCGCTAATTTTTGTTTAATTAGGGCTCGGTTTTCTTTTCTCCGTCTGTCGAAAATTTCGTCAAAATTTTTGAAACGTTTCGATTTCCCCCGCCCCCCCCCTCTCCGGCGACCGGGTTTCCACGGCTGCGTCTACTCCGGCTTCCCCCTCCTCCGCCTCGAGCTCTAGGTAATCTCTCTCTCTCTCTCTCTCCCTCTCTCTCTCTCTCATGTGACACTGACACAAGACACACTTGACAGACATGACACACGCACACAGACACACACACACAGACGCAGACACACACACACACACGACACACATACACGACGCACACACAGATACACACACAAACACGACACACATACGACACACACACAGAGACGCAGGGGTTAGGTTTAGGGTTAGGGTTAGGGTTAGGGTTAGGGTTAGGGTTAGGTTTTTTGACCTGGGGTTAGGATTAGGGTTAGGGTTTGCTTTGCTTGTAAGTGTTTTTTAGGTTACTTTTTGTTGTTGATTTTTAAGGGGCTCTATACATAAATCAATTTTGAAGGAGGGGGCAAATCAGACTCTCAATTGATAGCTTACGCCCACTTGACTTTTTAAGGGTTCTTCTTGTTTTGTATTGTCTCAAAAGAAATGAGAGAGAGAGAGAGAGAGAGAGAGAGAGAGAGAGAGAGAGAGTAACCTAATCTAATGGTAGAATGAAAATGTTCCTCTCATGGAAGTAACCTAATCTAATGGTAGAGTGAAAATGTTCTTGTAGAGAGTATTAAACATATTACAACCCCTTGCATTCTAATGATCAGCTAAGCAATAAGGGTTGCGTGGTGTGTTAGGTGGAGTTATTGTTAACATGCATCATATGTAACAGGGACACATATCTATGAATAATTAAGAATAGTCAATTTGATCTTGACACTTTTTTTTTTGTAAGCTTTAGAATGATTATTAAAATTTGATTTCATATTATTGGTTTGGCTATAATCTACTTGAGAAGTATCAGTAGCTTTGAGTGAGTCCAAGTGTCCATGTATTTTAGGGTAGATGTAAGCTTTAGAATGATCTATACTGCTACATAATCATCTAATTCTTCCGTTCCGGTCCAATAGCTAATTCTTTGCTAATTCTTTGTTTTCATCTATCTTACCAGATGGCACCCAAGAGAGCGACACCTCCTACTGTTAAGGAGGAAGTTATGCCTCCTACTGTTAAGGAGGAAGTGATGCCGACTACTGTTAAGGAGGAAGAGATACCACCTGCGGGGAGTTCCAGTCATCCAGCACCTATCGTGGCTGTATCTCAGACGGGGAGTTCCAGTCACCCAGCACCCATAGCGAAGCTTGATAACATAAACGCTGCTTATGCGCAGTATTTGAGGGACTGGTATCTGCCCCATTTTGGAAATCCTCGAGATTGATACTATAATGTTTCATATACTTATATATTATGCATTTTGTGTTACTGTGATACTCTGATACTTATATATTATGTGATGCTGTTTATGTCCATTTTGTGTGAGTGTGATGCTGTTTATGCCCATTTTGTGTTACTGTGATGCTGTTTATGCCCATTTTGTGTGACTGTGATACTTTTATTGTCTGTCTATAATATTTGTGTGTATTAATTGTATGACTGTGATACTTTTATTCATATTCAATATTGTTAATCCGGTGTTGAGTGTTCCACCGAAGGGGTCGACGAACCCATAGAATTCAACGGAGGGTTGCTCCGGGTATATTTTTAATTAGAAATTTATAAATTGCAGGAATAATAGTTTGGAACAATTCAGATTTTTTTTAATTTTTTTTATAACTTTAGCGACGTATTTAGCGACGTTTAGCGACGTCTGCGACGTTACTATAAGTCGCTAAAAAAGTCGCTAATTAGCGACGTGTAATTAGCCGTCGCTAAATATGTCGCTGTACGTCGCAAATTGCTGACATGGCAGTACTACCAGGTCATTAAAGACGTCGCTGTTACGTCGCTATATAAGTCGCTAATTAGCGACGTTTAGCGACTTTAATAAACGTCGCTATTTAGTGACTCGGAGTCGCTAAACGTCGCTAAATTTAGTGACACAATAAAGTCGCTAAAATACGTTGGCATAGCGACGTTTAGCGACGTTTTTCCTTTCAGCGACTTGGTTTTTTCCGACTGCGTTAAAACGTTGCTAATTACGTCGCTAAAAGTTTTTAGCGACATTTTTTTGTTATTTAGCGACGTTTTTGGGCGTCGCTAATTTGACTTATTCTGGTAGTGGGGGAGGTCCTCACTGCTGTCCCGCTAGGTGCCTCAGTGTAATCCTCTAAATAGGTGCTGCACCCTGGCCTGCTCAAACGGGAGCTAGAATAAAATCTCGTAACTGATGTCCTGCATGCCCGCAATAGAGGCACACTCCAAGTCTCTTCCTGCAGACCTTCCGTGTATGTCCAACCTTCCCACAGTAAGTACATTGCGGGGCCTGTCGTGCGAGTCTCTGGGCCTGATGTGCCTGTTGCACTGGTGGCCTGAATGGTGCCTGAAACTGCTATCTCGGTTGCTGCTGATAGAAGGGCCTCTGTTGCTGCTGGAAGTGAGGCCACTTCACTGGCCCCGTACTAGTACTGACTCCTCCTGTGTCTCTCGACCTCGTGAGGCCAAGCTCCAGATCATCCTCCGCCCACTGTCCCTGCCTCAGAATCTTCTCATAAGTAGCTGTTCGCTCTCTATTGGTGTGAGACTTAATCTCACTATTCAAGCCCTTCCTGAATTTTATAGCCTTTGCCCTAGGATTCTGCCCCTCAACAAATTGCCCTAATCTGCAATACTCGGTAGTATACTCGTCCACCGTCATGTTTCCCTGGACGAGGTGCTCAAACTGACTCTTCAATGATGTCAGAACCACATCAGGAACGAATTTTTCCTTGAAGAGTTCCTTAAAGGCCTCCTAGGAAAGTTTCGGCACTCTGACCCTCAGATCTGTCCTAAACTAGGTCAAGTCTGTCATGCATTATACTCTCTGCCGCTTTTATCTGCAAAGGCTTAGGAATCTGTGCTAGCAATAGGTTTCTTTCGATATCCTCTATCCAATCGTCCGCGTAGATAATCCCCTCAGTACCTCTGAACTCCTTAGACCCCATCCTCTTAAAGTCTACTATGGTGCCTACCCTCGACTGCTGTAGGATCTATGGAGGTGGGACTGCCTGTGGCTGGACTAAGGCGACTCTCTCGACTGCGGCGAGTGCAAGCTGATGGGCATTCTCAATGTCCTGCCTCATGCCCTCTGACTGTCGTTGTTGGGTCTCTGCCTAGGCCCGTTGTGCCTCCATCATCTGTTGAAAGAGGAAAAACACCTACACCGGATCAACTGCTGGTGGTGGAGGTAGAAGCTCCTCCAATGCTGAAGGTACAATCCTTTGTGTAGTTGTGGGTACTGCCCTCTGGACTGGAGGTGGAGGACCCCCGAATACTGCTGCAGATTCTCCCACCTAGACCGGTGAAGTGGCTCTCTGAGCTGAAGCTGATAGAGCAGTAGCTGATATTGTCCTCCTCGGAGGCGGTGAAGTGACCGACCTCGATGAAGCTGTGCCAGTGCACTGAGATCGCGTCTTCGGTGGCAACCTGAAGACAGATTGAAACAAAAAATCAATATTGGCTAAGATACGATATCATCGAAGAAGGACAAAATTATTTAAAGTAAAGCAAACATTCAATAGATAAGGATTTGCAAATGAAAAGAACGACAATTGAATCAAATTGAAAGTGTTTCTAGCTGTACTTGAGTATACTCTCATCTTATATCCTATTCATCTTATTTCCTATTCCTAAAGCAGGCTCATAATAGTACAACTATGTCGTCGTACTACTACGGAATCACTCTACTTGCGACTTTCGACCTGCATGGGCCACTACTAAAAATGTGTCACGACCTATACCCAGAATAAGGGCACGAGTGGTGAACTACGTCTAGCCTACATCGTAGAAATGACGTAGAATAATATTCTAAGTCACAATACTATCTAATATAACACAATAATATAATGGTACCTATCAATGTCATCTTGTCTTCGAATGGAGGAATAATATAATAACATCACAATATATATATCGATACTCAATCACCAACAAACTAGAGGAGAAAATAGTACGATATATAATAGAACTAAAAAGAGTACAAGTGTCACAATACAGTCATAATGCCAAGTCTAAACTCCATAATCTCACAATAGAAAAATACATGCCAATCAAATATAACTCATAATAATATCTAAGTGTCTACAACAGGAGGATCTATAATAAGTGGCTCTACGGGCTCAACTGGGTCAACCGGTTCACCCTCCTGCAGTCCATAGTGCGTAGGATACCAGTCCTCTAATGAATCATCTGAAAAACATATCCAATCAGAATAGAGCGAAGTACACCTCTAATAGCAGTTCCAATAATTGGAAAAAATAAAAAATATTAGTAGTAATAAAAATAAATAATGGAAAGAAATGACTGGAATCGTAAACATCACGAAAGGAAATATCATGACAAGGAATAGAATAACTAAGAACAATATGGTAAAGAACATCACTATAATGAACTAGAAATAAAGAAAATACAATAATAACTTGTGCCTTAAAATATTAGCAAAATATGTGATCGGCTTGGGCCTAGCACGGGTCTATAATCATAAAGGGGAGCTAGCGTGGCCACACGTGAGTTTCCTGGTCTACTAGCTATCACGGGTTACAACATAAATATATCACGGGCTATAAGGTATGATCACATATCCACTAACACTTCCCCCAACCCCCGACTAGTACACGAATCCAAATAATGACACATTTTGACACGGTAATCACTATGTATGGTCTATAATATTATGCATTCTGGTCATTGTCTAATCACATAATCATGGAATAATAATAAAGTGATCATAGAAAAAATATCTTATGACGGGGATCCACGTATACCAATCTTTGTAACCATCGTATCAGGAATCAAATATCTCAATACTAAATGCATGAACCATAGAGACTGTCAAATAAGAAAACTATAAGAGAATATACTTGCCTCTATCCAGAGCAAATGATCTCACTTGGTGTCCGAGCTGGTGTCATACGCCCCTAGATATGGAAGTCATGTCAGAATGGGTGATACAAAGTGATAATGAAATATGATGCATTATGGATGCTCTTCTAAGCTGTGACTAGGTTCTCATTAGGTTAATAGGCCTAATTTGGTTAATAACTACTAACCTTATTAACTAATCTCGTAATGTTAGAGGTACCTAAGCTTTTATAAGCTGTAGTTGATCCTTGTTATAATCAGAATCCTTTACTCTTGGGTTACTCACCTTTTATTGCCTAGGAAATAAGTTTGTATTGCTTCCCTATGCGTTCTGCTTGAACAAAACCCTCATCCTTCCTTTCAAAATTTTCTTGCTTATGGTCCCTTATCTTTTGTGTTGCGCTTCAACAAATATGTCCTATAACCGTGCCATCTCTTTTGGGATAAACCCTTCTTGACTTGTTTAGTGTTCGATCATTTATGAATTTTGAAAATAAAATTCTTTTAAGGTGGGTAGATTATAAACCCCCTGATTTTCAAATAGAATTATTTTGGTAATTTGGAATTTTTATTAATAAGATTATTTATTTAATTTAAAAAAATTACTTGGTAATTTATTGAACTATAGAAAACCTTTGCAATGGTCTTGAGATTTTGAGTACAACACTAGCCCTTACCTTCCAACTAACCTTGCATACTAGAATTAGACAAGCCAAATTAGGCCAATGCATTGACTATCACTCATAAAATCATATTCCTATGCTTCGTTTTGATTGTACAACTTCCGTGGTTTAAATATGAGCATTAGACTAATAATCACCTTGTTATTGCGTACGACTTTAATGCGCAACACCAACCCTTTCTGCATTACCAACTTGATCATCTAGAGCCAAACTCGACCTATTATGTCCATGCAAATAATGTTATATTTATTTAAACCCTTAAATGCTACATAATTCATGCATTGTTCAAATACTAGTTCAAAAAGAAAATTTCTATTTTAGGAAACCGTATCTTTGTATATCTTTGTGCAACTTTCATTAAATTAAAATATTTTTTTATATAGAGGCCTAGAAAACCCACTTGGACCCTCAAACCCACTTCTATATTGGGCCCAAACTAACCTCCAAGCAACCAACATACATGGGCCTAACAACAAGCCTATATATATGCTCCCTCCCCCTTCTCCTTGTCCTAGCTGCCAACCCCCTCACCCCTTGTGACCAAAATAGTAGCAAACCCTCTCTTAAAACCCCTCTTTTTTATCTTCTTCCTCCCTTCAACCTTTTTCCTAAGGCCGAACACCAACACACCATTGGTCGACCCCACAAGCCCCACCCATGCTTCCAAAATAGGCTGCTGGTTGCTGCTGCTGTTTGTGTCACGACCTGCACCTGAAATAAGGGCACAAGTGATGAACCACACCAAGCCTATGTCGTAAGAACGACGTAGAACGCTGTTCTAGGTCATAAACATAATCTAACCATCTCACACAATATATAAGGTACCTATCATGCCATCTCAACTCGCAATAGAGGAATAATATAATAATATAATAAAGGTAACAATAGTCAATCACATATCAAGCTAGAGGAAGAATGGCACAATAATGGAATAGAAGCAAAATCAATACAAGGGTCAATACAAGTCCAATCTCAACATAAGTCTCAAAATAATAATACATGCCATGGAAGTCTACTAATCAAATATAACTCATAGAAAGTCTATGCATCAACAACTGGTGGTACTACAACAAGTGGCTCTACAGGCTCAACTGGCTCACTCTCCTACGGTCCGTATTGCGTAGGACACCATTACTCTAATAAATCATCTGAAAAATATATCCAATCAGGATAGAACGAAGTATACCTCTAACAACAGTTCCAATAATTGACAAAAACTACAAAATAATAGTTGTAATGAAAATAAATGATGAAAAAAATGACTAGAATAGTAAACATCATGAAAAAAATATCACAACAAAGAATAAAATAACTGAGAACAATATGGTAAAGAACATTAATATAATAAACTGGAAATAAAGAAAATACAATAATAACTTGTGCCTTGAAACATTAGCAAAATATGTAATCGGCTTGGGCCTAGCACAGTCTATAATCATAAAGGGGAGCTAGCATGGCCACACATGAGTTGCATGGTCTGCTAGCTATCACGGGCTACAACATAAATATATCACGGGCTATAAGGTATGATCACATATCCACTAACACTTCCCCCAACCCCGACTAGTACACAGATCCAAATTATAACACGTTCTGACACGGTAATCACTATGTACGGTATGTAATATCATGCATACTGGTCACGGTCTAATCACATAATCACGGAGTAATAAGAAAATATTCATGAAGAAAAATATCTCATGAAGAGGATCCACGTATACCAATCCGTGTAACCATCGTGTCAAAAATCAATTATCTCAATATTAAATTCATGAACCATAGAGACTGTCAAATAAGAAAACTATCAGAGAATGTACTCGCCTCTGTCCGGAGCAAATGATGTCACTCAGTGTCCGAGCTGGTGTCACACGCACCTAGATATGAAAGTCATATCAGAATGGGTGATACAAAGTGATAATGAACTAGCATGCATTAAGGATGCGCTTCTAAGCCATGACTAGGTTCTCACTAGGCTAATAGGCCTAATTTGGTCATTAACTACTAACCATATTAACTAATCTCGTAACTCCATCTAATGGTTATAACTACAACTGATACTAATTGAAACTTAATATACTTATTTCTAACTAATATACTTAACTAAAACCAACCTACTAACTAATGCCATCAGTTAACTACCTATAACTGATACACCACCTAACTGCAAAATTGATACAAGCATCACCCCAACCTTAACTAATAAACTCCAATACTAACTCTATTACTAACTTATCTAATCCAGTGTTAATGTATACTGGACCGACACTCTAATCTGGTACTTGGATAGTGAAACCAACTGATATAACTAATAACATATATGAATGGTACCTAATTTATACTAACTTCTACCTTCACTGACTGGTACAAGAAAATACTCATAGCTAACTAACCAACTGACTTAACACTAACTGTTATCTAATTAATTACATATTATCTAAATTAACTAACTGACAAATCCTATTTGCTAACTGTGATTATTACTCCCTCCTCAAATCTCTACCTGCATTCGATATGTTAGCTTACTCACTCACTGAAGCTTGGCACCAGCTGCCCTTCCTGATACTTGAACATATACAATAAGTCCACTCACACTGCAGTTACCTCTGCACACAGATACCAGTGTCCACCTTACTCCTTACTACAGTTAAACTTAATCAACATGACTCTTCCTCTCCCACTGCTACTTGAACACCCTTAGCCCATGCCACTAGTACTTCATGAGGTGCACGAGAGTGCACTGTAGTGAACATCTGTAAGCTTACTGATTTTTGAATTAAAATTTTAAATTTAATTTTTGGTATTATAAATTTTTGTGATTTAGGAAAAAATTTATTTTATTTTTTAGCTAGTTATAATATATAATATAATTGAATTTATAATTATGTATAATTAATTAATTATTAATATTATGCAAAAAATATATTTTTGAGTGTACAACTATTAATAGTGTATTGTATAATTTTTCTGGAATTTATTGAGGTTCAAAACTATTTTTAAATATCCATATACCTATATATATAAATAAAATAAAATAAAAGAAGAAAACAATTAAAATCCATTAACCCTAACCTAACCCATTAACCCACTAACCTAATCCTAAAACTACCCACGTACAGAGAAGTTCCCCACCCCCTTTACATATATGTATATATATATAGCATATGTATATGCATACATATAAAAAAATCATCCCACTAAAACCCTAACTCTAACCATCACCCACGCCCACACGCCTCCACCCGCTGGCCGACTTTCGGGCCCCCGCGGCCGCACCGCCGCACCGCCATCCCCCCCCCCCCCCCCCGTGCACAACAACAACCGTGCGACCCCTCCTTCGTGCCCAACTTCTGACCTTCTCGCTGATTCGTTTTGCTTTCCGTCTTCGCTGGTACGTTCACAACCTAACCCTCTAGGATTCTCTTTAAGTGAAACGAATTTGGGCACCCCAGTTTGATCAAAAAATTGACCAAAAGTTAGCAGAAAACTGTTCGAAAATAGTTCAAAATTTTGGTCCAAGTACCCATGTTCATGCCCAATTTGCCACCAACTCGTTAATTATTTTTAAAATGTAAGTGAAGGGACTTCTTCACAATATAACCAAGATTTTTAATGTTCTTTTACTTTTTACTAGTTTGATTTAATGGTAAAATTATTCTTGTTCCAAAATAACCAAAAATTTATTTTTAAAACATCCAAAATCTCGCGATACGGGGTGCATCCCGCCAAACGAGCCAACTTTGTCGTGTGCGAGTTATACTGAAAGGCGCATATCATCAATACGGAAGCGTGACCTTTCGCAGAACTTGATTTGGATGTGCGTGCATACCGAAATCAACGCGTATCCATCGAAAAGTACCATATCGGCATTTTCTGACACTCGTTATAACTTCGTGTGTACTTGTCATTTCGTAATAAAACTTGTGCCATCAGATTCATAGCGTTAATCTGGTCCCGTGATCCAAGTTTGGTTTGATTCTGAGAATATTGACAAAATTCTATTTTGTGGGCCCTACGGCTCTACTTGACGGACGATTTTGTGACCGGCTTATCAGAATCCAGTTCTGGACATTCCGTTGGGTTCATTTTATCATTCTGGACTTGTACACACTAATTTTGATAAATTTAAAGAATTTTGTCTCTGGCACATTTTTCGGTACGAAATAGGCCACATGTGGACCCCACTTTAACCCAAAACTGTCAATTTTGCCCCTGTGTCAAAATTGGACTTATGGGTAGTCAATCCTAGCTATTTCTACTATTTTGAGAATAATGGTGATGTTTTTTTTAGCATCCAGAGGTGTACGTGCAAAATCTACTTTCCCAGGAGCAGTTAACGGAGTTCAGAAACCAGACAAGTGTACCTTGCCATGATATATCACAGTTCCTTGCCTTTATTATCTTATTTAGTTATTATAGTTATTTAATATGTATGATGTGTGTGATTACCCTAGGACCGTGAAACGTTGCTTAGCGTCCGAACAAGATTTGGGTGTCGACACCGTACGCGGAGTCGTGCAATGTCACTTAGAGAGTTTATTCCACGATCCTATTTTTACGTGCTTGCTTTACCAAGTACGCCATACTCTAAGACACTTGATACTATTTCATGTGACAGAATCTTTCTTGAGTTATTCATAGGAATTCTGTATAGGCTTACAGGATTCGTGACATAAGACTTGTATATTATATCATATATCATTATAACTCGTTGTACTAGTTAGAGGTCATGACCTTGCGTGTTATGGACATGAGACGTGAGGTTACATTGGGTTGGGAGATTCTTCATCGTGCTCTGGGCATATTTTACTATTACTATTTGAGTGTACTATTAGCATACAGAAGTGTTCATTGGGATCTTTCGTGAGTACTTTATATATACATCTTCCTCATGGTTCCCCCACATGGAGCCTTGAGTGCACTATTAGCATACGGAAGTATCCATTGGGATCTTTCATGAGTACTTTATATATATATCTTTCTCCTGGTTCCCCCACACGGAGCCTTGAGTGTACTATTAGCATACGGAAGTGTCCATTGGGATCTTTTGTGAGTACTTTATATATACATCTTCCTCTTAGTTCCCCCATATGGAGCCTTGAGTGTACTATTAATATACGAAAGTGTCCATTGGGATCTTTTGTGAGTACCAGCCCAGGGTACGATACCATACTCTCATTTGCATATCACATAGATGGTTACAGTAGTTTACCCTTGAGTATGTGGCATTATACTATTTTACTTTTGGCATGTTATTTCTTGTACCTTGTTACGTCTGTCTGAGGACCTGGTCCCCGGCCAGTTTTTATAGCTTAGACGATTATAGAGCCTTTGGAGTTGCTGATGGAGTTGCTTGTCTTGCAGGCACTAGTACCAGGTACTTATATCATTTCTATCGGAGTTATGGTTATCTATTCATATTATTTATTTATCTGCTGATACAGCCTACTTTTATAGACTCATATCTATTTGTCGAGTCTATTCGAGTTTGTGTGTTACTAGACGGCCGACTTTAGCACATATAGCTCATTCTTGTATATTCTATTCATTATAGATTGAGACCTAGATATTTATATTTACTTGATTATTTAGATAGTGACCATTATAATACAGCTTATACGTATTTGAGTCAGACCAGAGTCTGGTCGAATGTGTAGCTGGCATGTTACGTATTCCTAGTCCTACGTATTTTGGGACTGGGGCATGACATATTTTTGTGGTGGCCCATGCAGGTCCTGATTAAATCGTTTCGGTTACTTTCCGGTACTGAGAGAGCCTGTAATCAGGATTAGCAGTATTAGGATCTCAATCCATAACTGATTTGATAATTCCTTAACATTTGATTATCGCCCTTGGACTTCATAATTGTACTCGTTTATTCTCCTCGACATCCTTATTATTGTTTATCATCTCTTTCTATTTCAGAGAGATGGACGTTCGTGCGCGGTGTTTCCTCCAGAAGCAGATCCTTATCAAGGCGGAAGAAAATATGCTGGATATAAAGTTTTGAGAAGATGGTTACCCTTAGTAGGGTAGATAGATATGTTATTCCTATATGCTAGAGCTAGTGTAGATTGTTTGCATGAGAATTGAATATAGTATTGAGTTTAAGGATTAGTTGCATTACCCCCTCGACTGTATCCCTATCTTTCCTATCAAATTCTTATCTTGTGTTGCATATATGGCCTCGTACTTTTTACAACAACGATCTTTCTAATTATAACAATGAATAGATCCTTCCTCTTTTCCTAGTTGTGCTTTAATTACAAAATTAATCCCTTAGTTGGTACCACTCCTTATGTTAATATCCATATTACCATAGGTATCAGTTCTTTTCTACTCTAATCCCCCTGATCTAGTCACCATGACTCGATTCTCCAAATACCTGCCTAATCATGCCTTATTCAACCATGTAGACTTATCATAAATTTTTCTTGTCGTGGCCTAAATTTTGGTCTCTTTGTCATTAATGCCAATCAATGATCGAAGCCTCTCTACCACCTTGCCTTAGTTAGATCTGACTCAGTCATTTCTTCTGCCTTATAGAAGCTTGACCTATATAAGAGCAGTAATGGATGTATAGTAATTTCTCTTATAAAGTTGTTGATCAATAGCACCCTGATAGTTTCTAGGTTCCTTTAGAAAATCCTTGATTATGGCTAGTAAATCCTAGAATTCTTGTAACCCTATTTAGAAAATAGGCCATTCCAAAAATCTTATTAGGGACCATGACCTTAGTTTTAATACCAACTAAAATTTTATAAGTTGGGTAGATGGTCAGCCCCTGGTTTTAATGTAGGATTATTTCTAAAAGTTCAAGATAAATTTAAATTTATTTTGGTGTTAATTAGGTTAATCTTAAACGGATTAAATTACCTATCTAATTTTTGTATCCTTGATACTCTTTGTTGTGGCTCGGATATTTGGAGTACAACACTATCCTTTCCTTTCCAACAACTTCTCCCTTATGACCTAGACTAATCACTCTACACCTTTGACATGATTATCACTTACAAACTGGCCTTTCCATATTTTATTTTAGTCGTACGACATTCGCGATACAATTGTACACATAAATGACACATATATCCTTTTTCCGTTGTGGACGATTTTAATACTCAATACCGACTCAATTCTTCAAGCAACCTTGACATTCATGAGCCTAACTGGAACATACTCACTGATGACACAACTGTTACTTCCAAATATACACACCCATGCTCCATATAGACCCCCAACATTCGTGGCATATCTCCTTCTAAACCCTATATCCAACTCCGTTGTAATTGAATTAAATTATACATAGGCAACCCAAATATCCCAACCACTGATATACCCATATCCCATTCATGCCAACCTATGTCTGTGATACTTGTGTTGTATTAAATTGAACCCCTTGTACTCTTTGCACAATACAAAACACCTTGATGAGTTATATCACCTTTTGACGCTTATTGCTGAACCATTCATCGACATCCATGATATACAATGAACAGCTTCTCGGTACCATCTCACCCTAGTTGTATTTGAATATGATATTTCCTATTGTCTTGTAGACTCATGACCTAATTAGAAGCAGTGAGAACTGATAAAATTTTTTTATAGAGTTATTGACTCATTAACGTCATGATAGTACATAGATTTCCTTTAATAGGCCGTGGCAATGGTCATAAAATTCTTATATCTCGAATCCTCTTTGAAGTTAGACTTTCTAAAAATCCTTAGAAATATGATAATGACTATAGTTCCTGTGGCCAATTTTATTCTTATAAGTTGGGTAGAGCCTTGATTAAGCGTACCCCTACTCTTAGAATGCGACGTCAAACTTGGACTCCATTTAGTAACTGCGTTCCCATCTTTAGTGCAACCTTCTTAACTAAAATCTTTTCTACTATGTTTATTTTTTATTTCGAGGACGAAATTTTTATAAGTTGGGTAGATGGTAAGCACCCTGATTTTTTAATTAAAATTTTAAATTTAATTTTTGGTATTCTGAATTTTTGTGATTTAGGAAAATTTTTATTTTATTTTTTAGATAGTTATAATATATAATATAATTAAATTTATAATTATGTGTAAATAATTAATTATTAATATTGTGTAAAAAAATATATTTTTGAGTATACAACTATTAATAGTGTATTGTATAATTTTTCTGGAATTTATTGAGGTTCAAAACTATTTTTAAATATCCATATACCTATATATATAAATAAAAGAAAAGAAAAGAATAAAACAATTAAAATCCATTAACCCAAACCTAACCCATTAGCCCACTAACCTAATCCTAAAACTACCCACGTACAGAGAAGTTCCCCACCCCCTTTACATATATGTATATATATATATATAGCATATGTATATGCATACATATAACAAAACCATCCCACCAAAACCTTAACCCTAACCATCACCCACGTCCCCACGCCTCCACCCGCCGGCAGACCTTCGGCCGCCCGCAGCCTCGCAGCCGCGCCGCCGTCCCGCACCGCCGTCCGCCTTCCCCCCCCCCGTACACAACAATAACTGTGCAGCCCCTCCTTCGCGCACATCTTCCGACCTCCTCGCTGATTCATTTTATGTCCCATCTTTGCTGGTACGTTCACAACCTAACCTGTAGGATTTTCTTTAAGTGGAATGAATTTTGGCACCCCGGTTTGATCGAAAAATCGACCGGAAGTTGGCCGAAAAACTGTTCGAAAATAGTTCAGGATTTTTGTCCAAGTACCCATGTTCATGCCCAATTTGCCACCAACTCGTTAATTATTTTTAAAATATAATTGAAAGGACTTCTTCACAATATAACCAAGATTTTTACAGTTCTTTTAGTTTTTATTAGTTTGCTTCAATGGTAAAATTATTCTTGTTCCAAAACGACCAAAAATTTATTTTTAAAATACCCAAAATCTCGCGATACGGGGTGCGTCCCACTAAACGAGACGACTTCATCGTGTGCAAGTTGCACCGAAAGGCGCGTATCATCAACGCGGATGTGTGAGCTTTCGTGAAACTTGATTTGGATGTGCGTGCACACCGGAATCAACGCGTATTCGTCAAAAAGTACCGTATCGGCCTTTTCTGACACTCGTTATAACTTTATGTATACTTGTCGTTTCGCAACAAAACTTGTTCCATCGGATTCGCAGCATTATGCCGGTCCTGTGACCCAAGTTTGGTTCAATTCTGTGAACGTTGACGAAACCCCGTTTCGTGGGCCCTACGGCTCTACTTGGCGGGTGATTTTGTGACTGGCTCATCAGAATCCAGTTCTGGACGTTCTGTTGGGTTCGTATCATCGTTCTGGACTTGTAGACCCTAAGTTTAACAAATTTGGAGAACTTTGTCTTTGGTACATTTTTCGGTGCGAAATAGGCCGCATGTGGACACTGCTTTGACCCAAAACTGTCAATTTTTTCCTGTGTCCAAATTGGACTTATGGGTAGTCAATCCTAGCTATTTCTAGTATTCTGAGACAATGGTGATGTTTGTTTCAGCATTCAGAGGTGTACGTGTAGAATCCACTTTTTCGAGAGCAGTTGACGGAGTTCAGAACCCAGGCAAGTGTACCTTGCCATAATGTATCATAGTTTCTTGCCTTTATTATCTTATTTAGTTATTATAGTTATTTGATATGTGTGATGTGTGTGATTACCCTAGGATCGTGATACGTTGCTTAGCGTCCGAACAAGATTTGGGTGTCGACGCCGTATGCGGAGTCGTACAACGTCACTTAGAGAGTTGATTCCACGATCCTATTTTTACGTGCTTGCTTTACCAAGTACGCCATACCCTAGGACACTTGACACTATTTCTTGTGACAGAATCTTTCTTGAGTTATTCATGGGATTCTGTATAGGCTTAGAGGATTCGTGACATGAGACTTGCATATTATATCATATATCATTATGACTCGTTGTACTAGCTAGAGGTCACGATCTTGCATGTTATGGACATGAGGCGTGAGGTTACATTGGGTGGGGAGAGTCTTCATCATGCTCTGGGCATATTTTACTATTACTATTTGAGTGTACTATTAGCATACAAAAGTGTCCATTGGGATCTTTCGTGAGTACTTTATATATACATCTTCCTTCTGGTTCCCCCACACGGAGCCTTGAGTGTACTATTAGCATATGGAAGTGTCCATTAGGATCTTTTGTGAGTACTTTATATATACATCTTCCTCCTGGTTCCCCCATACGGTGCCTTGAGTGTACTATTAGCGGAAGTGTCCATTGGGATCTTTCATGAGTACTTTATATATACATCTTCATCCTGGTTCACCCACACGGAGCCTTCAGTGTACTATTAGCATACGGAAGTGTCCATTAGAATCTTTTGTGAGTACCAGCCTGGGGTACGATACCATACTCTCATTTGCATATTATATAGATGGTTATAGTAGTTTACCCTTGAGTATGTGTCATTATACTGTTTTACTTTTGGCATATTGTTTCTTGTACCTTATTACGTCTCTCTGAGGACCTGGTCCCCTGCCAGTTTTTGCAGCTTAGACGGTTATGGAGCCTTTGGAGTTGCTGATGGAGTTGCTTGTCTTACAAGCACTGGTACTAGGTACTTATATCATTTCTACCGGAGTTATGGTTATCTATTCATATTGTTTATTTATCTGCTGATGTAGCCTAGTTTTATAGACTCATATCTCTTTCTCGAATCTTTTCGAGTTTGTGTGTTACTGGATGGCCGACTTTAGCACATATAGCTCATTCTTGTGTATTCTGTTTATTATGGATTGAGGCATAGATATTTATATTTACTTAATTATTTAGATAGTGACCATTATAATACAACTTATACGTATTTGAGTCAGACCAGAGTCTGGTCGAATGTGTAGCTGGCATGTTACGTATTTCTAGTCCTACGTATTTTGGGATGGGGCGTGACAACATCAACTGAGAACATTTGCTGTAAAGAGAAACTGAAAAGATGTTCAACCAAGCACTGCAGCTACTGAACAAATACACTTTAATTCTTATCTGCAACACAAAGTATACATTGCATACCATTGCCACTGATACTAATGCCACTAATACACAAGAATACCAATGCCATACCAGATCTTAAAATATGATACACAAGAGTGTATCATACAATGTCACCCCTAATACTCCTTGCTGCAGTAACACCACATATATGTATAATCTCAGTCACCCCACCATACTCATTGAGAACATACTGCGCATCTCGACACTGTGCACGTCAATGTCCTGCCACAGTGTTCTTTTTCTTGTTCATAGTTACCAAATCAAACTCACACTTCTCATTTATATCTACACTATATATATATATATATATATATATATATATATATATATATATATATATATATATATATATATATATATATATATATATATATATATAACACATAATCTCACATATATGCATTCCTATGATATATGTATTCATAAGAACTTAACACAAATACTTGGGGTATAAAATTATGAAATTAGTATACACACACCAATCACATGACCAAATTATCTAATTCTCCACAATAAATATTAACCCATAATAATTACACTATTATATAACTAAAGTAACTTGCTAAAAAAAGAATTGAAGAGTAATCACACAAAACACACAAAATGTAGCTCCGTATCATACCGTATCACAAAATACCATGATATGGTCTAATCGTATCCATTTATAGACATGTATCTAATATTCTAATCCCGTTCTAAGTCTAATTTGACTAAATTAGTCTCATGACAAACAATGGATGTGTCATCCCGTAATTCTCTCAAAATTAATATAAAAACCTATGTAGAGACCACAATACTCAACCAAATCAACTAGAATTTGTTCCTAATGGTAGCCCAATGCTATGGGGTGGTTTCTAAAGGTCTCATGCATGATTTAGAAGCTAGAATGAGAAAAAAATTCAAAAATTACCAATTGGGAGATGGATTTCCAATAAAAACCAAAATTTATACGATCCGGACACGATCTCTCCGCTACTCCTCCTCCTCCTTGTGCTCCTTGATTCTTAAACTCCAAGCTCCTTATGGAATGAGAATGAGAGGGAAAATGGAGTTGAATTGAGTGAGAATTTAATAGAAAAAATACAGAATTTTGGGGATCTAAATTCTAGATCTAAAATGAATGCAAATGAGAAGAGAGAGAGAGGGGAGTCCCCTCTTATGGTGTGCGCCCCCCTCTCCCCTTCTCCAAGTAAGTGACAATGTTCAATACACCCCTATCCATTGAATTATGAATAGGATTAAGATTGGGCAATTTTTGGAAAGCCTCTAATTAATTCTAATTAGCTTAATTCTCCTTAATTAATAATTGGGAAGTGCTAATGGGCTTGGGTCTAAGTTGGTTTCATTAGTGTCAAGTCTAACTAATAGGCTAGTCCACTAATTAATGAATAATAGCACAACCACAAATATTAATTATTAGAACAATAGAAATAATTATTAATTACTAAAATAATAATTATATGTAAATTTTCTAAAATACCCTCATCTAGAAATATGGTAGTGACAGTTTGCAGTCGTAAAACCACTCCAACCCATACCCCCCCCCCCAAAAAAAAATCATATTTTTTCATCCGTATGAAGTCCTCTAGCGTCTTGATAAGTTTCACAAAGTTTGATGTTCGTTTGGTTCTCCGAAAGGCCGCAGTCGCAAAGAAGGTCACCGCCGTAATCGTATTCGTGTAAGCTTTCCAACTCAGATCTTTTTTGTATTTTTTTTGAACAAATCATTGTATAAAATTATAATAATGTCAGATGATTTTTAGAATTAGTCTTATGTATTAGATCTATATTTTTACGTACAAAAACTACAGGAAACCAATGAGCGACCATGATACGGACACGTCGCACCAAGACTAGTTATAGTTATTTGATAGTTGTTATATTTTAATTATGTAAATAAATTCTAAAAATTAATGTATATTAATTTCAGAATATTTAATTTATTAATTTATTATTTAATCATATATGTATGCCAACATGGAGGGTGCATGTAATTGCTACGTGCCAAAGTTGGTTAGAACGACTAGTTATCGTCATAACGAGTAATGGCATGCAATGACGATGTTTTATTATTTGTGATTAATTAGAAATAAATTTAGAATATTATAAATATTTATTTTAGTATTATTTGATATTAAAATACATGTTTGAGAGGTTCCATGCATGTTGGAAGAATATGATAGCATTGGTGCGAGTTTTGCGACATTGATACATTCCTACGTACGTATAGGGCTACGTATAGTTAAACACATGTAAGTGCCTATAAGTACGCATGTTATGTCGATGTACGAAACCATCATTACGTATTAGGGAGTGGCATGACAAGTATATCTTGGCACGTTATTCAATGCTACACAACTGTTGGATTATTGGACCAGAACGTCAACAGAAAGTTAAGGATGTGCAATGATCTTTTGTGTTATTCTAGAGTAGTTAGCGTGTATAGTTATTGATTAGAATATATTCGATATGACATCTTAGATCTTCTACTCTTCCAACAGAGGACAACGGACATGCAATACCATAGCTACAGACAACAAGCAAGTGTACCTTGTCTTTGTTCCAGTATTTTATGCTTTATTTCATGCCCCAGTCCTAAAAATACACGGGACCAGGCCACGTGGCAATAGCCAGCTGACACGTCTCCGAGGATATCCCAATTCAATGGATCCTAACGAAGAGTGCTACGCTGTCCTAAATTACTAACAAGTCCAATATCATTATCAAACAGGTAATCTAATCTCATCCACAATATAACGAAGAAATACTAAAATAAATACAGGAAATAAATATCAGTCTGAAATATCATAGTACAACCCAAAATGTCTGGTGGGGAGAAACCCACTACTATGACGAAATAAAAGTACTGAATGACAGATAAAAAGAGCAATGACTAGGGCATCGGCTGACTAGATAATGATGCTCCAATCCTAAGCAGAAGGCCTACCAAATGATCACGAAAACTCTGACGGTAGCACCTCTAGCTCCTCCGTGGATGCATACTTCGTCTCCTGTCTGGGTCCGTACACTGTGGGATAATATGCCTCGTCCAAATCTGAAAAGGAACCATGTCCTCAGAGGGATGTAACAAGATACATAGAAGCATGCCATATATAAATACTGCATAAAATAAAGGGTATGCTAACCATCTAAGTGAATATATTGTGAGGACAACTTTGGAAAGTATGGGTAGGCGTAGATATAACGTCCACACTCCGAAGAGAGTGGCATCTGTATAGTATAACGTCCATATCGCTCCGAAGAATATGGCATCTGTATAGTATATCGTCCATATCGCTCCGAAGAACGTGGCATCTGTATAAAGGAAGTCATTGGATTCGTGGCTCCTCTGGATACTACGGATTCTAATGTGTGTATCCCATACGCCTACTAGTTGTCCTCCTCGTCCAATGTAGATATACAAGTCGAATACTCGACGTGCATACCACGTATCTATATGCCAAGTCTCTACTAATTATATAATCCTAGATTACGTACTAGACCGCGATGTATGTCACACGCACCGATAGCTAGTCGGATACGCGAACCCGCATCCCAATATAAATTTGTCACCGTGAAACGTGTAAAAGTGTCAGGTCTCGGAAGATATTAGAGTATCCTCCCAATGGGGTAAGTCTGCTAGTGACTAGGTCAAGTACACTACTCATCGACGCATTCGTCGACTGTACCCGAGTCAATCTCGGATGCGCACAAATATATAAAGGAATGCAACAAGATATCGTACAACATTTGTATAATTTAAAATAAACAATAAATATGGCAAGGTATCTTGCCTGGGTCCTCAATCTGCGAATGCCAATAGCCTGCTCCTGAATTATCTCCTGGCTGGTCCAGTGACCCTAAACATACAATATAATATAGAAAATCGATCATCAGAAACTAAAGTAATACACATAGAACTACGACGCTGCTCTTAGACACTGACTTAAGGGGTTACAATTGGTCAATTAAAATAGTCGCGTGTGCACACAGTTATGACGTAAGTGTCCTGTCCACAAGGGCATGTATGCCAGGACAATGAAACATCCGGATATGCTATGCAACTAAGACGTATAATACTACATTATAAGTCTTAACTAGCATGTTATAAGGATACGTGCACAAGACTAGTTGTCCGAGTCCTAGGTCAACACAGTGTTCATAATTACCAGTCAATTATTAATGGAGAGAATTATTTATCATTAATTACTAGTTTACCATAATGCACATACACATATATTTGTCTTATAGGTTTTCCTGTGTCCGTTAGCGATACTTCGATACTACGACACATAAGGAAAAAGTGTGAAGTGAATGGGTACCTAGTTATGGCTGATCGGGGAGGCGTCCCACCTTTTGGCGGTGGGGGTCTATCGGTGAGGTGGTCGGGAGGTGGATGGTGGTGTTGGGGTGGTGCTGATGGTGGAGTTTGTGTTGGTCAGGCGGGTTAGGGGTGATCGGGGTCGGGTTGGTGATAGGGATGTTGATGTGGATGATGGTGAAGGTGGAGGCGGTCGGGTGTAGGGGAGTTATGGATGGTCGGCGAGGTGGTCAGACGGAGGAGGTCGTGGCTGAGGTGGCGTTAATGGTGGTGTCGGGTTGGCTATGACGGAGAAGGAGGTGGCGGTTGATGGTGGTATAGAAGTTAGGGTTTCGGCTAGGGGTTTATGGGTTTTTAGGGTTTCAATAGAGAGAAATGTGTATTTATATAGGAGAGAGGGAAATGGGGCTGACCTCGGGACTTGGGCCGGCCAGGGCTCTTTTGGGTGGGGAACATGTCCACATGAAGGGTTGTAGGGTGTTCATGGGCTTGGTTGGGTCTAGCTTTGGGTAAGATTGATCTTTAATTTAATTCAATTAAAACTAGTACACCAGGTATTCTTTTTTCAATTAAAAATACATGGGGTTAGAATTGGGTGGGATCCAAGTGTCATGGACGTAGCAGGCTCAGAATAGGTTAATGCCATAATTTGGGTTGTATGAACATGTTGAGGTTGTGTCTCCAATTTCAAATAGGAATTGGCAATTATGAAAAATTGGATTTATTGGAATTATACATGGACGGTTGTAACAAATATTGTGCAGCTAAAATGAAGCACAATATTGAGTATTTAAGAGTTACACAAGGGTCAGATGGGTAGTCTGGCATATTTAGGAAATGTATATTTAATTTGTTTGAAGGTAACTACTAGTGTAGTGCTTCAAACATCAAAGCAATGGTAAGGTGTATTAAGTCATATAATTATTGCACATAATTCTAAAGCACTGTGTTCTAATTCTAATTGTATCCAATTTAATCCCAGTCTCTCAATCTAAACTAATTAAACCTAAATTTGGTCGAGGGGGTTTACACTTTATGCTTTTACTAGATTTTGATTATATTCTAGTTCTTTTTATGTACTTTATTGTGATCCTAGGACCGTTACGATAAGTAGCGTCTGAATTGTATTGGGGTGCCAACTTCCGTACGCGGACTCGGGTGTCGTTAGATTGCATTGTCATCGTATTTTCTTGTTCGTGCTGACTCTTACATGATATACCCTAGGACACTGTACACGACATTCATGTACAGAAGCCTTACTTGAGATATTCAAGATTTTCGTCTTCTGTGTTAGGACATGACCCTAGATATGTGATAGTTGACATGATTATATCTATACCTTGACTCGACACTTAGTTAGTGATTGATCTTGTGTATTTTGGACATGAGACGTCATAGACATGAGACACGAGGTTATATTGGGTGGGGAGAGCATACTCGGAGCATTGGTCTACCACTTTCATTATTAGTTGTCGTTGTCTCATTAGAAAGCTTCGAAGATTATCAGTAGTTGCTGCATGTTCCATAATGGGGTCTGTAGGGATTCATATTTACTGAAGATGTCTATTGATATCTTCACATTCATACTTTGGTAGTCTAACGGACGTATGTAGTTTTAGATGCATTCACATAGTTGGTTATAATAGTTACCCTTGAGCACACTGATTATTATTTACTGTTACTTTGGCTTATTTTATCTGTACCTTACTATGTTCCCTGAGGACTTGGATCCAGATTATGTCCCAATGTATAGATGAGGAGGTTTATCCAGAGGTGTACGGTTCATGAGCATGAGTTGCATCTGAGGACGGGATTGTGCCGGAGGATTTCTCTTGAGCGTGTAGCTATTTTCTCTATTTATTATGCTTAGTGATCATTAGACATTTGGACTTGGCTTGGTGACTATCGGACAGTTGTACATGGTTATTTCTCTCTTTTTATTATTTTGATGAAGGATTATTCCCTGTGATATTTCTTTTACTGCATTATGATGGACAATTTTATTTATAATTATTGACTGTTGAGATTGGTTTATTATCTTTGCTCTTGATTATTTAATTTATGGATGAGATAAAATCGTAGAATATAACCTGTGACATATGATGTTGACCTTTATTTATATATATTAAAACTTAAGTGTACTCTAACAGGTCCATTAAATTGGGATTGAATATTGGAGTTGTGTTGCTGGCCATTGCCACTTTTCTGGTCCTTAGTATTTTGGGACTGGGACGTGACACATATCCACAAATCTCCTTTCACCATCATGACAGGCTTTGCATGTTCTAAAGGAAAAAAAAACAACCATGATAAGCATAAGGTAAATAAATCAAACTATTTTTTTTACAAAGAAACGAAATAATTGTATATTCATAAGATTATGTAGTTTAGAGTTTTAAAAATAACCTTGAAAGGTGTACCCAACTTTTATCCATGATGTCTCTATTTTACTCCTTATTAACTTTAATATATAAATTCTAAAAATACATTTGTCAAGATAATAAAAAATGATAACAAAGTAATAATGTATTTACTATAACAAAAGTAGTGGATATGAGGGATATAAAGAAGTAAATCATACTTACAAAGTAATAAAAGATATTTTCTACTCTTCCGAATTTTACTTGATCATTGTTTTCAATATAGTCACTATAACCAAAAGAAAAGAAAAAAATTTAATACATTTCAATAAGACATACATATTTAGCACAAAACTCTCTCTTCCTAGACCAAAGAGAATATAAACCTGATATTTTAACAAATAGAAAAGGCTATACTAGCACTTCTTCACAATGATTATAATTTCTGTCATTGAGTTTTGAATCTTAAACTATTTAGGACATTGAACTTTAAATAGGAAATTTCACATAAACTGGAATGTTAGATTGAAATGTAGTTATTTTATTATATCAATCAAGAATTGGAAGTTCTGTAATTACCTTCCAAGAGTATCTAGAAAATAATCCTACAGAAGATTATTGTAACTGAATGGAATTGGAAGAGTAATCACATAAATTTGAAGTTCTGTAATTACCTTCCAATATCAACGAATTAGAAAGAGTTATCATTAAAGGAATAACAAAGTTAAGGATGGCTCATTACATGGATTTATATGATCATGTAAACATATATGAGGATACTGCAAAGAAAATAAATTTAATTGATAAAAAAATCTCGATGAAATAACAAATAAAAAAGAGAACGAAGTGATATGCAATCTGCATTACAGTCCATATCCTCCTATTGATAAAAAAAAGAGAATACATATATAGAGCCTCCACTAGAATTTCTTGCACTAATGTATATAAACCTGATAAATTAACTAATTAAAAACAGAAAAAAATCAAGATGTTAAAGACTTTTCTTAAACAGTTACTTCCCAATAAATAGAATAAAATAAAATAAAATATGACAAGGATTTCAAGTGTAAGAAATTATAAAAATGAAAAAAGCATTTAAAGAATTCATGATGCAAATGGAAAAAAATAGAATAAAGGTTTCATGATTTAAGTGGAAGACCTGGACAAGGATTATGAGGATTCTAACTGCTTACAATTGGAACCATCTGTGCTTAGGCCTAAACAATCTTGGGAGTATTCCTTCAAATTACAAGTGTAATGTTACTTAAATGACTATATCGATCAGAACTGTAAAATGTAGCAATTTGTTGATATTTACTTTTCCTTGTTATGAAAAAACTATTAGGTGGACTACATCTTGTCACACCCATGTCCAGATTTGATATTTTTGAATTTCTGACATTTTTTGAATTGTTATGATAATGTATTTTTGCATATTTGTTATTGTCATATGTGTTTTATTCTATTTGTTGGATTTCTGTTTTTTGTGGGAGACTACCCTGGACCAATAGTGAACACCTTGGCAATTACCGTAGACCCGTATTAGGACCAGTATATAGAATAGATACCTTATCCAGTTCACTTTTGGGACTACAAAGACTATTTTGGATGGTTGGAATTTGTTTGGAGAGTATCATGACTTAATTATATAGATAATGTATTTTTCCCACTTGGTATATATATGAGTATCTCTACTCCCTCTCATTCTTCATTTCCTACTTCCTTTCTTCCTTTCTTCTTCCTTGTTCCTTTCCTCACCGGAGCACAAACCCGAAGCCCTCGCCCCAGACTTGGTTTTAGGAAGAGGTTTGTTAGCCCACCAAGACAAGTACATCTTATTCAAAGTGGTGAAGCTATAATTTTTAGATTTTTAAATATATGTAGTAATTAAAAATGTGTTTGATCAAAAATGTTCCTCTTGATATTCTTTTCCATTTTAGTTCTTGGAATTTTTGATTTTGATGGGCGATTTTTAGTAGATCTGAGTTTCAAAGTTAGAATTTTTCATGGGCTCCATGAGTTTTTCTTGGTTTTGATATATTAAAACTTGGTATTTTAGAAAACTATAAAGTTCGTTGTGATAGAGCATTCAATTTCAGGCGCTTTGGATTTTGGTCCACTAGATTTGGAGTTAAAAATAAAGATTTTAAGAAGAAAATAAGTTTTCGGATCTTTGGTGCTTTTTCCCATGGAGTTCATGCTATTTTGGAACGATAGAGTTCCATACGGTCCAACTACATGCGGCCTCTTCCAATATGCGCCCATCTTGTTGGACGCATGACTGCTCTTTGTATGCGTTCGAAAGTTGAACACATAGTACCCCGAATGCATAAAATTTACTAAGGCCAAGCATACATGCGGCCAGGAGACCATGCGACTACGTGCCATGAGCCTCTTTTGGAAGCATTATTCTACATGGCTTTTGTGACTCTGCATGACTTTTAATGATTTTTTCTTTTTTTCTTTTTCTATGACATATATTTATTACTTGTAACATCAGTCACATATGTCACATCTCTGAAATGACATTTATGATCCGTCACTCAGAACTTGTCCCAAGGAGTGGACTTTGCCTTGACCTCTGCGGCCAGTTCTTTCATGCGGCATCTCGTCTATGCGTCCAGCTATATGCGACAAGGTGGCTAATGCCCTGATTAGTGCATGCGGCCTGTCCCATATGGTAGATGTGAGCACCCTAATTTTTATATAGGATTATTTTGGTAATTAGCAATTAATTTTTTATTTATTTAATTTAAATATTTATTTGATAATTTATTGAACTATAGACACTTTTTGCCATTGTCTTGAAATTCTAGTACAACACTAGCCTTTACCTTCCGACCAATTTTGCATACTAGACTTAGATGAGCCAAATTAGGTTCATGGATTGAATATCACTAATAAATTTGTATCACTATGCTTCGTTTTTGTCGCACAACTTTCGCGACGTAAAATCTAGATATTGATAATTTAGCACTTTGTCGTTGCGTACGATATTAATGAGCAACATCAACCCTTTTCATCTAACCAACTTCACATCCATGAGCCTAAATAGACCTAATATGTTCATATTAAGGGTTTTCCATTCATTTAATCCCTACATGATTCATAAACATCACATGGTTAAAATCCTAGTTTAAATATCCAATTTTCCATTTTAGGAAACCGCATCTTGCATATCTTTTGTGCACTTTATTAAATTAAAATAATTAATATATAATAGGATATGAATCATTAGAAGCCTAAAAAACCCTCATGGACTCTTAAACACAAGTCTCTTTTGGGCCCAACATAACTCAAAGCAACCAACAACCAAAAGCCCAACCAACAAGTATATATAAACATGCAACCCTCTTCTCTACCTAGCCCTAGCCGCATTTCCTCTCTTATGAATGACCACAACACCAAACACCTCCTTTTTAACATCTCCTCTTCCTTATCTCCCTTCCCCATACCTTTATGCGCCCCCACGAGCACCCCAAGGCCGACCCCAAGGCCAATCCTTCACCCGAACACCCCTATATTAGGTCGGCTGCTACTGCTACTTATTGCTACTGTAAACAACAACCAAAACCCCTTATAAACTCTATTTCTTCATCTACTTGAAGTCCCCTAGTATCCCGTCAAGTGGAACAAAGTTTGGAGTCCGTTTGGTACTCCGTTTGGTCGTAGTGGCAAAGAAGGTCCCCACCGTAATCGCGTACGCGTAAGTTCTCCAAATTCAAATCTCTTTCCTATTTTTCATGAAATAAAACTCATGTAGAACCATGTTAATGTTAGGTAGCTATTAGACATATTTTAATGCATGTGAAACCATATTTTTATGTACAAAACTATCCCTAGTTGTTGAACAATCTAGACACGGACACAGTGCATCAATACTAGTTATAGTTCTTTGAAAGTTGCCATATTTTGACTATATAAATAAATTATAAAAATTAATATATTATTATTACAGAATATTTAATTTATTAATTTATTATTTATTGATTTTTTTGTTACAAATATGGTAGTTGCATGCATAAACTACGTAGCGTAGTTGCTAGGAATCACTCGTTGTCGTCCGTAGAGACTTTTTGCATGCAATAATATTGGGTTGGTTATTTTTATATAATTATAAATAATTTTAGAATTAATAGTTTTTAATTATTAATGATTTAAAAATGGGTTTGGAAAATGTTTAGTGACTAGTAATATTCTGGTGTGTAGCTATTTGCATGTGCAATCAATACAGAATTAATAACTAGATAATGACCGAATTTAACTAAAAAATTAGAGTATAATTTGTGTAATAATTAATTGGTAGGTGATCGAGACATTTCTGTAGAGTGCTTCAGACCAGACTTGTTGTGCTTGCAGTTTGGCTAGGAAGGCAAGTACACCTTGCTTGATTGTATTGTTCAGTTATATTATGCCTAGTTGTTATTTATTAGTTGTGTACACGCGTCTTATAGTAGTAAGATTTACCTAGTATATTATGAAGGTACGTGGTATCTTATAACCTGACACTTGTTCAACACGTTCACTGAGTGAGAGAGTGCATGGACTAGCATGTTGACTGGCCATTGATATGTGAGTTTGCGTCTTGTGTTAGTTTAGTTTCTAGATTTTTATTGACGTTGTTGCATTATGCCTGCACTGCGTATACGGTTCGGATAGTACATTGGGAAGGGAGAATCTAATAGTGAGCGTATGTGATTTCTATTTCTTACTGTATAAATGTGTAAAATCCCCTTCCTAGAAAATCGTAGATACCTTTTATTTATTAATTATTAATTAAATTATAGTAATTAGAGAAAAATAGGAGAAATAGATTTTAATAATTTTTATTTTAGGTGTTCGGGCACTTAGAGGACTTGTGGGACCATCAGGAATTTTTCAGAATTTATTCCATGTAGGAGACCCCTTGAGCTGTTGCTAGCCTAACGATGTACATTACCCTAATTTATAAATTTTCTTATGAGTATATATATATATATATATATATATATATATATATATATATATATATATATATATATATGTATATACCAATATATATATATATATATATGTATATATATTTTATAAAGAAAAGAAGGAAAAGAAAAGAAAGCAAAAGAATTAAATAATAATCTAATAATAATAATAATACCAAACTACTACATCCTTAGCAAATGCCAATACTTTGCTAACTCTTCAGCAAACTTGCTGAAGACCCGCCCACTCCTTACCATTTGCTAAGAGAGCCCCTCAGCAACTTTATTCCTTCAGCCTACTTGCTGAACCCGACCCTTTGCATGCGCAAACCCGCTCCATCCCCCTCTCTTTCCCTATAATATATATATATATATATATATATATATATATATATATATATATATATATATATATATATATATATATATATATATATATCCCAAAAAACCCTAACCTAAATCTTCAGATCTCCTCTTCCCATCTAGAGCCGTCACCGCAGCCAGAGAAGCCCCGCCAAGCCATCCAACCATCCCGTCGACTCCGACCTCGCGCCCTGCAGATTCCCACTCGAGGCACCTTCGCTCCGGCATAATTTTTTGTCGACTCGCTCAACCAAACGCTGTTCCGTCTTCATCGGTATGATCACCCCTTAACCCTCTTCCATATTTGTTTTATAGCCAACCTCGGAAAACGTGTGCCCCTAGGTGAAAAACAGCGCCCAAGTGGGGCGAGCAGACAGAATTCTGGAATCGCAGAATTCTAGAATGACCACCCATGTTGCCGAGTTCGTACTCCCACCACAGAGATCCGAATTCGGTGATTCTTTTTTATACCTGTAGAACACTTGACCTAGTTTATTTTCTTTTAAATAACCCTATGCTATTAGTTGCTGTGGATATAATTATATTCGTCACAAAACTGCGCGCACCCACTTTTTTTAGTTTTCCAAAAGTTAGAAAACGGAGCGCGCCCCGCCAAACGGGACCGCCCCGCCGTGTGCCAAGTGTACCGAATGGTGCACGCAGCATAACCGGACACGTAAAAATTTGTGGAGACTGATTCGGACGCGTATACGCGCCAGAATCAGACCGTATCCGCGGACACATCCCGTGTCTCAACTTTTGTGGAACTCGCGCGTATTTTGTGCACGCTTGTCAGATTGCGACAAAACTTGCGCCACTGGACTCGTGGTAACGCGCTGGTCCTGTGACCCAATTTTCACGCATTTCTGAGACGGTTGACCAGATCGCCAATTGGCGGGCCCCACAGTTGACTTTTTGGACAAAATTGTGTTCGGCTCATCGGAATCCATATTTGGACATACCGTTGGGTTCGTATTGACATCTAGAGTTGTTTGACCTATAGTTTGTCCCATTTAGAGACTGTTACCCTTGGCACGCTTTTTGGCGTAAAGTGGGCCACATGTGGACCCCACTTTTACCCGAAATTATCATTTTGCCCCTGTGTCCAAATTGGACGAAAGGGAAGTGCTTTTTAGCTATTTTGCTCATTCTAGAAATGTTGGTGATATTTATTTCAGCATTCGGAGATATTTGTTCTATGGCCATAGCTTTTGATCCTGTGCGTTTGACTTCTGGACAGTATACCTTGCAGCTTTCTTACCAGGCAAGATACCTTGCCAAATTGTTACAGTACTTTTGCATGCTATTTATATTTCTTTATATTATTGTATTTCTGTTTGGTCTTGCATGTGTAGTTTTCTTTCAGTCATTACTATATATTAGATATGTTGACACACATATGACACTTAGTATCATAGAGGACAATCATTAGGCGTATGGGCTTTTAACCACTCTGGTAACACCGTAGTCACTAGCACGCACTATGGTGGGTCGTGTCCGATGGTCGCTACCCCCGAGGTATGTCGATTGATGGAGTCCGAGGGTCACTACCCCCGAGGTATGCCGGCTGATGATGTTCATGGACGAGTGCATGAGTTATGAGGCTTAGATCGAGTAGACTACCCTTGCCCATACGTCGAAAAGTTATCCTCATTTGCATTCATATAGATTGTCTTGTACAGCGTACTTATTTATTTTCAAATTATATGCATGTTTACTGTATTCAAATTGGCTCGTATTTTCTGTATCTTGTTACGTCCCTCTGAGGACCTGGTCCTCTGCCAGGTGTATCTATTCTTGAGTATTTGCAGGAGCACAGATCGGATAGCTATATATGTTTCGTGGATGTCCTCTCTTCGAGCCGTGATTGCTAGATGGTGTTCTTATATGGTGTTGTTGTGTTGTACTTACTTTAATATTTGCTCTTACATTCGAGTTGGTAGTGGATTTGTTTCCATCCAACTATCATCTTTAGATACTTCTTATTGAGATCTAGTTATATAGATGTTGGTTATTTATTTATATTGATTTTCTGTGGATGAGATTTAGATTGTACCCATGCGACTTGTGATACATTTTATACCACTTGTGGATTGATATTCATATTACAGCGTACGTGTGGATTTAGTTTCCATATATTGGAGTTGCCATACCCATGCGGCTGGCATGCTTACGTGTCCTAGTCCTACGTATTTTGGGACTGGAACGTGACATATTTTTGTGGTGGCCCATGCAGGTCAAGAGCATATTGTCTTGGTTATGTTACTGTACCGGACAAGCCTGCACCTAGGACTAGAGTATAGGATCTCATCCACAATTGACTATGATTCATCTTCCTCCTATCTGTTCTATTCGAACAATTGTATCACGCTTGATTCCTGTACTTCCCTAATAAGTTCCTTGAGTATATATAGCCTTCTGCTAGAATATAGGAGCCCATGTTATTAGGATGATAATTAGAGTAGCACACCTATTAAGAATACAACGAGAATATAGACACACCATTAAGTTTAGAATATCTAGTGAACCCTAGAACTCCTTATCTTTAGATTGGTATACCATTACCCCTTGATGTATTAAGAAGACTTGAGTAGTATAGACACTACTAGAGATAGTTAGAAGTTTTACCATAATGTTTGACCCTAGTATTGAGGAACCAATGGAGAACCAATATTGAACATTAGGACTGAACCTAACCTTCAAAATTGGATAGTATTGGGGAACTATAAAAACTTACATCATTGTCTTATTATTAGTAGACAGCACCTTAGGAAGCCTAGAGGAATGTAATTAACATTTTTCTTGATCATACCTCTAACATAGCAACTAGCATACCACCCCCCCTTAGGGAACCATGATGCTATCTAGAGCCCTCTATCTTTATTTTATATATTGTTTCCCTGCGACCATAGCGCTCGCTATTTTGCGACGGCTAATTACGTTTCTTCTCTTCATCTTTCAACTCGTGCCATCTGACACTTCGGATAGTAGGCCAAGTAATTTTATTCTTTGTTAAGGGCTCATAGTTTGCTAGGATTATAGTTGTAGCCTTGATTGTGAAATTTTTATGCTTGGTAGTTAGAACTTGATAAGTTTAAGTTGTTTTGTAGATTGTGACCGATGATTAACCCTTAGTTTTAAACCATGTAATTTGTACCCATAGCTCGATACGAGTTAGATCCCTTCCCCTTAACGGCTAATAACTCTTCTATCCCTACGATTGACACATGTTCTATGAGCACTTGACCCTTACCTATATAATGCAATAGGAGACCCTAATAAGAGTTCTGTTTCATTTGCATGTGCAAGATTATTTTGTAGGATCCTCTTAAGACTGTCACAGTATTAGTTTAATTATTATAAGTTAGGTAGTATGCCTCACAACCTAGTATCACATAGTCCACTTGACCCATCAAGGTAGTGTAACTAAATAACATTAGTTGTATGCTAGCAGTAGATTACAGTGTTAATTCAGACGGTAGAATTTAGAGGTTCATGCCCTATATGGTCGACTAGCGACTTAGACAAGGAGGTTGTATGATAACTGTAGAGATTGTAGAGTCTTTTGTTATTGTTGCTTATATTATTTTTGTTTTTGCAAACTTGAATTAATTTGTACCTTCTTTCATCATAATCCAGCGTATTTATGTTTGTTGTACTACCTTGATTTATGCTGCTATTATAGCCTAGTTTTTGTAAGCTTATTCTTTCATCGAGCTTGCTCATGGCATATGTATTATTGGGTGCACACAATGATACAATTGCCTAATCAGAATCGGTGTATTAAGGTCTAGCTAACCTTAGTGCGCTTGGTTCGCTCTTCGCATTACTACTTTACGTGGATTGAGATATATGGTAGTAGACAGATATACCTGCCCCTAGATATGTCTGACTCATCGTATCGGTTACATAACTGTACTGATACGAGCATATAAATAGGAAATTACCAAAAATAGGATTTTAATCCACAACTGTCCTGACAACTCTCTTCTCGATTCTTTAATCTCTTTGAACCTCGTACTTGTATTCTGTCACCTTCACCTTGAGTTCTTTATTATTTCTCTCCGTCTTCCCCTATTTCGGAAAGACGAAACCTCGTGCTGGTATAAGTTGACACTGATAGTACTAGCTATACCCCATAAGGCTAAACACATGACTTAGTAACTCTCTTTTATAATTGGTTAAGGGCATATCATAGGTGATATGTTTGGTGTTAAACCTTTGAGGATTAAAAATCATGATTAAATAATTTGAGCAATAGTTTTTTTAGATGTATGGCCTTAGGTGGTAGATAGAAAATTTTAAGTTCGGCAGATTGTGAACCCCTCACCCAAAAATTTGACCTACTTGGTTGAGTTAGTGAGACTAAGGTTAGCTTGAATCCAGTTAGAAGTAGAACACAGTATTTTTATTTTAATTTTACAAGATTGTATCACTTAGTGCCCCTTATCGTGCTCCGATAATTGGAGCACTACACTAGCCACTGTCTTCCTACAAATTCTACACCCTTATCCTAGACATGCCCATCATCCAATTCTCATCTTTGTGCAATTTTCAAATTGTTGGACGCTTTTATGCAAAAGAGCATTTATGTGTCCACACCATTGGACATGACACATGAAGAAACCTATTTTTCGTTCATATGAATTTTTCCATGATTTTTTTTTCGCGATGTGCAACGTGCAACATCGCCCACCCCTTTAAACCTAGCCTTGCATTTTAAACGATGCAAACCTTATACTATTCTTGACATTCTATCGTGGCTTAATTTTAATTTCGAGGACAAAATTTTTATAAGTTGGGTAGAATGTAAAACCCCCTTCCTAGAAAATCGTAGATACCTTTTATTTATTAATTATTAATTAAATTGTAGTAATTAGAGCTAAATAGGAGAAATAGATTTTAATAATTTTTATTTTAGGTGTTCGGGCACTTAGAGGACTTGTGGGACCATCAGGAATTTTTTGGAATTTATTCCATGTAGGAGACCCCTTGAGCTGTTGCTAGCCTAACGATGTGCATTACCCTAATTTATAAATTTTCTTATGAGTATATATATATATATATATATATATATATATATATATATATATATATATATATATATATATATATATATATATATATGTATATACCAATATATATATATGTATATATATTTTATAAAGAAAAGAAGGAAAAGAAAATAAAGCAAAAGAATTAAATAATAATCTAATAATAATAATATAATAATAATACCAAACTACTACATCCTTAGCAAATGCCAATACTTTGCTAACTCTTCAGAAAACTTGCTGAAGACCCGCCCACTCCTTACCATTTGCTAAGAGAGCCCCTCAGCAACTTTATTCCTTCAGCCTACTTGCTGAACCCGACCCTTTGCACGCGCAAACCCGCTCCATCCCCCTCTCTTTCCATAATATATATATATATATATATATATATATATATATATATATAGTTATATCCCAAAAAACCCTAACCTAAATCTCCAGACCTCCTCTTCCCATCTAGAGCCGTCACCGCAGCCAGAGAAGCCCCGCCAAGCCATCCAACCATCCCGTCGACTCCGACCTCGCGCTCTGCAGATTCCCACTCGAGACACCTTCGCTCCGGCGTGATTTTCCGTCGACTCGCTCAACCAAACGTTGTTCCGTCTTCATCGGTATGATCACCCCTTAACCCTCTTCTATATTTGTTTTATAGCCAACCTCGGAAAACGTGTGCCCCTAGGTGAAAAATAGCGTCCAAGTGGGGCGAGCAGACAGAATTCTGGAATCGCAGAATTCCAGAATGACCACCCATGTTGCCGAGTTCGTACTCCCACCACAGAGATCCGAATTTGGTGATTCTTTTTGATACCTGTAGAGCACTTGACCTAGTTTATTTTCTGTTAAATAACCCTATGCTATTAGTTGCTGTGGACATAATTATATTCGTCACAAAACTGCGCGCACCCACTTTTTCCAGTTTTTCAAAAGTTGGAAAACGGAGGGCACCCTACCAAACGGGACCGCCCCACCGTGTGCCAAGTGTACCGAATGGTGCACGCAGCATAACCGGACACGTGAAAATTTGTGGGGATTGATTCGGACGCGTGTACGCGCCGGAATCAGACCGTATCCGCGGACACATCCCGTGTCGCAACTTTTGTGGAACTCGTGCGTATTTTGTGCATGCTTATCAGATTGCGACGAAACTTGCGCCACTGGACTCGTGGTAACACGCTGGTCCTGTGACCCAATTTTCATGCATTTCTGAGATGGTTGACCAGATCGCTAATTGGCGGGCCCCATAGTTGACTTTTTGGACAAAAATGTGTTTGGCTCATCGGAATCCACATTTGGACATACCGTTGGGTTCATATTGACATCTAGAGTTGTTTGACCTATAGTTTGTCCCATTTAAAGACTGTTATCCTTGGCACGCTTTTGGTACAAAGTGGGCCACATGTGGACCCCACTTTTACTCGAAATTACTATTTTGCTCCTGTGTCCAAATTGGACGAAAGAAAAGTGCTTTTTAGCTATTTTGCTCATTCTAGAAACGTTGGTGATATTTATTTCAGCATCCGGAGATATTTGTTCTGTGGCCATAGCTTTTGATCCTGTGCGTTTGACTTCTGGACAGTACACCTTGCAGCTTTCTTACCAGGCAAGATATCTTGCCAAATTATTACAGTACTTTTGCATGCTATTTATATTTCTTTATATTATTGTACTTCTGTTTGGTCTTGCATGTGTAGTTTTCTTTCAGTCATTACTATATATTAGATATGTTGACACACACATGACACTTAGTATCATAGAGGACAATCATTAGGCGTATGGGCTTTTAACCACTCTGGTAACACCGTAGTCACTAGCACGCACTATGGTGGGTCATGTCCGATGGTCGCTACCCCCGAGGTATGTCGATTGATGGAGTCCGAGGGTCGCTACCCCCGAGGTATGCCGGCTGATGATGTTCATGGACGAGTGCATGAGTTATGAGGCTTAGATCAAGTAGACTACCCTTGCCCATACGTCGAAAAGTTGTCCTCATTTGCATTCATATAGATTGTCTTGTACAGCGTACTTATTTATTTTCAAATTATATGCATGTTTACTGTATTCAAATTGGCTCGTATATTCTTTATCTTGTTACGTCCCTCTGAGGACATGGTCCTCTGCCAGGTGTATCTATTCTTGAGTATTTGCAGGAGCACAGATTGGATGGCTATATATGTTTCGTGGATGTCCTCTCTTCGAGCCGTGATTGCTAGATGGTGTTCTTATATGGTGTTGTTGTATTGTACTTACTTTAACATTTGCTCTTACATTCGAGTTGGTAGTGGATTTGTTTCCATCCAACTATCATCTTTAGATACTTCTTATTGAGATCTAGTTATATAGATGTTGGTTATTTATTTATATTGATTTTCTGTGGATGAGATTTAGATTGTACCCATGCGACTTGTGATACATTTTATACCACTTGTGGATTGATATTCATATTACAGCGTACGTGTGGATTTGGTTTCCATATATTGGAGTTGCCATACCCATGCGGCTGGCATGCTTACGTGTCCTAGTCCTACGTATTTTTGGGACTGGGGCGTGACAAAATGGTGTAAATGGTGTACCCCCCGAGTTCTGTTGAACGCCTGGTGGGATGACTGGTTCTTCTACTTCTCCCCCGTTATGCATTATTAGAGATATCTCGAGTGCATATCACATAGATGGTTTAGATATCCTATTTATTGTTTACTATTTTACTTTTATGCATATCGATTTCTTGTGTACTTGTTATGTCCCTCTGAGGACCTGTTGTAGCGCCCCGTTCTCCCGATGCGGAGAGCGCGGCTAAGAAACACAAGGCGGTATCGTTCGATCGGGATAGATTGAATTAAGAACTCGTCCTCGTTATGGATTTGTTTCTTCGGAATCGATTCCTATATTCAGTGGACTGCGCCCCAAGGATCGGCTTAGCGGCAGAGTCAGGAGGGACCCCTCCGCTGCTATCTTTTATTGCCTCGGTTTTCGATGTCGCTTGTTGCTTTCGTGCTTTGAGTTGGTTTTGGGACTTGCTTGTTTTCCTTGAACGGTTTCGATGGTTTTCATTGTTTTCGTTCATTGACTTGCACTTCTATTCCGAGAATGGAAAGAGAGGAAGAAGTATTAATCGAGCTGTTCGTGTGCAGGTGAACGAGCAGTAGGTGGCTTGCGAGCGGAGTCGTGAAGCGCCTCTTTCCTTCTTCTTTCCAAAATCTAAGTGAGTGGCTACCAACCCGATTAGCTAGCCCTGCTTCCAAGCTTCACTCCTTGCCCCGATCAAACGATACCAAGTAATAATAAAAGAAACCAAGATAAAAGAGAATAGACTTGGTTATTACTGCTTGTCAATCAAACTCGTGAACGGTTACTTACTTGCATGCTTGTTCGTTCGGAATGTTCATCATATGCATAAATTATAGTTATAATATAACTTCTTCTATAAATTGTGCTATTTATGAATCATATCGTGTATGCGCATAACTGCTCCTAGAGGCTATACAAAAGAAACATGCATTACTCGTGTTGCCTCAACTGCGTGAAATGATAACTTAACTAAACATCGTGTGTTCGATCATGGACAACTTGTGCACAAGGATATAAGTTCTGCGGACGGTCGCTGGGGCACTGGCACCGATCCGATCCGGGCAGACTTCGTGTTTATAGTCAATCGTGTGCGGACGGGATAACTTGCAACGCATCGTGTTTTCTGAGCTCCTCGTGTTTTCCCGTTGCATGCTATCCTTGTCCTTGACTAGTCCATTATGGCATCAAGCCAGTGATCCTCGTGTGTATATGCTTGCAACGCCTCGTGTGTTTATCGTGTGAATATGGCTTGCAATGCATCGTGTGTTCATCGTGTATATTTAAACCTGTTGCATACTAACTTGTGTCTTCGTGGCAGGGAAGGCATGGTAAGTATTGTGCAGGTAATTCAGACGGTCAGGTAAAATCCACCTAACGGTGGCACGTTCATTTCAGTAAATTCTATATGCTGCTTACTTATAAATGAACTAAGGCAAGATAGAAACCCACAAATATGCATGCTTCACTAAACAATGTGTTGATTGGTATAGTCAGGCTAGCTCGCCTTCACCAGCATGTTTCGATATGCTGACCCTCGTTGAAACAGGTTCTCCGCACCAAGGCGAACCGAGCGAGGAGCCGAAGTCGTCTACCCGATCCAGTCCAAGCTGTTGGCGCATCTTCACCGCGCCTCGAAGCCTTTTGAAGCCAGAAGCTGCAACTCTTCATACACAAATGCAGCTCCGTGGCAAAGCGATCCTCCAGCCTGGAGGTCTTTATCATTTTGAGTTTATAAAGGGATGTAATGTACAGGACTACTATCTCATTTTGAGTCAACCCTTTTGTAAGCCGTTCGGCATATTAGCTAACTCGTTCAAGAGTTTGTAATAGATGTTCATTATCAATAAAGAGAACTTTTCTATGTTTTAAATCTGTGTTTCAATTTATCTGCGTACTCTGAATATGTGCTTGCTATGCAAATCATTAAAGCCTTGTGCGGGCGCAACTCCAGGCCCGCACGGCGGTCACGATTCGGGGGACGCCTCAAGTGATTCTACGGAATTGGGTCGTGACACCTGTTACCTTTTTCATATCCAGACGAGCACTTGTACCCTATGGACTAAGGAGTTAGATATTTTTCTGACGAGGACCTTGAGGTGGAGCCGCATGAGTTTTCCTGAGCATTATGGACGATAGTTTCTTAGTGTCTTGGGTGTTCTTATCTAGTTAGCTGGCACCTGGACTATTTTATTATTGTCTAGTTATATTTTTTTGCAATATTCTTTCATACTTATATTTTGTGGATTATTCTCCACTAGACTTTATTTTTTAGTAGATTCTTAGACTTTATATATTCATTAAGTTTCCTATTTGGTGATATTTGTGGATGAGACTAGATTATTACCTGTCAGTGATATTGTGACTTAGTTATATTCTACAACTTACTATGACTGGTTAGGTCCATTAAATTTGATTTCTATACTTGTTCCTACAGCTGGCATGTATACGTATACCTGGCCCTACATATTTTGGGACTGGGGCATGACATATTTTTAGTGGTGGTCTATGCAGGCCGAGAGCATATTATTTCAGTTACGTCAATGTACCGAGCAAGCCTGCAACTAGGATTAGAATATAGGATATCATCCACTTATTTGACTAACTTTCTTGATTTAGTTCCAAATTCTTTGAACTCGACTACCTGGCTTGGCCTTCAAAATTGTATTCTCTTAATTTTCTTGACGTCACTATAACCATTTCCTCACCTCTCCCTATTTTGGAGGGATAAGTGTACTCCTCTAATAGTTCCTTGAGTGTAGGCTTCTGCTAGAATATGGCAATCCTTGTTGTTATGTTTAGAAGATAATTATGATAGCATACCTACTAAAAAAATGAACTAAAATATTGACAGCTCCCAAAAGTTTAGTATACCTAAATAAGAACTAACATCCATCACCTGTAAGTTGATTGACCATTATCCCTTTTTATATTCAGGTATGACTTGAAGGTAGTATAAACTACTATGGTTAGTAGAAATTTGACCATATTGTTTGACCCTAGTATTGAGGAACCAATAAAAATTTATTTTTGAACTTCTATAGTGAGATAATTTATGAGAATTAAAAATTTAGATCTTGTCTTGGTATTGACAGGGCAGTATCTTAGGAAACCAAGAGGAATGAACCAATACCTTAGTAGGAGCAAGGGTACCCTATCTTCAGCCTAGCAGATCCCTAGAATCTATGATCATCGCTGATTTATATTTGAGTATTCCTAAGTCACCGATAGTGCCATATCATCAAACCTTGGGTAACTATCTTTCCTTGATTATAACTTCCTTGATGTTACTTTAAACATCTAACCATTGCAATGATTTGACACTATTATCAAATCATGCCAACCTAGGTGACTATTATATCCTCATGAATATCATCTCCTTTTAGGAAATATGTTATCATCCAACTATTTATATGCTTTCCCATCTTAAGTTAACCATCCGCCAATTATAGATCAATTGTCATAGCTCTTTAAATAATTGAACATAGTAAATGATTACAATATTTTATTTCCTTCACCATATCCTGAACACGGAGACTAGCTTATCACCTTCTCTTAGGACACTATGATATCAACTTAAGTTACTTATCCCTTCTATCAATCATAGATCCCTTGTCATGCTCTCTAATCGTTTGCACCTAGGAAATAATTGAAATTCTTCTTTGATTATACCCTGACCTCGACAACTTGTAAACCATCTCCTCTTAATAAACCACGTTATCATCAAGAGCCATATTTACTTTTACATCTTGTTTTCTCATACCCTTAACTTTGATGTTCGTTATTTTGTGCGATGACTAATTTTTTTTTTATCTTTCAAATCGTGCCACCTTACCCGTCTAATTTTAGGCCAAGTATTTTCTTTTATGATATAATTATAGTTTGATAGAATTATGGTTTGAATAGTCTTAAATTCTAATTTTGTTGATAATTGTTGGAACTTGATAGGTTGAGTTGTTCATTTAGGTTAGAATATAATTTTGTAATTATCCTTTAGTTCCAAATCATATAACCTTCATCAATATATCTCAATACAGATTATATTCTCCCTCACGTTGTGAGCCAGCAACTTCTCCATTCTCAATATTAACAACTTTTGTTCTATAAGCACTGATTATAAGTAAGAGTTAAGGATGACCATCACCTTAGAAAGTTTTATAATGCACTAGGATACCATAATAGTACCAAGATCTTTTTCTTATATATCGTAATAAAAGTTTCTATTCTATTTACAATAACAAGTCTATTTTGCAGAATCTCCATAAAGCAATTACAATACTAGTTGAATCTTTGTAAGTTGGGTAGCGTGTCCTAGAATTCCATAGTTATTAATCTACACTAATAAGGTATAATTGAATGACACCAAAATATATGCTAGCATAAGGAGATGGTGTTTGCCAAGACTGCAAAATCCTAGCGGTCTGAACCTTAATTGGTCAACCATAGATTTAGACAAGAAGTTAGTATGACAACTGTGGAGACAAACACTGGACGAGTCTTAGATTCTTGATAAATTTGAACTATTTGTACTTTCATTCATCATAATCTTACGTACTTATATTTTGGACTATCTTGACTTATGTCGCTATTATAGCCTAGTTTTGCAAGCTTATTCTTTTATCGAGCTTGTTCATGACATATGTGTTATTGGGGATGCCCACTAATATATTATCTAATTAGAATCAATGTATTATGGCCTGATCAACCTTAGTACACTTGGTTCGCTCTTCGTATGATTATTTTTTATGGATTGAGATATAGTTGACTTAGCTTATTAGACAAATATACTTGTCCTCTAGACAGGTCAGAGCATATCCTATTGGTTATATAATTATACTGATACGAGCCTGCGAATAGGAATATACCAATATAGGAACTCAATCCACAACTGATTTAATAATTTTTTTTATTGAATTCGATTTCTCCCTTGGCCTTCGCAATTGTAATCGTTTATTTCCCTTGACATCACTATCATTTTTCTTGTCTTTCCTTATTTGGGAGAGATGAACACCCATACTTGGTATATGTTAAAAAATAGTTAGAAATAAATATTCTTTGGATATTTTGCATTATTAGTTGCTTGTTATATTTTTAATATACTTTTGAAGATAGGGAGGAGTATATGGATATGCTAAAAAAAACTTTAGGTACATAGTTGGATTGAAAGTTTTCGAGAATAACTGACTCTTAGATGGTGGTTAAGAAGGCAATTAATAATAATATGATAGAGAGGTTTGAGTGCTTCTGCCCTTAAGTTTTTTTTTGAAGAAAATTTAGAATTTCTTTGAGATTATGTGAAAGAAAAACTTAAAGATATAGATTTGATTGTGACGATAAGCATATGGGGATTGAATTTTAATTTTTATAGGATTAATTTAGAAGAAAAGAAAAATTAATTAATTTGAGGATTCGCGTTAAATTTTGAATTTTAAGAAAAATTATTAATTTAGATTTTGAGAATAGAAATTTAGTTTAAAATTTGAAGTCTATGAAGTTCAATTTTTTTTAAATTTTGGAATAAGTTTAGATTGAATGAGCTTTGGTTATTTAATTTTTTGAGGAGATAATGATAGATCGAATTTAGATTTAAATTTAGTTATTTGAATTTTAAGGCAATTATGATGTATTGAATTTAAATATAATTTGAAATATTTAATGAATTAAAATTTTTTTTTTGGAGTTTAGATTTCTAGGATAAACATGAATTTAAATAAAGAATTGAGAATTTAAGATTATGATATGCTTGGAATTGTGTTTAAATTTTAAGGAGATTATGATGATGGATTTAAATTTAGATTTGAAGTAGCTTGAAATATTTAAATTTTGTGAGATTTAAAATTTACAGATTTTGATAAGATTTGACTTGAAATTTAAATTTAAGAATTTTAAAAAAAATTGAACGAGTAAAATAATAATAATTTTAAAAGTGAGAATTGGTTCTAAGTTAAATTTGAGAAGTTTAAATCGTAAAGTGGCAAATTTTGAAGATTTAATTTTAAAATTTTAAGTTTTGAGAATAAAAAGTTAATTTTGAGGATCTTGTGAAGTCATTACCAATGATTTGACCCCATGATTATATTTTTTTTTTTGAGTTCAAAGTTGATAAATTTTTTGTTATTGAAGATATTAAATTTCGAGAATAAAATTCTTTTAAGGTAGGTAGATTATGAGCATCCTGATTTTTATATACGGTTATTTTGGTAATTAGCAATTAATTTTTATTTATTTATTTAATTTAAATATTTATTTGACAATTTATTGAACTATAAACACTTTTTGTCATGGTCTTGAGATTTTATTACAATATTAGCCCTTACCTTCCGACCAACTTTGCATACTAGACTTAGACGAGCCAAATTAGGTTCATGGATTGAATGTCACTCATAAATTCGCATCACTATGCTTCATTTTTTTTTTGCACAATTTTTGCGACGTAAAATCTAGATATTGACAATTTAGCACTTTGTCGTTGCGTACGATTTTAATGCGCAACATCAACCCTATTCATGTAATCAACTTCACATCCATGAGCCTAAATAGACATAACATGTTCATATTAACGGTGTCCCATTCATTTAAATTCCTACATGCTTCATAAACATCACATGGTTCAAATTCTAGTTTAAATATCCAGTATTCTATTTTAGGAAATCGCATCTTGCATATCTTTTGTGCACTTTATTTAAATTAAAATAATTATTTATATAATAGGCCAAGGATTATTAAAATCCTAAAAAACCCTCATGTACCCTTAAACACAAGTCCCTTTTGGGCCTAACACAACTCGAAGCAACCAACACCCAAAAGCCCAACCAACAAGTATATATAAACATGCAACCGTCTCCTATACCTAGCCCTAGCCGCCTCTCCTCTCTTATGAATGACCAAAATAGAATCCCCTCCCTTTTTAACATCTCCTCTCCCTTCTCCACACCTTCACGCACCCCCACGAGCACCCCAAGGCCGACCCCAAGGCCAATCCTTCACTCGAACACCCCCATATTAGGTTGGCTGCTACTCCTACTCATTGCTGCTGTAAAAAGTGACCAAAACCCCTCAAAAACCTTATTTTCTTTATCTATTTGAAGTCCCCTAGTACCCTATCAAGTAGCGTAAATTTTGGAGTCCGTTTGGCCGTAGTGGCGTAGAAGGTCCCCGTCGTAATCACGTACGCATAAGTTTTCCAACTTCAAATCTTCTTCCTATTTTTTATGAAATAAAACTCATGTAGAACTATGTTATTGTTAGGTAGGGATTAAAAATATTTCAATTCATGTGAAATAAAATTTTTATGTACAAAACTATCCCTAGTTGTTGAACAATCTAGACACGGACACTGTGCATGAATACTAGTTGTAGTTCTTTGAAGGTTGCCATATTTTGACTATGTAAATAAATTCTAAAATTTAATATATTATAATTAGAGAATATTTAATGTATTATTTTTATTATTTATTGATTTTTTGATGCAAATAGGGTAGTTTCATGCATAAACTACGTAGCGTAGTTGTTAGGAATCACTAGTTGTCGTCCGTAGATGTTAATGACTAGTAATATTTTAGTGTGTAGCTATTTGCACGTGCAACCAACATAGAATTAATAACTAGATATAACTTAATTTAACTAGAAAATTAGAGTCTAATTAGTGTAATAATTAATTAGTAGGTGTTCGAGACGTTTCTGTGGAGTGCTCCGTACCGAACTTGTTGTGCTCGCAGTTTGGCTCAGAAGGCAAGTACACCTTGCTTAATTGTATTGTTCAGTTACATTATGCCTAGTTATTATTTGTTAGTTGTGTGCACGCGTCTTAGAGTAGTAGACTTACCTGGTATATTATGAAGGTACGTGGTATCTTCTTACCTGACACTTGTTCAACACGTTCACTGAGTGAGAGAGAGTGCTTGGTCTAGCGTGTTGACTGGCCATTGATACGTGAGTTCGCATCTAGTGTTAGTAGTTGATGTTAGTTTAGTTTATAGATTTTTATTGACGTTATTGCATTTTGCCTGTACTGCGTATACGGTTCGGATAGTACATTGAGAAAGAAGAATCTATTAGTGAGCGTATGAGATTTCTATTTCTTACTGTGTAAATGGTGTAAATGGTGTACCCCCCGAGTTCTGTTGAACGCCTGGTGGGATGACTGGTTCTTCTACTTCTCCCCCGTCATGCGCCACTAGAGATGTATCGAGTGCATATCACATAGATGATTTAGTTACCCTATTTATTGTTTACTACTTTTATGCATGTCGATTTCTTGTGTACTTGTTATGTCCCTCTAAGGACCTGACAACTTTTTCAGATCCAGACGAGAACTTGTACCCTACGAACTACGGAGTTGGAGATTTTGCTGACGAGGACCTTGAGGTGGAGCCACATGAGTTTCCATGAGCGTTATGGATGATAGTTGCTTAGTGTCTTGGGTGTCCTTATCTAGTTAGCTGGCACCTGGACTATTTTATTATTGTCTAGTTGTATTTTCTTTCAGTATTCTTTCATACTTATATTTTTTGGATTGTTCTCCACTAAACTTTATTTTGTAGTAGATTTTCAGACTTTATCTATTCATTCAGTTTTCTATTCTGTGATATTTGTGGATGAGACTAGATTATTACCTGCCTGTGATATTGTGATTTAGTTTTATTCTACAACGTTCTACGACTGTTTAGGTCCATTAAATTTGGTTCCTATACCTGTTCGGACAACTGGCATGTGTACGTATACCTGACCCTACGTATTTTGGGACTGGGTCGTGAAAGTAGACATAACCATGTGCCAGCTCTCATGAGTCCACTTTTTATGCGCGCATGTGATCCTATGCAACCCTAGTGACCCGTGTTGTATTGTATGTTTTGTTGTTTCACTTAGTTAATATTTCATAGAATATTTTTGTTGAGTGTTATATTCTAGGTGTTAATCCTAGTGATTGCTTGTGTTATGATTCTAAGAAAGAATTGACTTAGTAGCCAGACTGTGCTATACATGGCTTTGTGCTAGAACTGACTATGTGCATAGTATTATTATATGTTGAAGTAGACCATGTGGTAACCCAGAGTAAACTCATATTAGTAGATTATCTTACCATTTTGTCCATCAGATAGAGTGAGAGGCATAGTTCTGCTCGGGAGACGATCTATAATTCTGGTCCTTATTTGTTTTAAGGATTATGGATATGCTCCAAAGTGGTTCACACTTTTTCTTTACTCACGTTCGACGGCATAGTTATGAATTCAAGGATTTCATATAAAATTAGGCTTCCAATTGATTGATAGTCTGTATACCTGATTTGAGGAGATTGTATTTGATCAAGTGATTCAATGTGATAAGAAGATTCAAGTGACTATAGGCCTGACTACCCATATTCGAGTTAATACTTATTTTTTCACCGAGCATGCCACATGATTTTAATTGTGCACCGAAGTACGACAAATCTTGCTAGATGTAACATGACTATGTGACTCTTGGCCTGATTAATATAGTTATCTGACCGGCTGATAGTCCTTGTATTTTGACATGATTATTTGTATCCGTGCTGATACTTTTCTTGTTTGAACGTGATTATCGGCTCTCTTTTGTATTGAGTTTGTGACAATAGCCTACATGTGCATTTAGATGCGACTTGATGATACTAAGTGTACATGCTACACGTTCTTATTTTTTCTGGCACGGGCATAATGACTGGCCAATAACCATAGCGTGGTTAGAATGTTTGATTGTTTGTTGCATTACGCTTGGATGAATCCAGATTTGTCTCTCGAGCAATAATATGGATTCGAACCTTGTGTATCTATACTACGGTACGACATATGGAAGAAATGGTCATGTGACCACGACATGATATTCCAACAATTGTATGGTTAATCTAGGTAACTAAAAATGGTAGTAACATTGAGAGAGAACGAAATCCTGAGATTTTGCACATTAGCCACCTCAGATAATTGTCACGATGTGTAAGGCTGACCCCCATGGATATTTGTCACGTCCGTACTAGTGGACGACAATATCCGAATACTTATATTATACAATACATTTTATGTGATTTTAGTACGGTGGCCTTACGAGGGACCGGTGCATAATATGCAATGTGCTATGCGATTACTATGGCTCAGTTAGCCCTGCTAAACAGCTCACAATCTAAGGATGCTTATTTTATGCATTATAATTCTGGGATAACTCAGATTCCACATAACAAGCCGTAAGATTGTATGGCCGATTCAAATGACTGTGCTAGTAGTCTAGGGACATAAATTATTGTGGTACGATGGTTCAACCCTTGTCCTTGTTTGGTTGTAGGGTTGCGCCAATGTGTCACAATAGGTCATGGACCGAAGCTATATATATATATATATATATATATATATATATATATATATATATATATATCTTAGCCTATATTGTGGCATGTGTGTTCTGGATTCTTATTGGTGTGTTGTATCTTCGTCGTGTTCATGATTGGTAAGTCGTACCCTGTCTCGGAGTAGTGCGATACCCCTTGTCCTTGTTTGGTTGTAGAGGTGTCCTACTACTTTGATGAAAGGTTATACGCCTACGGTTATGACACAAAACATATTTTATGTATTTTATTGGGTTTTGCTTCATTCACTTGTGCTCCTTTGTGGTAGTTGCTATCGGGGCCTGACCCCGCTGGTTTTGCTTGGCCAGGTTTAGTAGCGGAGACCGAGGATCCAGTCCTGTGTTCGACCTATAGCGAACACCAGGAGGATGTTCGCAGAGAAACATGTGTGGGTTTCTTCTCCCCCACAAGTATCATTTTGTATTACCTTTTGGCGTTTAGCCGACGGTATTTGTTAGCCGGTTTATCTGAACATTAGTTTTTTATATAATTTTATTTTTTTAGACCGCGACTGACTTACAATTATGTAATCTTGACAATGTACTAGTTTATCACTCTGTATAACTTGTTTCATGATCATTCTGATAGAGCGTCAGAGACGCCTAGCTGCTTTATCTTATATGTTCATTCTTACTGTTTCTTGGTTCATGATTGAGACATAGATGTTTTTGGACCATATGTGACTTGATTGTAGTATGCATCTCCTTGTCTTTAGACAATCTTAGCACATTGCGGGTTACTTCGGTATTCTGTAAGGTATGGTTGGCTGAGTCATACTCCCGCTCTACAGTATTCTGGTTCTGGAACGTGATACATCTAGTACCCCATTGTAATAATCCAATAATTATCACAATACTCTATCATAGATACTATACATTGTTCCCATATTTTATTATGCTGTAATAAAAGAAAAGAGGAAACAGAGGAAAGAAGAGGGAGATAAATACATGAAAGAAGAGGCAGCAATAAACACTCTGCCAATTGATAGGTTACAAGTACATAACGATCAATTATTGCAAAACAAAAACCCTAAAAACCATTAACGAGAGAGAAATAACAGTTGTTATTTTAGAGAGAAAGGAATAAGAAAAGAGGAAGCAGAGGGAAGAAGAGAAAGACTTAAAGCGGAAGCTACCGTCGGCTCCAGAGGGGATGCTGCTTCGGGGCGCAATGCACGGCTGGGGGGGATGCTGCTCTTTGGTTGTGTGCAAAATTAGGGCAAACATTTTCTAATTTTTTTTAGGGGGAAGCCAATTAGGTGTTATAAGGGGGCCGACGTGTAGGGGAAAGAAGAGGCGGGAAAGCCAAAACTTTTAGGGGGAAGCCAAATTTTTTTGGGTGAAGCCAAAGAGGTAGCAGAGGGAAGATGAAAATTTTGGGGAGTCTGTAGGGGTTGTCCGATTTTAGCTAGGTTTATAATTTGTGAATTTTATGTCAAGGATCGGGTAGGGATTCTCTCTCCACATGGACGCTAATGGATCGGATGGGAATTTTTTCCTGCAAGGGGTGTCCGATTAATTCTTTGATTGAAAGAGTGTTTTAATAGCAATAACAACGTACATAAAAGTGTGCCGTAAAGGATGTTTCAATTAAAATGCGCACAAATGCATACCATAAATAATGATTCAATTACAACGCGCATAAATGCATGCCATAAATAATACTTCAATTACAACGTGCAAAAAAGTATGTTATAAATATGTTTATAATTATTGCCTGCATGTCAAACACGTCATAAAAAGGACAAAAAATAACTCTTTTACGGTGCACTAATTTGTACGCTGTAAAAGAGTGTCATTTACAATGCGCAGCAATTGTGCACCATAAATTATATGCCGTAAATGCTGTATTTTCTTAGTGTATAAGCATTTGCAGGACATCAACTGTTGTCGTATCCTCGGGTCCATGTCTATACGTCTGCGGGTGATCCTCGTTTGCTAAATCTGAAAAGGAACCAGGTCCACAGTGGGACGTAACAAGATACATAGAAACATGCCAAAACTATAGTAAATCATGCAAGATAGTCAAAAAAATAAACACAAGAGAAACAACTAAGATACAAGAAATTACTACATCTAAGACGGTGGCATGCCATAGAGAAAAGTGATACTAGACGTGGCTAACAAATAAATCAAATTTTTCTATAGAGTGTAGCCAATACAAGAGTCTCACAATCTATAGAAAATCTCAATTGTAGTTCAATGCAAGAGACTCCCAATCAAGAATGGTCAGTGTAGCCAATCCTAGTATCAATCTCGTCTCCTAAAGGAATACAAGGGTCAGGTCATACTCAAGTCAAGTCAAGCACAAGTAATACGGTCAAGTCGTGTGTATAAGAATACGAGAATCTAGACGAGTATGACAAAGCATGAAATCAAGTACGCGACAAGCAACATGCATAGAACAATAAATAACCATCATGAAGCATGTACAAGAAACATATGAGAGACATGAAAGAAATAGTCATGAACAAAAATGAGTAAAAATAAATATGCATAATATTGTACAAGAGTTGGCAAGGTATCTTGCCTGTGATGTCTATGCTCAGTTGCGAGCCCAAGAATAACCAAGATTAACCACGAACCACGTATATGATCATCGTAAATATCTACCAATCTAAAATACAACCAATAATATGTTATACACCAATACAATTTATAAATAACCACTCCTAACTAGGAAAGTGGGATCGGTCTATGTCACTTAAGCCATTTATTAGTCATATCATTTAGAACTAAGTCACACTTGTCTATATAATTAATATTTATCAATTAATATTCTAAATTATAAGTTATACCTAAAAATAAATTATGTTTGCAAGTTCGAAATTCGTGGCACACAAATCGAGATGTTCCGTTGACTAAAAAATCAATCGATACAAACCCAAAATTTGAGTATATAAACACATAGATTTCAGCATCATAAGAACGTTGGAATTGACGGTTTGCACGAATCTCAAATCGGTGAACAAATATTAAATTTACAAGTTACATATTTTGGTTTCAGTGGTTTACTAGTCACCTAGGATTTCTATGAATTAAATATAATAAATAACCTAATAAATTATGGAAATATTTTTATATTAAAGGTCTCTGTGTCATCTTTCAGAAATATCAAACAGATCGTGAAAATGAGTTCAAAATCTCCCAAATTCTCGAAAATAATGAGATGTTATCGTGTTTCAGACAATTGATATTAAAATAATTCTACAACATTGTGGATTTCGGATTAATACTATTAAAATATATATATTTAAATATATTTGAATTAAAATTTATTATATATATAATTATATTTTAGTTATGATTTATTATAGATTTATTTATATTTTAATTATAATTTATTATGGATATATTTTTACTATATATAAAAATTACTTATCTTCTGTAAGTTTACAAAAAAAAAAGTAAATTGGTTGAGTATTTACTTATGGCTTAGACGGCTCAATTTTGAGCCGATTCCAAGCCGCATTATAAAATTAGAGATTTATTTCAGATTTATTTACTTTAATAGATATGATTTAATTTAAATAAGTAAGAGTTGATTTATTAGAATATGAGATGGATGAAGTTATTTTTCTAGTAGACTTAGGATTAAAATTAATTTAAATTATAGTTTAAATTTTTCTAAATAATTTGTAATCTTATATAGAATTACATAGATAGAACATATAACCTATACATATATTTTATTTGAATAATATATATATAATATTATTTGTACAAGGTGTATTTATTAACACTAAATTAACATCTATCCTATTTTAAGTATATCGTACAATCCAAATTCTTAAATAATTATTTATTATATTTTAAATTACTTATTTCAGAGCCCAATTTAATAATTAAAAATTGCTTAAAAATTTAGAAATTTAAAAATTGGACATGGGGTTTACAAGACGCCATAGAAATTATTGCCTGTATCAAAATCTTTGTATTTCGAAGATCTGATACACAAACAACTATTTTTCATGGAATCGAGATATAGAAAGTTGTCTCTGATCGGGACAGTTGTTGAGTTGAACTTAAATTTATTTACACAATAGCTTGACCATATTTTGACCGAATAAATTGGCCGCTTAGCTAGAGTTCTAATAGATTCATTCTCAAGTGTTGCGTCTGGACGATCGACCTAAATAACACAAGATAAGAAATTAACTTCAATGTTCCATTAATTAATTTGTAAAGTGCATATACAAAAAGTAATTAGCGAGCTCCTTACATATGCCTTCAACCAAGAAGGGAAATGTTATCATTTCTTGTTCTATATCTTCATCTGTTATGTATGGTTTACTCGACCTCACTTCATCATTAAATGTGCTAAAAAATCATGAAGTGTCAGTCGATTAGTGTAATAATGTTAGCATATACTATTATATTGAGATAGCGTGAACGTATTAATTACTTACCCCTTGAGCTTCTCCACTTTATCCTCGTTGCAATTAAGTAATATGTACAACTGAGAAGCCCTTAGCCCATCGTCATTCAGAAATCCCTTCTTCATTTTTCTCGAAGTCTTTTTGAATGCATTGAATACTTTCAGTATTGCGTCATTAGATTCCCGGTAACCATCGTCGTTTCTCGGGGCTCTCATTCGATTAGTAGCAATATGAGGCTTAAAATACATGGAACAAAAGTTTGTAATCTCCTCGAGAACATATGCTTCACAAATAGAGCCTTCCATCCGTGCCTTATTTTTTTACCTTTCTCTTATTCAAATGTCGCTCGAAAGAATACATCTACCGATAACTGATAGGTCCACCGACACGGGCCTCATAGAAAAGATGAATTAAAAAATATTCCATGGAGTCAAAGAATTCAGGAGGGAACAACCTCTTGAGCGTGCACAATATTATCATAATGTCCTTCTCTTCCTTTTTTAGACGATCAAAGAGCAACTTAGTAGAACAAAGATCTCTGAAAAATATGCTAAGTTCTGCCAATGGATACCAAACTACCTACGTTAAGAATTTCTGAAATGCAATCAAAATTAAACTCTCCATGAATACATGACAGTCGTGGCTTTTTAGACCCGTCAGTTTGTTCTCTTTCGGGTCAACGCATCTTCTCATATTCATCATGTACCCATATGGAAGTTTTAGGCCCTGAATCTACCTACAAAGTCTCCCTTTATCCTCTTTGTCCAGTGAGAAAATGGCCTTAGGTTGCTTATACTTTCCATTTTTTTCCTTTATCAAATGCAACGTAGGACGTCTGCATATTTATTCCAAGTCCAACCTGGCCTTTGGATTGTCTTTTGTCTTGCCCTTTACGTCTATCACAGTATTAATTATATTGTCAAACATATTCTTCTTGATATGCATGACATCAAGGTTATGTCTAATCAGATTGGTGCTCCAATATGAAAGGTCCCAGAATATGCTCCTCTTCGTTCAGATATGAGTGCGACCAAATCTATCACACTTGTACCCCTTAGTAGGCACATCGATAACACTTGATAATTCTTTTACCTCTTCCCATATCGACTCTTCGGGCCACCTTGGAGGTGGATTTGCCATCTCCACAACGCCGGTACGAAAGCCATTATTGTTCCTCCGGAATGGATGATCCGACGGCAAAAATTGTCGATGACAATCGAAGAAGCACGATTTTTCTTTATGTTTCAAACAGAAAGTCTTAGTATAGTCCATAAAATATGGACGTGAGAGACGACCATGAGTGCTCCATCCAGATAACATGCCATAAGCCAAAAAGTTATTGATGGTCCATATAAGTACTGTCCTTATCTGAAATTCTACTTTATAGAAATATCGTACGTGTTGGCGCCTACTTTCCACAGGTGATTCAACTCATCTATCAACGGATGTAAGTACACATCGATTTTCCTCTTCGGATTATTCAGGCCCAGGATGATGGCAGTTTAGAACATATACAGAGTCTTCATGCACATCCAAGGCAGAAAGTTGTACGGAGATACAATCATAGACTAACACGAATATTGGGAGCCCAAAAGTACAAATGGGATAAAACTGTCGTATGAGAGCCCTAACCTTATATTACGCGAATCCGAAGCAAAATTGGGATACTTTCGATCAAAGTACTTCAATGCTTCTCCATCGGATGTGTTATCCAACACTCCTTCAATCTGTTCATGCCTGTGCCAACTCATCTTTTTGGAAGTCTTCTTCACCATAAACAACCTCTACGACCACGACAAAATAGGCAAGTAGTACATCAAATTGGTCAACTTTCTTATACAGGCAGGCCTTCTTATACCAGGTGCCTTCTAGCGATCATCACCACAAAATCTGCATGTCTTTATCCTTGTTGTCGTTATAGTATATCATACACCTGTTACGACATACATCAATTTTCTTGTATCCCATCCAGAGCTATCGCACCATTCTCTTATATCGGTAGAAGTCCATAGGTAACTTGGTACCCACCGATAAGATCTCTATAATCAACTCCATCAGTTAGTTATAGCATTCTTACGACATATTAAAATCAAACTTGATGCTCAACAGTCTTGTAACTACCTCTAACGGTAAATTATCCTCATAACCAGGATATAATAGAGTCTTTGCATTCTTCAGTAGCTCCATGAACTTTGTAGCATCGGCATTCGGTGCCTCCTTAGCTTTATCATAATTGTCCGGATCAAAACTAGGCCCCGCGGCATCAAAAACCATGTTCACCCACCCATGGTCGTAATCAACATTGTCGTGAACATTCATATACGGCTCCACATAAGGCTCCGACTCCAATCTAAAGGCGCAAGTTCTCCGTATGAGGTCTACTGATAGTAATTCGGTGTGAAACCCCTCGAGTACAAATGATATGTCAATCCACTTCTCGATGATATTTTAAGTTGTGATATCTCACATATGGATACTTAATTTTGGTGCCTACTATCTACTGAGGGAACGCCTTGGCGAACTGCAGGAACTGCTCCACCCCCATATGAATTCATCCCGCACACCACACCTATCATCAGGATGATGGTTATACATCCATGAACGATGCCGCAGGTAGTAATTTATATCTATTTCTAGATACTTCTATAAATATGAATAGACATTATTCAAGTATATTGTCCAAATGGATGCAAAGATGGATATACATGTTCATCAAAATAATAACTCTTATTGATGCATGAGTATCCATATCGTGATGCATGAGTTTGATATTGCTTTTGTCTCCCTAAAATACTAACTTATACATAAATAAATAATGATATCTCTGTTGTCATGTGTTCCTTATGAGCCCACAAGGAATACTTGACTTCGGAGTATCCAATATACATATAGGTATCGACAATACTCTAGGTATTTGTGTATCATATGGATATTATATACCATAGTAAACAATATCACATTGATACTCTCTTGTATCTTGACATTGGAATACACTTTCAAATACCCATAACACTAACTATACTTGACACTTGGTATCTTGGTACCAACGTACACTCTATGCCACTCACTCTTGACACTCAACATATATTTTTACCTACTTCTATAACTGTATATATCTATATCCTTATATATGTGTCTATTATTAACCCTCACTAGCTCACTCATCCCTCTCACACACACAGACACACACACACACACACATACACACACACACACAATGTACACACACCCCCACTCTCTTGAATAGACACTTACACACATGATACACTAGTACAAATACACCATCACCCACCCAATGACACACTCTACCACTCGACACTCATATATAATACTAATTGACACTTGCTCACCATCAAATTGCAAACTTATACATATGACTATATCAAATTGACACTTTTTAATCGACACACATCTAATTTGGCACATATAAACTAACTCTAAATGATACCAATACTCAATTCTATAATACAGGCCAATTCTATGATACTCAACACCATATGATACTAAATTCATAATAAAAATCCTATCAAACTATTATATAGCACAATGACAATTAAATAGAGAATATATATCTAAATGGACACACATAAACACAATAGCTATGTACTACCCAAATTTCTAATTATGCAACCAAAATTTCTAATTATATAACCAAAATTTCATATTAACTAGGGTGTGTGTCCATGTGTGGCCAGGTGTGTGTCCGTATGATAGGTTAAAGAGGGGAAGGGACAATTAGGGTTAAAGAGGGGAAGAGAAGCATGTGTGTTGTTTGCCATTAAAGTAAGTTTAAGAAACTTTTGTTTAATAAAAACAAAAAGTACAAAGAAATCCTAGACGAAAAATCTAAGTACAATATTTTTGATCTAAAAAATATGACGATGGAGATCGAGTACTGCAGTAACTCCTTTACTCCGTTGACGGTCCGACGAGGGGATGAGAGATACTCACTTCTCTCTTTTGAGCTTGTGTGCACGTATGTAGCTCGTCTGGAGGGATATGGTATCTGAAACAGACAAGCCAGCCAGCCCCTTGGAACATCCAAGTTGCTCCTATTTATAGCCATCATGCTGATGAGATATATATGCCGCATATGCTTCTGTTTGGTGGCCGTTGGGGGCTCCTTCAACAGGATGCGGTTGTAACTGTAGGTGCATACAATGGGAAGTTTGCCATGTGTACATCCTTAACAAGATGTAGTTGAGTCCAGGCCAAGCTGCTATGTGGACGTTTGTTACGATTTGCTATTATTGAAGATCTGGGCAATTCTTGTCTTTTGTTTGCGTAACTTGGTTAGCTTGACACGTGGCCTGTATTTAGTTGGAGAGAATTATTTCAGTTATAACAGAATAATTTCGTCTCAGGGAACCCTGCCACGTTGAACACATAGAGTTTGGGACGCACGAGACGCATGGGGCCAGAGACGCATGGAACACATGGAGTCTGGAATGCATGGGGCCAGAGGCGTATGGAACGCAAGGGGTCTAGAATGCATGGGGCCAAAGATGCATGGAACGCATGTGGTCTCTACTGTGTTGTACATGTGGCCCTGTACACCCGTTAGGAGTAAAGTTTATGCTGACTTGAGGTTCTATTGTTTAGCATGCTTACGTCTTTCGAGGCATTCAGAAAGTCTTTTTTGTAAGGATTCTGTGTCAGACATAATATTTGTATCAGGCCTTTATGTGGCCAATATTGGGGCACATGGATGCTTCTTTTTCTTGGTCGCACAGCCTAATTTCTTCTAAGTCGATCTTGGGGCACATATTTGTTGGGCGTATGGAGCTAGATTTTCTATGCTTATACACCACCCCCTTCAAAGTTTTTAAATTGATAAGTTTGGAATACTTTGAATAAAAAGCATGGAGGAGAGGACCTTGGGCTGCATATAAGTGATATGTCGTATAGACATGTTGTAGCATAGGCGATTTTGCCAGGCACTCAGATCATTAAATACCGAGATTTGGCTCGATCTTGGAACATATTTTTTGGGACTATGAGTCAACGACAGTTTTCGAGGAGATAAATATGGATCAAGCAAATTGAGATATCAGGTTCATCCTCAGAACTGCCTGGTTTATTACCTTGATCTTCTCATGCATCCTAGGAGCCTATAAATAGGTGGGCTAGGGAGGAGAGAGAACTTTTGTCTCTTGAGTTCCCCCTCTTTTATGAAAGAAGATGTCGAGGGCTACTGTCTATCTCGCCAAGTGGTTTGTCAAGAGCGACGTCAATCCGTGGCCCCCTGATGCTGGCATTTTTTTGGAGGTAAGGGTGTATCATGATGGCAGGGACACAGAGACATAAGTACACAGTCTCGCAGCGTAGATGGGAAATCATCTAGAACACGCGGAGGCCTCCCACAAAGTTCTACCGCATGGATGAGAAATCATCTGTAACATGCACGTAGAGCCTATTTGTAGCTTGGCCGTATAGATGGGAACTTATATGTGACATACACGCAGAGATTTATTTATGGCTTGGCCGACAGGATAATGAATCGGTCCATCTGTAGCTTGGTCGCATGGATGAGACCTTCTCTTGCTCATGCGTGCAGACTTAGCTATCTCGAGACGTCCCCTCCAGCATGTGGCTGCAACCTGGCATACGACCATTGTACACATTTGCAATCTTCTTTGCGACTAATATGTTTTGTCTTTATGCATGTTTCATCCCCCTCCGTGGTGCCCATGATAGAGCGTGGAAGGATATCATAGAACCCTTCATTCAAAGAGAATGACAACCTTATACGACGGTTTGCCAAGAACTGATCTAGGAGATAAGGATGAACATCCTGCATCATGTGCATAGCTCTCTCTGTTCATGCGACGTGCTAGCTACGTTTCTCCCCTTTATATAGCTTGCTACCGGTCGGTGGCCTGCGGTATCGATGACAGGATGTGGATTAATTGCCATTTTTGCCTTCGATATTTTTGCATGGTTGAAGAGCGGTTGATCCTGTTTCTTCCTTGCTATCCATCAGTAAGTAGTCTTTTCCATATACTAAGATTTATACTGTGGAGGGATGATCCAGAAAGCATTGAGTTCTGCTGCTGGCTCTACTTGTGTCAGTAGCAACAACAACACATAGGGGTACCTCTAATAGAAAATGTTCGCATCAACGATACTTTATGGAAACCCTTAAAATGAGTTTCCATTATATGTACTCATGACCTTGAATACTTAATGAAAAACCCTTAGAAATGGATTTCCATCGTATGTACTCATGATCTTGAATATTAATAAATAAAGTCTCTTCTTTTCCAATTTTTTTTTTGTGTTTGTCATATTACATGTTGTGGACTTTGGGTATTATGCTAGAGGTAATATAGACATAGCACAACACCGTAGTTGTCAAGGAGATCCCACTGGGGGATTTGGTGGACCTATTACCTTTTGCGCCCTTGGGTGCAAGTAATAGATTCGAGACAAGTCCTTCCAGAGGTGATATGGACGTGACAGATTTTATGGAGTTAACAACGCTGGCGTACTTAGAGTTAAGTATGGGTGATAAGTTTAAATGACGACCGATATCAGAGGTATTATGTACGTGATAATCGATAGTCATATAGAGAGGTTTGCTTAGAGGTAATATGGACACGGCAAACTTTTGTGGACTTAACACTCTAGCGTACTTAGAGTTAAGTATGGATACTAAATTTAAATGATGACCGATATCAGAGTTATTATGAATGTGGCAATCGATAGACGTATAGAGAGGTTTGCTTAGAGGTAATATGGACATGGCAAACCCAACCGGAGAGAACGGTTAGGACAGTAGTTCAGATGTGATTTTGGCGTGAACTAATGCCTAAGGGAACTGATTATGAGCGGTCTACCCGAGAGTATGGATAAACCTAAAGGTGGCTCCGCTTGGGAGTTTTTTGAGGATCCTCTGTCTGTTGCGTATTCAAGATTCCGGAATAAAGACACTTGCTAGGGATGAACAATTAGAAATATACACTGTATATTTTGGTTGTCTAGCTGCCTCGCTCACTTTTTTAGCTAGGAGTAGTTTGGTAATTTGGCATGGATATTTATTTATAGAAATATAATATTAAATATTGTGTGATGATTCTATATTTTATTTAATTAAGTTGAGCTATGATTATTTATGACTAGTTTTATTTAGTTATTAGACACGTGTTAATTAATTAGTTAGAGAGATTAGACAATAATTAGACTTGTCACATATGGACCTATTTAGAATTGTCATGACAAATAGTCAGCCCAACTTGGACCCAAGCCTATTAGTCATTCCACTAATTAAATTAAGAAGGATTAGTATAATTACAATTAGTTAGAGACTTCCAAATATACCCATCCTTAATTATTCCTCATAATGCAATATGTAGGGGGCAACTTGGATAATTGATATTGCTTGGGGAAGGGAAAATAGGCCAGCCACTATGGGGGGTTCTTATCTTTCTCTCTCCTCATTTGCATAACAATTTTGATCCAAATTCTAGATCTCCAATTTTCTAATTTTTCTCCATTAAATTACTACACAATTCACCACTAATTCCTTCTTAAATTCATCATCCTTGGATCCTTGAAGCTGAGAGAAGCAAGGAGCATAAGAAGGAGAAGCTTTGGAGCTACAGATCGTGTTCGGATTGTGTCCAATTATATTTTCACTGGAAATCCATCTCCCAATTAGTAATTTCTAATTTTTATTTTTATTTATGGCTTCTTAATCATGCATTTGACCATTAAAAATGACCCCATAGCATAGGACTACCAATAGGAACAAGTTCTAGGCTATTTGGCTTTGTATTATGAGTTTTATGTGATATTTTGTGTGTATATTGGGGGAATTACAAATTTGACACATCAATTGTGTGTCATGAGACCAATTAGATCTAATTAAACTTAGATCAGGGTTATGAGACTAGTTACGTATCCACAAATGGATACGTATAGGCCGTATCAAGATGTTTTGCCATACGGTGTGATACGGGACCAATTTAGGATAATTTACATGAATTTTATTCATTATATATTATAATAACTTCTAATAGTTATAATTATATATATATGACTTGAGGGAATGATCAATTATGGATAATGAAGAGTTCAACACCTAAATGGGTTGAGTATCATAGATATTCTAATTGGTGCACTATAGGTATTTGTTTAAATGCCTCAATATATATGTGTGTGTGTGTGTGTGTGCGTGTGTGTGTATGTATAGTGATATATATATATATATATATATATATATATATATATATATATATATATATATATATATATATATATGTGTGTGTGTGTGTGTGTGTGTGTGTGTGTGTGTGTGTGTGTAGTAATATATATATATATATATATATATATATATATATATATATATATATATATGTGTGTGTGTGTGTGTGTGTGTGTGTGTAGTAATATATATATATATATATATATATATATATATATGTGTGTGTGTGTGTGTGTGTGTGTGTGTGTGTGTGTGTGTGTGTCTAAGTGTTGTGCAATATTGGTTGTGTTTGTGAGGTATCAAGTGTGTACATAGAGAGTGGTGGTCGGGTGGCTTGGTGTAGAAGTAGTAGCAGTACCTGTGTGGTGTTGGTGTGTGCAGGGAGTGAGATGGGGTGGTCGAATTTTGCAATGGTTGCAGCAGTATCAGCAGTATAGCTGCAGCAACAAGTAGCAATGGCTGCAGCAGTATTAGCAACATTGCTGCAGCAGCAAGCAGCAATTGCTGCAGCAGTATTAGCAGCATAGCTACAGCAACAAGCAGCAATAGCTGCAGCAGTATCAGTAGCAATAACTGTACACATCAATAACATCAAGCTATGTAGCTGCAAAAGCAAGCAGCAATAGCTGCAACAGTATCAGCAAAAATAGCTGCACACAGCAAGAGCAACAAGCTATACAGCAGCAGCAAGCATCAGCAACTGCAACAGCAGTACAGTATCAACAGCAATAGCTGCAGCAGCAAGCTATAAAGCAGTAGCAGTGAGCAGCAAAAGTAGTGCAATATGCATTACAACAGGCAATAATACTTAGCAGCATTTGCAACTGTAGTAGCTTCAGTATGCATAGATAAGTTGTGTAGTGCTTTCAACAATGTGGGAAAGATTGCAAATCAGTGTGCCACAGTGCACAGGTTGTGCAAAAGGACCGTAGCATGGCACAACAAGGGTGAGCTCGGGTATGGGCATGAGAGTATGTGGAGGAAGTTAAGGATTGAGGGTAGGTAAGTGATATTAAGGTTTGATAAGGTAACTGTTATAGGTAATATATGTATAGATACTAAGTTTTTCTGTAATAGTTATAATTCATAGGATCAACCAGTAAATGTTATACCCTAGTATGATTAGCTATTATAGGGTATAGCTTGAGATTGATAGTACGTAGTATCTTAATACCTAGCTTTATCTATAATGATTAGTACCATTTAGATACCTTAATAACATTAGCTAGTATAGTAGTACCTTAAGGTAATCACTTAGAAACTCAACCAAGACCTAGTATAGCTAGTATTAGCTAGTTAATGATCAATTGAGACCCATTAATTTAGCATGGACCTAGTGACCTAGAAATGGCCTAAAAATTCATATTAGTGCATTTTAACTCATTTATCATTTATTACACCTAAGTGATATTGATATTTCATATATAGGTTTGTGTGACACCATCTCGGGTATCGACTTATACCATTTGCTCAGGACCTCAAGCGAGTATATTTCTCTGTTAGTTTTTATTTCATAATAGTGTATATATCACATATTCTAGAACAGTATACTTGATTCTAATACAGTGGTTTCACGGACTAGTACTACATGAATCCTGTCAGGAGATGTTATCGCTTACTGTATTTAGCAGGTACTCCTTCACATATATTTTATTGTATGTATCGGGTATTGATTTAGTGTACTCCGTGTTCACGCACTACTCATGTTCTGTGTTCCCATATTCGTGTTCATAACGTGTCGTGATTGGATCCATTAGTATTGGTTGGGGACGGGGGAATACATGTTGATTGTGTGATCAACCCCAGTATATTTATGTACATGTCGATTACATATCACACGTGTAATCGAGTTATCATATTGTATTCATGTTCAACCTAAACCGATCATATAATAAAATTATATTCCATGGTACATTAGCTAGATTTTATTTATTTTTATTATATTACAGTTATTCTATTGTCTATTCTTCATTCCAGTACAATACCTGTTCACTCTAGTTCATTTCATTCTGTTGTTTAGTTATCTTGTATTCTTTTTTATTATCTATTATATATGCTCGATTATGTATTTGAAACTGCTTTCAGAGGTATGTACTTTGCTCCAATCCTGACTGGATATATTTTTCAGATGATTGGCTCGTAGACCAGTGTCCCACATACTACGGACCGCAGGACGATGTTCCATTAAAGGATACTCCTGTGGAGCAGGAGGACTTAGTACCAGAGTCTGAGGAGGTTTATATTTTTTTTTTAGACTTGTATTAGAATTCATTGAGGCCTATGGCATGTATATTTATTATTTCAGACTTATGGATGTATTATGACTCTTTTCTTTCGCTATTCCATCTCGTGCTTTATCTTTCCTAGTTTGCATTATGATTAAGTATATCTTACTTTTATCAAAGACGATATTGTTCCTCCATTTGGAGTTGAGATGATTGACATGTACCATGTATATATTATTGATATATTTAGTTAGTAGAGTTGACCTTGACAGCATTCTACAGCCGATGCTGCAGTGTAGGCTGGACGTACCGACATACTCATGCCCGAATATCCGGGTGTGGGTCGTGACATATTTTTTATGGTGGCCCATGCATGTATTCTCCTAAGGTCGTAATTAGAGTGATATCGTAGTTGTTCTAACCTATAGTACTGCTGCGAGCCTACTTTAGGATATAGGATTTAGGCTGAGAGTATGCTCAATCACAACTAGAAAATACTTCCAAATATTAGTTTTGCTATCCTTACCTATTGAAAGTTAGCTTTACTTTGAATAAAATCTGTCCTTCATTTATAATATAGTATCTTACTCAATATTGATTTCTTTGTTCAATCTATTTTTAGGATACCGCCGAAGACGCGTTCCCAGCGCTCAGGCCCAATATCAGAGAGGTCGGTTACTTCATCACCTCTGAGGGCATCACCAGCAAACGATGTTCCAGCAGCTATATTCCAGAGGTCATCTTCACTGATCCAGGTGGGCATTTTTGCAGCAACTTTCAGAGGTGCTCCACCTCCGGTATAGAGGGTAGCATCGACAGCTTCAGGGGATCTTCCACCCCCACCTTCTGTAGTCGATCAGACACAGATGTTTGTGCTCTTTCAATAGATAATGGAGGCGCAGCAGTGCCAATCAATGGTTATGAGGCAGGATATTGAGAATGCTCACTAGATTACGCTCGCAGCAGTCGTGAGAGTCGTCTTAGTCCAGCCACAGACGATACCACCTCCGTTTACCCCACAGCAGCCGAGGCCGGGGACTATCATAGATTTCAAGAGGATGGGTCCGAAGGAATTTAATGGCTCTGAAGGGATTATATATATTCGCTCCCTGATTTTCAGGAATTTTTAATTTGGACTTTTCATAAAATTTTCTGTAATATTCAGGAATTTTCTGTAATTAAAACCTAGACATTTGGTAATTAAATGATTTTTAATTGCTATTAATTAATATTAAAATATTATGAAAATTATATTTTATGGTGTAAAATGGAAAACCGGACATAGGGTAATTTTTTGCGAATTTATTGGACCCCATAATCATTTTTAAAGCCCTAAAAACTAAGTCATAATTAACCCTAATTAAACCCTGAAATAAATCGGGTTTAATTGAAATTAAACCAAACCAAACCAACTCAAACCAAACAAAACCACGGTGAACTGAACCGGACCAACCCATCCTTAGCGGGTCGGGTTGGGTCGGGTCGGATCCGAATCGAACCCGACCCGGACCCGAAACCCAAACCGAACCCTAACCGAATTCCTTATCGAAATTACTATTCACCATCTATAAAACCCCCTCGACGTTCGTGCCCAGTCGTAGCCGCCTTTCTCCAGATCCCTCTCCTCTCCGCTGCAGCCGACCCAGCCCTGAACCCTAGTTTCACGGCAGCCTTCTTCCTCCAGCCCCGCTCGACATCCCCCGACCGTCACCCTCTCCGCCCGTCGACCCCGCCTACTGCTGCACCCGACGCCGAACGACGGACTGCAGCAGTTCGAGCCTCCCCCCCAGTGCCGCTCAGGTCGGCTACCACCTCGCTCCGGCAGCTGTGCTACTTTCTTCCACCCGACTCCACTGATCCCATTGCTCCGGCCTACTTTCCCCCATCCGACCTCCACTGTCCAGCATCACCACCACCACCACAGGCATCACCACCACCACCACAGGCTTCACCACCACCACCTCAGCCGACTCCGAGCTCCACCCGCCTGCGACCCAACACAGCAGCTCCCTGACCCGCTGCCCTAGCCCCGGACACGGCAAACCCTAACCAGGACACGAAACAGACACTCGGACATAAGAAATTCTCGTTTCACGGAGCCCTGTTCAGGTAGCATTTTTTCTCTCCTCGTTATTCCGTTTTCTGTTCCATCAGATGTAATGCGAACCCTGCGTGACCCTCTCGATGTCCGTACAACCCGCTCGGTGCATCGCGTCTTGTGGCGATCGTAACCCGTGATCCAAAAACAGGAAAACTAACGCCCTGTTTCACCCCTGAACTGAGTACGCCCCGCCAAACGGGATAACTTGGTCATGCTCGGTCTTTACCGAAACGTGCGCACCGATGATACGGACATGCAAGATTTTGCAGAAGTTGATTTGGATGTGCGTGCACACCGGAATCAACGCGTATCCGCCGACAACGCTCCGTATCCGCCCATTCTGGAACACATCGTAACTTCGTGTACACACGTCGGATCGAGACGAAACTTGTGCCATCGGACTCATAGTAATATGCTGGTCCTGTGACCCAAGTTTGGTTCGATTCTGAGAACGTTGACAAAATCGCGTATCGTGGGCCCCATAGGCTCCACTTGACGGACGATTTTGTGATCGGCTCATCGGAATCCAATTCTGGAAGTTCCGTTGGGTTCGTATCATTGTTCCTGACTTATTGACACTAAGTTTGACGAATTTGGAGACCTTGACCCTGACACATTTTTCGGTGCAAAGTGGCCCACATGTGGACCCCGCTTTGACCCAAAAATATTATTTTTGCCCTTGTGTCCAAATTGGACTCAAGGACAGGCGTTTCTAGCTATTTGATAATTTTTGAATCTAATGGTGATATTTATTTCAGCAACCGGAGGAGTACCTACAGATCACACTGAGACCAGAGCTACAGTTGGAGCCATAACCCCAGGCAAGTGTACCTTGCCAAACCCTGCAGCTTTGCTACGTATTTTCTTGACTTATTTATACATCAGTGGGCAAGTATACCTTGCCAACTCTGCAGTTCTTGTTGCATTTTCCCTTTTTTTATTTATATCGTTGTGCATGCTTAACCTAGGACCGTGTGACTTACTTAGCGTCCGATTATTAGTCGGGTGCCAACACCGTACGCGATGTTGTGTATGTTATCTAGAGATGGACATTCGTGACCCTTTACATTCTTGTACTTGTCTTATCAAGTACAGTATAACCCAGGACACTTGACACTATTCATGAGACAGAATCTTCCTGAGATATTCATGGTGATTCTGTATAGGATACAGGTTTTATAACATAGACATTATATTCATAGACATTATATGACTTGCTGCATTAGTATTGATCTTGCGTGATATGGACATGAGACGTGTGATTATATTGGGTGGGGAGAGACACACAGGCTACAGGCTGATTTATATATATATTTATTATGGTGAGGACTTAGACTCTATATCAGAGCTAGGCACTCTACTAGTGTTATATTTATTGTGAGGCCTCAGACTCTATATCAGAGCTAGGCACTCTAATAGTGATATTACTGCTACCGGCTTCCTGACACTGAGCTTGTAGTGGCTCAGCCTGAGTGTTAGTAATGCTCTCATCTTGCATTTTACTTAGCTGGTTATTTAGTATTACCCTGTTTACTCATTTATTTTTTGCACTGTATTTATTTTGGCTTGTATTATCTGTACCTTGTTATGTCCCCTGAGGACCTGGATTCGAATTATGTCCCTAGGATTAGCTGACGAGATCTATCCTGAGGTATACGGGACCGGAGCATTAGCATTAGCAGAAGCAGGTGCCTACATTAGAGCAGGACCAGGGCCAGAGGACGAGATCGTATCAGAGGACTTCTCCTGAGTATTGGCTTGAGATACTCATTTATTTCTGTTGCTAGTTATTTTATTTCCAGTCTATTGCATTGATGTATCAGACTTGTTCTCGGATTGTTCTCCGAGATACTTTTATTGAGATTTGTTAGTTTATTTTATTTGTATTATTTTTGGCATTTGATCTATGATTATCTATTGTGGATGAGATTAGAGTAGACTGTGACTTGTATCATTGGACCTATTTATTGTTGTATTACAGCTTAAGTATGCCCCGATGGATCCATTAAATTAGATTTGTCCATCGGTGTGTGCTGCTGGCCATTGCCACGTATCTAGTCCCTCGATATTTTAGGACTAGGGCGTGACAATATATGCTGATGATTGGATAGAAGACATTGAGCAAAACCTACGGCTGGTGCAGATTCCAGAGAGGTTGCATATAGAGGCCACAGGGAGCATGATATTCGATATTACGTTGACTTGGTTCAGGACGGACCCCAGGATCTCAGCACCAGGACTTACTTGGGAAGCTTTCAAAGAGTTCTTCAAGAAAAAGTTCTTTCCTGATGTGGCTCTGACATCTCTAGACAGCCAGTTTTAGTACCTCGTTCAAGGAGGTATAATGGTGGATGAGTATACGACAGAGTATTATAGATTATGCCATTTTATGGAGGGGCAGAACCCCATAGGAAGATCTAGGAAGTTCAGGAAGGGCCTGAACAGGGAGATCAAATCATATACTAATGGAGATTCTACCGCTACTTTTGAAAAGATTTCGAGGCAGGCAAAGCGGACAGAGGATGACCTAGAGCTTGGCTCTAAGAGGCCGAAGGATATAGGAGGATCCGGTACCAACATGGGTCCAATGAAGCGGCCTTACTTTCAGCAACAGCACTAGAGGCACTTCCAGCAGTTGAGGCAGCAGTATCATGGACCAGATAGAGCGCTGGTACAACAGATGCACCAGATCTAGAGGCCAACTATTCCTTGCATATTCTTTAAGAAGCAAGGACACAGATGGAATGTATATAGGGTAAGATTGGGCTAGTGCTTATTCTGCAGATCAGGAGACCACCAGTTGAGGGCTTGTCCTAAAGCTCTAGCTCGTCCAATTCAGGGCGAAGCTCAGGCACTGAGAGCACCCGTGAGACCACCAGCGGGACAAAATAGAGAACCTCCTCTACTACTACAATAGCAGCAGTTCGTCCAGCACCAGCAGCAGAAGAGAGGTACCCAGCGACAGGGGCGAGCTTTTGCCTTGACCGTCGAAGAGAAGGAGCCAGTCGGTGATGTTATTTCAGACTCAGTCTATCTTGATTCTTTTCCAGCTCATGCTTTATTTGATTTTGGTGCTTCACATAGTTTTGTATCTGTATCCTTTGCTCTGAAATATTATCTTGAGACTGAACCGTTGGCGAGGACTTACAAGATCACGACCGGGGGTGGCATTATCCTGGTCAGTGATGTTTACAATGATCGGAGAGTTTCCTTGAGAGGCCAAAAGATGAGTGCATGTCTACTCGTAATACCACTTCCGATCTATGATATAGTACTCGGGATGGATTGGTTGAGTAGGCACCATGCTAGTTTCGATTATCGTGGAGGCAGAGTTTTATTTCAGACACCAGGAGAGCCAGAGTTTGAGTTCGTCAGAGGAGCAGCAGAGTAGAGCGAGGGAGATTTCTGTGGAGCTTTGGTGGAAGAGAAGGATCCGTCACATCCATTGGTTGCTGAGTATATGGACGTCTTTCCGAAGGAGTTATCGGTATTGCCACCAGACAGAGATATGGAGTTCTCTATAGACTTGGTGCCAGACGTAGAGCCGATATCACAAAACTTCTATAGAGTGAACAACAACAAACTTATAGAGTTGAAGAAGCAGGTGGATGAGTTATAGGACAAGGGCTTCATCCGCTCCAGTTCATCACCGTGGGGTACTCTGATATTATTTGTATCGAAGAAGGATGGGTTGGTACACATGTGTATCGACTACATAGCACTCAACAACCTTAATATCAAGAACAAATACCTATTGCCACGGATTAACAATTTATTTGATCAGTTGAGCGGAGCGAAGGTATTCTTAAATATAGACTTGAGGTCGGGGTTCCACCAGGTGAAAGTTAAAAAGAAAGACATTCCGAAGACAGCTTTCAGGACTCCGTATAATCATTTTGAGGACCCCGAAGGAGCATGATAAACATCTGAGGTTAATTCTGGAGACCCTCAGGAAGAAGAATCTATATGGAAAGCTTTAGAAGTATGAGTTCTTCCTTGATAAGGTTGAATTCCTCGGGCAGTGATTACAGGAGACAGGATCTAAGTAGACCTGAAGAAGATTTCAGCAGTTGAGTCATGGTCTACCCCGAGTTCAGTGGCGGAGATCCAGAGTTTTTTTGACTAGCAGGCTATTATCAGAGAATTATTCAGGATTTTTTAGGATTGCAGAGCCTATGACTAGACTAACCAGGAAGAATGTGGAGTTCGTATGGACTGAGCATTGTTAGTTTGCTTTTGATGAGCTAAATAAGAGGTTGACTATAGCTCCAGTATTGACATTGCCATCAGGGACATGAGAATTTTCTATATATAGTAATGCATTAGGTAAGGGTTTGGATTATGTGTTATAGCACAACGGGAATGTGATCGCCTATGCTTCCAGGCAATTATGCTCGCATGAGAAGAATTATCCTATCTATGACTTGGAGTTGGTAGCAGTTATTTTTGCTCTTAAACTGTGGAAGCACTACTTGAATGGAGAGCAAGTAAAGATCTTTATAGATCACAAGAGCTTGAAGTATGTGTTTATACAAAAGGAGCTCAACATAAGGCAGCGGCGGTGGTTGGAGTTGATGAAAGACTTCGATATTTCCTTGCAGTACCATCCAGAAAAGGCAAACGTAGTCACGGATGCCTTGAGCAGGTATCCAGTGGCTATGTATTTGACGAGGGATAGATATTTATTGGCCGATCTTGATAGTTTGGGTATTGAAGTATTAGTTCCTGTAGTTGTGGCATAGATGTGGGGACTTTAGGTGCAACCAAAGTTGATGGCTGGATCAGAGTCACATAGTTCGAGGATGAGTCTCCGAGGAGCATCAGAGCATAGGTCTGAATGAGATTGGCAGAGGACTTCAGTATTGCAGATGATGGATCATTGTGGCATAGTACCAGGTTGTGTGTGCCGAGTGGAGCATTGCGCGAGAAGATTCTTCCAAAGACATATCGATCTCAATACTCTATGCATCCAGGTGCCAACAAGATATATAGGGACATGAGATAATATGTTTGGTGGTATGGTATAAAGCAGGAGGTGGCTAGCTTCATATCTAGATACTTGGTATGTCAACAGGTAAAGGCAGAGAGACAGAGGCCAGGTGAATTGCTTTAGACTTTACCCATTTTAGAGTAGAAATGGGAGCATGTGACGATGAACTTTATTTTAGGGCTTCCGCGTTCTCCAGGAGGTAAAGATGCGATTTGGGTCATCGTAGAGAAGTTGACTAAATTAGCCCAATTTCTTCCATTCAAAGTGGGTACATCTACGGAGAAGCTCGCGGAGATGTATGTGCGCCAGATAGTCAGATTGCATGGAGTTCCTCTGAGCATAGTCTCGGATTGGGATAGTCGCTTCACGTTCTACTTCTGGGGGAGTTTGTAGGCTAGCTTGGGCACTCAACTCAAGTTCAGTACCGCATATCACCCTTAGATAGACGGGCAGTCGGAGAGGACTATCTAGACTCTCAAAGATATGCTACGCACCTGTGTTTTAGATTTTGGAGGCTCATGGGAGGATTATGTTCACTTGGTAGAGTTTTCTTACAACAACAGCTTCCAGGCCAGTATTGAGATATCACCATTTGAGGCATTGTATGGACGGAAATGTCGTACTCTATTATAATGGGATGATATTGGTAAAAGAGCCTTATTGGGACCAAAGATGGTCATGGAAGCAACTGAGAATGTGAAGCTCATCAGGGATAGACTTTGAGTGGCGCAGGACAGACAGCTGCATTGGAACGATAGCCACCGGAGACCATTGGAGTTTGAGGTATAGATTTTGTTTGTATTGCCTGTGATTTCTTATTTTAGTTAGAATGCCAATGCTCTATTCGTGCTAGATTAGAGATTTGGTTTTTTTAAGGATTTCTTCGATACTATGCAGGGTTCATTTTGGTGGAGGCGGGAAGCTTAGTCCATGATACATCGGACCCTTTGGTATTTTTGAGAGGGTCGGTACAGTGGCCTACAGAATAGACTTAATGTCTGTATTAGAGGGAGTGCACAACGTGTTCTACGTGTCGCAACTTAGATGGTACATGGCAGATCCTAGTCATTTACTAGATCACTCGAAGATCGAGGTTGGTTCGACTCTCAGCTATCCAGAGCAGCCGTAGAAATTTTAGACCACAGGGAGCAGGTATGAAACCAGAAGATTCCTTTGGTGTGTGTCACCTGGAGGCATCACTCACCAGGAGAGAGTATCTGGGAGCGTGAGACCGAGATGCGCGAGTGATATCCTTATCTGTTTGAGCCGTGAGGTATAATTCTTTCTTGCTTGTATTGATTACTTTCGGTAGTTAGTTTTTTCCTTAATTTCGAGGATAATTTTTTTCTAAGGTGGGTAGGATTGTCACCCTCACTTTTTCAGCTAGTGATAGTTTGATAATTTGGCATGGGTATTTATTTTTAGAAATATAATATTGAATATTGTTTGATGATTGTATATTTTATTTAATTAAGTTGAGCTATAATTATTTATGACTAGTATTATCTAGTTATTAGAGACTTGTGTTAATTAATTAGTTATAGAGATTAAAAAATAATTAGACTTGTCATATATAGACCTATTTAGAATTGTCATGACAAACAGTGAGCCCAACTTGAACCTTAGCCCATTAGCCATTCCAGTAATTAAATTAAGAAGGATTAGTATAATTACAATTAGTTAGAGACTTTCAAATATATCCATCCTTAATTATTTCTCATAATGCAACAGGTAGGGGGCAACTTGGATAATTGATATTGCTTGGGGAAGGAAAAATATGCCGACCACTATAGAAGGGGGGGTCTTCTCTCTCTCTCTCTCCTCATTTATATTTTAATTTTGATCTAAATTCTAGATCATCAATTTTCCAATTTTTCTCCATTAAATTTGTATATAATTTACTACCAATTCCTTCTCAAATTTATCATTCTTGGAGTCTTGATGTTTGGAGAAGCAAGGAGCATATGGAGAAGAAGCTTCGAGTTAGAGATCATGTCCGGATCATGTCCAATTAAATTTTTATTAGGAATCTATCTTCCAATTGGTAATTCCTAATTTTTTTTTATTAAGGCTTCTTAATCATACATTTGATCATTAGGAATAAACCCATGGCATAGGACTACCTATAGGAACAAGTTCTAGGCTATTTGGCTTTGTATTGTGAGTTCTATGTGATATTTTGTGTGTATGTTGGAGGAATTATGAATTTGACACATCAATTGTGTATCATGAGACCAATTAGATCTAATTAGACTTAGCTTAGGGTTATGAGACTAGGTACGTGTCCATAAATGGATACATATAGGCTTTATCATGGTGTTTTACAATATAGTATGATACGGGACCAATTTTGGGTGATTTACATAAATTTTCTTTATTATATGTTGTAAAAACTTCTAATAGTTGTAATTATATATATTTATGACTTGGGATAATGATTAATTATAATTGGTGCACTATAAGTATTTGTTTAAATGCCTCAATATATATATATATATATGTGTGTGTGTGTGTATATATAGTGATATATATATATGTGTGTGTGTGTGTGTGTGTGTGTGTGTGTGTGTGTGTGTCTAAGTGTTGTGCAACATTGGTTGTGTATGTGAGGTATTAAGTATGTGTATAGAGAGTGGTGGTCGGGTGGCTTGGTGTAGAAGTAGTAGCAGTACCTGTATGGTATTGGTGTGTGCATGAATTGAGATGGGGTGGTCGGTTTTTACAATGGCTGTAGCAGTATCAGAAGCATAGCTACAGCAGCAACCAATAATGGCTGCAGCAGTATCAGCAGCATAGCTGCATCAGCAAGCAATAATATCTGTAGCAGTATCAACAGCAATAGCTGCACACAGCAAGAGCAACAAGCTATGTAGCTACAGCAGCATGCAGCAGTAGCTGCAGTAGTATCAGCAGCAATAGCTGCACAAAACAAGAGCAGCAAGCTATGCAGCAGCAGCAAGCATCAACAACTGCAGCAGCAGTACAGTATCAGTAGCAATAGCTGCAACAGCAAGCTATAAAGCAGTAGCAGTGAGCTGCAGGAGCAGTGCAATATGCATTACAATAGGCAATAACACTTAGCAGCATTTGCAACTGTAGTAGGTTCAATATACATAGATAGGTTGTGTAGTACTTTCAGCAATGTGGGAAAGATTACAAATCGGTGTGCCACAGTGCACAGGTTGTGTACAAGGACTGTGGCATGGCACAGCAAGGGGGAGCTCGGGTATGGGCATGAGAGTATGTGGAGGAAGTTAAGGATTGAGGGTAGGTAAGTAATGTTAAGGTTTGATAAGATAACTGTTATAGGTAATATATATATAGATACTAAGTTTTCTATAATAGTTATAACTCATAGGATCAACCAATAAATGTTATACCCTAGTATGATTAGCTAGTATAGGGTATATCTTGAGATTGATAGTATATAGTATCTTAATACCTAGCTTTATCTATTATGATTAGTACCATTTAGATACCTTAATAACATTAGCTAGTGTAGTAATACCTTAAGGTAATCACTTAGAAACTCAACCAAGACCTAGTATAGCTAGTTTTAGCTAATAAATGATCAATTGAGACCCATTAATTTAGCATAGACCTAGTGACCTAAAAATGGCCTAAAAATTCATATTAGTGCATTTTAACTCATTTATCATCCATTACACCTAAGTGACATTGATATTTTATTTATAGGTTTGTGTGACACCATCTCGGGTACCGAGTTATACCGTTTGCTAAAGACCTCAGGAGAGTATATTTTTCTGTTAGTTTTTATTTCATAATAGTGTATATATCACATATTCTAGAACTGTATACTTGATTCTGACACAGTGGTTTCACGGACTGGTACTATATGGATCCCGTCAGGAGATGTTATCCCTTACCGTGTTCAGCGGGTACTCCTTCACATATATTTTATCGTGTGTATTGTGTATTGATTTAGTATACTCTGTGTTTACACACTGCTCGTATTTTGTGTGTCCATATTCGTGTTCGTAATGTGTCTTGATTGGATCCATTGGTATTGGTTGAGGATGGGGGAATAGAAGTTGATTATATGATCAAGCCCTAGTGTATTCGTGTACATGTCGATTACATATCACACATGTAATCGAGTTACCATATTGTATTCATGTTCAACCTAAATCGATCACATAATGAACTTGTATTCCATGACACATTAGCTAGATTTTATTTATTTCTATTATATTACAGTTATTTTATTATCTTTTCTTCGTTCTAGTACAATACCTGTTCACTCTAGTTTATTTTATTCTGTTGTTTAGTTATCTTGTATTCTTTTCTATTATCTGTTATATATCCTCGATTATGTATTTAAAACTGCTTTCAGAGGTATGTACTTCGCTCCAATCCTAACTGAATATATTTTTTAGATGATTGGCTCGTAGACAAGTGTCCCACATACTACGGACCGCAGGACGACGTTCCATTAGATGATACTCCTGTAGAGCATGAGGACTTAGTACCAGAGTCTGAGGAGGTTTAGATTATTTATTTAGACTTGTATTAGACTTTTATTGAGGCCTATAGCATGTATATTTATTATTTCAGACTTGTGGATATATTGTGACTCTTTTCTTTCTCCATTTTATCTCGTGCTTTATCTTTCCTAGTTTGCATTGTGATTGAGTATAGTTTACTTTTATCAGATACCTTATTGTTCCTCCGTTTTGAGTTGAGATGATTGACAGGTACCATATATATATTATTGAGATGTTTAGTTAGTAGAGTTGACCCAGACAACGTTCTACCGTCGATGCTGTGGCGTAGGCTGGACGTACCCATGTACTCGTGTCCGAATATCCGGATGCGGATCGTGACACCAGCTGATAGTAAAGGGAGTACATGTCTAGCTTAGACATAGTAACTTTTAAGGAACTTGCCATTGATAGGCATCATGAGCAAGTCTCCATTAGATTTTGTAAGCCGGTAGGCGCCGTTTGAGAACACAGACTACACAATGAATGGGACCTCCCATTTAGGTTAAAATTTATCGGCCGTCTTGTGGGTCATGACTATTGGTATTTTTACTGTCAATATGAGGTCACCCACTTGGTAAGTGCTCTTCTTGACCCGTTTGTTGAAGGCTCCAGAGAGGCGTGCTTAGTACAACTCAATGTGCTATTGAGCTAAGAGATATTTTTCGTCGAGCTCTTCTAATTCTTGTAGACGTCGACGATGATTGTTGTCAATGATCAACTGGTTCGATAGGGACACTCAGAGCGAGGGGATTTGGATCTTAAGAGGGAGAACTGCCTCACTCCCATAGACTAAGGAGAATGGCGTGATGCCAGTAGGTGTCCGGATCATTTTACGATAGGTCCAGAGATATTCATCCAGCTTCTCATTCCAGTCGCACTTGTTGGATGGCACAAACTTCTTGAGGAGCTTTATGATGGTCTTATTGAATGCCTCGACCAGAGTATTTGTTAGGTTGTAGGCAGTCGATGCCACATTCTGGATTTAATTTTTGTCACAAAATTGGTAGAAAGCATAATTTACAAACTCTGGACCATTATCGTGGATGATCCTCCGTGGCAAGCCAAAGCGGTATATGACATGATGCTTGACAAAGCTGATCATGTTTGAGGTATTAACTTCAGCTTGTGGAACAGCTTCTGTCCATTTGGAGAAGTAGTCGGTGATAGCCAAGATGAACCGATGACCCTTAGAGGAAGGTAGACTAATTGGCCGGATGATGTCTATTTCCTATGCTTCAAATAGCCAAGATGCTACCGTTGGGTATAAGAATTCTGAGAGTTGGTGGATAAAGTCTGCGTGGATTTGGCACGCTTGATACATCCTCGCATAGTCAACATCCTCCACTCCCATTGTCGGCCAATAGTAACCCATTCTCAGGAGACGGTCCTGTAGCTTGGGTCCAGGCTGATAGGTACCATAAACTCCATCATGAGCCTCGCAGAGAGCCTGCTTCTATTCTGCATTCAATAGGCATCGTAGTAGAAGACCTATGTAGGAACGACGATACAACATATTAGTAGCCATATCGTAATTGAATTAGATAGAACGTCTTCTGATGGAAGTGGATTCCTTTGGGTTCTCGGAAAGAATTCCATAGACTACATAGTCGATGAATGAGAGACTCCAGGCTTGGATGTCGGTGTCTACCTTCGTTGTGTAGCTTAGACACATGCATAGATTATTTTTTTGGGCAGACCAGGTCTTGACCGACTACTTTGATTAGCTGATAGGCTTTGATTGGGACTTCCAGGGAGGCAGCGAGGCCGGTGTAACTACCATATTTTTAGAATATGAGTATTTTTGTTATTTTATATTATTATAAATATTGTGTTTATATTTTCTAATATATAATGTGTATGATATATATATATATATATATATATATATATATATATATATATATATATATATATATAGTAGACTATTTAATTAGACTTGACACTAATGGACCTAACTAGACTTGACTTGACCCATTGATTTAATTAAATGGTTAGTCATGGGTTGACCTATTAGTTTAGGAGAATGAGTTAGTTATTGGATTTGGACTATTTTACTTGAGTCATTAGTTAGTCATGACTAGATTAAGTCTATTAAATCTATTTAGACTCATAAATAGAATATTACTTCTATAGGATTAGTTGATTCTATTCATGAGAGAATGAGAAGGGCCTTTGTGTTAATTCAAATATTTCTCAACCTAACCCTAACCCTAACCCTATTAGGGGGCTATATAAGCCTCTTTATTCATAGATAGCCTCCATTTGCTTTCCTAATTAATTCATCCCCAAATTTAGAAGTAAACTATAATTCACCCATTCCTAATCTCATTCCTCTCATTTTTATTCCTATGGAGATATATGAGCTTGGAATAACAAGGAGAAAGTATTAGAAGGAAGCTAATTAGTAGGAGGTATCCATTTATACAATATTGTCCTTGTAGTATGATACATTGGGAATCCATCTTCTAATAGGTATAATTCTAAATTTTTTCTTCTAATTATTGTATTTGACCATTAGGAAGCCACCCATGGATTAGGACTACCTATAGGAAGAAGAACTAGGTTCTTTTGACCCCTATTGTGAAAGTTATATTAACTTTTGTGGCCAAATTAGGAAAATTCGAATTTGGATCACTAGGTATTTGTAGAAATATTTCATAAAGGATTTTAGATATGATTCATTAATTTGAGAGGGTATACGTGTCCACAAATGGATACAGAGAGTCAGTATCATGATACACCATGATACGGTGGTGTAGGTTGGTAGTTTCAATGTGATTTATGCTCTAGCATGTCATTTTCTCCACTTTGCATTAGAATAGCTCTTTGACATATCATTCATATTATATTTGGTGTTTTAGATGTGTTCTAGGTGTTAGGAGTGATGGTATCAAGATTGAGAGTGAGTATCACAATCATATCATGAATGCTTGTGTGATACTTGATGTTGCACACCAAGTGTTTGGTGAATTGTCAATAGGGTATATTGTGTGTGTGTGTGTTATTTATGTATATGGAATGTATTATATATAGAGGGTTATATATGTATAGTATTAAGCATGTATATGTATACATATATGTATATATCTATACAAGTCGTATATGAGTGTATATAGGATGGTGTGTGGTGTTATGTGCTGTGTATTAGCTTAGGGTTATGTCCAATGTGTCAAAGGGTAGTGTATCAATGTTTAGTGGCCATGTACAGGAGGTTAGTAGTAGTAGAGTGAACCGAAACTATAGTAGAGGAGGTTGGATACTGTTTTGTGCAGATTGGTAGGGCACTGCAGTACATCCAGTACTAATGAGGTGCACAGTGGGTATGAGGCATGGGTTGAGATAGTATCCTGAGTTATTAGAGTGTACATTGTTATCTTAGTGTATGGTGCTCTATGGGAACATGTTGGAACATCCAAGTATGCACCTAGTGCATCAATTAAGAAGCAGATTTAGGGTGAACCTGAGGCTAGTAGGTGTTCATGTTGTGGAGTTAGAAGTGTATCAGTTGATCAATATTAGGAAGGGGTATTAGTGGTGCATGTATCTGGGGGTCTAGTATAATGTGTTAGAAGGTTGAGCTACTGCAAGATGAAGTGGGGATCTAATTTACTATAGTGATAAGTGATAGAGGATTAAATTGGTAGAGTATCAGGAATGGCTCAGGTAATTGCAATAAGGAAAGTAGGATCTGCAGTAGGTAAGACAGTGAGTTGATCAAAAGGTAAGTATAGATGTAGGGCTTGGGTATTAGGGAAGTTACAACAAGAAGGGTGGCCCGATGCAGATATGGGGTTAGAGTTGAAGGGGAAACTTACCTGATATTCCAGATGTGGAATTACATTAGATGTGAAAGTTGGATTATGCATAGAGTGGGGGTAACTATGTCTAGGAGTGGGTGAGGATAGAATACTATAGTAGCAAGAGAAAAGTAGGGTCTGTACGGATAGGTAAGGGGGCTAGGGGTTGCAGCAAACATGGTTAAGCTAAGCAAGTAGAGGGGTGCTTGGGATTGTGAGTGTTGTGTCTGTTGGAGCTAGTTATCAGATCTGTCATACCATTTCATTAAGAGTGTCAAGTGAAGGGTGTATATATCCTATATATACTTATTTGTGAATACTGATATAAGTGTAGGAATGGGGGCATATACTTATGCATCAAAAACTTTGTGCAAGTGTGTGTGAAGGTCGAGAGGGGGGTGTCCAGTTATCTTGGAAGGCATTTTGGGGTGCCAGACCTGTGAAGTGGAGTCACTGTAGGCAGATCGAGTGGTAGCAGCAATATTATTATGCAAGAATTATGGAGAAATTGTGGGGGAATTATGAATCAGTTGATTTAGGATATACAATACAAAGTAGAGCTATGGTGGTATGCATATATGGTTATGTAGGAAGTGGAGTAGTTAGGCTCGGGTTCAAGGGCAGTTTAGTACAAGATGTGACATTTTCAGTGCTTGGGTAATGCTGAGTACATGCGGGTAAGGGGGTTCGGGTTGTGTACCATGCCTCCAGGTGCAGCTAGTTGGAGTATTACCTATACTTGGTATCAGTGGTGGAGGTTCACTTGGGTTAGTGTATTCCATACTCGAGTAGTGGGTGAAGGGGACCTGGAGGTGCTGAAGAGGGGGTACATGTATCAGGTACTAGATTATATCAATACACTTATTTAATGCATATTTGTTGAAGTATGAAGTGTGTCCATGGTAGGTCCAGTTGGGGTACACAACAGGGTATTCAGTTCAAGAAGGGGTGATGGGAGAAGTGGGCAACAAGTAAGGGTAAAGCTTGGGTTGATGTTAATTATAGATAACTTGGCAGTATCAGAGAACTGGAAAGGGTGTTCCAGTTTCAGACCCAGGGTAAAGTTGATACCTGACCTGCAACCAAGGGATTGCAGGTAGAAGACTTAGGGAGTGATGCTTAGTTGCTGAAGTATTGACCTCAGTTACCTCTGCAGACCATGGGGAAAATTTAGTGCTGCAGTTGCAAGGCCTGCTATAGTTGAAGTTAGTGTTGGCATGGTATTAAGGAAATGGTTGGGCAGTGAGTTCAGGGTGTGCAATATTGCACTGTTTATTAGGAACTTTAGATTAGTATTGTTCAGAGTATAAGAACTTGGGTATAGCAACTGTTGGGGCTTGAGGTATTAAGTTGATCCATAGCTGTATTAGTATCAGATAGATAATAGATATAACCAAGGCTGTGGGGTTCTAGTGCTGTGCATTAGGGGTGTTAAGGTGGAAAGATTAAGGTATCAGGACAGATACCAAGGGTATCAGTTATGTTATGAGTACTAGTATCTATTTGATAGCTAAGATAATAAGTTATATATTTATATAAATTATATTTACTTATAATACCTAGTATAGATAATAGAAACTTATTTAATAGTGATAACTAGTATTAACGAGTATAGACTAGTATACCTTAGCATGACTTAAAAAACCTAGAGTAGCCAGATATGGACCTAGAACCTAGGTATGGACTAGTGCAACCTAGAATTTTCTCGTTTGACCAAGTTTGACTAGTTTGACTTAGAGTTGACCTAGTTTGACTATTGTGGCCTAGTTTGACCTAGAGGTGGGTTGTAGACCTACAAAATAACTAGTTTAACTTCATTATCATTCAAGAACATCAATTGACATTGATATTCCATATGTAGGTCATTGAGACTCCAATACAGATACTGTTTGATATCTATTGCTGTGGACCACAGGCGAGTACATTCTCTGATAGTTTTTATTATATGATATTTACTATAATTCATTTACTTAGTGATATTCTACTTGATTTCTGACACAATGATACACGGATTGGTATAGTATGGATCCCCGTCATAAGATATTATTTTTTCTGCTTACTGTCTAAGTTACTGTGCAAGTTATTTTTATGGAACGTGTCATGATTTGGATCCATTGTGCTAGTCGGATGTAGAGAAGTACTAGCTAGATCTTTGATCATGACTTTATTGTGCAATAGAAAGTACTGTGAGTGTTAATAATATACCTCACGTATTATTAGCCGGGCCCTATCGTATTGTGCAAGTTCCCAAGACGATCACAGGTCAACACTAATACTTCAAAGCACGCAGTTAGTATAGTTTCTTCCTATCTATTTTATTTCACTGAGATGTTCTCTATTACTCTGTCTATTTATTTCTCTGCCATATAGTTGTGTTTATCCATTTTCCATATTGATATTGTCAGTTATAATTTAGTTATTTATTCTCACCTTGTATTGCACTCGTTAATACAGTTTTATAGTCTTTGTCATTTAATTAGAACTGCTGTTAGAGGTGTGCTTGTTCCATCCTGACTGGATATATTTTTTTAGATGACTACTTAGAGGATTATTGTCCAACTTTTACGGACCGAATGTAGGAGTAGCAGATATGGACTCTGTAGCTCATGCGTGATTGCCGGGAGGTCTAGCCAGAATTACTAGTTATATTAGTTAGTTTTTTTTGTATTTTGGTACCGGATTTGTCTTCGACATTTATTGGAAACTTGGATGTTATTGCTTGAAGTTTATATTTATATTATTGTTTATACTTTGTGGTTGTGTTTGGATTCTTCTTTGATATCTTATCATGCTTTAGTTCTATAATTGAGTATTTTATATTATATTATTATATTATTATCTCCTTATGGAGTTGGATATTTATGTGAGATTGCTAGTTAGATAGTCTTGACCTAGATAATATTCTACCGTCGATGCTGTGACATATGCTGTACGTACCCACATACTCGTACCCTCACACCGGGTATGGGTCATGAAACATTTTTACTGTGGCCTATGCAGGTCATACTTCATAATTGGTACAATGTCGTGGTAGTGCGACGGCTTAGTTATTCTACTACGAGCCTGCGATAGGATGTAGAATATGGGATATTAGGATGAGAGAATACTGAATCACGAATTAGAACTTGAGAGATTCCTGAGATGACCCTTGAGAATCTTACTATAAACTATACTACAAAATCTATTTGCACTTATTTTCGTTCACTCTTACCTGTTGTTGTTGAATTTAATTCTTGTTGTTCGTTGTTGACTTTAATTTTTGTATCGAGATGAATCTTATGGACTAAGTTGAGGTATATTCTAATAACATAAATAGATAAAAACTGTAGAAAAGGTAACCGTCTGTCTTAGTTATGGAGTTTAGAGTTTATCGCAACCATTTTAGCTGGCGTGACGAAGACATAGAGCCTAATTTTGGATATATTTCTCTTGGTTATAGAATTTATCGTTTTTGCAACCAAGTATGCGACAGGGCAAAATTTTTAGATACGTTGGTTCTAGAGATATGTACCTTAGTTACGGACTCTATAGTTTATCGTAGCTATGCTTACTAGCGCGACGAGGATTCTGGATAACATGATTTCAGATAGACGTGTATGATTATCAGATTATATCTTAAATTGGTTCTTAACATATCGTCTCTATCATTTAGTCTTGTTATCATTGAACTCTGTTCCATCACCCCTATTAGCTCAGGATAGAGGTATCTTTAGCATCCTCTAGTTAGTTTCTATAGAGATTCACCATCATTAGTTCCTGAGGTTCCTTGGGTAGTGCTGTAGTTTGGTAACTTACAAGGTAGGTTGGTGTCTAGTTGAGTATTGGTGTTGATTGTTGGGAGCGTAGCTAGTGAGTCTGAGAGGTTCCTAGTTTGGCAGGTGAGCATTAGGTATAGTGTATAATCCTAGAAGTGACTTATAATGTAATACCATTTGTAGCAACATTTCTAAGACAAGTGTCAGAATATAGCTAGTAGTTGGTATCCTAGATTATTAAGTGCATGTATCTAGTATAGTTGTACAATTAGTGTATGTGTACCACTGTTGCCTAAAGAGTGCAAGTGTCCAAAGTGTATCAAGATTGGTGAGCAATAAGTGATAGGAGTCGTGTATCAGTTTAGTAACAGTAAAGTAGGATACGTAAGGGAATATCATGAGAGTATGAGAACAAGTATTCTAGGCAGTGAGAGAGGTATAGCTAGGCCACCTATGGCACAACAAATTATCCCGCACTAGCGTAGGGAGACACCCCAGTAGGATAGGGATTTTATGTAGATGGTCGAGGAGACCGATGTTGCAGGTGATGGGTTAGCATGTTCTTTTCTGTTATTTCTTCCTGTTTCTTTTCTGTTAGTACCTTTAGCTTGCATCAATGATTTTATGCTAGAATGTAATTAGTAGTGACCTTGACAGAGACTGCAATATCATGACAAACAGAGACTGTAACCATGCATGTTTGTTTCTTTCTATAAGAATTGTATGTTGTATGCTTTTAGATAGGACTTTCGTAGACCATGATTGTTGGGGGTTTGACCGTAGTGAAGATTATAATGAGTAGGTTATGACTGTCCAAAGAGAGATAATGTGTCTTAAATTTTGAGAATTTTTTTTTCTAGGGGTGTAGACTTGTAACTACCATATTTCTAGAATAGGGGTATTTTTGTCATTTTTGTCATTTTGCATTATTAAAATATTATGTTTATATTTTATTTAATATATAATGTGTATGATATATATATATATATATATATATATATATAGTATTATTTTGGTTAGTGGATTAAACTATTTAATTAGACTTGACACTATTGGACCTAACTTAACCTGACTTGACCCATTGATTCAATTAAATGGTTAGTCATGGTTTGACCCATTAGTTTAGGAGAATGAGTTAGTTATTGAGTTTGGACTATTTGACTTGAGTCATTAGTTAGTCATGACTAGATTAAGCCTATTAAACCCATTTTAGTTGATCCTATTCATGAGAGAATGGGAGAGACCTTTGTGTCAATTAAAATATTCTTAAACCTAACCCTAACCCTATTAGGAGGCTATATAAGTCTTTTTATTCATCAATAGCCTCCATTTACTTTACTAATTAATTCATTCTCAAATTTGGAAGCTAACCCTAATCCACACATTCCCAATCTCATCCCTCATATTTTCTTTCCTATGGAGACATAGGAGCTTGGAATAGCAAAAAAAAAGTATTGGAAGGAAGCTAGCTAGAAGGAGGTGTCCATTTATTGTATTGTATCTTTGTGGTATGATACATTGGGAATCCATCTTCCAATAAGTATAATTTTAAAATTTTCTTTCTAATTAGGTTCTAATTATTGTATTTGACCATGAGGAACCCACCCATGGATTATGCCTATCTATAGGAAGAAGAACTAGGTTCTTTTGACCCCTATTGTGAAAGTTATATTGACTTTTGTTGCCAAATTGGAGAAAATCAGAATTTGGACCATTAGGTGTTTGTAGAAATATTTTATAAAGAATTTTAGATGTGATTCATTGATTTGGGAGGGTATACGTATCCATAAAACCTTTGTGCAAGTGTATCTGAAGGTCAGGAGAGTTGGGAGGGGGGGTCAAGTGATCTTAGAATGCATTTTGGGGTGCTAGGCCTGTGCAGTGGAGTCACTGCAGGCAAATCGAGTTGTAGCAGCAATATTAGGGTGTTGGTCTTGTGGAGGAATTATGAATCAATTGCTTTAGCATATACAATACATAGTGGAGCTATGGTGGTGTGCATATATGGTTATGTAGGAAGTGGAGTAGTTAGGCTCAGGTTCAAGGGCAATTTAGTGCAAGTTGTGATGTTCAGAGCTTGGGTTATGCTGAGTACAGGTGGGTAAAGGGGCTCGGGTTATGTACCTTGCCTCCAGGTGCAACTAGTTGGAGTATTACCTATACTTGGTATAAGTTGTGGAGGTTCAGTTGGGTTAGTGTGTTCCATACTCGAGTAGTAGTGAAGGGTACCTGGGGGTGCTGAAGAGAGGGTACTTGTATCAGGTACTAGATTGTATAGATACACTTAATTAATGCATATTTGTTGAATATTTCCATGGTAGGTCCAGTTGGGGTACATTGTAGGGTATTCAGTTCAAGAAGGGGTGATGGGAGAAGTGGGCAACAAGTAAGGGTAGAGCTTGGGTTGATGTTAAGTATAGATAACTTGGGAGTATCAGAGAATTGGAAAGGATGTTCCAGTTTCAGACCCAGGGTAAGGTTGATACCTGACCTGCAACCAAGGGATTGCAGGTAGCAGACTTAGGAAGTAATGCTCAGGTGCTGATGTGTTGACCTCACTTACCTGTACAGACCATGGGGAAAATTTAGAGCAGCAGTTGCAAGGCCTGTTGTAGTTATAATTGGTGTTGGCATGGTATCGAGGGAAATGGTTTGGCAGTGAGTTCAGGGTGTGCAATATTGCATTGCATATTGAGAACTTTGGATTAGTATTGTTACGAGTTTAAGAACTTGGGTATAACAACTATTAGGGCTTGAGGTATTAAGTTGACCCATAATAGTATTAATATCAGATAGATAATAGATATAACCAATGTTGTTGGGTTCTAGCGCTGTGCATTAGGGGTTTTAAGGTGGGAAGATTAAGGTATCAAAATAGATACCAAGGCTATCAGTTATGTTGTGAGTACTAGTGTCAGTATGGGGTTTTGTTGTTAGCACTAATAGATAGCTAAGGTAATAAGTTATATATTTATATAAGTTATATATACTAGTAATACCTAGTATAGCTTATAGTAACTTAGTTAGTAGTGATAACTAGTATTAATGAGTATGGACTAGTATACCTTAGCATGACTTAGAAAACCTAGAGTAGCCAGATATTGACCTAGAAACCTAGGTATAGACTAGTGCAACCTAGAATTTACTCGTTTGACCAAGTTTGACTAGTTTGACTTAGAGTTGACATAGTTTGACTATTGTGGCCTAATTTGACCTAGAGGTGGCTTGAAGACCTAGAAAATAACTAGTTTAACTTTATTATCATTCAAGAACACCAATTGACATTGATATTCCATTTTTAGGTCCTTGAGACACCTGGATGAACACTGTTTGATATCCATTGCTCTGGACCATGTTTGAATAAACAAATGACGAAATAATAGGGTTTATATGAAACCTTTCCTTTTTTTGCTTACAAACAAGAAAAAGAGTACAATTAATCCTATACGAGGATATTAAGTACAATAAAAATAATTCTGGAAAAATATTGCTATAGGAGTCTGATATACGGTCGATCACTTTGTCCCTTGGACCACACGATGATGAAAAAGTATTGTAGAAGAAGAAGAAGCTTCGAAGGTTGCAAGTGGGATTGAACAGTCAACCAATACTCTCTGTCTGTGCTCTCTTTTTCTGATCTCTGATAGTGCCCTGGTCGATGTTTGATCTGATTCTTTTATTATCTCGGCCTTTGTGGTTGTGCGCCTATTTTCTGATGATTGTCTCCCTGTGCGCCCTGTGAGCCCTTGTCTGCGCCTTGTACCTGTGATCAGGGGTCTTTATTTATAGAGATCATTCAAGATAACTGTCCAGTTGGCGTAGAAACCAAATTGTGAAAAAAGTTGCACCTTTTACGCGATGGTTATAATAACTGCTACCCACGTTCAAATAACCTTCTGAGTCTGCGTGTGACACGTATCCCATTATAAGGTAACGCGTATAACTGCTTCTCGAAGATCATGGCATGTAAGCCACGTAGGTAACTGCCCCTGCATAAAGATGGTTGGCGTAAAAGCCAAATAACTATCTTGTAGGCGTAAAAGCCTGGTTGGTGTAAAAGCCTGGTTGGCGTAAAAGCCTAGCTGTGAAGAAGACTGCATCCTTTATGCTGCGGTTATGACAACTGCTACTCACGTTCAAATAATCTTCCAAATTTGCGTGTGACACGTATCCCTTTATAAGGTAACGTGTATAACTGCTTCTAGAAGATCATGGCATTCAAGCCACGTAGGTAACAGCCCCTGCGTAAAGATGGTTGGCGTAAAAGCCAAATAGCTGTCTCCTTGGCGTAAAAGCCAAATAGCTGTCTTGTTGGCATAAAAGCCAAACTCTGTCTTGTTGGCGTAAAAGCCAAACTCTGCGTAAAACTTGATGGTTCATGAATAATAGATAACTAGCGTAAAATAGCCAATTATCCATCACGACTAAGGTTTTGAGCATATTCTGGGCTAAATAGCCTTATCACATACCTTTGCAAATATGGCCAAGTTGGCATATTTCGAGGAGATAGCATACAACGTACTCCTATAGTTGAAAATAGCCTGGTTGGCGTTAAATGCAAGGATGGTGATGTGAGCGTATTAGTCATAGTTTTAGCTTTTCCAGTCAATTATCCATCACAACTAAGGTCTTGAGCGTATTCCGGGCTAAATAGACTTATCACATACCTTGGAAAATATAGCCGAGTTGGCGTATTTCGAGGAGATAGCATACGACGTACTCCTATAGTTGAAAATAGCCTGGTTGGCATAAAATGCAAGGATGGTGATGTGAGCGTATTAGTCACAGTTTTAGCTCTCCCCATCATGACAAAATATGAAGGATAGAATAAAATCTCGTGCATTAAATGCAGAGATATGCCCCCATCTCGTGTATTAAATATAGAGATTTGCCTCGAGCTCTGTACGAGAAACAACTTTTGACGTGGTGCCTGATTTCGTCCCATCTTGAGCGTAAAAACTCATTTCTGCCCATATAGAATAAGCAGCGTATTCTTTGAATGCGTAAAAATGACTTGTATCAAGAATATGTCACTAAACGACAGCTTGCATCTCTGTGCAAAATTATTATCACAGCCGTCCTCTCGATCGTCGTGCAGTACTTTTGTCAGGAGTCAGGTTCACTGTTTTGTCTGACAGATTCATTTAAGGAATACGAAGAGTTCCTCGTACAACTTTATGCTGCATTAAAAACAAACATATCTTAAACTTTACGCCAGAGGGTAAAGCAACCTTCTACGCAGAACAGCCTTGAAGCACTGCTTTACGCGGACATCTTTGAAGCCACATTTAACGCCAAACAGCTCTAAAGCTCAGTTTTACGCGTGTTACTCTGAAGCCATATTTTATGCCACACAGTCTTGGGGCTATATTTTATGCCATACAACTCTGAAGCTCTATTTTACGCGTATAGCTCTGAAGTCATATTTTGTGTGACACAGCCTTGAAGCTCTGTTTTACGCAGACTTCATGTAATATGCGTACAATTCCCCAACATATTTTATGCTTCTACAAGACCCCTTCAAAGTTTTCAGACTTGGCTAAGTCTGGAATACTTTGAATAAGAAGCATGAAATCGGCATATATTCACTGTCCGCCTCTTTCTCTCTTGAGCAATGATGAAGCAAGGCTGGAACTGGCTCGTACAAATATTTTAAACTCCAGGAATGAGAGGATGGCTGCTTTGGCACAACAGATCACGGATTTAACTGCTCCTCCCTAATGATGTACTTTTTTGTTTCTCCTGTAATTTCTCAGAGATAATAAAGATACATTTTCTGACTTTGTGGACCCATCACTTTAGAATATAAATGATAGGCTAAGATGAAAGTGATATCAGAAGTATTATGAACATGACATACTTTCGTTAAGGTTTTGTTGAATGTAAATATATTCAGAGGTAATATGAACCTGATAGAATATAATCCAACTAAATTTGTATACCAAACACTTTCAGAGGTAATATGAACATGATAGGTTTATAAATTATTTGAGCATATCCATAAGAGGTCATATAAATCTGATAGAATATGATCCAGCTAACCTTTGTGCGTGGTATCGTCAGAATAAGATCTTTATCATACTCCGTTAAGCAAAGGAGATCAAGTATAGTACTTCTTCAGGAATTTGTCGTTGATAGGAGCCATTGCCAAATTTCTATTAGGCTTGGTGATCTGTAAGCGCCATTTGTAATCATATAAGGACCCTCCATTTATTTATGATTGTTTGTGCAAACTTTGGACATCGTACCAGAGGTAACATGGACGTAGTACGATACCGTGTTTGTTGAGGACATCCCACTGGGGGATCTTTGGTGGACCTATTATTTGTTGTGCACGTTGAGTGCAAATAATAAGTTCGAAATAAACCCAATCAGAGGAAATATGGATGTGACAGGTTTTGTGGTTAGTAAAGACATCCTGCTGGGGGATTTTTTTATGGACCTATTACTTTTTTGCACACGTTAGTGCAAGTAATAGGTTTGAGACAAGTCCTGCTAGAGGTAATAAAGCCGCGGTAAAATATGACCCTGTGGGGGTAATGGAGAGACATAGTCCGGAGGTAATATGAACATGAACTGACTTTTTCTTTCCTGGGAATAATAAGGATAGTTCAGAGGTAATATGGATTCGAACAATCCGTTTCCATTGCGGGCATCCCACCGGAGAATTTTTGGTGGACCTATTACTTCTTGTGCACGAGGGTGCAAGTAATAAGTTTAAGACAAGCCCTGCCAGAGGTAATATAGCCACGGTAAAATATGACTCTGTGGGGATAGTGGAGAGACGTAGTCCATAGGTAATATGAACATGGACTGACTTTTTCTCTGCTGGGAAAAATGAAGATAGTTCAGAGGTAATATGAACATGAACAATTTGTTTCCATTGCGTGCATCCTACAGGGGGTTTTTGGTGGACCTATTACTTCTTGTGTACGAGAGTGCAAGTAATAAGTTTAAGACAAGCCCTGCCAGAGGTAATATGGACCTGGCAGTTTTCGTAGACCTAACACCACTGGCGTACTTAGAGTTAAGTACGGGTGCTAAGTTGAGATGACAACCGATATCAGAGGTAATATGGACATGAAAATCGATATCCAAAACTCGGGAGGTTTGCTCAGAGGTAATATGAACATGACAAACTCAGCCTAAGAGAAATATTATAACAGCAGTTCAGAGGTAATATGAACATGAACTATTGTCTAAAAAATTCTTTGATGAGTAATTTATTGAGTGTGGTTTATCCAAACATGAAGATAGACCAAAGGATTGCTCCACTGGAGAGATTGATGGGATGATAGCTCAGAGGTAATATGGACATGGCTAGCGTCTAACGAGATTGGTTTTGAATAGTCATTGCGGGAATGTGCAAGTAGTCCTAAGGATTGCTCCGCTGGGGGAATTTTGAGGACCCATCATCTATTGTGTACCCAGGATTCTTGGATACAAATCATGGCTCTTTACAAGAATTTGTAACGAATGAGAAAATATTGCACATAGGCACTCGCTGGGGATGCCAAATTGCTGAACATATCTATCCAGAGGTTATATAAACATGATAGAATATGATTCTCGATCTTCGACGATCGAGAAAATATTGCACATAGGCACTTGCTGGGTATGAAGAACCAATAGTTGATTTGTATATCTGTGTTGTGGACTTATTACCCATGGCGTCCCTTAAGTACAGATAATAAGCTGCAACGACTAGCACTATCATGGGTTATGCGAACGTGATAGTAGGAAGTTGAAGAGGAGAACTTCACTCGGAGGTAATGTGGACATGGAAAAGTTTTGAAAATATCTTACTCAGAGGTAATGCGGACGTGGTAAGATATGACTCAGTAGAGATAAGGAAAAATAGGGCAGAGGTAATATGGGAATGACCATTTTTGTGGTGATAGATTTACTCTGCTGGAGAAAGTGGAGAGAGATAGTTCAGAGGTAATATGGACGTGAACTGATCGATAGCAACAACCTGGGAGGTTTGCTCAGAGGTCATTTGGACATGGCAAACTCAGCTGGGGGAAAGACAGTTTGGACGTGAACCCATGTCCGAAAAATTTACCGGGGAGTAATTTTCTGAGTGGGGATAGTCCTGAAGGTTGCTCATCTGGGGAGACACCGTCTTCTCATTATAAACATAAAGTGATGACTTTGGTGTCAATCAACTCCTGGATTTTCCTTTTCAGCACATAGCATGCCTTCGTGGGATGATGAATGTACCGATAAAAGAGACAATAATCTGGGTCATCGATCTTGCCAGCCTTTTCAGGGTATCTGATGTTGGGTAGCCAAAGTTTGTTTTCCTTCATTAATATATTTAATATTTTAATGATATCATCCTCATTGAAGGAGAAAGTCCCCTTTGGCTTTCGGGCTCCCGATACCTGAGTCGTACGGCCCTCAGGGAAGATGGTCATAGTTACATCATCTTCGAACTCAGAGGGAATTCTACCCCCAGCTTCGAATACTGCTCTGTTTTGTCGAGGGAGACCACCCCCAGACATGTCGTTGTCTGGTTCTTCTTCCTGTAATGCCGAAGAGTAGTTCAATCAGTCAAAAATTGACCGTTTTGCTTTAGAATAGCAACGGTTAATTACAACCTCATGACTATTACAATTAGAAGATCCCCTATCTTCGCATTTCTGGATCAAGAAATCACGCAAATTAGGGTGATTACCAGAAGAAGAAGAAGGCTTATTCTGCCTTTTTACATCAGTAGGAATTTGTAAATTATGGACCATAACCCTTTCCCTGCCATAGGAATACAGTAGTTCACCCATGTGAGTGGCATATAATCGATCATCTATTTGAGGAGCGTATCTTCCCGTAAGACGAGTCTCCTTTACACGGACAGACCTATCCTGGCATAATTTGGATTTTGGCACAGGTTCGCGTAAAACCGGGAAAGTCCTCGTAATCTGTAATGTGGGTATCTTCTTCCCTTATGGGCGTACAAGCCTAGAGGTTGGGAGGTCCGCCACTCGTTTTCCCTTGATGTGATCCAAGGGTCCATCTGCCTCATCATAGATGGAAGATGTAAGTATACGCACAGGGCGTGTTTGTAATTTCTGGATTGGCTGTGAGGCCTTGCCGAAATTTTTGTCTGCCACGTCACAGACGGGAGAGGAAGGTTTACGCGCAGGGCGTATTTGAAACTTCTGGATTGGCACTGAGACATTGCAAGTCTTGTCTGCCATGTCACAGACGGGAGACAAATTTGTACGCACAGGGCGTGTATGAGGCTTCTGGATTGGTACTGAGGCATTGCCAGAAGTGTTGTCTGCCACGTCACAGACGGGAGACAAATATTTTCGCGCAGGGCATGTAGGCACAACTTTGTTGATCAAAGAGTGAGAGTTTGCAGGAAGGATATAGGACGTCTTAAGCATCCATACTTTACGTAGCTTCCTGTTGTTCTGGACAGAGGAGGAGTGAGAGCTACCCCCTGCATGAAGCATGTCTTCATAGGAAGATTGGTCGAACTGGACGACCAAAGTCTTCTTCATGGATCCAATGGATACAACATCGTGTTGAGCAATTGCTTTCTCGTCAGAGAAGAAAGTCTTCTCCAACAGAGTCACCATTTTGTTTGACTAAACAAATAAAGAAATAATAGGGTTTATACGAAACCTTTCCTTTTTTTGCTTACAAACAAGAAAAAGACTATAATTAATCCTATACGAGGATATTAAGTACAATAAAAATGATTCTGGGGAAATATTGCTATAGGAGTCTGATCTGCGGTCGATCACTTTGTCCCTTGGACCACACGATGATGAAGAAGTGCTGTAGAAGAAGAAAAAGTTTTGAAGGTTGCAAGTGGGATTGAACTGTCAACCAACACTCTCTGTCTGTGCTCTCTTTCTCTGAGAGGATAGTGCCCTAGCCGATGTCTGATCTGATTCTTTTATTGTCTCGGCCTCTATGGTTGTGCGCCTATTTTCTGAAGATTGTCTCCCTGTGTGCCCTTGTCTGCGCCTTGTCCCTGTGATCAGGGGTCTCTATTTATAGAGATTATTCAAGATAACTGTCCAGTTGGCATAGAAACCAAACTGTGAAGAAAGTTGCACCTTTTATGTGATGGTTATAATAACTGCTACCCACATTCAAATAACCTTCTGAGTCTGCGTGTGACACGTATTCCTTTATAAGGTAACGCGTATAACTGATTCTCGAAGATCACGGCATGCAAGCCACGTAGGTAACTGCCCTTGCGTAAAGATGGTTGGCGTAAAAGCCAAATAGCTGTCTCCTTGGCGTAAAAGCCAAATAGCTGTCTTGTTGGCGTAAAAGCTAAACTCTGTCTTGTTGGCGTAAAAGCCAAACTCTGCGTAAAACTTGATGGTTCATGAATAATAGATAACTAGCATAAAATAGCCAATTATCCATCACGACTAAGGTTTTGAGCGTATTCTGGGCTAAATAGCCTTATCACATACCTTTGCAAATATGGCCGAGTTGGCGTATTTCGAGGAGATAGTATACGGCGTACTCCTATAGTTGAAAATAGCCTAGTTGGCATAAAATGCAATGATGGTGATGTGAGCGTATTAGTCACAGTTTTAGCTTTTCCAGTCAATTATCCATCACGACTGAGGTCTTGAGCGTATTTCGGGATAAATAGCCTTATCCCATACCTTGGCAAATATGGTCGAGTTGGCGTATTTCGAGGAGATAGCATACGACGTACTCCTATAGTTGAAAATAGTCTGGTTGGCATAAAATACAAGGATGGTGATGTGAGCGTATTAGTCATAGTTTTAGCTCTCCCCATCATGACAAAATCTGAAGGATAAAACAAAATCTCATGCATTAAATGCAGAGATATGCCCCTATCTCGTGTATTAAATGCAGAGATTTGCCTCGAGCTCTGTACGAGAAACAGCTTTTGACGTGGCGCTTGATTTTGTCCCATCTTGAGCGTAAAAACTCATTTCTGCCCATATAGAATAGACAACGTATTCTTTGAATGCGTAAAAACGACTTGTATCAAAAATATGTCACTAAATGACAGCCTGGGTCTCTGTGCAAAATCATCATCACAGCCGTCCTCTCGATCATCGTACAGTACTTTTGTTAGGAGTCAGGTTCACTGTTTTGTCTGACAGATTCATCCGAGGAATACGAAGAGTTCCTCGTACAACTTTACGCTGCATTAAAAACAAACATCTCTTAAACTTTACGCCGGAGGGTAAAGCAACCTTCTACGCAGAACAACCTTGAAGCACTGCTTTACGCGGACAGCTTTGAAGCCACATTTAACGCCAAACAGCTTTGAAGCTCGGTTTTACGCGTATTGCTCCGAAGCCATGTTTTATGCCACACAGTCTTGGGGCTATATTTTACGCCACACAACTCTGAAGCCCTGTTTTACGCGTATAGCTCTGAAGTCATATTTTGTGCCACACAGCCTTGAAGCTCTGTTTTACACAGACTTCATGTAATACGCGTACGATTCCCCAGCATATTTCATGCTTCTACAAACCACGGGCGAGTATATTCTATAATATTTTTTATTATATGACATTTACTATGATTTATTTACTTAGTGATATTCTACTTGATTCCTGACATGATGGTACACAGATTGGTATAGTATGGATCCCCGTCATAAGATTTTTTTTTTGCTTTCTGTGCAAGTTACTATGTAAGTTATTCTTGTGGAACGTGTCATGGTTTGGATCTATTATACTAGTCGGGGGTGAGAAAGTACTAGCTAGATGTGTGATCATACACTCACTATGCAAGAAAAAGTACTGTGAGTGTTAATCATATACCTCATGTATGATTAACTAGGTGTCAGGTGCCAGGCCTAGAATAATGAAGAGCGGGGGCTGACAAAGCCAACTACGTATACCAGAGTACTCCAGTACCCCGAGATACGGTCATAGCTATTAATAGACATGGAGGGGAAGGGTTAATACTAAAATCCATCGTTAACTTTGGTCAAGCAATCCTAGTGTCTCAATCATAAGTAAAAAATTATAATATTAAAGGAAATATGATCAACAAAGAAAAATAATAAAGCGTCCCAAACCATATATACATAGTTGATCATGAAACTAGTAATACAAAATAAAGAACTAGCAAGGGTGTAAGTCATACATGATCAACTATATATATAGTCTAGAATATACTAATCATGTCTTGCCCAATAGGCGATACAATAAGTCCAAAATATGAGCTAACAGGTGCTCGAGGCTAAATACCACAAAAGAATATGTCCAATAAGTGGGAGAACAAGATAAGAATCTACTCAATCAGTCTGGTGCTCTACGTGGTCACCATCCTTGGGAAGTAACTAAAGTTCCTCTGGCTCTTCTACCAGATCTGGCCAAGCAAAATCAATGGGGTCAGGCCCCAAATAACAAGTAACACAAAGGAGGCCAAACTATGAACAAAAACTAGCAATACAAAATAGAGCTCAATATCCTAAGAAATATATAACCACAATGTATAATGTAAGGTGCACCGGAAAACAAGAAAATAAAATAGGTAACATATAGAGAAAATTGGACGAAAATATGTACGGGATCATGCAAGATGAACATAAGCATATAAGTAAATTGGAAGAGAAAAAGTAACGAGAAAAGAACTAGTACAGTGATGGAAGCATGTAAGGAGAACATGTAAGGAAAAGTGCATATAAGGTAAATAGCGGACAAGACAATAGACCAGAGTGCACCACGCCGGGTCACTGTCTGGCTAGCAAAGCAATATAAGACCAGACAAAAAATGGACTCCATCTATCAATCACGGCCAAGCAAGAAGTATGCCTTACTACATTAGCTAACTAGGGTTGTAACAAGTCCTAATTACTAAATAATATAATTTATGATTTCCATACAGTCGTATGCCCTGCAGACTGTCCAAGTTTTCCAAACGTCGGACAATAGTAAAATAAATATTAGTGGATATAGTACCCCAAGAAGATATATACTCCTAATCCAAGTCGCTCAAAGGTGAACCTGAGTAAGTCAATACAATATGCCTTACACGACGATAAGCTGGAAATGTGCACTACTTAACGGCATGCTACATCAATCAGTAAAAGTTGTCGGGGGCACGGGACTGCATGCAACCGGGAGATCTCCCCCAATGCTCAAATTATTCTTGCTAGTTATTAATCTTAACATTTTAGTTTAGAATTCTGGGTGTGGCATTCCGCATAATCCTTCCTAGACATGATGCTCCCCGCAAGGATGAATTAGGCAAGCAATGTTTTGACAAGGACAATCACAAGACTATATGGGAATACAAACATACAGTTATATTCAAGACGAGTGTGCGCTATAACAAGCCATAACAGTCAATATACCGGTCGAGAATCAGGAGTGTACCACTACGGGTCACTATCAGGTAAGTACAGGACATGTCTGGACAGATGTATAATGGGTAGGTGTCCCCAAAGCTATACATTTGTCAATTCAAGTAGCAAAAGTACACCATAATGGGTCACTGTCTGGAACGTACAGGACATGGTATAATGGGTAGGAGTCCCAAACTATACATAAAGTCGGGACTGAGTACAATAGGAAGGTCAATAAGATAAACAAGTAGAGCCGAGAAGCAACACAGGAAAGACATATTCATGTGTCGGGTCATGCCAAGAAAGTATCACAGACGAAAGATAAAAGAAAAGACAAAACAGGCAAAAAAGGGTCATTCGAATTATCTGGCGGATCTCCTCGGATCACCGTCGGATCATTTAATTTGTCGCAACAAGTAATGTTCCATAATTCGGATCATCCGTTGGACTGTCCCAGATCGCCATCGGATCATCCGATTGGTCACGACAAGTAATGTGCCACAATTCGGATCATCTGACCGAATGCCGCGGATCACCATCGGATCATCCAATTGGTCACAGCAAGTAATGGGCCACAATTTGGATCATCCGTCGGACTGCCGTTGATCACCTTCGGATCATCCGAGTGGTCACAGAAACCCGGACAAGAAATATTTTTGAGACTTGTTCGGGCCGTAAAAACTCCGTTCTAACTCGAATTTGGATTTTCAAAGGTCAAAATTGTATAGTATCAAATTTCCAACAGCTTGGGGACATTCAATTTCACTAACTTTGAGATTTGAGAGATCGATTCTAAGAAGTACCGTACAAGCAATTTACGAAAAATTAAAACTTGTCCGCAATCCACAAAACTCAAAACTACCAAAATAGAAACTAGGCACGAGTCTCAAGTAATATTTAAACTAAGTCTCATGGTAATCACACCGGCTATCATTTTTGATGCCGGATTTTCTAATGGCTAAATACCGGGTTTTCTACAGGAAAAGTCAAAACCAAGCCGAAATTATTTTTGAAAATATGCACAAGGTTGAAAATCACTAGAGAAACATATTTAACAAAACAAGCTTCATGAAATTCTAATCACAAAATCTCAAGGAAAATAAAAACTGAAATAAAATCATGTTGTTCAGTATTTTGGCAAGATATAATTGCCTAAAGACAAGCTCCCAGCCTAAACCTTCAACTCCACCACCGAGAGGGGTTCAAAAATCATACTCTAAGGCCTCAAGACCAAGCTCCTAGATTTCGCGGGAAATTGGAGAGGAAAAGAAGAAGTGAAGGAAGAAAGAAAGAGAGAGAGAGAAAATAATTTCATATATATAGAAGATGTGATTTAATCGTGACCGTCCGTTCTTCCACGTCAGCGATCCAATTCACGAGTCAAATCGATCTCATTCATCTAACACAAAACCAAGAAACCATTGGATAAAATAAAGCAAAAAATATTATTCACAAAAATTTCTAATAAAAATATCTCAAAAGTGACTTTATCCGCTGGACGAATTTTTTGTCGGTATGCCACGGAATGCCGGCGGTAATCCGACCAGTGAGAAAAATTTGTAATTTTGAGAGAATTACGAGATTCTACAAGATCCAATAAAGCACAACACAAAGCATAAAATAGGTATCCATATACCGATACAGATACTGTGAGACGGGTCTCACAACTCTCCCCTCCTTAAAATAAATTCTGTCCTCGAAATTTTAATAAGGCTCAAAATCTAAACAATAAAAACTAGGAAAGCATGCTATTAGGAACTAAGAAGAAAACTCATATAACTATAAAATCCAAACAAGTAAAGGGAACAGGGGATTTAAAAGTGATTAACTACTGCAAACAACTACCACACACAAGTATAATGAGTTATAGAGGACACGAAATAAGTATACCTCCTGAGTCGAACAAATATGGGTAACGAGCACGAATATCATCGTCACACTCCCACGTCGAATCACCCGATGAGTGATGACCCCAAAAAACTATAACTAGTCGGATATTTTGGTTCTTGAGAACTTTCTCCCTCCGGTCAAAATAGATACGTGTCGATTCTCATAGGAAAGGTCGGTACCAATGACCAACTCCGAATGATCTAAGACATGGCTCAGATTCAAAATATACCGACGCAACTGAGATACATAAAATATGTCATGTACCTCGTGAAGCGATGGTGGAAGAGCTAATCTATAGGAGAGATCTCCGATGCGATCGAGAATATCGAACGGACCAATAAATCTAGGACTAAGCTTTCTCCGTACTCCGAATTTGATAAATCCACGGGTAGAAAAAATCCTAAGAAATACGTGGCAACCAATAGAGAACTCAATATATTGCCGATGCGAGTCTGTCCAATGACGCTGACGGTCCTGGGCTATTCTGAGATGCTATCTGATCTTTCTGATATTCTCAACTAATTGAGCTATCATCTCGGGACCAAGCATCTGCCTCTCACCAATATCATCCCAAGCTAAGGATGATCTGCATCTTCTACCATACAATACCTCGAAGGGTGCCTTCTTATTGCTCCTTTGGAAGCTACTATTGTAGAAGAACTCCACTAAGTGCAAGTGATCCTCCTATGAACTACCAAATTCAAGTGTACATGATCAAAGCATATTCTCTAAAGTTTGAATCGTATTCTCTGATTGACCATCTTTCTACGGATGGTAAGCTGAACTGAACCTCAAATGGGTGCCTAAACTCTGCTGAACTCTCTGCCAGAAATAAGAAGTAAATCTGGAATCCCTATCTGAGATAATGCTAACTGGCACTCCATGCAGTCTGACAACCTGTCTCATATACATCTCTGCTAGCTGCTCCGTAGACTGCCCGACTCTAAATGGTAGGAAGTGAGAAACTTTTGTAAGTCGATCTACTATCACTCAAATTGTATCTCTACCAGTAGGGGATCTAGGTTGTCCGGTCACAAAGTCTATAGTAATGTGCTTCCATCTCCACTCCGAAATTGATAAATGATGGGGTAATCCGGCCGCTCTCTGATGCTCAGCCTTATCCTGCTGATAGATTAAACACCAAAAAATAAACCGTGCTATCTCCCTCTTCATCCCAATCCACTAAAAGTATTATCGAATATCATGATATACCTTTCTCCCTCTAGGATAAACTGAATACTGGGAACTGTGGGCCTTTGACATAATCTTGTGCTGGATATCTCCACTCGGCACACAATGTCGACTCCCTAACCTGAGAGTCCCATCTTCGTGAATGCTCAACTCTGCTCGACATCCTATCTCACACTCTGCTCTGAGTCGCTGTAGCTTGGCATCACCTGACTGTGATTCCCTAATCCTCTCTACTATGGTAGACTGCACCTACAATCCCTCCATCAAGCCTGTATCACCGGGTAAAACCACCTCGATGCCCATCTCCTGAAGATCCTCCAGGATGTGACGCTGATCTGTCAAGAAGTAAACTCCTGCTCTCCTGCTCAAAGGATCTTCTACGACATTGGCCTTCTCTGGATGATACTGAAGGTCAAGATCGTAGTCCGTCAATAACTCGAGCCACCTTCTCTATCGCATGTTGCGGTCCTTCAATAACTCGAGCCATACCTCAAGCTCTTGTGATTTATGAAGATCTCTACCTGCTCACTATACAGATAATGCCTCCAGAGCTTGAGCGAAAACACAACCGTGACTAACTCCAAATCATGGGTCAGGTAATTCCTCTCATGGTCTCAAAGCTGCCGAGATGCATACCCTAGCCCAATGCCTGATGCATCACAGTAAATCGTGAACCCACTTGGTCCAACGTAAAGTGTCAGAATAGGAGCCAAAATTAAACTCCATTTGAGACTCTCGAAAGAAATATGACAAGCATCTGACCACTTGAAGCGCACATCCTTACATATCAGCCGTGTCAAGGGTGCGAAAATCCTAGCAAAGTCTGCCATAAAATGCCTGTAGTAACCTGCTAATCCCAGAAAATTAAGCACCTCCGAGACTGAACTAGGCACTGGCCAAATCTCGATAGCCTTTATCTTCTTGGGATCCACCTCTACGCCTCCGTCAGAAATGATGTGACCCAAGAATAAAATATGATCCAACCAAAAATTTCACTTACCGAACCTCGCATATAGTAGATGCTCCCGAAGTATCTGAAGTACTATATGAAGATGCCTCTCATGCTCTGTCTCAGTCTGATTGTAGACCAAGATATCATCAATAAACACTATCATAAACTGGTCTAGGTAAGGTATAAAGATGCGATTCATGAGATCCATAAATATCATAGGCGTATTGGTTGCTCAAAATGGCATAACGAGGAACTCCCAATGGCCATATCTAAATCTAAATGCCATCTTGGGTATATCCTACTCTCTGATCTGAACGCCATCTTGGCCATATCTATATCTGAACACCGTCTTGGGTATATCCAGCAAATTGATCTTAGAAAATATAGCTGTCCCGCTAAGCTGATCAAAAAATTTATCTATTCTAGGTAATGGATACTTGTTCTTAATGGTCACTACATTTAGGATACGATAATCAATTTACAAGCGTGATGGACCATCCTTCTTTTTAACAAGAAGTAATCCACTGGCATGAATGAATCCCTAGGTCTGGTACAGAATCTCCAACTCTGATGGTGATATCTTGTAGACTCTCTTTAAAACTGGCTCTGCCCCTGGAATTAAATCGATGTAGAACATATCTCGAACTGGCGGCATGCCTGGAAGCTAATCGGGAAATATGTCTGGGAACTCGAAGACAACTCTGGAAAATTTGTACCTCCTCGTCTACTGACATCCTCAGCATAACTGAAGAAGACTCCACCTCGCCTCTCAAAAATGAGAACTCCTTGCCAGGGAGATAAAAGATAACCTTGCCGACACGATAATCTATCGTCGTATGTCGCGTACTCAACCAATCTATTCCTAGGACTAAATTATAGTCACCTATAGGAAACTCTATCAGTCAAGCGAGAAACTCTCTACCGCGTACTATGACTCGGCTCGAGGCATAAACTCTATCTACTCCCACAAGACCATTACTAGTAAGTATATTCAACCTTACAGGTAAGGACTCAAACTTTAAGCCAACTCATATCGCGAATTATGTCGATATAAATGAGTGTGATGCACCAGAATCAAATAATACTGAAGCTAAATAAAAATACAAGATAATGGTACCTGCAACCACCTCTCCAACCGCTAGTGCCTCCTCATAAGACATACCGAAAGCCTGTCCTTGCCTTTTGGACACAGTCCCCTCTGTTGCTGCCTCTCTGCCTGACCTGAGCCTGGGCCTGAGTATACTGCTGTGGCCTCTGCTGCTGGAACGTCTAGGACTGTGTAGGTAAAGGCCTCGGGGCCTGTTGCTGCTGTACCGACGTTGGTGCCCTGGTCTGCGGAGTTGCTGACTGGACTGATGATGATCCAGCTAAATTTCTCTGGGGATAAGTGCTAACCATGTGTCTTGCTCCACCATATGCTAGACACAAATCCTGTGTCCTACGGCACTCTGCAAAGACGTGGCCTTGCTTCCCACAGTGGGAACACTCGACTGAAAATGACTGCCTCTGCTGCTGGGGACGAGTCTGAGAAGTCTGTTAAACCAAAGCTGTCTCCTTGATGACCCGATTGATAAATCTTGAACTGTCGGAGCTGGTATCGAAGGCTGTGTAGAAGATCCCCTCTGAATATAAGGCCTCTTTTGTCCCTCAACTCTGTCGACTATCCTCTGGGAGGTTTACTTGTGCCTCCTCGCTGCTCTCATCACATCATCAAAAGTTTGAAACTCATGCTGCTCCACTGCCAGTATGATCTCTAGATGAAGTCCTTGATAGAACCTGTCACTACCACATTTTTTAGGAAAGGATATTTTGGTCATTTCATAATTAATTAAATATTATACATAATTAATAATTATTTATTATATTATTTAATTATTGTTAGATGTTAGTTATTGTTTTTGCCTTGTATTTGTGGACCTAACTACTTTAGATTAGATCCATGGACCAATATTTGAAATTAGTTAGAATTGAGCCCAATTAGAAGTCCATTCATTAGGAGGATAATTAATTTAATTAAACCATTAGACTAGAACCTTCCCTCCTTAATTTTTTTTTTTATAAGATGCCCCAAGGGGTATAATGGACATTATATAGTGACTTGCAAAGAGGGTTAAGTGGCCGGTCTATACAAAGAGGGGGGGAAAGTTTCTCTCTTCTCTTTTTATTTCAAATCTAGATCTAGAATTTCCCTCAACCAAATTCTTTTATTCCCACATCAATTTCCTACCAAATTTTATCCCAATTCTTTTCCAAATCACTATTGGAGGCTAGTAGAGCAAGGATCTAGAAGGAGGAAGCAAGGATCTACAAAGAGGAGCAAGGATCTTCAAGTTGAAGGCCAATTTCATCAAATTTAGAGGTTGCATTGGGAATCCATCTCCCAATAGGTATAATTTAGTTTTTTCTCTTTAATTAGGTTCTAAATCTAAGAATTAACCATGAGATACCACCCCATATGTATAGGCTACCGATAGGAATTGGAATTGAGTTCATAGGAGGCATATGGAGAAAGTTATGGTACTTTTTGTGTCAATTTTGGAGAAATTTCGAGATTGACACTTGTTGTGTTTGTCAATTGGTCAAGACCAAATTGGCATGTGTTTGCTTCTTTGTGGCTAGTTTCATATCCACAATTGGATACGTGTAGGTCATATTCTAAACAATTTGGTGATACGTGTTGATTTGGGGATTTTTCCTCCGTCACGGGACTTTGTGCATATCATATTTTGACACGGACACATAGATGTGTGTTTGACTCTTCGTATTGTTCATAAATAATATTTTAGGCTTGCTTATGTCATTCAGGGTACGTTTGGTTGTGTGATAAACTCGTATCACAGGCGTATCATAGATCTAGTGTGATACGGATGCGATGCACTCCACGTATTTGTTGTGTTGTATTCTCGATTCAATTTCCATTGTTCTTAGCTAATTGTAGTGGATGTATTCATATGCATATATATAGATATATTGTTATGTATATATATGTAGTTATATGTGCTAGTGTATCAAGTATCTATATGCATATGTGTTGTATATATACGTAGTTATACATCTATACCTAATAGCTATTTGAATAAGTTATGTATATGAATACATGTATATTGTATATATGTATTTATGTGTATGATGCTACTATATCTATAAGTATGTATGAGAGGATGTGATATATCTACCTATATGTATATATGTAAGTTAAAATATATATATGTGCATGATTATATATATTTATATATGATGAGGGAAGTTCATTTGAGTGTATATCTATTTATATATATATATATATATATATATATATATATATATATATATATATATATATATATATATAGTCATGTATATATATTGTCACGCCCCGGTCCCAAAATATATGGAACTAGGCCACGTGGCAATAGCCAGCTGTCACTTCTCCGCGAATATCCTAATTTAATGGATCCAACGAAGAGTGCTACACTGTCCTAACTACTAACATATCCCATATAAATCAACAACAGGTAATCTAATCTCATCCACAAAAATAAACAGCAAAAATGTACTAATAATAACTGCTGGAAGATAAATGCCAGTCTCAAAATATCATAGTACAACCAAGAATGTCTGGTGGGGACAAACTCACTACTATGACAAAATAAAAGTACTGAAATGATAGATAAAAGATAATGACTAGGGCATCGGCTGACTAGATAATGATGCACCCAATCCTAGGTAGAAGGCCTACCAACTGATCACGAAAACTCTGACAGTAGTACCTCTAGCTCCTCAGCTATAGCGTACCTAGTCTCCTGTCCTGGTCCGTACACCGTGGTGTAATATGCCTCGTCTAAATCTGAAAAGGTACAAGGTCCTCAGAGAGACGTAATAAGATACATAGAAATATGACATATATGTGAATACTGAATAAAATAAATACAATAAAGGGTGTGCTAACCATCTAAGTGAATGCAATGTGAGGACAACTTTGGTACGTATGGGTAGGTGTAGGCATAACGTCCATACCGCTCTGAAGAACGGGGAATCTGCAAGTATATAACGTCCATACCGCTCTGAAGAACGGGGACTCTGAATAGTATAACGTCCATACCGCTCCGAAGTACTGGAAATCTGCATAATATATAACGTCCATACCGCTCCGAAGAACGGAGAATTTGCATAAAGGGAGTCATTGGATCCGTAGCTCCTCTGGATACTACGGATTCCAATGTGTGTATCCCATATTCCTAGTAGCTGTCCTCCCCGCCCAATGTAGATACACAGGTCAAATACTCGACGTGCATACTACGTATCTATATGCCAAGTCTCTAGTAACATAAAATATAAACCTGAATTACATACTAACCATGATGCATGTCACACGCACTGATAGCTAATCGAGTACGCGAACCCGCATCCCAATATGAATGTCACTGTGAAACGTGTAAAAGTGTCCGGTCTCGGAGAATATCAGAGTATCCTCCCACGGGGGTGAGTCTGCTAGGGACTAGGTCATGTATACTAAATCATTGATGCATCCGTCGACGGCACCCTAGTAAATCTCGGACGCGCACAATCATATAAAATAAAATAACCAGGTATCATACAATATGTACAGCATTTAATTTAAACAGTAAATATAGCAAGGTATCTTGCCTGAATCCTCAAGCTGTGGATGCCAATAGCCTGCTCTTGCGGTATTTTCTGGCTGATCCAATGGTCCTAAACACACAATATAATATAGCTATCTAACATCAGACACTAAGACTATATGCAGACACTACGTTGCTCTTAGGAACTGTCACAAGTTTACGACTGATCGAAGATAGCGTCACGTGTGCACGTAGCTAGGATGTACACATGTTTTGTCTTTGTCAACGTGTGTCTTGAGACAATAATTACTACGTTTATGGTTTTACGAACTTACATTACGTCTTGTTGCATTACGCCATTAATTCTCATGTAAAATGTACTAGGTCAAGTCTACGTTTCCCGGTGAATTATGAGTACTTATATTAAGTCAGACTATTATGGTAATTATTATCCATTAATTTACTGTTTAAGTCTAATTTGTATACATACTCAAATATAGGGTTTCTTGCATAAATTGCTTGTGTCCACGTGACTATTCCCGACACAACTTGACGACACACGATATAACTACACAGGATACGAGTTATAACTATACGAGGCTGTTCGTGGGGGTCTGTGTTCGTAGTCTGGACGTCCTCCTGCGAGGGTGGCAGTCCGGCGTCGGCCGACGTTGAGCAGCAGCGGCTGCAATAGCAACCGTAGTAGCCACAACAGTTCTGCAGTAGTGGCAGCTTCTGGCCGACGATGTCTGGTGGTGGAGACGGTGGTCCGACGGGGTAGGCAGCGGAAGAGGCTCGCGAGGATGGCAGATCTGGAGTGGTGGTGTTGAGAGGGGTCAGTTAGGTCGGGTTGTATTGTTGCGGGTGGTGGTTTGAGTGGCCGACGATGTTGGATGGTAGGAAAGGCGGTCAGGCGGCTGTGTCAGGCGGAAGGGGGTCTACAGTGGTGGTGGCTTGCGGTGGAGGTGGCTCCGTCCGTCGGTGTAGGGAAGTCGGGTGGCGGGAAGGAGAGGTATTGTCGATGGTTGGGGAAAGGGGAGGTTGAGGGTGGTGGTGCAGCCGGTGCCAACTATTGCAGGCGTTTGGCAGGGTGGTCCGGCGACCTGAGGGGGCTGTGGTGGTGAGTGTTGGGAGGTCGAGGAAGGGAGTAGGGTGCTCGGCAAGGGTTCGGCTAGGGTTTGGAGAGGGTGGTGATGATTTTGTTTTTAGGGTTTTAGTATAGGAATATGTGTATTTATATGGGAGGGGATTTATGGGCTGTCTTTGGGACTTGGGCCTGTCTGGACTCGTTGGGGTGGGAGCTGATCCACATAAAAGGGTATAAATGGGCTTGGTGGGGGTGAAATTGCTCTTAATTTAATTTTATTAAAAACAAGGCGCATGGTGTTCTTTAATGTATTGAAAACACATGGAACTAGATTTGGGAGGGAAACAAGCATCATGAGCGTAGCAGGCTCGGAATAGGTCAATGCCCATATTTGGGTTAAACGGAGTTGGGTTGTGGTTGAGTCTTAAATTCAATTGGAAAAGGGTAATTATGAGGAATTGATTTTATTGGGATAATACATAGACGTTTGTAACAATATTGCGCAGCTCAATTTGGAGAACAATATTGAGTATCTAAATGTCACACAAGGTCAGATGGTAGTCTGGCGTGTATAGGGGATGTGTCATTAATTAGTTTGAGGGTAACTACTAGTGTAGCACTCCAAACCTCAAAGCTACGGTATGGGGTATTAAGTCTCTTAATTGTTGCGCATTAATTCAAATTGTATCTAAATTAATTCTAGTTTCTCCACTTAAATTAAATAAATCCTAAATTGGTCGAAGGGGTTTACAATCTACCCTCCTTAGTGTATTTCGTCCTCAAAATTAAAATATACGCATGGTAAGAAACTACTGACTAAAATTAAAACTACTACATACCTATGCCTTCGAAGAGATGGGGATAGCACTGTCAAATATACTCCTCACGTTCCCAGGTCGACTCGCCTGGTGCATGATGTCTCCATGCGACGCGGAATAGGGGGATAGTCTGACCTTGCAATACCTTCTCGCTCCTGTCCAGGATCTCAACTGGCTCCTCTTGGTAGGATAAACTCGGGCCGACTGTGATCTCGGAATGGTCAAGTACATGACTCGGATCCGGTATGTACATCCTCAGCTGAGATACATAGAAAACGTCATGGACTCCTTCTAAAGTCTGCGGTAAGGCTAATTTGTAAGCAACCTCTCCGACGCGTTCTAACACGTCGAATGGTCTGATGTACCTCGGACTCAGCTTTCTTCTGCCTCCAAATCTGATAGTCCCTCGAATAGGTAAAATCTTTAGAAACACGTGATCTCCAACCTGGAACTCTAGGAGTCGTCGATGCGTATTCGCCCAGGGCTTCTGCCTGTCCTATGCTACTCGTAGATGTCCTTGGATCTTCTTTATCTTCTCTACTATACGAACAACCAACTCTGTTTCGAGAATCTGTCTCTCGCCTATATCGCTCCAATATACGGGGGAACGATATTTTATTCTATACAATGCTTCATAGAGAGCCATCTGGATGCTCGCTTGATAGCTGTTGTTGTAGGAAAATTCGACCAAGTACAAATGGTCCTCCCATGATCCTCCGAAATCAAGCATGCACGCTCCTAACATGTCTTCCAATGTCTGAATGGGGCACTCTGACTGGCCATCTGTCTGTGGATGATACGATGTGCTAAACTTTAGGCGGGTACCGAGACTCTCTTGCATACTCCGCCAAAAGTAAGATGTAAACCTCGTATCCTTGTCAGACACGATGCTAACTGGCACTCCATGCAGTCACACAATCTCTCTCATGAACATATCTGCTAAGACCTCTGTAGATTGCCCAACTCTGAAGGGTAAAAAGTGGACGGACTTGGTGAGTCTATCTACGATTACCCATACTGTATTGCAACCACTAGGACTCTTCGGAAAGCCCATAACAAAGTCCATAGTGATGTGCTCCAATTTCTATTCCGGTATCGGAAGCGGTTAAAGTAATCCTGCAGATCTCTGATGCTCAGCCTTGACTTGCTGACACACCAGGCACTTCGCTACAAAGCGTGCTATCTCTCTCTTCATTTCATGCCACCAGTAGTACTGTCTCAAGTATCTGTACATCTTCGTACCTCCTGGATGAATAGAATAGGTTGAACTGTGTGCCTCTGTCATCAACTCCTGCCGAAGTTCTCCATTTGGAACATAGAAATGATCTCCATATCTTAAAGTTCCGTCTTCATGTATACGCAGTCCTGTCTGTAATCCAGCCTCTATCCTCTGTCTAAGCCTCTGAAATCTGGCATCTGTTGGCAAAGCAGCCTTGATCCTCTCCACTAAGGTTGATTGTAACTGAAAACTCGACAACTGTCCATCTACTCCGGGCATAACAACCTCTATACCCATCTGCTCTAGATCTCTCAACAGATGTTGTTGGGTAGTCAGGAAGAATGCCATGGGCCTTCGGCTCAACGCGTCAGCTACTACGTTGGCCTTTCCCGGATGGTACTGTAGCTCAATTTCGAAGTCTATCATCACCTCGAGCCAACGTCTCTGTCTCTGATTCAGGTCCTTCTGAGTGTAGACGTACTTTAAGCTTTTGTGGTCAGTAAATATCTCCACTCTTTCTCTATATAAGTAGTGCCTCCAAAGCTTTAAAGCAAAGATCACTGCTGCAAGTTCCAAGTCGTGGGTGGGATAGTTCTTCTCATGTGTCCTCAACTGCCTAGAGGCGTAAGCCACAACCTTTTCATGCTGCATCAAGACACATCCTAACCCTTTCCCGGATGCATCGCTATAGATCACGAATCCTCCGAGTCCAGAAGGTATGGTCAAGATAGGTGCTGTAGTCAAACGCTTCTTCAGCTCGTCGAATGCTTTCTGGCACTCCTCTGTCCAAGTGAACTCCTGCTCCTTACGGGTCAGGCGGGTCATCGGCTCTACAATCTTCGCGAAGTTCTCTACGAACCTCCGTTAATATTCGGCAAGTCCTAGGAAACTTCTTACCTCTGAGACATTTGTTGGGGTAGGCCATGTCTTTACTGATAAAATCTTTGCCGAATCTACTGAAATGCCATCTCCTGAGATAACGTGTCCAAGGAAAGCGACACGATCTAAAAAAAACTCGCACTTGCTCAGCTTAGCATAAAGCCTCTCTCTCCTCAGCGTCTCTAACACTAGTCTCAAGTGCTCTTCGTGTTCCTCGTGGCTTTTCGAATACACCAAAATCTCGTCGATGAAGACTACTACGAACCGGTCTAAGTATTGGTGGAATACTCTGTTCATCAAATTCATAAATACAGTAGGTGCATTCGTCAGTCCAAAAGGCATCACTAAGAACTCATAGTGACCATAACGAGTCCTGAAGGCTGTCTTTTGAATGTCTTCTCTTCGTACCTTTACTTGATGATAATCCGATCTCAAGTCGATCTTTGTGAACACTACTGCTCCTGTCAGCTGGTCGAACAAATTATCTATCTGCGACAGGGGGTACTTGTTCTTGATAGTCAAAGCATTAAGGGCTCTGTAATCAATGCACATGCGTACTGTTCCATCCTTCTTAGGTACAAATAATACTGGTGCTCCCCAGGGTGATCTACTAGGACGAATAATTTCCTTGCTCTGCAACTCCTCTAATTGTAGGTTCAGCTCATCTAACTTTTTCTTCGCCAATCGGTACACATTAGAAGATACCGGTGCTGCTCCGGGTACTAGCTGAATAGTGAACTCTACATCTCTATCTAGGGGTAAGCCTGACAATTCTTCGGAAAAAACATCCTCAAATTCTGCAACTATCGGTAGGGGTACCATCTTCATAGCCATGTAGGTTCCAGCTATATGTCCTACTCCTTGCTCGACAGTCCCTCGCATATACTCGAACTCCGGTTAATCTAGCGGTCTAAAAGTGACGCTACCCTTCCGATAATTCAGTATGGCATTATATTGGCTTAACCAGTCCATGCCTAGCACAACATCAAAGTATGGCATGGATAATACCAAGAATCGTGCTCTCATCTCTCTACCACATACGAATACCGAACACGTTCTGATAGTGCTGGTAACCGGCACGATACCTCCTCCAGTAAGAATCTTCTAACTCTTAGGTAAGGGGGAAGTAATTAGTCTATGCATTGCTACAAATCCAATAGATATGAACGATAAAGTAGCTTCAGAATCAAATAATGTAGTTGCAGGTAATGATGCAACTAAAATGGTACCTGTAATCGCGTTTCCTTCTGTTTTCTCCTAAGTAGCTGCTAGTGCAAAGGCCTGTCCGAGCGTCTGTCCTGCTGTCTGCTGTCAGGCTCGATCAAACTGTGCATGCGGTGGGGCCAAGGGTGGTCCCCTCTGGAATCCTCCAGGTGCTGGTGGACGCTGTCCTCCTAGCGGGGGTAGTATCCTCGAAACTGGTGCTGCTGGCCTCTGTCCGGTCGGCGGTGCTATGTCTCTACGCTGTGGGCAGTCGCGGGCATGGTGCTAGTTCACCCCACAGATCATGCATATGCCTAGTCTCTTTAGGCAGTCCTTCTGATAATTTCCTCTCTTACCACAGTAGTTGCAAGATGAAAGCTCATTTTTCTTGTATGGTGCTATCCTCTGCTGCGTCTGTACTCCAGGACGACGGATCGGTCCTCCTGCTCTGGGCTGGGCACTGGCTGGTGTGGTCGCGCTGGAACATCATGCTCCTCTGCCGATGGCCTCCTGGATCCTCGCCTCAGTAAGAACCTCCTCATAAGAAATCCTTGCCTGTGTGGTGGTATACCTCTACAGCTCGAAAGTAAGGCCGTGATAGAATCTCTGGGCTTTCTTTAGATCATTGGGTATCAGGACGGCACCAAATCTGCTAAGTCTGCTAAACTCCGTATCGTATGCGTCAACAGTCATATTCCCCTGTTCTAGATGTAGAAACTGGAAGTACAGGGCATTTCTGACTGTAGCTGGAAAATACTTCGCATTGAAGTATTCTAAGAATTGTTCCCAAGTCTGGTTATTGCCTACACTGCGCTCAATAGAATCCCACCAGTGATGGGCATTGCCTTTTAATTGGGCCCTCACCGCGGTCATCCAAAGGTTTGAATGCAGTTGTGAGGCCTCTAGTAGCATCTTCGTGTTGGCGACCCATTCGAAGATCTGCTCAATAGTCTCGTTGCCTGAGAAAATATCTGGTCCCATCTGTCGGAACCATCTAACAGTGCCACCGGTCTGAGCTGGTGGAGGTGCTGGTGCTGGTGTTGTGATAGGTGTCCTCTCTAGTACTGCCATCAAACTCTATCTCAACGTCTCTGTCTGATGCCACTGTGCTTGCATCATAGTCTGGAAGAACTGAAGCATCTATGGCTATCCATTTGATAGTGGCATCTGGGGTGGATAAGGTGGAGGTAGGGGTAATGGGACCTCTGGCTGTGCGGTAGGTGTCTCCTCAGATGTTGGCCTCTCAGTCTGTGGCATCGGTGTAGCTCCTGATGTCTGTACCTTAAAATGCTGCATAGGGATCGTCTGGGAAGTCTGTCCCTCGGGCTGCGGGGTAGGATCATCCTGAGAAGTCTCGTGCCAATATATCAGCGGGGTCTGTAACGGTGGTTGCCCTTGGGGTACCTCCTCTCTTTGGGTGGTGTTGCCTGGCACCGCGGTACTGGGTGCTCCTCGTCCACTGTGCAAGTTCTTCTTGCTGCAAGAGATAGGACTTCATTAAAGAGAGTACGGAATCAAACAAACAAGATGCAGATATTTAGAAGTAACACGAAGGAAATTCAAAAACGTAATCAATGTGGATGAGACCTAGTAATTTTTATTCTATTGCAGGCTCGCTGGACATGTTACCATTCTACAAGTGAATAAGTGGACCTGTATGGGCCACCACTAAAACTATGTCACGCCCCGGTCCCAAAATATATGGAACTAGGCCACGTGGCAATAGCCAGCTGTCACTTCTCCGCGAATATCCTAATTTAATGGATCCAACGAAGAGTGCTACGTTGTCCTAAATACTAACATGTCCCATATAAATCAACAACAGGTAATCTAATCTCATCCATAAAAATAAACAGCAATAATATACTAATAATAACTATTAGAAGATAAACGCCAATCTCAAAATATCATAGTACAACCAAGAATGTCTGGTAGGGACAAACCCACAACTATAACGAAATAAAAGTACTGAAATGATCGATAAAAGATAATGACTAGGGCATCGGCTGACTAGATAATGATGCACCCAATCCTAGGCAGAAGGCCTACCAACTGATCACGGAAACTCTAACGGTAGCACCTCTAGCTCCTCAGTTGTAGCGTACCTAGTCTCCTTTCCTGGTCCATACACCATGGGGTAATATGCCTCGTCCAAATCTAAAAAGGTACCAGGTCCTCAGAGGGACGTAACAAAATACATAGAAATATGCCATATATGTGAATACTGAATAAAATAAATGCAATAAAGGGTGTGCTAACCATCTAAGTGAATGCAATATAAGGACAACTTTGGTACATATGGGTAGGTGTAGGCATAACGTCCATACCGCTCTGAAGAATGGAGAATCTGCAAGTATATAACGTTCATACTGCTCCGAAGAACGGGGAATCTGAATAGTATAACGTCCATACCGCTCCGAAGAACGGGGAATCTGCATAATATATAACGTCCATACCGCTCCGAAGAACGGGGAATCTGCATAAAAGGAGTCATTGGATTCGTGGCTCCTCTGGATACTACGGATTCCAATGTGTGTATCCCATACGCCTACTAGTTGTCCTCCCCTGTCCAATGTAGATACACAGGTCGAATACTCGACGTGCATACCACGTATCTATATGCCAAGTCTCTACTAACATAAAATATAAACCTAAATTACGTACTAACCGTGATGCATGTTACACACACTGATAGCTAGTCGAGTACGCGAACCCGTATCCCAATATGAATGTCACTGTGAAACGTGTAAACGTATCCGATCTCGGAGAATATCAGAGTATCCTCCCTCAGGGGTGAGTCTGCTAGGGACTAGGTCATGTATACTAAATCATCGATGCATCCGTCGACGGCACCAAAGTAAATCTCGGACGTGCATAATCATATGAAATAAAACAACAAGGTATCATACAACATGTGCAGCATTTAATTTAAATAGTAAATATAGCAAGGTATCTTGCCTGAATCCTCAAGATGTGAATGCCAATAGCCTGCTCCTGCGGTATCTCCCGACTGATCCAATGGTCCTAAACACACAATATAATATAGCTATCTAACATCAGACACTAAGACAATATGCAGACACTACGTTGCTCTTAGGAACTGTCACAAGTTTACGACTGATCGAAGACAACGTCACGTATGCACGTAGCTAGGATGTACACGTATTCTATCTTTGTCAACGTGTGTCTTGAGACAATAATTACTACGTTTATGGTTTTACGAACTTATATTACATCTTGTTGCATTACGCCAATAATTCTCATATAAAATGTACTAGGTCAAGTCTATGTTCCCTGGTGAATTATGAGTGCTTATATCAAGTCAGACTATTAGGGTAATTATTATCCATTAATTTACTGTTTAAGTCTAATTAGCATACATACTCAAATATAGGTTTTTTTTACATAAATTGCTTGTGTCCATGCGACTATTCGCGACACAACTTGACAACACGCAATATAACTACACAGGATACGAGTTGTACCTATACGAGGCTATTCGTGGGGGTCTGTGTTCGCAGTCTGGATGTCCTCCGGCGAGGGTGGCACTCCGGCGTCGGCCGGCGTTGAGCAGCAGCGGCAGCGGCTGTAACAGCATCTGCGGTAGCCACAATAGTTCTGCAGCAGTGGCAGCGTCTGGCCGGCGATGTCAGGTGGTGGAGACGGTGGTCCGGTGGGGTAGGCGGCGGAAGAGGCTTACGGGGGTGGCGGATCTGGAGTGGTGGTGTTGAGAGGGGTCGATTAGGTCGGGTTGTGATATTGCGGGTGGTGGTTTGAGTGGCCGGCGGTGTTGGATGGTTGGGAAGGCGGTCAGGCGGCTGTGTCAGGCGAAAGGGGGTCAACTATGGTGGTGGCTTGCGGTGGAGGTGGCTTCGTCCGATCAGTATTGGGAAATTGGGTGGAGGGAAGGAGAGGTGTTGTCGATGGTTGGGGAAAGGGGAGGTTGAGGGTGGTGGTGCAGCCGGTGCCAACTGTTGCAGGCGATTGGCAGGGTGGTCCGGCGACCTGAGGGGGCTGTGGTGGTGAGTATTGGGAGGTCGAGGAAGGGAGTAGGGTGCTCGGCAAGGGTTCGACTAGGATTTAGAGAGGGTGGTAATGATTTTGTTTTTAGGGTTTTAGTATAGGAATATGTGTATTTATATGGGAGGGGATTTATGGGCTGCCTTTGGGACTTGGGCCTGTCTGGACTCGTTAGGGTAGGGGCTGATCCATATAAAAGGGTGTCAATGGGCTTGGTGGGGTATCACTTAGGGTAAAATTGCTCTTAATTTAATTTTATTAAAAGCAAGGTACATGGTATTCTTTAATGTATTAAAAATACATGAAACTAGATTTGGGTGGGACACAAGCATCATGAGCATAGCAGGCTCGGAATAGGTCAATGCCCATATTTGGGTTAAACGGTGTTGGGTTGTGGTTGAGTCTTAAATTCAATTGGAAAAGGGTAATTATGAGGAATTGATTTTATTGGGATAATACATAGACGTTTGTAAAAATATTGCGCAACTCAATTTGGAGCACAATATTGAGTATCTAAATGTCACACAAGGTCAGATGGTAGTCTGGCGTGTCTAGGGGATGTGTCGTTAATTAGTTTGAGGGTAACTACTAGTGTAGTGCTCCAAACCTCAAAGCTATGGTACGGGGTATTAAGTCTCTTAATTGTTGCGCATTAATTCAAGTTGTATCTAAATTAATCCTAGTTTCTCCACTTAAATTAAACAAATCCTAAATTGGTCGAGGGGGTTTACATATATATATATATATATGTATAAAGTTGTGTGTGCAAGAGGGGAGGGGCTCGACAGGAAGTAGCAGCAATAAGAGAAGGAGCAGCAGCAGCATCATGTAGACTAGTAACAGCAACAAGTAGACCAGCAAGCAGTAACAACACAGCGAGGAGAAAAAATAAGCAGTAGCCGCACAGCGAGGTAGCTCGGGACAGGGAGCTCTGCACTGTATAGTACATTCGACAGAAAATCCCAGCAGCAGCAGCAACTCGAACGAGCAACAGCACTGTGCTCGTGCACAGTAAACCAGAGTATCAGTTTAGTATCAGCGTATCAATAGGGTATTGGTTCAGTTAACTGGTTTTAAGCACAGGTAGTTAGTGTTAATGATTAGCAATTAGTAGTTAGCTAGAAAGTAGTTATATATGCATTGTTAGTTGATGGTATGATATATATATTAGTAGTTATATGGTTATATATATATCTTATATACTAGAGATAGACTCATGCAACCTAGAAATAGGTAGTTTGACCAAGGTTGACCGGTTTGACTTAGAGTTGACCTACTTTGACTGTTTTGACTTAGAAATGGCTCTTTGACCTAGATGTTGACTAGTTTAACTTATTTTTATTCCGAAACCTTATAATGATGTTATATTCCCTATCCAGGTCTTCAAGGCACCGTACCAAACTTCCGTGATACTATTTACCAAACTTCAGGCGAGTATATTCTCTGATAGTTTCTCATTTATGATATCCTCTATGTTTATTGTATTTAGTATAGATATCCTTAATTTCTTGACACGATGGTTATACGGATTGGTATATACGGATCTCGTCATGAGATATTATTGCTTGGTATATATGGTGTATCTTATGCAAGCCTTGTTTCCTTGTTTCTTGTACATGTACAGACACTGATTCTCAGGAAGACTAGCTATCTTTCTAGAGAATTTTGTGCTATAACGTACCATGGTTGGATCCACTATACCAGCCGGGGTTGGGGAGTATGTACTGTTGATATATGATCATACCCTCCTTTTATCAAGTCTTGTTCATTGAATAGTGTTAATCATGCACCGCACGTATGATTAGCCAGGCCATACATCTTGTATCAAGTTCCCAAGCCGATCATATGTTAAAGCTGGTACTCACTCACTTAGTCATTTAGTATTCTTGTCCATTGCCATATTATTTATTCTTTTATTTATTTTTAGTATTTCCTTTATTGTATATCTTTTGTATCTATTATTGCATCTTGTATATTCATATCTATTTACTGTTGCATAGTTTTTATCATTGATTATAACTGTTATTAGAGATGTACTATGCTTCTTTCCTGACTGGATATATTTTTTCCAGATTACACTGAGGAGTGGTACCCTACTCATTACGGGTCTCAAGATTTTGTGGGCTTAAAGTCAGAGATTCTGACTCAGGAGGGACTCATCCCGACTGAGACAGACGACCTAGGACTCATAGCTTAGATGTTTGGTTATTCTTTTGTACTAGATTTATCTCCAGCTTATTGTTTAGTATTTCTTCAGACTCATTGATGTTATTACTTTTGACTCAAGAGTTGTATTGTGACTATTTTATTTTTTTATCATATTCATGCTCATTTCTATCTTAGATCTGTGATTAAGTATATTGACATTGTTGGTGGCTCATTATATTGTTAGATAGATTACCCAAATAATGTTCTACTATCGATTTTATGGCATAGGCTAGGCGTTGTTCCCAACTTGCATCCCTACACCGGTACGGGTCGTGACAAAACCTTCTCGCCCGGTCCAACTCGATCGCCACCAAGGTGGGAGCAAACCGACTGAGCCTGCAATATTTTGCTGCATATCCTTCGACGGTCCTACTCATCTACTTGAGGTTGTTAAACCTCTGCTGTAAGTCATAATGTGACACCGCGTCATAGTATCAGATCAGAAATCTCTCGCCGAAGTCCGCCCATAGAATTGGTGCCGTCAGCGAAACCTCCTGAGCTGCCCACCAATCGCTCCCTAGCCGAAACGAAATCCAGTAGCTGTAGCCTAACCACCACCACTCACTCTATAGCCTGAACTACTACTACCTCGATTATGGCCTCAATATCCTGGAGCTATACGTCAGACGTAATCGCATCCTCAGTACCAAAGAAGTCCGGGGGATGGAGATGCCTGAAGTCGTTCGCAGAATTATAGGTCTGAGAACCACCTCACTCCACAACTGTCTGGACTAACTTAGTGAGAATGTCACTCTATCGCTGGTATATTGCCATAAAACCTGTCAGAACGTCCAACAGTACTCGAACAACATATGGCTGCTCTGACTTATCCGGCTGAACTGTACTACCGGTAGATTAGGCTGAACTTACAACTCTGGCTCAGGATCTATCCTCGACTCTGCTCCTGAATGCTAAGGCTGAGCCCCAGGAATCGACTATCCATCGTGATGCTGATTTGCTATCGTCTGAACCCGAATGATCTGATCAAAAGGACCAGGAACAGTGCCCCTAAAAGTCGAAGGTCACAAAGATTAAAATTGAGGGACAGGATAGAGTAAGGATGAAAGCAAATATTAGGCCAAAGATCAGAGGTATAGGGTAATCTAAAATAGGATCAAGGAGGAACAAATAGGATTGAGACTTCTTATAACCGATAACCCCCACACATTTGAAAACCAAACCTGCATGGGCCACCACTAAAATTCTGTCAGGCCCCAGGCCTGGAAAATTGGAGAGCGGAGGCTGACAAAGCCAGCTATGTATACCAGAGTACTCCAGTACCCTGAGATACAATCACAGTTATGAATAGACATAGGGGATAATACTATAAGCCATCAGTCAACCTAGGTCAAACAATCCTACTATCTCAATCATAAGCAAAAAATCACAATGTTCAAGGAAATATGATCAACAGAAGCAAAATAGTAAAGCATCCCAAACTATATATATAGCTAATCATGAAGCTAGTAATACAAAATAAAAAACTAGTAAGGGTGTAAGTCTTACGTGATCAACTTTAGCTATAGTCTAGAATATGCTAATCATGTCATGCCTAGTAGGCGATATAACAAATCCAAAATATGAGCTAACAGGTGCTCGGGGCTAAATGCCACAAAAGAATATGTACAATAAGTGAGAGAACAAGATAAGAATCTAGTCAATCGGTTTGGTGCTCTGCGTGGTCACCATCATCGGGAAGTAACAGAAGATCCTCTGGCTCTGCTACCGGATTTGGCCAAGCAAAACCAGAGGGGTCAGACCCCAAATATCAAGTACCAAAAAGTTGGCCAAATTATGAACTAAAACCAGCAAGACAACATAGAGCTACAATATCCTAAGCAACATATAAGCACCATGTATAATGTGAGGTGCACCGGAAAATAAGAAAATAAAACTGGTAACATATAAAAAAAAAGGACGAAAACATGTACGAGATCATGCAAGGTAAAAATAAGCATATAAGTAAACTGGAAGAAGAAAAATAACGAGAAAAGAACTAGTACAGTGTTGGAAGCATGCAAGGGGAATATGTAAGGAACAATACATATAAGATAAATAGCGGACAAGACAATAGACATGAGTGCACTATGCCGGTTCACTGTCAGGCAAGCAAAGCAATATAAGGCCAGAAAAGAAATGGACTCCATCTATTAATCACGGCCTAGCAAGAAGTACGCCTTACTACATTAGCTAACTAGGGTTATCACAAGTCCTAATTACTAACAACTGTAATTTAAGATTTTTATTTGGTCGTATGCCCTACAGACTGTCCAAGCTACCCAAACGTCAGACGATAGTAAAATAAATAATAGTAGATACACCACCCCCAGGAGAGAGATGCTCCTAATCCAAGTCACTCAAAGGCAAACCTGAGTAAGTCAATATAATATGCCCCACATGATGGTAAGCTTGAAATATGCTCTACTCAACAACATGCTACAAGTCCATCAATCAGTAAAATTTTTTGGGGCACATGACTGCATGCAACTAGGAGATCCTCCCCAATGCTCTTATTATTATTGCTAGTTATTAATCCTTAACATTTAAGTTTAGGATTCCGGGTGTGACATTTTGCAGAATTCTTCCTAGACATGATGCTCCCCACAGGGATGAACTAGGTAAGGTAATATTTTGACAAGAACAATCACAAGACTATACGAAAATACAACCATATAGTTATAGGCAAGATGAGCGTGCGCTATAACAAGCCACAACAGTCAATAAACCAGTCAGGAATCAGGAGTGTACCACTATGGTTCACTATCAGGTAAGTACCGGATATGTCTAGACAGATGTATAATGGGTAGGTGTCCCTAAATCTACACATTTGTAGCAGGAGTGCACCACGACGGGTCACTATGAGGAACATACAGGACAGGGTATAATGGGTAGTTGTCCCAAACTATACATAAAGTTAGGATATGGTACAATAGGCAGGTCAATAAGATAAACAAGTAGAGCCAAGAAGTAACACAGGGAAGATATATATATGTGTCGGTTCATGCAAAGAAAGTATCACAGACGAAAGATAAAAGAAAAGACAAAACATGCAAAAATAGGGTCATTCGGATTATTCGAGGGATCTCCTCGGATCACCGTCGGATCATCCGATCTGTCATAGCAAGTAATGGGCCATAATTTAGATCATCCGTTGGACTGCCTCGGATCACTATCATATCATCCGATTGGTCACAACAAGTAAGGGGCCGCAATTTGGATCATCCGTCGGACTGCCGTGGATCGCCGTTGGATCATCCGATTGGTCCCAACAAGTAATGGGCCACAATTAGGATCATCCGTCGGACTGTCGGAATCACCTTCGGATCATCCGAGTGGTCACAGAAACCCGGACATAAAATATTTTTGAGACTTGTTTGAGCCGTAAAAACTCTGTTCTAACTCAAAATTTGGATTTTCAAAGGTCAAAATTATATAGGATCAAATTTTCAACAGCCTGGGGACATTCGATTTTACCAACTTTGAGATTTGGTAGATTGATTCTGAGATATACCGTACAAGTAATTTAAGGGAAAAACCAAAACTTATGAGGAATCCACAAAACTCAAAACTACAAAAATAGAAACTAGGCATGGGTCTCAAGTAGCACATTAACTATGTCTCATGGTGATCACACCGGCTATCATTTCTATGCCGAGTTTTCTAACGGGTAAATACCAGGGATTTTACAGAAAAAGTGAAAACCAAGTTGAAACCATTTTCGAAAATATGCACAAGGTTAAAAATTACTAGAGAAATATATTTAATAAAATAAGCTTTACAAAATTCTAATCAAACAAGCTCAAAGAAAATAAAAACTGTAATAAAATTATATCATTCTGTATTTTAGAAAGATTTACTTGACTAAAGCCAAGCTCCCAGCCTAAACCTTCAACTCCACTACCGAGAGGGGTTCAAAAACCACACTCAAAGACCTCAAGGCCAAGCTCCTAGATTTTGCGGAAAATTGGAGAGGAAATAAAGAAGTGAAGGAAAAAATAAAATAGAAGAGAGAGAGAGAGAGAGAGAGAGAGAGAGAGAGAGAGAGAAAATAATTTTATATATATAGAAGAGGTGATTTAATCGTGACCATCTGATCCACTTTATCAGCGATCCAAGTCACGAGTCAAATCGATCTCATCCATCTAATACAAAACCAAGAAACCATTGGATAAAAGAAAGCATTAAACACTTTTCACAAAAATATCTAATAAAAATATCTCAAAAGTGACTTTATTTGCCGGACAAAGTTTTTGCCGGTATGTCGCGGAATGCCGACATAAATCTGGTCAGTGAGAAAAACTTACAATTCTGAGGGAATTTTGAGATTCCAAGAGATCTAATAAAGCACAACATAAAGCATAAAATACGTATCCATATACCAATACAGATACTGTGAGACGGATCTCACACCATGCCCTATCATATTATGCAAGTTCCCAAGATGATCATATGTCAACAGTAATACTTCAAAGCATGTAGTTAGTATAGTTCCTTTCTGTCTATTTTATTTTACTGAGATGTTCTTTATTGCTCTGTCTAATCATTTCTTTGCCATATAGTTGTGTTTATCCATTTTCCATATTGATATTTCAGTTATGATTCATTTATTTATTCTCATCTTGTATTGCACTCATTATTACTGTTTTATAGTCTTTGTCATTTAATTGGAACTGCTGTTAGAGATGTGCTCGTTCCATCCTGACTGGATATATTTTTTCAGATGACTACTTAGAGGATTATTGTCCGACTTTTTACAGTGCGTAGGAGGGAGTAGCAGACATGAACTCTGTAGCGCAGGCGTGATTGCCGGAAGGTCTAGCCGGAGTCACTAGTTATATTTGTTAGTTTCTTTTTATATTTTGGTACCTGATTTATCTCTGACATATATTAGAGAATTGGATGTTATTATTTAAAGTTTAGATTTATATTATTGTTTAGACTTTGTGGTTGTGATTGGATTCTTCTTTGATATCTTATCGTTCTTTAGTTCTGTGATTGAGTATTTCGTATTATATTTTTATATCATTGTCTTCTTATGGAGTTGGATAATTATGTGAGATTTCTAGTTAGATAGTCTTGACCTAGACATCGTTCTACTATCGATGTTGTGACGTAAGCTGGACGTACCCACGTACTCGTACCCTCATATCGGGTGCGGATCATGACAGCCGGCCAAGGAGTCAGCCTCGATGTTCTACAGTTGAGGGACGTGCACTATGAAGAACCCCTCGAAGGTGGAGATTATTTTAAGCGCGACTTGGTGGTAGGGAATCAAGTCCTCGTTCTGGACCTTATATTCACCCTGGACCTGACTGACTATCAGCTTGAAGTTGCCGTAGGCCACTAGGTAGTCTACTCCCATTTATTTAGCGATACTCCCATTTATTTAGCGAGTTATAGCCTAATGGCGAGGGCATTGTACTCAGCCTCATTGTTGGAGCATGGCTCTGTAAGGGATTAAGCACGGTTTATGACCAAATCGTGTGGGAAAATCAGTTCTATCATGATGCTTACAATAATATCGCCTTTGGGCCCTGTTCTTGAAGCACCATCGAAGAACAATCGGCAAACAATTTCTGCACTTGTGGTCATATTTGAGTCCGTTACTTTATTTGGGATATCCTCGTAGGGCTTTGAGGTTTCCGGTATAGGGTAGACTGCCAGGAAATCTGCCAATGCTTGGCCTTTAACCATCCTTTGTGGGACAAACACCATGTCATACGACGACAACAGTATTTCCCATGTGTTTAGGCAAGAGTTGAGCGCTCCGGGTTTAGTCATAAGGACCTGAGAGGATTAACTCATGAGATCACATAGATGGTTTGTCCTACTAGGTAATATTGGGTCTTCTGAATGGCAAAGACCAGAGAGAGCTAGCCACCCCTTCACAATGAGGTTGTATCTGTGCTCTGCGCCATCCATTATTCTGCTGATATAGTAGATGGCCTATTCATGACCTGCATCTCTTTTCAAAGCTAGTATAGCTCTGAGGGAATGGTCAATTTCTCGCACATATAGCAAGAAGGGTCTTCCCACAATAGGGGCCACCAATACTAGTGAGTTTATGTGGTACTCATTGATGTTGTCAAAGGATCTCCCTTCTTCATAAGGTGAGTGAACGACTGACAACCTCCAGAGAGGTTTGATATGAACCTCCTGATGTATGTCAGTCTTCCTTGAAGGCCACTAAGTTCTTTGAGGTTCCTCGGTGGGTATATTTTAAGAATGGATTTACTCTTGTTGGGCTCTACATGGACAACCTTCAAAGTTATGACGAAATCCAAGAACTTGCTGCAGGAGACTCCCAGGAAAGATTTGGTAGGATTCATCTTGAGTTGGTGTGCACGCATCAGGTCGAACACAGTCATCAAGTTGGGAGGTGATCATCTTTGGAGCGACTCTTGACATCGATATCATTAATTTAATACTCCACTATCTTAAGTAGATAGTCATGAAAGATGGTGCTCATAGCTCGCTGGTATGTAGTACCTACGTTCTTCAGATCGAAGAGAATAATGTGCAACAATATACTCCTATCGGAGTTCAAAATGATGTATGCTTTTCGTCGTCAAAAAATATCTTGATTTGATTATAGCCTGAGAATTCATCCATGAAGGACATGCACTCGAAGCTACAAGTGTTGTCGATCATTATGTCGGTGATTGGAAGGAGAAATTTGTCCTTATGGCATACCATATTCAGATTACGAAAGTTGATGCATATTCGAATCTTTTCATTCTTTTTAACGACGAGTATGTTGTTGGCTACGTAATCTGGATGTTGTTCCTCGCGGATGAAGCAACTAGCTATCAGTTTATTGACTTCAGCTTCGTTGACGTTTATGATGTCCGGCCAAAATCGACATTGTTGTTGCTTGACCGGCTTAACATTTAGCAAGATATTGAGCTTATGGACCACGATTTAGGGGTTCAGTTCTGGCATGTCTTCGTAACTCCAGGCAAAGACAGCGATGTATTTCTTGATGAGCTATAGCATGAATTCCTGATCCTCATCGGACAGCCGTTGCTGAGAAAGATAGGTTTAGGGGAGGATTCGTCGCCCAGATCGATTTGTACGACTTCATCCTCAGTAGGAGATTCCCATTGCTCGAATCACATTTCCATTGGTCGAAACATATTTCTATTTCTCATCGTCTTCCTCAGGGTCAGTTGACACTATATTGCCAGACAACGTTTGTTTGAGCATATCCTCGATACTGATATCGGAGTCCCAAGTAGAAGATTCTGAAGAGTGAGAGTGTAACTCATCTTCTTCATCTGAGCATTCAAAAGTCATGGAAGGCATGACGTACCCTAGGCCATGCTTGGTCTTATGGTAGTAATCCTCAGACTTGCCTGCAGGAGCCTGGAGAAGCAGAGAAATCCGTCGGCCTTTGTCGTATTTCAAGCCCCTAACAGCTTTCAGATCGTATCCCATCTTCTGGAGAAGGTGCTTAGTTTGAGAACTGTACCGATGAAGTGGTATTTTGTCGGTATCTACTTTTAGTTCCAGTTCCAGTTCCAGTTTCTCTGGGACAGAGGATTGAAGACTTTTTACTCTGTCGAAGATGATGAGTTTGTCTCTCCTGTTCCTTGCTGGAACTATAAAGTAGGAGTTTTGACTAGGGAGAACTCGATTTACTACATAGGTGGTAGTTATTTTTGTATATAGGTGCAAGGCTAGATCATGCTCAATAGAATATAATGTTCTTAGATATGCAACATCATAGTAGTTCAAAGATAGCCCTTTATTCATAAAATAAGGTATCTTATCCTCAGAAATCACATCGTCAAGAGAAGGGATGTTAGCATGAGCGGCTACATACTTCTCCAGTTCATCCTTCCCGAGATCTACCCCTAGTGTGAGTGACGGCTTCGGAGGACTCCTATGCAGCTTTACCACTAGAGGTTCGAAAGTTATAGTAGGTGCAGGATCTTTCGTCAGCGGTCGACTCGGTCTATGAAGGCAAACGACCAGAGGTTCGGGTCCTTTTTTATGTAGTTTCACCATGAGGGGAGGGGCTATGTCTGGATCACGTGCTTTGAGATGGACACTCAAGGGCTCGTCCGATGTTGTCCCAGTCTCTGCCTCATTATCGGCATCATTGCCACCTTCATCTTGGTGGATTTGTTTGTAGAGAATCGAGTTAGAGTAATAGGCCTCAACCCCTTTGAAAGGATCAACGTCGACTAACTCCGTCTTGACAATGCCATGATCGTCCACGTACTTCAAGCATTGGTACAAGATTGACGGTATGATCATGTACTGATGTATCCATGGATGTCCCAACAAGACGTCATTGGATACGTCTACATCTATGATGTATCATGTGACCTTTCTTTTCAAGTCGTCGATCTGACACTTTAAGCAAATCTTGCCCAGGGGGTAGCTTCTTCCTGTGTTAAAGCCACTGATGATAGTATTGGTTGCTGCCAGACGATGTATCGGGATGTCCAAGATTTGAAGCAGACTCCGTAGGATGATGTTGATTGACGAACCAGGGTCAATGTGCATCCGGTCCACCTTGATTGTACCAATGTACCCTGTTTAATATAGAGGATGATCGTGCCAATTATTTTTTATCAATATATCTTATTAGGAGAACGTGATGTTGGGTATCACCTCCATCATATTATTGCAGTGGGGGCATGCAGCAGGATCCTCAACTAGCGGCTTGACCTATGCCAAGTAGGTATCTGTATTCTGTAATACCTCACTCAGAGCAACCTGAGTGTCTTTGGAGAGTCGAAGAAGCTCGAATAGTGACAACTTCGCTGGAGTATTGGCCAGTTGTGCCAAGATATCGAACTTGTAGGACTTCTCCAACCCATTAGCTGTATCTTTGCGCAACGGTTTGTCGAAGCGAGTTTCTTTCTACTTGGACTTGTCCTCTGCCGGAGGCTGGGATGGACACGGATCAAATATTGTAGGTATGGAGATTGTGAGTGCACCATCGTCAGGGATGTCGTATTCTTGTTGGTACACCAGGCCTACACCAGGCCTGACCTTATTGTTCATGTTATAGCTTCTTCATAATAGAGAGAAACCATATAGTAGGACTTGGACTTCTTGCCCTTGGACTTGGTAGCGGAAGGTGTTGTCTGTTGTATCAAGGCTGAAGAATGGTCTGGATGAATTCATATAACCTCCTTTCATGATGTGATAAGAGGTATCAGCCCGACTGTTTAGTCATGAGATGGCGGGAGATTGACAACCTCTATTGTTGCCTTGGGGATCGGGCTCACTCCATCTTGGGCTTCCGTTGCCGAGAAGTTACCGAACTAAAGATATACCATGTTTGCGAAAACTATTTTGTCATCGAAGTCCAAGGTGATGGCCTTGGTGTCGAGCTGACGCTGGATGTACCATTTTAATGTGTAACAATCCTGGAAGTACTTTGGATTATTCATATCGACTGCCTCATCAGGGCACTTGACGTCGGGGAGAGAAAGATTATTTTCCTTCATTAGCATGTCAAAGGTTTCCATGACTTTATCATCTTCTAAGGAATAAGCTTTCCTCAGTTTTGGAGCCTTTGCAGGCTTTTGCTCGGGCTTCTTGATTATATTGGCAATAAGGGCCTGCTTCCCCTTTCCATCCCGGGCGTTATTGCTATTGTTGATGCTGCTATTGTAAGGGCATTTTCCTCTATCATCAGAGACGGAGATGTCGGCCCAATATTTATGTTAATTTTTTGAATATGGCTAATCGATTAAGTTTAGCATTATGGTAATCAATCAATCACTATAGTATTTTCTACTTAAACTCAGCATTGTCCAGATATGTAATATTTGCTTCTATATATTTTTTTGTTCATCTAACATGTACTTGCAGAAAGCAATAAGAAAGATAAGCAATGGACATATGCTATACAACGATGAGCCAAAGATGATGTTATACCAGAAGATTTAGTCCAACCGCCTATGACTTATCTGGAGCCTCGTACCCGGGGGTTCCGCTGCCTGGCCAGAGATGGGGGTCGAGGGGGAAGCACCCCTCATGGGGGTTCGGGGGGTGAAGCCCCTGAAAGGTTTTTAGATTTTCGGATCTGGTTATCTTTGGACAACAGCCGTCAAGAGAAAATACATCTTCAAGTCAGCAGATGTTTCAGTAGTTTGACGTCATCAGTGCTCTTGGTTTTCATATGTAATCTTTTATTTATTGAGTCTAGAATCGATGTATGATGAGTCATACTAGCAAATTAATGTACTATACCCAGATACCTAGTCCACTCAAATAAACAAAAGAACCTATCAACCAAATCAGGCTACATTCATTAACAAAGTCTACCATACTAATAAACCAAACTCGGGCCGAACTCATGTCGAACTCGGACCGAACTCGGTTACCCTTTTGGTATGAAATCAACCAGTTCAATTAGCTCATGATTTCCTGGCCCAAGGTTAAAAATTTGAATTAAACCCTATCCGAATTCTGGCCAAATTCTGTTTGCCTACACACTATAAATATAATTAGAATTCTATATTCCTACTCAATCAACCATTCTTAATATTTCTATCCTATAGTGAGTAAACCCTCAGAGCCTAAACATTCTTATCGCCAAGATCAACTCCCTAGCCTTCTAAGTGCCAAGTGCGGTCTCGGTCTAGAAGTATACAAGAGTTGTAAAGAGCTTGGTTCATCAAGTCCCTGTTGGGTGTAAAGTTGTGAGCCTTCAAATCAAAAACTCATGGTGTGTGAGGTTGCGAGACTTCGGATCAAATCTCATAGTGTAAAGAAGCGGCAAGCCTTCAGATCAAAGCTTGTGATTCACTATTGGTGATTATAGTGGATAAAACTTTAAGCTTAAGTTCTTGGGACTGGACTAGTCCTCTTAGAGAAAAACCAGTATACATCGTGGTATTTGCATTTTCCCTCTCTTACTCTTACTGCTTTACATTATAGTCTTGCATATACACTGTTAGTTGGTAGCTGCCTTCACTCTGCTTAATTTTTAATTTGATAGATTATTCTGCTACACTCTATTCACCCCCCTCTAGAGTTGCCATATATGGTCCTTTAATTGGTATAAGAGCAGGTACTCTTTATATAGGAACTATTGCTCATACCAATTAGTCCTACAATTAGTATTAGAGCTAGTTCTCTTGATATTTGGCTTAACATACTAAGAGAATTATGGCAACTATTAGATCTATCTACACCAACAATGGTGAAGGCTAGTCCACAAATAGGCCCCCCTATTTGATGGTACTAACTACACGTACTGGAAGATACATATGAGTTTATATTTGAAATCACTTGATTTTGATCTTTGGTCTGTTGTAATAGATGGATATAAGAAGCTACCTAGAATAGTTGTAGATGGCAACCTTGTAGAGAAACCTTATGATAAGTATACAGATATCGAAAAGAAATAAGCTAGTCTTGATGCTAAAGCTATTAATGCTCTATTTTGTGCTGTAGACAGAATTGAATTTAACATGGTCTCCAGTTGCGAAACTTCGCATGAAGTATAGAAAGTTCTTGAGGTCACTCATGAAGGAATCTCCCAAGTGAAGGAATCAAAAATAAGTCGTCTAACACAAGAGTATGAAGCATTTAAGATGAAGCAAGATGATACAATCACTCAAATATTTACGAGATTCCTCGACATCGTCAACCCTCTATCATCTCTTGGCAAGGAGTACAATAATCATGAAAAGTTTCGCAAAGTACTCAGGGGACTCACCAAGAACTGGAATTCCAAGGCCACTGCAATCATAGAAGGAAATGATCTCACAACGATGACCCTTGAAACACTAATGGAAAAGCTGATGACTCACGAGCTCGACCTCGAAGAATTTGAAGAGTCAACTCCCAAAGAGAAGGCAATCGCATTAAAGACACATTATAAAAGAACCTCTGACGATGCCTCTGAAGATGAAGAAACCAACGATGATTCAGACAATGAGGATCTGGCCCAAATTTTTAGGAACTTCGTCAAACAATTCTTGAAGTTTGTGAAATCAAACCAAAAGAAGAAAGATCTTGAAGAATAACCAATTTTCTACAACTGCAAAGGCCAGGCCACATAATGAAAGATTGCTCCAAAGAAAAAAGAGAAAATTGATATGAACGATCAAACAAAGAAGAATATTTGTCTCACAAATATGCAAATACAAGCATCTGGTGTGAAAGTGAAGCTAGCGATTCGGAAGAAGAAAGCCCTCGACATGCTGCAAAAGTATGCTTAATGGCATTAACTAACGAGGTAAAATATAATCCTTTATTAGAAGAGATTTCTTATAATAAATTATCTGATGCTTTCAATAATTTATTTGAAGATCGCAAGAAGCTTATGGATAAGTATAAGCAAGCCAGAAAAGATATTAAATCTTATCAGCTTAAGAATAAAAATCTTACTTGCCTATTAAATAAAGCTAGAGACTATTCCTCTTCTGATGATTCTGTTTATATCTCCAAACTTAAGCTTAGCTTATAAGAAGCACTTAACTGATTTGATGAAAGTAATCAAGAAAATGCTAAACTTAAGGAGGACTTAAAACAGGAGAAGGAGAAGTACTCTAATGCATCACTTAGAATTGATACTCTTACTGCTAAATATGATGATTTATATGCCACCTCTAAAAAGTTAAAGATTATATTAGGAAAGCATGTCATACTACCTACTACTCAGTCTAATACAAGATACACGGATAAACAAAAGAGCACTCACAATACGACACCAGCAAGCAAACCAAATGCTATACACTATCATGCATGTAGAACACAACATACTTCATATAATCATGCATTTTATTACAAATATCCATGTAAGACACGTCACACTACTTCATATACTCATGTCTACCCTTTTACACCAAACAAAAATGCTTATGCTACATGTCATTATTGTGGTTTAAAAGGACATATTACACATCAGTATAAGGCTAAAAAATTAATTGATATGGATATGTATAAGTGGGTTCCCAAAGCTAACAAATATGGATCCAAATCTTGGATACCAAAGTCTCTGCCTAATAATGTATGTAGAACACTTTATGTCGAGATTTAGCATCGAGGAGAATATTGGTGATTGCAAAGCTACAAAGGTCATCTACCAAGCAATTGCACCAACATCAGTATGGCCACTTGAGCCACTTTGGTAACGTGCTAATTATCTTTTTTAAATGGCTAAAATTGTAAAATCTAGCATATTTTTAATGAACGTTTTACTACTATCTCTTATTGATATCCTTTGGTTGTTATTTATTTTTAAATCAATATGAGATATATGAAACTTGCATGATTAGTTTAATTCTCTTTTGATTCATGGCTAGTTATTGATTAGTTCACACTATAGAGTTATTTACTTTCTATTAGTATGCCATAATTGTCTATGCATGCTTTATATCTTTTAGTAAACTTTATTCGTCAAGAATTAAGATTCTAGGTTGTAATGTTATATGATGTTATAATTAGCATATATACCTATTAAATCTAAGTTCTATAAAGTTAAGGTTACTTTTGGTTATAAGCCAAAATGGCCCTTCTGTCAAAAAAGGTGTAAATAGCCTAAGGGACACTGTACTTAAGTGTCTTCGGACCTCCGCTAGCTGGGATACGGCCCCTACAGCTAACCTAAGATGATCAACACTTTATTGAATAATGATTTGTTAAGGTCTATTTGTAATTGTGTTCATAATACAACAGTGAATCTAAGTCCTACTTTTGATTTAAAGTTGACAACTTTTAGTATAGACTGCGACACTATGACTTTTAGTAAACACTACTTGGTTTTTTTAGCTGTTTTTGAACTATGCCACTTAGTTTAATTTGCGTTTAGACCTCTAACATGTTGCAATGATATGCATATTTTATTTTCTACTACATGATTGGATACTCGACTATGATTGGAATATCTGAGAGAAGTTGTTTCATTGTCTCTTGTATATGAATAATATTCATGTATGCCTCTCTTGTATTATTGTTACCTAATATTTCTATATTAATATACTGTATCTAGTTTCCTACAATTGGTATCTAGTTTGCAATTGATAAGTATATGGTTATGATATGCATGTCATTATTCTACATATGGTAATATTCTAGCTACTTACTCCTAATTTACCACATAATCATATTATATGTTTTATGTCACTCACCTTGTCTTCATAATATATTCTTCATTTGCGGGGGAGCCGTAAACTTTATATTTTGACTAAGGAGAAGAAATATGTCAAATATGTGTATATTCACCAACGTCGTACTACGGGGGAGCTTATGCACATGTAGAAGCTTCGGTAAGGATTTGTATCAATATCTCCTATTACGGGGGAGCTTCATTTTGATCATGTCAATGGGGGAGAAGTAAGTTTAAGTATGTAAGTATATATTTAAGGAGTATACGTATAGTGATTTGTGCTTATTGTTTTGATATATGCATCAATTATATTTGTCTTAAACTTAACTGATTTGCCATAATAAAAAAGGGAAAGATTATTGGCCCAATATTTATGTTAAGTTTTTGAATATGGCTAATCGATTAAGTTTAGCATTATGGTAATCGATTAATCACTATAGTATCTTCTACTTAAACTCAGCATTGTCCAGATATGTAATATTTGCTTCTATATATTTTCTTATTCGTCTAATATGTACTTGCAAAATATAATAAGCAAGATAAGCAATGGACATATGCTATATGACGATGTGCCAAAGACGACGTTATGCCAGAAGATTTAGTCCAACCGCCTATGACTTATCTAGAGCCTCATACCCAGGGGTTTCACTGCCCGATCAGCGGACGGGGGTCGAGGGGGAAGCGCCCCTGGTGGGGATTCGGGGGTGAAGCCCTTGAAAGGTATTCAGATTCCAAGATCTGGTTATCTTTGGATAACTGTTGTCAAGAAAAAATGCATCTTCAAGTCAGCATATATTTCAGAAGTTTGGCGTCATCAGTGCTCTTGGTTTTCATATGTAATCTTTTATTTATTGAGTCTAGGATCGATGTAAGCTGAGTCACACTGGAAAATCAAAGTACCTATACCTAAATACCTAGTCCACTCAAATAAACCAAAGAACCTATCCACCAAATCAGGCCACATTCATTAACAAAGTCTACCATACGTAGAAACCAAACTCGGGATGAACTCATGCCGAACTCGGATCAAACTCATGCCGAACTCGTACCAAACACATTACCCTTTTGGTATAAAATCAACCAGTTCAATTAGCTCATGATTTTCTAGCCCAACAGTTGGAAATTTAAATTAAACCTCATCCGAATTTTGGCCGAATTCTGTTTTCCTACACACTATAAATAGAATTAGAATTCTACATTCCTACTCACTCAACCATTCTCAATCTTTCTATCCTATAGTGAGTAAACCCTCAGAGCCTAAACTTTATTATCTTTAAGATCAACTCCTTACCCTCCTAAGTGCCAAGTGCGGTCTCGGTCTAGAAGTCTACAAGAGTTATAAAGAGCTTGGTTCATCAAATCCTAGTTCAGTGTGAAGTTGCGAGCCTTTGGATCAAAACTCGTGGTGTGTAAAGTTACGAGACTTCGGATCGAATCTCATAGTGTAAAGAAGTGGCAAGCCTTCAGAATAAAGCTTGTGATTCACTATTGGTGATTATAGTGGATAAAACTCTGAGCTTGAGTTCTCGGGACTAGACTAGTCCTCTCAAAGGGAAACCAGTATACATCGCAGTTTTGGCGTTTGTTCTCTCTTACTTTTACTACTTTACATTACTGTCTTTAATATACACCTGCCTTCACTCTGCTTAATTTTTAATTTGGTAGATTATTTTGCTGCACTCAATTCACCCCTCTCTAGAGTTGCCATACACAGTCCTTTAGGAAATCTCTATTCCCAAGAGGCGGGCGTCATTTACTTTCTTCTCAGTACCGACAACATTTATGATGAATATCGTCTAGTCTTTAAACTGAGGGTCGCCCATCCACATTCTGACTATGGGAAGGAGATTTCTCCGGCAAGTGTCCATCAGCGTGGACTCAGGGTTACCGGCGGATAACTTTAGCGCCGCTTGCCTGTACCGCTCGATGTATTCCCGTACAGACTCTTTCTCTCTTTGTGTGATATCCACTAAAGAGGACATTGTCATATCATTTTCTTTATCATAGAACTAAGCAAGGAAAATACCTTTAAAATTATCAAACGACAAAATACATTTGTCCTGGAGACTGCAGAACCAATCGAAGGCTATTCCAGCCAATGCTCCGACAAAGATCTTTGTTATGAGGGCATCATTGCGAGGCAGATATCCCATTGCTATTTTGAATTAACTCATGAATTGATGGGGAGATCTCTTCCCATCAAACGAATTTTAGTCAAAGTGCTTGTACTTGGGCGAGTATGGTACGTCTCTCCACACTAGGGGATACGGTTATCGAATCTCGAGCTCGCATAATGAGTCCCGATTGTCCATTGAGTCTAGGCATGCCCGGAGTTCTTGTACCTCCCATATTGCTTCCTTAGCTTCATCAACTGTGGAAGGAGAAGATAATTCGGGAAGGGAATGATTACCGCCAGCGGGTGGAGCAATTTCATTTGAATGTTCGTTGGTCCCGGGGTCCCGGCTTGCTTGACTAGAGGCCCTTGTTAGTTGTTATAGTATATTTTCCTTGATCTCTATCATCGTCTAGGTCAAGGCTTGCATTAACGTGCTCATGTTTTACATTATAGCCTCGAGGGTTTCGAGGCACTGTCGATAGCTAGGGCCCTCATAATAGTCGCCCGCTATGTATGTTGTTCTCACATAGGAAATAGGAAAGTAGGTAGTGCTTTCTGCCTCTGACTCTTTTCGTGAATAGTCCTCTGGGAAAGTAGGTAGTGCCACATCCTCTTCAAAATAGTAGGGAACACTACCCCATCGTAGGAATCAGCATCTTCTTAGCAGCCACCCCCTGGGATCTCAGCATCTGTTCCTTGGGAATTACTGTCTTCTTGGAATGCCAGATTATCATAGAGGTGTGGGGGATTACAACCTGCAGGTTGCGTAGCTATGTGAGGTCCTAAGGAAGAACTACCCCTAGTGGCTAACAGTTTTTTCTTTGAGCGGATGCCCAGGAAAATACCTTTCGCGGGTTCCCCTGTTTGTCCTCCTTGGACCCACCTTCTTGACTCGCTGGCCGAGAGCGATGGACTGGAGGTGCTAGACTTTTGACCTCCACTCATGGAATGGCCTTCCAAGCAAAATAACATGAGGCAAGAGGTAGCTCATCTGCCTCTAGTGCTTGCACCTGTTTTCTGGTTTGCCGTCGGGTGGGTACCTTTGGTTGCAGCCGCTGGAATATCGACTGCCTGCTTGTAGGTAGTTCTACTTTGTTAAAGCAGCAGTTGATGATAATGCTGGCACAGTGATGCCCTGGGGAGGATACTTTATATGTGATAGTTCTCTCCCTCGATTTGCGCTTATGACTAATTACGTTGTACAAGTCTAGCGAGGACTGATTCACCCTTGCACCCTTCTTATGAGCCCGGGTAGATCGAGTGGGTGCGTAGGTTTTGACTTTGCTACCGGACCTGGGGTTCGTATAAAAACTTATTCCAGTTTACTAATGGAAGACTCTTTAAACTGACCCTGTCCAATTGCCATTGCAGTCTGGACTCATGGGCCACTTTTCTATAACTTTTTGTCAAGGGCACGCATTACAGTTAGCAACGCCTGCTGACGGTTTGTCGAATAAGCAGTTGTTTGAGCTTGGCGAGCTCGTATTGCCCTAGAATTTTTTGTTCTAGCATGCAGCGGTGCGTAGTATGAAGAGTCCAAGTTTACATCTTTGCCTTTCTCAGCGTGGTGCATGGAGTCAGCGTTGTGTGAGATTCGATCGAAGATAAAACTTCTGTTGCTGTCCTGGCCGCATGCGGCTATTTCCTGCAGCTGTCGACTGGTGCCATATAGTCCTTCTATTATGAACTTTGACGTGGCCTCATATAACGTGTTTTAGCGCTCGAACTCCTAGCGTTATACTATTTTCCTCTGCTAGAGCTCAAGTTCTGAGCACCTTCCTTGTCAGAAGAGGCTGCCGCATGAAAGACATCGCCAGCTCGCGTGGACGCATAATATGCGTCCCCCATGACGGGGAGCTCATGATCCACAGTTGGGTGAGGCACAGTGGCCTTTGCAACCCATATCCTTCTGGTCTTCTTAAGCTTTGTCAGCCTTGGTGAAGTGCCACCCTCAGAGAGCATTTTCTCAAAGTCTTGTTGATCGAAGCATACAATCAACATCCTCTGGGTTGAATGTCAAGACCTTCTTATCAGAGAAGAAAAAAGTCCCCAGCAAAGTTGCCACCTTATTTGTCATTGAAGTAAGTTTTAGAAACTTTTGTATAATAACAAACAAAAAGTACAAAGAAATCCTAGACAGGAAATCTAGGTACAATATTTTTGATCTGAGAAATATGACGATGGTGATCGGGTACTACATCGACACCTTTACTCTGTTGACCATCCTATGATGGAATGAGGGAAAATCTATTCTCTTCTCTCTTTTGAGCTTGTGTGCACGTACATAGCTCGCCTGGAGGTGTATGGTCTATGAAACAGACAAGCCAGCCAGCCCCTTAGAACGTCTAAGTTGCTCCTATTTATAGCCATCATGCTGATGGGCCATTGGTGCCGCATATGCTTCTGTTTGGTGGCCACAGGGGGCTCATTCATTAGAATATAGTTGCAATTGTAGGCGCATACTATGGGCAGGCTTCCATATGTAAATCGTTAACATGATGTAGTTGAGTCCAGGACGAGCTGCCATGTGGACGTTTATTGCGAATTGCTGTTGCTGAAGATCTAGGCGGTTCTAGTCTTTTGTTTGTCTGACTTGGTCAGATTGATACATGGCCTGCATTTAGTTGGTGAGAATTACTTCAGTCGCAACATAAATATTTTGACAAAGGGAACCCTGCCATGTTGGACGCATGGAGTTTGGGATGCATGGAACGCATGGGACCGGAGATGCATGGAGTCTGGAACGCATGGGGCCAGAGACGCATAGAACGTATGGAGTATGGAATGCATAGGACTAGAGATGCATGAAACATATGGGGTCTATGTTGTGTTGTACACGTGGCGTTGCATACCCGTCAGGAGTAAGTGTTTATGCTGACGTAAGGTTCTGTCGTTTAGCGTGCTCACGTCTTTCGAGGCATTCATAATTTTCTTTTTTTAGGATCCTGTGTCAAACATAATCTTTGTGTCAGGCCTTTATGTGGCCAATATTGGGGCACATAAATGCTTCTTTTTCTTGGTCGCATGGCCTAATTTCTTCTGAGTTGATCTTGGGGCACATGTTTGTTGGGCACATGGATCTAGATTGTTTATGCTTCAATATGTGTGTCCGTGTCAAGAAAATTAAGGATATGGTTTACCAGACCGAGGTGGAGAAGCAGACGATCGTCGGGGGAGGGGGGATCGTAGAGGAGTAGTCTACCGTCGAGGATGGTCGAGGGGTGTAAAACCCCCTTCCTAGAAAATCGTATAAGCCCTTTATTTATTAATTATTAATTAAATTATAGTAATTAGGTCCAAATAGGAGAAATAGATTTTTAATAATTTTTATGTTAGGTGTTCGGGCACCTAGAGGACTTGTGGGACCATCAGGAATTTTTCAGAATTTATTCCATGTAGGAGACCCCTTGAGCAGTTGCTAGCCTAACGATGTACAATACCCCATTATATAAATTTTCTTATGTGTGAAAAATATATATATATATATATATATATAAACAAATATATATGTATATATATTTTAATAAAAGAAAGAAAGAAAAGAAAAGAAAAGAATCAAATAGGATAATAATAATACTTATAATAATAACTAATTATAAGACTATAGTTACTACTATGCAAATTAGGTTGCTTGGGAGCATAAAGCAGCGGATTGCTGCTGGAACCGCAGTAGGGACCCGCCCCCCCCAGTTCAATTGGCATTAGGCCTTCAGCCTCTGAACGCGGAAAGAAAACCCGCGAGCCTTATATCTATCCCTCTTTCTCTTAATATATATATCATATATATATATATGATTAGCTCTCCAAAACCCTAACCTAAACTCCAGACTTCCCCTTCCCATCTAGAGCCGTCACCGCAGCCAGAGAAGCCTCCCCAAGCCATCCAACCATCCTGTCGACGCCGACATCGCGGACTGCAGTCTCCCACTCGAGGCACCTTCGCTCCGGCGTAATTTCCCGTTGACTCGCTCGACCAAACGCAGATCCGTTTTCATAGGTATGATCTTCCCTTAACCCTCTCAAAAATTTGTTTTATAGTCAACCTCGGAAAACGTGTGCCCCTAGGTGAAAAACAGCGCCCAAGTCAGCGCGAGCAGACAGAATTCTGCAATCGCAGAAACTTGCGATGACCACCCATATTGTCGAGTTCGTATCTCCCACCACAGAGATCCGAATTCGATGATTCTTTTTTATACCTGTAGATTACATGACCAAGTTTATTTTCTGTATAATAACTTTGTGCTATTAGTTGCTGTGGACAAAATTATAGTCGTCACAAAACTGCGCGCACCCACTTTTTCTGGTTTTCTAAAAGTGGAAGATCGGAGCGCGCCCCGCCAAACGGGACTGCCCTGCCGTATGCCAAGTGTACCGAATGGTGCACGCAGCATAATCGGACACGTGAAAATTTGTGGGGACTGATTTGGACGCGTGTGCGCGCCGGAATCAGGTCGTATCCGCGAACACAATCCGTGTCGCCACTTTTGTGGAATTCGTGAGTATTTTGTGCACGCTTGTCAGATTGTGACGAAACTTACACCACTGGACTCGTGGTAACACGCTGGTCCTGTGACCCAATTTTCACGCATTTCTGAGACGGTTGACCAGATCGCCAATTGGCGGGCCCCACAGTTGACTTTTTGGACCAATTTATGTTCGGCTCATCGGAATCCAAATTTGGACATACCGTTAGGATCGTATTGACATTTAGAATTGTTTGACCCATAGTTTGTCCCATTTAGAGACTGTTACCCTCGGTACGCTTTTCGGTGCAAGGTGGGCCACATATGGAACCCTCTTTGGCCCGGAAATGACCTTTTTGCCCCTGTGTCCAAATTGGACGTATGGACAGGCGTTCCTAGCAGTTTGATACCTTCTGAGATTGTTGGTGATGTTTATTACAGCTTTTGGAGTAGCACCTACCGGATCCACCGATACCAGGACGACAGTTGATATTCAAACATCAGGCAAGTGTACCTTGCCAAACTCTGCAGCTTAGTTATCTATTTTCCTTGCTTTATATATATTGCTGTGCATGCTCAACCTAGGACCGTGTGACGTACTTAGCGTCCGATTATCAGTCGGGTGCCGACACTGTACGCAGTGTTGGGTACGGTCATCTAGAGATGGACATCCGTGACACTTTATATTCTCGTACTTGTCTTATCAAGTACCATATGACCCAGGACACTTGACACTATTCATGAGACAGGATTTTCCCGAGATATTCGTGGTGATTCTGTATAGGATACAGGACTTGACATAGAATTTATATTCTATATACATTATGACTTGTTGCATTTAGCTATGATCGCGCTTGACATGGACATGAGACGTTATGGACATGATATGCGTGGTTACATTGGGTGGGGAGAGACACACAGGCTACAGGCTGATTATATATATATATATATAACATAGTAAACACATAGTAAACACATAGTTATTGCTGCTACCGGCTCCCAGACACAGAGCTTGTAGTGGTCTCAGCCTGAGTATTCGTGCTGCTCTCACTTGCATTTCACTTTGATGGTTACATATTTACCCCATTGTTTCATTTAGTTATTTATTTGCTGCATTGTTTATTTATTTATTGGCATGAGCTTTCTTGTACCTTGCTATGTCCCCTGAGGACCTGGATCCGGATTTTGTCCCCAGATTTTGCAGACGAGGTTTATCCCGAGGTTTACGGGACCAGAGCAGGAGCTGATCCAGGAGCTGTACCACCATCCGAGGACGAGGTCTTAGCTGAAGACTTCTCTTGAGCATCCATGTTTATGCTCAGCTTTCATCTATTTCTTTCAGTCTCTTATTTTCTGGTCAGATGAACCATTGTACTAGATATTTATCGGGTTGTTCCCCGAAGTACTTTGTGAGACTTGCTGATGATTTACATTCCTTATTTATTCTGTGGATCATATTTTATATCTTGTGTGGATGAGATTAGTTGTGCCCTGATTATCGTAGACTTGTTTTACAGCTTAAGTATGCCCTGATGGATCCATTATATTGAGTTGGTCCATCGGTGCGTACTGCTGGCCATTGCCACGTGTCTAGTCCCACGGTATTTTGGGACTGGGGCGTGACATGGTTTTTGTGGTGGCCCTTGCAGGTCTACGACTAAATAGTTCGGTTTCAACTTAGGGACCGAACAAGCCTGCACCTAGGACTAGAGTATAGGATCTCATCTACAATTGACTATGATTCATCTTCCTCCTATCTGTTCTATTTGAACATTTGCATCCTGCTTGATTCCTGTACTTCCTTAATAGTTCCTTGAGTATAGACTTCTGCTAGAATATAAAAGTCCCTGTTGATAGAATGATAAGTAAGGTAACATTCCTATTAAGAGTACCACTAGAGTGTTGACACCCCACTAAGTTAGCATATCTAGGGAACCCTAGAATTCCTTATCTCTAGAAATTGGTTTACCAATACCCCTGATGTATTGTGAAGACTGGAGAGTAGTATAGACACTACTAAAGTTAGTAGAAGTTTTACCATAATATTTGACCCTAGTGTTTGACCCCACTCATGAGGAACCAATAGAAATCCGAGGTCGAATGTTAGGACTGAACCTAATGTGCATAGTGAGATAGCGTTAGGATATAGGTTCTTGTCTTGAGATAAGCAAACAGTACCTTAGAAAGCCAAGAGCAATGTATAAAATATTTTCCTAATCATACCTCAAACATAGCAACTAGCATACCACCTCCCCTTAGAAAACCATGATATTATCTAGAGCCCCATATTTCAATTTCCTATGTTGTTCATCTGCGACCTTAACGTTCGTTAATGCGCAACGACTAAAATATGTTCTTCTTTCCTCCGTCTTTCAATTCGTTCCACCTGACACTTCTGATAGTAGGCCAAGTAATTTTATTCCTTGTTAAGGACCCATAGTTTGCTAGGGTTATAGCTGTAGTCTTGAATTTGAAAATTGGTGCCTAGTAGTTAGAATTGATAAGTTTGAGTTAATCTTGTAGATTGTGACCAATGATTAACCCTTAATTTTTAAATCATGTAATTTGTACCATCACCCCGATACAAGTTAGACCCTTCCTCCTCAACGGCTAGTAACTCTTCTATCCCTACGATTGACACATGACCTATGAGCGCTATGACTAAGACTTAAGATGACCATTACTTGCATGATACCCTAAGAGACCCTAATAAGTATCAAGATCCTTCCTCATATACCCTAATAAGAGTTTCTGCTCTATTTTACATGTGCAAGATTATTTTGTAGGACCCTCTTAGTTTAATCCTTATAAGTTGGGTAGTATACCTCACCACCTAGTATCATATAGCCCTTGTGATCCATTGATGAAGTGTAACTGAATGGCATTAATTGTATGCTAACATAAGATGATAGGGTTTATTCAGACTATAGAACTTAGAGGCTCACACCCCTACTTTGTCAACTATCGACTTAGACAAGGAATTAATATGATAACTGTAGAGATTATAGAGTCTTTTGTTATTGTGCTTATTTTGTGTTGTTTTGTGAACTTGAATTAAATCGTACCTCCTTTCATCATCATCTAGCGTACTTTCCTTTTTGTTGTACTACCTTGACTTATGCTGCTAATATAGCCTAGTTTTGCAAGCTTATTCTTTATCGAGCTTGTTCATGACATATGTGTTAGTGGACATGTACACTAATACAATTGTCTATTCAGAATCAGTGTATTATGGTCTGATCAACCTTAGTGCATTTTGGTTCGCTCTTCGCACGACTACTTCACGTGGATTGAGATATATAGTTGACTAGTATACTTGCCCTCCAGATATGTCTGAGCATATTGTATCGGTTACACAACTGTACTAATACGAGCATGCGAACAAAGGATTACCAGAATAGGATTTCAATCCACAACAATTTGACCATTTCCATTTGAATTCTTTAAACGCCTTGATCCCGATACTTCTATTCTATTACCTCACCCTTGAACTCTTTATTATTGATCTTCGTCTTCCCTTATTTCGGAAAGGCGAAACCTCGTGCTTGGTATAAGTTTGATATATAGATAGTACTAGATATACCCCACAGGCCGGTCGCATTGTTGAGGACCCTTTTATATATGATTTAGGGAATATCATAGGTGATATGTTTGGTGTTAAAGGCTTGAGGATTCAATAATATGATTAAATGAGTTGGGGCATAGATTTATTAGATGAATAGTCTTAGATAATAGATGGGTAAATCTAAGTTGGGTGGAGACTGTAATGCTCACTTGAGATAAATTCTTAGACTATAATCAAGTGAGATTTGACAGAGAGAGCCCTACCCTAATTTAATTTCGAGGACGAAATTTTTATAAGTTGGGTAGAATATAAAACCCCCTTCCTAGAAAATCGTATAAGCCCTTTATTTATTAATTATTAATTAAATTGTAGTAATTAGGTCCAAATAGGAGAAATAGATTTTTAATAATTTTTATGTTAGGTGTTCGGGCACCTAGAGGACTTGTGGGACCATCAGGAATTTTTTGGAATTTATTCCATGTAGGAGACCCCTTGAGCAGTTGCTAGCCTAACGATGTACAATACCCCATTATATAAATTTTCTTATGTGTGAAAAATATATATATATATATATATATATATAAACAAATATATATGTATATATATTTTAATAAAAGAAAGAAAGAAAGAAAAGAAAAGAAAAGAATCAAATAGGATAATAATAATACTTACAATAATAACTAATCATAAGACTATAGTTACTACTATGCAAATTAGGTTGCTTGGGAGCATAAAGCAGCGGATTGCTGCTGGAACCGCAGTAGGGACCCGCCCCCCCCCCCCAGTTCAATTGGCATTAGGCCTTCAGCCTCTGAACGCGGAAAGAAAACCCGCGAGCCTTATATCTATCCCTCTTTCTCTTAATATATATATCATATATATATATATGATTAGCTCTCCAAAACCCTAACCTAAACTCCAGACTTCCCCTTCCCATCTAGAGCCGTCACCGCAGCCAGAGAAGCCTCCCCAAGCCATCCAACCATCCCGTCGACGCCGACATCGTGGACTGCAGTCTCCCACTCGAGGCACCTTCGCTCCGGCATAATTTTCCGTTGACTCGCTCGACCAAACGCAGATCCGTTTTCATAGGTATGATCTTCCCTTAACCCTCTCAAAAATTTGTTTTATAGTCAACCTCGGAAAACGTGTGCCCCTAGGTGAAAAATAGCGCCCAAGTCAGCGCGAGCAGACAGAATTCTGCAATCGCAGAAACTTGCGATGACCACCCATATTGTCGAGTTCGTATCTCCCACCACAGAGATCCGAATTCAATGATTCTTTTTGATACCTATAGATTACATGACCTAGTTTATTTTCTGTATAATAACTTTGTGCTATTAGTTGCTGTGGACAAAATTATAGTCGTCACAAAACTGCGCGCACCCACTTTTTCCGATTTTCTAAAAGTGGGAGATCGGAGCGCGCCCCGCCAAACGGGACCGCCCCGCCGTGTGCCAAGTGTACCGAATGGTGCACGCAGCATAATCGGACACGTAAAAATTGGTGGGGACTGATTTGGACGCGTGTGCGCGCCGAAATCAGGCCGTATCCGCGAACACAATCCGTGTCGCCACTTTTGTGGAACTCGCGAGTATTTTGTGCACGTTTGTCAGATTGCGACGAAACTTACGCCATTGGACTCGTGGTAACACGCTGGTCCTGTGACCCAATTTTCATGCATTTCTGAGACGGTTGACCAGATCGCCAATTGGCGGGCCCCACAGTTGACTTTTTGGACCAATTTATGTTCGGCTCATCGGAATCCAAATTTGGACATACCGTTGGGATCATATTGACATTTAGAATTATTTGACCCATAGTTTGTCCCATTTAGAGACTGTTACCCTCGGCACGCTTTTCGGTGCAAGGTGGGCCACATATGGAACCCTCTTTGGCCCGAAAATGACCTTTTTGCCCCTGTGTCCAAATTGGACGTATGGACAGACGTTCCTAGCAGTTTGATACCTTCTGAGACTGTTGGTGATATTTATTACAGCTTTTGGAGTAGCACCTACCGGATCCACCGATACCAGGACGACAGTTGATATTCAAACATCAGGCAAGTGTACCTTGCCAAACTCTGCAGCTTAGTTATCTATTTTTCTTGCTTTATATATATTGCTGTGCATGCTCAACCTAGGACCGTGTGACGTACTTAGCGTCCGATTATCAGTCGGGTGCCGACACTGTACGCAGTGTTGGGTACGGTCATCTAGAGATGGACATCCGTGACACTTTATATTCTCGTACTTGTCTTATCAAGTACCATATGACCCAGGACACTTGACACTATTCATGAGACAGGATTTTCCCGAGATATTCGTGGTGATTCTGTATAGGATACAGGACTTGACATAGAATTTATATTCTATATACATTATGACTTGTTGCATTTAGCTATGATCGCGCTTGACATGGACATGAGACGTTATGGACATGATATGCGTGGTTACATTGGGTGGGGAGAGACACACAGGCTACAGGCTGATTATATATATATAAAACATAGTAAACACATAGTAAACACATAGTTATTGCTGCTACCGGCTCCCAGACACAGAGCTTGTAGTGGTCTCAGCCTGAGTATTCGTGCTGCTCTCACTTGCATTTCACTTAGATGGTTACATATTTACCCCATTGTTTCATTTAGTTATTTATTTGCTGCACTGTTTATTTATTTATTGGCATGAGCTTTCTTGTACCTTGCTATGTCCCCTGAGGACCTGGATCCGGATTTTGTCCCCAGATTTTGCAGACGAGGTTTATCCCGAGGTTTACGGGACCGGAGCAGGAGCTGATCCAGGAGCTGTACCACCATCCGAGGATGAGGTCTTAGCTGAAGACTTCTCTTGAGCATCCATGTTTATGCTCAGCTTTCATCTATTTCTTTCAGTCTCTTATTTTCTGGTCAGATGAACCATTGTACTAGATATTTATCGGGTTGTTCCCCGAAGTACTTTGTGAGACTTGCTGATGATTTACATTCCTTATTTATTCTGTGGATCATATTTTATATCTTGTGTGGATGAGATTAGTTGTGCCCTGATTGTCGTAGACTTGTTTTACAGCTTAAGTATGCCCTGATGGATCCATTATATTGAGTTGGTCCATCGGTGCGTACTGCTGGCCATTGCCACGTGTCTAGTCCCACGGTATTTTGGGACTGGGGCATGACAAGGGGCAATCACGGTCGACGGAGGGTCACGACAATGGTAGGGTGGCTGGTTATCAGCGGGGGTCACGATTGTGGTGGGGCGACTGGTCGCCAGTGGGGGTCACGACAGTGGTGGCACGGTTGGTCTTCGACGGGGCTCACAGCTGCGGGGGTCGTCGGCAAGGGGTTGGGTCACCGAGGTGGGGGGAAACGAGGAAAAATTTGGATAAGTTTTTAAGTGAGAATGGGGAAAAATTAAAACCCGATCGATATATTGAAAACAAATTTGTGATGTCTAATCCAGACATCGCTAATCGTCGCTAATAACGGCATTTAGATAGTCGGTAAACATCACTGATTCTAAAAAAATTATCGACATCTTAGTCGTCGATAAACGTCGCCATTATAAAATTTTAGCGATGTCTTTCTACTTTTATAAATGTAGCTAATTAAAAAATAATAGCATTGGTAAAAACATTGCCAAACGTCGCTAAATCAAAAATATGAGCGATATTTAGGGATGTTAAAGAAGCGTATAACGACTATTCTTTCAAAAAATCTAAGTATAGTCGCTACTAGTCGCTATTCATCGCAAAAAGTGATGTACATCGACGTATATTTATGGAGTCGCTAAATTCTTTATATTTAACGATGTTTACTGACGACATCGCTACAAAAGTCTCTATTTTATCGTATTTTGGTAGTGACTCTAATACCGCTTTATGATGCTTCGTACTTCTCTCAAGCCCTTAACAATTGGGCTGGATACCCAAAAAAATGACCTATAGTATGATAAGAGGGTGTTGGCTCCATGGCCTCAAGCTGATTCCATGCCTTTTGTCTTGTGACAAAGTTACTGCTTCTTGCCGTTATCGACCCCGCATCCCCCTATGCTACTAAACATCATCTGTCATCTCCAGTTATCCGACCACCATGTTGATGCTAACTTCCATGTGTTGTATCTCTTGAATAAGTGGGATCTCATCGAGATAAATAACTCAACCAAGACTGCGATTTCCCGAGGGCTTTGTGAGCTTCTATGGAACTGCAGTTCCACTGGCTGTGCGGGTTCTATAGGCGTTTATTTCTGCATCTTAGTTGTTCCACGAGAGTTCTATACAACTGTTCAATAAAAATACTCTCGTAGTACTAAAGAACTATTGCTCTTTTGAAAATAAATGGTTGTTCTACAGTTGGAAGATGTTCATTTTTGTAACTACCATTTCTTAGGGAGTTACTGCTGATAACTGTAACGACCCGCTCCACTCAGCCCAGAGAACCGATTCAAATGACGCAAGGGCAACGATCTGACCCGCCTATCTCGACGAGATGACTCGCTTAACGATCCGCTCCACTCGGCCTGGAGAGCTGATTCAAACGACACAAATGCAATGACCCGACCTGCCTAGCTCGACGAGATGACTCGCTTAACAACCCGTTCCGATCAGTCTTGAGAGCCGATTCAAACAGCACAAGTGCAATGACCCGACCTGGCAAGCTCGATGAGATGACTCTCTTGATGCGAAGGCATTCAGACTTGGCCCGTCAGAAGTTTAGACTTAGACTTTCAAAGGCCCTCTCGGAGTCTCACTCAGCCGATGCGATTCATCCCTAAGTTTGGTGGCTTTGGTGAACCTGTCTTTGCTTGGACTTCACACTTAAAATATGGTTGATACATGCTAGTCACTAAGCAAAACACTTGTTGCATGTTAATAAAAGAAGTGAACTAACCTAGCCATGAGAATAATCCCACTCATTTCTATTTTTGTAGAATGTGGAACTGAACATACATAATAAAATGCATACTCACCTTGCCGTTTAAATTGTTCAATTATATTTCCTTATGCATTCAATTATATTTGCAATGCTTATCATATAGATAACATGATCGAAAAGTGTAAACCCCCTCAACCAATTTACGGATTAATTATATTTTTTAAAAACTGAGACTAGGGACAAACCGAGATAATTTAAATTTCTTGAGACGATTTTAGGTACCCTCCGACCATAGTGCAACCTTAGCTACACAATGTTCATTAACTTTGCCTTGCGCAGTTAATTAAGAATCTAGTTAATTAATTTATGGCTAATTGTACCTCAACTGGACCTGACCAGCCCATATCATTGAACCCTGGCCGGCCCAAAACCCGAGGCCAACCCCAAGTTCATCTCCTATATAAATATATAACTCCCTCCGTACAAAACCCTAAACCAACAAAGCCTCACCAAACCCTAACCCTAGCTGAATACTCCCCCTCTCCCTTACACCCAACCATCACCACCACCTTCAGCCGACTGCCCCCTTCATCTGACCCGTTGCCCCCTTCAGCTGACTGCCCCCTTCAGCCGCTCTTCAGCCGACCCGCTGCCCCCTTCAGTCGCCCGTCGCACGACGAGCTGTCGGCGCCAACCCGACCCCCTTGTGCGCTGCTACCGTTGCTGCCGCGCCTGCTGCAGTGCCGCCGCCGCTGCTGCCATCTCGCCGGAGCCGCTGCCACCTCGCCGGAGCCGCTGCCACCTTGCCGGAGTACGCCTCGATGAGAGTAGACCCTGTTCGAGCAAGCCACGTAGAGGTAACCATGTAAAACCCCCCGCTTCTTCATGTTAATATCGTAGCGCCGTATCGACGTGTGGAGAAATGTTGATATCGGACACAACCCTAATATTGTGCATATTGGATTAATAACTAATAAAATCTAGAATTGGTGTAATTACTAGCAAACCCTTAATCGTGAGACATAACACCAAGGACTAGCGTTTCTACCCTAAAACCTGTATATAACCCACGTATAATGAACATAGAAACCAAGGAACATGTGTTCGCACAGAACAGAGATCGTGGTCAAACCGAAACTTAAAATTATTGTCTCAAGGCTCAGGATGTTCGAGCACAGAACACGTGTGCACCTTAGCTACGCGCACATGTGATGCTGTGTTCGAACAGACATGCACTTGCGATAATATTCAAGCGTCACGTTGTAGTCGTGTACATTTAATGTTTAGCATCTGATATTAGATTGTTATATTATTTTTGTGTTTAGGACCTTTGGATCAGCCAGAAGACACTGCAGGAACCGGCTTCTGGCATTTCCAGCTTCAGGACCCAGGCAAGATACCTTGCCATATTTATTGTCTAAATTAAATTATGTATATGTTGTATTGTGTTCTTGTTGCTTTAACTTTATAGAACTGTGCGTGTCCTAGATTGTTCGGGTGCATTCGACGGATACGTCGATGATTTGTATACTTGGCCTAGTTCTTAGAAGACTCACCCCATTGGATGATACCATGTTATTGTCTGAGACCTGACACCTTACACGTTCACTGAGACATTCATATTGGGATGCGGGTTTGCATACTCGACTAGCTATCGGTACGTGTAACCTACATCACGGATAGTACGTAGTTCAGGTTATATTTTATTGGTAGAGACTGGCATATAGATACGTGGTATGCACGTTGAGTATTCGACTTGCGTATTTACATTGGGCGGGGAGGACATTAGTAGGCGTATGGGATACAACCATTGGATTCCGTAGTATCCAGAGGAGCCATGGATCCAATGACTCCCTTTACACTACTGCCATGTTCTTCGGAGCGATATGGACGATATACTGTACTGCTGCCACATTCTTCGGAGCGATATGGACGATATACTGTACTGCTGCCACGCTCTTTGGGGTGTTGGACGTTATGCCTATGCCTACCCATACGTACCAAAGTTTTTCTCATATTGCATTCACTTAGATGGTTATCACACCCTTTATTGTATTTATTTTATTCAGTATTTATATATGGCATGCTTCTATGTATCTTGTTACATCCCTCTGAGGACCTGGTACCTTTCCAGATTTGGACGAGGCTTACTACCCCACAGTATACGGCCCAGGACAGGAGACGAGATTTGCTACTGTAGAGGAGTTAGCGGTTCTACCTTCGGAGTTTTCGTGATCACTTGGTAGGCCTACTGCCTAGGATTGGGAGCATCATTATCTAGTCAGCCGATGCCTTAGTCTTTATCTTTTATCATTCATTTCAGTATTTTCTTTCGTCATAGTAGTGGGTTTGTTCCCACCAGACATTCTTGGTTGTACTATGATATTTGAGACTGGCATTTATCTTCCAGCAGTTTATTTAGTACTTCTTGCTCTTTATATTGTGGATGAGATTAGATTACCTGTTATTGACTGATATTGGGCATGTTAGTATTTTAGGACAACGTAGCACTCTTCGCTAGGATCCATTAAATTGGGATATCCTCGGAGACGTGTCAGTTGGTTATTGCCACGTGGCCTAGTTCCATGTATTTTGGGACTGGGATATGACATGGTTTTAGTGGTGGCCCATGCAGGTCGACTTTTTTTTGCTTGTGGTATGGTAACGTACCCAGCAAGCCTGCAATAGGATAGAAGTTACTAGGTCTCATCCACTTTTGATTCGCCTTTGAACTTCCCTCATATAGCTTCTAAATATCTGTATCCTGTTTGTTGTATTCGTGCTCTTTTAATGAAGTCCTGTCTCTTGCAGCAAGGTGAATTTGCACAGTGGATGAGGAGTACCCAGTGCCACAGTGCCAGATAACACCACTCAAGAAGAGGAGGTACCCCAAGAGGAACCCCCTCTACAGACCCTGCTGATACATTGGCACGAGACGTCGCAGGACGATCCTACGCCAGAGCCTGAGGGACAGACTTCCCAGACAATCCCCATGCAATATTGTGAGGGCCAGACTACAGGAGCTACACCGATGCCGCAGACTGAGAGGCCGACATCTGAGGAGACACCTACTGCCCAACCAGAGATTCCACTACCACCGCCTCCACCTTATCCACCCCAGATGCCACAGCTAGATGGCCAGCCACAGATGCTTCAGTTCTTCCAGGCAATGATGCAAGCACAGTGGCAGCAGACAGAGATATTGAGACAGAGTCTGATGATGGTACTAGAGAGGACACCTGTCCCAGCACCCGTACCAGCACCTCCACCAGCCCAGACAGGTGGCACTGTAAGATGGTTTCGACAGATGGGACCAGATACTTTCTCAGGAAATAAGACTGCAGAATAGATCTCCGATTGGGTCGCCAACACGGAGATGTTACTAGAGGCTTCACAACTACATCCAGACCTTTGGATGACCGTAGTGAGGGCCCAACTAAAAGGCAACGCCCATCACTGGTGGGACTCCATTGAGCGCAGTGTAGGCAAGAACCAGACTTGGGAACAGTTCCTAGAATACTTTTATGCAAAGTATTTCCCAGTTACAGTAAAAAATGCCCTGTACTCCTAGTTTCTACATCTAGAACAGGAAAACTTGACTGTTGACGCCTATGACGCAGAGTTCAGCCGCCTTAGCAGATTTGGTGTCGTCCTGATACCCAATGATCTCGAGAAAGCTCAGAGATTTCATCACGGCCTCAATTTTGAGCTACAGAGGTATACCACCATGCAGGCGAGGACTTCTTATGAAGAGGTTCTTGTGGAGGTTAGAATCCAGGAGTCCATCGTCAGAGGAGCTAGACGTTCCAGCACGACTATACTAGCCAGAGCACAGCCCGGAGCAGGAGGACCGATCCGACATCCCGGAGCACAGATACAGCAGAGGGCAACGTCATACCAGCAAAAGGAGCTTCCGACTTGCTACCACTGTGGTAAGAGAGGACATTACGAGAAGGACTGCAGAAAGAGACTAAGGATATGTCTGATTTGTGGGTCAGACCAGCACCAAGTTCGAGACTGCCCACAACGCAGAGAGACAGCACCGCCGGCCGGACAGAGGCCAACAACACCTGTTCCGAGGATACTACCACCACCAGGAGGTCAACGTCCACCAGCACCGGGAGAATTTCAGAGGGGACCACCCTTGGCCCCACAGGAGGCACAGTTTGACCGAGCTCGACAGCAGGCAGGAGGGCAGAGGCACGGACAGGCCTTTGCACTAGCAGCTACAGAGGAGGAGACAGAAGGGGAAGCTATCACAGGTACCATTTTGGTTGTATCATTACCTGCAACTGCATTGTTTGATTCTGGAGCTACATTATCATTTATATCTAGTAGATTCGTAGCAATGCATAGAGTAGCTACTTCTCCCTTACCTAAGAGATGGAAGATTCTTACCGGAGGAGGTATCGTGCCGGTAACCAGCACTATCAGAACGTGCTCAGGAATTGTATGTGGTAGAGAGATGAGAGCACGATTCTTGGTATTGCCGATGGCGTACTTTGATATTGTGTTAGGCATGGACTGGTTGAGCCAGTATAATACCGTACTGAACTGCCGAAAGGGTAGCGTCATTTTTAGACCACCAGATCAACCGGAGTTCGAGTACATACGAGGGATCGTCGAACAAGGAGTAGGACAGATAGCGGGAACCTGCATGGCTATGGAGATTGCACCCCCGCCAATAGTTGCAGAATTCGAGGATGTTTTTCTCGAAGAACTGCCAAGCTTACCGCCAGATAGAGACGTAGAGTTCACCATCGAGCTAATACCCGAAGCAGCACCGATATCTTCTAATGTATACCGATTGGCGAAGAAGGAGTTAGATGAGCTAAAACTATAATTAGAGGAGTTGCAGAGCAGGGGATTTATCCGTCCTAGTACATCACCATGGGGAGCACCAGTATTGTTTATGCCTAAGAAGGATGTAATAGTACGTATGTGCATTGATTATAGAGCCCTTAACACTTTGACTATCAAGAACAAGTACCCCCTGCCGCGGATTGACAATTTATTCGACCAGTTGACAGGAGAAGTGGTGTTCACCAAGATCGACTTAAGATCGGGTTATCATCAAGTGAAGGTACGAAGAGAAGACATTCAAAAGATAGCATTTAGGACTTGTTACGATCACTACAAGTTCTTAGTGATGCCTTTTGGACAGACGAATGTGCCAGCTGTATTTATGAACATGATGAACAGATTATTCCACCAATACTTAGACCAGTTCATGGTAGTCTTCATCGACGACATCTTGGTGTATTCAAAGAGCTACGAGGAACACGAAGAGCACTTGAGACTAGTGTTAGAGACGCTGAGGAGAGAGAGGCTTTATGCTAAACTGAGCAAGTACGAGTTTCTCCTAGATCGTGTCGCTTTCCTTGGATACGTCATCTCAGGAGATGGTATTTCAGTAGATCCGGCGAAGATTTCATCCATAAAGACATGGCCAACCCCTACCAATGTCTTAAAAGTGAGGAGCTTTCTAGGACTTGCCAAATATTACCGGAGGTTCGTAGAGAACTTTGCGAAGATTGCAGAGCTGATGACCCGCTTGACCCGTAAGGAGCAGGAGTTCACTTGGACAGAGGAGTGTTAGAAGGCATTCGATGAGCTGAAGAAGCGCTTGACTACAGCACCTATCTTGACCATACCTTCTGGACCCGGAGGATTCATGATCTATAGCGATGCATCCGGGAAAGGATTAGGATGTGTCTTGATGCAACATGGAAAGGTTGTAGCTTATGCTTCTAGACAGTTGAGGACACATGAGAAGAACTATCCCACCCACGACTTGGAGCTTGCCGCAGTGATTTTTGCCTTGAAGCTTTGGAGGCACTATTTATATGGAGAAAGAGTAGAGATATTTACTAACCATAAAAGCTTAAAGTACGTCTACACTCAGAAGGACCTGAATCAGAGACATAGACGTTGGCTCAAGGTAATGACAGACTTCGAGATCGAGCTACAGTACCATCCGGGAAAGACCAACGTAGTAGCTGACACGTTGAGCAGAAGACCCATGGCATTCTTCATGACTACCCAACAACATTGGTTGATAGAGCTAGAGCAGATGGGTATAGAGGTCGTTATGTCCGGAATAGATAGACAGTTGTTGAGTTTCCAGTTGTAATCGACATTAGTGGAGAGAATCAAGGCTGCCTTGCCGACAGACGCCAGATTTCAGAGGCTTAGATAGAGGACAGAGGCGGGAATACAGACAGGACTGAGAATACATGAAGATGGGACTTTAAGATACGGAGATCGTCTCTATATTCCAAATGGAGAACTTTGTTAGGAGTTGGTGGCAGAGGCACATAGTTCAACCTATTTTATTCATCCAGGAGGCACGAAGATGTACAGGGACTTAAGATAGTACTACTGGTGGCACAAAATGAAGAGAAAGATAGCACGCTTTTTGGCCAAGTGCCCGGTGTGTCAGCAAGTCAAGGCTGAGCATCAGAGATCTGCAGGATTGCTTCAACCACTCACTATACCAGAGTGGAAATGGGAGCACATCACCATGGACTTTGTTACGGACTTTCCGAGGAGTCCTAGTGGTCGCAATGCAGTATGGGTAATTATGGATAGACTCACCAAGTCCATACACTTTTTACCCTTCAGAGTTGGGCAATCGACGGAGGCCTTAGCAGATATGTACATAAGGGAGATTGTGCGCCTACATGGAGTGCCAGTTAACATTGTGTCCGACAGGGATATGAGGTTTACGTCTTACTTTTGGCAGAGTATGCAAGAGAGTCTTGGTACTCGCCTGAAGTTTAGCACAACGTATCACCCACAAACAGATGGCCAATCAGAGCGCACCATTCAGACGTTAGAAGATATGTTGAGAGCGTGCATGCTAGATTTTAGAGGATCATGGGAGGACCATTTGCATTTGGTCGAGTTTTTCTACAACAACAACTATCAAGTGAGCATCCAGATGGCTCCTTATGAAGCATTGTACGGAAGAAAATATTGTTCCGCAGTATGTTAGAGTGACATAGGCGAGCGACATATTCTCGGACCAGAGTTTGTTGTTCGTACAGTAGAGAAGGTGAAGAAGATCCAAGGACACTTGCGAGCAGTAGAGAACAGGCAGAAGCATTGGGCAAATGCTCATCAACAACCCTTAGAATTTCAGGTTGGAAATCACGTATTTTTAAAGATCTCGCCTACTCGAGGGACTATCAGATTTGGAGGCTGAGGAAAGCTGAGCCCAAGGTACATCGAACCCTTCGACGTATTAGAACGGGTCGGAGAGGTTGCTTATAGATTAGCCTTGCCGTAGACTTTGGAAGGAGTCCATAACGTTTTCAATGTATCTCAGCTAAGGAGGTACATACCGGATCCGAGTCATGTACTTGACCACTCAGAGATCACAGTCGGCCCGAGCTTATCGTACCAAGAGGAGCCTGTTGAGATTCTGGACAAAAGTGAGAAGGTACTGCGAGGTTAGACTATTTTCTTAGTCCGCGTCGCATGGAGACATCATGCACCAGGCGAGCCGACTTGGGAACATGAGGAGGATATTAGACAGCGCTATCCCCACCTCTTCGAAGGACTAGGTACGTATTAGCACTATATTTATTTAGTTAGAAATTCTTATCATGCGTATATTTTAATTTCGAGGAGGAAATGCTCTAAGGAGGGTAGATTGTAAACTCCCTCAACCAATTTAGGAATTAATTGTATTTTTAAAAAACTGAGACTAGGGACAAACCGAGATAATTGAAATTTCGTGAGACAATTTTAGGTACCCTCCGACCATAGTGCAACCTTAGCTACACAATGTTCATTAACTTTGCCTTGCACAGTTAATTACGAATCTAGTTAATTAATTTATGGCTAATTGTACCTCAACTGGACCTGACCAGCCCATATCATTGAACCCTGGCCGGCCCAAACCCCGAGGCCAACCCCAAGTTCATCTCCTATATAAATATATAACTCCCTCCATATAAAACCCTAAACCAACAAAGCCTCACCAAACTCTAACCCTAGACGAATACTCCCCCTCTCCCTTACACCCAACCATCACCACCACCTTCAGTCGACTGCCCCCTTCATCCGACCCGTTGCCCCCTTCAGCCGACTGCCCCCTTCAGCCGCCCTTCAGCCGACCCGCTACCCCCTTCAGCCGCCCGTCGCACGACGAGCTGCCGATGCCAACCCGACCCCCCCGTGCGCTGCTACAATTGTTGTCGCTGCCGCGCCTGCTGTAGAGCCGCCGCCACTGCTGCCATCTCGTCAGAGCCGCTGCCACCTCGCTGGAGTACGCCTCGACTAGAGCAGACCCTGTCCGAGCAAGCCACGTAGAGGTAACCACGTAAAACCTCTCGCTTCTTCATGTTAATATCGTAGCACCGTATCGACGTGTCGAGAAATGTTGATATCGGACACAACCCTAATATTGTGCATATTGGATTAATGACTAATAAAATCTAGAATTGGTGTAATTACTAGCAAACCCTTAATCGTGAGACATAACACCAAGGACTAGCGTTTCCATCCTAAAACCTGTACATAACCCACATACAATGAACATAGAAACCAAGGAACATGTGTTCGCACAGAACAGAGATCGTGGTCAAACCGTAACTTGAAATTATTATCTCAAGGCTCAGGATGTTCTAGCACAGAACACGTGTGCACCTTAGCTACGCGCACATATGACGCTGTGTTCGAACAAACGTGAACTTGCGATAATATTCAAGCGTCGCATTGTAGTCGTATACATTTAATATTTAGCGTCTGATTTTAGATTATTATATTATATTTGTGTTTAGGACCTTTGGATCAGCCAGAAGATACTGCAGGAACCGGCTTCTGGCATTTCCAGCTTCAGGACCCAAGCAAGATACCTTGCCATATTTACTGTCTAAATTAAATTATGCATATGTTGTATTGTGTTCTTGTTTCTTTTACTTTATACAACTGTGTGCGTCCGAGATTGTTCGGGTGCATTCGACGAATACGTCGATGATTTGTATACTTGGCCTAGTTCTTAGAAGACTCACCCCATTGGATGATACCGTGTTATCGTTTGAGACATGATACCTTGCATGTTCACTGAGACATATTTATATTGGGATACGGGTTTGCGTACTCAACTAGCTATCGGTACGTGTAACCTATATCACAGATAGTACGTAGTTCAGGTTATATTTTATTAGTAGAGACTGGCATATAGATACGTGGTATGCACATCGAGTATTCGACTTGCGTATTTACATTGGGCGGGGAGGACATTAGTAGGCGTATGGGATACACCCATTGGATTTCGTAGTATCCAGAGGAGCCACGGATCCAATGACTCCCTTTATACTGTTGCCACGTTCTTCGGAGCGATATGGATGATATATTGTACTGCTGCCACGTTCTTCAGAGCGATATGGACGATATACTGTACTACTGCTATGCTCTTCGGGGTGTTGGACGTTATGCCTACGCCTACCCATACGTACCAAAGTTGTCCTCACATTACATTCACTTAGATGGTTAGCACACCCTTTATTGTATTTATTTTATTCAGTATTTATATATGGCATGCTTCTATGTATCTTGTTACATCCCTCTGAGGATTTGGTACCTTTCCAGATTTGGACGAGGCTTATTACCCCACAGTATACGGCCCAGACAGAAGATGAGATTTGCTACTGCAGAGGAGTTAGAGGTTCTACCTTCGGAGTTTCCGTGATCACTTGGTAGGCCTACTGCCTAGGATTGGGAGCATCATTATCTAGTCAGCCGATGCCTTAGTCTTTATCTTTTGTCATTCATTTCAATATTTTCTTTCGTCATAGTAGTGGGTTTGTTCCCACAAGACATTCTTGGTTGTACTATGATATTTGAGACTGGCATTTATCTTCCAGCAGTTTATTTAGTACTTTTTGCTCTTTATATTATGGATAAGATTAGATTACCTGTTATTGACTGATATTGGACATGTTAGTATTTTAGGACAGCGTAGCACTCTTTGCTAGGATCCATTAAATTGGGATATCCTCGGAGACATGTCAGCTGGCTATTGACACGTGTCCTAATTCCATATACTTTGGGACTGGGGCGTGACAAAAAGCTCGACAGAGAACATGTGTCATGCCCCAGTCCCAAAAATATACGGAACTAGGCCACGTGGCATTGGCCAGCTGACACGTCACTAGGGGATTACCCAATTTAATGGACCCAAAGTGATGTGCTACGCTGTCCTAAAATACTACGAGTCTAAATACAGGTAAATCTATCTCATCCACAGGAATATCATAAAATATGGAAATTAGTGCTGAATATATATAAAGCTAAGTCTGAAATATCATAATACAAATCAGATAAAATCTTGTGGGAACAAACCCACTACAAAAGATAAGCAAAAGTGAAATAAGATGACTAGTGCATCATCCTCGAAATATGTAGCTCCAACTCCAGGTGTACTTAGGCAGATTCTGATGGCATCTCCTCTAACTCCTTCTCAGGGGCATGTCCAGTCTCCTGTCCAGGTCCATGTACTGTGGGGTAGAGTGTCTCATCTAAACCTGGCAGGGAACCAGGTCCTCAATGGGACGTAACAAGATACATAAAAATAACATGCCATGTATGTAAATACTGAATAAATAAATACAGGGTGCTAACCATCTAAGTGAATATAATTTGAGACAACCTAGTACGTATGGGAAAGTGTGGCTAGACATATGCTGACGTAATTCACCAATCCGTAGTGACTGGCTAGTATATGCCACATATGCCCCCGTTAAAGGGCACTATACAATTTTCCATCTACGATGAGTATGGTCACAGGAATATATATATATAACATCTGTATCACTCCGTCGAGTGCGGCATCGGGATAAAGAGGTGGGTGTCCCATACATCTTTTAGTCGTTCTCCCCGCCCAATGTAACTAATGCCAAGTCGTATAACTTTTCTGATTTTGTTCTAAGCCGTGATGCACGTCGTACGTACTGGTAGCTAATCAACTACATAAACTTGCATCCCAAAATGAAGTGCAACCTTGTTGCGTGTACCCGTGATAGGGTCTAAGAGGATATTAGGATACCCTCACAGTTGATGGTAAGTCTGTATAGACTAAGTTAATTATACTACGTGTCAACGTATTTGTTGACGGTACCCGAGGCAGTCTCAGATACATACTGTTTATATATAAATTTACTAAAAAGAACATTCAACAGTTAATATTTAAACAGTAAAAACTTGGCAAGGTATACTTGCCTACTCCCTGATAGTGTTGGAAACCTGTTCTCAAATTCAAGTTTGAGGGTGCTGGTGACAAGGGGTCACTGGCTGTGCTGGAGATAGTTTCTGTTAAAATATACAGGTTCGTGAATATCATGGGTATGATAACATGGCTCACTCAGTTGAGGTAGGAAGACTACCAAAATAGTCGTTCTATAAGTAATTAAAATATAAAAATACTTCGGGACCATAAGGTCGCCAAGGAAACTCCCGAGTCGGAAGCTAAAAAATATCGTAAATATCAGCTCGTGGAGCCCGTAATGTCATCAACTCGTGGAGCCCGTAATGTCATCATCTCTTGAAGCCCATAATAAGTCATCAGTTCATGGAGCATATAATTTCATCAACTCGTGGAGCCTGTAATGTAAAAGAAGAGACTTGCATGGTCATAGACAACTTGTGCACAAGATTTTTGGCTCCAACGAATGGCCGCCGGTCGCATCGGGCCCGATTTAACCTAGGCAGAACCCGAGATAGTCAGCAAGCAGCATCAACATGGGGGACGCAGGGACGTGTAGCGGGGCTCGTAAGCCAACGTTGCAAGGATCGTCGTCCGCCCAGTTGGCATGAGGGAGGTAGGGTCTTGTAGCGGGGGCTAGCTACCCAGTGCTGCAAGTGGCGCTGTCCCCTAAGCTATCAGTCCAAATGGCTCATGGTGCCCGGGACCTATTTTATATAGATTAAGTCGGCTCGATTGCGGCAATCCGCGTATTAGTTTATTGCATTAAAATAAGTTATCTGAATAATCTGAACAACTTGAGTATAATACACCTAAATAATCTGAGTATCACACCTGTACAATTTGAGAATAACACATCTGAGTAGTCTAAGTATATGATTCACCTGAGTCAGAAATACGCTCGTGACACTTGTGTTTACTTATGTGATACTTTGAATCATTCCATATATTATGCTGGTTAACTTGGTTTACCCTTGGGCAGGGAAGGACGCATGGTAAGTTGGCAACTTTTGTCGTATTACTCTTATATCGGATGGCGTACTGCAACACGAGTTAGGTTTTATATTGCATGCCATAAAACTGATCCTAAGGCATGACTAGAAAGATAACATAATAGATGGTGCACGAAACTAATCGAACGTGTTTGGTTTTGTTGAGCCGGCAAGAAGCCTCCCAACCAGTGCATTCATTTATTGATAACCCACCAGTTTGCTTGCAGGGTGCGAAAGTACCTCATTTGGTGCAGAGTACTCTTCAAGCATGCTAAGGCGCATAGCTAATTCTGGAGCCTTGGAGTGTTGCGGTAGGAGCTGAAGTACATATACATGATGTAATGTTTTGGAACATCACCTATCACATCATCCCCAGTTGTAAGCCGCTTGTCGCGCTTTTATTGTTTTGAGAGAGAGAGAGAGAGCATGAGAAATTTGTAATCTCGGCCTAGCGCCTCTTGTAATACTTCTTTTTCATCAATAAAGAGCACTATTTTATGTTATACTTGTGTTATTCTTATTTGCACTACTTCAGGATAATCTGTGCGACTCTGTGGCTTAGCTTTAATCGCTTATTTTAGGTGCATGCCTTGCACGGGTGCAACTTAGGCTCGCATATCATAATGCCCAAGCGAGGACGTTTGGTCCTACAGGACCGGGGCATGACATTTTGGTATTAGAATACAGCTTTATGTCCTTGGTTTTGTATTTATTTTCTCAGCTTTGAACTTCGTTCGTAGGTTATGTACAAACGCTCTCTCTCATTGTCCCGTGGGATGTTCCATACAATAAGTCTAAATATTTTTAGAGTTCATGCAGATGGTTGGCTAAACGAGATAGTTATATGAAGGCCTTTGTGCCGAGCTGTGTCAGACCTTATGTGAATAAACTCGGGCTAGAGTTAGCAAGTTACATGTGAACCATAATACCTCTATGCTAAGACTAGCGGATTAGTATGTGAGACTAAAATATCGATCATATATAATAGCTATACACACAGCCTTTTGGCTAAGTCATACTCGGCCCTTCGGGTGCGAGCAAGATTCGAATATCGTTCGGATAAGGATAAGTCAGAGTTTTATGGAACGAATTAGATGGATATGCAAATGAACGAGAATTGTGTGATTGAGGATATTATCGGACTATCGCTAGAGATAGAGACGTTATCGGACTATAGCTAAGGCGAATACAGAGGATCATACAGGAGTTTTAGGGAACAAATTAGATGGATATGAAAATAAATGATGTGAGTGTGATTGAGGATAGATTCGGGTGACTTGATCCCTGAGTGGTGTATACGATAGCCTCGGGGATGAATAATCGATTTGAGGATAGAGTGGATTTTGAGGATTTGTCGAGTAGCTCGAACCCTGAGTGGTGTATGTTTCGTGTTGGAAGTGTTCGAGTAATCGAGGATTCAGGATAGCAATAAGTCGATCAATAAGCGATGTGATCGCCCAAAGCCTTAGATCGAGTATTGCTTAGTTAGACGTGATTTTGATGTTTCGTATGAAGTTCGTTCGAACGATTTGAGAATGAGTTGTATGAATCCTAACGATATTGAGTAAAGGATTCAGAAGGGTGAAACGAATGGATATCTTTGTAAAGAAAACTTAGTGGATCGTACGTGCGATTTCAGATTGAATCGAATGGATCAAAACCTAAGTTTGAGATTGAATACTTGAAGATGTAATCGGAGTCAGCGCAATGGGAGATAGCGCGTGTGAAAGTTTAAAATTGGGAGACATGGAAAAAAATTAGAGGATTGAGAAATGATATCGCTCGATAGAATTGAGTTGAGGTATAGTTGATCGATCTTAGAATTCGATGAGCAGATACATAATTGATGCTTGGTAGATAGTTCAAAAAAATGATACAAGTGAATGAATCATGTTACTCGAGGAACAGATATAGATTGGATTTGAATCATGAGTCAATATTGAATCTAGTTCGAAAGATAGTACTCAACATCAGGCCTGGATGAGAACGATTATTCCGTGGGAGCGTTAGCATTATGATTTATGTCCCGCGGGGATGATCGAATTCACGGGAGATCAGCGCCTGACATGTTCGATGATTATGCAGACGAACTCGATAAAATAGAATGTAACGAAGGTTAATAGACTTTGGCTAGTGGATTTTCTTGTTTGACGAATGACGAGTAGATTATAGAATTAATCTTGTAACTTGGTTGTTGTGAGGAATACTAGATGTAGACTACGAATTGATCAAACGATAACATTGAAGGTTTGGATGATTTGGCTAAGAAAATTTTGATGATGGTGTCATACTGGATGATGACAATTATCCCGCGAGAGCGTTGAAGTGATGATTTCACGTCCAGCTGGGATGATCGAACTCGTGGGAGATCGGGGCATGACATTTGGTCAAAATTTGAATCAATTTATATTATGCAGATTTTATGAACGAATATATAGTTATTTTCGGACGACTTAGATGTTGTGTTTGAGATTGATGACTTAGTGAATTTTAACTTGTGATTTGGAGGAACTCTATAAAATTGGTTCGAGGAGATAGATTATATGAAATGCTAGGATCGACGTGCATCGTTTGGAAAGTATTAAGAATTTGGATGAACGATTATACTTTAGGAATGGCTTTGCTAAACAAACTCAGACCCTGTGAACTAGATATTGTTGATGCGAGTAGGATGATCAATTCTCGATGCTTAGAAAACTGAGTGAGGCAAGCTTGGATAGAATACCCCGTACGAACGGACTATGGCTTGACCTTAGGAATTTGGGACGAGCATCGTGCAACGAATTTGCACGATTAGTCTCTAACTTGAACTGTACCTATGACCTTGTGAGCTGTCATAGTGGTTAGGTAGACGACCCTATGTCACGAGAGTGAACTTGTGTCAACGACCTATATGATTTACTTGGGTAAAAAGATAGAACTGGGACAGTAAGACTTAGAGTTAGGACTTGGATGTTAGTGTTGGTTTGGATAGGTCATGCGATGGAGAGGAACAAGACGATATCGAGGATTCGTCGGAGGAAATTCTTATGATAGGATGCTCAAGTAAAGTTGGTGATGCTCAAGTAAAGTTGGGATAATGAATTGAATTGATGCTTGGAAGACGTACTTGATGGTAGTGCAATGCTTGATGTTGAGATGGAATTATAGTGGCAAAGATTTGAACGACCCCGCTCGAGGTATCGTTGTGATTACATAAGACGATAACACTTGAGATTTTTTTTCACGAATAGCTTGTCCGAGTTTTCTATCGCTAAGCTTGGTTGAAATGCGTATATTTGGGGGATGGCTTGAATATGTACACGATCCGTAGCACGGAAGTTTTACCTCATGAGTTCTTAATTTTTGAAACTCTACACTGGATAGTCGTTGGATTACATGCATCTTATTCATTAATTTTTTCTAAGGACCTAAACAGAAAATACAGGGGTCTGAACAGAAAAAGTAAGTCCACGTGTCATATCCCCTATTGCAAGTCCTTATAATTTTGAGTTCTTATTTGAGTTTTTGTAGTCGAATTGTTTTAGTTACTTTCATATCAAGTAACATAGCAATCGTCAAATAAAATTAGCATAGATCCAAATCTAGTATATATACATGTGTCTTGTACGTATTTTATACTATTTGGAAAAAGAAAACAGTACGTTTTTATTACTACTTGAGAAAAATAAATCTCTATTTTTTTTTACATCTTGAAAAGAACAAATAACAATTCTCTTTAATTTTGATTTCCACACGTAATTACCTAATAACTCATATTAAATTTAAATAGCAGTTTTAAGTAATAAACATAAATCAGGTCTTTGGGGTTGTAGCCTGTTGGTTATGATGGGAGGCTCCCGTAGAGATGTGTACGTTTCGAATCCTCCATTGGAAACTAAGTTCCAAATTCGATGGAAATGACATATCAAAATAAAATAAAATAAAATAATAAAAATAAAAATATTTTAGTAATAAGAATTTTGAGGATGGAGTCTAACTTTTTTTTATTATATAATAGTAAATATTTACCAACCGTTCTTTATGACCCTATACACTAATTAGAACCAAGGTACCGTGGATGCTTCAATCTGGATTTCAGTGAGAAAATTATTCAGAAACTTTATGTGAATGGTCAAAGACATAAACATGAATATAGCATTGTTTAGAAGCAAGGGTCAGAGAGATTAATTTCTTATATGTTTGTTCTCTAAAATCTTGATTTTTTTTTATATATATATCAATTTATGTTTCTCCCTCTTTTGAAATTTTAAACAATCATGTTTTTAATAAATCTATGATCTGGTCAACTTTAAGAAGTCTTATATTGCATGTTCCTCCGGATAACCTCTCTTATTTAACAGACATTACGTAATCAAACTTTGTATGTCAATGTCAACTTCTCTTTCTTAGGGATTATACAAGTACGACTATTTGCGAGTATGCGACCGTCACAATTAAAATTGACAGCACCCTTTACTTCTTAGTTTTGTTATCTTGATCTGACTATTGTTGGCCTCTTCTTCATTCCTCAGTACCGTCTTCTTCTTCTTCTTTGAGCTTGCCGACGCCTACACGGATCCACCAAACTATATATTGCTATGTCAAGAGAGTAAAACTTTCTTGCTACCGGATTCTCGTAACTGTAGATAACTTCGAAAAAGTGATTCAAATTATCTTTTTTCCGAACGAACACGAAGGTGAATGGACGTAGGAACAGTTGTTTGCTTTTGAAATTGAGGATCAGTATGTATGTAAACTTGTATTCTGCCAACCGAGAAGAAGGGGACATATATAGCAGTAAAAATCAGATTGGGAAGACTTGGCAAACCGGAAGAAATGTTCAAATAAAAAGGAAACGAACAACAAATTTTTTTTTTAGGTCTTAATCTGAATTCGAAGAAAAAATATGGTCCGCATCCGCATCTGCACCCGTTACGTGCCGAACCGGACGGCGACGGTGGCCCGTAGGGCAACCCACACAAATCCACAAAAGAGCAAAAAGGAGAAGATAATATGAGCACACACCCACCACTTCTTCCCACCGAAGTCGGATTAAAAGATAATATAAGCCATTGCTAGTCTACTATACCAAATGCCACAAACTCGTTCGTTGTTGCTTGATAATTATTTGATTGCATGCGGGATCCACAAAAAAAAAAAAAAAAAGAAAAAAAAAAAGAAAAAAAAAAAAATTTATGTGCGCCTTCTGCATGAAAACATTGGCTATGCCTTTGACGTTGGGTTAATCTAAAGGAATCCTAACACGTAACTATGATTGTATAGTTCCCTACAATGTCAGGATATTATTGAGTCATTGTTTTCGCAAGATCCTTAGTTGACTCAGCATGCATATAAATATATATAGAAAGAGTTGAAAGTTTTGTACTTGGCTTCCTGTATATATAAGCATTCTTTGTGGACTCATTTGGCTCCACAAGCTAAGGAAAGGCTATGTTAACAAAAATAATCCAAGCCAAGGTCACCATCGTGTATCAGCATTCACTTCTGCCGTTTGGAACAAGGCAAAGCCTAGTGGGCCAAGATTGAGGGGAAGTGTGAGCTCTAGAAAGTAATGGAAGCAAGTAATATAACGTCACCAAGGCTATGTTTAGGTATGTGATTAAGTTGTCATGTAGGATGATCCCCACAAAGCAACACTAAGACCCACAAAGCTATAAATATTACATAAACTTCTTGTTTCTGGTTAAGGGTTCCCATCTTAGAGCATCATTAGTAGATGGTGCTCAAAATTTCATCTCGAGATCCAACATTTCAAAAAAAAAGTAAATTTAGAATGGATTTGATTTGCATGAGAATAGTACTTAATGATAAAATGAGCTTTGGTGCAAAAGATTGAGTGGTGAAAAATTAATGCCGAAAAAAAATAATGTAAATCTAGAATTGGGTTTCAAATTGAAACTTACTATTCTACAAATTGATTTCCTACATTCTGAATCTAGAAATTCTCATGACAAACCTATAGGTCCTGTGGTTTGTTGGGACTAAAAATCTAGAAATTGAAACTTATGATGGTTCTTACTATTCTACTAATTGAGCTCCTACATTCTGAATCTAGAATCTAGAAATTGGGATAGACCTTACTAATGATACTCTTATAAAAGCAAGAAATCTAAGGTATTAGGCGTATCTAGGTTTTATTAGTTTTCTTTGACTTGGGGTATAAAATGATTGGGTATTGTCCAAGTTCTTGAATGAATAGACTTCTAATATTAGAAAGAAAACCCTAGCATGTAGTGAAGGTTGAATTTTTTGTCTCGTGAAAGTGAAATGGATATGTTTTTTAGTTTCATGTTAGTTCTTGTCCGATAAAAATAACTTTTAATGTTTGGATAGATGATTTTTTGTAACTTGAAAGTAGTCAAATCATACTTTCAGTATTTAGATGACTATGAAAGTGGATAAAATAAAAAATGTATCATAAGAGTAATAAAATTAAATAATTAACTATCGGCACCTAACTGACTAAAAAAAATATTTATGTATATTAATGTACAAAAAAAATTATTTATAACTTTAATAAAAAAAAAATTAATTATAGGTTTAATAAAAAATGAACTAATTATTGATGTGTATTAACGTACATAAAAAAAAATTACCTGTATATAGAAAAACAAGTTTCAACCAACATCCGCATAAACGCGGATGTGAAATTGGCAAATTTCAACGCTTTATTATAAAGCCGACAGGAACTGCAATCAAAGTAAATACCACTTTCCTGTGGGCAGTTTCCTCATGTCCCAAACAGCCGAATTTTCTCACACATCACCCAATGCAAAATAAACACCACTTTTATCCCACTTTCACGATACCAAACATGCCGTAGGTGAGTATATTTAGATTATGCGTCCAACAAACATGCATCCTAGTATTGACTACATAAAATTTTGGTACAAAGATTATATCTGACACAAAATTCTGACAAAAATGACTGTTTGAACTCTTCGAAAGACGTAAGCATGCTAAACGACAAAGCCTCACGTCAGCGTGAATTTTACTCCTTATGGGTGTGTAGCTCCACATGTAAAACACGAAAAAGGTTCCATGCGTTCCATGCGTTTCTGGTCCCATGCGTTCCAGACTCCATGTGTTCCATGCATCTCTGGCTCCATGCTTTCCAGAGTCTATTCGTTCCATGCGTCTCTGGCCCCATGCGTTACAGACTCTATACGTTCCATGCGTCTCATGCATTCCAGAGTCCATATATTACATGCGTCCCATACTCCATGCGTCCCACATAGTAGGGTTCCCTGAGACAAAGTCTTTCTGTTGCGATTGAAGTAATTCTCTACAACTAAATGCATGCCACGTGTCAAGCTGACTAAGTCATGCAAACAAAAGATGAGAACTGACACTCCCCGTTCCCAATATTCGTATTTGGAGCATATTCTTGCTTGCTGGCATGGTTATCAGGTTGGTTGTAGGCTAGACTATTTTCTGGTAGAGTTGGTTCTTGGTTTATTTTGAGATCGGGGCTTGGTCATAACTTGAACCATTGGTCAAGTGAACCAAAACCCTTCATATATAAACCAAAACATACTCTTTCTTCTCATTATTTCCTTTTCATTATCTCTTACGTTTTCTCTCTCCCTCCATAGGCAAGTACGCCTTGTATAAAAATGGAAAAATCTTTTATTTTATGAGTCCATTATGCTTGCTATATGATTCTCCATATGTTTAGAACTTGATATTTTTGGATTTGGTAGATAGATTAGTGTAGATCTACATTTTAAGTTTAGAGCTTTTTATGTGTTCTTGAGTTTTCTTGGATTTTGATCTCTAAAAACTTGTTATTTTCAAAAACTTGTTGTTCTATGTTGATGAGCATTTAATTTTGAGTATTTAGTGTAAACACCCAGATTTTTAGAATTTAATTTTAGACTTTTAATTATGAATTTTTAAATTTTTGGATATTTTTCTGTAATTTTTAATTAATTATAATAAATGTTCTTCAGAAATTTATATTTTTGTGTATTAAATTAATTATTAAAATATTACAAAAATAATATATTTTAGTGTATAATTAATAATAGGATATTGTGTAATTTTTTGGAATTTATTGGGCTCAAAAACTATTTTAAATAGCTAAAATGCAATGTTTTACTTAAACCAACCCGAACCAAACCAAACCAAACCGAGCTAAACCAACTATTGGATCCTACCCGACCCACAACCCGCTAACCCGTGACCCGACCTGACCCGACCCACAAACCCTTAAAATTCAATAACTCAACCGACTCTTCCCTTCCCCTCCCCCAAAACCCTACCGGCCGACCACTCTTCGCCTCCCAGTTACAGCCCGCAACTCGACCCTATAAATCACCCAGTAAGACGAACCCTACCACCATCACACCCTCTCTCGTTTTCGACAAGCCACCGCCGACAACGACGCTGGACCTCCGCGCACCACCGCCGCGAAGTAGCCGCCGCACAGTCGCCATATTTTTGAGCTAACAGTTGCAGTGAGGTACCCTTCTTCCCACCTTCGTATCTCTTTGCACAGTTATCCAAATGTCCATCTGTCGAATCTTGTGCTAAGACCACATGACCCTCTCGAACCATGTATAATTAGTTTGGGGTATCGTGTCCTGTGTCGGTCAAAAATTGTAACGCAAAACAGGAAAAAATGACCCAAATTAGAGTTCAGAAAACTGTCCAAAAGCCCCATGTTCATGGCCGTTTTTCTTCCAAACTAATTAATATTTTTAAATTCTACTTGAATAGTAAATTACACAACATAACTGAGATTTAATCTCTTAAATTAGTTTATTTTAATTTATTGTATATTGTATTTTATTCGTGGTTGAAGTTGACCAAAAATTTAATTTTCTAAATCCGAAATATTTTGAAATAGGGTGCGTCCTACTAAACGAGGCAACTTTGTCGTGTGCAAATTGCATCGAAAGGCGCGTATCATCAACGCTGATGTGTAAAATTTCGCGGAAGTTGATTTGGATGTGTATGCACACCGGAATCAATGTGTATCCGTCGAAAAATTCCATATCGACCTATTCTGACACTCATCATAATTTCGTATATGCTTGTCGTTTCGTAATGAAACTTACGCCATCGGATTCATAGCGTTACGCTGGTCTTGTGACCCAAGTTTGGTTCGATTCTGATAACGTTGACGAAATTCCGTTTCGTGGGGCCCACGGTTCTATTTGACGGACGATTTTGTGATCGGCTCATCGGAATCCAGTTCTGGACGTTCCGTTGGGTTCGTATCATCGTTCTAGACTTGAAGACACTAAATATGGCAAATTTTGAGAACTTTATCTTTGGCACATTTTTCGGTGCGAAGTGGACCACATGTGGACCCCGCTTTGACCAGAAACTGTCAATTCTATTCCTGTGTCCAAATTAAACTTATAGGTAGTCAATCCTAGCTATTTCATGTATTCTGAGAGCAATGGTAATGTTTGTTTCAGCATCCGGAGGCGTACATGGAGATTTTACTGTTACAAGAGCAACTAAAGGAGCTCAGAACCCAAGCAAGTATACCTTGCCAAACCTGCAATAGTTCCTTTGATATTAATTGCTTAAGTTATTTATATATGTATACTTTTGTATTGTACCTGTTCAACCTAGGACCGTGAGACGTTGCTTAGCGTCCGAACAAGATTCGGGTGTCGACGCCATACGTAGAGTCGTGTAACGTCACTTAGAGAGTTGATACCACGATCCTATATTTTTTTTACGTGCTTGATTTACCAAGTACGTCATACCATAGGACACTTGACACTATTTTTTAGACATAATCTTTTCTGAGTTATTCATGGTGATTCTATATAGTCTTACAGGATTCGTGACATAAGACTTGCATATACAAAAATATCATTATGACTTGCTGTACTAGCTAGAGGTCATGATCTTGCGTGTTATGGACATGAGACGTCGTGGACATGAGATGTGTGATTACATTGGGTGGGGAGAGACACACAGGCTACAGGCTGATTACATACATATATATTTATTATTGCGGTGCTTTAGTCTCTATTCCAGAGCTTGGCTCATTACGTGATATTACTGCTATAAGCTTTCCGACACAGAGCTTGTAGTGGTCTCAGCCTGAGTACTAGTGATGGTCTCATTTGCATATCACATAGCTGGTTACATAGCTTGTCCTGAGATCTATTTTTATATACTACATTTTATTTGGCTTGAGTTATTCTTGTACCTTGCTATGTCCCCTGAAGACCTGGATCCGGATTATGTCCCCAGGTACAGCAGAAGAGGAATACCCCTAGGTTTATGGGACAGGAGCTGACGCTGGATCAGTACTGGCCCCAGAGGACGAGGTTGTGCCAGAGGATTTCTCCTGAGTATTTTATTATATATACTCATTTATTTTATTATATATTTTGACTCTTGGATTATTGTTTGACTTATTATCGGGTTGTTCCCCGAGACAATTTTTATTGAGACTTGTTGATGGACTTTTTTCTTTATATTGATTAGTCTATCATATTTGTTTACTTTCTGTGGATGAGATTAGAATTAGACTGTGACATGTATCGTAGACCACCGTATTTGTTTTACAGCTTAAGTACACTCTAACGGGTCCATTAAATTATGTTTGCCCATTGGAGTTGTGCTGCTGGCCATTGCCACGTGGCTAGTCCCTCGATATTTTTGGACTGGGGCGTGACATACTTTCTGTGGTGGCCCATGCAGGTCTACGACTATGTTTCTTCGGTTTCAACTAAAGAACCGAGCAAGCCTGCGATTAGGATATGATAAGTTATAGGATCTCATCCACTTGTTGATCTGTTCTTGACCTCTATATCGACCTCAAAATAATTTATTAACTTGCATCCTGCCATGCCTACTCTGTGCGCCTCTCATAGTTTCTATGTATCTTGTTACGTCAATTTGAGGATCTGATTCCCTTCCAGATTTGTAGTGTTGATTGTCGTTGAGTTCTTCTAAGGCTGCTGATGAGTATCTTCCCAATTTATAGGTATTGTGAGTAGTTACAAGTATCATGTATTCCGAAGTTTATCTATTTTTTTCTTTCTGTTTATAATCTACTGATGTAGCCTAGTATTTGTAGACTCATGTTATTTCTTTCAAGTGTATTTGGACAAGTGTTGTTTGGGGTGCACACCATGATACATGTTATCCTTTCTTCTATTCAGATTCTTGTGGATTAAGACTTAGAGTTATTTATTATGTTATCTAGATAGTGATCCGCATGAAACAGCTTATACATATTTGAGTTGGACTGGAGTCTACTTGATACATAGTTGGCCATTGCCATTGGCCTAATTTCGCGTATTTTGGGACTAGGGCATGACAAATAGGCCTACCGAAGTCGGGCCGAACACGGTCTCTGACCGAACTCAGACAGAACTTGGTCTGCCATAAACAGAAATTTGGCTAGTTGTTAAATCCCTAATTTTGTGGTTCCAACATTCAAGTGTTTGAATATTTGGATACTGAATTCTGGCCGAACTGTGTCCCAGAATAGCCTATAAATAGATTTGGATTTTCCATTCTAACTCACTCATCTCTTCTCAATCTTTCAATCCATTAGTGGGCAATAGTTAGACCCTTAATATTTTTCATCTTTAAGATCAACTCTCCAGCATTCTCGTGTCAAGTGCGATCTTGGTTTGAAGTATGTCAAAGTTGTAAAAGCTTGGTTTGTCAAATTTTAAGTATTTGAATTATGCGTGCCCTTCACATCAAACGCATGTGTGAAGTCTTTCAAGCCCTTCTGATCAAAGCTCGATCTTGTAAGAAGTCGGCAAGCCTTCGGATCAAATACTGTGATTCACTATTGGTGATTATAGTGGATACAACTCCGAGCAAGAGTTTTCGAGACTAGACTGCCCTCTACGACGGATACCGATATATATTGCGGTGTTTCCGTTTTCTTTCTCTCAACTCTACTGCTTTACATATATACCGTTAGTTGGTAGCTATCTTTACTTTACATCAATTTTAATTGGATAGATTATTATGCTGCGCTCTATTCACCCCCCTCTAGAGTTGTCTTATGGTCATACAGTATCCCCTAATTGTTGAGCATAGTTTAGAGAAGCCAAAAATTAAATTTGGATCACAAAACCCCCATCCCGAGCTATGTCCCCACTGTATTAGTATAAACAATATATTAGATAGTATATGACCAAGGCCAAAAACTGTCCAACAAGTCTGCATACTATTTTGTCTGCAGAACAAACAGTATAAAAAAAAACCTAGTATACTATCAGGCCCATTTTTGTGTCAAGAAGTCTGTATATTATTCTGTGTATATAATAACATACTGGACAATATACTTTCCAACATACTATTTTTCTCGTGTGGGCATATAGCCTTCCCGAGACATTTCTTCTAGTGTCTACCTATTGTCCCTTAGCCTCGATATATGACCCGCATGAGGGGCGCTACTGCCTCGACCCCCATGTGCTGACTGGGCCGCAACGAAAACTCGGTCACCCTGCTACAGGGTGTGTAGGATAAATTAATTATTAAAACCCTCTGATTAAAAATAAATTTTGTATGAAACAGTAGAGCCTAGAAACTTAATATTGAGGTAGCATAGTATCTAGTAGTCATATCTAAGACTTGATATATTCAATTATCAGTAGATCGATGGAGGCATTATTGATGATGTTGAATCCTAAGTAGTTGATTACTTGATTGTACATTTTCCTGATCCAGCTTCATTGTATTCGTGCTATCTATCACTAGTATAACCTTTGAGGTACTGGACTTGTTACTTGTGCACTTTGTTATCTCCTATCATAGTTATATATTTATTATTCATGTATGGATACAACAGTTGGTGAATGGTCGTAGCGTAGATTAGGAGTAAGATATGTGGATTGATTGTTGCATCTACGATCATGATGAATCTTGGCTGAATTCCTCGAGAACCAATACAGATTCATAAATAGCATATCATAATACAGTACGACATCTAGAATGGATGGTCATGTGTCAACGACACGGGTTACTAGAAAAATGGTAGCGCTAATTAACTAATTAAAATACATAGATCATTCGGAGAGAAAGGATCATGATTTCGTGCTTTTCTTCACTACAAGAATAAGGGGTTTTATGGCGTGCAATGTGCATCGTAAATCACTTTTTACGACGTGCAGGCTCACACCCTATTTGCCCCTGCCGTAAAAAGCTATTAGCTTTTACGGCTTTTTTTGTGTGCCATTTATTCTCTTTTACGACGTTCAAAGTGTCGTCTATACTCTTTCAGGGCCTAATTTGCGTGTCATATACTCTTTGACGACATTGAGAACATGTTGTGAAACTACAATTAAGACATTTTTGCACGCCGTAATTAGTATTTTTTGTAAAAAAATATATATTTACAAAAAAATATTTATCATTTTACTTATCAAAATACAATAGAAGATTCCACAAGCCATTTTACTGAATCACTGCACATATTCAACTTTTGTTGATCAAAATACAATATTTTGTTGATAAAAATACAACATACGACTCAAAACTACTATCTAAAGTTGTAAAATGGCACAAATATAACTCAACTTCTTCCTATTTGATCATACCAACGTAATTTATTTCTCTTACAAACTACTGGACTGAGTACCAACCATCACAAATGGAGCAATTTAAACTAATTTACACAAACAAAACAAAAACTACATTCAAGCCAGTAAAAGAAGTGGATAAATTTTAGAAAATTTTTGAGTTTAGTCCCACTTAATAATATGATTTTATACTTACATTTCACACTTTTTCGTTTATTAGACTTACTTTCACTTTTTGTCATAAAAAATAGTTGACAACAATTTTTCGTAACAAAATAAATATTTTTCGGGACAAAAAGTGGAATGTATGTATAATAAACAAAAAAAAAAAATGAAATATAGGTCTCAAATTATATTATTAATTGGGAGTAAACTAAAAAAATTCCTAATGTTTACCCACATAAAAAATGCAAGCCACTACTCTTAAGAGATCCTACTTGATACTTTTCTGCTCCGAGCTGCACACCGAAGTTTGAGATCCAACAACCTTGTCGAGTCTTTACTAATCATCACGCACCGTGGTGAAGGTTAACATGGTTCCGGGTGACACTTGTCTAACGTCCAAAGCTGTTTCCATATGGTCGAGGTTCTGATGTTGCTCCATGTTGTGCAGCTCTTTAGTCAAGTGCGAGAGCAGCTGAACCATATAGAAGAAATAAATGAGAGATTGGGCACATTTTTGTACGAGGAATTTGTGAAGTTCACCTATAATTTTCACTGTTATGAGCCCAAATAATAGCAACTCAAGAGAGTGTCACTATTCACCACTCATTACTAATAGCTAAAAGCATAAATTAAACAAGAAGAACAGAACAAACACTGAAAACTGCGATATGATTAAAAAGATCAAATGCATCAGTTCAAACAGACACGAAAGTTCACCTAGTATGAATGCCATTGTCTTCATAATTCCTTGCTTGCGCTATTTCTCTCTTCCATCTTCAGCCATTGCTTTCTTTCACCTGTCTCTTCTTTGATTCCTACATGGATATTTCTTTAATCTTCTTGTTTGTGAAAAATAAGGTTGTGTTTATGATAAATTGGCATCGCCTCCGTCGTATTCTTCTGACCAAACCAACCAAAGAAATCGTCCTACAACACGGGGGCATCCAACACCTAAACGAACAAAACCAAGGAAAAAGATTAACAACTTTGAAGTTTGATCAGATGGAATCCCACAATTAGAACTTTTTCCTGTACCGACCTTACAAGGAGATCTGGGGACCTTCCGCAGGTCCTTGGTGCTATCAATATTTATAATATATATATATATATATATATATATATATATATATATATATATATATATATATTATTTTTCAGAGAACAAGGAAACTTAAAAAACAAAATTGTTATCGGCCTCCGGAAAAGTCGTGCACGAAACAGTCCTAAGAGTTGATCCGAGGTCTATGTGCAGACGTTTCTCGGAAGCTCCTAGTGGTAAAACCCCCTGACTACCGGGTTCTCTTCGTTGCACACAACTCGGAGAGAGAGACCGAACTTAGCTCTGCCCAGAACAAGGATTTAGAGATCAGAATGTGGTTCGAGAGAGAATGAAAGAGAGGTTTCACGTAGGATGATTTTCTGTCAAGAAAGAAAGAGGAGGTGACCGCAATATAAAGGCAGACCAAAGACATAACCAACCGACAAGAGATTAAATGACTCTTAAAACTAGCCATTAAAGAGAAATAACAAAAAGAAATAAACGTGGAGGAATGGATGTCAAAAGAGCTGTTACAAGGGTTCAATGAACCTGGACATGGTGCCTCTACTTTCAAATTTGAATGAGTCAAATGTTCAAAAACTAAAGAGGATAAAAAAAAAATTTGGATCCAAGTCCGAACCCGAAGAGTAAATTGGATCGGCATTCGGCGCCCGCAGGTGTGGGCACGTACCCGCACCCGTTATGCGCGCCGAACCGAACCGAACCGAACCGAACCGAGCCGGGCCGGGCGGCGGCGGCGGCGCGCGCGTGTGGTCCAAGGGGTTCCCCGCACAACATCTTTAAGAAAGCAATGAAGAGGAACTAATATATACATATAAGGAGGGGTTGGCCCATCCGATGTGGGACTAAAGGAAAGAAGAAAGTTGAGCTTTTGCTCAAGCAAAGATAACAATCCCCACCCCCCAAAAGGTCAAGTTCCAAAATAGAAGTGACAAAGAAATTAAAATGAAGAGTTTCTGGGAAGGTATATACTATGCATAGATGAGATGGACTACAGCCTTGAATCTCACTTAGTGACTATTGTCTTTGTCTGAAGAAGTGCTTGATGGACTATGCCTTGAATCAGGCTTCTTTCACCAGATTCAGAAAAATAGCACACATAGTACGCTAGAGGTTCTGGGTCTAACGGGTGGCGCTTTTGGTTAGCCATGCGCACTAATTTCAAATTCTTGACAGTTGTCTGGGATCGCCCTGTCTCATAGTCGCGGCCTTCACGACCTCTAATATAGGTAAGTCCTTAAGGGTTGGTGATAGGTTTCAACCCCGCATATCAGCTTGGACCTATTAAGAGTTTTAAAACTCATCCTAACCATATCACTCAAGAACACTGTCACCATAGGGATGGAAAATCATTGTAGGAATGTACAGCCACTTGGACAATATAAAATAAGATTTTAATCACGGGTCAGTGTTCCATAAAAGTCACCTAAGTCCCTCTTGTTGCTACACATTAAACCGGCTTCTTGGGATCTCCAGTCAGACTCGGTTGGGTTACCATTGCTGGTGACTTTACTTATGGGTTTAACCTCATCCCCCTCGATGATTCTAGGATCAAAGTCCTAGACAGACCCTTCGTCAAGTGGTCTGCAAGATTCTTTTCTAACTTTATATAGTCAAGAACCACATATTTGTCCAATAGATTCTTTATAGACTTGAAGCGCAGCTGCAGGTGCCTGTTCATCTTAGCATTCACAGAATCATGCTTTAGTAGTTCCATAACAGATTAATTATCACAGTTTATAGAAATTGCAGGAACATGATTAATAGAAACAGCTATGCATAATAAGGTTTCTTAGCCATTCGGCTTCTGTACATGTAGTGTCCAAGGCTATCATTTCGGAGTCCATTATACTCCTAGCTATGATAGTTTGTTTACATGAGCCCCAGGAGATTGTAGCTCCTCCTAGAGTGAAAATATATCAAGTAGTATATTTTACATCATGTGAGTCAGTTACCCAGTTTGTATCTGAATAACCTTCTATAATATCAGGGTGTCTAGTATAATGCAACATATAATCTAGAGTACCCCTAAGATATCTGAAAACTCTTTCTAATGCTGTCCAGTGTAACTGATTTGGATTACTAGTATATCTACTTAGTCTCCCAATAGCAAATGCAATATCAGGTCTGGTCCTGTTTGATATATACATGAGAGAACCTATCATCTGAGAATATCTGTGTTGTTCCATGGAAGAACCCTCATTTTTCTTGAGAACAACACTACTGTCATAAGGAGTAAGGGTAGATTTCTTATCAAAAAAATCAAATTTCTTAACATTTTCTCGATAGAGTGTGCTAAGGATAGAGTATAACCCTCCTTATATTTGGACAGTTGCATGCCTAGAATCAAGTTGTCTTCACCTAGATCTTTCATATCAAACTGGCTGGATAAATAGTCATTGGTATTAGTTATCAATTCTAGTGATGATCCAAAAATAAGGATGTCATCTACATACAAACATATGATGACACAACTTTCATCTAAAATTTTGGAGTATATACATTTGTCATACTCATTTGGCACAAAACCATATTCTGAGATGACTATGTCAAATTTGTTGTGCCATTGTTTGTGAGCGTGCTTTAGGCCATAAAGAGATTTAGCTAATCTGCAAACTTTCTTTTCTTGGACTTTAGCAATGAAACCTTCAGGTTGTTCCATGTAGATTTTTTCCTTTAGGTCCTCATTTAGAAATATTGTCTTTACATCCATTTGATGGATTAGCATATTATGAATGGATGCTAAGGCTAGAAGGGTTCTAATAGAGGTGATCCTAGATACAGGTGAGTAGGTATCAAAATAATCTAATCCCTTTTTCTGGATAAAACCTTTGGCTACTAATCTAGCCTTGTATTTCTCTACGGTACCATCGGCTCTATGTTTCTTTTTGAATATCCACTTACAACCTATGAGTTTACTACCTAAAGGTAGGTCAGCTAAAAACCAAGTATTGTTCTCCATGATGGAGTTATACCCACTGTTAATGGCTTCTTTCCAAAAATGGGCATCAGGAGAAGATATTGCTTCTTTATAAGTTAAGGGATAACCCTCTATCAGAAAGGTGAAGAAACCTTCTCCTAAGTTCTTTTCAATTATTTCTCTTTTACTCTTTCTAGGTTCTATATTTTGTTCGGGTTGTGAACTAGATATTTGAACATGAGAGCTAGTGGACGGAGCAAGAGAGGAGTTGGAGGGAGAGGAAGAAATTCTATCTTTAAAGGGATATATATTCTCAAAGTAAACTGCATCTCTTGCTTCTAAAATAGTATTGTTAGAGATTTTATTTACTTCTGAGTGAGTAACAAGAAATCTATTAGCATTGCTATCTAGGGCATATCCTATGAATACAACATCTACAGTCTTAGGTCCAATCTTCCTCTTTTTAGGTTCAAAATTTTCTACTTTAGCCAGACATCCCCAAACTTTGAGATAATAGATCCTAGGAGCTCTACCTTTCCAAAATTCATAGGGAGTCTTATCATTAGACTTACTAGAAATTCTATTAAGGATGTAACAAGCCGATAATAATACTTCTTCCCATAAATTATCGGGAGCACCTGAGCTGAGGAGCATGGCATTCACCATGTCTAACAGGGTGCGATTCTTCCTTTCAGCAATTTCGTTGGACTATGGTGAATATGGAGCAGTTACCTCATGGATTATTCCGTGTTCTTCACATAAATTGGTTATATTATTTGATGTATATTCTCCACTACGATTTGATCTAAGAATCTTAATCTTTCTCTCTAACTGGTTCTCAGCTTCAGATTTATAGACCTTAAATCTGTCAAGAACTTCATCTTTGGTTTTGAGAAGAAATGTATAACAATACTTTGAATGATCATCTATAAAGGTAACAAAGTATTTTCTAACACCTCGGGTCAAAACCTTATTTGAGTCACACACATCACTATGAACTACCTCTAGAAGGTCAGAGTTTCTTTCTACAGATTTGAAAGGTAGCCTAGTATGTTTGGCTTGAACACAGATCTCGCACTTGTGTTTATCATCTATTGGAGTCTTAGGAATAAGATCTAAGTTCATCATCCTTCTTAGGGACATGACCTAATCTATTGTGCCACACATTTGAAGATTCTATATTTGAAACAACAAAGGAAGGATCTGAAATTTTATTCACGGTACTCAAAATAAAAAGACCATCTCTTACAAATCCTTTTTCAATAAAAGAGTCATTCTTAGAAAATACTACTTTATTTGCTTCCATAACAATCTTGTATCCTGAAGCTACAAGGAGAGACCCGCTAACTAAATTTCTTCTGATAGACGACACATGTAACACATCATGAAGAGTCAGAGTTTTTCCTGATGTCATCTTTAGATCTATTCTTTCTCTTCCTATAATCTGTGCCACTGAGCCATCTCCTAGAGTTACACCTCCTCCACCTGATTTCTGATAGTTTAAAAAAAGGAGCGATCAAAGGAAACATGAACATTAGCTCCAGAATCCAACCACCAATCGTCAGAATGGTAGAAAATATTGACAAAGGGTTGATAGCTTACAGACCTAAAGGAACTAGAAGAGCCGTTGAAAAGCATGTTTGTTTTTGGTTTGACTGGACGTTTCCCTTTGTAAGAAGTCTGGACAGCTTCCTTCTTCCTATGGAAACAGTTGGTGGCAATATGGTTTGTTTTACCACACACAAAACAAAACCTCTTCTGATCGTGAGTCTGATCGAAGTTTCTAGTTTTATGGTGATAATGTTTTTAGTGGTGAGGCTGAAGGTTCTGTTTCTTCTTGAAGAGGTTCCTTTTGGGTTTGTGATGATGATGAGGCTTGGGTATGTCTTAGGATTCTACTAGGTTTACCTTAGCTTTAGACTCAGACTAAGGGTTAGTCCTTAGCCTAATTGGTTCTTCTGTTCTAATTTTCTTTAGTACTTGAGCAAAGGTAAGGTCTCCTTATGTATGAATAAGATCTTTCTTAACATCAGACCAAGAAGGAGGGAGCTTGTCTACCAAACAGGCTATTTTATACTCAGTAGAAAAGAAAGTACCTTTGGCTTGAATATGCCTAAGATATTCTTGGAATTCATGTATTTGGTCATTCATAGGTTTATTATCTACCATAAAGTATCTGTTGAATGAGGAGGAATTGAATCTTTCGATTCCAGCATCATCACTGCTATATTAATCTTCCAAAGCTTCCCAAAGTTCTTTAGCACTCTTATATTCAAAGAATATATCATATAATGATTCAGACAAAGCGCTTAGAATTCTACGGAAGCAGTGGTAGTCTATTTCCTTTGATATTTTGGGTTTAGAGGAGCTGGTAGATTTGGACACTCCTACGTCAGACTCGGTAGCATCATAATCATTTGTGATGGGTGTGAAACCATCAATGGCTGAGATCAGCCCTAAAGTTGTGAGCCAAAACTTTATTTGACTCTGCCATCTCTTAAAGTAGGTCCCGTTGAACTTAGCAGATTTAGCAGTAAAGGTCTTATCCTTGCCAGTCATGGTGGTTTATGAGAAAAGTCTGAAAGATACGAAATTACTTAATAACAATGTCCAATAATTTAGAATAATAATTCAAGTGATTTTGCTAACCAATCTTAAAATCTTTAGTCTATCAAGTGTAGATTAACTTGGGTTAGCTGTAGGGGCCGATTTTCAGCTAGTGGTGGTCCGAAGATAGTTAAATACCGTGTCGCTTAGGGCTATTTACACCCGGTTGACAGAAGGACCCTTTCGACTTTTTTCCAAATTGATCTTTACTTTTAGGATTCAGATTCAAAGAGATTTGCAATTATACTTAACTATTATTCTCTTGAGGTTATTTCAAATAAACAATATTGTAGTTAACAATAAGTAAATGTACAGCTAATAATAATAATGAATACTAATGATGGTATATATATTAAGCAAGATTTTATGTGCTACAAATACTAAATTATAGTAGTTAAATTGAATCACAAGATTATATGTGCTGGCAAATATTCAACCAAAAATTAGAAATATTCGTTACAAATATTCAAGACAGTTCACAAATTTTCCAATAGAAATATTCGTTACGATTACTACAAATACAATTTTTTTTTAATTTATTTATTAACAGAATAGTACTTAGAATAATAATTTTCTAATACCAATTCTTAATTAATATATGATCTAAAACAATTAAAAATTTATGTTGCACTTTGGTATGTAAGCAGTAATATTCGTTAAACAAATTTGCTAAATGAACAGTGAACTACAAGTTTTCTACAATAAATATTCGTTAACAAAACAAAACCTTTGTTTGGTAAGCAATTAGAAAAACATTTGTCTGCTACAGTATTTGTTTTAGTGGTGATAAATATATTGGTGACAAAAAATCAGAATCCAGTAGTAAAATTGCTACAAAAATATGTATGCTCACAGAATATTTGTTTTGATCAACTCTTAGATGATTATCAATATTTATAATATAAATATATATAAATATATATAAATATATATATATATATATATATTTATATATATATATATATATATATATATATATATATATATAATTTTTCGAAGAACAAGGAAACTTAAAAAATAAAATTGTTACCGGCCTCCGGGGAAGTCGTGCACGAAGCACTGCCCTAAGAGTTGATCCGAGGTCTATGTGCAGACGTTTCTTGGAAGCTCCTAGTGGTAAAACCCTCTGACTAATGGGTTCTCTTCGTCGCACACAACTCGGAGAGAGAGACCGAACTTAGCTCTGCCCAGAGCAAGGATTTAGAGAACAGAATATGGTTCGAGAGAGGAATGAAAGAAATGTTTCATGTAGGATAATTTTCTGTCAAGAAAGAAGGAGGAGGTGACCGCAATATAAAGGCAGACCAAAGACACAGGCAACCGACAAGAGATTAAATGGCTCTTAAAACTAGCCATTAAAGATAAATAACAAAAGAAAATAAAGGTGGAGGAATGGCTGTCAAAAGAGCTGTTACAAGGGTTCAATGAACCTGGACATGGTGCCTCTACGTTCAAATTTGAATGAGTCAAATGGTTCAAAAAATAAAGAGGAGCAAAAAGATTTTTTGGATCCCGGCCCGAACCCGAAGACTAAATTGGTTCGGCATTCGACGCTCGCAGGTGTGGGCACGTACCCGCACTCGTTACGCACATCGTACCGAACCGAGCCGAGCCAGGCCGGGCGGCGGCGGCGGCGCGCGCGTATTGTCACTACCACATTTTAGGAAAAAGGGTATTTTAGTAATTTCCTATTTAAATAAATATTGTGCATGGTAAATAATTTTTGTTGTATTATTTAATTATTGTTGGATGTTATTTAATTATTTTGGACTTATTTTAGTAGACCCAACTAGTTTAGTTTGGACCCATGGACCAACATGAATTAAATAGTTAGATTTGGCCCATTTAGAAAGCCCATAGTTAAGGAGATGGATTAAATTAATTAAATGATTAGACTAGAAGCTTCCTTCCTTAATTATTTCTTCATGAGAGGCCCCAATGGGTACATTGGACATTTTACAATTGCTTGGGGAAGGGGGCATGGCCGACCTATATTAGAGGGGAAAAATTTCTCTCTCCTCTCATTCTCATTCCAAATCTAGATCTAGAAATTCCCACTCCCAAATTCCCTCCATTCCCATTCCAATTCTCCACCAAATTCATTCCAAATTCTTCCCAATTCACCATTAGAAAGTTGAGAAGCAAGGATCTAGAAGGAGGAAGCAAGGATCTACAAAGAGGAGCAAGGATCTACAATTTGGAAGCAAGTTCATCTCAATTGGAGGTTTCATTGGGAATCCATCTCCCAATAGGTATAATTCAGTTTTTTCCCATTAAAATAGCTTCTAAATCTGAGATTTAATCATGTAAAATCAACCCATATGTATGTACTACCCATAGGACTTTGTTTTATGTTCATAGGAGACCCATGGAGAAAGTTATGGTGCTTTTTGTGTCAATTTGTTGGAATTCCGAATTTATATTTTGTTGTGTGTGTCAATTGATCCTATAGATCAATTGGGCATGTGCTTATGTGTTTGAGGCTTGTGTCGTGTCCATATTTGGGTATCTGTGGTTCGTATCCCAACTATTTGGTGATACGTGTCATTTTGGGGGGGTTTTCCTCCGACACGGGGCTTTGAACATGTCGTATTTTGACACGGACACATAGATCTACTTTTGACATTTTGATTTATTCATAAATATTATTTGTGACTTGTTTGTGTCTTTCGGGGTATATTTGGTTTTGTGTTGGACTCGTGTCACATGCGTATCCTAGATCTAGTGGGATACGGTGTGAAACTTTCCAATTTGGTGTGTTTATGTGTAGATCTAATTATTTATGCTTTAAATTCTTCATTTATAATTAGTAAATATATATAGATATTATATATTTATTTTAGTGTATTTATTATGGTATTTATTGTAACATAGATCTATATATTTCTATGTGTTCTAATGTGGTGTATAAATATATGTATGTAGCTTTCTTGCATGCAATTATATATGTACTTATGTTAATAAAATAATTTATACATAAATGTTTTCTAAAATATATTTATGTGTTTAAATGTGTAATAATATTATTTATAATTATTATATAAATATTTGTATATTAATGAATATATTTTTATGTGTGCTTCTAGCCATGTAAAATACATACATTAATATGTGCATGTGTTATGTAACTATTGATATTTAATTATGTAAGTTTATATATATATATATATATATATATATATATATATATATATATATATATATATATAAGTATATAGTTATTAAATTGTTTTATATATATATATGTATTTTAATTTATATATCTTATATATATATGTACTTTTGTGAGGTATAATACTAGTAGTAATATATTATATTATTTGTATAAATATTGGTTTGTATATACTTTATATTAGAGTGTATATTATTTATACTTTGTGTGGGTACCAATTGGGATCAAGACCTTGATTCCTAATTGTGTATTTTTATTCTATATTATTTATATAGATGTCTTGAGAGGTTGACCTTGGTTTGACCATGTTTGACTTTAGTTGACTTTAGAGTTGACCATAGTTGACTTTTAACTTAGAATTGATTTATTTGACCTAGAAGTTGACTAGTTTGACTTGTTCTCTTTCCGGGACCTTGTATTAATGTGGTATTCTATATCTAGGTCTTCGAGGTACCGAGTCAGACATCTGTGAGACTTTTCATTGGACTTCAGGCGAGTATATTCTCTGATAGTTTCTCATTTATGATATCCTCTATGTTCGTTGTATCTAGTGTAGATATACATGTTTCTCTTGACACTATGGTTACACGGATTGGTATATCCGGATCTCGTCATGAGATGTTATTCCTTGGTATATGGTGTATATCTCTTTGCAATATCATCGGTGGTTGGAACTGATGAAGGATTTTGATATCTCTTTGCAATATCATCCTGGGAAAGCCAATGTAGTTGCCGATGCTTTGAGCAGGTATCCGGTAGCTATGTTCTTAACGCAGGATCGATATTTGTTGGAGGACTTGGAGAGCTTAGGCATTGAGGTGATTGTTCCTGGGTGTGCTATACAGATATGGGGATTGCAAATACACTCAGATTTGATGGACAGGATTAAGGCAGCACAATATGATGATGTATCTTTGAGGAGTATCAGAGCTCAGGTGAGAGCAGGATTGGAGGATGATTTCACTATTTCAGAGGATGGATCTTTGAGGCATGGAGTTAAATTGTGTGTGCCTAGTGGGGAGTTGCGCGAGGAGGTATTGCAGGAAGTGCATCGCTCTCAGTATTCCATACATCCAGGTGCTAACAAGATGTATCGGGATATGCGAGAGAGTGTGTGGTGGTATGGCATGAAGAGGGAAGTGGCACAGTTTGTATCCAGATGCTTAGTGTGCCAGCAGGTAAAAGCCGAGAGGCAGAGGCCAGGAGGGTTACTTCAGCCATTACCCATTCCAGAGTGGAAGTGGAAACACATTACTATAGATTTTGTGTCCGGACTTCCACGATCTCCAGGAGGGAAAGACGCGATTTGGGTCATTGTTGATAGGTTGACCAAGTCGGCCCACTTTTTGCCTTTCAAGGTGGGTTTGTCTACGGAGAAGCTGGCAGAGATATATGTGAGGCAGATCGTTAGGATACATGGAGTTCCCGTCAGCATAGTCTCAGATCGGGATAGTCGTTTCACTTCTCATTTCTGGAGGAGTTTGCAGGAGAGTTTGGGCACTCAGCTCAAGTTCAGTATTGCATATCATCCCCAGACAGATGGGCAGTCTGAGCGGACTATCCAGACTCTCGAGGATATGTTGCGCACTTGTGTACTAGATTTTGGGGGTTCTTGGGAGGACCATCTCCATTTGGTAGAGTTTGCTTACAACAACAGTTACCAGGCCAGTATAGAGATGTCACCTTTTGAAGCTCTATATGGTCGGAGGTGTCGTACTCCTTTGTCTTGGGACAATATTGGAGAGAGAGTTTTGCTTGGGCCAGAGATGGTTGTGGATGCAGCGGAGAAGGTTCAGTTGATCAGAGACAGACTTCGAGTGGCGCAGGACAGACAGCGGCATTGGGCCGATAGCCATCGGAGACCTTTGGAGTTCGAGGTATAGTTTAGATTTTGTTTGTGCTTGTTCTTGTTTGTTATAGAATAAGTTCTTAAGATGGTGTTTTGTTCTAGGTGGGTGGTTTGGTGTTTCTGAGGATTTCTCCGACACGAGGCACAATTCACTTTTGTGGAGGCGGAAAGCTTAGTCCGCGATTCATCGGACCTTTCACTATTCTAGAGAGGGTCGGTGCATATGCTTATAGACTAGACTTGCCACCTGCATTGGAGGGAGTGCACAACGTATTTCATGTATCGCAGTTGAGACGATACGTGGCAGATCCTAATCATGTATTGGATCACTCAGAGATAGAGGTGGGCCCTACTCTTAGCTATCCAGAGCAGCCAGTTGAGATTCTGGATCGGAGAGAGAAGGTGCTGAGGAACCAGACTATTCCTTTGGTATGCGTCGCATGGTGGCATCACTCTCCGGGGGAGTCTACTTGGGAGAGAGAGGATGACATGCGAGAGCGTTATCCATATTTGTTTGTACCTTGAGGTATGTTATTTTCTAGTTATGTTCTGTTCATTAGTTAATTGTGATTCTTTAGTTCTGTTCTGTGATTTTTCTGGGGGTAGTTTTCATCTTTAAATTTCGAGGACAAAATTATTTTAAGGAGGGTAGACTTGTCACTACCACATTTTATAAAAAATGATATTTTAGTAATTTTCTATTTAAATAAATATTGTGCATGGTAAATAATTTTTGTTGTATTATTTAATTGTTGTTGGATGTTATTTAATTATTTTGGACTTATTTTAGTAGACCCAACTAGTTTAGTTTGGACCCATGGACCAACATAAATTAAATAGTTAGATTTGGCCCATTTAGAAAGCCCATAGTTAAGGAGATGGATTAAATTAATTAAATGATTAGATTAGAAGCTTCCTTCCTTAATTATTTCTTCATGAGAGGCCCCAATGGGTACATTGGACATTTTACAATTGCTTGGGGAAGGGGGCATGGCCGGCCTATATTAGAGGGGGAAAATTTCTCTCTCCTCTCATTCTCATTCCAAATCTAGATCTAGAAATTCCCACTCCCAAATTCCCTCCATTCCTATTCCAATTCTCCACCAAATTCATTCCAAATTTTTCCCAATTCACTATTAGAAAGTTGAGAAGCAAGGATCTAGAAGGAGGAAGCAAGGATCTACAAAGAGGAGGAAGGATCTACAATTTGGAAGCAAGTTCATCTCAATTGGAGGTTTCATTGGGAATCAATCTCCTAATAGGTATAATTCAATTTTTTCCCATTAAAATAGCTTCTAAATCTGAGATTTAATTATGTAAAATCAACCCATATGTATGTACTACCCATAGGACTTTGTTTTATGTTCATAGGAGACCCATGGAGAAAGTTATGGTACTTTTTGTGTCAATTTTGTTGTTATTCCGAATTTATATTTTGTTGTGTGTGTCAATTGATCCTATAGATCAATTGGGCATGTGCTTATGTGTTTGAGGCTTGTGTCGTGTCCATATTTGGGTACATGTGGTTCGTATCCCAACTATTTGGTGATACGTGTCTTTTTGGGGGGGTTTCCCTCCGACACGGGCTTTGAACATGTCGTATTTTAACACGGACACATAGATCTACTTTTGACACTTTGATTTATTCATAAATATTATTTATGACTTGTTTGTGTCCTTCGGGGTACATTTGGTTTTGTGTTGGACTCGTGTCACATGCGTATCCTAGATCTAGTGGGATACGGTGTGAAACTTTCCAATTTGGTGTATTTATGTGTAGATCTAATTATTTATGCTTTAAATTCTTCATTTATAATTAGTAAATATATATAGATATTATATATTTATTTTAGTGTATTTATTATGGTATTTATTGTAGCATAGATCTATATATTTCTATGTGTTCTAATGTGGTGTATAAATATATGTATGTAGCTTTCTTGCATGCAATTATATATGTACTTATGTTAATAAAATAATTTATACATAAATATTTTATAAAATATATTTATGTGTTTAAATGTGTAATTATATTATTTATAATTATTATATAATTATTTGTATATTAATGAATATATTTTTATGTGTGCTTCTAGCCATGTAAAATACATACATTAATATGTGCATGTGTTATGTAACTATTGATATTTAATTATGTAAGTTTATATGTATATATATATATATATATATATATATATATATATATATATATATATATATATAAGTATATAGTTATTAAATTGTTTTATATATATATATGTATTTTGATTTATATATCTTATATATATATGTGCTTTTGTGAGGTATAATACTAGTAGTAATATATTATATTATTTGTATAAATATTGGTTTGTATATACTTTATATTAGAGTGTATATTATTTATACTTTGTGTGGGTACCAATTGGGATCAAGACCTTGATTCCTAATTGTGTATTTTTATTCTATATTATTTATATAGATGTCTTAAGAGGTTGACCTTGGTTTGACCATGTTTGACTTTAGTTGACTTTAGAGTTGACCATAGTTGACTTTTAACTTAAAATTGATTTATTTGACCTAGAAGTTGACTAGTTTGACTTGTTCTCTTTCTAGGACCTTTTATTAATGTGGTATTCTATATCTAGGTCTTCGAGGTACCGAGTCAGACATCTGTGAGACTTTTCATTGGACTTCAGGCGAGTACATTCTCTGATAGTTTCTCATTTATGATATCCTCTATGTTCGTTGTATCTAGTGTAGATATACATGTTTCTCTTGACACTATGGTTACACGGATTGGTATATCCGGATCTCGTCATGAGATGTTATTCCTTGGTATATGGTGTATATGGTGCAAGTATTGTTTCATTGGTTATCTTGTACATGTACAGACACCAATTTTCGGGAGGAGTCGCTCTCTTCTTGGGGAATCTAGTGCCATAGCATACCGTGGTTGGATCTATTATACCAGTTGGGGGTGGGGAATATTAGTATAGATATGTGATCAAATCCCTATTGAATAAAGTATTGGTAAGCGAATAGTGTTGATCATGCACCGCACGTATGATTAGCCAGGCCGCATTGTATCTTACCCAAGCCGATCACATGTTAAGCTAGTACTCACACACTTAGACATTAGTATTATTGTTTCATTGGCATATTGTTCATTATTGTATTTCTTTCCAGTATTTCCTTATTGTCTATATATCTCTTGTATCTATTTTGTGCATCTTGTTTATCCACAGCTATTTACTGTTACATAGTTTTTATCATGGATTAGAACTGCTGTTAGAGATGTACTCTGCTCCTTTCCTGACTGGATATATTTTTCCAGATGACACTGAGGAGTACCCTACCTATTATGGACCCCAGGATGTTGTGGGTTTAGATTCGGAGACCCTGGCTCAAGAGGGACTTATCCCAACTGAGACAGTTGACCCTGGAGTGTAGCTTTGTAGTATGATAGTATTCTTTTGTACTGGATTTGTCTCCAGCTTATTTTGTTACTCTTCAGACTCATTGATGTACTATTTTTAAACACATGAGTTGTATGATGACTATTCTATTCTCATCTGATTCGTGCTCATTCTATCTTAGTTCTGTGATTGAGTATTCTATCATGATTGGTGGTTCATTACTTTAGATAGACTTTCTAGACAGCGTTCTACCGCCGATTCTGCGGCTTAGGCTGGGCGTTGTTTCCGACTAGTATCCTTACATCGGGTACGGGTCGTGACACGTTTTTGGTGGTGGCCCATGCAGGTCTAGCTTCACAAGTATGTGATGTCGTGGTAGTACGACAACTTAGTTGTACTACTGCGAGCCTGCAATAGGATATAGGATATAGGCTGAGATACTCAATCACATCTAGAAATTTTTTTTTGATTCAACTATTCTCCTTTGACATTGATACTTGATCCCTTAAACTGTCTTTTCCTTGATATCTTACATCTTGTGCCATATTGAACCTCATTCCGTCTCTTTATGAGACATACTCGGAGATATTTGCGGAGGCACGCAAGGTTGAGCGGGATCTGGGTTTGAAGACCAAGAGAGACCGTGATTCTTTTCTGGGGGCCAACGGCAGTACAGTATCTGCCAAACGTCCTTATTTCCAGTCCAGACCTTTCCAGCAGCCACAGCAGAACCAGACTCCAGCTAGAGAGCCTTTTCACCAGGCACCTCAGCAACAGAGACAGTTACAGCAAGCTCCATGCAACTTTTGCAAGAAGCCCGACCACATCTGGGAAGTTTGCAGGAGGAGGCTAGGAGTTTGTTTATATTGTGGTACTGAAGGGCATCAATCAAGGGAGTGTCCTCGTCGTGCAGTTCAGGGAGCAACTCCAGCTCCGAGGACACAGACGAGACCACCTGCAGCACAGCCGAGGGGACCGCTTTCGACACAGCAGCAGCGTTTTGTCCAACATCAACAGCAGGGAGGTGCTCGACAGGGACGAGCGTTTGCTATGACCGTCGAAGAGGAGGAACCCACCGGAGATGTCATCGCAGGTTCTATTCTTCTTGATTCCATTCCAGCTTTAGCTTTGTTTGATAGTGGTGCTTCCCATAGTTTTGTATCTGTTTCTTTTGCTCTGAAGCATGGTTTGGTAGCTGAGTCTTTGCTTAGGACTTGCAAGATCATGATCGGGGGAGGCATTATCCTGGTTAATGATATTTGCAAGGATCGGAGAGTTACTCTGGGAGGCCGGGAGTTGAGTGCGTGTCTACTTGTAATGCCACTTCCGAGTTACGATATTGTACTTGGGATGGATTGGTTGAGTAGGCACCGTGCTAGCATAGACTGTAGAGGAGGTAGAGTTTTGTTTGGTTCGCCAGGAGAGCCAGAGTTTGAGTTTGCTAGAGGAGCTGCGGAGCAGGGGGAAGGCATTATTTGTGGAGCTATGGTGGAAGACAAGGAGTTGCCGCATCCGTTGATAGCAGAATTTTTGGATATGTTTCCTGAGGAATTGCCAGGATTGCCGCCAGATCGAGATGTTGAATTTTTTATAGACTTGGTGCCAGGTACAGAACTAATTTCGCAGCATGTCTATAGAGTAAACAACAACGAGCTGGTTGAGTTGAAGAAGCAGGTGGACGAATTGCAGGATAAGGGGTTTATCAGATCGAGTTCTTCACCATGGGGAGCCCCGGTATTGTTTGTACCAAAGAAGGATGGATCGGTGCGCATGTGCATTGATTACAGGGCTTTGAATAATCTCACTATCAAGAATAAGTATCCTTTGCCACGGATTGATGATCTGTTTGATCAGTTGAGTGGTGCGAAGATATTTTCTAAGATAGATTTGAGATCAGGCTACCATCAGGTGAAGGTGAAGCCGGAGGACATACCGAAGACTGCTTTTAAAACTCGGTATGGTCAGTACGAGTTTATGGTGATGCCGTTTGGTTTGACTAATGCACCGACAGTATTTATGAACTTGATGAACAAGGTGTTCCACAGTACCTTGACAAGTTAGTGGTGGTGTTCATCGACGACATACTCATATACTCGAGGACACCGGAGGAGCATGAGGAGCATTTGATTATTGTGTTGGATGTGCTGAGGAAGGAGAAGTTGTATGGGAAGTTGTCCAAATGTGAGTTTTTCTTGGACAAGGTAGAATTCTTGGGGCATGTTGTGACTGGTGATGGTATTTCAGTGGATCCGAAGAAGATTTCAGCAGTGGAATCTTGGAAGACTCCGAGTTCGGTAGCAGAGATCAGGAGTTTCTTGGGATTGGCAGGCTATTACAGAAAGTTTGTGCAAGATTTTTCGAGGATTGCCGAGCCGATGACCAGACTCACAAGGAAGGATGTGGAGTTTGTTTGGACGGAGGATTGCCAGGTTGCTTTTGAAGAGTTGAAGAAGAGGTTGACGTCTGCTCCTATTTTGATGTTGCCATCAGGGTCCGGAGGTTTCACTATTTATAGTGATGCATCGGGAAAGGGTTTAGGTTGTGTTCTTCAGCAGCATGGGAAAGTGATTGCCTATGCATCCAGGCAATTACATCCTCATGAAAAGAACTATCCTACCCATGATTTGGAGTTGGCAGCCGTCATCTTCGCTCTGAAGTTGTGGAAACATTATTTGTACGGAGAGCGTGTGGAGATCTTCACAGACCACAAAAGCTTGAAGTACGTTTTCACGCAGAAGGAGTTGAACATGAGACAGCATCGGTGGTTGGAACTGATGAAGGATTTTGATATCTCTTTGCAATATCATCCTGGGAAAGCCAATGTATTTGCCGATGCTTTGAGCAGGTATCCGGTAGCTATGTTCTTAACGCAGGATCGATATTTGTTGGAGGACTTGGAGAGCTTAGGCATTGAGGTGATTGTTCCTGGGTGTGCTATACAGATGTGGGGATTGCAAATACACTCAGATTTGATGGACAGGATTAAGGCAGCACAATATGATGATGTATCTTTGAGGAGTATCAGAGCTCAGGTGAGAGCAGGATTGGAGGATGATTTCACTATTTCAGAGGATGGATCTTTCAGGCATGGAGTTAGATTGTGTGTGCCTAGTGGGGAGTTGCGCGAGGAGGTATTGCAGGAAGTGCATCGCTCTCAGTATTCCATACATCCAGGTGCTAACAAGATGTATCGGGATATGCGAGAGAGTGTGTGGTGGTATGGCATGAAGAGGAAAGTGGCACAGTTTGTATCCAGATGCTTAGTGTGCCAACAGGTGAAAGCCGAGAGGCAGAGGCCAGGAGGGTTACTTCAGCCATTACCCATTCCAGAGTGGAAGTGGGAACACATTACTATAGATTTTGTGTCCGGACTTCCACGATCTCCAGGAGGGAAAGACGCGATTTAGGTCATTGTTGATAGGTTGACCAAGTCGGCCCACTTTTTGCCTTTCAAGGTGGGTTTGTCTACGGAGAAGCTGGCAGAGATATATGTGAGGCAGATCGTTAGGATACATGGAGTTCCCGTCAGCATAGTCTCAGATCGGGATAGTCGTTTCACTTCTCATTTCTGGAGGAGTTTGCAGGAGAGTTTGGGCACTCAGCTCAAGTTCAGTACTGCATATCATCCCCAGACAGATGGACAGTCTGAGCGGACTATCCAGACTCTCGAGGATATGTTGCGCACTTGCGTACTAGATTTTGGGGGTTCTTGGGAGGACCATCTCCATTTGGTAGAGTTTGCTTACAACAACAGTTACCAGGCCAGTATAGAGATGTCACCTTTTGAAGCTCTATATGGTCGGAGGTGTCGTACTCCTTTGTCTTGGGACAATATTGGAGAGAGAGTTTTGCTTGGGCCAGAGATGGTTGTGGATGCAGCGGAGAAGGTTCAGTTGATCAGAGACAGACTTCGAGTGGCGCAGGACAGACAGCGGCATTGGGCCGATAGCCATCGGAGACCTTTGGAGTTTGAGGTATAGTTTAGATTTTGTTTGTGCTTGTTCTTGTTTGTTATATAATAAGTTCTTAAGATGGTGTTTTGTTCTAGGTGGGTGATTTGGTGTTTCTGAGGATTTCTCCGACACGAGGCACAATTCACTTCGGTGGAGGCGGAAAGCTTAGTCCGCGATTCATCGGACCTTTCACTATTCTAGAGAGGGTCGGTGCATATGCTTATAGACTAGACTTGCCACCTACATTGGAGGGAGTGCACAACGTGTTTCATGTATCGCAGTTGAGACGATACGTGGCAGATCCTAGTCATATATTGGATCACTCAGAGATAGAGGTGGGCCCTACTCTTAGCTATCCAGAGCAGCCAGTTGAGATTCTGGATCGGAGAGAGAAGGTGCTGAGGAACCAGACTATTCCTTCGGTACGCGTCGCAAGGAGGCATCACTCTCCGGGGGAGTCTATTTGGGAGAGAGAGGATGACATGCGAGAGCGTTATCCATATTTGTTTGTACCTTGAGGTATGTTATTTTCTAGTTATGTTCTGTTCATTAGTTAATTGTGATTCTTTAGTTCTGTTCTGTATTTTTCTGGGGGTAGTTTTCATCTTTAAATTTTGAGGACGAAATTATTTTAAGGAGGGTAGACTTGTCACTACCACATTTTAGGAAAAAGGGTATTTTAGTAATTTCCTATTTAAATAAATATTGTGCATGGTAAATAATTTTTGTTGTATTATTTAATTATTGTTGAATGTTATTTAATTATTTTGGACTTATTTAGTAGACCCAACTAGTTTAGTTTGGACCCATGGACCAACATGAATTAAATAGTTAGATTTGGCCCATTTAGAAAGCCCATAGTTAAGGAGATGGATTAAATTAATTAAATGATTAGACTAGAAGCTTCCTTCCTTAATTATTTCTTCATGAGAGGCCACAATGGGTACATTGGACATTTTACAATTGCTTGGGGAAGGGGGCATGGCCGGCCTATATTAGAGGGGGGAAATTTCTCTCTCCTCTCATTCTCATTCCAAATCTAGATCTAGAAATTCCCACTCCCAAATTCCCTCCATTCCCATTCCAATTCTCCACCAAATTCATTCTAAATTCTTCCCAATTCACCATTAGAAAGTTGAGAAGCAAGGATCTAGAAGGAGGAAGCAAGGATCTACAAAGAGGAGCAAGGATCTACAATTTGGAAGCAAGTTCATCTCAATTGGAGGTTTCATTGGAAATTAATCTCCCAATAGGTATAATTCAGTTTTTTCTCATTAAAATAGCTTCTAAATCTGAGATTTAATCATGTAAAATTAATCCATATGTATGTACTACCCATAGGACTTTGTTTTATGTTCATAGGAGACCCATGGAGAAAGTTATGGTGCTTTTTGTGTCAATTTTGTTGGAATTCCGAATTTACATTTTGTTGTGTGTGTCAATTGATCCTATAGATCAATTGGGCATGTGCTTATGTGTCTGAGGCTTGTGTCGTGTCCATATTTGGATACATGTGGTTCGTATCCCAACTATTTGGTGATACGTGTCATTTTGGGGGGGTTTCCCTCCGACACGGGGCTTTGAACATGTCGTATTTTAACACGGACACATAGATCTACTTTTGATACTTTGATTTATTCATAAATATTATTTATGACTTGTTTGTGTCCTTCGGGGTACATTTGGTTTTGTGTTGGACTCGTGTCACATGCGTATCCTAGATCTAGTGGGATACGGTGTGAAACTTTCCAATTTGGTGTGTTTATGTGTAGATCTAATTATTTATGCTTTAAATTCTTCATTTATAATTAGTAAATATATATAGATATTATATATTTATTTTAGTGTATTTATTATGGTATTTATTGTAGCATAGATCTATATATTTCTATGTGTTCTAATGTGGTGTATAAATATATGTATGTAACTTTCTTGCATGCAATTATATATGTACTTATGTTAATAAAATAATTTATACATAAATGTTTTATAAAATATATTTATGTGTTTAAATGTGTAATTATATTATTTATAATTATTATATAATTATTTGTATATTAATGAATATATTTTTATGTGTGCTTCTAGCCATGTAAAATACATACATTAATATGTGCATGTGTTATGTAACTATTGATATTTAATTATGTAAGTTTATATGTATATATATATATATATATATATATATATATATATATATATATATATATATATATATATATATATATATATATATATATATATAAGTATATAGTTATTAAATTGTTTTATATATATATATGTATTTTGATTTATATATCTTATATATATATGTGCTTTTGTGAGGTATAATACTAGTAGTAATATATTATATTATTTGTATAAATATTGGTTTGTATATACTTTATATTAGAGTGTATATTATTTATACTTTGTGTGGGTACCAATTGGGATCAAGACCTTGATTCCTAATTGTGTATTTTTATTCTATATTATTTATATAGATGTCTTGAGAGGTTGACCTTGGTTTGACCATGTTCGACTTTAGTTGACTTTAGAGTTGACCATAGTTGACTTTTAACTTAGAATTGATTTATTTGACCTAGAAGTTGACTAGTTTGACTTGTTCTCTTTCCGGGACCTTGTATTAATGTGGTATTCTATATCTAGGTCTTCGAGGTACCGAGTCAGACATCTGTGAGACTTTTCATTGGACTTCAGGCGAGTACATTCTCTGATAGTTTCTCATTTATGATATCCTCTATGTTCGTTGTATCTAGTGTAGATATACATGTTTCTCTTGACACTATGGTTACACGGATTGGTATATCCGGATCTCGTCATGAGATGTTATTCCTTGGTATATGGTGTATATGGTGCAAGTATTGTTTTATTGGTTATCTTGTACATGTACAGACACCGATTTTCGGGAGGAGTCGCTCTCTTCTTGGGGAATCTAGTGCCATAGCATACCGTGGTTGGATCTATTATACCAGTTGGGGGTGGGGAGTATTAGTATAGATATGTGATCAAATCCCTATTGAATAAAGTATTGGTAAGCGAATAGTGTTGATCATGCACCGCACGTATGATTAGCCAGGCCGCATTGTATCTTGCCCAAGCCGATCACATGTTAAGCTAGTACTCACACACTTAGACATTAGTATTATTGTTTCATTGGCATATTGTTTATTATTGTATTTCTTTCCAGTATTTCCTTATTGTCTATATATCTCTTGTATCTATTTTGTGCATCTTGTTTATCCACAGCTATTTACTGTTACATAGTTTTTATCATGGATTAGAACTGCTGTTAGAGATGTACTCTGCTCCTTTCCTGACTGGATATATTTTTCCAGATGACACTGAGGAGTACCCTACCTATTATGGACCCCAGGATGTTGTGGGTTTAGATTCGGAGACCCTAGCTCAAGAGGGACTTATCCCAACTGAGACAGTTGACCCTGGAGTGTAGCTTTGTAGTATGATAGTATTCTTTTGTACTGGATTTGTCTCCAACTTATTTTGTTACTCTTCAGACTCATTGATGTACTATTTTTAAACTCATGAGTTGTATGATGACTATTCTATTCTCATCTGATTCGTGCTCATTCTATCTTAGTTCTGTGATTGAGTATTCTATCATGATTGGTGGTTCATTACTTTAGATAGACTTTCTAGACAGCGTTCTACCGTCGATTCTGCGGCGTAGGCTGGGCGTTGTTTCCGACTAGTATCCTTACATCGGGTACGGGTCGTGACACGTCTGGCCCAAGGGGTTCCCCACACAACATCTTTAAGAAAGCAATGAAGAGGAACTAATATATACATACAAGGAGGGGTTGGCCCATCCGATATGGGACTAAAGAAAAGAAGGAAGTTGAGCTTTTGCTCAAGCAAAGCTAACACTTGGTAGGGCTATGGTCTTGCATAAGTAGGTAAAAATAAATACATTAGAATTGAGTTAATTTTACCATTCAATAACCAAAGACTAATGGTTCAAGTTCAGAGCGGACAATATTGGGATTAAATTGTATGATTAAATTGTATATATGGTGATTGGCCTATGTGGCTTAGGTCCAAGTTGATATGTGGATGTATATATATATAATATCATGATGAATGAAAGACCTAGATTATTCTCTCCTACTATTTCTTCATATGGTATCAGAGCATGACGGCTAAGGCATGATTTCTTTTCCCATAGCGGCGACAGCGGCGGCGACGGCGGCGAGTCTCCCTTCGACCGGCGGTATGACGAGCGGCGGCGGCGAGTTTTCTACGTCACTGGCGGCGGCATCAAGGAACGATCCCACCTTCCAGTATTACCTTGGTTCTAATGACAATCTGGGTAATACAATTACAAAAGTGGTATTTCGTGGAAAAAATTATGAGGAATGGTCGAGATCTATTCGGCTTTCTCTATGGGCTCGACGGAAATTTGGGTTTATTGACTGGTCTATCGATAAACCTAGGAAGAATGACAAATTAGAGGATTGGTACTTTGTCTAATTGATGCTTTGTACAATGTATCTTGCACACTATTGACGCTTCGGTGAAGAAGATGATACCCTACTTTGAGGAAGTAAAACCGCTGTGGAATTCGCTCAAGGACTAATTTAGCGTGGGAATGGCGGTTGAATTCAACAGATTAAACATTCATTGGCAGAGTGTCGCCAAACAAAATCCATGTACGTGGTCGACTACTTCGGCCAATTGCAGACTCTTTGGGATTAGTTGGGGACTTATGATCCTATTCCGGCATGCAGTTGTGACAAATGTACGTGTGATATCCCGAAGAAGCTGCAAAAATGGGTTGATGAGGAGCGCTTTCATCATTTTCTTTATAGGATCTATCAAGAACTCTATAGCAACGTTCGCTCAACTTTATTGGCACAAGATCTGTTATCTACTTTGACGCATGCTTATTAATCCATGCTACAGGAGGAACGATTGTGCACGTCCACACAAGTCTCCCCTGAACGGGACAAGATTATGGCGCTTGCGGTTAAAACTCCTTCTGTTAACCGTGGACCATCTCATTTGGGTGATCGGGATAAATCGGAGTTGCTTTACAATTTTTGCAAATGTAAAGGACATGAATAATCCATTTTCTTCGAGAAAATGGCTTTTCGGATTGGTGGAGGTATAGGCCGCTTGGCGGCGGACGAGAGACTAGTCGCGGACATGGTTGCAGATATGCTGCTGCTGGTGGACGTGGACGGGGTACGAAGGTGCGTGTAGCGGTGGCAGGGCGTGGCACGACGGTTGTGGCACAGACTCGTATGGCAGGTGATGGTGCAGGCAGTGTTCCGAAAATAACTTTGGACCAATGGCAATAACTTATTTCTCTGCTTGGAAACTCTTCGGTAAAATCTCTGGAGGACCGTATGGTGGGTAAGTCTATTGCACCTTAGATTATTGATACAGGCGCTTCGAATCATATTACTGGAAATTTGGATTTATTGTCGGGGGTGACGAAAATGGAGGAATGTTCAATTAGGCTCCCGGACGGATGGACTGTGGTTGCCTCGTACTGCGGGTGTGTTGCTTTTCCACCGGCTGTTGTTCTCACGAATGTTCTATCGTACCTCAATTATATTACAATTTAATTTCTGTGGACCATCCACTACCAAAATACAAAGAAATAGCGACATTTTTAGCGACGTCATAATAAAACGTCCCTAATGTAAAGATTTCAGCGACTCCTAAATAAACGTTGCTATACGTCGCAGTTGGCGACATATAGCGACGTTTAGTGACAGTAATTAAGATTTTTAAAGAATAGTCGCTTTAAGCTTCTTTATGGTCGCTAAACGTCGCTAAGTTTTTTACTTTAGCGACGTATTTAGCGACGTTTATTTTTTTGATTTTTAGCGATGTTTTTAGCGACGTCTATAACGTCGCAAACTATTTTTATTAGCGATGTCATAAGTTGACGTCGCTATCCGTCGCTAAAATTTTAGTATAGATTTCGATTCCCCCCTTCTGTCGAAGACTTCTCCCATATTTTAAAAAACTCCTCTTCCCCCCCTCTCCGGCGAACTGCACCCTCCAGCGTCCTCCATAACCACCTACTCCGGCGTTCCCCTCCTCCTCCTCCTCTAGGTAAACCCTAACTCTCTCTCGCTCTCTCTCTCTCTCTCTCTCTCTCTCTCTCTCTCTTTCTCAGATGCACATGACACTGACACTGACACGACACACACATACTAACATAGGCACGACACAGACTGTGAGAGAGGGTGTATATCCTAACCCTAACACAATCTCTTTCTCTCTCTCTCTCAGATGCATACGACATGATACTGACACAAATACGACATACAGACATACTGACACAGACACGACACAGACCGTCACAGCGGGTATAAACCCTAACCCTAACCTTAACCCGATATCTCTCTTTTTCTCTCACACACAGATGCACACGACATGACACAGAAACGACACACACACTGACACAGACACGACACAGACTATCACAGAGGGTGTAAACCCTAACCCTAACCTTAACCCGATCTCTCTCTCTCTCTCACATATGCAGATATGATATGACACTAAAACTGACACGACACACACACACATTGACACATACATGACACAGACACTGTCACAGAGGGTGTAAACCCTAACCCTCTCTCTCTCTCTCTAGACTGACATCAAGCCCCTAGTTGTATTATGATCAACTCGAGTGAATCTTACTCACAACTTATACCTATATCCATTTCTCACCTACACACAACCACAGTTGATACATATAAGATACAAGGAGATTACCCAATCTTCTAATTTATGCCTATTGTGATACTCAAGTTTAAAATAAAACTTCAAATTGCTGCTGTAATCACCCTAAAATTTTCAGTTATTAAAAATCAATTTCTGGGAATTTTCTGCAATTTTTCAGGAATTTACATAGGTGCTGTGGTGATTTTATAATTTTTAATTGCTAATAACTAATATTAAAATGTAATGAAAATATGATTTTATGGTGTAAAATAGAAAACCGGACTTAGGATAATTTTTCTGGATTTTATTGGGCCTCAGACCTATTTTTAAATGCCTAAAAACTAATTAAACTATTTATTAATTAGTTATTTTTATTATTATTATTATTATTGTTGTTTTTATTTTTATTTATTTTTTCGTTTTGGGCCCGGCCCAGTGGGCCGAGCCCAGCAGCCCAACCCAAACCAAACCGAGCTCAGCCCATTGGGCTAGCGGGTCGGGCAGGTTAGCCAGACCCGAACCCGCCGCCCGAACCCGACCCGGCTCCTCCCCTTGTCACCCGCACGACCCCCACGACCCGAGTTCTCCGTCGCCCGCCGCCCGCCGTGCGCCCCGTCGGCCACGACCCCCGCGCCGCGCCTGACCCGCCCACTTCTCCGCCACGTCCCGGCCAGCCCCCCCCGCGGCAGACCCCTATAAATTCCCCCTCTTTCTCCCTCTTCCGCCTCCCCCATCTCCCTCGATCCCCGCCGAAACCCCTCCGACGACCCCCGAGACCCGCTGCCTCAGACCAGCGCGCCGCCGCTGCCACCAACCAGCCGTGAGCCGCCCAAGCCGGCCTCCCCCCCTTCTCCTTCCTTTTCTCTCCTCCCAGTCGAACCCTTGCCCGAGCCCGCCTCCGGCGACCCTCTGCCGACGCCGCCTGCATCCCGAGCCCCCGGCCACGCCGTCCCCTGCTCCCTCCGCCGCCAGCGCCTCCCAACCCGCCGCCGGCCGGCCACAACACCGACAGACCCCAAACCCTAGCCCTAGCAGTGGACACAGTGTCCAGGACACGAGTCGGACACGAAAACCCCGTTTCAAGGAGCCTCGTTCAGGTACTCGTATCTCGCACCCTGTATCTCCATTTTCGATTCTGTAAATTGCAATGCGTAGCCTGTATGACCCTCTCGGTGCCCGGATAAACCGCTCGGGGCATCGCTTCCTGTGGTGATCGCACACCGCGATCCAAAAACAGGAAAAACCAGACCCTGTTTCACCCCGGAACTGAGTACGCCCCACCAAACGGGACGACTTGGTCACGTGCGATCTTCATAGATATGTGCGCATCGTCGATACGGACGTGTGGGATTTCGCAGAAGCTGATTCGGATGTGCGTGCACACCGAAATCAGTGCGTATCCGCGGACATCGCTCCGTATCCGACTTTTCTATAATTTATCCTAACTTCATGCACACACATCGGATCGAGACAAAACTTGCGCCACTGGACTCGTAGCGATATGCTGGTCCTGTGGGTCAAGTTTGGTTCGATTCTGACAACGTTGACGAAATCGCGTGTCGTGGGCCCCACAAGCCCCACTCGACGGGCGATTTTGTGATCGGCTCGTCGGAATTCAAATCTGAAAGTTCCGTTGGGTTCATATCAGTGTTCCTGACTTATTGACACTAAGTTTGGTAAATTTTGAGATCGTTGACATTGACACGTTTTTCGGTGCAAAGCGGGCCCACCGGTGAACCCCGTTTTGGCCCGAAATTATCGTTTTTGCCCTTGTCTCCAAATTGGACCCAAGGACAGGCGTTTCTAGCTAGTTGACACTTTCTGAGTGTGATGGTACTATTTATTTCAGCTTTCAGAGACATCTCTGGAAATTTCCGAGAACAGGACCTAAGTGGAATTCAAACATCAGGCAAGTGCACCTTGCCAAACTTGCAGTCTTTATCTTCATATTTCCTGTAATAATACTTTGCTGGTTGTCTTGTGTAGATTCATATAAACTTGTTTAAACTGATTAACCTAGGAAACGGATGACGTACCTAGTGTCCGATCATAGTCGGGTGCCAACACCGTACGCGGTATTGGGTTCGTCATTTAGAGATGGATTTGCGATACCCTTTACTATTATACTTGACATATCAAGTACCCTACAACCCCGGACACTTGACACTATACATGGACATAATCTTCCTGAGACATTCATGGTAATTCTGTATAGGATACAGGACTTGACAAAAATATTCTAGTTATAGACAGTTTGACTTGTTATATTAGTTATTATTCCGCTGACATGGACATGAGACGTTATGGTCATGGTTTCTGTGATTACATTGGGTGGGGAGAGACACACAGGCCACAGGCTGTCTATCTATATATCTACTATTGTTGTGAGGTTGTAGACTCTCCAGTAGAGCTAGACCCTTTACGTGTTATTGCTGCTACCGGCTCCCCGACACAGAGCTTGTAGCGGTCTCAGCCTAAGTACTAGTGTTGCTCTCATTTGTATATCACATAGATGGTTACATAGTTTACCCTGCTGTTTCATTTAATTTAATTATACTGCATTTATTTGGCTTATTTTATTTTGTGCCTTGCTTTGTCCACTGAGGACCTGGAATGGATTATGTCCCCAGGTTTAGCCGAGGAGCAGTACCCCGAGATATACGGGACAGGAGCTGAGGCTATTGCTGGACTTGATACTGGAGCAGAACTGAACCCTGCAGACGAGGTGACTGCCAAAGACTTCTCCTGAGTACCTGATCCCGTATTCAGTATTTACTTATGTTTATCTCTTTTGTTCCTGGCCTATTGAGCCAGTGTATTCAGACATAAGTCGGATTGTTTCCCCGACTAACTTGTTGTTGCTACTTATTTACATTTTATTTTGCAGTTTAATTCTTTATCTTTATGGATGAGATTAGTGTGTTTGTTGTAGTAGACCTTCATTACAGTTCAAGTACACCCTGATGGCTCCATTAAATTGGGTTATCCATCGGTGTGTACTGCTGGCCATTGCCACGTGTCCAGTCCCTCGATATTTTGGGACTGGGGCGTGACATAGTTTTTGTGGTGGCCCATGCAGGTCCAACTAAATTGTTCGGTCTCAACTTAGGAACCGAACAGGCCTGCAATAAGATATGATAAGTTATAGGATCTCATCCATTGATTGAATCGTTTTTGGACTCTATGTCGAATTTACTTTAATTGCTTGAATTGCATCCTGATTTGATTCCTTTGTCCGTTCTCATTGTTTTCTTTTTATGCAGAGTAATGGATCCCAGAAGTAGTGACGAGAATCCCTTGGGTACACCGCCTGAAGATGTGGTTACCTGTGAAGCTGGAATGACACCAGATACCAGAGGACAATCCTCTCAGAACAATCAAACTGGCCAGCCAAGTTCCAGGTTCAGGCGTGATAACATCCCGCCTCCACCCCAGTTCCCTCCTACGATGCCTGTCTTTCCTCCAGGGCAGGCAATGGACGGACATCAAATATTCCAGATGTTCTACGCCATGATGCAGGCACAAGAACAGATCCAACAGAAGGCCCAACGTCATGAGGCCGAGAACTTAAGGAACAGCCTAGTCGCAGCATTGGAACATGCAAATCCACCAAATAGGCGGCTAGCGACGGGATCTATCACGGATTTCCGTCAACTCAAACCCCGTACCTTCTCGGGCGAGGAAGGACCAACTGAAGTTCATGAATGGCTTACGAACACGCAGCATCAGTTGGAGGCCGCTGAACTTCCAAAGGAGAAGTGGATGACTGCCGTCAGGATGCAACTGACGGACAACGCGCACCATTAGTGGCTGTCCGAAGAAAGAAGGCTCGGACATGATTAGGTCACCTGGGAGGAGTTCTCCAGACTCTTCCAGGATATGTACATCCCTGCTGTGGCTGGGTCAGAACTCCGAGACAGATTCAACCGCCTGATCCAGGGCAACATGACGGTGGAGAAATATAACACCGAATTCATTCGCCTGAGCCGCTTCGCCCCTTCTCTAATTCCTACTAAAGAAGAGAAGGCGGAGAAGTTCTTTGATGGACTCAGGTTCGAGCTTCAGAAGTTAATCGGATCGGTCGCGCCCACATCTTACAACGACGTTCTAGCTGCAGCACGTCGGATGGAGCGCGTTACTCGGAGGGAATCAAGCCTGAAACGTCCATTCTCCTCAGCACCGTCCAAGTCTTCACCAGGGGATTCTGCCAAACGGCCCCAGAAGAACCTGCCTCAGAAAGCAACATCAAAGAACCTACCTACTTGCCATTACTGCGGCAAGGTAGGACATATTGAAAGAGAATGTAGACGCAAGCTGGGACTTTGCCTGGTTTGCGGATCCGGACAACACTTCTCAAAGGACTGCTCGGAACGTCGAGAGGGAGTTCCGAATCAACCAGCTCCACCTGCACCTAGGCCAGTTCTTGCAGCTGGAGGAGCAACACAGACAGGGCCTGGAGGAGCCAGGCCACCTCTACCACCTCAGGCAGCTTTGTTCCAGCAGGCTCGTCAGCAAAGGGGTCCCGCTCAGGGACGAGGTCAGGCATATGCACTAGCAGTCACAGAGGAAGCTACTGCAGGCGAAGTGATAGCAGGTACCATATTAGTAGCTTCAATTCCTGCTATAGCATTATTTGATTCTGGAGCCTCGTATTCATTTATTGCTGCTAGCTTCGTAGCCACACATAGAGTAGCTATCGCACCTCTCTCGAAGATGAAGAGAATTCTAACGGGAGGTAGAATTATCCCGGTTAGTGATATCTGTAGATCATGTTCGGTAGTAGTCTGTGGCCGAGAGATGCGAGCCCAATTCTTGATCTTTTCTATGCCTGATTACGATGTTGTACTTGGTATGGACTGGTTAAGTCAGTACCATGCGACACTGGATTGCCGGCTTGGAAAAGTAATATTTAGACCCCTAGCCTTTCTGAGTTTGAATTTCTCCGAGGAGCTGTAGAGCAAGGGGTCCAGCCAACTCTTAGGGTATTAACTGTAGAAGAGGATTCAGGTTACCCAAGAGTCATAACAGAATTTGTGGATGTATTTCCCGACGACCTTCCAGGTTTACCACCTGATCGGGAGATAGAATTCACAATAGACCTAACTCCAGGAGCAGAACCTATTACTTCATCGGTATATCGGCTAGCACCTAAGGAGTTAGTGGAGCTGAAAGCGCAAGTCGACGATCTTCTGGAGAAAGGATTTATCCGGCCCAGTGTTTCACCTTGGGGAGCACCTATACTTTTTGTACCCAAGAAGGACGGAACTGTGCGGTTGTGCATTGATTACCGAGCCCTTAATGTTGTCACTGTTAAGAACCGGTACCCCTTACCACGCTTTGATGACTTGTTTGACCAATTGAGTGGTGCTAGGGTATTCTCAAAGATTGACCTTAGATCCGGTTATCACCAGATTAGGTTGAAGAAGGAAGATATCCCAAAGACGGCCTTCAGAACTAAATATGGACATTATGAGTTCCTAGTAATGCCATTTGGTTTAACCAACGCACCCGCCGTATTTATGAGTTTGATGAACGGAGTCTTCCATCAGTACTTGGATAAGTTCGTGGTGGTATTCATTGATGATATTCTAGTCTACTCCAAGGACCACGAAGAGCACGAGGAACACCTAAGAATTGTGCTAGAAACTTTGAGAAGGGAGAAGCTATATGCCAAACTCAGCAAATGTGAGTTATGTATGGACAAGCTGTCATTCTGAGGACATATTATCTCGGGTGAAGGACTGTCTGTGGACCCAGAGAAGGTCACTGCAATAGAAACCTGGCCTACCCCTACCTCTGTTGCAGAAATGAGAAGTTTTCTTGGACTTGCTGGGTATTATCGGCGGTTCATAGAAAATTTTTTAAGGATCGCAGAGCCGATGACTAAGCTGACACAGAAGGATCAGGAGTTCATATGGATGGAAGAATGCCAGAATACCTTTGAAGAATTGAAGAGGCGTCTAATAACAGCACCAGTCTTGACTCTTCCCTCAGGGTTAGGAGGTTTTGTTGTTTATAGTGATGCGTCCGGTAGTGGACTAGGTTGTGTCTTGATGCAACATGGCAAGGTTATCGCTTATGCATCGAGGCAGCTGAAGGTCCACGAGAAGAACTACCCAACGCACGACCTGGAGCTAGCTGCAGTGATTTTTGCATTGAAGATCTGGAGACATTATCTGTATGGAGAGAAGGTCAAAATATTCACTGATCATAAGAGCTTAAAGTATGTTTATACTCAGAAGGAGCTCAACATGAGGCAAAGGCGTTAGCTTGAGTTGATGGTGGACTTTGACATAGATCTGCAGTACTACCCGGGGAAAGCAAATGTTATAGCCGATGCCCTCAGCAGAAAACCCTCAGCTTATTTCTTAACTGAGCAGCCTCAACTATTACAAGACTTGCAAGATCTTCAGATAGAGGTCGTTTTACCTGGACAAAATGGTTTGCTGGCTAACCTCGAAGTTAAGTCATCGCTGGTGGAGAGAATCAAAGAAGCTTTGCCTAATGATGCCAGATTCAGAAGGCTGAAAGAGGGAACCGAAGCAGTCATGCAGACGGGACTTCGCATCCACGAGGACGGAACATTAAGGTGCAGAAATCGCCTATATGTTCCAAATGGAGAATTGAGACAGGAGTTGATGACTGAAGCACATAGCTCCATATACTCTGTTCATCCAGGAGGAACCAAGATGTACCGGGACTTAAGACAATATTACTGGTGGCATGGAATAAAAAGGGAGATTGCCCGATTTGTGACAAAATGTTTAGTCTGCCAGCAGGTGAAGGCCGAGCACCAAAGGACTGCAGGTATGTTGCAGCCACTTCCCATACCTGAATGGAAGTGGAAGCATATTACCATAGACTTCGTCACTGGATTTCCAAGAAGCCCTAGTGGAAAGGATGCGGTATGGGTTATTGTGGATCGGCTCACTAAGTCGGCTCACTTCTTGCCATTCAGAGTCGGACAATCTACGGAATACTAGCCGACATGTATATGCGACAGATCATAAAATTATATGGAGTGCCGGTTAGTATTGTATCAGATCGGGACTCGAGATTTACATCTCACTTCTAGCGAAGCATGCAAGAGAGTCTCGGCACCAGGATCAAATTCAGTACTGCCTATCATCCTCAGACAGATGGCCAATCAGAGCGCACAATTCAGATCTTGGAAGATATGCTGCGATCATGTATACTGGACTTCGGAGGATCTTGGGAAGATCATCTGCACTTAGTGGAGTTCTCCTACAACAACAGCTATCAGACAAGCATTCAGATGGCACCTTTCGATGCATTGTACGGAAGGAAGTGCAGATCGCCGATATGCTGGAGTGACATTGGCGAACGTCAATTACTAGGTCCAGAGTTGGTAACGGAGATAGTGGAGAAAGTAAGGCAGATTCAGAATCATCTCCGTGCAGCCCAGGATAGGCAGAAGCATTGGGCCGATGCGCACAGACGTCCCCTGGAGTTCAAGGAAGGAGAGCATGTATTTTTGAGGATCTCGCCCACTAGAGGTACTATCAGATTCGGCAGTAGAGGCAAGTTAAGCCCAAGGTATATTGGGCCATTTGACATCTTGGAGCGCATTGGTGAGGTGGCTTATTGTCTTGCATTACATCCATCCTTAGAGGGAGTGCATGATGTATTCCATGTCTCACAACTGAGGCGATACGTGACTGACCCAAGCCATATAGTTGATCATTCTAAGATTTCGGTGGGGCCTAGCCTGAGATACGAGGAGCAGCCAGTGGGTATACTCGACACCAGTGAGAAGACACTGCGAGGGCAGACAATCAGACTGGTTCGGGTAGCTTGGAAACAGCACTCTCCTGGCGAATCGACCTGGGAACGAGAAGATGTTATGCGCCAGCGTTACCCACACTTATTTGCAGATGCAGGTAAAACCTAAGCATTCTTTTATTTCTATAGTTCGTGCCCTTTGTAGTTTACCCTTCGATTGCGAGGACGCAATCCTCTTAAGGGGGGTAGATTGTAATCACCCTAAAATTTTCAGTTATTAAAAATCAATTTCTGGGAATTTTCTGCAATTTTCAGGAATTTACATAGGTGCTGTGGTGATTTTATAATTTTTAATTGCTAATAACTAATATTAAAATGTAATAAAAATATGATTTTATGGTGTAAAATAGAAAACCGGACTTAGGATAATTTTTTTGGATTTTATTGGGCCTCAGACCTATTTTTAAATGCCTAAAAACTAATTAAACTATTTATTAATTAGTTATTTTTATTATTATTATTATTATTATTGTTTTTATTTTTATTTATTTTTTCGTTTTGGGCCCGGCCCAGGGGGCCGAGCCCAGCAGCCCAACCCAAACCAAACTTAGCTCAGCCCATTGGGCTAGCGTGTCGGGCGGGTTAGCCAGACCCGAACCCGCCGCCCGAACCCGACCCGGCTCCTCCCCCAGTCACCCGCACGACCCCTACGACCCGAGTTCTCCGCCGCCCGCCGCGCGCCCCGTCGGCCACGACCCCCGCGCCGCGCCTGACCCGCCCACGTCTCCGCCACGTCCCGGCCAGCCCCCCCACGGCAGACCCCTATAAATTCCCCCTCTTCCTCCCTCTTCCGCCTCCCTCATCTCCCTCGATCCCCGCCGGAACCCCTCCGACAACCCCCGAGACCCGCCTCCTCAGACCTGCGCGCCGCCGCCGCCACCAACCTGCCGTGAGCCGCCCAAGCCGGCCTCCCCTCCTTCTCCTTCCTCCTCTCTCCTCCCAGTCGAACCCCTGCCCGAGCCCGCCTCCGGCGACCCTCTGCCGGCGCCGCCTGCATCTCGAGCCCCCGGCGACGCCGTCCCCTGCTCCCTCCGCCGCCAGTGCCTCCCAACCCGTCGTCGGCCGGCCATAACTCCGACAGACCCCAAACCCTAGCCCTAGCAGTGGACACAGTGTCCAGGACACGAGTCGGACACGAAAACCCCGTTTCAAGGAGCCTCGTTCAGGTACTCGTATCTCGCACCCTGTATCTCCGTTTTTCGATTCTGTAAATTGCAACGCGTAGCCTGTATGAATCTCTCGGTGCCCGGACAAACCGCTCGGGGCATCGCGTCCTGTGGTGATCACAAACCGTGATCCAAAAACAGGAAAAACCAGACCCTGTTTCACCCCGGAACTGAGTACGTCCCGCCAAACGGGACGACTTGGTCGCGTGCGGTCTTCAAAAATACGTACGCATCGTCGATACGGACGTGTGGGATTTCGCAGAAGCTGATTCGGATGTGCGTGCACACCGAAATCAGTACGTATCCGCGGACATCGCCCCGTATCCGACTTTTCTACAATTTACCCTAACTTCGTGCACACACGTCGGATCGAGACAAAACTTGTGCCATCGGACTCGTACCGATACGCTGGTCCTGTGGGTCAAGTTTGGTTCGATTCTGAGAACGTTGACAAAATCGCGTGTCGTGGGCCCCACAAGCCCCACCTAACGGGCGATTTTGTGATCGGCTCATCCGAATTCAAATCTGAAAGTTCCGTTGGGTTCGTATCAGCGTTCCTAACTTGTTGACACTAAGTTTGGTGAATTTTGAGACCGTTGACCCTGACACATTTTTCGGTGCAAAGCGGGCCTACCGGTGGACCCCGTTTTGGCCCGAAATTATCATTTTTGCCCTTGTCTCCAAATTGGACCCAAGGACAAGCGTTCCTTGCTATTTGACACCTTCTGAGTGTGATGGTACTGTTTATTTCAGCTTTCGGAGACATCTCTGGAAATTTCCGAGAACAGGACCTAAGTGGAATTCAAACATCAGGCAAGTGCACCTTGCCAAACTTGCAGTCTTTATCTTCATATTTCCTGTAATAATACTTTGCTGGTTGTCTTGTGTAGTTTCATATAAACTTGTTTAAAATGATTAACCTAGGAAATGGATGACGTACCTAGTATTCGATCATAGTCGGGTGCCAACACCGTACGCGGTGTTGGGTTCGTCATTTAGAGATGAATTTGCGATACCCTTTACTTTTGTACTTGACATATCAAGTACCCTACAACCCAGGACACTTGACACTATACATGGACAGAATCTTCCTGAGACATTCATGGTGATTCTGTATAGGATACAGGACTTGACAGAAATATTCTAGTTATAGACAGTTTGACTTGTTGTATTTGTTATAATCCCGCTGACATGGACATGAGACGTTATGGTCATGGTTTGTGTGATTACATTGGGTAGGGAGAGACACACAGGCCACAGGCTGTCTATCTATATATCTACTATTATTGTGAGATTGTAGACTCTCCAGCAGAGCTAGACCCTTTACGTGTTATTGCTGCTACCGGCTCCCCGACACAGAGCTTGTAGCGGTCTCAGCCTGAGTACTAGTGTTGCTCTCATTTGCATATCACATAGATGGTTACATAGTTTACCCTGCTGTTTCATTTAATTTAATTGTACTGTATTTATTTGGCTTGTTTTATTTTGTGCCTTGCTTTGTCCACTGAGGACCTGGAATGGATTATGTCCCAAGGTTTAGCCGAGGAGCAGTACCCCGAGATATACGGGACAGGAGCTGAGGCTATTGCTGGACTTGATACTGGAGCAGAACTGAACCCTGCAGACGAGGTGACTGCCGAAGACTTCTCCTGAGTACTTGATCCCGTACTCAGTATTTACTTATGTTTATCTCTTTTGTTCCTGGCCTATTGAGCCAGTGTATTCAGACATAAGTCGGATTGTTTCCCCGACTAACTTGTTGTTGCTACTTATTTCCATTTCATTATGCAGTTTATTTTTTTTATCTTTATGGATGAGATTAGTGTGTTTGTAGTAGTAGACCTTCGTTACAGCTTAAGTACACCCTGATGGCTCCATTAAATTGGGTTATCCATCGGTGTGTACTGTTGGCCATTGCCACGTGTCCAGTCCCTCGATATTTTGGGACTGGGGCATGACATGGTTTTTATGGTGGCCCATGCAGGTCCAACTAAATTGTTCGATTTCAACTTAGGAACCGAACAGGCCTGCAATAAGATAGGATAAGTTATAGGATCTCATCCATTGATTGAATCATTTTTGGACTCTATGTCGAATTCACTTTAATTGCTTGAATTGCATCCTGATTTGATTCTTTTGTGCGTTCTCATTGTTTTCTTTTTATGCAGAGTAATGGATCCCAGAAGTGGTAACGAGAATCCCTTGGGTACACCGCCTGAAGATGTGGTTACCTGTGAAGCTGGAACGACGCTAGATACCAGAGGACAATCCTCTCAGAACAATCAAACTGGCTAGCCAAGTTCCAGGTTCAGGCGTGATGACATCCCGCCTCCACCCCAGTTCCCTCCTACGATGCCTGTCTTTCCTCCAGGGCAGGCAATGGACGGACAGCAAATATTCCAGATGTTCTACGCCATGATGCAGGCACAACAACAGATCCAACAGGAGGCCCAACGTCATGAGGCCGAGAACCTAAGGAACAGCCTAGTCGCAGCATTGGAACATGCAAATCCACCAAATAGGCGCCTAGCGACGGGATCTATCACGGATTTCCGTTAACTCAAACCCCGTACCTTCTCGGGCAAGGAAGGACCAACTAAAGTTCATGAATGGCTTACGAACACGCAGCATCAGTTGGAGGCCGCTGAACTTCCAAAGGAGAAGTGGATGACTGCCGTCAGGATGCAACTGACGGACAACGCGCACCATTAGTGGCTGTCCGAAGAAAGAAGGCTCGGACATGATCAGGTCACCTGGGAGGAGTTCTTCAGACTCTTCCAGGATATGTACATCCCTACTGTGGCTCGGTCAGAACTCCGAGACAGATTCAACCGCCTGATCCAGGGCAACATGACGGTGGAGGAATATAACGCCGAATTCATTCGCCTGAGCTGCTTTGCCCCTTCTCTAATTCCTACCGAAGAAGAGAAGGCGGAGAAGTTCTTTGATAGACTCAGGTTCGAGCTTCAGAAGTTAATCGGATCGGTCGTGCCCATATCTTACTCCGACGTTCTAGCTGCAGCACGTCGGATGGAGCGCGTTACTCGGAGGGAATCAAGCCTGAAACGTCCATTCTCCTCAGCACCGTCGAAGTCTTCACCAGGGGATTCTGCCAAACGGCCCCAGAAGAACCTGCCTCAGAAAGCAACATCAAAGAACCTACCTACTTGCCATTACTGCGGCATGGTAGGACATATTGAAAGAGAATGTAGACGCAAGCTGGGACTTTGCCTGGTTTGCGGATCCGGACAACACTTCTCAAAGGACTGCTCGGAACGTCGAGAGGGAGTTCCGAATCAACCAGCTCCACCTGCACCTAGGCCAGCTCTTCCAGCTGGAGGAGCAACACAGACAGGACCTGGAGGAGCAAGGCCACCTCTACCACCTCAGGCAGCTTTGTTCCAGCAGGCTCGTCAGCAAAGGGGTCCCGCTCAGGGACGAGGTCAGGCATATGCACTAGCAGTCACAGAGAAAGCTACTGCAGGCGAAGTGATAGCAGGTACCATATTAGTAGCTTTAATTCCTGCTGTAGCATTATTTGATTCTGGAGCCTCGCATTCATTTATTGCTGCTAGCTTCGTAGCCACACATAGAGTAGCTACCGTACCTCTCTCGAAGATGAAGAGAATTCTAACGGGAGGTGAAATTATCCCGGTTAGTGATATCTGTAGATCATGTTCGGTAGTAGTCTGTGGCCGAGAGATGCGAGCCCAATTCATGATCTTTTCTATGCCTGATTATGATGTTGTACTTGGTATGGACTGGTTAAGTCAGTACCATGCGACACTGGATTGCCGGCTTGGAAAAGTGATATTTAGACCCCCTAGCCTTCCTGAGTTTGAATTTCTCCGAGGAGCTGTAGAGCAAGGGGTCCAGCCAACTCTTAGGGTATTAACTGTAGAAGAGGATTCAGGTTACCCAAGAGTCATAACGGAATTTGTGGATGTATTTCCCGACGACCTTCCAGGTTTACCACCTGATCGGGAGATAGAATTCAAATAGACCTAACTCCAGGAGCTGAACCTATCACTTCATCGGTATATCGGCTAGCGCCTAAGGAGTTAGTGGAGCTGAAAGCGCAAGTCGACGATCTTCTGGAGAAAGGATTTATCCGGCCCAGTGTTTCACCTTGGGGAGCACCTATACTTTTTGTACCCAAGAAGGACGGAACTGTGCGGTTGTGCATTGATTACAGAGCCCTTAATGCTGTCACTGTTAAGAACCGGTATCCCTTACCACGCATTGATGACTTGTTTGACCAATTGATTGGTGCTAGGGTATTCTCAAAGATTGACCTTAGATCCGGTTATTACCAGATTAGGGTGAAGAAGGAAGATATCCCAAAGACGGCCTTCAGAACTAAATATGGACATTATGAGTTCCTAGTAATGCCATTTGGTTTAACCAACGCACCCGCCGTATTTATGAGTTTGATGAACGGAGTCTTCCATCAGTACTTGGATAAGTTCGTGGTGGTATTCATTGATGATATTCTAGTCTACTCCAAGGACCACGAAGAGCACGAGGAACACCTACGAATTATGCTAGAAACTTTAAGAAGGGAGAAGCTATATGCCAAACTCAGCAAATGTGAGTTCTGTATGGACAAGGTGCCATTCTTAGGACATATTATCTCGGGTGAAGGACTGTCTGTGGACCCAGAGAAGGTCACTGCAATAGAAACCTGGCCTATCCCTACCTCTATTGCAGAAATGAGAAGTTTTCTTGGACTTGTTGGGTATTATCGGCGGTTCGTAGAAAATTTTTTAAGGATCGCAGAGCCGATGACTAAGCTGACACGGAAGAATCAGGAGTTCATATGAATGGAAGAATGCCAGAATGCCTTTGAAGAATTGAAGAGGCGTCTAACAACAGCACCAGTCTTGACTCTTCCCTCAGGGTCAGGAGGTTTTCTTGTTTATAGTGATACGTCCGGAAGTGGACTAGGTTGTGTCTTGATGCAACAAGGCAAGGTTATCGCTTATGCATCGAGGCAGCTGAAGGTCCACGAGAAGAACTACCCAACGCACGACCTGGAGCTAGCTGCAGTGATTTTTGCATTGAAGATCTGGAGACATTATCTGTATGGAGAGAAGGTCAAAATATTCACTGATCATAAGAGCTTGAAGTATGTTTATACTCAGAAGGAGCTCAACATGAGGCAAAGGCGTTGGCTTGAGTTGATGGTGGACTTTGACATAGATCTGCAGTACTACCCGGAGAAAGCAAATATTGTAGCCGATGCCCTCAGCAGAAAACCCTCAGCTTATTTCTTAACTGAGCAGCCTCAGCTATAACAAGACTTGCAAGATCTTCAGATAGAGGTCGTTTTACCTGGACAAAATGGTTTGCTGGCTAACCTCGAAGTTAAGTCATCGCTGGTGGAGAGAATCAAAGAAGCTTTGCCTAATGATGCCAGATTCAGAAGGCTGAAAGAGAGAACCGAAGCAGTCATACAGACGGGACTTCGCATCCACGAGGACGGAACATTAAAGTGCGGAAATCGCCTATATGTTCCAAATGGAGAATTGAGACAGGAGTTGATGACTGAAGCACATAGCTCCATATACTCTGTTCATCCAGGAGGAACCAAGATGTACCGGGACTTAAGACAATATTACTGGTGGCATGGAATAAAAAGGGAGATTGCCCAATTTGTGGCAAAATATTTAGTCTGCCAGCAGGTGACGGCCGAGCACCAAAGGACTGCAGGTATATTGAAGCCACTTCCCATACCTGAATGGAAGTGGGAGCATATTACCATGGACTTCGTCACTGGATTTCCAAGAAGCCCTAGTGGAAAGGATGCGGTATGGGTTATTGTGGATCGGCTCACTAAGTCGGCTCACTTCTTGCCATTCAGAGTCGGACAATCTACGGAAGTACTAGCCGACATGTATATGCGACAGATCATAAAATTATATGGAGTGCCGGTTAGTATTGTATCAGATCGGGACTCGAGATTTACATCTCACTTCTAGCGAAGCATGCAAGAGAGTCTCGGCACCAGGCTCAAATTCAGTACTGCCTATCATCCTCAGACAGATGGCCAATCAGAGCGCACAATTCAGATCTTGGAAGATATGCTGCGATCATGTATACTGCACTTCGGAGGATCTTGGGAAGATTATCTGCACTTAGTGGAGTTCTCCTACAATAACAGCTATCAGGCAAGCATTCAGATGGCACCTTTCGAGGCATTGTACGGAAGGAAGTGCAGATCACCGATATGCTGGAGTGACGTTGGCGAACGTCAATTACTAGGTCCAGAGTTGGTAACGAAGACAGTGGAGAAAGTAAGGCAGATTCAAAATCATATTCGTGCAGCCCAGGATAGGCAGAAGCATTGGGCCGATGCGCACTGACGTCCCCTGGAGTTCAAGGAAGGAGAGCATGTATTTTTGAGGATCTCGCCCACTAGAGGTACTATCAGATTCGGCAGTAGAGGCAAGTTAAGCCCAAGGTATATTGGGCCATTGACATCTTGGAGCGCATTGGTGAGGTGGCTTATCGTCTTGCATTACCTCCATCCTTAGAGGGAGTGCATGATGTATTCCACGTCTCACAGCTGAGGCGATACGTGACTGACCCAAGCCATATAGTTGATCATTCTGAGATTTTGGTGGGGCCTAGCCTGAGATACGAGGAGCAGCCAGTGGGTATACTCGACACCAGTGAGAAGACACTGCGAGGGCAGACAATCAGACTGGTTCGGGTAGCTTGGAAATAGCACTCTCCTGGCCAATCGACCTGGGAACGAGAAGATGTTATGCGCCAGCGTTACCCACACTTATTTGCAGATGCAGGTAAAACCTAAGCATTCTTTTATTTCTATAGTTTGTGCCCTTTGTAGTTTACCCTTCGATTGCGAGGACACAATCCTCTTAAGGGGGGTAGATTGTAATCACCCTAAAATTTTCAGTTATTAAAAATCAATTTCTGGGAATTTTCTGCAATTTTCAGGAATTTACATAGGTTCTATGGTGATTTTATAATTTTTAATTGCTAATAACTAATATTAAAATATAATTAAAATATAATTTTATGGTGTAAAATAGAAAACCGAACTTAGGGTAATTTTTCTGGATTTTATTGGGACTCAGACCTATTTTTAAATGTCTAAAAACTAATTAAACTATTTATTAATTAGTTATTTTTATTATTATTATTATTATTATTATTATTATTATTATTATTATTATTATTATTGTTTTTATTTTTATTTATTTTTTCGTTTTGGGCCCGGCCCAGTGGGCCGAGCCCAGCAGCCCAACCCAAACCTAACTGAGCTCAGCCCATTGGGCTAGCGGGTCGGGCGGGTTAGCTAGACCCGAACCCGCCGCCCGAACCCGACCCGGCTGCTCCCCCTGTCACCCGCACGACCCCTACGACCCGAGTTCTCTGCCGCCCGCCGCGCGCCCCGTCGGCCACGACCCCCGCGCCGCGCCTGACTCGCCCACGTCTCCGCCACGTCCCGGCCAGCCCCCCCCACGGCAGACCCCTATAAATTCCCCCTCTTCCTCCCTCTTCCGCCTCCCTCATCTCCCTCGATCCCCGCCGGAATCCCTACGACGACCCCCGAGACCCGCCGCCTCAGACCAGCGCGCCGCCGCCGCCACCAACCGCCGTGAGCCGCCCAAGCCGGCCTCCCCCCTTCTCCTTCCTCCTCTCTCCTCCCAGTCGAACCCCTGCCCGAGCCCGCCTCCGGCGACCCTCTGCCGGCGCCGCCTGCATCCCGAGCCCCCGGCGACGCCGTCCCCTGCTCCCTCCGCCGCTAGTGCCTCCCAACCCGCCGTCGGCCGACCACAACTCCGACAGACCCCAAACCCTAGCCCTAGCAGTGGACACAGTGTCCAGGACACGAGTCGGACACGAAAACCCTGTTTCAAGGAGCCTCGTTCAGGTACTCGTATCTCGCACCCTGTATCTCCATTTTTGATTCTGTAAATTGCAATGCGTAGCCTGTATGACCCTCTCGGTGCCCGGACAAACCGCTCGGGGCATCGCGTCCTGTGGTGATCACAAACCGCGATCCAAAAACAGGAAAAACCAGACCCTGTTTCACCCCGGAACTGAGTACGTCCCGCCAAACGGGATGACTTGGTCGCGTGCGGTCTTCACAAATACGTGCGCATCGTCGATACAGACGTGTGGGATTTCACAGAAGCTGATTCGGATGTGCGTGCACACCGAAATCAGTGCGTATCCGCGGACATCGCCCAGTATCTGACTTTTTTGTAATTCATCCTAACTTCGTGCACACACGTCGGATCGAGACAAAACTTGCGCCATCGGACTCGTAGCGATACACTGGTCCTGTGGGTCAAGTTTGGTTCAATTCTGAGAACGTTGACGAAATCGCGTGTCGTGGGCCCCACAGGCCCCACTCGACGGGCGATTTTGTGATCGGCTCATCGGAATTCAAATCTGAAAGTTCCGTTGGGTTCGTATCAGCGTTCCTGACTTGTTGACACTAAGTTTGGTGAATTTTGAGACCGTTGACCCTGACACATTTTTTGGTGCAAAGCGGGCCCACCGGTGGACCTCGTTTTGGCCCAAAATTACCGTTTTTGCCCTTGTCTCCAAATCGGACCCAAGGACAAGCGTTCCTAGCTATTTGACACCTTCTGAGTGTGTTGGTACTATTTATTTCAGCTTTCGGAGACATCTCTGAAAATTTCCGAGAACAGGACCTAAGTGGAATTCAAACATCAGGCAAGTGCACCTTGCCAAACTTGCAGTCTTTATCTTCATATTTCCTGTAATAATACTTTGCTGGTTTTCTTGTGTAGAATCATATAAACTTGTTTAAAATGATTAACCTAGGAAATGGATGACGTACCTAGTGTCCGATCATAGTCGGGTGCCAACACCGTACGCGGTGTTGGGTTCGTCATTTAGAGATGGATTTGCGATACCCTTTACTTTTGTACTTGACATATCAAGTACCCTACAACCCAGGACACTTGACACTATACATGGACAGAATCTTCCTGAGACATTCATGGTGATTCTGTATAGGATACAGGACTTGACAGAAATATTCTAGTTATAGACAGTTTGACTTGTTGTATTTGTTATAATCCCGCTGACATGGACATGAGACGTTATGGTCATGATTTGTGTGATTACATTGGGTGAGGAGAGACACACAGGCCACAGGCTGTCTATCTATATATCTACTATTATTGTGAGGTTGTAGACTCTCCAGCAGAGCTAGACCCTTTACGTGTTATTGCTGCTACCGGCTCCCCGACACAGAGCTTGTAGCGGTCTCAGCCTGAGTACTAGTGTTGCTCTCATTTGCATATCACATAGATGGTTACATAGTTTATCCTGCTGTTTCATTTAATTTAATTGTACTGCATTTATTTGGCTTGTTTTATTTTGTGCCTTGCTTTGTCCACTGAGGACCTGGAATGGATTATGTCCCTAGGTTTAGCCGAGGAGCAGTACCCCGAGATATACGGGACAGGAGCTGAGGCTATTGCTGGACTTGATACTGGAGCAGAACTGAACCCTGCAGACGAGGTGACTGTCGAAGACTTCTCCCTAGTACCTGATCCCGTACTCAGTATTTACTTATGTTTATCTCTTTTGTTCCTGTCCTATTGAGCCAGTGTATTCAGACATAAGTCGGATTGTTTCCCCGACTAACTTGTTGTTGCTACTTGTTTCTATTTTATTATGCAGTTTATTTCTTTATCTTTATGGATGAGATTAGTGTGTTTGTTGTAGTAGACCTTCGTTACAGCTTAAGTACACCCTGATGGCTCCATTAAATTGGGTTATCCATCGGTGTGTACTACTGGCCATTGCCACATGTCCAGTCCCTCGATATTTTGGGATTGGGGCGTGACAGCTGCTGCCTAATGTCGTACCCTGCTTTATACGATGGTGTGCACAGACCTTGTGAAGTCTGTCACAACACTCATATGCACATCAAATGTGCACTGTCGGGTTTGTACAGATGGTGTATGCAACAGCCTCTCCCCATCTCACTGCTCACTGTATTGCTCCCCAGATCTGCTATCAACATGACATATACTCCTATGGATAGACACTCCCCTATAACCAGATGACTAATACTTAAAGCGGTGCACAAACCCTAACCCTAACCCAAATCTGCTCAGTTGATACTAACTGATATACTACAATATGAGTATCCAGGATACAGAGTGGAATGAAGAAGTATCAGTGCTAGGACTAGGTGTATCAGTGCATGTACTGTATTCATGAGTATTCTTATGTGTGTGTAGACAAGTAGGTATATAACTTAATTGGGTATTCCTATGTATATATGCTAGGAATAGGAGTATCAGTGCATGTACTGTATTTAACGATGAGTATATACTTGAACGATGTCTATTCATTTTTGCAGAAGTATGTAGAAATAGATATGAATTACTATCTGTGTCATTGTTCTTGGATGTACAACCGTCATCCTGATAACATGTGTGGTATGTGGGATAAATTCATTGAGGGTGTACAGCAGTTCCTGCTTTTCGCCAAGGCGTTCCCTCAGTACATGGACGGTACCAAAATTAAGTGTCCTTGTGTGAGATAATGCAACTTAAAATATCATCCAGAAGTGGAAGTCATATATCATTTGTACTCTAAGGGTTTCACGCCGAATTACTATCAATGGACCACGCACGGAAAACTTGTATCTTTAGTATCGGAGTCGGAGCCTTATGTGGAGCCGTATATGGATGTCCACGACCACGCTGCTTACGACGACGGGTAGGTAAATATGATTTTTGATGCGGCGGGGCCTAGTTTTGTCACTACCACATTCTGAAAACAGGGGTATTTTCAACTTTTTTTTAATATTTAATATTATTGTAGTTACAATTAATTAATTGCATGATAGTATATTTAATTTAAATAATTATGTGATGTGTAATTAAATATATAAATTATATACAGTGTTCATTTATTTTGAGCTAGCAGACTTGACCTAGAAGCCAGTAGATGAACACCTGTCCGAATTATAGAATTCGGTATTTAATTATTTTATCTAGAATTTAGTTATTGGAGATTGTAATTAATTATCGTATTTTATTTAATTATTGCGCATTGCCTTTGCTTCGATATTTGGAGCGTTATCCTGACTTTTGTCTTCCAACAAATTTCACAATCTTGCCCTAGACATGTCCGCCTTCTATTCTGCTTTTTTTGCAACTCATAATTATGCTCTCTGTGCGTTATTGCTAGCCGCACAAAAATTGTCACGGACGTTTATTTTAAAATTCCTATTTTTGTATCATTGTGCGTTCCAATCGAAATTGGAGACAATCTTGACCTATTTTTCGTGCGGCCCAAATTAGAGTAATATCCTGTTCTGAGTCTACTTCATTATTGGTATTGATGACCTGACCTGATTTTGGCCCCATGTACTCCTAATTAATTTTAGAACTCAACTTGCGTTTATTTCTAATTAAATTGAGGATACTATTTAACCGATTCTGAAAATCCCAATTTAATTCCAGTGCCCTGCTATTTGAGCCCGTACCAACATACAGCGCCCCCTGACCATACAAAATACCGGACACCGAATCGCCCGCTAAATTTTCGTCATTTCATGCGTCTGTGCAAATACCCAAATTTAAGGGGGGCTAAATTGCAATTATTGCATTTGGTGTCAACGCCCTTTTGGCTTAACCCAAATGAAGAAAACCAACCCCCTAGCTTGACTAGTCAACACCCTCTTCTCACATGTATGAATTTTCTCCATATCTAATCCTGGCCACTCAATTAAAGTGGGTACATCACCACCCTTCATTCTCATCTCACCCCTCCCTATTTAATGTTCCATCATCCACTCTTCCCTAGGGAAAACCCTAATCCCCAAAAACCTAAGCAAAGCCCCACACCCAACCGTAGCAACCCTCTCCATCTTTATTTTTCCTTTCTTCTTTCTTCTTCTTCTTCTTCTTCTTCTCCTTCTTCTTCCCTTTGGTTTTTCAAACCAAAGAAAAAGAGGGTGGAAAATCAAGTTCCAAAACCACTACCATCTCTCTTTCTTTCCCAGCCACCCATCCGACACCCCGCGGTGGCTCCACAGCACAGCGGCTGTGCTCTTCCTCCACCCACTGCCTCCGATACCCCGCTGCTCCGCCGCGCTTCACTTTGCTCCGCCAACGTCCATGGCTACTCCTTCGAGTCGATCGTCCATTTCGAGTGAGGATCAGAGCGAGCCTTCGTCTCCACCTCATCTAGACGAGCATCGAATTACCGCATCGAGCAGCAGATCTTGCGACCAGGGCGAACCTCGGTTGATCGAAGCCGGTGGTTGACCTCTTCCTTCGTCGATGATCCTTTCTCCTCTCCGAGCCATTTTCTCCGGCCTACTGTAACTGCTCCGGCCGAGTCTCGAGCTCTGACTCCCCGGCGGCCAAGACACCCTGCTCCGACTGTTCTCCGGCCAGTCACTTCCACAGCCGGCCTCGTCTCGACAGAACCCTCCGGTGGTCAGTTCGACCTCCATTCCTTCCGCTACATCTCCTCTACCACCGCTATCCACCTCCTCATCGCCAATCGCCCTACCTCGCAATAGTCTCTACCGACTCTGCTCGAGCAGAGCCTTGGGCAACAACAACAGTCTCATGCCTGGACTCCAACAATCATCGTCGACGACAACCTCTACTTTGATGGAGATCTTGATTTTTGCAAAGACGAAGGCTGCTGAGGAGTCTTAGAAGCGAAAGATATAGATAAGATGGTTGGATATAAGAGGAGAGGGTTCTCATTCACAATGTGCATTGTTAGGGATTGCTGCAGATGAACTTCATGTTTGTGGAGATCCAGCAGTTGTTCCTCTTATCCAAAGAATACTTGAGGTAACCGGAGATATAGTTAAGGTGTCTTTTGATTTTTACTTATAATAGCAATTATAGATGATTATTGTTTTGAGTAATATTCCTCATAATGTGATGTTTCTTGCTGAATATGCTAAGCTCAGTCCTGATTTGTTTGTTGTCAGCATGAGACCACTATAATGCTACTTATATTTTAGTTAAATAGAATATCGTATCAGGTAGAAACAAGTTCTTCGAACATATTCTCTGATTGATAGAGCCCCTTTTATGTCCACCGTCGGAACTGTTATCCTTTTGGAAGAGAAAGGAGGCCTGCAAACATCCCGGCAGATCATCCCTCTTACAGTAAACAACATGTGGTGATTCAATATAGGCCTTACCTAATGGAACTTGGGAGCACAAATGGAAATTTAGATAATCACATTGAACCACAACTTTATTATGAACTTATTGGAAAGGACACTAATTTGGTAATAGTAGGAATGAAAAGTCATGCAGACAACACTTCTATTTAGTGTAGCCCTGCCCCTTTTCTCATCTAATTATGAATATGTTGATATCTGCAACTGTATCGGCATTGAATACTTGAACATCATGCATTGAATGGGATGGATCTGATAACATTATGCATTGAATGGTGGTTGCATACTTGATAATCCAGGAAGCAGACCCTATTTGTATCATAGTTTGCAGTATCGCTGATACTCATAAGTACTGGTCGTATCATATCAAATTTTTTAAATGTCTGATCTGTTACTGACTCCTACCTCAAAATTCTATTATGTAGTATGTAGGGATCATTTTTAGATTTGACAGACATTGGCTAACCTGTAAGTATGCTTACAACTTTTTGAAAGCTATCTCATATTTATATTCATGTTTAATAACAGTTCATGGAGTTGGCTCAAAATGATACTGGCAATATCCCAAAGAGCTATTCATTGAATATGTTTAAAGACTTTGTACCCATTGGTGTTCTGTGACTTCGGTCAGAATCAAACCAAGTGAACTTGTGAAATAAGAGGCAAGATAGTCTTACCGGACTGTTGGTTCCTCCAGGGGATACTCTGGAACAGGACACCAATAATTACTAGCTAAGGACCCAAGGCGAGTACATTCTCTGACAGTTTTCGTTTTGTTGATTACTTCTATAAATTGTAGTGCATTACATACTTGATTCTGACACTATGGATACACGGGTTAGCACCCTAGATCCCCATCATGAGGAGTCATGATTGGAATCCACCGTGCTAGCTGGGGATGGGGAACTATTAGTAGATTATGTGATCATATCCAAACTTATCATGCATCATAGCTCACCCCACTTCTCACGTCGGGTGCAGCCTGACCATTATCATGCTTCATAGCTGTTATATATGATTAGCCTGACCATTATCATGCATCATAGCTAACCATATGGTTAGCCTGACCTTCAAGAATCATAGCTAATCATATATAACCAGCCTGATCTAGTCCCAAGCCGATCACATAATAAACTAATATTTCAAACACTTAGCTAGATGTCTATTTTTATTTCAAGATCCACTTGTTCTAGCATTCACTATTTATTGTTCATTGCTAGATGCTCTATTGCCTATTTTATTTCTCCTGTACTTCTCATTTTCAGCATTTACTCTCATCTTGTATTTCTTACACTGTTTATAGACTTTGTCAATTTAATGAAACTGCTGTTAGTGCTTGTACTTTGCTCCTTCCTGACTGGAAAATATTTTCCAGACTGTGACCTTAGTGGACTTGTTTCTGACACTTGGGGATTGGATGTTACAGATTGCAGGTATGATTATTTTGTCATTAGACTTGTGTTGTATTCTTTATTTCTTCAAATTCCTATCGTGCTGTAGTTGTGATTGAGTATGTTGTCAATATTTTTATAGTGTTATCCGAGTCTCCTTATGGAGTTGGATACTAGCGTGAGATTGTTTAGATAGTACTTGACCTAGACAGCGTTCTACCGCCAATGCTGCGGCGTAGGCTGGACGTACCCGCGCACTCGTGCCCCTAAACCGGGTGCGGGTCGTGACACGTTTTTAGTGGTGGCCCATGCAGGTCAGACTTCGCAAGTTGTGCGATGGCGTGGTAGTGCGACGACTTAGTTGTACTATTTCGTGCCTGCAATAGAATATAGGACATAGGATACTAGGATGAGAGAAGATACTCAATCACAAATTATTTGAGAGATTCCTGGGACGACCCTTGAGAATCTCATTATAAATTCCAATTTAAATCCTTCCTCCTTGTTTTCGTCCGTCCTCACTTATTGATATTTGATTCTTGTTGACCAGTTGTTAACTTTAATTCTTGGTATCGTTGTTGAGTTTTGATTTCATATCGAGATGAATTTTACGGACTAAAAATTTACGGTATCATCTGATGACATATATTGATGAGGACAGTAAGAAAGGTAAAACGTCTACTTTGGTTATGGAACCTAGAGTTTATCGCAGCCATATTAGCTGTCGTGACGAGAACGTAGGAACCTAACTTGGATGTACATACTTTAGTTATGAGATTTAGAGTTTCTCGCAGCCATACCGGTTGGCGTGGCGAGGATTCTAGATGACATGATTATAGGGTTGCATACCTTAGTTACGGAACCTGTCGTTTATCGCATCTATGCTTACTGGCGTGGCGAGGATTCTGTGTGTCATGATTTCTGACAGACGTGTATGATTATCAGGTTGTATCTTAAATTGGTTCTTAAAGTATCATCTCAAGACTTATCTATTTATGTTATTCCAGGACTTTGTTTCATCGCTTCTTTTCTTTACTAGCAGTAAAGATACCTTCCGTCCTTGATCCAGTTCCTTTTTGAGCTTATTTTCTTTGAGGATTCCTTGTTAGTATGATAATTAGTGACTTACAATTTTGGTTGTGTCTTGTATTAGTGTTGACTGAGTGTGACTTGTGAGTTCGTAAGTGTTTCTTAGTTGGACATGTGAGCAATAGGCATTTATCTAGAGTTAACCCAGAGAGTAGTGCCTTGTAGCGATAGTTCTATGATAGGTGTGTTATAGTTAGTATTGGCACTATAAATAGAAGGAGAAAAGAGTATCAGTGATGATTCCAAGAGTTAGTATCAGAGCCAGCATACCCGTCCCGGATAATCATGGTTATGTAATTGAGTGATCTATGTAAACAAATAGGTATCAAGAAATTATGGTAAGAATTAATGGAGCATGACGTTCAATTTGATTATTGATATCGGAAGTGTTAAAGGTAAGGAAATATATACGTATAAAGAGTTAATGAGGTGTCATGAGTAGAGAAATATCAAAAATTGTAATGAAAATGGTGAAGCGTATCACAGATTAGCGTAACAGGCTATGAAAGGTTAAAAGGAAATACCTATACATCAATCGAGATGAAGAACCATATACATGCCCATGAGAGTAAAGAAACATGAGTGTAATAGAGGATACAGGAGATCATGAGTTCTAATGAGCTTGATGAGATAATCCATTAATGAAGCTAGTGATATAATACCAAGAGTGCTAATGGTTCTATATCAAGGACTAGTCGAGAATGACACAAATAACAGTAAGAACGCTGCTTGATGATAATTAGCTTACAGACTAGTTGATATTGATTGGGAAATCCTGGAAGAAAATACATTGATCATTTGGAGGTAATGGTGCAAGTGATTCAGGCAGTACAATTTTAGTACACAATTATAGACACTAGATGCATTGAGTGCACCATGAGTATCAGAGACTGTGAGCACTGATATGTACATTTGTGGATTTATAAATTAAAAAGTGGAAATAAAATTTTATTTTTAGAATAATTGAAGAGTTGAGATTGTGTCATTAAAATTTTGAGGATTTCAAATAGTGATTCAATAAACATGGTCAAGGCGACAAAGATTTTAGAAGTGATTAAAATTTTTATTCCGATGTTGAATTTTTGACTTTGAGTAGGTACATGCAATTTATTTTTAAGTTGATCGAGAAGTTAAACCTTGACGATTATTTTGAGGATTAATTTTATGGTAGATGAGAGATATGAATATTAATATATGAGTAGATGATATACATGTGTAAGGACCTGATGACTTGAGCATGATTGAGATGGCACCGCAGACTGACTTGGGTGTCCATCTAGAGTTGTATTGGAAAGAGCAGTACTTAGTATGGTGTTACACTTGGTGTGCACTTGAGTGATAAGAACAAATAGTATGGACAATTGTAGTAGGAACGAGAACTAGCAGTGGGTGTACTAAAGTAGAACAGGGATACCTAAAGAGATAGAGGTATCCAACTTTACATGCACCAATTGACCTACAATCGTGTTAGAGGTTCTTGGTATCAGATTTTGGTATTAATAGACATGTGTGTGCAATATTGATATATTCATGGATCTTGTGGATTAATGATTAGTTGATATGGGTACCAGTGTACATGGATAGGAATTAGTTAGTGAATGTGCTAGAGTTAAGTGTTTGTTAGAGATAGGAGATACTACAAGTAATATGTTAGCAGGTTCTTTCCTTCCTTCCTAATGTTCCTTTTTTCGTCTTTCGATTCATTGATTTTCCTAGTACTGTAGTTCGTATGCATGATTTCTTGTTAGAATATAATTGGTAGTACACCCTGACAGAGACTGCAGTACCATGACAAAAGACACATGACCTATATATTTTCTTAGATTGCATGGCTGTAGGTAAAAATTTTCTTAAACCATGATCATTAGGGTTTTGACCATAGCAAAGATCTATGACAAGGTTATGACTACAAAAAGGGACAAGATGATTAAATTGTGGATAAGCATTAATTTAAATAAAGAATTAAGGGGTTATTATAACAGGGGTGATGGATCATTGATTTTACGAAAATTGAGGTAAGATTAAAATTCGAGGATAAAACATTAACTTAAAGGGGAGAGTTAAGGAATTAACATGGCAAAATTGAGGAATTATTAATTTTAGTAAGGTTATGATATGATAGAATTGGTGAAAAAAAAAAAAAATTGAGAAAAATTTAGGAGATTGTCATTATATTTATTTGACCGCAAGCTATGAATTTTTGGATGTTGCATTAGAAGGATCTCTAAGTGTCACACTGGTGAGTATTGTGAGGAAAAAGGAAACTGAAGAATCAGATCATTGATGGATTATTGTTGAATTCAGACTGTTGGGACGAGATTCAATACATTGATTGAAATTAAATTTGAGGAACAGATATCAAATTTCGAGTATTTAATTAACTTAAAATTTTGGAGAAAATTGTGAGGAAAATGGACTTTGATTTTTATTTTCGAGGATATTGCAAGAATACAGTTAAATTCAGAATTTTGAGATTTGAAATGGCAAGGTGAATTACTACCTGATTTTGTGATTGATGAATTTAACTATTGATGAGAAATAATGTAATGAATAAACACTACTATGAGGACTTTAAATTTCGAGGACAAAATTCTTTTAAGAAGGGTAGACTTGTCACTACCACATTCTGAAAACAGGGGTATTTTCGACTTTTTTTTAATATTTAATATTATTGTAGTTACAATTAATTAATTGCATGATAGTATATTTAATTTAAATAATTATGTGATGTGTAATTAAATATATAAATTATATACAGTGTTCATTTATTTTGAGCTAGCAGACTTGACCTAGAAGCCAGTAGATGAACACCTGTCCGAATTATAGAATTCTGTATTTAATTATTTTATCTAGAATTTAGTTTTTGGAGATTGTAATTAATTACCGTATTTTATTTAATTATTGCGCATTGCCTTTGCTTCGATATTTGGAGCGTTATCCTGACTTTTGTCTTCCAACAAATTTCACAATCTTGCCCTAGACATGTCCGCCTTCCATTCTGCTATTTTTGCAACTCATAATTATGCTCTCTGTGCGTTATTGCTAGCCGCACAAAAATCGTCACGGACGTTTATTTTAAAATTCTTATTTTTGTATCATTGTGCGTTCCAATCGAAATTGGAGACAATCTTGACCTATTTTTTGTGCGGCCCAAATTAGGGTAATATCCTGTTCTGAGTCTACTTCATTATTGGTATTGATGACCTGACCTGATTTTGGCCCCATGTACTCCTAATTAATTTTAGAACTCAACTTGCGTTTATTTCTAATTAAATTGAGGATACTATTTAACCGATTCTGAAAATCCCAATTTAATTCCAGTGCCCTGCTATTTGAGCCCGTACCAACATATAGCGCCCCCTGACCCTACAAAACACCGGACACCGAATCGCCCGCTAAATTTTCGTCATTTCATGCGTCTGTGCAAATATCCAAATTTAAGGGGGGCTAAATTGCAATTATTGCATTTGGTGTCAACGCCCTATTGGCTTAACCCAAATGAAGAAAACCAACCCCCTAGCTTGACTAGTCAACACCCTCATCTCACATGTATGAATTTTCTCCATATCTAATCCTGGCCACTCAATTAAAGTGGGTACATCACCACCCTTCATTCTCATCTCACCCCTCCCTATTTAATGTTCCATCATCCACTCTTCCCTAGGGAAAACCCTAATCCCCAAAAACCTAAGCAAAGCCCCATACCCAACCGTAGCAACCCCCTCCATCTTTATTTTTCCTTTCTTCTTTCTTCTTCTTCTTCTTCTCCTTCTTCTTCCCTTTGGTTTTTCAAACCAAAGAAAAAGGGGGTGGAAAATTAAGTTCCAAAACCACTACCATCTCTCTTTCTTTCCCAGCCACCCATCCGACACCCCGCGGTGGCTCCACAGCACAGCGGCTATGCTCTTCCTCCACCCACTGCCTCCGACACCCCGCTGCTCCGCCGCGCTTCACTTTGCTCCGCCAACGTCCATGGCTACTCCTTCGAGTCGATCGTCCATTTCGAGTGAGGATCAGAGCGAGCCTTCGTCTCCACCTCATCTAGACGAGCATCGAATCACCGCATCGAGCAGCAGATCTTGCGACCAGGGCGAACCTCGGTTGATCGAAGCCGGTGGTTGACCTCTTCCTTCGTCGATGATCCTTCCTCCTCTCCGAGCTATTTTCTCCGGCCTACTGTAACTGCTCCGGCCGAGTCTCGAGCTCTGACTCCCCGACGGCCAAGACACCCTGCTCCGACTGTTCTCCGGCCAGTCACTTCCACAGCCGGCCTTGTCTCGACAGAACCCTCCGGTGGTCAGTTCGACCTCCATTCCTTCCGCTGCATCTCCTCTACCACCGCTATCCACCTCCTCATCGCCAATCGCCCTACCTCGCAATAGTCTCTACCGACTCTGCTCGAGCAGAGCCTTGGGCAACAACAACAGTCTCATGCCTGGACTCCAACAATCATCGTCGACAACAACCTCTACTTTGATGGAGATCTTGATTTTTGCAAAGACGAAGGCTGCTGAGGAGTCTTAGAAGCGAAAGATATAGATAAGATGGTTGGATATAAGACGAGAGGGTTCTCATTCACAATGTGCATTGTTAGGGATTGCTGCAGATGAACTTCATGTTTGTGGAGATCCAGCAGTTGTTCCTCTTATCCAAAGAATACTTGAGGTAACCGGAGATATAGTTAAGGTGTCTTTTGATTTTTACTTATAATAGCAATTATAGATGATTATTGTTTTGAGTAATATTCCTCATAATGTGATGTTTCTTGCTGAATATGCTAAGCTCAGTCCTGATTTGTTTGTTGTCAGCATGAGACCACTATAATGCTACTTATATTTTAGTTAAATAGAATATCGTATCAGGTAGAAACAAGTTCTTCGAACATATTCTCTGATTGATAGAGCCCCTTTTATGTCCACCGTCGGAACTGTTATCCTTTTGGAAGAGAAAGAAGGCCTGCAAACATCCCGGCAGATTATCCCTCTTACAGTAAACAACATGTGGTGATTCAATATAGGCCTTACCTAATGGAACTTGGGAGCACAAATGGAAATTTAGATAATCACATTGAACCACAACTTTATTATGAACTTATTGGAAAGGACACTAATTTGGTAATAGTAGGAATGAAAAGTCATGCAGACAACACTTCTATTTAGTGTAGCCCTGCCCCTTTTCTTATCTAATTATGAATATGTTGATATCTGCAACTGTATCGGCATTGAATACTTGAACATCATGCATTGAATGGGATGGATCTGATAACATTATGCATTGAATGGTGGTTGCATACTTGATAATCCAGGAAGCAGACCCTATTTGTATCATAGTTTGCAGTATCGCTGATACTCATAAGTACTGGTCGTATCATATCAAATTTTTTAAATGTCTGATCTGTTACTGACTCCTACCTCAAAATTCTATTATGTAGTATGTAGGGATCATTTTTAGATTTGACAGACATTGGCTAACCTGTAAGTATGCTTACAACGTTTTGAAAGCTATCTCATATTTATATTCATGTTTAATAACAGTTCATGGAGTTGGCTCAAAATGATACTGGCAATATCCCAAAGAGCTATTCATTGAATATGTTTAAAGACTTTGTACCCATTGGTGTTCTGTGACTTCGGTCAGAATCAAACCAAGTGAACTTATGAAATAAGAGGCAAGATAGTCTTATCGGACTGTTGGTTCCTCCAGGGGATACTCTGGAACAGGACACCAATAATTACCAGCTAAGGACCCAAGGCGAGTACATTCTCTGACAGTTTTCGTTTTGTTGATTACTTCTATAAATTGTAGTGTATTACATACTTGATTCCGACACTATGGATACACGGGTTAGCACCCTAGATCCCCATCATGAGGAGTCGTGATTGGAATCCACCGTGCTAGCTGGGGATGGGGAACTATTAGTAGATTATGTGATCATATCCAAACTTATCATGCATCATAGCTCACCCCACTTCTCACGTCGGGTGCAGCCTGACCATTATCATGCTTCATAGCTGTTATATATGATTAGCCTGACCATTATCATGCATCATAGCTAACCATATGGTTAGCCTGACCTTCAAGAATCATAGCTAATCATATATAACCAGCCTGATCTAGTCCCAAGCCGATCACATAATAAACTAATATTTCAAACACTTAGCTAGATGTCTATTTTTATTTCAAGATCCACTTGTTCTAGCATTCACTATTTATTGTTCATTGCTAGATGCTCTATTGCCTATTTTATTTCTCCTGTACTTCTCATTTTCAGCATTTACTCTCATCTTGTATTTCTTACACTGTTTATAGACTTTGTCAATTTAATAAAACTGCTGTTAGTGCTTGTACTTTGCTCCTTCCTGACTGGAAAATATTTTCCAGACTGTGACCTTAGTGGACTTGTTTCTGACACTTGGGGATTGGATGTTACAGATTGCAGGTATGATTATTTTGTCATTAGACTTGTGTTGTATTCTTTATTTCTTCAAATTTCTATCGTGCTGTAGTTGTGATTGAGTATGTTGTCAATATTTTTATAGTGTTATCCGAGTCTCCTTATGGAGTTGGATACTAGCGTGAGATTGTTTAGATAGTACTTGACCTAGACAGCGTTCTACCGCCGATGCTGCGGCGTAGGCTGGACGTACCCGCGCACTCGTGCCCCTAAACCGGGTGCGGGTCGTGACAAGTTTCGATCCGGACAATCATGATGTAGCTGAGGAGGCACCAAATATCGATGTTGCGAAGTTCGTGGAGTTGTTGGAGAATGCAAGGACTCTATTATATCCTGGTTGTGAGGATCATTCACCGTTTGAGGTGGTTACAAGATTTTTGAGCATCAAGTCCGATTTTAACATATCGCAAGAATGCTATAACCGACTGATGGATTTGATTATAGAGATCTTACCAGAGGGTGCAAAGTTGCCTTAAGACTTCTACTGATCTAAGAGGATGGTGAGATCGCTCTGGATGGGATACAAAAAAATTGATGCATGTCGCAACGGGTGCATGTTGTACTACAAAGACGATAAGGATGAAGATGCGTGTAGATTCTATGGTGCTTATGTCTACATGGCCACTGGAAAAGAAAAGTCTGTCGGTGCAAAGAAGCCTACCGATTTGATGCACTACTTGCCTTTGACGCCGCGGTTGCAATGTTTGTTTATGGTAAAGGAGACTGCAAAAAATATGAGTTGGCACAGGCAAAAATAGATCGAAGGAGTATTGGATCATCCATGCAATGGAGAAGGATGGAAGAACTTTGATCGAGAGTATCTAGATTTTAATTCGGATCCGCGTAATGTCAGATTGGGGCTCTCCTCCGACGGTTTTATCCCATTCAAACTTTCGGGCTCCCATTATTCTTTTTGGCCTGTGATCGTCACTCCATACAATCTACCGCCTTGGATGTGCATAATAACTCTGTATATGTTCCTAACCGTTATTATCCTGGGTCCGAACAATCCGACGAGGAACATCGATGTATATTTACAGTCTTTGATAGATGAATTAAATCAGATGTGGGAAGTAGGTATCAACACGTACGATGTTTCTAGAAAGTATAATTTTTAGATGAGGGCTGCACTTATGTGGACCATCAACGACTTTTCGGCCTATGGAATATTACCGGGATGGAGCACTCATGGTCGTCTCTCATGTCCGTATTGCATGCACCGCACTAAGGCTTTTCGTTTGAAACACGGAGGCCAAGTGGCCAAGTTACTGTGTGAATTGGTTTAGGTTCAAGTCAACAAATGCTCCGATTAGAGACAGCTTTCTGGATCTTGATTCCACGAAAAACAGTTGTTTGTGTATCAAATCTTCGAACTACAAAGACATCGATCCAGGCAATAATTTCTTTAGAATCTTACGAGTGATTGTGGAGTTGACATATAATTATGGCATAGAACTTGCTAAGATCGTGCTATTCAAGTGTGAATGGTTCGATCCGATTCAAGATCAAGGTTGGAAAATTGACACGCACGATCTTGTGGATATAAACTACATGCGTAGATATCAAGGCTATGAACCATTTGTCATATCAAGTCAGGCTCAGCTCGTGTACTTCATAACTTATCCTAGACGGGGGACAGCGAGGTCAGATTGGTGGACAGTATACAAGACTAAAGCTAGAAATACCTTTGACGTTGACGAAATAGCTTATTAGGAGGACGAGCTACCTTTTGTAACAAATATTGTAGATGTGAACTCAACAAAAGTTACTCATTACATGACTAATAATATAAAAGAGGTAGAATTATCTGAAGTGGATGACAAAGACAAAGTAGATGAAAGTGAAGATATGGGGAAAGTTAAGGACGAGGAAGGCGAACAAGATGAATTTTCTGAAGATGATTGAAAATAAAATATTTTGCCCAACAATATGTACTATATTTTGACTATAAAATATACTATTTTGACAAAGATATGTATTATATTTTGAGTGCATAATATACTATCCATTTAGACTTGTGACACCACTAGTTATTTACTGTGCAATTCTATTAATGCTGTGAGATATGCATAATATTTTGACTGTAGAATGTACTATATATTTGTGTATTTCTTTATTCATCAGATGTTGTTATCAGGTATGACAGGATGACATAGAGCGTTCGGCAGGTCCCGAGGTAGACAGAGTGCTCCTCCGATACTACCTACTGTTGGTTCTGGATCCTCGGCGCCTAGTACTCCAGTATATCGACCAGTCACATCTCTGACTGAGACGATGTTACGTGACAGCACTCCTGGGACGAGTATTTCCAGGCCTGATAGTACTCCCTCGTCCAGCGTTCCTCTAGCTAATGGAACCATGGAGACAGATGAGCATATGGCGGAGGTTGAGCCGACGTCGTCCCAATATCAGCTAGATCCTCCATGCGCACCTCCGGACGAGACGAGGACGGAGATTTGGGCCGACGGTACAAAGTAAGTCAATTAGATGGTTTTGCATCATATATATCGTGTATTTATTTATTCATCATATATTAAATTTTTTGATAAAAATAATTATCTCTGTATAGATATCGTCCCTCATCGGTACAGAGACGTCTGGACAACTTTCTGAGGTAGAACTATGGTGGCCCTTGGATCAACTACTCTGATGCTCCGGAGGAGAGAAAGACGTTCTGGTTTGCGTACTTCAAGGTAAAAGTATATTATATCAATCATCTAATTTATGCATATTATATAACTTACTAAATTACTTATTGTAGCAAACGTATTTTTATCCATCGCACCGGGCTGAGTTGATCGAGCAAATATTTTCTGCCGTTACTGCCAAGCTGATTCATGATACTCTGGATGACCAGAAGGCTCATGATCGCATAGAAAATCTGATCCAAGTTTGGATCACGCCTGAGCAGTGGACTGCGATGAGGGCTAGATTCGACGATCCGAGGTACAAGAAAAGGTCTGAGAAGGCCAAGGCGGCTAGATAGAAGGCAGCAAAGCGGTGTGGTGGCTCGATTCCGATGACGAAATATTTCCATCGTTTGGTATATTTTTTATTTCAGATATATTATTTTAATGCAAGTACGATAAAATGGGAGTAGGATAAAATATTTAATTTAGTACTAAATAATATATTTATAACAGGTACAGAGGGGTGAGGATGCAAACATGGTGACCGTCTTCCTGGCCACCCATCGAAAGGGCGGGAATCTCATTAATCAGAGGGCCTCACAGACCTATGTAAGTATTACTTTACTATGTGTTAATTTTAATATAACTTAGGCAATTATCGAGTATCCAAATTTTTCTAGGTCGAGTATCTTAGGCTGCGTGAGCGGGCGACTGCTAGTGCACCTACAACGGGAGAGGCTGGTACTTTCTCGTAGCCCTCTCCAGCTCCGTCGATGAACGAGTTGTGGGACCGTCGTTGGTGGTCTCCAGAGGGGTACGTACTAAGGTTCGATATCCTATGGCGCCCTTGTTGCGACGTAGTCATGTAGGGCCTCCACGGCAAGTGCGTATTTCCCACAGCCCTCGCAGTCGTCGTCCCGAGTCCAGAAGACCGTTGACTGTCAGATTACGTCTCTCCATGACGAGTTGCTACGAAGGATGGAGTTTCAACCCCGGTCCCAGCCGCAGGCGGAAGATGCGAAGCTCATCGCACGATTTAATATGCTCGAGCACAGCATCATGGAGCTCCGGGATATGACAACTGATCTTAGAGCATCCACTACCAGAAAAAGTCAAATTAGCGACGTAAAAAAGTCACTAAATAAAAAAAAAATGTCGCTAATCACTTTTAGCGACGTAATTAGCGATATTTTATAAACGTCGGAACTCAGCACGTCGCTGAAAGAAAAAATGTCGCTAAACGTCGCTATACCGACATTTTTTAACAACTTAAATGTGTTGCTAAATTAGCGACGTTTAGCGACGCAGCGTCACTAATTAGCGACGTTATCAAATGTCGCTAAACGTCGCTAATTAGCGACTTATATAGCTGTCACACCCCAGTCCCAAAATACGTAGGACTAGGAATACGTAACACGCCAGCCGTATGTATACGAACTCCAATATATGGAAACCATATACACACGTACGCTGTACATGAATATCCAATCCACAGTGGTAATATATGTCACAACAAGTCATACGCTGTTCTATATCTCATCCACAGCACACATAATAGAATAATAGAAATCAATAAATGAATATCAAAGAAGCAGTCTCAAATAGTAATCTCAAAGTGTGATAGTTGGGTGGAAACAAATCCACTGCAAATCGACTATAATAAACTACTAAAGAGAGAAGAGAATAAACTCTAATATAAGGATAAATGTCTTAAAAAGAATAGCAACTAGAATCTTTAAACAGCTGCAAGGAATCACATATAATCAGAAGGTAAGATCTTCTCAGACTGATAGGTAGCGTCAGGTCCAGGTCCATACTCCTACGGGTACTCCTGCTCACCTATATCTGGGAGGGACCAGGTCCTCAGAGGGATGTAAAAAGATACAAAAAGCACATGCCAATAAAGTACTGAAAATAAACATCCATCGGGGTCGCCTAACAATCTATGTGAATGCAGTTTGAGAACAACTTTCTAACAAGTGGGCTATCTGGCCATAAATAGTATTGACATGGTTCTCTTGGAGATCCAGGGGCCTACAAAGGCACGTCGTCTTTTGAACGACGGAGGCCCGCCAAGTAGTATAGGTGTCATCATGACCGCGCATCTCCGGCGGAGCGTACGGGTTACACAAGGAAAGTACAAAGGAGCCCAAATGCCTTACTTGTTGTTCTTCCCACCCAATGCTCTAAGCATGTCATGTCCATGACACGATAATACCTCTAATAACTGCCAGGTCTACTAGCATGCAAAGTTTCTATTGGCAGTTATCCCTATCCGTCGCACGACCTATACGTATCGGTGGCCAGCCGAGTACGCAAGTCCGTGTCCTACATGTGACTCACACTCGTGTAAGAATAGTGACATGGCCAATGAAACATAAATACCTTATGCAAATGGGGTAGTCTCATAAAGTAGGTCCAATGCATATACATAAATAAAAATATAGTACGACGATACCGTCGTTGCACCCAAGTTTCCTTAGACGCGCAGTTTATATAACAGTTAAAATAAATGAACTAAATAAACAGAAAGTAAACATGCATGCCTCATATGGAATGTAAAAACAGTACAATGGCAAGGTATACTTGTCTGGCAAGAAATCTGTAAAGTGTACGCGCCCAAATGTCAAGGACACAGAACCTGGAACTAAGGACTCCGAACAAATATCTTCGGATGCTTAAATAAACATCACCAATGTTTCCAGAATGAGCAAGATAGCTAAGAAGCACATCCCTTTCGTCCAATTTGGACACAGGGGCAAAACAATAATTTCGAGTAAAAGTGGGGTCCATGTGTGGCCCACTTTGCACCGAAAAGCGTGCCATGGGTAACAGTCTCTAAATGGGACAAACTATAGGTCAAACAACTCTAGATGTCAATACGAACCCAACGGTATGTCCAAATGTGGATTCCGATGGGCCGAACAGAATTTTGTCCAAAAAGTCAATTGTGGGCCCCGCCAATTGGCGATCTGGTCAACCGTCTCAGAAATGCGTGAAAATTGGGTCACAGGACCAGCGCGTTACCACGAGTCCAGCGGCGCAAGTTTCGTCACAATCTGACAAGCGTGCAAAAAATACGTGCGAGTTCCACAAAAGTTGTGACACGGTGTGTGTTCGCGGATACGGTCCGATTTCGGCACGTGTGCGCGTCCGAATCAGTCCCCACGAATTTTTACGTGTCCGGTTATGCTGCATGCACCATTCGGTACATGTGGCACATGGCGGGGCGGTCCCGTTTGGCGGAGCGCGCTCCATTTTCTAACTTTTGGAAAACTGGAAAAAGTAGGTGCGCGTAGTTTTGTGACGAATATAATTATGTCCACAGCAACTATTAGCACAGGGTTATTTAACAGAAATTAAACTAGGTCAGGTATTCTATAGGTATCAAAAAGAATCACCGAATTTGGATCTCTGTGGTGGGAGATACGAACTCGGCAATATGGGTGGTCATTCTGGAATTCTGCGATTTCAGAATTCTGTCTGCTCGCGCCGACTTGGGCGCTATTTTTCACCTAGGGGCACACGTTGTCCGAGGTTGGCTATAAAACAAGTATGGAAGAGGGTTAAGGGGTGATCATACCTATGAAGACGGAACAGCGTTTGGTTGAGTGAGTCAACGGAAAATCGCTCCGGAGCGAAGGTGCTTTGAGTGGGATTCTGCAGGACGCGAGGTCGGAGTCGACGGGATGGTTGGATGACTTGGTGGGGCTTCTCTGGCTGCGGTGACGGCTCTAGATGGGAAGAGGAGGTCTGGAAATTTAGGTTAGGGTTTTAGTGAAATAACTATATATATATATATATATCTATTATATACTAGGGAGAGAGAGAGAGGGAGCGGATGGGTTCCGTGTGAAGGGTCGGGTTGAAGGGAATTAATGCTAAGATGCTGCGGGTCACAGCATGCAAAGTTTCGGCTAAAGGCGTGGACAGCAAGGGAATTGGCTGAATGGGAATATGGCTGAATGCTAAAGAATGATTACTTAGTAGTTTATTTATTATTATTATTATTATTATTATTACTAATTAGTTACTTATTTAATTCTTATTAAATTCTTTTACTTTCTTTTTAAATATATATATACACATATATATATATTTGTATATATATATATATATATATATATATATATATATATATATATATATATATATATATATATTCACACATAAGAAAATTTATATGTTAGGGGTAATGCACACCGTTAGGCTAGCAACTGCTTAAGGGGTCTCCTACATGGAATAAATTCCGAAAAATTCCTGATGGTCCCATAAGTCATCTAAGTGCCCGAACACCTAAAATAAAAATTATTAAAAATCTACTTATCCTATTTAGACCTAATTACTATAATTTAATTAATAATTAATAAATAAAGGGTATATACAATTTTCTAGAAGGGGGTTTTACATTCTATCCAACTTGTAAAAATTTCGTACTCGAAATTAAAATTAAGCCACGATAGAATGCTATGATGGTATAAGATATAAATTAACAATGTAAATTCATACCTTGGTCTGTGAATAGGTTCGAAAAATGCTTGCGCATGTCGTCCTCGCGTTCCCAAGTTGCTTCTCCTGGCGCGCCATGCCTCCATGCTACGCGAACCAAGGGAATAGACTGGTTCCTCAATACCTTCTCTCGACGATCAAGGATTCCCACGGGTTGCTCTTGGTATGACAAGCTCGGCCCAATGGTTATCTCTGAATGGTCGAGAACATGACTGCTGTCTGCCACATATCGCCTGAGCTGCGACACATGGAATACGTCATGTACTCCCTCCAGTGAAGGTGGTAGCGCAAGTCGATATGCCACCTCTCCAACTCTCTCGAGCACGTCAAATGGTCCAATATACCTTGGACTCAACTTATCGCGTCCTCCGAATCGGATGGTGCCTCTGGTCGGTGATATCCTCAAGAAGACGTGATCGACCTCTTTGAACTCCAAGGGACGACGATGAAGGTTTGCCCACTGCTTCTGCCTGTCTTGCGCTGCTCGCAAGTATCCCTGAATCTTCTTGACTGTCTCTACGGTGTTGACCACCAACTCGGGTCCCAGAATCTGACGTTCACCCACGTTACTCCAACACACAGGAGACCTACATTTTCTTCCATACAATGCTTCAAACGGAGCCATCTGAATACTCGCTTGATAACTATTGTTGTAAGAAAACTCTACAAGATGTAGGTGGTCCTCCCATGATCCTCCGAAGTCTAACATGCAAACCCTCAACATGTCCTCCAAGGTCTGAATAGTACGCTCTGACTGTCACTACCACTTTTCCATATAAGGGCATTTATGTAATTTAGCTATTTTAAATAATTATGAATTTAATTAATTGCTGAGTTTTGTAACTAATTATATTATTATTTGTAATGTTTAGTTTTAGGTCAAACCCTAGAACTCATTAGGACAGACCCTAGTGAGTCAACCCTAATTGTAAACCAGTTCTAGTAAAACCCTAGAATTCTAATTTTAGGCTTGGACCTCAAACCCTAGAAGGCCTAAACCTGAGTTAATTAGGTTCTACATGAGAGGGCCAGGGGGTTTAACCTAAAAAGACTAGGCATGGAAACCCTAAACTTGTTTTAATATAAAAGGAAGCCTCTTTCTAAGCTATTCTTCATGTAGAGAAAAAGGAAACCCTAGCCTCCACAAGAGAAACCATCTCCCCACCCAATTTTCGAGATCTATCCCTAGGTTTCCATTTTCTCCTCCTTCAAAGCAAGGAAAGCAGGGAACTTGGGTCAAGGAAACTTGGGAAGGAAGAACTTCCATTGGAGAAACCATCTCTGCAGGTAAAACCCCATTTTTTCTTTATTAAATTCCTGTTTTCAGATGTTAATGGCCATTAGGAACCCACCCTATTGTTTAGATTTTGATTTTAGGGTTTGGATTGGGTTTTGGTGACCAACATGGGGTTTTTCCCAATTATCAGGAACCCTAACCCTAGGTATTTGCATGTAGGCAGATTTCCTCATTTGCATGTAGAGATAATTTCGATTTAGGGTTTTTAGTTTTGAGGATTCATGATTAATAATGTGTCTTAGGGTTTTTGCCTAACCCTGTGTTTAAATTTCTGTATTTTGATATACCCATCTATATTTCATAAATGTAATTGTGTTGTGAATGGGTTGTGTGTTGTGTGGTGATCACTGTGAATGGTTCTCTGTTCAGTCGGGGGTTTGTGTTTGGGGGAAAAACTGTGTTAGGGAAGAGGATATGTGCAGTCGGGCTTGGGAGAGGGTTACTGTGTATGTGCAGAATTCTGTGCATTGGGGATTACAGTGTAGTGATTTGGGTATCAGAGAACTTGTGTTTCACTGTGTAAACAAATGTGAGAACTAGGTAGCCTTGTGTAGATTATGTGTGTGAACCTGGGTTTAAATGACAGTGTCTGTGTATAACTTAGTGTCAGTTACCTAGGTGTTAATATGTAAACTGTGCAGTGTGGATTCTGTGCAGTGTAGGTTATTTTGTTCTGTGTTTCAGTGTGAGCAGGCCTGTGTGAATTGGCTGTGTGTGTGTGTATTTCAGTTAGGGAGAGTAGAACATATGTGTGTGAGTGATACTGTGTACAGGTCTTAATGTATCAGTACTGCCTATGAATCAATAAATTTCAGTGTGTGCAGCATACACCTGATGTGAGAGTAGGTGTATCAGAACCTAAGTGTCTCAGTGGATATCTGTATGTGTGTGTTCAGCAGTGTCTAGGTATTAGCTAAATGCCAGTATTGATTTTCAGGACCCATGTATCAATATGTAGACTGTGTGAGATGAGTGCCTGTGTGTCTTAGTGTGTCTAGATAATTAGGTGTTGTACATCAGTGTAGGAGTTATGATGTGTGAGCAGTGTGGCAGTGTGTACCTGTGTGTGAATGTCTGAGTTTTAGTGTATCAATAATCAGTTCTCAGAGTGTCTGTGTGTAGGGTGTGGCAGTGAGGTGTTCAGTTGATACCTGTAGGTGTGTATGGCTGAGTGTATCAAGTGTTTCAGTGAACAATGTTGAGTTCAGGATATGAGAGTGTGTTTTCAGTATTCACATGTCAGTAGGTAGCTGCCAATACCTGAGTGTAGAACTTGTGCACCAAATGCACCGTGGTGCAGGTCAGTGGAGGCCAGTAGAGGGTGTAAGGTATAGTGAGTATCAATGAGCTCGAGTGAGGGATGTGAGGAGTTAGATAGGGGACTGAGAACAGAGTAACACTAGCAGTATCATTCCAGGCCTAAGATTTGGAATTTGAGTATTTAAGTTAAGTTATGGATTTTATACTTAGATATAGTATGATACCCATTTGTGTCAGTAGGTGTGAATGTGAGTCTTGAGTGTTAGGTGAAGGTGCTATTAAGGTAGTGTTACCTAGATCATATAAGTAGTGTGCTAATTATGTATCAGTGAGATGGGTTATTGAGAGTTGTATTAGAGAACCCAGGCACCAAGACTAAATCTTAATGATAGATTAGAGTGTCCTTATGTTAAAGAGGTTTTGAGTAATATGAATAAGGTAAGGTACTAGTAAGGTAAAATAAGTATTAAGTTACTAGTTAGGATATCGACTAGTATAAGCTAAGCATCCTTAGTATGATAAAATTAGTTGGTATAGAACTAATAGTGACTATATTGACTTAGTATGCCTTAGTTAACCTAGTATGGACTCAAAATAGCATATAAATGACATACTTAGCTAGCACATACTTACCATCTCATATCACTCATTGACACTTATATTTTATATTTAGGTCCTTGTGACTCCAGTTTGGACATCGATCCTCATACCTTGCTCAGGACCACAGGCGAGTACATTCTCTGACAGTTTTCATTGTTGATTACTTCTATAAATTGTAGTGTATTACATACTTGATTCCGACACTGTGGATACACGAGTTAGCACCCTAGATCCCCATCATGAGGAGTCGTGATTGGAATCCACCGTGCTAGCTGGGGATGGGGAACTATTAGTAGATTATGTGATCATATCCAAATCCTTACCATGCATCATAGCTCACCCCACTTCTCACGTCGGGTGCGGCCTGACCATCATCATGCTTCATAGCTGTTATATATGATTAGCCTGACCATTATCATGCATCATAGCTAACCATATGGTTAGCCTGACCTTCAAGAATCATAGCTAATCATATATAACCAGCCTGATCTAGTCCCAAGCCGATCACATAATAAACTAATATTTCAAACACTTAGCTAGATGTTTATTTTATTCAGATTTACTTGTTCTAGCATTCACTGTTTATTGTTCATTGCTAGATGCTCTATTGTCTATTTTATTTTCTCCTGTACTTCTCATTTTCAGCATTTATTTCTATCTTGTATCTCTTACACTGTTTATAGATTTTGTCAATTTAATGAAACTGTTGTTAGTGCTTGTGCTTCGCTCCAATCCTGACTGGATAACATTTTTCAGAGGACCTGGAGGATCTTTGCCCCACTCATTACGGCCCAGGATTAGAGGGTGATTTCACTCCAGAAACCCCAGAGGAGTTGCCTAGCCTAGAGGAGAACGTACCTGGCTGCTCTTAGACTACTTTTTCTGCATTATTGTTTTAGACTGAGACTGAGATGTATTTATTATTTTGTGACTTTGTGAGGTCATCTAGACCAGGATTTGAGTTGGATTATTGTGGTTGGTTTATTTAGAACTCTTTTCTATTCTCATCGTGCCATTACTTCTTATAGCTTGTGATTGAGTATATCATAGAACTGTGGATTATTTATCATTGTCCTCCGTGCAGAGTTGAGATTTTTGACAGGATATATTATGTTTAGACCTAGACAGCGTTCTACCGCCGATGCTGCGGCTTAGGCTGGACGTACCCACGACTCATGCCCAAATTCTGGGTGCGGGTCGTGACACATTTTTAGTGGTGGCCCATGCAGGTCTGTAGTCGAGTCCTAGAACCGCATTAGAGCGATATCGTAGTGGTGCTCGCTTAGAGTATTACTACGAGCCTGTTTTAGGAAATAGGAATTTGACCGAGGATATGCTCAATAACAATTAGGAATTTTCGATTCTTATAATACTACTCTTAATGATTTTCCCTTAGAAATTTACTGTCCTTCCTTGATGATATCGTGTTTATTACTTTAATTGATTCTTTCGATCTGTCTTCAGGATGCCGCCAAGAAGGTCCCAGAGACTCGGAGCAGCAGATTCAGAGAGGTCTGCCACCTCTCGCCCTGCCGGACAGATATTCGCAGTACCTCCTACATCTCCAGTACATGTGGGAGTGTCTGCAGCATTCGGGGGTCCTCCACCACCAGTTCAGAGGGTCCCCACAGCTACGACGGCACCACCACCACCAGTTCACCATCCAGGAGGTGTGCCCGTCGATGGGGCACAGATGTTTGCCTTGATTCAGGGCATGGTCGATGCCCAGAGGACGTCGACAGAGGCCCAGAGAGTGCAGGCTGAGGCACATCAGGCCCAGACAGAGATGATGAGGGTGAACATGGAGAACGCTCATCAAGTGGCTCTCCAGGCTGTGGAAAGAGTTACTCAGCAGCAGCAGCGTCCTGATCAGCACCACCAGAGGCCGGGCACCATTGTAGATTTCAAGAGGATGATGCCTCGGGAGTTCAAGGGAACAGAAGGGATACTCTACGCCGATGATTGGCTAGAGGACATCGAGAGGAACTTACGCTTGGCACAGCTTCCGGAGGCCCTCCAGATCGAGGCCGCTGGCAGCCAGATGTTCGACATTGCCCTGACATGGTTTCGCACGGAGCCGAGACTCTTGCGCAGGGGACTCACTTGGGAAGCTTTCAAGGAGCTCTTCAAAGAAAAGTTCTTTCCTGATGTCGTCCCGGGAGCTTTGGAGAGTCAGTTCCATGACTTAGCCCAGGGGAGCTCGTCCGTCGACGAGTATGCCGTAGAGTTTTCCCGCCTGAGCTGCTTCGCGCCATCGATGATTAGAGATCCGGGAGACAGGGCCCGAAAATTCAGAAAGGGGCTGACAAGGGAGATCAAGTCTCGTACGTCGGGACGTCGCACAGCTACCTACGAGGGCATATTGATGGATGCCCAAGTAGCCGAGGACGATTTGGGCCTCAGGCCCAAGAGGGGACGCGATGGTTCCGTAGGAGCAAACAGTAGTACGGGACCGGGCAAGCGTCCACACTTTTAGCAGCAACAGCAGAGACCCTTTCAGCAGCAGCATCAGGCACCAGCCCGAGGGCAGGTCCAGCAGCAGCAACAGAGACAGAACCAGCCCGCCATCCAGTGTGCTTACTGCGGGAAGATGGGACATACTAGAGATATCTGCAGGAAGAGATTGGGCTCATGTCTGTCCTTCGGATCGACGATACACCAGCTGAAGGATTGTCCTACCTTTCGTCCAGGTCAGGGTGGAGCAGCCGCCCAGAGAGGATCAGACAGGGTGCCTACCGCACCAGGAGGCCAACAACAGAGGGGACCACTTCCACCGCAATATCAGAAGTTCGCCCAGCATCAGCAGCAGAGAGGTGCACCCCAGGGGCGAGCATACGCCATGGCAGTCGAGGAGATCGAGCCAGCAGGAGACTTGATCACAGGTTCGGTTCTTCTCGATTGTATTCCTGCATTTACCTTATTCGACTCTGGCGCTTCCCATAGTTTCGTGTCTGTATCATATGCACTTCGACATCATTTAGACACAGAACCATTAGCTAGGACTTGCAAGATCACGACTGGTGGAGGTATTATCCTAGTCCGTGATCACTGCAAGGACCGGAGAGTGTCAGTAGGAGGCCGAGACTTGAGCGTGAGCTTACTCGTCATGCCACTTCCGGGGTACGATATTGTACTCGGAATGGACTGGTTGAGCAGGCATTATGCTACTATAGATTGTTATAGAGGCAGAGTATTATTTAGACCACCAGGAGAGCCGGAGTTTGAGGTCGTCAGAGGAGCATCGGAACAGAGCAGGGGCACATTTTGCGGAGCCAGGGCAGAAGAAGAGGAGTTGCCACATCCTCTGATAGCGAAATTCCTGGATGTATTTCCAGAAGAGTTGCCAGGCTTGCCGCCAGACAGAGATGTTGAATTCTCTATAGACTTGGTTCCAGGAGCGGAGCCCATTTCACAACATGTCTATAGAGTCAACAACAGCGAGCTAGCAGAACTGAAGAAGCAAGTTGAGGAGCTGCAGGACAAAGGCTTTATCAAATCCAGTTCATCACCATGGGGAGCTCCGGTATTGTTCGTACCGAAGAAGGACGGCACGGTGCGTATGTGCATTGATTATAGAGCTTTGAACAATATCACTATCAAGAACAAGTACCCGCTGCCGAGGATAGATGATCTTTTCGACCAGTTGAGCGGGGCGAGGGTATTTTCAAAGATAGATTTGAGGTCAGGCTATCACCAGGTGAAGGTAAAGAAGGAAGACACGCCGAAGACAGCCTTTCGGACCAGATACGGCCAGTTTGAGTTTATGGTGATGCCATTTGGTTTAACCAATGCGCCGGCAGTATTCATGAACCTGATGAACAAGGTGTTCCACCAGTACCTTGACAAGTTCGTGGTGGTGTTCATCGACGATATTCTTGTGTATTCCAAGACTCCGGAGGAGCACGAAGAGCACCTGAGGTTGGTCTTAGAGACTCTCAGGAGGGAGAAACTGTACGGGAAACTCTCTAAGTGTGAATTCTTCTTTGACAAGGTCAAATTTCTTGGGCATGTGGTATCGGGTGACGGAATCTCGGTTAACCCAAAGAAGATCGAGGCAGTGGAGTCGTGGGCTACCCCCAGTTCGGTAGCTGAGATCAGGAGTTTTCTCGGGCTAGCAGGATACTACAGGAGGTTTGTACAAGACTTCTCCAAGATTGCAGCGCCGATGACCAGGCTGACTAGGAAGGATGTGGATTTTGTATGGACGGAGGAGTGCCAGGCCGCATTTGATGAGCTGAAGAAGAGGTTGACGACAGCTCCAATTTTGACGTTGCCAGCAGGGACAGGTGGTTTCACCATCTACAGTGATGCTTCAGGGAAGGGTCTGGGATGTGTTCTCCAGCAGCACGGGAAGGTAATTGCCTATGCTTCCAGGCAGTTACGCCCTCATAAAAAGAACTATCCCACCCATGATTTGGAGTTGGCAGCAGTTATCTTCGCTCTAAAGCTGTGGAAACATTACCTGTACAGAGAGCGTGTGGAGATCTTCACAGACCATAAGAGCTTGAAGTACGTGTTCACACAGAAGGAGCTGAACATGAGGCAGAGGAGGTGGTTGGAGTTGATGAAGGACTTCGACATCTCATTGCAGTACCACCCAGGGAAGGCCAACGTAGTCGCCGATGCCTTGAGCAGGTATCCGATGGCTATATACTTGACGACAGATAGGCATTTATTGGCTGATCTGGAAAGCTTGGAGATTGAGGTGTTAGTTCCCGGTACTGAGATTCAGATGTGGGGATTGCAGATACAGTCCGAGCTGATGGACAGGATCAGAGCTGCGCAGTACGATGATGAGGCTCTGAGGAGTATCAGGGCACAGGTTTAGACAGGATTGTCGAACGACTTTACTATCGCAGATGATGGTTCCTTACGGCACGGCACGAGGATGTGTGTGCCGAGCGGGGAGCTGCACGAGGAGGTTTTGCAGGAGGCACACCGCTCTCAGTACTCGATGCATCCCGGTGCCAACAAGATGTATCGAGACTTGAGGGAGCACGTATGGTGGTATGGAATGAAGCACGAGGTAGCACGCTTCGTATCCCGGTGTCTAGTGTGCCAGCAGGTAAAGGCAGACCGGCAGAGGCCAGGTGGTTTGCTTCAACCTTTACCGATTCTAGAATGGAAATGGGAGCACGTGACCATGGATTTTGTTTCAGGGCTTCCACGTTCTCCAGGAGGGAAGGACGCGATTTGGGTCATCGTGGACAGATTGACCAAATTAGCCCATTTCTTACCTTTCAAGGTGGGCACGTCGATAGAGAAGCTAGCAGAGATGTACGTGCGACAGATTGTTAGGATTCATGGAGTTCCTGTGAGCATCGTCTCGGATCGGGATAGCCGTTTCACTTCCCACTTCTGGAGGAGTCTGCAGGCTAGCTTGGGCACTCAGCTCAAGTTCAGTACCGCTTATCACCCCCAGACGGACGGGCAGTCTGAACGGACTATTCAGACTCTCGAGGATATGCTACGCACTTGTGTTTTAGATCTCGGAGGTTCTTGGGAGGATCATCTGCACCTGGTAGAGTTTGCTTACAACAACAGCTATCAGGCCAGCATCGAGATGTCACCGTTTGAGGCTCTTTATGGACGAAGGTGTCGTACACCGTTATCTTGGGACGACGTTGGAGAGAGAGCCTTGCTAGGACCAGAAATGGTCGTGGATGCAGCAAAAAAGGTGAAACTCATCAGAGACAGACTGCGAGTGGCGCAGGACAGATAGCGGCATTGGGCCGATAGCCACCGTAGACCCCATGAGTTTCAGGTGTAGATTGTTAATTTTTTGGTTTGCGTTTGTTTGTTTAGACTGCGTGTTGAGACTGTTTTGTTTTAGGTTGGCGATCTGGTATTCCTACGGATTTCTCCGACGCGTGGCACGATTCGTTTTGGCAGAGGCGGGAAGCTTAGCCCACGCTACATCGGACCCTTCAGTATTCTTGCAAGGGTAGATGCAGTGGCGTATAGATTAGACTTGCCGCCTGCATTGGAGGGAGTGCATGATGTGTTCCATGTATCACAGCTGAGACGGAACGTGGCAGACCCTAGTCACGTACTTGATCACTCGGAGATTGAGGTTGGTCCGACGCTCAGCTACCCTGAGCAGCCCGTAGAGATCTTGGACCACAGAGAAAAGGTGTTGCGGAACCAAACCATCCCTTTGGTTCGTGTTGCATGGAGACATCACTCTCCAGGGGAGTCGACCTGGGAGAGAGAGGACGAAATGCGCGAGCAATACCCGTATCTCTTCTAGACTTGAGGTATATTCCTTTTCTGATTTCATTCTTGTTGTAGTTCAGTCCAATTTCGAGGACGAAATTTCTTTTAGGAGGGTAGACTTGTCACTACCACTTTTCCATATAAGGGCATTTGTGTAATTTAGCTATTTTAAATAATTATGAATTTAATTAATTACTGAGTTTTGTAACTAATTATATTATTATTTGTAATGTTTAGTTTTAGGTCAAACCCTAGAACTCATTAGGACAGACCCTAGTGAGTCAACCCTAATTATAAACCAGTTCTAGTGAAACCCTAGAATTCTAATTTTAGGCTTGGACCTCAAACCCTAGAAGGCCTAAACCTGAGTTAATTAGGTTCTACATGAGAGGGCCAGGGGGTTTAACCTAAAAAGACTAGGCATGGAAACCCTAAACTTGCTTTAATATAAAAGGAAGCCTCTTTCTAAGCTATTCTTCATGTAGAGAAAAAGGAAACCCTAGCCTCCACAAGAGAAACCATCTCCCCACCCAATTTTCGAGATCTATCCCTAGGTTTCCATTTTCTCCTCCTCCAAAGCAAGAAAAGCAGGGAACTTGGGTCAAGGAAACTTGGGAAGGAAGAACTTCCATTGGAGAAACCATCCCTGCAGGTAAAACCCCATTTTTTCTTCATTAAATTCCTGTTTTCAGATGTTAATGGCCATTAGGAACCCACCCTATTATTTAGATTTTGATTTTAGGGTTTGGATTGGGTTTTGGTGACCAACATGGGGTTTTCCCCAATTATCAGGAACCCTAACCCTAGGTATTTGCATGTAGGCAGATTTCCTCATTTGTATGTAGAGATAATTTCGATTTAGGGTTTTTAGTTTTGAGGATTCATGATTAATAATGTGTCTTAGGGTTTTTGCCTAACCCTGTGTTTAAATTTCTATATTTTGATATACCCATCTATATTTCATAAATGTAATTGTGTTGTGAATGGGTTGTGTGTTGTGTGGTGATCACTGTGAATGGTTCTCTGTTCAGTCGGGGGTTTGTGTTTGGGGGAAAAACTGTGTTAGGGAAGAGGATATGTGCAGTCGGGCTTGGGAGAGGGTTACTGTGTATGTGCAGAATTCTGTGCATTGGGGATTACAGTATAGTGATTTGGGTATCAGAGAACTTGTGTTTCACTGTGTAAACAAATGTGAGAACTAGGTAGCCTTGTGTAGATTATATGTGTGAACCTGGGTTTAAATGACAGTGTCTGTGTATAACTTAGTGTCAGTTACCTAGGTGTTAATATGTAAACTGTGCAGTGTGGATTCTGTGCAGTGTAGGTTATTTTGTTCTGTGTTTCAGTGTGAGCAGGCCCGTGTGAATTGGCTGTGTGTGTGTGTATTTCAGTTAGGGAGAGTAGAACATATGTGTGTGAGTGATACTGTGTACAGGTCTTAATGTATCAGTACTGCCTATGAATCAATAAATTTCAGTGTGTGCAGCATACACCTGATGTGAGAGTAGGTGTATCAGAACCTAAGTGTCTCAGTGGATATCTGTATGTGTGTGTTCAGCAGTGTCTAGGTATTAGCTAAATGCCAGTATTGATTTTCAGGACCCATGTATCAATATATAGACTGTGTGAGATGAGTGCCTGTGTGTCTTAGTGTGTCTAGATAATTAGGTGTTGTGCATCAATGTAGGCGTTATGATGTGTGAGCAGTGTGGCAGTGTGTACCTGTGTGTGAATGTCTGAGTTTTAGTGTATCAATAATCAGTTCTCAGAGTGTCTGTGTGTAGGGTGTGGCAGTGAGGTGTTCAGTTGATACCTGTGGGTGTGTATGGCTGAGTGTATCAAGTGTTTCAGTGAACAATGTTGAGTTCAGGATATGAGAGTGTGTTTTCAGTATTCACATGTCAGTAGGTAGCTGCCAATACCTGAGTGTAGAACTTGTGCACCAAATGCACCGTGGTGCAGGTCAGTGGAGGCCAGTAGAGGGTGTAAGGTATAGTGAGTATCAATGAGCTCGAGTGAGGGATGTGAGGAGTTAGATAGGGGACTGAGAACAGAGTAACACTAGCAGTATCATTCCAGGCCTAAGATTTGGAATTTGAGTATTTAAGTTAAGTTATGGATTTTATACTTAGATATAGTATGATACCCATTTGTGTCAGTAGGTGTGAATGTGAGTCTTGAGTGTTAGGTGAAGGTGCTATTAAGGTAGTGTTACCTAGATCATATAAGTAGTGTGCTAATTATGTATCAGTGAGATGGGGTTATTGAGAGTTGTATTAGAGAACCCAGGCACCAAGACTAAATCTTAATGATAGATTAGAGTGTCCTTATGTTAAAGAGGTTTTGAGTAATATGAATAAGGTAAGGTACTAGTAAGGTAAAATAAGTATTAAGTTACTAGTTAGGATATCGACTAGTATAAGCTAAGCATCCTTAGTATGATAAAATTAGTTGGTATAGAACTAATAGTGACTATATTGACTTAGTATGCCTTAGTTAACCTAGTATGGACTCAAAATAGCATATAAATGACATACTTAGCTAGCACATACTTACCATCTCATATCACTCATTGACACTTATATTTTATATTTAGGTCCTTGTGACTCCAGTTTGGACATCGATCCTCATACCTTGCTCAGGACCACAGGCGAGTACATTCTCTGACAGTTTTCATTGTTGATTACTTCTATAAATTGTAGTGTATTACATACTTGATTCCGACACTGTGGATACACGAGTTAGCACCCTAGATCCCCATCATGAGGAGTCGTGATTGGAATCCACCGTGCTAGCTGGGGATGGGGAACTATTAGTAGATTATGTGATCATATCCAAATCCTTACCATGCATCATAGCTTACCCCACTTCTCACGTCGGGTGCGGCCTGACCATCATCATGCTTCATAGCTGTTATATATGATTAGCCTGACCATTATCATGCATCATAGCTAACCATATGGTTAGCCTGACCTTCAAGAATCATAGCTAATCATATATAACCAGCCTGATCTAGTCCCAAGCCGATCACATAATAAACTAATATTTCAAACACTTAGCTAGATGTTTATTTTATTCAGATTTACTTGTTCTAGCATTCACTGTTTATTGTTCATTGCTAGATGCTCTATTGTCTATTTTATTTTCTCCTGTACTTCTCATTTTCAGCATTTATTTCCATCTTGTATCTCTTACACTGTTTATAGATTTTGTCAATTTAATGAAACTGCTGTTAGTGCTTGTGCTTCGCTCCAATCCTGACTGGATAACATTTTTCAGAGGACCTGGAGGATCTTTGCCCCACTCATTACGGCCCAGGATTAGAGGGTGATTTCACTCCAGAAACCCCAGAGGAGTTGCCTAGCCTAGAGGAGAACGTACCTGGCTGCCCTTAGACTACTTTTTCTGCATTATTGTTTTAGACTGAGACTGAGATGTATTTATTATTTTATGACTTTGTGAGGTCATCTAGACCAGGATTTGAGTTGGATTATTGTGGTTGGTTTATTTAGAACTCTTTTCTATTCTCATCGTGCCATTACTTCTTATAGCTTGTGATTGAGTATATCATAGAACTGTGGATTATTTATCATTGTCCTCCGTGCGGAGTTGAGATTATTGACAGGATATATTATGTTTAGACCTAGACAGCGTTCTACCGCCGATGCTGCGGCGTAGGCTGGACGTACCCACGACTCATGCCCAAATTCCGGGTGCGGGTCGTGACACTGACTGCCCATCTGTCTGCGGGTGGTAAGATGTACTGAACTTCAGACGAGTACCAAGTCTCTCTTGCATACTCCTCCAAAAGTGCGATGTGAGGCGCGAATCTCTGTCCGATACAATGCTGACTGGTATGCCGTGCAATCTCACAATCTGTCTCATATATAAATCAGCTAAAGCTTCTGTCGACTGACCCACTCTAAAAGGTATAAAATGGGCTGACTTGGTGAGTCGGTCCACTATTACCCATACTGCATCTCTCCCACTTGGACTCTTGGGAAAACCCGTGACGAAGTCCATAGTGATGTGCTCCCACTTCCATTCTGGAATCAGAAGTGGTTACAATAATCCTGCTGTCCTCTGGTGCTCCGCCTTCACTTGTTGATATACCAGACATTTAGCTACAAAGCGAGCTATCTCTCTCTTCATCCCATGCCACCAAAAGTGTTATCGTAAGTCCCGATACATCTTGGTGCCTCCAGGATGAATAGAATAAATCGAACTATGAGCCTCTGTCATCAGCTCCTGTCGAATCTCTTCATTTGGAACATAAAGACGATCATCACATCGTAATATCCCATCCTCATGAATGCGCAATCCGGTCTGCTCTCCGGCCTCTGTCCTTTCCTTTAGTCTCCTGAATCTGGCATCTGTAGGCAAAGCTGCCTTAATCCTCTCTACCAATGATGATTGAACTTGCAAGTTGGCTAGTGTCCCATCTGCTCCGGGTAATATCACTTCAATGCCAAGCTCTTGCAAGTCCTCCAAAAGTTTCCTCTGTGCTGTCAAGAAGTAAGCTGTTGGCTTCCGGCTTAACGCGTCTGCTACCACGTTAGCCTTGCCTGGATGATAATGTAGCTCTATCTCAAAATCTTTCATCAACTCGAGCCATCGACGTTGCCTCATATTTAACTCCTTCTACGTGAAGACGTACTTGAGGCTTTTGTGGTCTGTATAGATCTCCACTCGTTCCCCATATAAGTAATGTCTCCATAGCTTCAGAGCAAATACAACGGCTGTAAGTTCCAAGTCATGAGTCGGATAATTCTTTTCATGTACTCGTAACTGCCTAGATGCATATGCAATCACCTTGCCATGCTGCATCAATATGCATCCTAAGCCTTTTCCTGATGCGTCACTGTAGATCACATAACCTCCTGATCCCGACGGAATCGCCAATACTAGTGTTGTAGTCAGTCGCTTCTTCAACTCTTCAAAGGCTGCTTAACACTCGTCAGTCCATAGAAATTCTTGATCCTTACAAGTTAGACGAGTCATAGGTGCCGCTATCCTTGAGAAGTTTTCCACGAACCGTTGGTAATATCCCGCAAGTCCAAGGAAACTCCTCACCTCTGCTGGTGATTTAGGAACAGGCCATGTCTCAACTGTTGAGATCTTCTCCGGATCAACAGAAATACCATCTCCTGTAACAACATGTCCAAGAAATGAAACTCTGTCCAAGAAGAACTCATATTTGCTGAGTTTAGCATATAACTGCTCTATCCTCAAAGTCTCTAGAACAATCCGCAGGTGCTCCTCGTGGCTCTTCGAATAGACAAGTATATCATCTATGAAAACGACCACGAACTGGTCCAAGTACTGGTGGAAGACTCGATTCATCAAGTCCATGAAGATCGCTGGAGCATTGGTCAATCCAAATGGCATGACCAAAAACTCGTAGTGTCCATATCTTGTTCTGAATGCGGTCTTCGAAATGTCCTGCTTCCGTACCTTCACTTGGTGATATCCCGATCTCAGATCTATCTTCGAGAATACCTTAGCTCCACTGAGTTGATCAAACAGGTCATCAATGCGTGGCAATGGATATTTGTTCTTCACTGTCACTGCATTCAAGGCTCTGTAGTCAATGCACATATGCACTGACCCATCCTTCTTGGGTACAAACAACACTGGTGCTCCCCAGGGTGATGCACTCGGTCGGATGAAAACTTTCTCCTCTAGCTCCTTTAACTGTGCCTTCAGCTCGTCCATCTCCTTCTTCGCCAGTCTGTAAATATGTGATGCTATAGGTGCTGCTCCAGGTGCTAGTTCAATTGAAAACTCTACATCTCTTTCTGGGGGTAGTCCTGACAAATCCTCTGGAAAGACGTCTAGAAATTCTGAAATAATAGGATGATAGACCACATCGTCTATTGCGAGCTGCATACCATCAAGGATTTCTGTGGATCCTCGGGCAAACTCAAGTTCAGGCTGGCCTGGTACCTTAAAAAGAATGCTTCCTCCAAAGCAATCAAAGAAAGCATGGTACTTGCTTAGCCAGTCCATTCCAAGCACAATATCAAAAGATGGCATAGGAAGGACTAAGAGTTGGGCGTTCATCTCTCTGCCACGTATCACTATAGGACCCGTTCTACAAACTCGACTAACTGGTACAACTCCTCCTCCGATTAGAATTCTAACACAACTAGATAATGGTGTAGAAGCAATATTGTGTTTGGCAATAAAACTAGATGATATGAATGAGTGGGTGGCTCCCGTATCAAATAATGTCACAGCAGGAAAAGTAAAAGCAAGGGTAATACCTGCTATAACATCCACCTCATGATCCAGGTCATCTACCTCCAATGCAAAAGCTCGCCCGTTCCTCTGCGGCTGTCCATGTCCAGTCCTCATATACTGCTCCTCCTGAGTGGGTAGCGGTGGTCCTCTCTAAAATCCTCCTGCTGCTGGAGGACGGGGTGCTCCCGGTCCGGTCATCTGCTGGGCTGGCTTCGGTGCTGGAAGCGCTAGTCTCTGAACTGGTGGAGGGAGTGTCGATGTCTGCATTGGACAGTCTCTCGCCATGTGCTGCCCGGAGCCACATCTCAGACACTGATCCAAGCGAGTCCGATAATCTCTCGATACATGTTCGCGTTTTCAACAATAATTGTAGTAGGGCTTCTCTGGATTCTGGTATGGTCCGGCTCTGTGTTGCTGATGCTGCTGTGCTAAGGTACGTCTGATAGGTCCTCCCTGTTGTGTCCTGGCTGGTCCCTGCTGTATCCTTGCTGATCCTTGTTGTGTCCGCAGCTGACCTCCTTTTCCTTTGCTAATGGTTTCCTGAAATCTGGCCTCTGTCAGAAGTTCAGCATAAGAGACTCGGGACTGCGAGCTTGTATAATATTGTAGCTCCTGGGTCAGTCCTCGATGAAATCTCTTAGTCTTAGCCAAGTCATTTGGTATCAAAGCAGCGCCATATTTGCTGAGTCGACTAAACTCGACATCATACTCGTCCACGGTTCGGTTCCCTTGCTCTAAGTGAAGAAACTGATCATACAAGGTGTCCCTGACAGTGTCCGGGAAGTACTTTCCCTCAAAGAACTCCAAGAACTGCTCCCAAGTCTGGTAAGTACCCAACTGGCGCTTCAGGGATTCCCACCAGTGATGGGCATTACCATCTAGAAGCGTCCGTACACCCGTCATCCATAGGTCCGTGGGTAACTGCGATGCCTCCAGTAGCTTCTGCGTGTGAGTGATCCAGCTGGTGGTCTCCTCCGGGCTCTCAGTGCCCTTGTACTGCCTTGCACCCATCTGAACAAAATCCTTTACTGATCCAACCCTAGCTCGAGGTACTGGAGCTAGTGCTTAGGCTGGTACAGTAGTATGTGCAGCCATCCTCTCCAGTGCTGCCAAAAATTCTTGCCTCTGCTCAGCTGCCTGCTGCCTTTGCTCGGCTGCCTGTTGCCTCTGCTCGGCTGCCTGCTGCCTCTGTTACTGTATCATCATCTGAAAGAATTGGAACATCTGCGCTTGGCCATCTTACGGTACTGGGGCAGGTAGAAGGTTCCCAATAGGTGAAGCGGGAAGATCAGATGGAACTGGGGTGTGAGTCTGTCCATCTGGTCCCGGAAGCCTAGGAATCATTGGGGTCCCTCCTTGAGTCTGAACATTGACTCCAGAAGTTGTGTCGCCATCGGCGGCAGTACATCCATTCTGCAAATCCATCTCTCTGCAGTTGATGTTCGAAACGATTAGAAAAAGTACAGGAATCAAACAGGATGCAAGTATTAAATAGGAAGGATGAATTTCAATCAAGCGTGGATGAGATCCTTATACTCTATTTCTATACGCAGGCTTGTTCGGTATGGTTATGTAACCGAGACAATATATTCTTGACCTGCATGGGCCACCACAAAAACATGTCACGCCCCAGTTCCAAAATACGTAGGACTAGAAATACGTAATACGTCAGCCGTATGTATACGAACTCCAATATATGGAAACCATATACACACGTACGCTGTACATGAATATCCAATCCACAGTGGTAATATATGTCATAACAAGTCACACGTAGTTCTATATCTCATCCACAGCACAAATAATAGAATAATAGAAATCAATAAATGAATATCAAAGAAGCAGTCTCAAATAGTAATCTCAAAGTGTGATAGTCGGGTGAAAACAAATCCACTGCAAATCGACTATAATAAACTACTAAAGAGAGAAGAGAATAAACTCTAATATAGGGATAAATGTCTCAAAAAGAATAGCAACTAGAATCTCTAAACAGCTGCAAGGAATCACATATAATCAGAAGGTAAGATCTCCTCAGACTGATAGGTAGCGTCAGGTCCAGGTCCATACTCCTGCGGGTACTCCTGCTCACCTATATCTGGAAGGGACCAGGTCCTCAGAGGGACGTAACAAGATACAAAAAGCACATGCCAATAAAGTACTGAAAATAAACATCCATCGGGGTCGCCCAACCATCTATGTGAATGCAGTTTGAGAACAACTTTCTAACAAGTGGGCTATCTGGCCATAAATAGGATTAGCATGGTTCTCTTAGAGATCCAGGGGCCTACAAAGGCACGTCGTCTTTTGAACGGCGGAGGCCCGCCAAGTAGTATAGGTGTCATCATGACCGCGCATCTCCGGCGGAGCGTACGGGTTACACAAGGAAAGTGCAAAGGAGCCCAAATGCCTTACTTGTTGTTCTCCTCACCCAATGCTCTAAGCATGTCATGTCCATGATACGATAATACCTCTAATAACCGCCAGGTCTACTAGCATGCAAAGTTTCTATTGGCAGTTATCCCTATCCGTCGCACGACCTATACGTATAGGTGGCCAGCCGAGTACGCAAGTCCGTGTCCTACATGTGACTCACACTCGTGTAAGAATAGTGACATGGCCAATGAAACATAAATGCCTCATGCAAATAGGGTAGTCTCATAAAGTAGGTACAATGCATATACATAAATAAAAACATAGTACGACGACACCGTCGTTGCACCCAAGTTTTCTTGGACGCGCAGTTTATATAATAGTTAAAATAAATGAACTAAATAAACAGAAAGTAAACATGCATGCCTCATATGGAATGTAAAAACAGTACAATGGTAAGGTATACTTGCCTGGCAAGAAATCTGTAAAGTGTACGCGCCCAAATGTCAAGGACACAGAACCTGGAACTAAGGACTCCGAATAAACGTCTTCGGATGCTGAAATAAACATCACCAACATTTCCGGAATGAGCAAGATAGCTAAGAAGCACATCCCTTTCGTCCAATTTGGACACAGGGGCAAAATGGTAATTTTGGGTAAAAGTGGAGTCCATGTGTGGCCCACTTTGTACCGAAAAGCGTGCCAAGGGTAACAGTCTCTAAATGGGACAAACTATAGGTCAAACAACTCTAGATGTCAATACGAACCCAACGGTATGTCCAAATGTGGATTTCGATGGGCCGAACAGAATTTTGTCCAAAAAGTCAACTGTGGGCCCGCTAATTGGCGATCTGGTCAACCATCTCAGAAATGCGTGAAAATTGGGTCACAGGACCAGCGTATTACCACGAGTCCAGCGGCCAAAGTTTCATCGCAATCTGACAAGCGTGCACAAAATACGTGTGAGTTCCACAAAACTTGCGACACGGTGTGTGTTCGCAGATACGGTCCGATTCCGGCGCGTGTGCGCGTCCGAATCAGTCCCCACGAATTTTCACGTGTCTGGTTATGCTGCGTGCACCATTCGGTACACGTGGCACATGGCGGGGCGGTCCCGTTTGGCGGGGCACGCTCCGTTTTCCAACTTTTGGAAAACTGGAAAAAGTGGGTGCACGCAGTTTTGTGACGAATATAATTATGTCCACAGCAACTATTAGCATAGAATTATTTAACAGAAATTAAACTAGGTCAGGTATTCTACAGGTATCAAAAAGAATCACCGAATTCGGATCTCTGTGGTGGGAGATACGAACTCGGCAATATGGGTGGTCATTCTGGAATTCTGCGATTTAAGAATTCTGTCTGCTCGCGCCGACTTGGGCGCTATTTTTCACCTAGGGGCACATGTTGTCCGAGGTTGGATATAAAACAAGTATGGAAGAGGGTTAAGGGGTGATCATACCTATGAAGACGGAACAGCGTTTGGTTGAGCGAGTCAACGGAAAATTGCTCCGGAGCGAAGGTGCTTCGAGTGGGATTCTGCAGGACGCGAGGTCGGAGTCGACGGGATGGTTGGATGGCTTGGTGGGGCTTCTCTGGCTGCGGTGACGGCTCTAGATGGGAAGAGGAGGTCTGGAAATTTAGGTTAAGGTTTTAGTGAAATAACTATATATATATATATATATATATATCTATTATATACTAGGGAGAGAGAGAGGGAGCGGATGGGTTCCGTGTGAAGGGTCGGGTTGAAGGAAATTAATGCTAAGATGCTGCGGATCACAGCATGCAAAGTTTCGGCTAAAGGCGTGGACAGCAAGGGAATTTGCTGAATGGGAATATGGCTGAATGCTAAAGAATGATTACTTAGAAGTTTATTTGTTATTATTATTATTATTATTATTATTATTATTATTATTACTAATTAGTTACTTATTTAATTCTTATTAAATTCTTTTACTTTCTTTTTAAATATATATATACACATATATATATTTGTGTATATATATATATATATATATATATATATATATATATATATAAATATATATATATATATATATATATTCACACATAAGAAAATTTATATGTTAGGGGTAATGTACACCGTTAGGCTAGCAACTGCTTAAGGGGTCTCCTACATGGAATAAATTTCAAAAAATTTCTGATGGTCCCATAAGTCATCTAAGTGCCCGAACACCTAAAATAAAAATTATTAAAAATCTATTTCTCCTATTTAGACCTAATTACTACAATTTAATTAATAATTAATAAATAAAGGGTATATACGATTTTCTAGGAAGGGGGTTTTATAATAGCGACGTTACAGCGACATCTTTAATGACCTGACAATACTGCTATGTCAGCAATTTGTGACGTACAGCGATATTTTTAGCAACCTTTTTAGCGACGTCATTAGCGACGCATGGTAACGTCGCTAATTAGCGACGTATTTAGGGACGTATATAAACGTCGCTAAACGTCGCTAAAAACGTCGCTAATTTTACAGTAAAAAAATGAAAAAATGAATACTGAATTGTTTCCAAACTATTATTCTTGTAGTTTATTAAATCACAATCTGTACAAATAGACCCAGAGCAACCCTCCGTTGAATTTCTCGGTTTGCCAACCCCCTTGGGTTGAACACTCAACACCGGTAAATTAAAATATATTTAATATGAATAATATAATAAAATTTGAAGAAAAGAAAGCATCCAGCAAATATCATCGTAAAGAATACAACAAATATATATCCATACAATGAGTCTCATCCTAAATAATACAAACAATACAAATATCCAGCAACTATACTACTGTGGATCTGTAGGAGGATGACCACCTGCGCGTATGAAGGAAAAGAATAGCTCATACTGCTTCCATGAAATCGACACCGATGTCGATGGAGAAGGCAGTAACGTCGGTGGAGTCTATGTCGATGTAAGCGCACCAGAAGGACGTATCCGCTCCAAGTCTACGAGTCGCTGGTTGTAAGAATCCATGGTAGATAACAGGCTCGTACTACTATGAACCATGGAATCCTGCATCATCATCAGCATCTCGCCCATGGATAGCTGTGATGCCTGCAGCTCCGTGATGTTGTGATCTATCGAGGCTCTAAGATCATTTATCAAATCCAGGAGCTCCATGATGTTGCAATCGAGCATATCGAATCATGCGATGAGCGTCGGATCATCCACCTGCGGTTGGGACCGGGGATGCTCCTCCATCCTTCGTAGCAACTCATCACGGAGAGACGCAATCTGACGGTCAACGGCCTCCTGGACTCTGGCCGACGAATGCGAGGGCTGTGGGGAATGCGCAGTTGTCGGGGAGGCCCTAGATGACTACGTCGCAACCAGGGCGCCATAGGATCACGTACCGTAGTACGTACCCCTCTGGATACCACCAACTGCGGTCACCCACAGGTCGTCCGCCGACGGAGATGGAGCGGGCTGCGAGGAAGTACCAGCCTCTCCAGCTGTAGGTGCACTAGCAGTCGCCCGCTCACGCAGCCTAGGATACTCGGCCTAGAAAAGTTTGGAAACTCGATAATTGCCTAAGTTATATTAAAATTAACACAAAGTAAAGTAATACTTACATAGGTCTGCGTGGCCCTCTCGTCAAAGAAATTTTCGTCCTTGCGATGGGTGGCCAAGAAGACGGTCACCATGTTGGCATCCTCACCCCTCTGTACCTGTTAAAAATATATTATTTAGTACTAAACTTAAACATTTTTTTCTACTACCATTTTATCGTACTTACATTAAAATAATATATCTTAAATAAAAAACATACCAAACGACGAAAATATTTCATCATCGGAATCGAGCCACCACACCACTTAGGCAGCATTCCGCCTAGCCGCCTTGGCCTTCTTAGACCTTTCCATGTAGATCGGATCGTCGAATCTAGCCCTCATCGCAGTCCACTGCTTAGGCGTGATCCAACCTTGGATCGGTTTTCCAGTACGATCACGAGCCTTCTGGTCATCCAGAGCATCACGGATAATCTTGGCGGCAACGGTAGAAAACAGCCGCTCGATCAACTCGATCCGGTGTGGAGGATAGAAATACGTTTGCTACAATAAATAATTTAGTAAGTGAGCATCACGGATAAGTTATATAATATGCATAAATTAGAGAATTTATATAATATACTTTTACCTGGAAGTGCGCAAACCAGAATGCCTTCCTCTCCTCTGGCGCTTCAGAGTAGTTGATCCAAGGGCTACCGTAGTTGTTCCTCAGAAATAGGCCCAGGCGTCTCTGAACCGACGATGGACGATATCAATACAGAGATAATTATTTTGATCGAAAAAGTCAATATATGATGAATAAAGAAATACACGATATATATAATGCTAAACCATCTAATTGATTTACTTTGTACCATCGGCCCAAATCTCTATCCTCGTCTCCTCCGGAGGTGCACATGGAGGATCTTGCTGATGTTGGGACATCGTCGGCACGACCTCCTCTACATGCTCATATGTCTCCATGGTTCCGTTAGTAGGAGGAACGCTGGACGAGGGAGCACTATCATGCCTGGAACTACTCGTCCCAGGAGTGATGCCACATAACGTCGTCGCAGTTGGAGATGTGACTGATCGATATACTGGAGTACTGGGCGATGACGATCCGGAACCAATAGTAGGTAGTACCGAAGGAGCACTTTGTCTACCTCGGGACCTGCCGAATCCTCCGTGTCGTCCTGTCATACCTGATAACAACATATGATGAATATAGAAAAACCCAAATATATAGTACATTCTACAGTCAAAATGTGATGCATATATTCTATAGTCAAAATATAGAATGTACTATATATAGTACATTCTACAGTCAAAATGTGATGAATATAGAAAAACACAAATATCTACATTCTCACAATATTCAACAGTCAAAATATAATACATATATTCTTTAAAATAGTACATTCTACAGTCAAAATATAGTTACATTCTACAGACAAAATATAGTACATACTACATGGTTAGAAGTAGTACCACTCTCTTATCCCTTGGATGTAATCTAATTTTGATTATCTGACTTTAATTTTCTGCCTTGCAAATTTTGATTCTTTTGTCCCCTGAAAGTACCTTTTGTGTTGCCTTGGTGTACTTTGGTAGATTTATCATTGTTATTGCTGCCTTGCAAATTTAAAACATAGTCAACTAGATACAAAGTTAAGAAGCAAGAAAAGAGTACATGTGTAGTTCTTTGAGCACCTCCCTTATTAATGAATGGTAATTTACTCTTTTTTTACTTCAGCAAGTAATTCTGTGTTCTAAAGAATCTAAACCCAATTGTTACTGAAAGATTGTAAATACTGGATAAATAAGGAAACGCTTTAAATAAATGAATACTTTAAATATTTAGATAAAAATATTGGAGCTCATCTTGTAATTTTTGACCCTTTGGTTCAAACTAAAGAAGAGCACTTCCTTTTTCTTAAAAGTGTGGGGTGCACAAAAAAAACATTGAGTACCTCCTAGATGCAGAATACTGCACAAGTATGAACAAACATAAACATGAATAGAACGAAAGATGCTTGTCATAACCCAATATGACCGTGAAACTTGTTTCTGTCTGCATGACTATAACTGTATATCAAAACTATTTTAATGGACAACTCCAGTTAGTTCATGGTTTTAAATGTGCAAAATTGGCTAAATAAAACCAGAATTGCCTATGATAATTGGAGAGAGAGAGAGAGAGAGAGTTAGGGTTTACCTAAAGGAGGAGGAGGAGGAGGGAGGACGCGGCCGGAGGGGGGAGGACGCGGCTGGAGGGGGGTCGCCGGGAGGAAGGAGGGGACGCCGGAGGGAGGAGGGAAGCCGGAGGGGGAGGACGCGGCCGAGGGGGGTCGCTGAAGGGAGGAAGGAGGAGCCGGAGCGGGAAAGATCGAGAGCGGGTTTGAAATTTGGGAGAGGGAGAGGGAGAGATCGAAGGAAATGAGGGGAATCAGCCCTACGTAAAAATTTTAGCAACGTTTTAGCGACGCCAACAATGACTTCGCTAATTTAGCGACGTCTTAAACGTCGCTAATGCCGTCGCTAAATGTCCAAAATATATACGTCGCTAAAAACTTTGCTAAATAAAATATATTAGCGATGTTTAGCGACCTAAATTAAACTTATAGCGACTAATCTTTTAAAAACTGAATAAAACTTGCTAAACGTCGCTAAATGTCGCCAATTAGCAACGTCTAGCGACATTTTTACATGGAGTCGCTAAATTAGCGACGTTTTTACATGGATTCGCTAAAAATGTCGCTAATCCCGCTTATTCTAGTAGTGATCGACAGAGCGCAGTGTAACAGAGCTACAGGCATCACAGCTGTCCATGGGCGAGAGCCTGACAATGATGCAGGATTCAATGGTTCATAGCAGTACGAGGCTGTTATCTACCATGGATTCATATAACCATCGACTAGCAGAGTTGGAGCAGATATGTCCTTCTGGTGCATCTTCATCAACACAGACTCCACCGACGTCATTGCCTTCTCCATCGACATCGGGTTCAATTTTATAGCAGCAGTATAATCTGTATTTATCCCTAATGCGCGTTGGTGGTCGTCCTGCTGCAGATCCGCAATAGTCCTAGTTAGGATAGTTTATTGATTATTTGTGTTTCAGACCTATAATATTTGGTCATTTATGAATATTCTTTATTTTTGAGGCTTTCAAACTTTATTTCTTGTATTCTTTATGACGAGGTTTTTAGACTCAGTTGTGTGGATATTTGTTGTTTTCTTTACGACGAGATTTTGTCCTGACTCGGTTTGTAATCTTAATATTTCATTTTCTTAAAATTTTACTATATTATTCATATTAAATGTATGTTAATTTGTCGGTGTTGAGTGTTTAACCGAAGGGGGTCAGCGAACCCAGCAAATTCAACGGAGGGTTGCTCTGGTTCTATTTGTACAAATTATGAATTCATAAACTTCTGAAAGAATGGTTTGAAAATAATTCAATATTAATTTTTTTACTGTATCTTTAGCGACGTTTATAGCGACGTTTAGCGACGTTTATATACGTCGCTATAAAGTCGCTATAAAAGTCGCTATACACGTCCCTAAAAATGTCGCTGACCGTCGCAAATCTGCTGACATGGCAGTATTTCCAGGTCAATATAACGTCGCTAAATGAGTCGCACAACGTCGCTAAAGATAAAACTTAGCGACATATAACAACACACAACACGTCGCTAATTTAGCAACGTTGCGTTGCTAAACGTCGCTAATATAGCGACGCATTTACGTCGCTAGAAAACGTCGGCATAGCGACGTTTTGCAATATTTTTTTGGTCAGCGACTAGCTTAAAGGTGACTTCATCGAAACGTCTCTACATACGTTGCTACAATTATTTAGCGACATTTTTTGGCCATTTAGCGATATTTTTAGATGTTGCAATTTGACTTATTCTGGTAGTGATCGTATTGATGATACAAATTGTGTTGTACAATTCACTTAAAAATGTGCGTGATATAGGACCCCAGTTTGAGGACGCTGATTGGCGTCGGTGAACGACGGGACGGACCCTATTGCTTTCGTATTGTACCGAAGACTCAGGCCTTGGCAGTGGCTGGAACGGCTTCTCTGGATATTTAGCATCAGCGACTTGGGCATCCTTCTAATAAATTAGTAAAGTCTCTTCCTATTGTTAGTAGCTCTAGTAGTTCAGTGAATAAGACTTATGATGTTTACCATCAGGCAAAACAAACTCGAGTTATTTTTCATGTCGGTGACTCTCGGGTTGTAGCAATTTTTGATTTGATACATTGTGATCTTTGGGGGCCGTATCCTACGCCTTCTTCGTGTGGAGCTCGATATTTTTTGACGTTTGTGGATAATTTTTCTCGTATTGTTGGATGTTTTTGTTGATTGATAAGACTGAAGTATACAAGTTGTTCTTGTCATTTTTTCTATGATTGAGCGGCAATTTAATTCCAAAGTTCAAATTATGCGAAGTGATAATGGTAATGAGTTTAATTGCCTGCGTGACTACTTTGCATAGAATAATATTTTCTTTCATACATCTTATGTGGGTACACCTCTGTAGAATGGGAGGGTCGAACGAAAACATATTCATATTTTGAATGTGGCACGTGCTTTACGTTTTTAGAAAAATTTGCCAATTTATTTTTGGGAAGAATGTATTTTGGCTGCCGGTTATTTGATCAATCGACTCCTTCAAGTCTTCTTTGTTTTAAAATCCGTTATGAAATTGTATTTGGTGCTTCTCCTTCTTATGATAAATTACGTATTTTTGGTTGTCTACGTTTTGTCCACAACCAAAAAGCTAAAATGGACAAATTTGCCCATCGCAGTTGAAAGTGTGTTTTTGTAGGATATCCCCATAGCAAAAAGGACTGTAAATTGTACGATCATTCTACTGCTGATTTTTTTGTCTCTCGAGATGTTAAATTTTATGAGACTAAATTTTTCTATTCTGTTGAGGATGATCGAGGGCTTCACTTGAGCTTGCGCCTCTTGCCGTAGGTGATGATGATTTGGGTTTTGATCCTGTGATCGACTGTACTACTGGGTGTGATTTATCTCATACGGATGGGATGGTCGTATCCCCGTATGGTAACAATGTGGTGGGGGCAGCTGATGGTGAGGGTGGTGTGGTTGAGGCCGCTGTGGAGGATAAGCCGGCGAAGGATGAGGCGGCGGTGGGGGCGCCAGATGGTGAGGGTGTACTAGGTCATGAAATGCGTGCCAAAATTTCATCCGTGAAGCTCCGCGATTTTGTTACAAATACAATATGAAAGTTGAGTCCCATTCCTTCCTCCTAATGTTCCACTACGTCCAATCACTCCTCAGGTACTCCTTATCCTATTGCACATTTTTGAATCGTGATCAATTTTCTCTATGACACGGGAATTTTCTTACAACTGTAACTACAGGTATAGAACCGACCTCCTTTAAAGAGGCGGTTAAAGATGCAGGGTGGCGTGAAGCTATGCAGAAGGAGATACGGACTTTGAAGGATAATTATACCTGAACAATGGAGACGCTTTCGGTTGAAAAATGTGCTTTGGGGAGCCGGTGGATGTATAAGATAAAGTATAATTCTTATGGGAATATTGAGCAGCTTAAAGCTCGTTTGGTGGTTTTCGACAATTATTAGGTTGAAGGGATTGATTACACTGATACTTTTGCTCCAGTTGGAAAAATGGTTACTATTCGTGCTTTTCTAGCTATAGCTATAACAAAGAAATGAGAACTACATCAGATGGATGTTCACAATGCTTTCCTGCATGGAGATATTACCGAAAAAGTGTATATAAAACTACCACCTGGTTTTTGAACCACACGCCCTGATCAGGTATGTCGGCTTCGAAAATCTCTTTATGGGCTTAAACAGGCGCCTCGTTGTTGGTTTGCGAAGTTGGCATCTTCTTTGCGGGAGTACGAATTTTGCCAATCGTACTCTGACTACTCATTTTTTACTCTTCATAAGGGTGATGTTCAGATGAATGTTCTTACATACGTCGATGATTTGATTCTCTCTGGTAATAATTTTGCTTCTCTTACTGCCTTTAAGAATTATTTGAGTACATGCTTTCATATGAAGGACCTTAGGGTGTTGAAGTTTATTCTTGGAGTTGAGGTAGCTTGAAGTGTGGAGGGAATTTTTTTGTGCCAACGAAAATATACACTTGACATTATCTCTGAGACATGATTGTTGGGAACGAAACCTGTAAGATTTTTCATGGAACAACATCATCAACTGGCACGCTCTACATGGCCACTGTTGTTGGATGGGGAAGCATATCGGCGACTCGTGGGTCGGCTGATCTATCTTTCGTTTACTCAGCCGGATTTGGCTTACGCTGTTCCCATCTTGCGCAGTTTATGCATGAGCCCAGCGTGATTATTGGGATGAGGCTTTAAGGGTTGTTAGATATCTGAAGGGTTGTCCTGGTCAAGGCATTCTCCTTCGCTCTGACTGTGATTTGCAGCTCCGGGGTGGTGTAATTTCGATTGGGCGAGTTGTCCCATCATGAGATGCTCTTTGTCTGGTTGGTTGATTTTTCTTGGTGATTCGTCTATCTCTTGGAAAACAAAGAAACAGGTGACGGTGTCCCGCTCCATGGCCAAAACAGAATACTGTGCGATGGCGGCAGTCACGTGTGAGCTTAAGTGGCTCAAAGTGTTGCTTGACAGTTTGGGGGTGCAACATTCGTGTGCTATGAATTTATTTTGTGATAGCCAATCTACTTTACATCTTGTGCAGAATCCAGTTTGCCATGAGCGCATAAAACACATTGAGGTATATTGTCACTTTTTGAGAAATGTTGTTCTTGATGGAGTTATTCGTCCATCTCATATGCCGACAGATGGGCAATTGGCGGATATTTTTACCAAAGCTTTGGTCAAACGACAATTTGAGTTTCTTTTGCGCAAGTTGGATATTTGTGACTTGCATGCTCCAACTTGAGAGGGAGAGGGGGGGGGGGGGGGTGTTATTGTAATTAAATTGTATATATGATGATTGACCCGTATGGCTTAGGCCCAAGTTGATATGTGGATGTATATATTATATAATATCATTATAAATGAAAGATCTAGATTATTCTTTTCTACTATTTCTTCAGACAACATCGATTAATAACTTCCAAAGGGAAAGTTAGAAGTGCAAACTAGAAAGATGAAAGGAAAAGTTAAATTATGACATCCAAATGACCCTTTTATCTTTGTTAAAATAAAATGTTAAGACTTCGTACTTCCATAGATAAGAGTGAAGGAACTAACCGTTCACATTAGTTGTCATAAATGAACAACTGGCTTTCATGAACAACTCAAATATTCTGATCATTATGGAACTGGACCCTGCTTTCCCAACTAATGTTGTTGCATCGGTAACTAGTGCCTGAATAAATCGTGATTTCTTCTTCTCCCACCCACCAATGCTCCAAACACAGCTACAAAAATCCGTACAACGTTAAAAAAAAATTAAGCTAAAAAATATCATAAACCTAATAAACATGCAAGAAAATAAATGTTGGTACTGAACCTTATAGTATTGTAAACCGGAGACCACATCCATATAATCCAAGAATCAACCAATTAATGGAAACTATGACATATAATTCTAGTTACATTTTAGAATAATGCTTAGAAGACTTAAATATGAAATATCATCAAGCACAAATAATGAAACTAGCATATCTCAACAACAACAAAAGTAATGAATCAGCATCTGGATAACAGTATACAATATAACTTGTTCTTTGTTGCCCAGATTCTGGCAACCACAAAGCTTTGAGATGTGCAGACTGAACAATGTCAACCATTTTTCATTTTCTACGGTCGCCAAAAATAAATTAAATATATAATTCAACAATGCTTGTTGACAAAGAAAACCAATTATAAGAAAAAAATTAGAGATGCACCATGCTACCCATAAAAACAGTTGAATGTATTCTATAAGAGCAATCAAAATTAGCAGGTAGATGGCCAGAAACATTTGATGCATTGCTTAGAAATATTTTGTCGAACAGTTGATGCGCATCTGTCATCTTTCATTCACAACTAAACCTTTTGATCAAAATAGCGTAGGTAGCCATAGTCACCGACAAGTGATATTTGTAACCATATGCGAGGTCCAGGTGGTCGGAGGGACAAGGGGATCTAGGAATTAGCCGAGCTTCTCCTGGCCTGGCTCAGATCTAGAAGGGGGAGGGGAAGAAGGAAGAGGGAATGGTGGTGATAGTGATTCTAGAGAGGAAGATGGAAGGAGGAGGAGGAGAAGAGAAGAGAAGAGCACTCGTACCTGATCCTCACCACAATTTCTTCATTTTATCCCAACTTTGTGTTGGAGTGGGTGAGATTCCAACCTATGTGGAGAATACTCCGGAGTGCGACGAACGTCATCCGTGTGTCGGAGAAGCTTGGGGAGATGACGAGGCCATTCGGAGATGACGAAGAAGCTCAGGGGTGCATGGAACAACATTCTGGAACAAGGGAGACCGAATTCTGGCCGAGTTCGGTCCCCAGCCGAACACTGGCCGAGTTCGGTCCCATGGTTCCCGAACCTTTCTTCGGCTGCTATTTTAATTTTTACTCGCAAATACCGATTCTATCGAGTTCGGTCCGAACTCACTGTCGACGGGCTGAAGTTAAAATTAAGGTATTTTATACACCGCTGGATCGTATCCTACGGTCCAAGTTGGTTGCGGGATTGGGGAGTAAAAGTTAGGTTTTTTCTAACCCTAACATATGCAATAAGGAGAGAAAAAGAAGACAAGAGTGCCATTGCAACTTTGGAAAGAAGAAAGAAGGATCGCAGGCCATTTCAGAGGAGGAGATCAATTTCGGGTAACTTCGCATTGTCTTCTATCTTCGTGGTGTGATCTATTTTCTATTCCTAAGTGTTGTGGGGATCCGTGTTGGGCCAGGAGGAGCTTGTAGAGGGTGTATTCTCTTTATTCTATTAGTGGAGGTTATTTAGGGTTGGACTCCGATCTTTTCGTAGTTTTTTCCATCTGAATTTTTTACGTAAAAATCTCTATGTCTGCGATTTGTGTTTGGCATTTTTGGTTTGTATGTTTTACTCGATTCTCTCGCAGGTGCTATCTGGTTTGGAGAACGGTTTCCGCACTTTCGTTCCAAACAAAGTGGTATCAAAGCCAGGTTCTAAAAATTCAGAAGGGTATCAGTAGTTGACTGGCAAACCAGGGAGGAGATATGGACGCGAAGACGGTGCGCATGGTAAACCTGAACGGTACCAATTATTACTACTGGAGGAGCAAGATGAAGGATATGTTATTTTTCAAGAAGCTGCACCTGCCGGTATTTACTTCTGAGAGACCCAGTGACAATTTCAAAGAGGACTGGAAGTTCAAGTATATACAGGTGTATGGGTTCATCATTGTTCGTTGACGACAACGTGTACAACCACATTGCCAGTATTGAACACGCGAGGACACTGTGGGATAAGTAGAAATCTTTGTATGTGAAGAAGACTAAGGTAAATAAATTATTCCTGTTCCGGATAATGATGGGTCTGCGGTACAAAGATGGGGCATCTATTACGGGTCACTTGATTGAGTTCAAGGGCATGGTGGACTAGCTATCCTTTATAGGAGTCAAGTTCGGCGATGAGGTTCAGGGACTATGGCTGCTTTATAAATTGCCAAACTCGTGGGAGACCATACGAGTGTCTATGATCGCTTTTGCTCTGAAAGGCGTGGTCAGTCTGGAGTTTGCCAAAAGCGGGGTACTGAATGAAGAGATGCAGAGACGTTCTCACGGCACTTCATCCACATCCCACTCAGAGGTGCTGATTCAGAGAGCCGCGGAAGGGGTAAAAGTAGAGGTCCAGGCGGTGGAAAAGAAAAAAAGTACGAAAAGGTCCAAGAGTCGGTACGAGGACTCGGAGTGTTACCATTGTAGCAAGAATGACTACATCATGCAAAATTGTTCGCTTGGAAGAGAGAGAAGAATGGCGAGAACGTATCTCATAGCAGGGCACTATTTGCTACTTACACAACATGCAATTGTGGAGTATTGAAGATGAAAAATGGAGATGTATTGTCACGCCCTAGTCCCAAAATATTTGGGACCAGACACGTGGCAATGGCCAGCTGGTACGACTTCGTAGGGCTTTCCAATTTAATAGATCCCACAAAGCGCACTTACGTTGTCCACGGTCAAGTGATCCAGTTAATAATCTAATTCTAACATGAAACAAGTAAACTAAATCTCAATCCATGGTAAATAAATCTCAAGAAGGAACGATACGCATTATCAGTCTGAAGTCCAATAATACATTCATTCGAATAGGCCAAAAGAACAATATCGGCCTATAAACACTAGGCTATAAAAGTAGAATCAAAAATAGAAAATAGTAGATGACTGTAATAGCTAAAAATGTAAAGATACCTGCAATAATGTCCACACTCCACTAGATCAAGCATCATGCAAACTACTCAAATAACCTGGAAGGGAATTAGGTCCTCAGAGGGATGTAACAAGATACAAAAAGTACATGCCATAAAGTAAATACTGTGTAAACTCGAGGGTGAACTAACCAGCTAAGTAAAATGCACTTAAAGACAACCTTGGTACGTATGGGTAGGTAAAAGGTATAAAGCATAGAGTCGAGCCAGAGGCTAAGTATCTGGCATTAGCTGTAAACTGGATGCTAGAAGTATATGCTGACTACATCACCGATCATGATAGCGCGTAGCTAGTAACCTCTATCGGATGTATCGACAAACATATACGCCCATAACCGGGTAACACTGAGCCCATAACCGGGTAACACATGGCCCATAACCAGGTAATACTGATGCTCACGACCCCGTAGTTTACTCTGAAACTACGGTAGCCAAATGTCTGTCCCATACGCCTACTAATTGTCTTCCCCGCCCAATGCCAATGTACAAGTCACGAATATTACGTGGAGATCTCGTACTATAATGCAAGTCACTAAAGAAATATACAACTAAGCTACATACCATCACACGTGTTGCTCACACCAATTGCCAGTCAAGCATGAAGCACGCGTCCCTACATGAACTCACTATGTGTCGTGCAATGATACGTGTCAAGGCCTAGGGAGTCATATTGATAACTCCACAACTTTAGGTGGGTCCACTAGACACTAGGTCAGACACAAGTCCTAACGTCAACGCCTTCGTTGACTGCACCCGAGTCTTTCTTGGACGCGCACAGTTGTATAATATTAAAATAATAAAATATGTAACTAATAATAATTGAATTTAAATAGTACAATATGGCAAGGTATACTTGCCTGGGTCCTCAAGTTGTGAGTACCAAAATCCTGCTCCCGAAGTCTCGCCCGAACGGTCCAGCGAACCTATACATATAATATAATATAATATAATATAATCATCAGTCATTATACTAGTACGTACAGGAAAGATAACTACGCTGCACTTAGAAACTGACACAAGGGGATCACAACCGGCAAACTAGCAGGGTCGAGTGTACACGCAACTAAAATGCACAAGGGTCACATCCTCAAATACCGTGAACAACAAGAAATTAACTACCAAAATATGCTACAATATCAAAATAACATATGATACAAAATACCAGTCCTAATTGACAGGGTAATATGCACAAGTCAGTTTTTTGTCTAAACACATAGGTCAACATAAGTATTCTTAATAAATAACCAAGTTCTATGAGGTATTCACTAATACTAATATTATTCTAAAACATGCACACCTGTACATATTGCACTAGAGTTCACAAATACATAGGCCTATGCAACAACATATGAAGAAGTAGATGGGCAAGTCCAAACCTAGGCATGCTCGTGTTCAGGAGGGGACGATGTCCGCTGCATGAGGGGGCCGGTCTCCGGTGGTGCACAGTAGCAGCGACAACTACAGCGACAGCAGCGGGTGGTGCTCTGGCCATAACAGCGCGTAGCACACTGGTAGCAGCTCCTGCTTGGTGGCGGGTTGCTGGCGATGGCTGTGGCTAGAGTTGGTGTTGGTGGCTATGGTGGTGGTCGTGGGGACGATGGGGTGGCGGGTAGGTCGTGGTCGGGGAAGAAGGGAGGTGAGGTCGGGTGATGGTGTTGGTGATGGTGATGTTGGTGACGACGATGGTGATTGGAGTGTTGGAGATGGTGACAATGGTGGTCGTGGTGGTTGTTGTTGGTGGTGGAGACGGTGAGGTGGGGATGATGGTGGTAGAGACGGTCGGGGTCGAGGGAGACGGGCAGTAGAGATGAATGAAGCGGGGAGTCGGGTGGTGGCTGCGGAGGGTGTGCTGGTGAAGATGATATGGTGTTGGTGACGGTGGTTGCGACGATGATGTCGGTGGTGATGACGGTGGCGGTGGTGATGGTGATGATGGTGGCGGTGGAGATGGGTGGCTATGGTGGCGGTGGGGGTGACTGGGGAAGAAGGAGAGTCAGGAAAGAAGGTGCGGGATGGTAATGGTGATGGTGATTAGGTGAATGGAGGAGGAGGAGGAGGAGGAGAGTGGCGGTGGTTGTGGTGGTTGAGGGTGACTGGTGGTGCTGTGGCGGCGGGATGGCCAAGGTCGAGGTCGAGGGGGCAGGCAGTGGAGGAAGGTGGTCGGAGTTCAGAGAGAGGGCGGTGGCCGGGTTGGAGAAGGTATAGTTGTAGTTTTTAGGGTTTTGGGTGAGGATATTGGCTGTGGGTTTTATGAGAGAGAGAGAGGTAGGTGTTTAAGTAGAAGAGAGAGAGAGGGTGCTCACCTTGGGATTAGGGTCGGCTGTGGGTTTCTCCTAGAGATGAGGGAAGCTTCTACATGAAGAGTGAGCGGCTAGGATGATGTGGGTTTGAATGGAGGGTGGAGATACAAGGAGAAAAAGTTGCATGAAGTACAACAAATGGAGAGAAAATTTTGGGTGGACCGGTTAAAGAGGGGGGGCATGATTTCTTCATGACTTGGATCCAATGGGAGGTGGACACCTCATTGCATTTTCGCATAAAGGTCCCTAACAATTAAGAAATTGCACAAATAATATAAATTGGGATTGGATGAGGAAAAACACCATGTTTGGTGTGATATAGTTAGTTAAAATGGTGTGTGGTGTTTAGTATAAACCTTGAGGGTGTTTGATAATAAACGGAAGAAATAAAACTAGGTTTATACGAAACCCTTTTTTAGGTTTACAAACAAGAAGTACTATTAATCCTATGCGAGAATGTTAAGTACAAAATTTAATCTGGATAAATATTGCTATAGGAGTCTGATCTGCAGTCGATCACTTTGTCCCTTGGACCACACGATGATGAAGAAGTGCTGTAGAAGACGGAGAAGCTTCAAGGATTGCAAGAAGGAGTGGATGCTCGATACCAAATTCGTCGATCACTACTCTCGGTCTGATCTCTTCTTTCTCTGTTCTTCGATTTCTTCGACTTCTATTCTCCGAGTTTTTGACCTTGGACCTCTATCAATAGGGGTCTCTATTTATAGGATTTTAGTGACAGTAACTGTCCAGTTGGCGTAGAAGCCGGACAGTGGAGAGTATGGTACTTTTTACGCGGCGGTTATAATAACTGCCATCCACGTATAGATGATCTTCTGAATCTGCGTGTGACGTATGTCCTATGATGGGATAATGCGTATAACTGCTACGAAGATCACGGCATGCAAGCCACGTAGGTAACCGTCCCTTGCGTAGAAAAGGTTGGCGTAGAAGCCAATAACTGTCACCATGCCGTAGAAGCCAAATAGTTGTCAGGTTGGCGTAAAAGCCAAGTAGTTGTCGAGTTGGCATAGAAGCCAAATAGGCGTAGAAGCCTGATGATACATGGATAGGTAGCTAGCATAAAAGATAGCTGATCCTCCTTCTTTGACTGAGGTTTTGAGCATATTCTGGACCAAATAGCCTTATCACGCACAAATGCAAATATAGCCTGACTTGGCGTATTCCGAGGAGATAGCATACGATGTACTCCTTATAGCATAAAATAGCCCGGTGGCATATTTCAAGGAGATAGCGTACAACGTGCTCCTACAACTGAAATTAGCCTGATGGCATAATATGCAGAGGTGATGATGTGGACGTATTAGCCGTAATTATGGCTCGCCCAGTCTTTGAAATTAGAACCAAATATCGTGCATTAAATGTAGAGATCTGCCCCCATTTTGCGTATTAAATGCAGAAACGTGCCTCGAGTTCTGTACGAAGAGCAGCTTTTGACGTGACAGTTTTGTTTTGTCTTCTACTGAGCGTAAAAGCTCTCATCTGTCTGTGTAAAACTAGGCAGCGTATTCCCTTGTATTCGTAAAAGCACTTTGTATCAAAGAAATGTCACTAAACGACGGTTTGGGTCTCTGTGCCCCACCATCATTACAGCCGTCGTCTGGATAGTTGTGCAGTACTCGTTGTCAGGAGTCAGGTTCACTACATGATCTGACAGGTTCATTAGATGAATACGAAGAGTTTTCCCGTACGACTTCCTACTGCATTAAAAGCGAGTTGGTTTTAAGTCAAAGTGGCGATGTAACAACCTTTTTACGCTGAAGCAGCCTGGAAAAACTGCATTACGCGGATTGTCCTGGGGCTTATATTTTACGACGTACTAGCGATGAAGCCCTGTTGTACGCCGATGGCTCTGAAGTCATATTTTACGCCGCCCAGCACTAAAATACTGCGTATAACTCTATAGCGCATTTTTCATGCTTCTACAAGACCCCCTTCAAATTTTTTAAATTCCTCATAATTTGAAATACTTTGAATGAAGCATGAAACGGTCAAGTCTGACTCGTTCCTCGAGGCTGATTTCTTGGCAAATTTTTGGGGATTTGTTGGGATTCGATGTATTCTCTTTTGCCTATAAAAAGGCTGATGAGTTAACTTGTTCTTCCCATATTTCCTTCACCACACAGAGATGATTGCCGGAGTTCGTCGGGTCGACTTGAGGAAGAAGAAGATCATACTCTTCCAGCATGTAAGAAGCCAAAAAAGAAGGCATCTTCGAGCAAATGTCCTCTACAACGATGGATAATGGAAGGATATCATAGCTTCCTTTGCTCGGGATAATCAGCAACTTCATATGGTGATTCGTTCAGGAGAGAGGAAGGGTCACATTAGACCACACAGCTTGTAAGCTGTATTTTCTCCCGTTGTTCGTGGATGAGGGCAGACAAACTAGCCATGTCTTCCAGTATTGAGTTGGGTCTAAAACCTCAACTCAATCTGTCATGGTGTATGGAGGATGGACTCTTGAATAATTTATATAGGCCCAGTTTTGTATCCTCCCGTCATTAATCATTTTCTTGTTCATCGACTGTGGAAGTCGATAAACTGCTGTAGAAAACGAAAAAGATCTCTACCAATAAGAGAACCTGGCAGAACAGACTCTTGGTGTGATCCTTTAAATGAGGATAAGAAACCCTTTGTAGACGGGATTTCCCTCATATGTAATCATGAAGATGAAAAACCCTTTGTAGACTGGATTTTCCTCATATATAATCATGATTAATAAAATCGTCTTCTTTTTTGCATCTGATGATTTGCCATATTCTTTGCTGTGATGAAGTTTGAATATGTATAGCTTCGCCACGTCTGAATAACTTTATGCCGACTCTGATAAAAAGAGTATCTGATCTCGTCCCGTCTTTTACGCATAACTGATGACGCGTAGAAAACTGCTTAGCATTTAAGTCGAATATCCGAACTGTTATGCTGTTTTGAACGAGAAATTACGTAGAATTCTGAACTTGTCACTTCTCTGATAAGAAGAATTCTTGTTCAGACCATCATCTTCAAGAATGATTTCCCGAAAATCCCTTGAAATAGGGCGAGAAATGGCTGTAAAAACTGAGTTATCATCTTGAACTGTAGAGATAATATTCAGACTGGATTTTGAATGAACTTCCAATCGACCCAAGAAGAAGAGTCATTTTCCATGCTGAACTCTGTATACTTTGGGTACTTGGGATATTTTGAGGCCAAGAAGGAGTATCTTCTGCATGAACCCTTCTAGTTTGCCGTCATGAGAATTATTCAGATATACGCATACTCTGGCCTGCGTATTTTAAGATATACAGAAAGTCAAAGATCCGTAGTGTATATGAGTGTAAAATCGTAAGTTTGTAGCCTCTCGAGCGTAAAAGCTGCTGAGCATAAGAGTATTCGGGCGTAGAACTGTAGATTTATAGCCTCTGAAAAGAAAACTTTCGAGCGTGAAGTCGTAGATTTGTCGCCTCTGAGCGTAAAAAGCCTCTGAGCATGATATCATATATTTGTAGCCTCTGAGCGTGAAGTCGTAAGTTTGTAGCCTCTCGAGCATAAAAGCTACCGAGCGTAAAAGCATCCGGGCGTAAAACCATAGACTTATAGCCTCTGAGCGTAAAACCATAGATTTGTAGCTTCCCGAGCGTAAAAAGCTCCTTGGCATAAAATCACGAATCTGCTCTGCACGAAAACTTTTTGAATTCGCTGATTGTCTGCCTTCCCTGACTAATAGGCTGACGTAGTCCCCAATCATAACCGAATATTAAATATCGGATTTGGTTAGGGATTCGAGGAGTCCATCTGAACTCTATAAATACCCCAAGACCTTCAGAGAAAACTTTTTATCTGTCTTTTGTAAAAGAAAACCTTCGTCTCTTTGAGTATTCTCCTTCGTTTCTTCTCTGAGCATTCTGAGTTTTTAGCAATGGCACCAAAACCAATCTCCTCCTCTAAGGGAAAGAAGGCTGCCTCCTTTTCTCGCTCCTCTGCCCAAGCAAGAGCGACTCCCATCAGGCAGGGCGAACCTCGCTCTGAACGAAGTGTCCCACCATCAAGCTGTGCACCGGGCGTTATAGGTAAAGCTTTTGGGATGACAAGAACAAAGAAAACCCTTCGCACACATTGTACGTGAATGCGCTAGGTCATCTTCTGTGCTGAACGCCTCTTTGAGGAAGATGATGCACAGAGATGTTTCATCTTTTACGCCCACATTTCTAATGTGTCAGCGTAAAAACTCTATATTTTTGCAGTCTGGCGTAAGAGCTTTGACTGTCGAAATTTGGCGTATACTACAAATTTTGGGTGTTACGCTCTGGATGAAAACTCCGGCGTAATAACTCAAACTTTGGCAATCTGGCATAAAACACAAACTGTCAGATTTTTGTGTATACTGCCAATCTTGAATTTTACGCCTTGGAATAAGATTCCAGCGTAAAAAGTCAAGTTTTTACAGTCTTGGCGTAAAAGCACAGACTGTTGCTCTTTGGCATAAGCTGTAAGATTGTGAGGTCTAGTATAGAAACTGACGTATTTTTCTTGCACTTTGTAGTTAACTTGCAGATATCTCCGTTGGCTGAGGTGATGGGTTCTGCTGCTGTGATGCTGCACTCCAATTACCTAGATGATTTGTCCCATGTGACATTTCCTATTTCTGGACCCCAATATCCTGAAGGAAGGAGAATCCTGATATCGTCTCAAGGAGAGCGAATGCTGTTGAGCATGATCAACGGAGAGCCGTTGCGTACATAGACGGGGCAAAATACATAAAACCAGCTTTCCTCTTCGGGGATATGATCGATAAACAATTCCAGACGAAGCCCAAGAAGGAAGACTGGGTTTTTACTGTTGGGGGCATGGTCATGTACCTGCGCAAGATGCTGAGGGATTATCCTATCTCGGCATTCTTCCATGCCACGCATCCCAGGAGGATGTCGTAGACTCTGACCCCTAATCTTCACGGCCAGCCGGAGAAGATATTTTATCAGAAAGGGTCCGACCAAGGGTCATTGGTAAGCCGCCCTTTAGGCCCTGTAATGCCTTTCAGGGGATTATATCCGGGCAGTGTCCCGAGTGAAGACACTTCACTGCTCCAACCAGTCCAATTACCGACTTTCTGCAATGATTTTATGGGGCATGGAGGAGTATACCCCAAGGTTAATCCTCAGACCAATGGGTGGGTTACCCCTACAAATCTTCGATGGGCTCGTTTAGCTGCCTGGGCCCTGAAGCATTTTCAGACTGAGCTGGAGAGCATTGGTCTGTACGCGACTGTGAGTGCTACCAGTGTTGGGTTACCTCTCAACCCCAACCTATTCTTGGCTTTGATGGAGCGATATATCTCGCTCACTGGGACTTTCGCCACTCTACTGGGGGAGTTGGGATTGGCCCTTCACGAAATGGCAGAGATTTCAAGACTGCCAATAGGGGATACTCCTTATGAAGAGTATGTTCCCACAAACCGGGAGCGGGGGGATACAAACCCTCGGGAGGTGGCAGTATGCCAGGAGTTGATGAGCCATTACCTTGCGTACACCGCCTTCTATAATGAGCCCTCTGATCTGGCTCATACCAACAAATGGGCATCCTATCTCTTCTTCTATCAGGCTAGAGATGCTAAGCCAGACAAAGTCGTGGATAGTAGGGATAGGCCTTTGAGCCTTCTGAGCGTGCTTAATGCTCAAGTAGTCGATGACCTTATTGAAGACGCTAGGGCTTCAGATCGAGTCCTCGACGAAGGGATAGGGAAATATCCTGCAGGCACTAAAGCCTACAGTTATTTGAGGCATTGTCGCAGGCCTCTGTCAAGGAAAGCTCAACTGGCTGGCTTCCTCTCTGTATGGCTGCGCCGATTGGTAGTACCAGGCCTTGCATCTTCGGATCACATTCACCGTAATACCTTATGGCCTACAGTATGTTTGGTATTTGGGGCAAGACTGGGCTTGCTCCCTGCCATGGTATGTCGCATACAAGCTGGACTAAGGGCCATTACTGATGGGCTGTTTGCCGATGAAACACGGCGTGACAGCTTTCCCAGGGTAGAATTACCGTTCCTGTATTTGATGGGATGGTTAATTCTCCATAATCCCAGGGTGATGTCTCCCGGCTCTGGCAGTAGTTTGGGGAGTAATTTCTTGTTGAATTATAAGAATTCCACCTGGAACGTGATCACAATTTTAGATTGTCGGCGAGCGTTAAATTTTGCTCACAGTTGGAAGCTCTTCTGCACCGTCCCCACTGTACATCTCAATCAACAGGGGAGCAGGCTTCAGGACTCAGGTGAAGGGAAGACCATTCTTGTTTTTAATTGGTTGGTCTGTATTAGACCTTTCCATTTATTGTACAGAAGTGAAGACCAATGCTTCTTGGAGCCCTACCTGCCTAGTCGGTTCGCCAGGAAGTTTGGGTATGACCAATTGCACATGGGCAATGCCGTCACCAGCATCAAGTCCAGGGGTGGACTTATTGATGGAGCGAGAGGATGGCGGTACTTTATAATGGGTTGCACTGGAGCAGCTTTTACTCTGCCCGCGACTTCACTCACCATGGAATTGCGTATCCTCCACTCGTACACCCAGTTTTACGTGGCCATCGACACCTTCCATCGCGATTTTGATATGCGTGGAAGTTTTAGGATGCCCTCTTCTAAGTCCGCGGGAAGAGACAAAATCCCTTCAGTTTCCTCTGAAGGGTGAAGACTCTGTCAATCTAGATGAGCCATTGCTGACAGTACCGAGAGGCGAAATACCTCCGCCTGCAGATCCTCTGGTTATCCCTGGTAAGCGAAGGGCTCCTGTTCTGAATGAGACTTCCCCTTGCAAGAAAAAGAAGACTATTAGTAGTCCTGTCAGGACTTCCAGTCATGAGGCTTCTCGGAGTGAGCCTGCTGTTTCCCCTGTTGGGGACGATCCTTTGATTAGAGGTCCTTCGCCTATTAGAGAGGGAACCTCCACAATTCCGGCTAGCAGTGTCGGAGAATCTTTGCTCGAGGCGGCTGTCGCTGCTACCTCTTCAGGTAGTGGTACGAAATCGCCTTCGGAGCCAAGCCAAATAAGAATATCTTTATCCAGACCAGCAACGGGAGAAACTCCTGCCGCGTCTGTAAGTATACCCAGCGAGATTCCACCCAATGAGCCTCGAGTGGATCTCGGTGAAGACCTGGAAGAATATCTGCCAGTATCAGTTGGCACACCCCCTTCTCCATGTATGACAGCTCGCTTAGCATCATTAAGAAATAATTTAGCTGTACTGGCTGCAGACGCGACATATATACCATCGGCCATGGGTAAATGTCGTCTTTATGCCTGTTTTTAGAAAAATTAACATAATGTTGATATTAACTTTCTCTTATCTTCTTTTCAGGGGAAGACATCTACGGGGAGGGCAGCGTCGATGCAACTTTCGGCTTTGTTTTCGCTCTTGTCTATGACACGAAGGTGCCTAACTTTGAAGAGAAAACGTTTTCGGGTGCCGGCTCGCCCGAAATGATTCTGATATCTCGAGAGGAGGATGAGCCTGTCATTACGACTATAACTCCTTTGAGTACGCCAGCCACTTCGACCGTTGTTGGCGCTTCTTCTTTTGCCGCGCCATCTGTTGAGGCGACGACTGTGGCAACATCGTCTGCAGTCATTTCTGGAGGGGGGTTCTCCGATATTGCAGCCACTTCCAGCGTCCATTCGAATCTCACCCTATTAGTTGAGCAGTTTTCAAGCGTTTTCTATGCCACTTTGAAAATGCTGATATCGATGGTGCTGGAGAAGAATTTAGGCTTCGAGGCTTTGAAGACGTCCTCCAACTTCAGTATAGCGCAGATTAGATATTTCAATGATAATGACAGAGCTGATGCGCTAGAGCAAATAGTTAATGGTTTGGAACAACCCATTAATGATTATTTGCAGTTATCTCAAGACAGCATTGACGGTCTCGTTCAAGCTAGGTATGACTCCTTAACTGCAGAGCTTGCTGGATAAATAGAATCTCTGAACAAATCTGTCCAGGAACAGCAGCAGATGGATCAAGAGTGTGCCTAATTGGAGTATGTCATTCCCCAGCTGACTCAGTGCGAGACCGAATATGAGGAAGAGACAGCGTGTAGGCCCCTGATTTTTCAAAAAATATTAAATTGGGATTTTTCACAATTTTCTGGAATTTTTTGGGAATTTTCTGTAACTAAAATCAGGGTTTTTAATTATTAATAAATAATATTAAAATATTATGGAAATAATATTTTTGGGTGTAAAATGGAAAACTGGACTTAGGGTAATTTTTCTAGAATTTATTGAACCCCGGACCTATTTTTAATTACCTAAAAACTAATTAATTTTAATTATTATTATTATTATTATTATTATTATTATTATTATTTTTACCGGCCCAAGCCCAGCCCGCTCAGCCGGCCCAACACCCGGCCCAGTCCCCTCCGGCCCAATCACTAACGGGTCGGGTCGGGTCCACCTGAACCCGACCCGCACCCGAACCCAAACCCCCAGCCCAGCGACCCGGTCGATTCCCCCTCCGCGTCCGGCGCCGCCGCCGCGCCACGATCCCGTGTCCACCGCCGTTTCTGCCGCCCGCGCTCCGCCCGACCTTCGCCTCGCCCGGAGCGCCACCGCCTCCTCTCCCCTTTTAAAAACCCTAACCCGGCCGCCCCCTCGACTCCCTCACCCACTCCGCCACCGCCGGCTCAGCCACGAACCACCGCCGCCCTCCCGCTCCGGCGTCGTCGCCTCACCGCCACGCAGCTGCTCCCCTCTCCTCCTCCTTCCTCCTCCCCTCCGGCGTCGAGCCACAGCAGCCAGCAGCAGTGGCCGAGCTCGCCTCCGGCAGCCGCTGCCGACCGTCCCCGCTCCCCCGGCGAGCCGCCCTCGGCCTCCCTCCACCGCAGAGCCACCCAAGCCGCCGCAGCTCCGGCCGCCTGAGAGAAAACCCTAACCCTAACCCAATTTCCTAATTTTCGTGTCGGCGTGTCGGACACGACACGGACACGAGAAAAACTCGATTTCTGAGCCCTGTTCAGGTACTCATATCTTTCTCCTCGCTGCCCCATTTTTAATTCCGTAAATTGCGTTACGAAGCCTGTATGACCCTCTCGGTGCCCGGACAAACAGCTCGGAGCACCGCGTCCTGTGGTGATCGCACACCGCGATCCAAAAATAGGAAAAACCAGACCCTGTTTCACCCGGGAATTGAGTACGCTCCGCCAAATGGGACAACTTGGTCGCGTGCGGTCTTCACAGATACGTGCGCATCGTTGATACGGACATGTAGGATTTCACGGAAGCTGATTCGGGTGTGCATGCACACCGAAATCAACGCGTATCCGCGGACACTGCCCGTATTCGCCTTTTCTGAATTAAGCCCTAACTTCCTGTACATACGTCGGATCGAAACGAAACTTGCACCATCGGACTCGTAGCGATACACTGGTCCTGTGACCCATGTTTGGTTCGATTCTGAGAACGTTGACGAAATCGCGTGTCGTGGGCCCCACAGGCCCCGCTCGACGGGCGATTTTGTGATCGGCTCATCGGAATCCAATTCTGGAAGTTCCGTTGGGTTCATATCATCGTTCCTGACCTGTTGACACTAAGTTTGGTGAATTTAGAGACCTTTGACCCTGACACATTTTTCGGTGCAAAGCGGGCCCACATGCGGACCCCGTTTTGACCCGAAACTGTCATTTTTGTCCTTGTCTCCAAATTCGACCCAAGGACAGGCGTTTTTAGCTATTTGATATCTTCTGAGCATGATGGTAATGTTTATTTTAGCATCTGGACATATTTACGGAAATTTCCCCGAGATACATACTATAATTGGATCCAAACATCAGGCAAGTACCTGCACTTCAAGTTTGATTATAAACGGAAGAAATAAAACTAGGTTTATACGAAACCCTTTCTTAGGTTTACAAACAAGAAGTACAATTAATCCTATGCGAGGATGTTAAGTACAAAATTTAATCTGGGTAAATATTGCTATAGGAGTCTGATCTGCAGTCGATCACTTTGTCCCTTGGACCACACGATGATGAAGAAGTGTTGTAGAAGACGGAGAAGCTTCAAGGATTGCAAGAAGGAGTGGATGCTCGATGCCAAAATCGTCAATCACTACTCTCTATCTGAGCTTTTCTCTCTCTGTTCTTCGATTTCTTCGACTTCTATTCTCCGAGTTTTTGACCTTGGACCTCTGTCAATAGGGGTCTCTATTTATAGGATTTTAGTGACAGTAACCGTCCAATCAGCGTAGAAGCCGGACAGTGGAGAGTATGGCACTTTTTATGCGGCGGTTATAATAACTGCCACCCACGTATAGATGATCTTCTGAATCTGCGTGTGACGCGTATCCCATGATGGGATAATGCGTATAACTGCTGTGAAGATCACGGCATGCAAGCCACGTAGGTAACTGCCCCTTGCGTAGAAAAGGTTGGCGTAGAAGCCAATAACTGTCACCATGACGTAGAAGCCAAATAGTTGTCAGGTTGGCGTAGAAGCCAAGTAGTTGTCGATTCGGCATAGAAGCCAAATAGGCGTAGAAGCCTTGTAGGCATAGAAGCCTGATGCTGCATGGATAGGTAGCTAGCGTAAAAGATAGCTGATCCTCCTTCTTTGACTAAGGTTTTGGGCATATTCTGGACCAAATAGCCTTATCACGCACAAATGCAAATATAGCCTGAGTTGGCATATTCCGAGGAGATAGCATACGGCGTACTCCTTATAGCTGAAAATAGTCCGGTTGCGTATTTCATGGAGATAGCGTACAGCGTGCTTCTACAGCTAAAAATAGCCTGATAGCGTAATATGTAGAGGTGATGATGTGGACGTATTAGCCGTAATTATGGCTTGCCTAGTCTTTGAAAATAGAACCAAATTTCGTGCATTAAATGTAGAGATCTTCCCCTATTCTGCGCATTAAATGCAGAGACGTGCCTCGAGATCTGTACGAAGAGCAGCTTTTGACGTGACTGTTTTGTTTTGTCTTCTGCTGAGCGTAAAAGTTCTCATCTGCCTGTGTAAAACTAGGCAGCATATTCCCTTGTATGCGTAAAAGCACTTTGTATCAAAGAAATGTCACTAAATGACGGTTTGGGTCTCTGTGCCGCACCATCATTACAGTCGTCATCTGGATAGTTGTGCAGTACTCGTTGTTAGGAGTCAGGTTCACTGCATGATCTGACAGGTTCATTCGATGAATACGAAGGGTTCCCTCGTACGACTTTCCACTGCATTAAAAGTGAGTTAGTTTTACGCCAAAGTGGCGATGTAACAACCTTTTTACGCCGAAGCAGCCTGAAAAAACTGTATTACGCGGATTGTCCTGGGGCTTATATTTTACGCTGTACTAGCGTTGAAGCCCTGTTGTACGCCGATGGCTCTGAAATCATATTTTACGCCGCCTAGCACTAAAATACTACGTATAACTCTACAGTATTTTTTTTATGCTTCTACAAAGGGTATGAGTCAGGGTTTGGATTGGTGTTGGGTCTAATTTTGGGTTAGATTGGGTCCTTACACCAATTTAATTAAAATTAGTGTAAGTTGTGCTCTTTAATTAATTGGAAATGCATAGGATTAAAATTGGATGGAACACAAGTGTCATGGACGTAGTAGACTCAGAATAGAATATTGTCATAAATTAGGTTTCATAAAACGGGTCAAGGTTGTGTCTCAAATTTCGATTAGAACGGACAAAGATGCAAAGTTGAATTTATTTGGATTTAAGAATGGACGTTTGTAAAGAATATTATGTGATTAAACTGAAGCACAAGAGAGGGTATTTATGAGTTACACAAAGGTCAGAATGGAAGGTTGGCACATCTAGGAAAAGTTTGTAAAATTTGTTTGGAGGCAAATGCTAGTGTAACACTCCAAATATCGAAGCAATGGTAAGGTGCACAAAGTGATATGAATATTGTGTACATTAATCTAAAATATTATGTTCTAATTCTAAATGGCTTAAAACTAACCCTAGTCGCTCTATCTAAGCCAGGTAGACCTAAATTTAGTCAAGGGGGATTACAATCTACCCAACTTATAAGAATTTTGTCCTCAAAATTAAAATAAACACATAATAAGCTATAAATTATCGAGCAATGCTACGGACATACCTAGGACTGGTGGAGCTGGCCTCTGCACTATCTGTTCTATTGACACACTGGAAACACTCCTAAGCTGATATTGGTTTGATCTGTACCGCAAATACTGTCCTAACCTTCCTATGCAACTAGGACGGTTAATATCTCAACATTCTTTCATAGGTATAATATCATTATCCTATAATATCCATATTGAAATCCTGCGTCCTAACTTCTTATAATCGCTCTTAGCAGCAACAAGTCTAATCTAGCTAGGCAGTCATACCTAGTCTAGAAGCTCAACTCAAACAATTCCTAGGAGAAGTATATGTAATAAAATATAACATAAGTCTCTACTCAATACATAGTACTAAGAATATATAGAAATTATATAATAATTATCTATTCAATCATTCTAAATACCCTAGAATAAAAGGCAACCAATAATAATAAGAATACCAATCCTAAAATCTAAAAATCCACCGGCTAGGGTAAATTGAAAACATGTTCCCATATATCCACCTACTACTAAGGATTTGGTCAAACAATCTTACACCCTAATAGTCAAAAACCTAAATCCCTAGCGCAAAGTAGTTAATGTGTAATCCACAATATTCAGCTTATCATTCCTATAGGACTTTTATATTTTATTTACACTCATTATCCATGCTACATGGATTTCATCTTATTACAACTTTCCATCTATTATAGACAATTCACTATCTAACTCAAGACTATAACATATATCAAAACTCTCATCCTTTAACCCATTTGTCTAGCTCAGATACTAGCTCAACTACTCGAATTTTCAAAGGTGAAACAACGAGCCCAATAGACACTGGAAACCCAAATAAGTCAAGTACATCTAATCTAATTTGAAAGTTATAATATAGTACTCAAGTTATCTCATCATCCAAATATTGGGTCTAGCAAGCTACGTCTAACAATCTACCTATCTGTTTTAACTTAGTCATATAATCATCATTATCTAAAGGGTGGAAAATTTTCTAGGTCTGGTACTGTAAGTCACAAGGCAACTAGGGATTAACCACTATGGTTTGCTACCTAAAGTATTATTTCATAGCCTATTTTTATTAGTATCTTATAAACTTCTTCTAGATGTGGGTCTAAAGTCCTGTCTTGTCAAGTTCATAATGTCATTCCTTGTATCACTACCATAAGACTACAACTAATTCCTAGCATCTAGCTATGTCTTTCCTAATTTATTCTAGAGCCTTAGAATCAAACAATCTTTCTAGCTTCTAATACTAGCTTCTAATACTTACAAATCTCTGCTACCCTAAGTAAGGGTAGGGTCTAGTTTTAAGTCTCTACTTTTATGTCTAATTCTTATGTCAACAGTCTATACTAGATCTAATAACAAGAAATAACTTATTAACCTTCTCTACCATGGTTAACCATCTACTCAAACATCCTATCAAATATGCCTTCTTCGTCTTGACGAGGATTTGCTCCTGGAGGAAATCACCATGCGCGAGCATCCATCTCTCTGAAATAAGGAAGATAAAAAACAATAATAACGATGTCCAGAGTAAATAAACGAATACAGTAATGAAGTCTAAGGGCGATAATCGAATACAAAAAGAGTTTTAAAATTAGTTACGGATTGAGATCTTATTCAACATTAATCCTAAGTTGCAGGCTCGTTCGGTACAGTAACAAAACCGAAATGATATGCTCTGACCTACCTAGGCCACCACTAAAACCATGTCATGCCCCAGTCCTAAAACGTATGGGACCAAACACGTAGCAATGGCCAGCTAGTACGACTTCATAGGGCTTTCCAATTTAATAGACACGACGAAGCAGACTTACGCTGTCCACGGTCAAGTGATCCAGTTAATAATCTAATTCTAACATAAAACAAGTAAACTAGATCTTAATATATGGTAAATAAATCTCAAGAAAGAATGATACACATCATCAGTCTGCAGCCCAATAATATATCCGTTTGAATAGGCCAAAAGAACAATATTGGCCTATAAACACTAGGCTATAAAAGCATAATAAAAAATAGAAAATAGTAAATGACTGTAATAGCTAAAAATATAAAGATACCTGCAACGATGTCCACACTCCACTAGATCAAACATCATGCAATGTCACGCCCAAGTCCCAAACTACGTAGGACTAGGAATACGTAACACTCCAGCCGTATGTATACGAACTCCAATATATGGAAACCATATACACACGTACGTTGTACATGAATATCCAATCCACAGTGGTAATATACTATCACAATAAGTCACACGCAATCTATATCTCATCCACAGCATAAATAATAGATAAATGGAAATCAATAACTGATATCAAAGAAGCAGTCTCAAAGTATGATAGTCGGATGGAAATAAATCCACTGTAAATCGACAATAATAAACTACTAAAGAGAGAAGAGAATAAACTCTATTATAAGAATAAATGTCTCGAAAAGAATAGCAACTAGAATCTCTAAACAGCTGCAATGGATCAAATATAATCCGAAGGTAATACCTCCTCAGACTGATAGCTAGCGTCAGGTCCAGGTCCATACTCTTGCGGGTACTCCTGCTCATATATATCTGGAAAGGGAACAGGTCCTCAGAGGGACGTAACAAGATATATATAAATATGCCAATAAAGTACTGAAATATAAACATCCATTGGGGTCGCCTAACCGTCTAAGTGAATGCAGTTAAGAACACCTTTCCCCACAAGTGAGCTATCTGGCTGAAAACTAGGATTTGGCATGGTTCTCTATTGGAGATCCAGGGGCCTACAAAGGCACGTCATCTTTCGAACACCGGTGGCCCGCTTGATAATAATAAAATATATAGTGGTCATCACCACCCGTATCTCCGGCGGAGAATCCGGGCGCACAATAGAAAAAGTATAAAGGAGCTCAAATGCGGTACTTGTTGTTCTCCCCACCCAATGCTCTAAGCATGTCATGTCCATGACACGATAAACCTCCAATAACTGCCAGGTCTACTAGCATGCAAAGTTTCTATTGGCAGTTATCTCTATCCGTCGCATGACCTATACGTACCAGTGGCCAACCGAGTACGTAAGTCCGTGTCCTACATGTGACTCACACTCGTGTAAGAATAGTGTCATGGCCAATGAAACATAAATGCCTCATGAATATGGGTAGTCTCAGAAAGTAGGTCCAATGCATATATATAAATAAAAATATAGTACGACGATACCGTCGTTGCACCCAAGTTTCCTTGGACGCGCAATTTATATAGCAGTTAAAATAAATTAACTAAAATAAACAGAAATAAACATGCATGCAACATATGGAATGTAAATACAGTACAATGGCAAGGTATACTTGCCTGACAAAAAATATGTAAAGTGTACACGCACAAATATTAAGGACACGGAACCTGGAACTAAGGCCTCCGAACAAACGTCTCCGGATGCTGAAATAAACATCACCAACGTTTCCGAAATGAGCAAAATAGCTAAAAAGCACTTTCCTTTCGTCCAATTTGGACACAGGGGCAAAACGGTAACAGTCTCTAAATGGGACAAATTATAGGTCAAACATTTCTAAATGTTAATACGAACCCAACGGTATGTCCAAATGTGGATTCCGATGAGCCGAACACAATTTCGTCCAAAAAGTCAACTTTGGGGCCCGCCAATTGGCGATTTGGTCAACCGTCTCAGAATTGCATGAAAATTGGGTCACAGGACCAGCGTGTTATCACGAGTCCAGTAGCGTAAGTTTCGTCGCAATCTAACAAGCATGCACAAAATGAGCACGACTTCTACAAAAGTTGCGACACGGGGTGTGTCTGCGGATACGGGCTGATTTCGGCGCCAAACGCTTCCGAATCAGTTTTCATAAATTTTTACGTATCCGGTTACACTGCGTGCACTGTTCGGTACACTTGGTACACGACAGAGTGGTCCCGTTTGGCGGGACATGCTCCGTTTCACAACTTTTGGAAATCTGTAAAAAGTGGGTTAGCGGGGTTTTGTGATGAATTTAATTATGTCTACATCAGTTAATAATCTTGGGTTATTTAACAAAAATTAAACTAGGTCAAGTGGTCTACGCATACCAAAAAGAATCACCGAATTCGGATCTCTGTGGTGGAAGATACGAACTCGGCAACATGGGTGGTCACCGCAGTTTTCTGCGATCCCAGAATTTGGTCTGCTTGCGCCAACTTTGGCGCTGATTTTGCCTAGGGTTTCGTGTTGTTCGAGTTCTACTAACACACAGATATGGAAGAGAGTTAAGGGGTGAGCATACCGGTGAAGACGGAGCGACGTTTGGTTGAGCGAGTCGACGGGAAGCAACTCCAGAACAAAGGTACCTCGTGTGGGAATCTGCAGTGGGCGGGATCGCGGTCGTCGGGATTGGTTTGGATGGACTGGCGGGGTTCTCTGGCTGCGGTGGCGGCTCTCTTTAGGTCTAGATGAGAAGAGGAGGGTCTGGATGATTATGTTAGGGTTTTAGAGGAATAAAATACTATATATATATATATATATATATATATATATATATATATATATAGGGAGAGAAGGTGATTTGGTTTGTGTCACGCCCCAATTTCGGCTAATCGATAATCGTCCCCCGGGCGTGATGCCGTGCACGCGTAGGGCGCGCGTGCACAAGGCCTTAGGCATAAGGATATTCTTTAGAACAATGCAACAGAGTAGACATATAAGATAACACAAGGTTGAGGCATAGAAAAGTTTCTCTTTTATTCATAATGAACATCTTTTTACATTGCTTGACTCAAAAGTATAAAATGCCCACGGGCTTACAAACTTGGACGCAAAATGAGATAGCCGATCCATACATTATGTCCCTTTACATAGATTTAAAAACGCAAAACCACCTTGGGTGCGAGTAAGCACCATCGCCTTAGCGATATTCAGCAACAGAGAGAGTGAAAGGCTTCTAGCTTGAGCCTCCAAAAGTCTTGGCTACGAACCGCCAAGGATCCCAAAAGTTCGGAGTGAGCTTCAGCTCCTCGCCGCGTCGCCTTGCGCCGGGGAACCTACTACAACGAGGGTCAGTACTTCGGAAAGTACTGGTGAGGGCTAGCTGCTCAACTTTACCAAGCTCAAGAGATGAGATCTAATGAGTATGCTACAATTATGTTCTTAGGTGGGTTTCTATTCTTGCCTAGATCAGATTTCATTTAGCAGATATGCAAGAACAAAATAATATAACTTCGCATGCCACCGTCCGGTGACTTTACCTGTCCCGTCTGAACCACCTGTACAACTTACCATAGCCTTCCCTGTCACGAAGACATAGTTAGTCTGCACAGTTTAAATATACACAAATTCCTTCTTTGTTGTTCTACCAGCCATCATGGGTTTAGTCTGGGCTGGCGGCGACGCTTGCAGCGCGGGTAGCTAGCCCCGCTACAATTCCCCGCTCCCAGTACTAAGAAAGTAGATTCCGCCCGGGTCGAAACGGCCCGGTGCCCCGGTACCGCTCGCAGGAACCTGGATCCCTTGTGCACAAGAATTCCCATGACCATTTCTATGACTCTACCTCATAGATTTACTTACTAACCATTTAAAGAACATCATGTATGAAACTGCTTTACTGTACTATCATAATCAACCAACAGTTATATGAAATAACATGCAGCAGTTTATAGAAGAACACTTTGAACTATCAATAGATACCAACCCATTAAACACCCAACGAACATGCATGCATCAATAAATTTATGCAAGGTTTGTATGACAAGCAATGGGTGTTCCAAGCCTACTTCTTATCTTATCTTGTTATCCAACTTGTTACTTAATTGGTATCGTTTGATTGAATGCCCAACTGAGTCAGTTTTATTATGAACAGAGCCCTTGGAAAGAAGGTGCTTATCGAAATAGAGCCACTCACAAGTTTGGTTGAATAGGAAGAAGAAGGAGAGACCCCTAAGACTCCGCTCGCGCGTCGTCTACACGATCACCTGCACGCACCAACGGATGATCAATACCTCCTGCTTCGGTCTCCAAGGCTCGATACGAAATGCGAAATCCTAAGAACGAAAGCAATGAAATCCATTGAAACCGTTCAAGAAAACGCAAGTCATAAAACCAATAAGAAGGCAACCAAGCGGCACGAAAACGGACAAGAAACCAATACAACGGAAAGGCCCCTCTCGACTCTGCCGCCGAGTCCATCCTCGAGGCACAATCCATTGTATATGGGACCTGATTCCGAAGAAACCAATCCATAACGAGGAAAGGATCTTAATTCAATCTGTCCCGTTTGGACGGTCGTAAGTATTTCTTGGCCGCGCTCCCCGAATAGGGGGAACGGGGCATTACATCATAACCATCCAAAAGAAAGTTTCATCCCGAAACTTAGGAATAGAACCTACCACTAAGGAATAATGAGGGGAACCTTTCCCTCATATCAGCTTCAAGTTCCCAGGTCGACTCCTCGACCGAGTGGTTCCGCCACAGGACGCGCACTAGCGAGACGGTTCGGTTCCGCAACTGCTTCTCTTTACGATCCAAAACTTGGACAGGCTCTGCCGCGTACGACAAGTCCGTTTGCAGATTCAACTGCCCCAAGTCGACTATGTGGTTCGGTTCGGGTCGTGTACAAACTTTCTCAGCTGTGAAACATGAAAAATATTGTGTACTTCTGATAGGGCAGGCGGCAGAGCAACTTGATAGGCGACCGGGGTAACCCGTTTGAGTACTTCAAACGGTCCAACAAATCTCGGACTTAGCTTTCCTTTTACTCCGAATCGCATGACTCCGCGCATAGGCGAGACTTTCAAGAACACGTGGTCCCCTTCAAAGAATTCAAGGGGGCGACGTCGAGCATCGACATAACTCTTTTGTCGGCTTTGTGCTGTCTTCAACCGTTCACGAATCAACCGAACCTTTTGCACGGTTTGTTCAACCAGCTCCGGCCCAAGGATTTGCCGTTCTCCGACTTCGTCCCAGCAGATTGGTGACCTACACTTCCGCCCATACAAAGCCTCGTACGGAGCCATCTCGATGCTGGACTGATAACTGTTGTTGTATGCAAATTCGGCCAGCGGCAGGTAGACGTCCCAACTTGACTTCGAATCGATCACGCAGAGGTGCAACATGTCTTCTAGTATCTGATTCACTCATTCCGTCTGACCATCGATTTGTGGATGATAGGCTGAGCTAAACTTCAACTTGGTCCCCATCGCCAGCTGAAGGCTTTCCCAGAACCGCGAGATGAATCGCCCGTCCCGATCTGATACTATAGAAACTGGCACTCCGTGCAGCCGAACTATCTCGTCAAGGTAGGTCTGGGCGAGGCGATCGGCGCTCCAAGTACTTTTGATGGCAATGAAGTGTGCAGACTTGGTTAACCGGTCGACGATAACCCAGATTGCGTCGTTCCCCCGTTGCGTCCTTGGCAGGCCAACAATAAAATCCATGCAGATGTGCTCCCACTTCCATTCCGGGATAGCAAGATTTTGCATCTCCCCGCCCGGCCTCTGATGCTCTGCTTTCACCCTTTGACAAGTTATGCATTGGGACACAAAGAGTGCGACATCTTTCTTCATGCCGTGCCACCAGAAGGTCGTTCGGAGGTTCTTATACATCTTCGTGCTCCCGGGATGGATCATATAGGCTGCGTAATGAGCTTCCGCAAGGATCTCCTTTCTAAGTTCTGAATCATCGGAGACGCATAGCCTTCCTCTCACCCGCAATGCTCCATTTTCATCTACTGCAAAGTCCTTCGCCTTTCCCGCTAGAATCTGCTCGTGCATCTTCCTTAGGAAAGGGTCGTCTTTCTGAGTAGATGTGACCCGCTCTATTAGGTTGGGTACGAATCGCATCTGAGCGACCCGCGCGCCACGATATCGAATTCGGAGTTCGATGCCCATTTCTTCTAAGTCCCTTCGTAACCTGCGATCGACTGACAGAGATCCAACGAAGATCCGACTCAAAGCATCCGCTACAATGTTCCCTTTTCCAGGCGTGTAGTCTATCGTCAAGTCGTAATCTTTTATCAATTCTAGCCAACGGCGCTGACGAAGGTTGAGGTCCGTCTGGGTGAATAGGTACTTTAAGCTCTTGTGATCAGTATAAATTCGGCAAGGCACTCCATAAAGGTAGTGTCGCCACAATTTTAAGCCAAAGACAATTGCCGCTAATTCCAGGTCGTGTGTAGGATAATTTTTCTCGTGCTTCTTTAGTTGCCTGGAGGCATAGGCTATCACTCGATCTCGCTGCATAAGTACACACCCCAAGCCTTGCCCGGACGCGTCGCTAAATATTTGGAATCCCGAGATCTCGTCTGGTAGTGCAAGTAACGGGGCAGAGGTGAGGCGATGCTTTAACTCTTTAAACGAAGCTTCGCAGTCGGCGGACTACTCAAATGCGACTCCCTTTTGTGTGAGGCGAGTCAGAGGTAGTGCAAGTTTGGAAAAATCCTTTACGAACCGTCTGTAGTAGCCCGCTAGCCCGAGGAAGCTTCGAATCTCGCTAACGGATGCAGGTCGCTTCCACTCGACAATGGCCTCCACCTTCTTCGGATCGACTGAGATGCCTCCCGCAGAAATGATGTGCCCGAGGAAAGATACACTACTTAGCCAGAATTCGCACTTACTGAGCTTAGCATATAGCTGGTTGTCCCGAAGAGTTTGTAGCACGGTCCGCAAGTGCTCTGCATGTTCTTCCTCACTCTTCGAATACACCAAGATATCATCGATGAATACTACTACAAACTTATCGAGATAGGGCCGGAACACGAGGTTCATTAAACTCATAAAGGCAGCGGGTGCATTGGTTAATCCGAACGGCATCACCAGGAACTCATAATGGCCATAGCGAGTTCGAAAAGCTGACTTTGGCACATCGTCTGGCTTGATCTTTAGTTGGTGATAGCCCGAACGGAGGTCGATTTTAGAGTATACCGTGGCAGCTTGCAACTGATCGAAAAGATCGTCTATTCTTGGAAGAGGATACTGGTTACGAATGGTTGCTTTATTCAATTCTCGATAGTCGATGCAGAGCCGCAACGAGCCATCCTTTTTCTTTACGAATAGTACGGGCGCACCCCACGGAGATACACTAGGCCGAATGTATCCTTTATCTAGCAAGTCTTGCAACTGTACTTTAAGCTCCTTCAATTCTGCCGGGGCCATTCGATACGGCGTCTTGGAAATTGGTCGAGTTTCTGGGAACGTGTCTATAGTGAACTCGGTCTCTCGATCGGGCGGCATGCCTGGCAACTCGTCGGGGAACACATCAGGAAAATCCGCCACAACGGGGATAGACTCAACGTTTGCGCAATCTTGCCGAGTGTCTCGAACGGACGCTAAGTACCCTTCGCAGCCGGAGTGAATCATCCGTCGAGCAGACATTGCTGAGATCACCATGCAGGTATTCGACGCTTTCGACTCAGGACTGCACGTGAAGCGAAACTCGATCTCGCCGGGCAAACGAAATACGACTTCCTTTTTCGCACAGTCGATTGTAGCTGAACAAGCGCCGAGCCAATCCATCCCCAGAATAAGATCGTAGTCCCTTATGTCTAGAACTATCGCATCTAATGACAATCTCCGTCCCCCGATGCAAATGTTACCTTCACGACAGACTAAGCGAGCCGATAAATCTACTCCCGAAGGAGTGCTAACACTTAGGTTTAAGCCTAGCGGTGTCATAGGGAATGTGTGTTCGGCGGCAAAATCTGTCGAAATGAAGCTATGCGTTGCACCAGAATCAAACAATACTCGAGCAGGTACATTATTAAAAAGTAATATACCTGACACCGTCGTGTTCGATGCAAGTGCCTCGTCCCGAGTCAAAGCATAGACTCGGCCCTGAGCGTTTTTTGGTGCCTGGTTTGCTCGTTGAGTTTGCCCCTGACCCTGAGCTGAGTCATTGTTCTGCTGCGGACGGTGTGAAGATGGATCGTTGGAACGTGTTGGACAATTACGAGCAATGTGGCCCACCTTGCCACACTTGAAACATCCTCCTCTGCCCGCGCGACATTCGCTGATGTGGTGTCCTGGCTTGTGGCAGTAAGCACAATTTTGTCCTTGCTTCTTTCCCTGATTCGAGTCTTGGGAGCCGCCGCTGTTGTTGTGGCGCTTATGCGCGTTGTTTCCTCCTGTGTTGGCAGGACGCTTGTGATTGTGATTTTGCACAGCGCCGGTGTTAACTGGAGGATACTGCGACTCTAGGGACAATGCATGATTCAAGGACTCCCGCATGGTACGATATTGAGTCACTACGACGTGAGCATGGATAGAAGGTCGTAGTCCGAGCTCGAACTTTTGTGCGCGACTTTCGGCATCGGCGAGCTGAGACTTGGCAAATTTTGCAAGTCGGTTGAATTCTGAAGCGTATTGACGCACCGTCATGTCCCCCTGCTTCAGTAGTGCAAACTCGTCTTCTTTTTCGCGACGGACGGCGGGTGGAAGGTATTCCTCCACGAAGGCCTTGCGAAACACAGACCAGGAGATAGCCGTTGTGCCAGCTTCACTCAAAATAGCTTGCTTGTGCACATCCCACCAATCATGTGCATTTTGTCGGAGCTGAAGCTGGGCACACGCTACTTTCTTGGTCTCGTCTAGGCACAGCGCTTCGAAGTGGTCCTCCAACTCAACCAGCCAGTCCATCGCTAAGGATGGGTCATCGGTGCCTTTAAACGTAGCACGGCACATCTTCTTAAATTCAGATATCGACACGATCGACCCATTCTCGCCTGAGGGTAAAGTACCTTGGGAATTCTGCGGTCCGGTGGCTTCAGCAACTATTGGCACGGTTGCGGGGACGGATGCAGAATGATTGTTGGCGACCATATTCGTCACCATTGTTTGCAAACTATTCATCTGCTTCTGCTGTGTATCCGCCTGAACTCGCTGCGCCACGAATTGAGCTTCAATCCGTGACTCAAACTGACTCTGCCGTAGTTCAGCTTGTTTCTGCTGCGTCTCCATCAAACGCATCATTCGCTCGAACGGATCGGCAGAGGGTGCGGCAGCTGGACTCCCAGAGCTGCCCGAGGTGCCTGAACTACTCGCTTGCACTTGCGCCACCATCTGCGCTTGTGCACCAGGCTCGGAAGTCGTTCCTTAAAAGGAAAGTAACTTGTATTAGTCTCAAGGTATATTATGGACTCACTGTATGGAACGTATCTCATTTTGGCCAAGCGATTTCAAGGGTCTACTCGGAAGGAACAAGGTCCTCTTTAGAAACTTTCTTTGTGAGATCAAAGGATCTGAAGCATGCTCTGATACCAATATGTCACGCCCCGATTTCGGCTAATCGATAATCGTCCCCCGGGCGTGATGCCGTGCACGCGTAGGGCGCGCGTGCACAAGGCCTTAGGCATAAGGATATTCTTTAGAACAATGCAACAGAGTAGACATATAAGATAACACAAGGTTGAGGCATAGAAAAGTTTCTCTTTTATTCATAATGAACATCTTTTTACATTGCTTGACTCAAAAGTATAAAATGCCCACGGGCTTACAAACTTGGACGCAAAATGAGATAGCCGATCCATACATTATGTCCCTTTACATAGATTTAAAAACGCAAAACCACCTTGGGTGCGAGTAAGCACCATCGCCTTAGCGATATTCAGCAACAGAGAGAGTGAAAGGCTTCTAGCTTGAGCCTCCAAAAGTCTTGGCTACGAACCGCCAAGGATCCCAATAGTTCGGAGTGAGCTTTAGCTCCTCGCCGCGTCGCCTTGCGCCGGGGAACCTGCTACAACGAGGGTCAGTACTTCGGAAAGTACTGGTGAGGGCTAGCTGCTCAACTTTACCAAGCTCAAGAGATGAGATCTAATGAGTATGCTACAATTATGTTCTTAGGTGGGTTTCTATTCTTGCCTAGATCAGATTTCATTTAGCAGATATGCAAGAACAAAATAATATAACTTCGCATGCCACCGTTCGGTGACTTTACCTGTCCCGTCTGAACCACCTGTACAACTTACCATAGCCTTCCCTGTCACGAAGACATAGTTAGTCTGCACAATTTAAATATACACAAATTCCTTCTTTGTTGTTCTACCAGCCATCATGGGTTTAGTCTGGGCTGGCGGCGACGCTTGCAGCGCGGGTAGCTAGCCCCGCTACAATTCCCCGCTCCCAGTACTAAGAAAGTAGATTCCGCCCGGGTCGAAATGGCCCGGTGCCCCGGTACCGCTCGCAGGAACCTGGATCCCTTGTGCACAAGAATTCCCATGACCATTTCTATGACTCTACCTCATAGATTTACTTACTAACCATTTAAAGAACATCATGTATGAAACTGCTTTACTGTACTATCATAATCAACCAACAGTTATATGAAATAACATGCAGCAGTTTATAGAAGAACACTTTGAACTATCAATAGATACCAACCCATTAAACACCCAACGAACATGCATGCATCAATAAATTTATGCAAGGTTTGTATGACAAGCAATGGGTATTCCAAGCCTACTTCTTATCTTATCTTGTTATCCAACTTGTTACTTAATTGGTATCGTTTGATTGAATGCCCAACTGAGTCAGTTTTATTATGAACGGAGCCCTTGGAAAGAAGGTGCTTATCGAAATAGAGCCACTCACAAGTTTGGTTGAATAGGAAGAAGAAGGAGAGACCCCTAAGACTCCGCTCGCGCGTCGTCTACACGATCACCTGCACGCACCAACGGATGATCAATACCTCCTGCTTCGGTCTCCAAGGCTCGATACGAAATGCGAAATCCTAAGAACGAAAGCAATGCAATCCATTGAAACCGTTCAAGAAAACGCAAGTCATAAAACCAACAAGAAGGCAACCAAGCGGCACGAAAACGGACAAGAAACCAATACAACGGAAAGGCCCCTCTCGACTCTGCCGCCGAGTCCATCCTCGAGGCACAATCCATTGTATATGGGACCTGATTCCGAAGAAACCAATCCATAACGAGGAAAGGATCTTAATTCAATCTGTCCCGTTCGGACGGTCGTAAGTATTTCTTGGCCGCACTCCCCGAATAGGGGGAACGGGGCATTACATCATAACCATCCAAAAGAAAGTTTCGTCCCGAAACTTAGGAATAGAACCTACCACTAAGGAATAATGAGGGGAACCTTTCCCTCATATCAGCTTCAAGTTCCCAGGTTGACTCCTCGACCGAGTGGTTCTGCCACAGGACGCGCACTAGCGAGACGGTTCGGTTCCGCAACTGTTTCTCTTTACGATCCAAAACTTGGACAGGCTCTGCCGCGTACGACAAGTCCGTTTGCAGATTCAACTGCCCCAAGTCGACTATGTGGTTCGGGTCGTGTACAAACTTTCTCAACTGTGAAACATGAAAAATATTGTGTACTTCTGATAGGGCAGGCGGCAGAGCAACTTGATAGGCGACCGGGGTAACCCGTTTGAGTACTTCAAACGGTCCAACAAATCTCGGACTTAGCTTTCCTTTTACTCCGAATCGCATGACTCCGCGCATAGGCGAGACTTTCAAGAACACGTGGTCCCCTTCAAAGAATTCAAGGGGGCGACATCGAGCATCGGCATAACTCTTTTGTCGGCTTTGTGCTGTCTTCAACCGTTCACGAATCAACCGAACCTTTTGCACGGTTTGTTCAACCAGCTCCGGCCCAAGGATTTGCCGTTGTCCGACTTCGTCCCAGCAGATTGGTGACCTACACTTCCACCCATACAAAGCCTCGTACGGAGCCATCTCGATGCTGGACTGATAACTGTTGTTGTATGCAAATTCGGCCAGCGGCAGGTAGACGTCCCACCTTGACTTCGAATCGATCACGCAGAGGCGCAACATGTCTTCTAGTATCTGATTCACTCGTTCCGTCTGACCATCGGTTTGTGGATGATAGGCTGAGCTAAACTTCAACTTGGTCCCCATCGCCAGCTGAAGGCTTTCCCAGAACCGCGAGATGAATCGCCCGTCCCGATCTGATACTATAGAAACTGGCACTCCGTGCAGCCGAACTATCTCGTCAAGGTAGGTCTGGGCGAGGCGATCGGCGCTCCAAGTACTTTTGATGGCAATGAAGTGTGCAGACTTGGTTAACCGGTCGACGATAACCCAGATTGCGTCGTTCCCCCGTTGCGTCCTTGGCAGGCCAACAATAAAATCCATGCAGATGTGCTCCCACTTCCATTCCGGGATAGCAAGATTTTGCATCTCCCCGCCCGGCCTCTGATGCTCTGCTTTCACCCTTTGACAAGTTATGCATTGGGACACAAAGAGTGCGACATCTTTCTTCATATCGTGCCACCAGAAGGTCGTTCGGAGGTTCTTATACATCTTCGTGCTCCCGGGATGGATCATATAGGCTGCGTAATGAGCTTTCGCAAGGATCTCCTTTCTAAGTTCTGAATCATCGGAGACGCATAGCCTTCCTCTCACCCGCAACGCTTCATTTTCATCTACTGCAAAGTCCTTCGCCTTCCCTGCTAGAATCTGCTCGTGCATCTTCCTTAGGAAAGGGTCGTCTTTCTGAGTAGATGTGACCCGCTCTATTAGGTTGGGTACGAATCGCATCTGAGCGACCCGCGCGCTACGATATCGAATTCGGAGTTCGATGCCCATTTCTTCTAAGTCCCTTCGTAACCTGCGATCGACTGACAGAGATCCAACGAAGATCCGACTCAAAGCATCCGCTACAACGTTCCCTTTTCCAGGCGTGTAGTCTATCGTCAAGTCGTAATCTTTTATCAATTCTAGCCAACGGCGCTGACGAAGGTTGAGGTCCGTCTGGGTGAATAGGTACTTTAAGCTCTTGTGATCAGTATAAATTCGGCAAGGCACTCCATAAAGGTAGTGTCGCCACAATTTCAAGCCAAAGACAATTGCCGCTAATTCCAGGTCGTGTGTAGGATAATTTTTCTCGTGCTTCTTTAGTTGCCTGGAGGCATAGGCTATCACTCGATCTCGCTGCATAAGTACACACCCCAAGCCTTGCCCGGACGCGTCGCTAAATATTTGGAATCCCGAGATCTCGTCTGGTAGTGCAAGTAACGGGGCAGAGGTGAGGCGATGCTTTAACTCTTTAAACGAAGCTTCACAGTCGGCGGACCACTCAAATGCGACTCCCTTTTGTGTGAGGCGAGTCAGAGGTAGTGCAAGTTTGGAAAAATCCTTTACGAACCGTCTGTAGTAGCCCGCTAGCCCGAGGAAGCTTCGAATCTCGCTAACGGATGCAGGTCGCTTCCACTCGATAATGGCCTCCACCTTCTTCGGATCGACTGAGATGCCTCCCGCAGAAATGATGTGCCCGAGGAAAGATACACTACTTAGCCAGAATTCGCACTTACTGAGCTTAGCATATAGCTGGTTGTCCCGAAGAGTTTGTAGCACGGTCCGCAAGTGCTCTGCATGTTCTTCCTCACTCTTCGAATACACCAAGATATCATCGATGAATACTACTACAACGTGGGGGGTCTGGATGTTGGAATAAAAGGGGTACTGTAGCTTTGTGGGAATGGGAATGTGGTTCGTTTGCTAAGTTTTGCTTAAGTTTGGTTGCTTTAAGTTGGAATGGTTGTTATATTAGTTTGCTTATAGTTGCTTTAAGTTGGAATTACTTTATTATTATTAGTTTATTATTTTCTTTTCTTTTTTTTTTCTTTTTTCTTTTTCAATATATATATGCAAATATATATTTGTGTATATATATATATATATATATATATATATATATATATATATATATATATTCTCATAAGAAAAATTATAGATAATATTAATGCACACCGTTAAGCTAGCAACTGCTCAAGGGGTCTCCTACATGAAATAAATTCCGAAAAATTCCTGATGGTCCCATAAATCCTCTAAGTGCACCAACACCTAAAATAAAAATTATTAAAAATCTATTTCATCTAATTAGTCACTAATTACTATAATTAAATTAATAATTAATAATTAATAATTAAAAGGGTATATACGATTTTCTAGGATAGGGGTTTTACATTCTACCCAACTTATAAAAATTTCGTCCTCGAAATTAAAATTAAGCCACGATAGAATGCAAGGATGGTATAAGATATAAACTAACAATGTAAATTCATACCTTGGTCTGCGAATAGGTTCAAAAAATGCTTGCGCATGTCGTCCTCGCGCTCCCAAGTTGATTCTCCTGGCGCGCCATGCCTCCATGCTACGCAAATCAAGGGAATAGACTGGTTCCTTAATACTTTCTCTCGACGATCAAGGATTCCCATGGGTTGCTCTTGGTAAGACAAGCTCGGCCCAATGGTGATCTCCGAATGATCGAGAACATGACTGCTGTCTGCCACATATCGCCTGAGCTGCGACACATGGAATACGTCATGTACTCCCTCTAGTGAAGGTGGTAGCGCAAGTCGATATGCCACCTCTCCAACTCTCTCGAGCACGTCAAATGGTCCAATATACCTTGGACTCAACTTGCCGTGCCCTCCGAATCGAATAGTGGCTCTGGTCGGTGATATCCTCAAGAAGACATGATCGTCCTCTTTGAAGTCCAAGAGACGACGATGAAGGTCTGCCTACTGCTTCTGCCTGTCTTGCGCTGCTCGCAAGTGTCCCTGAATCTTCTTAACTATCTCTACAGTGTTGACCATAAACTCTGGTCCCAGAATCTGACGTTCTCTCACGTCACTCCAACATACATGAGACCTACATTTTCTTCCATACAATGCTTCAAACGGAGCCATCTGAATACTCGCTTGATAGCTATTGTTGTAAGAAAACACTACAAGATGTAGGTGGTCCTCCCATGATCCTCAGAAGTCTAACATGCAAGCCCTTAACATATCCTCCAATGTCTGAATAGTACGTACCGACTACCCATCTATCTGCGGTTGGTAAGATGTACTGAATTTCAGACGAGTACCAAGACTCTCTTGTATGCTCCTCCAAAAGTGCGATATAAAGCGTGAATCTCTGTCCGATACAATACTGACTGGTATGCCGTACAATCTCACTACCTGCCTCATATATAAGTCAGCTAATGTCACGACCCGCACCCGAAAAATCAGATATGAGTCATGGGTACGTCCAGCCTACGCCGTAGCATCGGCGGTAGAACGCTGTCTAGGTCAACTATCTAGATAACTCATAAAAAATCTGCCATGACCTCTCCAAAATGAGGGCAACCACGCAATCAATATATAATCCTGTCAAGATCTCAACTCCAAACGGAGGAGCAATATCATAATGATAATCTCAAGTACTCAATCACGAATCTAAGCACGATAAGATAGCAAGAAAGACTAACATCTCCAAAGTCTAACCAACAACAACTACTACAACAACCACAACATCAATAATAATAATAGATCATCCAAATCATCCAAAATAATATACAATACAAGGTCTCAATCTAAAACCGGAGACAAATCCGATGAAAAAAGCTAATAAAAATAATAACAAGGTCTCAGTGATCCCGACTACCAACCCAGAAATCACCCCTAAACTAGAGGGTCCCTGTCTGCACCATCAACAGGCTCAGGTCCATAAAATGTCGGACACCACTCCTCCAGATACTTTGAAAAAAAATTCCAGTCAGGACTGGAGCAAGTACATCTCTAACAGCAGTTCAATTTAAATGATAAAAACTATAAAATAGTTATAGCAAGTAGCATGGAGAATAAAGCAAGCATGAAACAAGAAATATATAAATTACTGGTGCATAAGGTAAAGATGCATGGATATCAGAGCATAATAACTGCAAGATACAGGAAATCTAAGCTAAGATCAAGTCCGTGCACATGAACGTGTAGTGAGTCCAGCATGAAAAATATGTAGTGAGTCAAGTCCAAAAACATGTAAGTGAGACTAGCCAGAAATGCAAGTGAGTCCAGAATATAAAGAATGAACTCGGTGTCTTTGAAATACTTGTTTCGACATATAAACGGCTAGGGGTAAGTACGGCTCACCGCACACTGGGTGCGCGACTGCTATCATTCCGGATTAGACCAGAGGGAGTAATTCCTGATAATTCCAGATGGGAATGTTTACATGTCTACTCGAGTATTTCCCCGCCCGACTAATACAAGTGGATCCAAGACTCGACACGTAAATCAAGATGAGTCCAGCCTGAATATGAATGATGCCTGTAGTGATGCCTATAGGTGATGCCAGTAATAATTCCAGAATAGAGGCCAAAAACAAGAAATGTACGTGTCGCAAGTAAATGAATCCAGAAATACCAGTCAGTGTCCCGTGTTGTGTCAGAATAATCAGATAAAACTATACTAGAAGCTGAATCATAATAATTATCAGATAATAAAAACTATCAGAGAATGTACTCGCCTGACGTCCTGAGCAACTAGCGATCCGAACCGGTGTCACAAGGACCTATTACGAAAAGCAAGGTTAAATAGGGTTCTAATGAGTTAAACGAGTCAAACCGGTGAAATCTGGGTCAAAAAGTCAACTCTAGGTCCAAAAAGTCAACTCTGGGTCAAAACTAGGTCAAAAGTTGACTTTGGCGGTCAACCGAGTCAACTACGGTCAAGTCTATGTCAAACTAGGGTGCTCCTGAAATTCTAGGTCAAACCGAGCTCATTAAGCTAGAAAACTCTCAAACTCGCCTCCTTGAGATACCGAGATACCCTCGGTATCCGATACCTCAACCTACGCTATACACCCCGCCTATACCCTCTAAACCCTATGCTAGCACGCGTAAATATATACACAAGCATATAAAAATTATTCCAATACTATTCCTAGGCTATTGCTCAAATACCCCGCTCGAAACTCAATACCTTGGTTATCTCAAGGTATTGAGATACCGCTCTAAACTCAACCCTACTACCCCTCTAGCTAGCTAACTATGCATAAACATATATATCTAGCTATAATCTAGGCTAAAATATAGATATCTAATACATATAGGCATATACCTATATATATATATACCCAATACCTTATCTTACCTATACATAAATATATATATGTATATCTATATCTAGATATCTAAACTATCTACCTAGCTATATGTATATACCTATACATATAGATATATATATCTAGCTATCCCTCTACCTATCCATCTACCTATCTAGTATCAACCTATCTAGTTATCTATCTAACTATCCAACTAGTTATCTATTAATCTATCTAACTATCTATTTATATATCTATCTCATATATCTATCTACCAATCTGACTATCTATCTATCTAGATATCTAACTATATCCATCTACCTATCTATCAATCTATCTAGTTCTCTATATGTCTATCTATTTATTTAATCTATCTATCCAACTATCTAATACCTATCTATCTATTTAGTTATCTATCTATCAAACTACCTATTTACCTATCAATCTATCTATTCACATATCTACTTATCTATCTACCTATATATCTATATATCTATCTATCTTATTATCTTATTAATCTATCAATCTATCTATATGTATCTAATATCCATATATCTAACCATCCATCTATTATCTAATCTATATATCCACCTAACTATTAATCTAACTATCTACTAATCTATCTAACTATATATATATGTATACCTCTCTCTCTCTCCCTCGCATTGCTGCTCTTGCTCCTCCCCTAAAAGCTGCTACTGCGCTGCTCAAATGGCTGCTGCTGATGCTGTGCTTCTGCTGCTGCTGATGCAGCAAAATGCTGCTGTTGTTGCTCTGTTTGCTGCTGCTGTGGTGGCTGCTGCCCCACAGCAGCAGCTGCTGTTGTTGTTCCAGGTTCCAGTCCCCCCCCCATCTCACAACACACACACACACACTCCTATATACATATATATATCACTATATATATATATACATACATATATATACATATATATATATATATAACTCTATATATATATATACACACTAACTAACATATATACTAATACCTATATACCAAGACACACTAACATATATATCTACACACACACACAAACACAAACACACACATATATCTATATATATATATATAAACACACATCTACATATATATATACACACTAATATATATATACATATATACATATACACACTCACACTCAAACATAAATATATATATATATCTAAACACTCACTCACACTCACACACACACTCACCTATACACATACACTAGCACCAACCCACACTCACACAAGCACTCACTAACACATATCTATAAATATATATATATATATATATATATATATAGGGACACACATACATATAAATATATATATATATATAGACATATATACACAAACACAACACTACACACAACAATGCACACAACGCTCACCAACGCACGCCCAACGGCCCCGACACGCCCAAACACCTATAAATATATAAAATATAGCCCAAAAATTCTAGCACACACTCCCCGATGCTAACCCAATGCGCGCACAAGCCCGAAATAGGAAACCAAGTCGAAATGGTCGTTTGGTCATTTCGACGAACACGCGGTGTGCGGTTCGGAAAACCTCCTGAAACGCACACCAAACCAACTCAGAATCGGCCCAAAATTTACCCACGGGTCCTAAACGATGTCTAGATCCTAGAAAAAATGCTAACGCGTCGATTCTAGGTCTGTGGCAGAAACGCACACGCACTCAGAATCGACGACGACGAAAACACCCAATTTTGCCCGAAATGTCCGTTTCTCCGCGACACGATTTTCTGTGTCCGAACGGAGACACACACTCACCCTCAAGACACCCGACAATGTCTACCTAGGTCCGTCTAACCTAGGGCATCACCCAAAATTGGGTCAAATTCGGATTCCACCCGAAATTGACACAAAACCTAGTGTCAAAGTTTCTAAACTCAACCAAACTAGTTCCAACTTCCTCCCACGGGTAGGCTTAGGGTCTAGGATGGTTCTACAACACTAATTATACTATATAAAAATAATTACAAGGGACAAAATTAGGGTTTACCTCTTGGAAGTTGGAATCCCAAGCCAAAATCTCCAAAATGCTCCAAATCTACCAAACCAAGCTTCCAAGCTCCCAAATCTGGCCCCAACACCAAATCTAAGCTCTACCCACCTAGGTTGGGGAAGAATGTAAGGTTAGGGTTAACACAAAAGTAAGAAATGGAAGAAGGAAGAGAAGAAAAAGGAGAAAACTTACTTGAAGTAGAAAATTGGAAGAAGAAAGGAAGAAGAAGAAGTAGTGGAGAAGAAGAAGAAGAAGAAGAAGAAGAAGAAGAAGAAGAGAATGGGGAGGCTCCTGCTGTGCTCACGGTCTGGGAGTGAATAATAGGGCCGGCCACAGCAAGTATAAGGGGTTTCACAAAGTCAAAAATGCCCAAAATGCCCTCCTAACTCAGTTTTGGGTTTCGGGTTCCAAAAGCACTCAAACTAACTCCAAATCTCTCCAACTAATCCACTAAAAATATAATAAATATTCTAAAACTAAAAATAGGTCTCACAGGGGTGTGGGCTGGGTCGGACATGGGTCCACTAGGGTCTGACATCGGTCCAGGCTAGCCAAAATCCTAAAACAATAAATAAAAATATAATACAACCACTAATAAAATAAAAATATAATTAATTATAAATAATACATAATTAAACCAAATTAAAATAAAAAAAATACTCGGCTCTGGAAATGGGGTGGTGACAAGCCTATCCTTCTTAAAAAAGTTCGTCCTCGAAATTTAAAGTCAATCGCACTCACTCTAGGTCAAACCCCCAACAATCACAGTCAAGAAATTCTACCTAAACAATATACAAGATCAGGGTCCTACTGGTCGTGTTATCACAGTCTCAATCAGGGTCACTACACTATCTACCACAGCAAAAAAAAATAATCTAACAGGTACTAATGAGGCACACCACAAGGAATGGAAAAGGACAGGAAGAAGAACAAAGAGACAAACCTGCTAACCCGACACCCGTAGCATCGGCCTCCTCGACCGTCAAAGCATAAGCCCTGCCCTGCTGGGGTGTATCCCTCTGCTGTGCGGGGTATGATGCTGTGCCATAGATGGCCTAGCTCCAACTCTCTGATCCTATGCCCCACCAAATGGAGGTGTAGTGGGGCAATCTCGCATCTGGTGAGCAGCGGATCCACAGAACAAACACACCTTCAGCCTCCTTCTATAAATATCCTAAGTGTGTCCTGCCTTCCTGCAGTAGGCACAAGTGGGCACCCTCTGATCCTGACCCTGCTGCGCTGTCTTCTGCCCATAGGGACGCTTAGCTGGTCCCGTAATACCACTCGCACTGCCTGAATCATCTCTGCCTCTCTTGGACTTGAGCTCCAAGTCATCCTCTGCTCTCTGAGCATCTCCTACTATCTGCTCGAAAGTCGCCTCACGGTCGCTCCTGGTCAAAGACTTGACCTCCATGACCAAGCCCTTACGAAACTTTCTCGCCTTAGCTGTCTCACTCAAGCCCTCTACAAATCTGCCCAGATGGCAGAACTCCGCTGCGTACTCGTCCACCGTCATGCTCCCCTGGACGAGTGCCTCAAACTGGCTCTCCAAAGCACTGAGCGCCACATCTGGGGAAAAATTCTTCTTGAAAAATCTCTTAAAAGCCTCCCAAGTAAGCCCTGGCATGCAATCCTCGTATCTGTGCGATACCATGTCAAAGCAAGGTCGAACATCTGACTGTCCGCTTCCTCTATCTGCATGCTGTTCGAAATCTGTGCCAGCCTGAAGATGCCCTCAATCTGCTCTATCCAGTCATCCGCGTACATGATCCCTTCTGTACCCCGGAACTCCTTGGGCCGTATCCTCTGAAAGTCAATGATACTGCCTGGTCTCGGACGCTGAATCTGATCTGCCTGTGGCTGAATCTGTACCACCCTATCCACTGCCGTCATGGCTACCTGGTGGGCGTTCTCAATGCCCAGCCTCATCACATCCACCTGACGGTGCTGCACGTCCATCATCTCCCTAAAGAACGCCAACAACTGCGCGGCATCTACTGGAGCAGGAAGTGGTGGAGGAACCACCGGAACGACTGGGGTAGTCCTCGGATCGACAGGTAGAGGAGGATCCCCGAGAGAAACAAATACTCTCTCAATCGCAGGAGTAGTGAGTGGAGCGGTAGCAGCTGCCTGAATACGAGCTGGACGAGAGGTAGTAGACCTCTCGGTGGCAACTGCTGGAACGGTACGATGGGATCGTGTCTTCGGAGGCATCCTGAACACAGATCAAAAGAAGTCAATACGGCGCAAGATACGATATCATCAAAGAATGACAGTAATATTTCAAAAGAAAGCAATTTTAGAATAATTAGATTGGAATTGTTCCTAGTCGTGATTGAGTACACTCTCATCCTAGATCCTAGATCCTATAGCAGGCTCGCAGCAGTACAACTAAGTTGTTGTACCACCACGATATCGCACTAATTGAGAATCGATACCTGCATGGGGCCGCCACCAAAAACGTATCACGACCCGCACCCGGAAAATCGGGCATGAGTCGTGGGTACGTCCAGCCTACGCCGCATCATCGGCGGTAGAACGCTGTCTAGGTCAACTATCTAGATAACTCACAAAAAATCTGCCATGACCTCTCCAAAAAGAGGGCAACCATGCAATCAATATATAATCCTGTCAAGATCTCAACTCCAAACGGAGGAGCAATATCATAATGATAATCTCAAGTACTCAATCACGAATCTAAGCACGATAAGATAGCAAGAAAGACTAACAACTCCAAAGTCTAACCAACAACAACTACTACAACAACCACAACATCAATAATAATAATACATCATCCAAATCATCCAAAATAATATACAATACAAGGTCTTAATCCAAAATCGGAGACAAATCCGGTGCTAAAAGCTAATAAAAACAATAACAAGATCTCAGTGATCCCGGCTACCAACCCGAAAATCACCCCTAAACTAGAGGGTCCCTGTCTGCACCATCAACAGGCTCAGGTCCATAAAATGTCGGACACCACTCCTCCGGACACTCTGAAAAAATGTCCAGTCAGGACTGGAGCAAGTACATCTCTAACAGCAGTTCCATTTAAATGATAAAAACTATAAAACAGTTATAGCAAGTAGCAAGGAGAATGAAGCAAGTATGAAATAAGAAATATATAAATTACTTGTGCATAAGGTAAAGATGCATGGATATCAGAGCATAATAACTGTAAGATACAGGAAATCTAAGCTAAGATCAAGTCCGTGCACATGAACGTGTAGTGAGTCCAGCATGAAAAACATATAGTGAGTCAAGTCCAGAAACATGTAAGTGAGACCTGCAAGAAATGCAAGTGAGTCCAGACTATAAAGAATGAACTCGGTGTAAACCCCCTCACCCAAAATTAGGGCTACTTGGTTTAGATAGTGAAATTAAGGCTAGTTTGAACCAATTTGAATTAGAATACGGCATTTAATTTAATTACGGAATAATTATGACACGTAGCGCACCTTACCGTTGCTCGATAATTGGGGCACCTCACTAACCGTTGCCTATCTACGAATTTCACAACATTGACCTAGACGTGCCCGCCTACTTTCCTGGCCCTTGTGCAACTTATAACATTGCCCTCTGATACTATATTTTAGCCGCACAACAAACGTCGCAGACGCTATTTATTAATTATAATTAAATTCCCAATTTTGTACCCTTGTGCGTCCCAACTGAAATTGGGGACACAATCTGGACCGTTTTGTGCAAACCAAATTTTATTAATATTCTACACTGTCCCCTCTAGACCCTGACAATTTTGCCCCACCAAATTTGATCCCATGTACTCCTAATTAATTCTAGAATATCGTGCGCGGTTCAAATTAAATTAATTAAATCCAATTCTGCCTTTGCGCAAATTTTCCAATTATCGGAGGGCTTCTATGCAAAAACGTATTAAAGTGCCCCCGCCATTGGACAATTCGTGAAGAAACCTATTTTTTTTCCCTTTCATGTGGATTTTCCGCAATTTTTGGGATGTGCAAACGCGCGCACATCACACAGTATAATTTAAACCTACCCTCGCAATTAAATATGGTAATTTCTAGCCCATCATCCTCATGTGAGGCCAAGACCCCAAGGATTGCAAGCCCAAGGCCCAACCCAAGAGGGGTTGACCAGTCAAACCCTAGGTCAACTCAAATTCTACCTCCTTGCATATAAATATACCTTAATTTCCTTTACCTAAAACCTAAATCAAAACCTAAAGGAATCCATCAGCCGACCCCCTATGCATTACTGTTCCTCTTCTTCCTCCCTATCCTTCCTCGCCGGACACCCCTCGCCGGAGCAACCGAACGCCCGATCCCGACCTCGACATGCTGCTGAACTCCTCCCGCAGCACCGCTGCACTCGCCTCCTTCGTCCCCTCGCCTCCCCTCGACCCGTGGCCGACCACAGCGTGACCCGGCCAGACCTTCCCTCGCCGGAGTCATCGGCTCCGGTCGTTCCCGAGCGCATGGGGCTCGATTTCCGCCGGTGGTCGCCTGATAGACGGAGATGCCGACTGCACACCCGAGCCGCCGTGCACGACCTCCTCCTCCCAGCATCTCGAGCCGTCCCCACCTCTCATGCTACCTCTTCCTTCCATTGCCGGAGCCGAGACTCCGTCGACCCCGACTTCCCTTCATCCCCGCCGGATAGCCAGGAGCTGCTCCCCTCAAGCCGAGCCGCCCCAACTCGACGAGCAGCCACCCTCTGCTCTTCCTCCTCTGTCCCGGAGCACGACCCGACCACCACCCTGGCCTCTCCTCTCCTCGCTGACCTCCTCCCTGTGTGCCGTCCTCCTCCGGCCGGACATCCCCCCTCGCTGGCCGGAGTTCCTCAGCCACCACCTGCATCATCATCATCATAAATACTCATCATCAACACCACCAGCATTGCCATTATCAGACCCCATCACCATTTACTCCGGTTCCCTGACCTCCACTCCTCCTTGCTCTCATTTCCCTCGACCTCCCTGTCCACCACCCATCACCACCCTGTCCTCCCCTGACCGGACTACTCGTCGGCCAGACGTGCAGCAGCCATCACTTGCATCAATACACATCATCATCATCCTCTTCATCATCACCCTCTTCCATTAACATCATCACTTTCTCACCACCATCATCCCTAACAATCATCACCATTAGTATCATCATCCCCTCATCATCATCCTCGTCGACGTTGTCGCCAACAACGTCGCCATCCCCTCTTCGTCATTCCATCATCGGCATCGTACCATCGTCATCTCACCATCAATCCACCATCAATATAAACACATCCCCATTAACATCACCACCCTGCATCATCATCACCCATATCATCCTAGTCTCCATCATCATCATCGCGACATCATTGACCTCGTCATCATCATCAGCATCTCTTCGTCGTCGTCCAGCCGATTCCGTGTACGTACTCCGAGGTACGAACCTGTCCATCTTCCTCTTTTATATGTGCTGGTGTGTATGCCAGTAGGATATTAGCATTTCTTATTGGCTGTTAGATGACATCATGCCTGAGTCGGTGAACCCAGATGCGTGTACGTATATGCACGTGTACGCGTATATTAATCATTGATATATATATATTTATATAGATATTTAATACACATATTCAATTGGTATGTATATTTGGGTGTTATATATAGAATATATAAATATATGGTATGTACATAAATTATAAGTAATTAAATACTATGCTAATTTATAAATTAGGACTAAATATTCAGACTGTACAACCCTAGGACACCGTGGACTGTCCCGTACTCACCTTGACCATGTTGACCCTAAACACTTGGGAATTGTCCGCCTTGCGTACATTAACGTACTGGCGTAGACACCCTCAGTTGACTGTCCGATTTCGTACAATACTTAAAGATATGATCCCGCGTAATTCAACGCGTAATTGACCGTGTTAGATGACTAGTGCCACCCTAGTGTACTCCCTGAGTCCAGTGTAAATATTGTTGTGTGTGTGCTAGTGTAATGACTAATGATTTTATTGTATATATTCATATGTACATAGGATGTTGGATTATTTCTGCGCGACTTTTGGAGCAGGTTATTGGTACATTGCAGCTTTCTTGCCAGGCAAGTATACCTTGCCATTGTACTGTTATTTTTATTCCATATGTTGCATGCATATTTATTTTTTGTCTTTTCATATATTTTAACTGTTATATAAAATGCTCGCGACGGTGACGTCGCGATAGATTTTTATTTATGTATTGCATTAACCTTGTTCATGAGACTACCCCATTATCATGTAGCACCATTAGGTTCATTGGCCGTGACACAGTTGTTACACGAGTGTGAGTCTCATATAGAGATCACGGACTTGCGTGCGGGGTTGGCCTCCTGTACGTGTGGGCCGTGCGTTAGGAATAACTGCTGTTAGAAACTTTGCATGCTAGAAGACTTAGCAGTTATTAGAGGTTTATGGACATAGCTTATTGTAGTACGGTGGCCCCATCCTTGTCCTTGTTTGGTTGCAGGATTGGGCTAGGGTACTAAGAATAGGCTATGGACCAAATCGTGTCATGGACATGACATGCTTAGAGCATGGGGTGGGGAGAACAACAAGTACCGCATTTGAGCTCCTTTACACATTTTCTCCTGTACGCCCTGATTCTCCGCTGGAGATACGGGCCATGATGACCACTATATATTATGTACTATCAGGCGGGCCACCGGCGTTCAAAAGACGACGTGCCTTTTAGGCCCCTGGATCTCCAATAGAGAACCATGCCAAATCCCAATTTTCAGCCAGATAGCTCACTTGTGGGGAAAGGTGTTCTTAACTGCATTCACATAGATGGTTAGGCGACCCCAATGGATGTTTATTTTCAGTACTTTATTGGCATGTGTTTAAGTATACTTGTTATGTCCCTCTGAGGACCTGGTCCGCTGCCAGGTGTGCCTGTTCTTGAGTATTTGCAGGAGCACAGATTTGGACGGATATAGATGCTCCGTGGATGTCTTCTCTTCGAGCCGTGATTGGTAGCTGGTACTTATTGTTTGAGTGAGTTGTGCTTATTGTATTTATTTTTCCCATTCGAGTTGGCAGTGGATTTGTTTCCATCCAACTATCCTCTTTAGATACTTCTGTTGAGATCTAGTTTCATAGATACTGGTTATTTATTTTTATATGATTTTGGTGGAAGAGATTAGATTTTACCCTGTGACTTGTATTACATTTTATACCACTTGTGGATTTTATATTCATAATACAGCGTACGTGTGGATTTGGGTTCCATATATTGGAGTTGCCATATCCATGCGGCTGGCATGCTTACGTGTCCTAGTCCTACGTATTTTTGGGACTGGGGCGTGACATGTTTTTGTGGTGGCCCATGGAGGTCTAGAGCATATTGTCTCGGTTACGTTGCTGTACCGAACAAGCCTGCACCTAGGACTAGAGTATAGGATCTCATCCACATTGACTATGATTTATCTTCCTCCTATCTGTTCTATTTGAAATATTACATCCTGCTTGATTCCTGTGCTTCCCTAATAGTTCTTTAAGTATAGCCTTCTCCCAGAATATAGAAGTTCCTGTTGTTAGATGATAATTAGAGTAGCACACCTATTTAGAATACAACGAGATTATAGATACACCACTAAGTTTAGAATATCTAGCGAACCCTAGAATCCCTGATCCCTATAATTGGTTTACCATTACCCCGGATGTATTATGAAGACTTGAGTAGTATAGACACTACTAGAGATAGTTAGAAGTTTTACCATAATGTTTGACCCTAGTATTGAGGAACCAATGGAGAACCAAAAATTGAATATTATGACTGAACCCAACCCTCGCAGTTAGATAAGTATTGGAGAATGGTAAACTTATATCATTGTCTTGTTATTAGTAGACAGCACCATAGGAAGCCTAGAGGAATGTAATCAACCCTTCTCCCTTGATCATACCCCGAACATAGCAACTAACACCCCACTCCCCTTAGAGAACCATGATGCTATCTAGAGCCCTCTACCTTTATTTTATATATTATTTTCCATGCGACCATAGCGCTCGCTATTGTGCGACGGCTAATTACGTTTCTTCTCTTCATCTTTCAACTCGTGCCATCTGACACTTCGGGTAGTAGGCCAAGCAAATTTCTTCTTTGTTAAGGGCTCACAGTTTACTAGGATTATAGTTGTAGCCTTGAATGTGAAATTTTTTTATGCTTGGTAGTTAGAACTTGATAAGTTTAAGTTGTTTTGTAGATTGTGACCGATGATTAACCCTTAGTTTTAAATCGTGTAATTTTTTTACCCTCACTTCGATACGAGTTAGATCCCTTCCCCTTAACGGCCAGTAACTCTTCTATCCCTACGATTGACACATGTACTATGAGCACTATGATTAAGACTTAAGGTGACCCCTACCTATAAAATGTAATAGGAGACCCTAATAAGTACCAAGATTTTTCCTCATATACCCTAATAAAGAGTTTCTATTTTATTTACATATGCAAGATTATTGTGTAGGACCCTCTTGAGACTATCACCGTATTAGTTTAATTCTTTTAAGTTGGGTAGTATACCTCACCACCTAGTATCACGCAGTCCTCTTAAACCCATTGGCGAAGTATAACCAAATGACACCGACTTTAGACTTGCATAAGGAGATAACATTAATTGTATGCTAGCAGTAGACGACAGTATTAATTCAGACGGTAGAATTTAGAGGTTCATGCCCTATTCTGTCGACTAGCGACTTAGACAAGGAGGTTGTATGATAACTGTAGAGATTGTAGAGTCTTTTGTTATTTTTACTTATGATGTTTTGTTTTTGCAACTTGAATTATTTTGTAACATCTCTCATCATAATCCAGCGTATCTATAATCTCTGTACTACCTTGACTTATGCTGCTATTATAGCCTAGTTTTGCAGGCTTATCCTTTATCGAGCCTGTTCATGACATGTATTATTGGAGTACTACACTAATACATTTCAGAATCAGTGTATTACGGTCTGATCAACCTTAGTACGCTTGGTTCGCCCTTCGCATAACTACTTTACGTGGATTGAGATATGTAGGGATTAGTAGACGAATATACTTGCCCTAGACATGTCAGAGCATATCATATCAAGTACATAACTGTACTAATACGAGCATGCGAATGCGGATTTACCAAATGGGATTTCAGTCCACAACTGCCTTGACAATTCCCAATTGGATTCCTTGAAACGCCTTGATCCCCATACTTGCATTCTATTACTTCTCCCTTGAACTCTTATTTATTGATCTACGTCTTTCCTTATTTCAAAAAGACGAAACGTCTTGCTTGGTATAAGTTTGATATATAGATAGTACTAGGTATCCCCCATAGGTCAATCACATTGTTTGGTGACTACCTTTTTTAAGTGATTAAGGGCATATCATGGAGGATATAATTGGTGTTAAAAGACTTTGAGGATTAAATAACATGATCAAATAAATTGGGACATAGCCTTCTTAGAGGTATAGCCTTAGATGATAGATGGGTAAATTCTAAGTTGGGTAGAAACTACCATGTTAACTTAAGGAGGATTCTTTAGACTGTAATCAAGTGAGGTTAGATAGAGAAACCCTACCCTAGTTTAATTTCGAGGACGAAATTGTTTTAAGTTGGGTAGATTGTAAACCCCCTCACCCAAAATTAGGGCTACTTGGTTTAGATAGTGAAATTAGGGCTAGTTTGAACCAATTTGAATTAGAACACGGTATTTAATTTAATTACGGAATAATTATGACACGTAGCGCACCTTACCGTTGCTCGATAATTGGGGCACCTCACTAGCCGTTGCCTATCTACGAATTTCACAACATTGACCTAGACGTGCCCGCCTACTTTCCTGGCCCTTGTGCAACTTATAACATTGCCCTCTGATACTATATTTTAGCCGCACAACAAACGTCGCAGACGCTATTTATTAATTATAATTAAATTCCCAATTTTGTACCCTTGTGCGTCCCAACTGAAATTGGGGACACAATCTGGACCGTTTTGTGCAAACCAAATTTTATTAATATTCTACACTGTCCCCTCTAGACCCTGACAATTTTGCCCCACCAAATTTGATCCCATGTACTCCTAATTAATTCTAGAATATCGTGCGCGGTTCAAATTAAATTAATTAAATCCAATTCTGCCTTTGCGCAAATTTTCCAATTGTCGGAGGGCTTCTATGCAAAAACGTATTAAAGTGCCCCCGCCATTGGACAATTCGTGAAGAAACCTATTTTTTTTCCCTTTCATGTGGATTTTCCGCAATTTTTGGGATGTGCAAACGCGCGCACATCACACAGTATAATTTAAACCTACCCTCGCAATTAAATATGGTAATTTCTAGCCCATCATCCTCATGTGAGGCCAAGACCCCAAGGATTGCAAGCCCAAGGCCCAACCCAAGAGGGGTTGACCAGTCAAACCCTAGGTCAACTCAAATTCCACCTCCTTGCATATAAATATACCTTAATTTCCTTTACCTAAAACCTAAATCAAAACCTAAAGGAATCCATCAGCCGACCCCCTATGCATTACTGTTCCTCTTCTTCCTCCCTATCCTTCCTCGCCGGACACCCCTCGCCGGAGCAACCGAACGCCCGATCCCGACCTCGACATGCTGCTGAACTCCTCCCGCAGCACCGCTGCACTCGCCTCCTTCGTCCCCTCGCCTTCCCTCGACCCGTGGCCGACCACAGCGTGACCCGGCCAGACCTTCCCTCGCCGGAGTCATCGGCTCCGGTCGTTCCCGAGCGCATGGGGCTCGATTTCCGCCGGTGGTCGCCTGATCGACGGAGATGCCGACTGCACACCCGAGCCGCCGTGCACGACCTCCTCCTCCCAGCATCTCGAGCCGTCCCCACCTCTCATGCTACCTCTTCCTTCCATTGCCGGAGCCGAGACTCCGTCGACCCCGACTTCCCTTCATCCCCGCCGGACAGCCAGGAGCTGCTCCCCTCAAGCCGAGCCGCCCCAACTCGACGAGCAGCCACCCTCTGCTCTTCCTCCTCTGTCCCGGAGCACGACCCGACCACCACCCTGGCCTCTCCTCTCCTCGCTGACCTCCTCCCTGTGTGCCGTCCTCCTCCGGCCAGACATCCCCCCTCGCTGGCCGGAGTTCCTCAGCCACCACCTGCATCATCATCATCATAAATACTCATCATCAACACCACCAGCATTGCCATTATCAGACCCCATCACCATTTACTCCGGTTCCCTGACCTCCACTCCTCCTTGCTCTCATTTCCCTCGACCTCCCTGTCCACCACCCATCACCACCCTGTCCTCCCCTGACCGGACTACTCGTCGGCCAGACGTGCAGCAGCCATCACTTGCATCAATACACATCATCATCATCCTCTTCATCATCACACTCTTCCATTAACATCATCACTTTCTCACCACCATCATCCCTAACAATCATCACCATTAGTATCATCATCCCCTCATCATCATCCTCGTCGACGTTGTCGCCAACAACGTCGCCATCCCCTCTTCGTCATTCCATCATCGGCATCGTACCATCGTCATCTCACCATCAATCCACCATCAATATAAACACATCCCCATTAACATCACCACCCTGCATCATCATCACCCATATCATCCTAGTCTCCATCATCATCATCGCGACATCATTGACCTCGTCATCATCATCAGCATCTCTTCGTCGTCGTCCAGCCGATTCCGTGTACGTACTCCGAGGTACAAACCTGTCCATCTTCCTCTTTTATATGTGCTGGTGTGTATGCCAGTAGGATATTAGCATTTCTTATTGGCTGTTAGATGACATCATGCCTGAGTCGGTGAACCCAGATGCGTGTACGTATATGCACGTGTACGCGTATATTAATCATTGATATATATATATTTATATAGATATTTAATACACATATTCAATTGGTATGTATATTTGGGTGTTATATATAGAATATATAAATATATGGTATGTACATAAATTATAAGTAATTAAATACTATGCTAATTTATAAATTAGGACTAAATATTCAGACTGTACAACCCTAGGACACCGTGGACTGTCCCGTACTCACCTTGACCATGTTGACCCTAAACACTTGGGAATTGTCCGCCTTGCGTACATTAACGTACTGGCGTAGACACCCTCAGTTGACTGTCCGATTTCGTACAATACTTGAAGATATGATCCTGCGTAATTCAACGCGTAATTGACCGTGTTAGATGACTAGTGCCACCCTAGTGTACTCCCTGAGTCCAGTGTAAATATTGTTGTGTGTGTGCTAGTGTAATGACTAATGATTTTATTGTATATATTCATATGTACATAGGATGTTGGATTATTTCTGCACGACTTTTGGAGCAGGTTATTGGTACATTGCAGCTTTCTTGCCAGGCAAGTATACCTTGTCATTGTACTGTTATTTTTATTCCATATGTTGCATGCATATTTATTTTCTGTCTTTTCATATATTTTAACTGTTATATAAAATGCTCGCGACGGTGACGTCGCGATAGATTTTTATTTATGTATTGCATTGACCTTGTTCATGAGACTACCCCATTATCATGTAGCACCATTAGGTTCATTGGCCGTGACACAGTTGTTATACGAGTGTGAGTCTCATATAGAGATCACGGACTTGCGTGCGGGGTTGGCCTCCTGTACGTGTGGGCCGTGCGTTAGGAATAACTGCTGTTAGAAACTTTGCATGCTAGAAGACTTAGCAGTTATTAGAGGTTTATGGACATAGCTTATTGTAGTACGGTGGCCCCATCCTTGTCCTTGTTTGGTTGCAGGATTGGGCTAGGGTACTAAGAATAGGCTATGGACCAAATCGTGTCATGGACATGACATGCTTAGAGCATGGGGTGGGGAGAACAACAAGTACCGCATTTGAGCTCCTTTACACATTTTCTCCTGTACGCCCTGATTCTCCGCTGGAGATACGGGCCATGATGACCACTATATATTATGTACTATCAGGCGGGCCACCGGTGTTCAAAAGACGACGTGCCTTTTAGGCCCCTGGATCTCTAATAGAGAACTATGCCAAATCCCAGTTTTCAGCCAGATAGCTCACTTGTGGGGAAAGGTGTTCTTAACTGCATTCACATAGATGGTTAGGCGACCCCAATGGATGTTTATTTTCAGTACTTTATTGGCATGTGTTTAAGTATACTTGTTATGTCCCTCTGAGGACCTGGTCCGCTGCCAGGTGTGCCTGTTCTTGAGTATTTGCAGGAGCACAGATTTGGACGGATATAGATGCTCCGTGGATGTCTTCTCTTCGAGCCGTGATTGGTAGCTGGTACTTATTGTTTGAGTGAGTTGTGCTTATTGTATTTATTTTTCCCATTCGAGTTGGTAGTGGATTTGTTTCCATCCAACTATCCTCTTTAGATACTTCTGTTGAGATCTAGTTTCATAGATACTGGTTATTTATTTCTATATAATTTTGGAGGATGAGATTAGATTTTACCCTGTGACTTGTATTACATTTTATACCACTTGTGGATTTTATATTCATAATACAGCGTACGTGTGGATTTGGGTTCCATATATTGGAGTTGCCATATCCATGCGGCTGGCATGCTTACGTGTCCTAGTCCTACGTATTTTTGGGACTGGGGCGTGACACTCGGTGTCTTTGAAATACTTGTTTCGACATGTAAACGGATAGGGGTAAGTACAGCTCACCGCACACTGGGTGCGCGGCTGCTATCATTCCAGATTAGACCAGAGGGAGTGATTCCTGATGATTCCAAATGGAAATATTTCCATGTCTACTCGAGTATTTCCCCGCCCGACTAATACAAGTCGATCCAAGACCCGATACGTAAATCAAGATGAGTCCAGCCTGAACATGAATGATGCCTGTAGTGATGCCTGTAGGTGATGCCAGTAGTGATTCCAGAATAGAGGCCAAAAACATAAAATGTACGTGTCGCAAGTAAATGAATCTAGAAATACCAGTCAATATCCCGTATTGTGCCAGAATAATCAGATGATACTATACTAGAAGCTGAATCATAATAATCATCAGATAATAAAAACTATCAGAGAATGTACTCGCCTGACGTCCTGAGCAACTAGCGATCCGAACCGGTGTCGCAAGGACCTATTGCGAAAATCAAGGTTAAACAGGGTTCTAATGAGTTAAACAGATATAAAATAACTAAAAATAGGCTTCTAGGGTCGTTCTAGGTCAAACGGGTCAAACCGATGAAATCTGGGTCAAAAAGTCAACTCTAAGTCCAAAAAGTCAACTTTGGGTCAAAACTAGGTCAAAAGTTGACTTTGGCGGTCAACCGAGTCAACTACGGTCAAGTCTATGTCAAACTAGGGTGCTCCTGAAATTCTAGGTCAAACCGAGCTCATTAAGCTAGAAAACTCTCAAACTCGCCTCCTTGAGATACCGAGATACCCTCGGTATCCGATACCTCAACCTACGCTATACACCCCGCCTATACCCTCTAAACCCTATGCTAGCACGCGTAAATATATACACATAAGCATATAAAAATCACTCCAATACTATTCCAAGGCTATTGCTCAAATACCCCGCTCGAAACTCAATACCTTGGTTATCTCAAGGTATTGAGATACCTCGGTATCTCAAGGTATTGAGATACCGCTCTAAACTCAACCCTACTACCCTCTAGCTAGCTAACTATGCATAAACATATATATCTAGCTATAATCTAGGCTAAAATATAGATATCTAATACATATAGGCATATACCTATATATATATACCCAATACCTTATCTTACCTATACATAAATATATATATGTATATCTATATCTAGATATCTAAACTATCTACCTAGCTATATGTATATACCTATACATATAGATATATATATCTAGCTATCCCTCTACCTATCCATCTACCTATCTAGTATCAACCTATCTAGTTATCTATCTAACTATCTAACTAGTTATCTATTAATCTATCTAACTATCTAACTAGTTATCTATTAATCTATCTAACTATCTATTTATATATCTATCTCATATATCTATCTACCAATCTGACTATCTATCTATCTATCTAGATATCTAACTATATCCATCTACCTATCTATCAATCTATCTAGTTATCTATATGTCTATCTATTTATTTAATCTATCTATCCAACTATCTAATACCTATCTATCTATTTAGTTATCTATCTATCAAACTACCTATTTACCTATCAATCTATCTATTCACATATCTATTTATCTATCTACCTATATATCTATATATCTATCTATCTTATCATCTTATTAATCTATCAATCTATCTATATGTATCTAATATCCATATATCTAACCATCCATCTATTATCTAATCTATATATCCACCTAACTATTAATCTAACTATCTACTAATCTATCTAACTATATATATATGTATACCTCTCTCTCTCCCTCGCATTGCTGCTCTTGCTCCTCCCCTAAAAGCTGCTGCTGCGCTGTTCAAATGGCTGCTGCTGATGTTGTGCTTCTGCTGCTGCTGATGCAGCAAAATGCTGCTGCTGCTGCTCTGTTTGCTGCTGCTGTGGTGGCTGCTGCCCCACAGCAGCAGCTGCTGTTGCTGTTCCAGGTTCCAGTCCCCCCCCATCTCACAACACACACACACACACATACTTCTATATACATATATATATCACTATATATATATACATACATATATATAACTCTCTCTCTATATATATATACAAACTAACTAACATATATACTAATACCTATATACCAACACACACTAACATATATATCTACATACACACACAAACACAAGCACACACATATATCTATATATATATATAAACACACATCTACATATATATATACACACTAATATATATATACATATATACATATACACACTCATACTCAAACATAAATATATATATATATCTAAACACTCAGTCACACTCACACACACACTCACCTACACACATACACTAGCACCAACCCACACTCACACACGCACTCACTAACACACTCACACAAGCACTCACTAACACATATCTATAAATATATATATATATAGGGACACACATACATATAAATATCTATATATAAACATATATACACAAACACAACACTACACACAACAATGCACACAACGCTCACCAACGCACGCCCAACGGCCCCGACATGCCCAAACACCTATAAATATATAAAATATAGCCCGAGAATTCTAGCACACACTCCCCGATGCTAATCCAACGCGCGCACAAGCCCGAAACTAGGAAACCAAGTCGAAATTGTCGTTCGGTCATTTCGACGAACACGCGGTGTGCGGTTCAGAAAACCTCCTGAAACGCACACCAAACCAACTCGGAATCGGCCTAAAATTTACCCACGGGTCCTAAACGATGTCTAGATCCAAGAAAAAAATGCTAAAGCGTCGATTCTAGGTCTGTGGCGGAAACGCGCACGCACTCAGAATCGGCGACGACGAAAAATCCCATTTTTGCCCGAAACGCCCGTTTCTCCGCGATACGACTTCCTGTGTCCGAACGAAGACACGCACTCACCCTCAAGACACCTGACAACGTCTACCTAGGTCCGTCTAACCTAGAACATCACCCAAAATTGGGCCAAATTTGGATTCCAACCGAAATTGACACAAAACCTAGTGTCAAAGTCTCTAAACTCAACCAAACTAGTTCCAACTTCCTCCCATGGATAGGCTTAGGGTCTAGGAAGGTTCTACAACACTAATTACACTATATAAAAATAATTACAAGAGAGAAAATTAGGGTTTACCTCTTAGGAGTTGGAATCCCAAGCCAAAATCTCCAAAATGCTCCAAATCTACCAAACCAAGCTTCCAAGCTCCCAAATCTAGCCCTAACACCAAATCTAAGCTCAACCTACCTAGGTTGGGAAAGAATGTAAGGTTAGGGTTAACACAAAAGTAAGAAATGGAAGAAAGAAGAGAAGGAAAAGGAGAAAACTTACTTGAAGTAGAAAATTGGAAGAAGAAAGGAAGAAGAAGATGTAGTGGAGAAGAAGAAGAAGAAGAAGAAGAGAATGGAGAGGCTCCTGCTGTGCTCACGGTCTGGGAGTGAATAATAGGGCCGGCCACAGCAAGTATAAGGGGTTTCACAAAGTCAAAAATGCCCAAAATGCCCTCCTAACTCGGTTTTGGGTTTCGGGTTCCAAAAGCACTAAAACTAACTCCAAATCTTTCCAACTAACACACTAAAAATATAATAAATATTCTAAAACTAAAAATAGGTCTCACAGGGGTATGGGCTGGGTCGGACATGGGTCCACTAGGGTCTGACATGGGTCCAGGCTAGGCAAAATCCTAAAACAATAAATAAAAATATAATACAACCACTAATAAAATATAAATACAATTAATTATAAATAATACACAATTAACCCAAATTAAAATAAAAAAATACCCGGCTCTGGAAATGGGGCGATGACAAGCCTATCCTCCTTAGAAAATTTCGTCCTCAAAATTTAAAGTCAATCGCACTCACTCTAGGTCAAACCCCCAGCAGTCACAGTCAAGAAATTCTACCTATACAACATACAAGATCAGGGTCCTACTGGTCGTGTTATCACAGTCTCAATCAGTGTCACTACACTATCTACCACAGCACAAAAGAAAAATCTAACAGGTACTAATGAAGCACACAACAAGGAATGGAAAAGGACAGGAAGAAGAACAAAGAGACAGACCTGCTAACCCGACACCCGTAGCATCGGCCTCCTCGACCGTCAAAGCATAAGCCCTGCCCTGCTGGGGTGTATCCCTCTGCTGGTGCGGGGTATGATGCTGTGCCACAGATGGCCTAGCTCCAACTCTCTGATCTTGTGCCACACCAAATAGAGGTGCAGTGGGGCAATCTCGCATCTGGTGAGCAGCGGATCCACAAAACAAACACACCTTCAGCCTCCTCCTACAAACATCCCAAGTGTGTCATGCCTTCCTGCAGTAGGCACAAGTGGGCACCCTCTGATCCTGACCCTACTGCGCTATCTTCTGCCCAAAGGGACGCTTAGTTGGTCCCGTACTACCACTCGTACTGCCTGAATCATCTCTGCCTCTCTTGGACTTGAGCTCCAAGTCATCCTCTACTCTCTGAGCATCTCCAACTATCTGCTCGAAAGTCGCCTCGCGGTCGCTCCTGGTCAAAGACTTGACCGCCATGACCAAGCCCTTGCGAAACTTTCTCGCCTTAGCTGCCTCACTCAAGCCCTCTACAAATCTTCCCAGACGGCAGAACTCCGCTGCGTACTCATCCACCGTCATGCTCCCCTGGACGAGTGCCTCAAACTGGCTTCCAAAGCACTGAGTGCCACATCTGGGAAAAACTTCTCCTTGAAAAGCCTATTGAAAGCCTCCCAAGTAAGCCCTGGCGCTGCAATCCTCGTATCTGTACGATACCATGTCAAAGCAAGGTCGAACATCTGACTGCCCGCTGCCTCTATCTGCATGCTGTCCGGAATCTGTGCCAGCCTGAAGATGCCCTCAATCTGCTATATCCAGTCATCCGCGTACAGGATCCCTTCTGTACCCCGGAACTCCTTGGGCCACATCCTCTGAAAGTCAATGATACAGCCCAGCCTCGAACGCTGAATCTGATCTGCCTGTGGCTGAATCTGTGCCACCCTATCCACTGCCATCATGGCTACCTGGTGGGCATTCTCAATGCCCAGCCTCATCACATCCACCTGACAGTGCTGCACGTCCATCATCTCCCTGAAGAACACAAACAACTGCGTGATATCTACTAGAGTAGGAAGTGGTGGAGGAACCACCTGAACGACTGGGGTAGTTGTCACGACCCGCACCCGGTTTAGGGGCACGAGTGCGTGGGTACGTCCAGCCTACGCCGCAGCATCGGCGGTAAAACGCTGTCTAGGTCGAGTACTATCTAACAATCTCACGCTTGTATCCAACTCCATAAGGAGATTCGGATAATACTATAAAAATATTCACAACATACTCAACACAACTACAGCACGATAGGAATTTGAAGAAACAAAAGAATACAACACAAGTCTAATGACAAAATAATCATACCTGCAATCAGTAACAACCAATCCTCAAGTGTCAGAAACAAGTCCACTAAGGTCACAGTCTGGAAAAAATATTTTCCAGTCAGGAAGGAGCAAAGTACATCTCTAAATAGCAGTTCTATATAAATGACATAAACTATGTAGCAGTTCTAGATGGAAATATACCAGATGCATGTATAGGTACAAAAAATGTTCAATGAAAGAAATACTGGAAAATACTGTAAGTAACTGCAGGAAAAGAAACCATATGTCCAAGAGCAAGAACCTATGACTAAGTGTGTGAGTACTAGCTTTAACATGTGATCGGCTTGGGAACTTGATCAGGCTGGTTACATGTGATTAGCTATGATTCACGAAGGTCAGGCTAACCGTTGGTTAGCTATGATGCATGTAGAGGTCAGGCTAATCACACGTAACAGCTATGAGGCACGGAGAGGGTCAGGCCGCACCCGACGTGAGATGCGAGGTGAGCTATGATGCATGAAAAGTTGGGTATGATCACATATCTATACTAAAATACTCCCCACCCCGACTGGTATAGTAGATCCAATCATGGTACGCTATGGCACGGGATTCCCTAGGAAGGTAGCAAATCTCCCCGGGAATCAGTGTCTGTACATGCACAAGATAACAAGGAAAACAAGTCTTGTACAAGCTACACCATGAATAAGGAATAACATCTCATGACGAGATCCGTGTATACCAATCCGTGTAACCAATATGTCAAGAACATGGATATTTATACTAGATACAGTGAACATAGGAGATATCATAAATATATTGATGTCCTTAGCTGGTAATTATTGATGTCCTGTTCCAGAGTATCCCCTGGGTAAACCAACAGTCCTATAAATATATCACAAGCAAAATCACATTTGCATCAGATGCCACACTAAACACAGTCTAAAAACACTGAGTTCGGGACTTCTCTAAGTATGATACTGATCACCTAGGATCACCTAGTAGATTCACCAATTAAACGTATTATTAATAATCAATTATGATACATATATATATTGTCAACAATATTATTAAATATACTAATACTAATACCAAATTAAGTTTATACTTTGTATATTAGGAATATAATAAAAGCATGTACAAAATATATATTTTTATACATATATACAAATTATATATGTTGAAAGTATATACAAAACATATATACATATATCAATTAATACAATACCAATAATGCATATACTAAGTACGTATTTATATTCATATCAACCATATTAAATATATACATATACATTAATGCCTACAATATATATATATACACCAAATTTAGTACATATACAATATTTATATGTATCATTAATCATATGTATAATATATATACAGGTTGAACAATATTTTACTATATACATTAATTTGATATATTAAAATATACTAAGTATGTATACAAAATACATGTATATACATATACAATATATATATATATATAAATACTAAGGGTTTATACAGAAATATATATACACAATACATACCAATATATGTATACGCATTTATATACGTATATATATCTACACATTAATTAATATATACTAATACATATATTTTATATATACCATACAGTATGTGTTTTAAAATTAATTAAATAATTGCTGTACGTATTTATGTATTAAATATTAATTAGATTTATGTACTATATATATTAGTGACAAAATATACATGTGTTATTTCTTATACATATATATATACCAAAATACCAAAACAAGTATATATATATATATCAAAATAAATATGCATATTTATTTATATACCAAATTAATAATTACATACATATACAAAATACAGATATACATATATACCAATTTAACAATAATATATATATATATATATATATATATATATATATATATATATATATATATATATATATAATACATACTAAACTATGTATTTATATATATATATATATATACATATGCCAATTATATGTAAACTATACATTACATTGATTTATATACACTGTACACCATTCATTAATTACCAAATGTACTCTATACATTATGTATCAATATACACTATACTATACAAATATACGTATTAAACATTATAAGTGCTAATACATTCATATACATATATATATTCCTATATATATGTATATATATACACATTGAAGAAGGAAGAGGGAGAGGAGGATGGCTTACAGTGGCTGGCCGAAGTACTGTACTGGCCGCCGGGGAGCAGGGTCCGCCGAAGGGCCGTCGGGCACAGGGAGTGGTCGTGGAAGGGCACAGCGGGGATGGGGACAGGCTGCCGGGTTGCAGTGGCCGCCGGACCGGAGGAGGGATGTGGATGGATGTATAGATGGAGGGATGGATGAGCAGCCGGAGGGATGTCCAGTGGAGCGCCGGCGCCGGAGGTGGGGTCTGGAGGAGTCGGCCTCCGGACGCTGAGCAGCTCGGTCGGGCAGTCGCCGCGGGAAGCCGCCGGACTTGAGGGAGTATTGTGTGGTGGTGGCGGTGTCGAGCAGCAGAGAGGAATGGGAGCAGCCGGAGGAGGAACAAGGGAGGAGGAGCTCGGTCTAGAATAGTGGGGATGGTCGGAGTGCGGAGGCTGAGGGGATGGGGAGTCGAGGCCGGTGGTGGTGATCGAGGGGGTGGTTGTAGATGATGGTGAAGATGGGCCGGCTGAACTGATGGGAATCGACAGTAGGGGGTTGGCCGCCGGAGTAATGTGGGGATCAGCCGGGGAGCGCAGGCGGACAGATGGCCGGGCCGCCGGAGAGATGTGGGCCGCCGCCGGACGCGTCGAGGCACAGGGAGTGAAGCCGGGTGCACAGCAGGGAACAGTGTTCCCAGGTTTTCCCTCCTTTGTCAATTTGAATTTAATTTCAAAGAACAAAGAAGAAGAAGAAGAAGAAAGGAAAAGGAGAAGAAATAGAAGAAGAAGAAGGGAAGAGGTTGGTTCCCTACGTTGGAGGGGATGGAGGCTTGTGAGGAGGTGGGGGCTTGCTTGGGGATTAGGGTTTGATGGGACATGTCATTTAATAGGGAGAGAGGATTTTGATGGAGGGTGAGGATGCACTCATTGAATGAGTGGTCCAGATTGGACATGGAGAATTTCTTCATGTGGGTGAGAGATTTAATTAAATTATCATTAGGCTCCCTCATTGTTTTAAACAATTGGGTGTTGACACAAAATGCCAATTTGCAAATTAACCCCCTTAAATTTGGGTATTTGCACAGACACATAAAATGATAAAATTTGGCGGCCGATTCAGTGTCCGGTGTTTTGTAGGGTCAGGGGGCGCTGTAAGTTTTGTGTGGGCTCAAAATAACAGGGCACTGGAATTAAATTGGAATTTACGGAATCAGATAAAATGGTATCCTCAAATTAATTAGAAATAAATGCGAGTTGTGTTCAACAATTAATTAGGAGTACATGGAGCCAAAATCAGGTCAGGTCATCAATACCACTAATGAAGTAGACTCAGAACAGAATATTACCCTAATTTGGGCCGCACGAAAAATAGGTCAAGATTGCCTTCAATTTTCGATTGGAACGCACAACGATACAAAATAGAGATTTATTAAATAACGTCCGCGATGATTTTTTGTGCGGCCAGAAATAATGTACAGAGAGCACAATTATGAGTTGCAAAAATAGCAGAATTGGAGACGGGCACGTCTAGGGCAAGATGGTGAAATTTGTTGGAAGACAAAAGTCAGGGTAGCGCTCCAAATATCGAAGCAAAGGCAATGCGCAAAGTATTAAATAAAGTACAGTAATTAATTATTACCTCCAAGAATTAAATTCTAGAATAAACAATTAAAATACCGAATCCCACAATTCGGACAGGTGTTCACCTACTGACTTCTAGGTCAAGTCTACCAGCACAACATAATTGAACACTGTATATAATTACTATATTTAATTACACACCTCACATATTTATTTAAATTAATATACCTATCACAAAATTACTAAATTGTAACTACAATAATATTAATTATTGTAAAAAGTCGAAAATACCCCTGTTTTCGGAACGTGGTGGTGACAAGTCTACCCACCTTAGAAAAATTTCGTTCTCAAAATTTAAGGTTCTCTATCATTGCCTTTACTCATTATATCATTTCTATCAAATTTAAATTTCAATCCAAATAATCATGAAGAAATTCCATATCGTTATTTCACAACTCTTCAAAAATTCTATAATATCATATTCCTGAAAAATCTTCAAGTTTAAAAATCAAATCCCCTATGTCATAATCTCCTCCAAAAATTTTAAGTTCGCATCTAAATATCCAAGGATTTAATATCCAATCCTCCAATTGAAATCCAACCAATGCATATTTATAAAAATTTAAAAATCTGTATCCCAAAATTTAAATTTTAAGCACTATTCCATCAATCGTCTTACTCCTCTAACTCAATTTCAATTGATGCTTATTCAAATCTAAATTCTCCTTCCGAGAATTGAATTCGACACCATTCCATTAGTGATCTAAATCCTCGATTCTTTTTTTTTTTTTCACAATACTCAAATAATATAATACTCGCAAATCCTCAATTAATATTTTCAATTAAATCTTTATCTTTCAGTCCAATAAATATTATAATAATCTTCTAAAATTTCTCAAAAGTTTTAATGATAAATATATCATAATCAATAATCATCAATCCTACCATATTAAATTCTCAACCTCTCATTAAATTAATGTTTATCCTCGAAGTCTAATGATAATTTAATCACATCTCAATTTTGATAAAATCAATAATTTATCAACTCTGCCATATTAATCCTTAATTCTTTATGCTTATCTTCCAAAAATTTTAGCATCTCGTGTCTCTTGTCAAGTCATAACCTTGTCATAGATCTTTGCTATGGTCCAAACCCCAATGGTCATGGTTTAAGAAAACTCTACCTACAGCCATGCAATTTAAGAAAAATATATATAGGTCATGTATCTTTTATCATGGTATTTCAGTCTCTGTTAAGGTGCACTACTAGCTACGTTCTAACAAGAAAATCATGAATATAAACCACGTTACTAGGGGATCAATCAATCAAAAGACGAATAAGAACATTAGGAAAGAAAAGAAAGAACCTGTTAACATATTACTTGCGGTATCCCTTATCTCTAACAAACACTTAACTCTAGCACATTCACTAAGTAATTTCTATTCCTGTACACTGATATCCTTATCAACTAACCTTTAGTTCACAACATCCATGATTACATCCTCATTGCATACACCTGCTTATAAATACCAAAATCTGATACCAAGAACCTATAATATAACCATGGTTCAATAATGCATCTAACTTGATACCTCTATCTCTTTAGTACCATACCCGCTGTCAGTTCCTGTTCCTACTACAATTGTTCATACTAGTCGTTCTTATCACTCAAGTATACGTCAAGCGCAGCACCATACTAAATACTGCTCTTTTCAATACAATTTTAGATGGACACCCAAGTCAGTCTGCGGTGCCATCTCAATCATGCTCAAATCACCAGATCCTTACACATGTATATCCTCTACTCATATGTTAATATTCATATCTCTCATCTACCATAGAATTAATCCTCAAAATAATCGTTAAGGTTTAATCTTCTCGATCAACTTAAAATAAATTGCATATGCCTCCTCAAAGTCAGAAATTCAACATCGGAATAAAATTTAATCACTTCTAAAATCTTTGTAGCCTTGACCATGTTTATTGAATCACTATTTGAAATCCTCAAAAAATTTTAATGACACAATCTCAACTCCTCAATAATTCTCAAAGTTAAAACTCATTTCCACTCTTCAATTTATAAATCCTCAAATATACATATAAGTGCCCACGGTCTCTAATACTCGGGGTGCACTCTACGCATCAAGTGTCTAGAATTGTGTGCTAAAATTGTACTGCCTGAATCACTTGTACTATTACCTCCAATGATCAAAGTTATCATCAACTGTGTTTTCTTCCATAATTTCAATTTATGTCAACTGGTATATCATCTAATTATCATCACACCGAGTGCTTACTGTTACTAGTACCATTTCCAATAATCCTTGATATAGAATCATTGACACTCTTGGTATTATATTACTAGCTTCATTAATGAATTATCTCATCAAGCTCATTATAACTCATGATTATATGTATCTACTATAACACTCATGTTTCTTTACTCTCGCGGGTATGTGTATGGTTCCTCATCTCGATTGTTGTATATGTATTTCTCTGTAATCTTTTACAGCCTGTTAAACTGGTCTGTAATACGCCTCACCAATTTCATTACCAATTCCGATATTCCTCCACTCATGACAGCTCATTAACTCTTTATGTGTGTATATATCCTTACCTTTAACACTTCCGATATCAATCATCAAATTGAACATCATGCTCCATAATCCTTAACACAATTCCTGGATACTTAATTGTTCACGTAGATCATCCAATTACATAATCATGATTATCCAGGACGGGTATGTTGGCTCTGATACTAACTCTTGAACTAACACTGATACTCTATACTCTCCTTCTACTCACAGTCTCTAATGACCTTATCCTAGAACCATTGTTACAAGGTACTATGCTATGGGTTAATTCTAGATCAAGGCCTACTGCTCACATGTCCAACTAGGAAACACTTACAAACTCACAAGCAACACTCAGTCAATACTAATACTCAAGACACAGACATAATTACAAGTCACTAATTATCATACTTAACAAGGAACCCTCAAGAAATAGAAGCTCAAAAGGAATTAGATTGAGGACAGAAGGTATCCTTACTGCTAGTAAAGAAAAGAAGCGATGGAACAAAGTCCTGGAACAACAGAAATAGATAAGTCTTGAGATGATATTTTAAGAACTAATTTAAGATACAACCTGATAATCATACACGTCTGTCAGAAATCATGACACACAGAATCCTCGCCACGCCAGTAAGCATAGATGCGATAAACGACAGGTTCCGTAACTAAGGTATGCAACTCTATAATCATGTCATCTAGAATCCTTGCCACGCCAACCGGTATGGCTGCGAGAAACTCTAAATCTCATAACTAAAGTATGTACATCCAAGTTAGGTTCCTACGTTCTCGTCACGACGGCTAATATGGCTACGATAAACTCTAGGTTCCATAACCAAAGTAGACGTTTTACCTTTCTCACTGTCCTCATCAATATATGTCATCAGATGATACCATAAATTCTAGTCCATAAAATTCATCTCGATATGAAATCAATTCAACAACGATACCAAGAATTAAATTTAACAACTGGTCAACAAGAATCAAACTCAACAATGATACCAAGAATTTAATTTAATAACTGATCAATAAGGATCAAGTTCAATAACAACAAGCGAGAGCAGACGGGAACAAGGGGGAAGGATTTAAATTAGAATTTATAATGAGATTCTCAAGGGTCGTCCCAGGAATCTCTCAAATAATTTGTGATTGAGTATCCTCTCTCATCCTAGTATCCTATGTCCTATGTCCTATAGCAGGCACGCAGTAGTACAACGAAGACGTCACACTACCACGACATCGCACAACTTGCGAAGTCTGACCTGCATGGGCTACCACTAAAAATGTGTCACGACCCGCACCCGGTTTAGGGGCACGAGTGCGTGGGTACGTCCAGCCTACGCTGCAGCATCGGCGGTAGAACGCTGTCTAGGTCGAGTACTATCTAACAATCTCACGCTAGTATCCAACTCCATAAGGAAATTCGGATAATACTATAAAAATATTCACAACATACTCAATCACAACTACAGCACGATAGGAATTTGAAGAAACAAAAGAATACAACACAAGTCTAATGACAAAATAATCATACCTGTAATCAGTAACAATCAATCCCCAAGTGTCAGAAACAAGTCCACTAAGGTCACAGTCTGGAAAAAATATTTTCCAGTCAGGAAGGAGCAAAGTACATCTCTAAATAGCAGTTCTATATAAATGACATAAACTATGTAGCAGTTCTAGATAGAAATATACCAGATGCATGTATAGGTACGAGAAATGTTCAATGAAAGAAATACTGGAAAATACTGTAAGTAACTGCAGAAAAAGAAACCATATGTCCAAGAGCAAGAACCTATGACTAAGTGTGTGAGTACTAGCTTTAACATGTGATCGGCTTGGGAACTTGATCAGGCTGGTTACATATGATTAGCTATGATTCACGAAGGTCAGGCTAACCGTTGGTTAGCTATGATGCATGTAGAGGTCAGGCTAATCACACGTAACAGCTATGAGACACGGAGAGGGTCAGGCCGCACCCGACGTGAGATGTGGGGTGAGCTATGATGCATGAAAAGTTGGGTATGATCACATATCTATACTAAAATACTCCCCACCCCGACTGGTATAGTAGATCCAATCATGGTACGCTATGGCACGGGATTCCCTAGGAAGGTAGCAAATCTCTCCGGGAATCAGTGTCTGTACATGCACAAGATAACAAGGAAAACAAGTCTTGTACAAGCTACACCATGAATAAGGAATAACATCTCATGACGAGATCCGTGTATACCAATCCGTGTAACCAATGTGTCAAGAACATGGATATTTACACTAGATACAGTGAACATAGAAGATATCATAAATTAGAAACTAATCAGAGAATGTACTCGCCTTGGGTCCTTTGCTGGTAATTATTGATGTCCTGTTCCAGAGTATCCCCTGGGTAAACCAAAAGTCCTATAAACATATCACAAACAAATCCATATTTGCATCAGATGCCACACTAAACACAGTCTAAAAATACTGAGTTCGGGACTTCTCTAAGTATGATACTGATCACCTAGGATCACCTAGTAGATTCACCAATTAAACGTATTATTAATAATCAATTATGATACATATATATATTGTCAACAATATTATTAAATATACTAATACTAATACCAAATTAAGTTTATACTTTGTATATTAGGAATATAATAAAAGCATGTACAAAATATATATTTTTATACATATATACAAATTATATATATTGAAAGTATATACAAAACATATATACATATATCAATTAATACAATACCAATAATGCATATACTAAGTACGTATTTATATTCATATCAACCATATTAAATATATACATATACATTAATGCCTACAATATATATATATACACCAAATTTAGTACATATACAATATTTATATGTATCATTAATCATATGTATAATATATATACAGGTTGAACAATATTTTACTATATACATTAATTTGATATATTAAAATATACTAAGTATGTATACAAAATACATGTATATACATATACAATATATATATATATATATATATATATATATATATATAAATACTAAGGGTTTATACAGAAATATATATACACAATACATACCAATATACGTATACGCATTTATATACGTATATATATCTACACATTAATTAATATATACTAATACATATATTTTATATATACCATACAGTATGTGTTTTAAAATTAATTAAATAATTGCTGTACGTATTTATGTATTAAACATTAATTAGATTTATGTACTATATATATTAGTGACAAAATATACATGTGTTATTTCTTATACATATATATATACCAAAATACCAAAACAAGTATATATATATATCAAAATAAATATGCATATTTATTTATATACCAAATTAATAATTACATACATATACAAAATACAGATATACATATATACCAATTTAACAATAATATATATATATATATATATATCAATAATACATACTAAACTACGTATTTATATATATATATATATATATACATATGCCAATTATATGTAAACTATACATTACATTGATTTATATACACTGTACACCATTCATTAATTACCAAATGTACTCTATACATTATGTATCAATATACACTATACTATACAAATATACGTATTAAACATTATAAGTGCTAATACATTCATATACATATATATATTCCTATATATATGTATATATATACACATTGAAGAAGGAAGAGGGAGAGAAGGATGGCTTACAGTGGCTGGCCGGAGTACTGTGTTGGCCGCCGGGGAGCAGGGTCCGCCGAAGGGCCGTCGGGCACAGGGAGTGGTCGTGGAAGGGCACAGCGGGAATGGGGACAGGCTGCCGGGTTGCAGTGGCCGCCGGACCGGAGGAGGGATGTGGATGGATGTATGGATGGAGGGATGGATGAGCAGCCGGAGGGATGTCCAGTGGAGCGCCGACGCCGGAGGTGGGGTCTGGAGGAGTCGGCCTCCGGACGCTGAGCAGCTCGGTCGGGCAGTCGCCGCGGGAAGCCGCCGGACTTGAGGGAGTGTTATGTGGTGGTGGCGGTGTCGAGCAGCAGAGAGGAATGGGAGCAGCCGGAGGAGGAACAAGGGAGGAGGAGCTCGGTCTGGAACAGTGGGGATGGTCGGAGTGCGGAGGCTGAGGGGATGAGGAGTAGAGGCCGGTGGTGGTGATCGAGGGGGTGGTTGTAGATGATGGTGAAGATGGGGCTGGCTGAACTGATAGGAATCGACAGTAGGGGGTTGGCCGCCGGAGTAATGTGGGGATCAGCCAGGGAGTGCAGGCGGACAGATGGTCGGGCCGTCGGAGAGATATGGGTCGCCGCTGGACGCGTCGAGGCACAGGGAGTGAAGTCGGGTGCACAGCAGGGAACAGTGTTCCCAGGTTTTCCCTCCTTTGTCAGTTTGAATTTAATTTCAAAGAACAAAGAAGAAGAAGAAGAAAGGAAAAGGAGAAGAAATAGAAGAAGAAGAAGAAGGGAAGAGGTTGGTTCCCTACGTTGGAGGGGATGGAGGCTTGTGAGGAGGTGGGGGCTTGCTTGGGGATTAGGGTTTGATGGGACATGTCATTTAATAGGGAGAGAGGATTTTGATGGAGGGTGAGAATGCACTCATTGAATGAGTGGTCCAGATTGGACATGGAGAATTTCTTCATGTGGGTGAGAGATTTAATTAAATTATCATTAGGCTCCCTCATTGTTTTAAATAATTGGGTGTTGACACAAAATACCAATTTACAAATTAACCCCCTTAAATTTGGGTATTTGCACAGACACATAAAATGACAAAATTTGGCGGCCGATTCGGTGTTCGGTGTTTTGTAGGGTCAGGAGGCGCTGTAAGTTTTGTGTGGGCTCAAAATAACAGGGCACTAGAATTAAATTGGAATTTACGGAATCAGATAAAATGGTATCCTCAAATTAATTAGAAATAAATGCGAGTTGTGTTCAACAATTAATTAGGAGTACATGGAGCCAAAATCAGGTCAGGTCATCAATACCACTAATGAAGTAGACTCAGAACAGAATATTACCCTAATTTGGGCCGCATGAAAAATAGGTCAAGATTGCCTTCAATTTTCGATTGGAACGCACAACGATACAAAATAGGGATTTATTAAATAACGTCCGCGATGATTTTTTGTGCGGCCAGAAATAATGTACAGAGAGCACAATTATGAGTTACAAAAATAGCAGAATTGGAGACGGGCACGTCTAGGGCAAGATGGTGAAATTTGTTGGAAGACAAAAGTCAGGGTAGCGCTCCAAATATCGAAGCAAAGGCAATGCGCAAAGTATTAAATAAAATACAGTAATTAATTATTACCTCCAAGAATTAAATTCTAGAATAAACAATTAAAATACCGAATCCCACAATTCGGACAGGTGTTCACCTACTGACTTCTAGGTCAAGTCTACCAGCACAACATAATTGAACACTGTATATAATTACTATATTTAATTACACACCTCACATATTTATTTAAATTAATATACCTATCATGAAATTACTAAATTATAACTACAATAATATTAATTATTGTAAAAAGTCGAAAATACCCCTATTTTCGGAACGTGGTGGTGACAGTAGTCCTCGGATCGACAGGTAGAGAAGGATCCCCGAGAGAAAAAGATACTCCCTCAACCGTAGGAGTGGTGAGTGGAGCGGTAGCAGCTGCCTGAATACGAGCTGGACGAGAGGTAGCAGACCTCTCGGTGTCAACTGCTGGAACGGTACGATGGGATCGTGTCTTCGGAGGCATCCTGAACACAGATCAAAAGAAGTCAATACGACACAAGATACGATATCATCAAAGAAGGACAGTAATATTTCAAAAGAAAGCAATTTCAGAATAATTAGATTGAAATTGTTCTGAGTCGTGATTGAGTACACTCTTATCTTAGATCCTAGATCCTATAGCAGGCTCACAGCAGTACAACTAAGTTGTTGTACCACCACGATATTGCACTAATTGCGAATCGAGACCTGCATGGGGCCGCCACCAAAAACGTGTCACAACCCGCACCCAAAAAATCGGGCATGAGTCGTGGGTACGTCCAGCCTACACCGCAGCATCGGCGGTAGAACGCTGTCTAGGTCAACTATCTAGATAACTCACAAAAAATCTGCCATGAGCTCTCCAAAAGGAGGGCAACCACGCAATCAATATATAATCCTGTCAAGATCTCAACTCCAAACGGAGAAGCAATATCATAATAATAATCTCAAGTACTCAATCACGAATCTAAGCATGATAAGATAGCAAGAAAGACAAACAACTCCAAAGTCTAACCAACAACAACTACTACAACAACCACAACATCAATAATAATAATAATACATCATCCAAATCATCCAAAATAATATACAATACAAGGTCTCAATCCAAAATCGGAGACAAATCCGGTGCTAAAAGCTAATAAAAACAATAACAAGGTCTCAGTGATCCCGGCTACCAACCCGAAAATCACCCCTAAACTAGAGGGTCCCTGTCTGCACCATCAACAGGCTCAGGTCCATAAAATGTCGGACACTACTCCTCCGGATACTCTGAAAAAATGTCCAGTCAGGACTGGAGCAAGTACATCTCTAACAGCAGTTCCATTTAAATGATAAAAACTATAAAACAGTTATAGCAAGTAGCAAGAAGAATGAAGCAAGTATGAAACAAGAAATATATAAATCACTGGTGCTTAAGGTAAAGATGCATGGATATCAGAGCATAATAACTGTAAGATACAGGAAATCTAAGCTAAGATCAAGTCCGTGCACATGAACGTGTAGTGAGTCCAGCATGAAAAACATGTAGTGAGTCAAGTCCAGAAACATGTAAGTGAGACCAGTAAAAAATGCAAGTGAGTCCAGACTATAAAGAATGAACTCGGTGTCTTTGAAATACTTATTTCGACATGTAAACGGCTAGGGGTAAGTATGGCTCACCGTGCACTGGGTGCGTGGCTGCTATCATTCCAGATTAGACCAGAGGGAGTGATTCCTGATGATTCCAGATGGGAATATTTACATGTCTAATCGAGTATTTCCCGGCCCGACTAATACAAGTGGATCCAAGACGCGGCACGTAAATCAAGATGAGTCCAGCCTGAACATGAATGATGCCTGTAGTGATGCCTGTAGGTGATGCCAGTAGTGATTCCAGAATAGAGGCCAAAAACATGAAATGTACGTGTCGCAAGTAAATGAATACAGAAATACCAGTCAGTGTCCCGTGTTGTGCCAGAATAATCAGATGATACTATACTAGAAGCTGAATCATAATAATCATTAGATAATGAAAACTATCAGAGAATGTACTCGCCTGACGTCCTGAGCAACTGGCGATCCGAACCGATATCGCAAGGACCTATTGCGAAAAGCAAGGTTAAACAGGGTTCTAATGAGTTAAACAGATATAAAATAACTAAAAATAGGCTTCTATGGTCGTTCGAGGTCAAACTGGTCAAACCAGTGAAATCTGGGTCAAAAAGTCAAACTCTAGGTCCAAAAAGTCAATTCTGGGTCAAAACTAGGTCAAAAGTTGACTTTGGCGGTCAACCGAGTCAAGTCTAGGTCAAACTAGGGTTCTCCTAAAATTCTAGGTCAAACCGAGCTCATTAAGCTAGAAAACTCTTAAACTCGTCTCCTTGAGATCCGGGATACCCTCGGTATCCGATACCTCAACCTACACTATACACCCCGCCTATACCCTCTAAACCCTATGCTAGCACGCGTAAATATATACACATAAGCATATAAAAATCACTCCAATACTATTCCCAGGCTATTGCTCAAATATCCCGCTCGAAACTCAATACCTAGCTAGCTATATGTATATAAAAATCACGCGTAAATATATACACCTTGGTTATCTCAACCCTACTACCCCTCTAGCTAGCTAACTATGCATAAACATATATATCTAGCTATAATCTAGGCTAAAATATAGATATCTAATACATATAGGCATATACCTATATATATATACCCAATACCTTATCTTACCTATACATAAATATATATATATGTATATCTATATCTAAACTATCTACCTAGCTATATGTATATACCTATACATATAGATCTATATATCTAGCTATCCCTCTACCTATCCATCTACCTATCTAGTATCAACCTATCTAGTTATCTATCTAACTATCTAACTAGTTATCTATTAATCTATCTAACTATCTATTTATATATCTATCTCATATATCTATCTACCAATCTGACTATCTATCTATCTAGATATCTAACTATATCCATCTACCTATCTATCAATCTATCTAGTTATCTATATGTCTATCTATCTAACTATTTATTTAATCTATCTATCCAACTATCTAATACCTATCTATCTATTTAGTTATCTATCTATCAAACTACCTATTTACCTATCAATCTATCTATTCACATATCTATTTATCTATCTACCTATATATCTATATATCTATCTATCTTATTATCCTATTAATTTATCAATCTATCTATATGTATCTAATATCCATATATCTAACCATCCATCTATTATCTAATCTATATATCCACCTAACTATTAATCTAACTATCTACTAATCTATCTAACTATATATATATGTATACCTCTCTCTCTCCCTCGCATTGCTGCTCTTGCTCCTCCCCTAAAAGCTGCTGCTGCGCTGCTCAAATGGCTGCTGCTGATGCTGTGCTTCTGCTGCTGCTGATGCAGCAAAATGCTGCTGCTGCTGCTCTGTTTGCTGCTGCTGTGGTGGCTGCTGCCCCACAGCAGCAGCTGCTGTTGCTATTCCAGGTTCCAGTCCCCCCCATCTCACAACACACACACACACACACACTCCTATATACATATATATATATCACTATATATATATATATATATATACATACATATATATATATACATATATATATAACTCTATAGATATATATACACACTAACTAACATATATACTAATACCTATATACCAACACACACTAACATATATATCTGCACACACACACAAACACAAGCACACACATATATCTATATATATATATATATAAACACACATCTACATATATATATACACACTAATATATATATACGTATATACATATACACACTCACACTCAAACATAAATATATATATATATCTAAACACTCACTCACACTCACACTCACTTACACACATACACTAGCACCAACCCACACTCACACAAGCACTCACTAACACACTCACACAAGCACTCACTAACACATATCTATAAATATATATATATAGGGACACACATACATATAAATATATATATAGACATATATACACAAACCCAACACTACACACAACAATGCACACAACGCTCACCAACGCACGCCCAACGGCCCCGACACGCCCAAACACCTATAAATATATAAAATATAGCTTGAAAATTCTAGCACACACTCCCCGATGCTAACCTAACGCGCGCACAAGCCCGAAACTAGGAAACCAAGTCGAAATGGTCGTTCGGTCATTTCGACGAACACGCGATGTGCGGTTCGAAAAACCTCCTGAAACGCATACCAAACCAACTCGGAATAGTCCCAAAATTTACCCACGGGTCCTAAACGATGTCTAGATCCTAGAAAAAATGCTAAGGCATCGATTCTAGGTCTGTGGCGGAAACACACACGCACTCAGAATCGGCGACAACGAAAAACCCTAATTTTGCCCGAAACGTCCGTTTCTCCGTGACACGACTTCCCGTGTCCGAACGGAGACCCACACTCACCCTCAAGACACCCGACAACGTCTACCTAGGTCCATCTAACCTAGGACATTACCCAAAATTGGACCAAATTCGGATTCCACCCGAAATTGACACAAAACCTAGTGTCAAAGTCTCTAAACTCAACCAAACTAGTTCCAACTTTCACCCACGGGTAGGCTTAGGGTCTAGGAAGGTTCTACAACACTAATTACACTATATAAAAATAATTACAAGGGTAAAAATTAGGGTTTACCTCTTGGGAGTTGAAATCCCAAGCCAAAATCTCCAAAATACTCCAAATCCACCAAACCAAGCTTCCAAGCTCCCAAATCTAGCCCCAACACCAAATCTAAGCTCTACCTACCTAGGTTAGGGAAGAATGTAAGGTTAGGGTTAACACAAAAGTAAGAAATGGAAGAAGGAAGAGAAGAAAAAGGAGAAAACTTACTTGAAGTGGAAAATTGGAAGAAGAAAGGAAGAAGAAGAAGTAGTGGAGAAGAAGAAGAAGAAGAAGAAGAAGAAGAAGAAGAAGAAGAAGAAGAGAATGGGGAGGCTCCTGCTGTGCGCACGGTCTGGGAGTGAATAATAGGGCCGGCCACAGCAAGTATGAGGGGTTTCACAAAGTCAAAAATGCCCAAAATGCCCTCCTAACTCGGTTTTTGGTTTCGGGTTCCAAAAGCACTCAAACAAACTCCAAATCTCTCCAACTAACCCACTAAAAATATAATAAATATTCTAAAACTAAAAATAGGTCTCACAGGGGTGTGGGCTGGGTCGGACATGGGTCCACTAGGGTCTGACATGGGTCTAGGCTAGCCAAAATCCTAAAACAATAAATAAAAATATAATACAACCACTAATAAAATATAAATACAATTAATTATAAATAATACACAATTAACCCAAATTAAAATATAAAAAAATACCCGGCTCTGGAAATGGGGTGGTGACAGCTAAAGCTTCTGTAGACTGACCCACTCTAAAAGGTATGAAATGGGCTGACTTGGTGAGTCGGTCCACTATTACCCACACTGCATCTCTCCCACTTGGACTCTTGGGAAAGCCCATGACGAAGTCCATAGTGATGTGCTCCCACTTCCACCCTGGAATTGGAAGTGGTTGCAATAATCCTGCTGTCCTCTGGTGCTCCGCCTTCACTTGTTGACATAGCAGACATTTAGCTACAAAGCGAGCTATCTCTCTCTTCATTCCATGCCACCAAAAGTGCAGTCGTAAGTCGCGATACATCTTGGTGCCTCCAGGATGAATAGAATAAATTGAACTATGAGCCTCTGCCATCAGCTCCTGTCGAATCTCTCCATTTGGAACATAAAGACGATCACCACATCGTAATGTCCCATCTCATGAATGCGCAATCTTGTCTTCTCTCCGGTCTCTGTCCTTTCCTTCAGTCTCCGAAATCTGGCGTCTGTAGGCAAAGCTTCCTTAATCCTCTCTACCAATGATGATTGTACTTGCAAGTTGGCTAGTGTCCCATCTGCTCCGGATAATAGCACTTCAATGCCAAGCTCTTGCAAGTCCTCCAATAGTTCCCTCTGTGTTGTCAAGAAGTAAGCTGTTGGTTTTTGGCTTAACTCGTCTGCTACCAAGTTAGTCTTGCCTGGATGATAATGTAGCTCTATCTCGAAATCTTTTATCAACTCGAGCCATCGACATTGCCTCATATTTAACTCCTTCTGCGTGAAGACATACTTGAGGCTTTTATGGTCTGTATAGATCTCCACTCGTTTCCCATATAAGTAATGTCTCCATAGCTTCAGAGAAAATACAACGGCTGCAAGTTCCAAGTCATGAGTCGGATAATTCTTCTCATGTACTCGTAACTGCCTAAATGCATATGCAATCACCTTGTCATGCTGCATCAATACGCATTCCAAGCCTTTCCCTGATGCGTCATTGTAGATCACATAACCTCCTGATCCTGACGGAATAGTCAATACTGGTGCTGTAGTCAGTCGCTTCTTCAACTCTTCAAAGGCGGCTTGACACTCGTCGGTCCATATAAATTCTTGATCCTTACAAGTCAAACGAGTCATAGGTGCCGCTATCCTTGAGAAGTTTTCCACGAACCGTCGGTAATATCCCGCAAGTCCAAGGAAACTCCTCACCTCTGCTGCTGATTTAGGATTAGGCCATGTCTCAACTGCTGAGATCTTCTCTGGATTAACAGAAATACCATCTTTTATGATAACATGTCCAAGAAATGAGACTCTGTCCAAGAAGAACTCACATTTGCTAAGCTTTGCATATAACTGCTCTCTCCTTAAAATCTCTAGAATAATCCGCATATGCTTCTCGTGCCCCTCGTGGCTCTTCGAATAGACAAGTATATCATCTATGAAGACGACCATGAACTGGTCTAAGTACTGGTGGAAGACTCAATTCATCAAGTCCATGAAGATCGCTGGAGCATTGGTCAATCCAAATGGCATGACCAAAAACTCGTAGTGTCCATAACTTGTTCTGAATGCGGTCTTCGGAATTTCCTGCTTCCGTACCTTCACCTGGTGATATTCCGATCTCAAATCTATCTTCGAGAATACCTTATCTCCACTGAGTTGATCAAATAAGTCATCAATGCGTGGCAATGTGTCACGCCCCAGTCCCAAAATATCGAGGAACTGGACACGTGGCAATGGCCAGCAGCATACAACGATGGACAAACCCAATTTAATGGATCCACCGGCATACTTAAGCTGTAATATAGATCTACAACAATAATTCAAAATCTAATCTCATCCATACACAGAATAATAAGAACATCAGCAAATAAAGAAAGTACATCAAAGTCCAGTCTCAGCAGAGAATGTCAGGAACAACCCGATAAGAGTCTAAAACACTGGTTCATCAGACCAGAACAAAAGAGTCCAAAAATAGAGTATCTGAAGAGTACAAATATCATAATCTCAAGTAAAATCCTCTGCCATCACCTCTGCTTCTATGTTAGGTTCTCCTTCAGCAATAGCTCCTGGTACAACTTCAGCTCCTGTCCCGTAAACCTCGGGATAATGCTCTTCTGCTAAACCTGGGGACATCATCCATTCCAGGTCCTCAGGGGACATAGCAAGGTACAAATAATACAAGCCAAAAATAGATGCAGTGAAATAGAAAATGAAATAAACAGGGTAACTACATAACCATCTATGTGAAAATGCAACTGAGAGCAACACTAGTACTCAGGCTGAGACTGCTACAAGCTCTGTGTCGGGGAGCCGGTAGCAGCAATATCTAGTAGTGGTCTAGCTCTGCTCGAGAGTCTATAACCTCATAATAGTAGTATATATATATAGAACAGCCTGTAGCCTGTGTATCTCTCCCCATCCAATGTAACCACACGTCGCATTTCCATGTCACGTGAGATCAGAGCTAATGCAACAGTCATAATCTGAGAGTATAATACTATGTCCATCCTATATCCTATACAGAATCACCTTGAATATCTCAGGAAGATTCTATCAATGTATGGTGTCAAGTGTCCTAAGTTATAGTGTACTTGATAACAAGCACGAGAATATAAAGGGTCTCGAATGTCCATCACTAATGACATACACAACTCCGCGTACGGGGTTGGCACCCGACTGTGATCGGACGCTAAGTATGTCATACGGTCCTAAGTTATATCATGTACACTAGTTACAGAAAATAGAGCAAGAGAATCAAAATGAATCAATAACTGCAATTTATAGCAAGGTACACTTGCCTGGGATTGGAATATCAGTGGCGGTCCTTGTAACAGTGGGTTCAGTAATAACTCCTCCAAAAGCTGAAATGAACATTACCAACAGTCTCAGAACATAGAAAATAGTTAGAAACGCCTGTCCTTAAGTCCAGTTTGGACACAAGCGCAAAAATGACATTTCTAGGCCAAAGCGGGTCCATGTGTAGGTCGCTTTGTACCGAAAACTAGGTCAGGATCAAAAGTCTCCAAATTAGTCCAACTTAGTGTCAACAAGTCAGGAACGTTGATACGAACGCAACAAAACTTCCAGAATTGGATTCCGATGAGCCATTCTCAAAATCGCCCGTCAGGTGGAGCCTGTGGGGCCCACGACACACGATTTTCCAACGTTCTCAGAATCGAGCCAAACTTGACCCACAGGACCAACGTATTGCTATGAGTCTGATGGCACAAGTTTCGTCTCGATCTGACGTGTATACACTAAGTTACAGCTAATTACAGAAAAGTCGGATACGGGATGTTGTCCGCGGATACGTACTGATTCCGGTGTGCACGCACATCCGAATCAGCTTCTGCGAAAGCCCGCACGTCCGTATCTACGATGCTCATGTGTCGGTGAAGACCGCATGTGTCCAAGCCGTCCCGTTTGGTGGGGCGTACCCAGTTCCGAGGTAAAATAGGGCTTGAATTTTTCCTGTTTTGGATCGCGGTTCACGATCACCTCAGGACGCGATGCCCCGAGCGGTTTGTCCGGGCACCGAGAGGGTCAAACAGGCTACGTGATACAATTTATGGAATAAAAATTGGAGCTACGAGTAGGAAGTTATGAATACCTGAAAGAAGGCTGAAAACCCGAGTCCTTAATGTCCAAATCGTGTCCTGTTCACTAGGGTTTACTGTGTCCTCTGATCACCACTGTGTTCGGCCGTGTTCGGGCTCGTACTCGTGTCCTGGGTCGCGTCCACGTCTGCCGGAGTCGGCCTGGAGTTCAGGCGAAGGCGGCGCCGGTCCTGGATGGTCGTCGACAGTCCGGGCGGTCGGTTCCGGCGTTGTGGGTGGCCGGATGTCGCCTGGACGGAGGAGACAGTTAGGAGTCCGGCTCGATCTAGTTTGGGCGGGGATCTAGGTCCGGCAGGCGGTCGCTGGTGGTAAGGCGGACGGGTCCGGTGGTCTGGGCGGTGTCAGCGGGTGGTCGGAGACAGTTTGGAGGTCGCCGGAGGTTCTGGGGTCAAGGGGTTTTCCGGCGGGTGTCTGCTGCTACTTATATAGGGGTCTAGGGGGAGGGAAACCGACGGAAGTTCGCCGGAAGTGGAAGAGGAGACGTCGGGGCGTTGAGGGAAGGTGAAGATGGGGGGTCTCCGGCGGCCACGGCGGCGGAAACGGCCGCCGGAGAGGAATCGTCGGGAAAGAAGAATAGTTTTGGGGGTTAGGGTTTGGTAATGGGTCGGATTGGATGCTGGCGGGTCGGGTCTGACCCGGATCCGACCCGCTAGCCCGAGCGGTTCGGTTCAATGAACCCGGCCGGTCCGGTTCAGGGTTTAGTTAATAATGGTTTGGTTTAGTAATTAATTTAGTTTAATTAATCAGTTAATTTATACAATAGTTTATAATGCTTTAAAAATTCATCCGGGTTCCAATAAATTCCCGAAAAAATATCCCATGCTCGATTTTTAATTTTACACTAGAAAATATAATTTTCACCACATTTTAATATTATATAATTTTATTTAAAAAATTCATTTTAAATTAGACTACTTTAATTTATTGGTTTAAAAATTACAGAAATTGCTAATTAATTCCAGAAAATTAAAATTAAAAAAAAACTTAAAATTTTAGGTGATTACAATCTACCCCCCTTAAGAAAATTGCGTCCTCGCAATTTAAAGGTTTAAACTACTAGTAGAACAGAACTACAGGGAATAAAAATAACTTAAAATATACCTGTATCCTCAAATAAGTGGGGGTATTTCTGGCGCATGATATCTTCTCTTTCCCAAGTAGACTCACCAGGAGAGTGTTGCTTCCATGCTACATGAACCAATTTAATTGTATGCCCTCGCAGTGTCTTCTCACTGGTTCTGAGTATCCCCACCGGTTGTTCTTCATATCTCAGGCTTGGGCCTACAGCGATCTCAGAATGATCCACTATGTGACTTGGGTCAGTCACATACCTTCTCAACTGTGAGACATGGAATACATCATGCACTCCCTCTAGAGATGGAGGTAATGCAAGACGATAGGCCACCTCACCAATGCGCTCCAGAATATCAAAGGGCCCAATGTACCTTGGACTCAACTTGCCTCTGCTTCCAAAGCGAATGGTTCCTCGAGTAGGTGAAATCCTCAGGAATACATGTTCTCCTTCCTTGAACTCCAGGGAACGTCGGTGTATATCAGCCCAATGCTTCTGTTTGTCCTGAGCTGCACGAAGATGATTCTGGATTTGCTTCACCTTCTCCACTGTTTGCATTACTAACTCTGGCCCCAATATTTGACGCTCTCCGACGTCACTCCAGCATATTGGCGATATGCACTTCCTTCCGTATAATACCTCAAAAGGTGCCATCTTGATGCTTGCCTAGTAACTGTTGTTATATGAGAACTCTACCAAATGCAAATGATCTTCCCAAGATCCTCCAAAGTCTAACATACAGGATCGCAACATATCCTCCAAGATCTGGATTGTACGTTCTGATTGACCATCTGTCTGGGGATGATAGGCAGTGCTGAATTTTAGTCTGGTGCCAAGACTCTCTTGCATACTTCGCCAGAAATGAGAGGTAAATCTCGAATCTCGATCAGATACAATACTAACCGGCACTCCATGCAATCTTACTATTTGTCTCATATACATGTCGGCTAGTATCTCTGTGGACTGTCCAACTCTAAATGGCAAGAAGTGCGCAGACTTAGTGAGTCGATCCACGATAACCCATACCGCATCTTTTCCGCTGGGGCTCCTTGGGAATCCTGTGACGAAGTCCATGGTGATATGTTCCCACTTCCATTCTGGTATGGGAAGCGGCTGCAGCATTCCGGCAGTCCTCTGATGTTCGGCTTTCACTTGTTGGCAGACTAAGCATTTAGCTACAAATCTGGCAATCTCTCTCTTCATTCCATGCCACCAATAATATTGCCTTAGATCTCGATACATCTTTGTTCCTCCTGGATGAACAGAGTATATGGAGCTATGGGCTTCAGTCATTAGCTCCTGTCTTAGTTCTCCATTTGGAACATATAGACGATCTTCGCACCTTAATGTCCCATCCTCATGTATGCGAAGTCCCGTCTGCATGCCTGCTTCTGTCTTCTCTTTGAGTCTTCTAAATCTTGCATCAAAAGGCAAAGCTTCTTTAATTCTTTCCACGAGCGATGACTTCACTTCCAGATTAGCTAGCAAGCCACTCTGTCTTGGTAGAATAACCTCTATCTGGAGCTCCTGTAAATCTTTCAATAGCTCAGGCTGCATTGTCAAGAAATAAGCCGTAGGCTTTCTGCTGAGTGCGTCTGCTACTACATTCGCCTTCCCTGGGTGGTACTGCAGATCTATATCAAAATCCACCATTAACTCAAGCCAGCGTCTTTGCCTCATGTTAAGCTCTTTCTGAGTATATACATACTTCAGACTTTTGTGGTCAGTGAAGATTTTCACCTTCTCACCATAAAGATAATGCCTGCAAATCTTCAGTGCAAATATTATAGCAGCTAGCTCCAGATCGTGCGTTGGGTAGTTTTTCTCATGGACCTTCAACTGTCTCGATGCATAAGCAATAACTTTGCCATGCTGCATCAAAACGCATCCTAGGCCACTACCTGACGCATCGCTATAAACAACAAAACCGCCTGACCCTGAAGGAAGAGTCAAGACTGGTGCTGTTGTTAAACGCCTCTTCAGTTCTTCAAAGGCCAACTGACATTCTTCTGTCCATGAAAAGTCCTGATCTTTCCGTGTCAACTTCGTCATTGGCTCTGCAATCCTTGAGAAATTTTCTACGAACCTTCTGTAATATCCGGCAAGTCCTAGAAAACTCCTCACCTCAGCAACTGATGTCGGTGTAGGCCAAGTCTCAATAGCAGCAACCTTCTCTGGATCAACTGACAATCCTTCTCCTGAGATAATATGCCCCAAGAATGGCACCTTATCCATGCAAAACTCACATTTACTGAGCTTAGCATAAAGCTTCTCTTGCCTCAACGTCTCTAGCACGATTCTGAGATGTTCCTCATGCTCTTCGTGGCTTTTGGAATATACCAGAATGTCATCGATAAATACCACCACGAATTTATCTAAGTATTGATGGAAGACTCGGTTCATCAAGCTCATGAACACAGCAGGCGCGTTGGTTAAACCAAACGGCATAACTAAGAACTCATAGTGTCCATACTTGGTTCTAAAGGCTGTCTTCGGGATATCTTCCTTCCTCACCCTAATCTGGTGATAACCGGATCTCAGGTCAATCTTTGAAAATACTCTAGCTCCACTCAATTGATCAAATAAGTCATCAATGCGGGGCAAGGGATACCGGTTCTTAATGGTTACAGCGTTTAACGCCCTGTAATCAATGCATAGGCGAACTGTTCCATCCTTCTTTGGTACAAAAAGTATAGGTGCTCCCCAAGGTGAAACACTGGGCCGGATGAAACCCTTCTCCAGAAGTTCATCAACTTGTTTCTTCAACTCTACTAACTCTTTAGGGGCTAGCCGATAAACCGATGAAGTGATAGGTTCTGCTCCTGGAGTTAAGTCTATAGTGAATTCTATTTCCCGATCAGGTGGTAGACCTGGAAGATCATCGGGAAATACATCCACAAACTCTGATATAACTCTTGGGTAACTTGACTCCCCTTCTACAGTTAATACCCTAAGAGTTGGCTGAACACCTTGTTCTACAGCTCCTCGAAGAAATTCAAACTCTGAGTGTCCAGGTGGTCTGAATATAACTTTTCCAAGCCGACAATCAAGAGTAGCATGATACTAACTTAACCAGTCCATACCAAGTACAACATCATAGTCAGGCATAGAAAAGATCAAAAATTGGGCTCACATCTCTCTTCTGCAGACTACTACTGAACATGATCTACAGATATCACTAACAGGTATAATTCCACCTCCCGTAAGAATTCTCTTAGTCTTCGGAAGGGGTGCAGTAGCTACTCTATGGGTGGCTACGAAGCTAGCAGCTATAAATGAGTGTGATGCCCCAGAATCAAATAAAGCTATAGCAGGTAATGAAGCTACTAATATGGTATCTGCTATAACTTCTCCAGCAATAGCTTCTTCCTGAACAGTCAATGCAAAAGCCTGACCTCGTCCCTGTGCTGGTCCCCTCTGCTGACGAGCCTGTTGGAATAGTGCTGCTTGAGGTGGCAATGGAGGTCTTGGCTGATATCCTCCTGGAACTGGTGGTCTGAATCCTCCAACTCCCGTCTGCTATGCTCCCACTGCTGGATAATCTGGCCGTGGTGCAGGTAGAGCTGGTCGTGGTGCTTCCTCTCGGCGTGCTGTGCAGTCCCTGGATAGATGCTGGTTGGAGCCGCAAACCAAGCACAGTCCCAATTTGCGTCTGTACTCTTTTTTAATATGACCCAACTTGCCGCAGAAATGATAAGTAGGTAGAGTTCTTGGTGCTGCCCTCTGCGGTAGATTCCTCTGGAGTCACTTTACAGAATCTTCTTGTGCTGCCTTGGATGGTACTGAGGCAAATGGTCGCTTCAGGCTTGACTCCCTCCTGGTGACGTGCTCCATGCGTCGTGCCGCAGCATGGACGTCGGTGTACGATGTAGGGGCAACAGATCCAATCAACCTCTGAAGCTCGAACCTGAGTCCATCAAAGAATTTCTCCGCCTTCTCTTCTTCGGTAGGAATTAGAGAAGGGACGAAATGACTCAGGCGAATCAATTCAGCATTATACTCTTCCACCGTCATGTTGCCCTGGATGAGGCGGTTGAACTTATCTCGGAGTTCTGATCTAGCAACGGCTGGGATATACATCTCTTGGAAAAGTTTGGAGAACTCCTCCTAAGTGACTCGGTCATGTCCGAGCCTCCTCTCTTCAGCTAGCCACCAGTGGTGTGCGTTGTCCATTAGTTGCATTCGGACAGCAGTCATCCATCTCTCCCACGGAAGTTCAGCTGCTTCCAACTGATGTTGTGTATTGGTGAGCCACTCATGCACTTCAGTTGGTCATTCCTTGCCCGAAAAGGTACAAGGCTTGAGTTGACGGAAATCAGTGATAGATCTCGTCGCTGGTCGCCTAGCTTGCGGGTTTGCTTGCTCCAATGCATTTACTAGGCTGTTTCTCAGGTTCTCTGCCTCCTGACGCTGTGCCTCCTGTTGAACTTGTTGTTGAGCTTGCATCATGGCATAAAACATCTGGAACATTTGCTGCCCATCCATTGCTTGTCCTGGTGGGAAGGCAGACATAGGTGGAGTGAACTGAGGCGGTGGTGGGATATCATCACGCCTGAACCTTGAGTTATGCTGCTCAGCTTGTCCACTTTGAGAGGATTGACCTCTGTTTTCTGGTGTAACTCCATCTCCATACGTAACCACAGCGTCTTGTGGTGTAAAAGGAATTTCCTCTCCATTTCTTGGGTCCATTTTTCTACATCCAAAATAAACTTTATGAGAATGTTTTAGCAGAGTCAAGCAGGATGCAAATCAAGTACTTAATTCGAATGCGATATAGAGTCTCAAAAACGATTCAAATGGATGAGATCCTATAGCCTATCTTATCCTTTTACAGGTTTGTTTGGCCCCTAAGTTGAGACCAAACAATTTGTCGTAGACCTGCATGGGCCACCACAAAAACCATGTCACGCCCCAGTCCCAAAATATCGAGGAACTGGACACGTGGCAATGGCCAGCAGCATGCAACGATGGACAAACCCAATTTAATGGATCCACCGGCATACTTAAGCTGTAATATAGATCTACAACAATAAGTCAAAATCTAATCTCATCCATACACAGAATAATAAGAACATCAGCAAATAAAGAAAGTACATCAAAGTCCAGTCTCAGCAGAGAATGTCAGGAACAACCCGATAAGAGTCTAAAACACTGGTTCATCAGACCAGAACAAAAGAGTCCAAAAATAGAGTATCTGAAGAGTACAAATATCATAATCTCAAGTAAAATCCTCTGCCATCACCTCTGCTTCTATGTTAGGTTCTCCTTCAGCAATAGCTCCTGGTACAACTTTAGCTCCTGTCCCGTAAACCTCGGGATAATGCTCTTCTGCTAAACCTGGGGACATCATCCATTCCAGGTCCTCAGGGGACATAGCAAGGTACAAATAATATAAGCCAAAAATAGATGCAGTGAAATAGAAAATGAAATAAACAGGGTAACTACATAACCATCTATGTGAAAATGCAACTGAGAGCAACACTAGTACTCAGGCTGAGACTGCTACAAGCTCTGTGTCGGGGAGCCGGGTAGCAGCAATATCTAGTAGTGGTCTAGCTCTGCTCGAGAGTCTACAACCTCACAATAGTAGTATATATATATAGAACAGCCTGTAGCCTGTGTGTCTCTCCCCACCCAATGTAACCACACGTCGCATGTCCATGTCACGTGAGATCAGAGCTAATGCAACAGTCATAATCTGAGAGTATAATACTATGTCCATCCTATATCCTATACAGAATCACCTTGAATATCTCAGGAAGATTCTGTCAATGTATGGTGTCAAGTGTCCTAAGTTATAGTGTACTTGATAACAAGCACGAGAATATAAAGGGTCTCGAATGTCCATCACTAATGACATACACAACTCCGCGTACGGGGTTGGCACCCGACTGTGATCGGACGCTAAGTATGTCATACGGTCCTAAGTTATATCATGTACACTAGTCACAGAAAATAGAGCAAAAGAATCAAAATGAATCAATAACTGTAATTTATAGCAAGGTACACTTGCCTGGGATTGGAATATCAGTGGCGGTCCTTGTAACAGTGGGTTCAGCAATAACTCCTCCAAAATCTGAAATGAACATTACCAACAGTCTCAGAACATAGGAAATAGTTAGAAACGCCTGTCCTTAAGTCCAGTTTGGACACAAGGGCAAAAATGATATTTCTAGGCCAAAGCGGGTCCATGTGTAGGTCGCTTTGTACCGAAAACTAGGTCAGGATCAAAAGTCTCCAAATTAGTCCAACTTAGTGTCAACAAGTCAGGAACGTTGATACGAACCCAACGAAACTTCCAGAATTAGATTCCGATGAGCCGTTCTCAAAATCGCCCGTCAGGTGGAGCTTGTGGGGCCCCCGACACACGATTTTCCAACGTTCTCAGAATCGAGCCAAACTTGACCCACAGGACCAACGTATTACTACGAATCCGATGGCATAAGTTTCGTCTCAATCTGACGTGTATACACTAAGTTACAGCTAATTACAGAAAAGTCGGATACGGGGTGTTGTCCGCGGATACGCACTGATTCCGGTGTGCACGCACATCCGAATCAGCTTCTGCGAAAGCCCGTACGTCCGTATCTACGATGCTCACGTGTCGGTAAAGACCGCACGTGACCAAGTCGTCCCGTTTGGTGGGGCGTACCCAGTTCCGAGGTAAAATAGGGCGTAAATTTTTCCTGTTTTGGATCGCGGTTCACGATCACCTCAGGACGCGATGCCCCGAGCGGTTTGTCCGGACACCGAGAGGGTCAAACAGGCTACGTGATACAATTTACGGAATAAAAATCGGAGCTACGAGTAGGAAGTTATGAATACCTGAAAGAAGGCTGAAAACCCGAGTCCTTCGTGTCCAAATCGTGTCCTGTTCACTAGGGTTTACTGTGTCCTCTGATCACCACTGTGTCCGACCGTGTCCGGGCTCGTACTCGCGTCCTGGGTCGCGTCCACGTCTGCCGGAGTCGGCCTGGGGTTCAGGCGAAGGCGGCGCCGGTCCTGGGTGGTCGTCGACAGTCCGGGCGGTCGGTTCCGGCGTTGTGGGTGGCCGGATGTCGCCTGGACGGAGGAGACAGTTAGGGCTCCGGCTCGATCTAGTTTGGGTGGGAATCTAGGTCCGGCAGGCGGTCGCTGGTGGTAAGGCGGACGGGTCCGGTGGTCTGGGCGGTGTCAGCGGGTGGTCGGAGACAGTCTGGAGGTCGCCGGAGGTTCTGGGGTCAAGGGGTTTTTCGGCGGGTGTCTGCTGCTACTTATATAGGGGTCTAGGGGGAGGGAAATCGACGGAAGTTCGTCGGAAGTGGAAGAGGAGACGTCGGGGCGTTGAGGGAAGGTGAAGATGGGGGGTCTCCGGCGGCCACGGCGGCGGAAACGGCCGCCGGAGAGGAATCGTCGGGGAAGAAGAATAGTTTTGGGGGTTAGGGTTTGGTAATGGGTCGGGTTGGATGCTGGCGGGTCGGGTCTGATCCAGATCCGACCCGCTAGCCCGAGCGGTTCGGTTCAATGAACCCGGCCGGTCCGGTTCAGGGTTTAGTTAATAATGGTTTGGTTTAGTAATTAATTTAGTTTAATTAATCAGTTAATTTATACAATAGTTTATAATGCTTTAAAAATTTATCCGGGTTCCAATAAATTCCCGAAAAAATACCCCATGCTCGGTTTCTAATTTTACACTAAAAAATATAATTTTCACCACATTTTAATATTATTTAATTTTATTTAAAAAATTCATTTTAAATTAGACTACTTTAATTTATTGGTTTAAAAATTACAGAAATTGCTAATTAATTCCAGAAAATTAAAATTAAAAAAAAATCTTAAAATTTTAGGTGATTACACAATGGATATTTGTTCTTCACAGTCACTGCATTCAAGGCTCTGTAGTCAATGCACATATGCACAGACCCATCCTTCTTGGGTACAAACAACACTGGTGCTCCCCAGGGTGATGCACTCGGTCGGATGAAACCTTTCTCTTCTAGTTCTTTTAACTGTGCCTTCAGCTCATCCATCTCCTTCTTCGCCAGTCTGTAAACATGCGATGCTATATGTGCTGCTCTGGGTACTAGTTCTATTAAAAACTCTACGTCTCTGTCTGGGGGTAGTCCTGGCAAATCCTCTGGAAAGACGTCTAAAAATTCTGAAATAATGGGGTGATAAACAACATCGTCCATTGCGAGCTGCATACCATCAAGGATTTCTGTAGATCCTCGGGCAAACTCAAGTTCAGGGCCTGGTACCTTAAAAAGAATGCTTCCTCCAAAGCAGTCGAAGAAAGCATGGTACTTGCTCAGCCAGTCCATTCCAAGCACAATATCAAAAGATGGCATAGGAAGGACTAAGAGTTGGGCATTCATCTCTCTGCCACGTATCACTATAGGACCCGATCTACAAACTCGGCTAACTGGTACAAGTCATCCTCCGATAAGAATTCTAACACAACTAGATAAAGGTGTAGAAGCAATATTGTGTTTGGCAATAAAACTAGATAATATGAATGAATGGGTGGCTCCCGTATCAAACAATGTCACCGCAGGAAAAGTAAAAGCAAGGATAATACTTGCTATAACATCTACCTCATGATCCATGTCATCTACCTCCAATGCAAAAGCTCGCCCGTTCCTCTGCGGCTGTCCATGTACGGTCCTCATATATTGCTCCTCCTGGGTAGGTAGCGGTGGTCCTCTCTGAAATCCTCCTGCTGTTGGGGGTCGAGGTGCTCCCGGTCCAGTCATCTGCTGAGTTGGCTTCGGTGCAGGAAGCGCTAGTCTCTGTGCTGGCGGTGGTAGTGTCGATGCCTGTATTAGGCAGTCTCTCGCCATGTGCTGTCCGGAGCCACATCTTATACACTGACCCAAGCGGTCCGACAATCTCTCGAAATATGTCTGATTCTCCTACAATAATTATAGTAGGGCTTCCCCAAATTCTGGTACGGTGCTGCTCGGTGTTGCTGATGCTGCTGTGCCAAGGGACATCTAATAGGTCCTCCCTGTTATGTCCTTGCAGGTCCCTGCTGTATCCTTACTGATCCTTATTGTGTCCTCAGCTGACCTCATTTTCCTCTGCTAATGGTTTCTTGCAATATGGCCTTTGTCAGTAGTTCAGCATAAGAGACTCGGGACTGCGAGCTTGTATAATATTGTAGCTCCTGGTTCAGTCCTCGATGAAACCTCTTAGCCTTAGCCAAGTCATTTGGTATCAAAGCAGCGCCATATTTGCTGAGTCGACTAAACTCGGCATCATACTCGTCCACTGTTCGGTTCTCCTGCTCCAAGTGAAAAAACTGATCGTACAATGTATCTCTGACGGTGTCCGGGAAGTACTTTCCCTCAAAGCACTCCAAGAACTGCTCCCAAGTCTAGTAAGTACCCAATTGGCGCTCCATGGATTCCCACCAGTGATGAGCATTACCATCTAGAAGCGTCCGTACACCCATCATTCATAGGTCCGTAGGTAACTGCGATGCCTCCAGTAGCTTCTGCGTGTGAGTGATCCAGTTGGTAGTCTCCTCCGGGCTCTTAGTGCCCTTGTACTGCCTTGGACCCATCTGAATAAAATCCTTTACTGATCCAACACTAGCTCGAGGTCCTGGAGCTAGTGCTTGGACTGGTACAGTAGCCTGTGCAGCCATCCTCTCCAGTGCTGCCAAAAATTCTTGCCTCTGCTCGGCTGCCTGCTGTCTCTGTTCCTGTATCATCATCTGAAAGAATTGGAACATCTGCGCTTGGCCGTCTTGCGGTACTGAGAAAGCTGGAAGGTTCCCAATAGGCGAAGCGGGAAGATCAGATGGAACTGGAGTGTGAGTCTGTCCATCTAGTCCCAGAAGCCTAGGAATCGTTGGGGTCCCCCCTTGAGTCTGACCATTGACTCCAGAAGTTGTGTCGCCATTTGCGGTAGTACATCAATTTTGCAAATCCATCTCTCTGCAGGTGACGTACGAAACGATTAGAAAAAGTACAGGAATCAAACATGATGCAAGTATTAAATAGGAAGGATGAGTTTCAGTCAAGCGTGGATGAGATCCTTATACTCTATTCCTATATGCAGGCTTGTTCGGTACAGTTACGTAACCGAGACAATATATTATCGACCTGTATGGGCCACCACTAAAAATAAGTCACATCCAGTCCCAAAATACGTAGGACTAGGAATACATAACACGTCAGCCGTATGTATACGAACTCCAATATATGGAATACATATACACACGTACGCTGTACATGAATATCCAATCTACAGTGGTAATATACTGTCACAACAAGTCACACGCAATCTATTTCTCATCCATAACACAAATAATAGATAAATGAAAATCAATAACTGAATATCAAAGAAGCAGTCACAAAGTGTGATAGTCGGATGGAAATAAATCCACTGCAAATCGACTATAATAAACTACTAAAGAGAGAAGAGAATAAACTCTAATATAAGAATAAATGTCTCGAAAAGAATAGCAACTAGAATCTCTAAACAGCTGCAATGGATCACATATAATCTGAAGGTAAGACCTCCTCAGACTGATAGCTAGCGTCAGGTCCATTCTCCTGTGGGTACTCTTGCTCATCTATATCTAGAAAGGGACCAGGTCCTCAGAGGGACGTAACAAGATACATATAAATATGCCAATAAAGTACTGAAATATAAACATCCATTGGGGTCGCCTAACCGTCTAAGTGAATGCAGTTAAGAACACCTTTCCCCACAAGTGAGCTATCTGGCTAAAAATTGGGATTTGGCATGGTCCTCTATTGGAGATCCAGGGGCCTACAAAGGCACGTCGTCTTTCGAACGCCGATGGCCCGCCTGATAATAATATAATATATAGTGGTCATCACCACCCGTATCTCCAGCGGAGAATCCGGGCGCACAATAAAAAAAGTGCAAAGGAGCTCAAATACGGTACTTGTTGTTATCACCACCCAATGCTCTAAGCATGTCATATCCATGACACGATAAACCTCTAATAACTGTCAGGTCTACTAGCATGCCAAGTTTCTATTGGCAGTTATCCCTATCCGTCGCACGACCTATACGTAACAGTGGCCAGCCGAGTACGCAAGTCCGTGTCCTACATGTGACTCACACTCGTGTAAGAATAGTGTCATGGCTAATGAAACATAAATGCCTCATGAATATGGGTAGTCTCATAAAGTAGGTCCAATGCATATATATAAATAAACCATAGTACGACGACACCATCGTTGCACCCAAGTTTCCTTGGACGTACAATTTATATAGAAGTTAAAATAAATGAACTAAAATAAATAGAAATAAATATGCATGCATCATATGAAATGTAAATACAGTACAATGGCAAGGTATACTTGCCTGGCAAGAAATCTGTAAAGTGTACGCGCCCAAATATCAAGGACACGAAATCTGGAACTAAGACCTCCGAACAAACGTCTCCGCATGCTGAAATAAACATCACCAACGTTTTCGGAATGAGAAAAATAGCTAAAAAGTACTTCCCTTTCGTCCAATTTGGACACAGGGGTAAAACGGTAATTTTGGGTAAAAGTGGGGTCCACGTGTGATCCACTTTGTACCGAAAAGCATGCAGAGGGTAACAGTCTCTAAATGGAACAAATTATAGGTCAAACAATTCTAAATGTCAATACGAACCCAACGGTATGTCCAAATATGGATTCCAATGAGCCGAACACAATTTCGTCCAAAAAGTCAACTATAGGGCCCGCCAATTGGCCATTTGGTCAACCGTCTCAGAATTGCATGAAAATTGGGTCACAGGACCAACACGTTACCATGAGTCTAGTGGCACAAGTTTTATCGCAATTTGACAAGCGTGCACAAAATGCGCGTGACTTCCACAAAAGTTGCAACACGGGTGTGTCCGTGGATACGGGCTGATTTCGGCGCGCACACGCAGCCGAATCAGTTTCCAAGAATTTTTACGTGTCCGGTTACACTGCATGCACCTTTCGGTATACTTGGTACACGACGGGGCGGTCCCATTTGGCGGGGCGCGCTCCGTTTCACAACTTTTGGAAATCTAGGAAAAGTGGGTTCATGGGGTTTTGTGACAAATTTAATTCTGTCAACAGCAGTTAATAATCTAGGATTATTTAACAAAAATTAACTAGGTCAAGTGGTTTACGCATACCAAAAAGAATCACCGAATTCGGATCTCTGTGGTGGAAGATACGAACTCGACAACATGGCTGGTCACCGCAGTTTTCTGCGATCCCAGAATTTGGTCTGCTTGCGCCAACTTTGGCGTTGTTTTTGCCTAGAGTTTCGTGTTGTTCGAGGTCTACTAGCACACATATATGGAAGAGGGTTAAGGGGTGAGCATACCGGTGAAGACGGAGAGGCGTTTGGTTGAGCGAGTCGACGAAAAGCAACTTCGGAACAAAGGTACCTCGTGTGGGAATCTGTAGTGCGCGGGGTCGCGGTCGTCGGAATTGGTTTGGACGGCCTGGCGGGGTTCTCTGGCTGCGGTGGCGGCTCTCTTTAGGTCTAGATGAGAAGAGGAGGGTCTGTATGATTAGGTTAGGATTTTAGAGGAATAAAATACTATATATATATATATATATATATATATATATATATATATATATATATGAATAAGGAGAGAAGGGGATTTGGTTTGCTCGCGGGCTAAGGCGGTCAACGTGGGGGGTCTGGATATTGGAATAAAGGGAGCGCTGTAGCTTTGTGGGAATGGGAATGTGGTTCGTTTGCTAAGTTTTGCTTAAGTTTGGTTGCTTTAAGTTGGAATAGTTGTTATATTAGTTTGCTTATAGTTGCTTTAAGTTGGAATTACTTTATTATTATTAGTTTATATTATTATTAGTTTATTATTTTCTTTTCTTTTCTTTTCCTTTTTCTTTTTCAATATATATATGCATATATATATTTGTATATATATATATATATATGCATATATATATTTGTATATATATATATATATATATATATATATATATATATATTCTCATAATGAAATTATAGATTATATTAATGCACAACGTTAAGCTAGCAACTGCTCAAGGGGTCTCCTACATGAAATAAATTCCGAAAAATTCCTGATGGTCCCATAAATCCTCTAAGTGCACAAACACCTAAATTAAAAATTATTAAAAATTGATTTCTCCTAATTAGTCACTAATTACTACAATTAAATTAATAATTAATAATTAAAAGGGTATATATAATTTTCTAGGATAGGGGTTTTATATGCAAACTGCTCAAATAACCTAAAAGGAAACCAGGTCCTCAGAGGGACATAATAAGATACAAAAAGTATATGCCATAAAGTAAATACTGTGTAAACTCGAGGGTGAACTAACCAGCTAAGTGAAATGCACTTGAAGACAACCTTGGTACGTATGGATAGGTAAAAGGTATAAAGTGTAGCGTCGAGCCAGAGTCTAAGTATCTAGCATTAGCTGTTAACTGGATGCCAGAAGTATATGCTAACTACATCACCGATCATGATAGCACGCAGCTAGTAACCTCTGTCGGATGTATCGACAAACATATACGTCATAACTGGGTAACACTGAGCCCATAACCGGGTAACACTGAGGCTCACGACACCGTAGTTTACTCTGAAACTACGATAGCCAAATGTCTGTCCCACATGCCTTCTAATTGTCTTCTCTGCCCAATGTTAATGTACAAGTCGCGAATACGATGTAGACATTTCATACTATAATGCAAGTCACTAAAAAAATATACAACTAAGTTATATACCATCACATGTGCTGCTCACACCGATGGCCAGTCAAGCATGAAGCACGCGTCCCTACATGAACTCACTCTGTACCGTGCAATGATACGTGTCAAGGTCTGGGAAGTCATATTGATAACTCAACAACTTTAGGTGGGTCCACTAGACACTAGGTCAGACACAGGTCCTAACGTCAACGCCTTCGTTGACTGCACCCGAGTCTTTCTCGGACGCGTACAATTGTATAATATTAAAACAATAAAATATGCAACTAATATTAATTGAATTTAAATAGTACAACAAGGCAAGGTATACTTGCCTGGGTCCTCAAGCTGTGAGTACCAAAATCTTGCTCTCGAAGTCTTGGTCGAACGGTCCAGCAACCCTATACATATAATATAATATAATATAATCATCAGTCATTATACTAGTATGCCCAGGAAACATAACTATGCTGCACTTAGAAACTGATGCAAGAGGGACACAACCGGTCAACTAGCATGGTCGAGTGTGCACGCAGCTAAAATGTACAAGGGTCATGTCCTCAAATACCGTGCACAGGAAGAAATTAACTACCAAAATATGCTACAATATCAAAATAACATATCACACAAAACACTAATCATAATTGACAGGTTAATGTGCACAAGTCAATTTTTTGTCTAAACACTTAGGTCAACATAAGTATTCATAATAAATAACCAAGTTCTATGAGATATTCACTAATACTAATATTATTCTAAAATATGCACACCAATAAACCTTGCACTAGGGTTCACAAATACATAGGCCTATGCAACAACACATGAAGAAGGAGATGGGCTAGTGCAAACCTAGGCGTGCTAGTGTCTGAGGGGAGGTGATGTCCGTTGCATGAGGGGGCCGGTCTCCTGTGGTGCACTGTAGCAGCGGCTGCTATAGTGGCCGCAGTGGGTGGTGCCCCGGCCACAGCACCGACTACCAACACTGGCAGCAGTAGCGGCAATGGCAGCAGCTCCGGCTTGGTGGTGGGTTGCTGGCAGTGGCTGTGGCTAGAGTCGGGGGTGGTGGCTATGGTGGTGGTCGTGGGGACGACGGGGTGGCAGGTTGGTCGTGGTCGGGAAAGAAGGGAGGTAAGGTCGGGTGATGGTGATGTGATGTTGGTGACGGCGATGGTGATGGAAGTGGTGGAGATGGTGACGATGGTGGTCCCGGTAGTTGTTGATGGTGGTGGAGACGGTGAGGTAGGAATGATGGTGGTGGAGACGGCCGGGGTCGAGGGAGATGAGCTGTGGAGATGAACGGAGCGGGGAGTCGGGTGGTAGCTGCAGAGGGTATGCTGGTGATGATGGTGTTGGTGATGGTGGTTGCGACGATGATGGCGGTGGTGATGGTGATGACGGTGGCGGTGGAGATAGTGATGGTGATGATGGTGGTGGTGGAGATGGGTGGTTGTGGTGGCGGTGGGGGTGACTAGGGAAGAAGGGGAGTCTTGGAAGAAGGTGCGGGATGGTGATGGTGATGGTGATGAGGGAATGGAGGAGAGTGGCGGTGGTGTTCGAGGGAGACTGGCTGTGCTGTGGCGGCAGGATGGCCGAGGTCGAGGTCGAGGGGGCAGGCGGTGGAGGAAGGTGGTCGGAGTTCAGAGAGAGGGAGGTGGCCAGGTTGGAGAAGGTATAGTTGTAGTTTTTAGGGTTTCGTGTGAGGATGTTGGTTGTGGGTTTTGTAAACCCCCTAGACCAAAATTAGGCCTACTTGGCTTAGATAGAGAGACTAGGGTTAGTTTAAATCCAATTAGAAATAGAACACGGTGTTTTAGATAATTTTATAATATTTATATCACTTAGTGCACCTTACCGTTGCTTCGATAATTGGAGCACTACACTAGCCATTGCCTTCCAATGAATTCCACACCCTTGTCCTAGACATGCCAGCCTTCCATTCTGACCTTTGTGTAACTTATAATTATGCTCTCTTGTGCTACATTTTAGTCGCACAATATTCGTCGCAGACGTTTATATTTAATTCTAAATAAATTCAACTTTGTATCCTTGTGCGTTCCAATCGAAATTGGAGACACAATCTTGACCCATTTTGTGCAACCCAATTTATGTTAATATTCTATCCTGAGTCATCTATGTCCATGACACTTGTGTCCTACCTAATTTTAGCCCCATGTACTTCTAATTAGTTTTAGAACACTATTTGCATTAATTTTAATTAAATTAATCCAATTTCCATCTTTGTGCAATTTTTTAATTGTTGGGCACTTTTATACAAAAATGCATTAAGGTGTCCACACCATTGGACACAACACATAAAGAAACCTATTTTACCTTCATGTGAATTTTTCCATGATTTTTGGAGTGTGTAGCACTTAACATCACCTCCTCATCAATTCCTAGCCATGCATTTCAAACCATGCAATCCTAGCCCTCCAAACATCCCCATGTGAAGCCAAGCCCATCCCAAGTAGGATGTTGACCAAGCACAATCCTCTAGGTCAACCCAACCCTACACCTTTACATATATAAATATAATTTTTATTTCCTTTTCCTTTCCTTTTCTATTCCAAATATCGAAACCTATTTCAGCCGACACCTCCCATCAACCTCCCATCTCCTTCCCTTTCCTACTCGTTGAACTCGCCGAGCAGACCTCGCCGGAGACTGCAACCGCTGGCCACCCAGTGCCCTGACCCACCGCATCCAACCTTTCCTCGACCGCAGGCCTCCACAACCACCTCCTTCTCCGACCTGTCCTCCATATCCCGAGCCACCCTCTTTACCACCACGACCCCCGCCGTTATCCTCCACCCTAGACATGACACAGCCACCACCACGATGTCCCTGACCGCCCCCTCTCTTCTCCGATCTCCAGCAGTCCGTAACAAGCTTCCTTCCTGTTCCCCGGCCATCTCCCCGCTGCAATTAACGTCGACTGAACCCATCTCGTCCCCGACTCTCCTCGACGTCCACCTCTCCTCCCGCCTGAGCCGACCCTTAGTCGCTGCTCATCCCCCTGATCCTTGTCCTCTTTTCTTCGCCTAAACCGCCACTCCCTCGCCGGACTCCAGCAGCCTCTGGTCATCCCTGTTCCCCATCCATTCAACCATTATCACCACATAATCATGATCTTACCATCTCATCACCCTAATCACCATCATCACCCTAATCATCATCATTATCCTCTTACCATCCCTATCATCATCACCTTAATCATCATCATCACCCTAATCATCATCATTATCACCTTAATCACCATTATTATCACCCTAATCATCATCATCATCACCTTAATCACCATTATCATTACCTAATCATCATCTCATCATCATCACCTAATCATCATCTCATCATCATCATCACCATCATCATTATCATCATTATCATCATCATAACCTACATCATCATCATCATAACCTCAATCATCATCACCCTCGTCATCATCATCAACATCGATATTATCATAGTCATTGTGGACCCGTCACCCTCTCCAAAGATGACCTACACCAGTCACCCTCGATCCTCGTGCCCTATGCACGCTAACCCCGAGGTTCGAACCTATCCCTATCCTTTTATATTGTGTATGTGTGCTGGTGATTAGTAATGCTTTATGGTTCAGTTTAGTTCATACCGTGTCGGTTAACCTAAAGACTAGTGTGTGTGTGTGTAAGTAATTAGTTGGTACCTATACATTGTGTGGTAATTAATGCTAGTACTAGGTATGACTGTATTATAGATGTTGAGTGACCATAAGATACCCTGTGTTTACATATGACCGTATGACCCGTATGCGCACACGTACGCGTATGTATATAATATTCAGATTGGTATATATATATATATATATATATATATATATATATATATATATATATATATATATATATATATATATATATGTATGTATTGTATAAGTAATTAAATGATAATGCTAATTATGACTATATATGTATTTATTCCGTCTGGCCCTAGGTTAATTATGGATATCTAATATTTATGTTTGACCAAGTGACCCTAAGAACTAGTGAGTTGACAGCCTTGTGTACACTGACGTACTAGCGAGACATGTGTTAGTTGACTTCTGATTGATACAGCATTTGAAGACGTAACACCCACGTAGTTAGACGTGCATTTGACCCTGCTAGTTGACCAGTGTTACCCCTAGCGTACCCTCTGAGTCCAGTGTATTTATGGATGTGTATGTGCTAGTGTAATGGTTGATGTTGATGTTGTATTGTATTATATTATATGTATATAGGATCCATTGGATTGTTCTGCACGACTTCAGGAGCAGGTTATTGGTGTGTTTGATAATAAACGGAAGAAATAAAACTAGGTTTATACAAAACCCTTTCTTAGGTTTACAAACAAGAAGTACAATTAATCCTATACGAGGATGTCAAGTACAAATTTTAATCTAGGTAAATATTGCTATAGGAGTCTGATCTGCAGTCGATCACTTTGTCCCTTGGACCACATGATGATGAAGAAGTGCTGTAGAAGAAGGAGATGCTTAAAAGATTGCAAGAGGGAGTGGATGCTCGATGCCAAAATCGTCGATCACTACTCTCTGTCTGAGCTCTTCTCTCTCTGTTCTTCGATTTCTTCGACCTTTTTTTGACCTTTTTTCGACCTTCGGCCTCTGTCAATAGAGGTCTCTATTTATAGGATTTTAGTGACAGTAACCATCCAGTCGACGTAGAAGCCGGATAGTGGAGAGTATGGCACTTTTTATGCGGCAGTTATAATAACTGCCACCCACGTATAGATGATCTTCTGAATAAGCGTGTGATGCGTGTCCTATCATGAGATAATGCGTATAACTGCTGCGAAGATCCCGGCATGCGATCCACGTAGGTAACTACCCCTTACGTAGAAAAGGTTGGCGTAGAAGCCAATAACTGTCACCATGGCGTAGAAGCCAAATAGTTGTCAGGTTGGCGTAGAAGCCAAATAGGCGTAGAATCCTTGTAGGTGTAGAAGCCTGATGCTGCAAGGATAGGTATCTAGCGTAAAAGATAGCCGATCCTCCTTCTTTGACTGAGGCCTTGAGCATATTCTGGACCAAATAGCCTTATCACGCACAAATGCAAATATAGCCTGAGTTGGCGTATTTCAAGGAGATAGCATACAGCGTGCTCCTATAGCTGAAAATAGCCTGATGGCGTAATATGCAGAGGTGATGATGTGGACGTATTAGCCGTAATTATGGCTCGTCCAGTCTTTGAAAATAGAACCAAATCTCGTGCATTTAATGCAGAGATCTGCCACCATTCTGAGCATTAAATGCAGAGACGTGCCTCGAGCTCTGTACGAAGAGCAGCTTTTGACGTGGCAGTTTATTTTGTCTTCTGCTGAGCGTAAAAGCTCACATCTGCCTGTGTAAAACTAGGCAGCGTATTCCCTTGTATGCGTAAAAGTACTTTTATATCAGGGAAACGTCATTAAATGACGGTTTGGGTCTCTGTTCCGTACCATTATTACAGCCGTCGTCTGGATAGCGGTGCAGTACTCGTTGTCAGGATTCAGGTTCACTGCATGATCTGATAGATTCATTCAAGGAATATGAAGCGTTTCCCGTACAACTTCCTACCGCATTAAAAGCGAGTAGGTTTTATGCTAAAGTGGCGATGTAACAACCTTTTTACGCTGGAGCAGCCTGGAAATACTGAATTACGCAGATTATCCTGGAGCTTATATTTTACGCTGTACTAGCGATAAAGCTCTGTTTGTATGCCGATGGCTCTGAAGTCACGTCTTACGCCACCCAGCACTGAAATACTGCGTATAACTCTACAACGTATTTTTCATGCTTCTACAAGACCCCCTTCAAAGTTTTCAAATTCCTCGTAATTTGAAACACTTTGAATGAAGCATGAAACGGTCAAGTCTGACTCGTTCCTCGAGGCTGATTTCTTGGCAGATTTTTTAGGAGTTGTTGGGATTCGGTGTGTTCTCTTTTGCCTATATAAAGGCTGAGGAGTTAACCTGTTCTTCCCACATTTCCTTCACCATACAGAGATGATTGTCGTAGTTCATCAGGTCGACTTGAGGAAGAAGAAGATCATGCTCTTCCAGTATGTAAGGAGCCAAAAAAGAAGGCATCTTTGAGCAAATATCCTCTGCAACGATGGATAATGGAAGGATGTCATAGCTTCCTTTGCTCGGGATAATCAGCAACTTCATATGGCAATTCGTCTAGGAGAGAGGAAGGGTCATATTAGACCACACAGCTTGCAAGCGGTATTTTCTCCCGTTGTTCGTGGACGAGGGCAAACAAACTAGCCCTATCTTCCAGTACTGAGTTGGGTCTAAAACCTTAACTCAATCTGTCCTGGCGTATTGAGGATGGGCTCTTGAATAATTTATACAGGCCCAGTTGTGTATCCTTCCACCATTAATCATTTTCATCGACTGTGGAAGTCAATGAACTGCTGTAGAAGACGGATAAAGATCTCCCCCAATGCGAGAACTTGACAGAACAGATTCTGGGCGTGATCTTTAAATGAAGATGGGGAATCCTTTGTAGACGGGATTTTCCTCATATGTAATCATGAAGATGAAAAACCCTTTGAAGACTGGATTTCCCTCATATGTAATCATGATTAATAAAATCGTCTTTTTCTACGCCTCTGATGATTTTGCCATATTCTTTGCTGTGATGAAGTCTGAATATGTATAGCTTCGACACATCTAAATAACTTTACGTCGACTCTGAAAAAATAGTATTTGGTCCCGTCCTGTCTTTTACGCGTAACTAAGGACGCGTAGAAAACTGCTTAGCAATTAAGTCGAATATCCGAACTGCCATGCTGTTTTGAACGAGGGATTGCGTAGAATTCTGAACTTGTCACTTCTCAGATAAGAAGAATTCTTGTTCAGAACATCATCTTCAAGAATGATTTCCCGTAAATCCCTTGAAATAGGACGAGAAATGGCTGTCTAAACTGAGTCACCATCTTGAACTGTAGAGAAAATATTTAGACTGGATTTTGGATGAACTTCCAATCGACCCAAGAAGAAGAGTCATTTTCAATGCTGAACTTTGTATGCTTTGGGTACTTGGGATATTTTGAGGCCTAGGAGGAGTATCTCCTGCGTGAACCCTTGCAATTGGCCGTCATGAGAATTATTCAGATATACGCATACTCTGGCCTGCGTATTTTAAGATATGCGAAAAGTCGTAGATCCTAGTTTAGATGAGTGTAAAATCGTAAATTTGTAGCCTCGCAAGCATAAAAGCTGCTGATCATAAGAGCATCCGGGCGTAGAACTATAGATTTATAGCCTTTGAAAAGAAAACTTTCGAGCGTGAAGTCATAGATTTGTCGCCTCTGAGCGAAAAAAAAGCTTATGAGCGTGAAATCATAGATTTGTAACTTCTGAGCGTGAAGTCATAGGTTTGTAGCCTCTCGAGTGTAAAAGCTACCGAGCGTAAAAGCATCCAGGCGTAAAACCATAGACTTATAGCCTCTGAGCATAAAATCATAGATTTGTAGCTTCCCGAGTGTAATAAGCTTCTTGGCGTAAAATCATGAATCTGCTCTGCACGAAAACTTTTTGAATTCGCTGACTGTCCGCCTTTCCTGAGTAATAGGCTGACGTAGTCCCCAATCATAACCGAAATATTAAATATCGGATTTGGTTAGGGATTCGAGGAGTCCATCTGAACTCTATAAATACTCCAAGGCTTTCAGAGAAAAACTTTTCATCTGTCTTTTGCAAAAGAAAACCTTCGTCTCTTTGAGTACACTCCTTCGTTTCTTCTCTGAGCATTCTGAGTTTTTAGCAATGGCACCAAAATCAATCTCCTCCTCTAAGGGAAAGAAGGCTGCCTCCTCTTCTCGCTCCTCTGCCCAAGCAAGAGCAACTCCCATCGGGTAGGGCGAACCTCGCTCTGAACGAAGTGTCCCACCGACGAGGTACGCACCGGGCATTATAGGTAAAGCTTTTGGGATGACAAGAATGAAGAAAACCCTTCGCACACGTTGTACGTGAATGCGCTAGGTCATCTTTTGTGCTGATAGCCTCTTCGAGGAAGATGATGCACAGAGATGTTTTATCTTTTTACGCCCACATTTCTAATGTGTCAGCCTAAAAACTCCATATTTTCGCAGTCTGGCGTAAAAGCTTTGACTGTCAAAATTTGGCGTATACTATAAACTTTGAGTGTTACGCTCTGGATGAAAATTTCGGCGTAATAACTCAAACTTTGGCAATCTGGCATAAAACACAGACTGTCAGATTTTTGTGTATACTCCCAATCTTGAATTTTACGCCTTGGACTGAGATTCTAGCGTAAAAACTCAAGTTTTTACAGTATTGGCGTAAAAGCACAGACTGTTGCTCTTTGGCATAAGCTGCAAGATTGTGAGGTCTAGTATAGAAATTGACGTATTTTTCTTGCACTTTGTAGTTAATTTACATATATCTCCGTTGGCTGAGGTTATGGGTTCTGCTGCTGGGATGCTGCACTCCAATTACCTGGAGGATTTGTCCCATGTGACATTTCCTATTTCTGGACCCCAATATCCTGAAGGAAGGGGAATCCTGATATCGTCTCAAGGAGAGCGAATGCTATTGAGCATGATCAACGGAGAGCCCCTGGCGTACATAGACGGGGCACAATACATAAAACCGGTTTTTCTCTTCGGGGATATGATTGACAAACAATCCCAGACGAAGCCCAAGAAAGAAAACTGGGTTTTTCCTACCAGGGGCCTGGTCCTGTATCTTCCCAAGATGCTGAGAGATTACCCTATCTCGGCATTCTTCCATGCCATGCATTCCAGGAGCATGTCGTGGACTCTGACCCCTAATCTTCACGCTAGCTGGAGAAGATATTTTATCAGAAAGGGTCCGACCAAGGGTTATTTGTAAGCCGCCCTTCCGGCCCGGTCATGCCTTCAGGGGATTGTATCCGGGCAGTGTCCCGAGTGAAGACACTTCACTGCTCCAACCAGTCCACTTACCTACTTTCTGCAATGACTTCATGGGGCATGGAGGAGTATACCCCAAGGTTAATCTTCGGACCAATGGGTGGGTTACCCCTACAAATCTTCGATGGGCTCGTTTAGCTACCTGGACCCTGAAGCATTTTCAGACTGAGCTGGAGAGCATTGGTCTATATGCGACTGTGAGTGCTACCAGTGTTGGGTTACCTCTCAACCCCAACCTATTTTTGGCTCTGATGGAGCGGTATATCTCGCTCACCGGGACTTTCGCCACTCCGCTAGGGGAGTTGGGTTTGGCCCTCCACGAGATGGCAGAAATTTCAAGACTGCCAATGGGGGATACTCCTTATGAAGAGTATGTTCCCACTAACAGGGAGCTGGGGGATACGGACCCTCGGGTAGTGGCAGTGTACCAGGAGCTGATGTGTCACTATTTTGTGTGTACCGCCTTCTATAATGAGCCTTCTGATTTGGCTCATACCAACAAATGGGCATCCTACCTCTTCTTCCATCAGGCCAGGGCTGCTAAGCCAGACAAAGTCGTGGATAGCAGGGATAGGCCTTTGAGCTTTCTGAGCGTGTTTAGTGCTCAAGTAGTCGATGACCTTATTGAAGACGCTGGGGCTTCATATCAAATTCTCGACGAAGGGATAGGAAAATATCTTGCAGGCACTAAAGCCTACAGTTATTTGAGGCATTGCCGCAGGCCTCTGTCAAGGGAAGCTCAACTGGCTGGATTCCTCTCTGTATGGCTGCACCAATTGGTAGTACCAGGCATTGCATCTTCGGATCGTATTCACCGCAATACCTTATGGCCTGCTGTGCGTCTGGTGTTCGGGGCAAGACTGGGCTTGCTCCCTGCCATGGTGTGTCGCATACAAGCTGGCCTGAGGGCCATTACTGATGGGCTGCTTGCCGATGAAACATGGCGTGACAGCTTTCCCAGGGTAGAATTACCGTTCCTGTATTTGATGGGATGGTTAATTCTCCATAACCCCAGGGTGATGTCTTCCGGCTCTGGCAGTAGTTCGGGGAGTAATTTCTTGTTGAATTACAAGAATTCCACCTGAAATGTGACCACAGTTTTAGACTGTCGACGGGCACTAAATTTTAGTCACAGCTGGAAGCTCTTCTGCACCGTCCCCTCTGTACATCTCAATCAACAGGGGCACATGCTTCAGGACTCAGGTGACGGGAAGACCATTCTTTCTCCTGAAGGTTTTAATTGGTTGGTCTGTATTAGACCTTCCTATTTATTGTACAGAAGTGAAGACCAATGCTTCTTGGAGTCCTACCTGCCTAGTCGGTTCGCCAGGCAGTTTGGGTATGACCAATTACACGTGGGCAATGCCGTCACCAGCTTCAAGTCCAGAGGTGGACTTATTGATGGAGCGATAGGATGGCGGTACTTCATAATGGGTTGCACTGGAGCAGCTTTTACTATGCCCGCGACTTCACTCTCCATGGAGTTGCGCATCCTCCATTCGTATGCCCAGTTTTATGTGGCAACCAATACCTTCCATCGCGATTTTGATATGCGTGAAAGTTTTAGGATGCCCTCTTCTAAGTCCGCGGGAAGAGACAAAATCCTATCAGTTTCCTCTGACGAGGGTGAAGATTTTGTCAATCCATATGAGCCTTTGTTAGCAGTACCGAGAGGCGAAATACCTCCGCCTGCAGAGCCTCTGGTTATCTCTGGTAAGCGAAGGGCTCCTGTTCTGAAGGAGACTTCCCCTCGTAAGAAAAGAAGACTGTTAGTGGTCCTGACAAGACTTCCAGTCATGAGACTCCTAGAAGTGTGCCTGTTGTTTTCCCTGTTGGGGACAATTTTTTGATTAGAGGTTCCTCGCCTTTTAGATAGAGAACCTCCACAGTTCCGGCTGGCAGTACCGGAGAATCTTTGCTCGAGGCTACTATCGCTGCTACCGCTTTAGGTAGTGGTACGAGATCGTTTTCGAGGCCGAGCCAAATAAGGATATCTTTATTCAGATCAGCAACGGGAGAAACCCCTGCTGCGTCTGTAAATATACCCAGCAAGATTCCACCCAATGAGCCTCAAGTGGATCTCGGTGAAGACCTGGAAGAATACCTGCCAATGTCAGTTGGCACACCCCCTTCTCCAGGTATGACAGCTCGCTTTGCATCATTAAGAAATAATTTAGCTGTACTGGCTACAGACGCGACATATATACCATCGGCCATAGGTAAATGTCATCTTTATGCCTCTTTTTATAAAAATTATCATCATGTTGATGTTAACTTTCTCTTATCTTCTTTTCATGAGAAGACATCTCAGGGGAGGGCAGCGTCGACGCAACTTTCGGCTTTGTTTCCGCTCCTGTCTATGACACGGAGGTGCCTGACTTTAAAGAGGAAACATTTTCGGGTGTCGGCTCGCCCGAAATGGTTCCGATATTACGAGAGGAGGATGAACCTGTCATTATGACAATGCCTCCTTTGAGTACGCCGGCCACTTCGTCCGTTGTTGGCGTTTCTTCTTTTGTTGCACCATCTATTGAGGTGACGACTGTGGCAACATCGTCTGCAGTCATTCCTGGAGGGGGATTCGCCGATATTGCAGCCACTCCCAGCGTTCATTCGGATCTCGCCATGCTAATTGAGCACTATACTAGTATTTTCTACACCACTTTGAAAATGCTGATATCAATAGTGCTGGAAAAGAAACTAGGCTTCGAGGCTCTGAGGAGGTCCTCCCAGTTTGCGATAGCGCCGATCAGAGATTTCAACGACGCTGGGAGAGATGATACACTGGAGCAGATAGTTAATGGTTTGGAATAACCCATTAACGACTATTTGCAGCTATCTCGAGGCAGCATTGACGGTCTCGTTCAAGCTAGGTATGACTCCTTAACTGCAGAACTTGCTGGGCAAATAGAATTTCTGAACAAATCCGTCCAGGAACAGCAGCAGGAGATGGATCAAGAGCATGCCAAATTGGAGTATATCATTCTCCATCTGACTCAGTGCGAGGCCGAATATGAGGAAGAAACAGCGAGGGTCCGCAAATTAGAGGATGCCCTCGCTAAGGCCAAGGAGAAGGCTCTCTCTTTATTAACAACTCGCGATGTGTTGAAGGATCGAATGGAGACTGCTCAGCAGAACCTGACACATGTGGGTGTCATCCACACAGGTTTTGTACATGCTCGGTCCGAGCTATCTGCTTTAAAAAATGAGGCGGCAAGGTTGGAGCGGGCTCGCGCCGATGTTTTGAACTCCAGGGATGAGGGAATGGCCGTACTAGCGCAGCAGATCCGTGATTTGACTGCTCCTCCCAAATGATGTACCTTCTTGTTTCTCCTGTAATTTCTCGGAGATAATAAAGACACATTTTCTGACTTTGTTGGCCCATCATTTTAGAATGTGATAGGCTAGGGTGAAAGCGATATCAGAGGTATCATTAATATGACATTCTTTCGTTAAGGTTTTGCTGAATGTAAATCTATTCAGAGTTAACATGAACCTGAAATATAATCCAACTAAATTTGTATACTAAACACTATCAAAGGTATCATTAACATGATAGGCTTACAAATTAGCTAAGGATATCTATTCGGAGGTCACATGAACCTGATAGAATATGATCCAGCTAACCTTTGTGCATGATATCGTCAGAATAAGATCTTCGTCATACTCCGTTAAACGAAGGAGATCAAATATAGTGCTTCTTCGGGAATTTGCAGTTGATAGTAGCCTATTACCAAATTTTTATTAGGCTTGGCTAATCTGTAAGTGCCATTTGAAAATCATATAAGGGCCCTACCATTTCTTTTATGATTGTTTGCGCAAATTTTGGATATTGTACTAGAGGTAATATGGACATAGTACGATACCGTATTTGTTGAGGACATCCTACTGGGAGATTTTTAGGGGACCCATTACTTTTTGTGCACATTAGTGCAAGTAATAGGTTTGAGACAAATCCTGACAGAGGTAATATAGACGCAATAAAATACGACTCTATAGGGATGCATAGAGACTGACTCTCTCTTCGGTAGGAAAATAAGGATAGTTCAGAGATAATATGAATATTTCATTTTCCATTGCGGGCATTCCACAGGAGAATTTTTGTGGACTTATTATTTTTTGCGCACGAGAGTGCAAGTAATAAGTTTTAGGATAAGCCCTGCCAGAGGTAATATAGACATGGCAGTTTTTGTGGACCTAACATCACTGGCGTATTTAGAGTTAAGTACGGGTGTTAAGTTAAGATGATAATCGATATCAGAGGTAATATGGACATGATAATTGATAGCCGAAAAAATCAAAAATTTTGTTCAGAGGTAATATGAACATGACAAACTTTTGAGTTGTGACTCCATTGGGGATGGAGGTACATATCTGCTCAGAGGTAATATGGACATGGCAGACTTTGTGGACCTAACACCACTGGCATACTTAGAGTTAAGTACGGGTGTTAAGTTGAAATGATAATCGATATCAGAGGTAATATGGACATAATAATCGATAGTCAGACCAGGATGGTTTGTTCAGAGGTAATATGAACATAACAAACTCATCTGGGGAGATAATAAAATATTTGGACAATAGTTCAGAGGTAATATGAACATGAACTCATGTCCGAAAAATTTACTGCAGAGTGATTTTCTTGAATAGGGATAGACCTGAAGAATTCACTGGGGAAACTTTAGGGTCTCATCATCCGGTATTTTCTTGATGGAGCAAATTATGAAATCAATTTGCAGTGATCGTCCCCTCGTTTACAGATGCAGAGTGATAACCTTGGCATCGATCAACTCTTGAATTCTCCTTTTTAGTACATAGCAGGCCCTTGTAGGGTGATGAATGTACCGATAAAAGAGACAATAATCTGGGTTATCGACTTTGCCAGCCCTCTCAGGGTATCTGATATTGGGTAGCCGAAGTTTGTGTTCCTTCATCAACATATTGAAGATTTTAATGATGTCATCTTCATTGAAGGAGAAAGTCCCTTTCGGCCTTCGGGCTCCTGATGCTTGAGTCTTACGATCTTCCGGGAAGATTGTCATCGTTGTATCATCTTCGGATTCAGAGGGAATTCTACCCCCAGCTTCGGATGGTGCCTTGTTTTGTCGAGGTAGGCTACCCCCAGACATGTTGTGGCATTTGTCCACTGAAGTTGATTTAGAAGGACCTGCCTCTGGTTATGCAGGATCAGACTGTGGAGGTTTGGAATTTGCAAGAGATGCAATATACCCCAACCCAAAATGAGTTTGTTGACAGTAAGGATTACTATACAACGGTGTTCGTCTACCTTTTCCATAGTTGAGGCCTTGTTTCAACTTCAAATCATAACCCATGCTTTGTATAATCTTTAAAGCTTGTAGGCTATATCTATGGATTTGTATTTTCCCAGCATCAAATTTGCGAGATTCTTCTTGTATAATCGGACTGTTCCGCATGCGACCGAAGACTATTGGATGCTGGTCGTCGCGAGTTGGGAGAACAATAAAGACAGATTCTTTATGTGGCCCATATGTCATGATGACATTAGATATTGATGCATCTTCCCACATGAACTCCCCACGTTTGACAGTTAGGGGAACTGAAGCCTGTTTATGACTTCTGTCTTTGCATTTCTGGATCAGAAATTCACGCAAGTCAGGAGTATTAACGGAAGAAGAAGAGGAAGAAGGTTTGTCCTTCCCTTCTACATTAGTTGGCATGCGGATATTGGGTACCCCAACCCTTTTTCTGCCATAGGAATACAGCAGTTCAGCCATATGAGCAGCACATGATCCCCGATGAGCGTATCTATCCGCAGACTGGGTCTTCTTTATGCCGAGGGGCTTCTCCTGGTGTAATTTGAAACTCTGCTCAGGCTGGCATAAAATGGAGGAAGTTCTCAATCGGCCGTCAGCTTCTCGCGTAATCTGGAGAGCGGGCAACTTCTTTTCTTGCTGGTATAAAGGCCGAGAAGTTGAGAATTCTGCCATTTGTTTTCCCTTATGGAGATTATTGGGACTCTCTGCCTCCTTTTGAGTGAGAGTGATATTTTTACGCGCGGAGCGTATTTGAATTTTCTGACTTGGCACTGAGGCCTTGTCAGAAACTATGTCTGTCCCCTCAGCGATAGGAGACGAGTTTTTACGCACAATACGCGATGTGGACTTCTGGATTGGCGCTAAGGCATTGCCAGAAGTTTTGTCTGCCCTGTCAGTGACAGGAGACTGAGTTTTATGCGCAAGGCGCGGAGGGAGCGATGCTACAACCTGGTTGGTCGAAGAGATCAGAGAGTCGGCAGGAATGGTAGGGGATGTCCGGGGCATCCAGACCTTATGCAATTTCCTGTTGTCTTGGACAGAGAGAAAGTGAGAGCTACCCCCTGCTCGAAGTATATCTTCGTAGGCAGATTGGTCAAACTGGACGACCGAGGTCTTCTTCATTGATCCTACTGATACTGCATCGTGTTGAGCAATTACTTTCTCGTCAGATAAGAAAGAGGTCCCCAGCAGAGTCGCCATCTTGTGTTTGATAATAAACAAAAAAAATAAAACTAGGTTTATACAAAACTCTTTCTTAGGTTTACAAATAAGAAATACAATTAATCCTATACGAGGATGTCAAGTACAAATTTTAATCTGGATAAATATTGCTATAGGAGTCTGATCTGCAGTCGATCACTTTGTCCCTTGGACCACACGATGATGAAGAAGTGCTGTAGAAGAAGGAGATGCTTCAAAGATTGCAAGAGGGAGTGGATGCTCGATGCCAAAATCGTCGATCACTAGTCTCTGTCTGAGCTCTTCTCTCTCTGTTCTTCGATTTCTTCAACCTTTTTCTGACCTTCGACCTCTGTCAATAGAGGTCTCTATTTATAGGGTTTTAGTGACAATAATCGTCCAGTCGGCGTAGAAGCTGGATAGTGGAGATTATGGCACTTTTTATGCGGCGGTTATAATAACTGCCACCCACGTATAGATGATCTTCTGAATAAGCATGTGATGCGTGTCCCCTCATTAGATAATGCGTATAACTGCTGTGAAGATCACGATATGCGAGCCACGTAGGTAACTATCCCTTGCGTAGAAAAGGTTGGCGTAGAAGCCAATAATTGTCACCATGGCGTAGAAGCCAAATAGTTGTCAGGTTGGCGTAGAAACCAAATAGGCGTAGAAGCCTTGTAGGCGTAGAAGCCTGATGCTGCATGGATTGGTAGCTAGCATAAAAGATAGTCGGTCCTCCTTCTTTGACTGAGGCCTTGAGCGTATTCTGGACCAAATAGCCTAATCATGCACAAATACAAATATAGCCTGAGTTGGCATATTTCAAGGAGATAGCATACAGCGTGCTCCTATAGCTGAAAATAGCCTGATGCCGTAATATACAAAGGTAATGATGTGGACGTATTAGCCGTAATTATGGCTCGCCCAGTCTTTGAAAATAGAACCAAATCTCGTGCATTTAATGCAGAGATCTGCTACCATTCTGAGCATTAAATGCAGAGACGTGCCTCGAGCTCTATACAAAGAGCAGCTTTTGACGTGGCAGTTCGTTTTGTCTTCTGCTGAGCGTAAAAGCTCACATCTGCCTATGTAAAACTAGGCAGCATATTCCCTTGTATGCGCAAAAGCACTTTTGTATCAGGGAAACGTCACTAAACGACGGTTTGGGTCTCTGTGCCGCACCATCATTACAGCCGTCGTCTGGATAGCTGTGCAGTACTCGTTGTCAGGAGTCAGGTTCACTGCATGATCTGACATATTCATTCGAGGAATACGAAGCATTCCCCGTACAACTTCCTACCGCATTAAAAGCGAGTAGGTTTTACGCCAAAGTGGCGATGTAACAACCTTTTTCCGCTAGAGCAGCCTAAAAATACTGAATTATGCAGATTGTCTTGGAGCTTATATTTTATGCTGTACTAGCGATAAAGCTCTGTTTGTACGCCGATGGCTCTAAAGTCACATCTTACGCCACCCAGTACTGAAATACTGCATATAACTCTACAGCATATTTTTTATGCTTCTACAATTGGTACTACGCAGCTTTCTTGCCAGGCAAGTATACCTTGCCATTGTACTGTAATTTATATTCCATATAATGCATGCATTTTATTTTTGTAATTTAGTTCATATATTTTAACTGCTATATAAACTACGCGTCCAAGGAAACTTGGGTGCAACGACGGTGTCGTCATATTCTATTTTTATTATGTATATGCATGTGACCTAGTTTGTGAGACCACCCAATTATCATGAGGCATATTAGGTTTTATTGGCCATGACACATCTTTTACACAAGTGTGAGTCTCATATACGACACGGACTTGCGTGACAGGCTGGCCTCCTGTACGTATGGGACGTGCGTTAGGGATAACTGTTGTTAGGGATTTGCATGCTAGAAGACATGGCACTTAATAGAGGTATTATCGTGTCATGGATATGACATGCTTAGAGCATGGGGTGGGGAGAACAACAAGTAAGGCATTTGGGCTCCTTTGCACTTTCCTTTTTGTAACCCGTACGCTCCGCTGGAGATACGTGGTGGTGATGACCCCTATATATTACTGGCAGCCTCTGGCGTTCAAAAGACCACACGCTTTGTAGGCCCCTGATTCTCCAAGAGAATCATGCCAATCCCATTTATGGCCAGATAGCCCACTTGTTGGAAAGATGTTCTCAAACTGCATTCACATAGATGGTTAGGCGACCCATTGGATATTTATTTTCGTACTTTATTGGCATGCTTCTATGTATCTTCTTATGTCCCTCTAAGGACTTGGTCCCTTTCCAGGTTTAGATGTTCATGAGTATTCGTAGGATGCGCAGATCTGGACTTACTACTTATCTTTGAGGAGGTCTTCTCTTTGAGCCTTATTGTTTATTAGATGTACTTATTCTATTGATTTTATATTCTAGTTTGGCAATGGATTTGTTTCCATCCGACTATCATCCTTTGATACTTCATATTGAGATTTAGTTATATAGGTATTGGTTATTTATTTATTTATGATTTCTATGGATGAAATTTAGTTATGCCTTATGACTTGTGACATATATTTATACCACTTATGATTTATTATTCATATTATAGCGTACGTGTGTTATGGTTTTTATATATTGGAGTGCCATATACAAGCGGCTGGCATGCTTACGTGTTCCTAGTCCTACGTATGTTGGGACTGGGGCGTGACATGTTTTAGGAGAGAGAGAGGTAGGTGTTTAAGTAGGAGAGAGAGGGGGGTTGCTCACCTTGGGATTAGGGCCGGCTGTGGGTTTCTCCTAAGGATGAGGGAAGGTTTTACATGAAGAATGAGTGGCTAAGATAATGTGGGTTTGAATGGAGGGTGGAGATGCAAGGAGAAAAAGCTGCATGAAGTACAACAAATGGAGGGAAAATTTTTGGTGGACCGGTCACAGAGGGGGGAATAATTTCTTCATGGCTTGGATCCAATGGGAGGTGGGCACCTCATTAGATTTTCGCATAAAGGTCCCTAACAATTGGAAAATTGCACAAATAATATAAATTAGGATTGGATGAGAAAAAATACTATGTTTTGTGTGATATAGTGGGTTAAAATATTGTGTGGTATTTAGTATGAACCTTGAGGGTGTGAGTGGGGGTTTGTGTTGGTGTTGGGTCTAGTTTTGGGTTAGATTGGGTTCTTACACCAATTTAATTAAAATTAGTGTAAGTGGTGCTCTTTAATTAATTGGAAATGCATAGGATAAAAATTGGGTGGAAAACAAGTGTCATGGACGTAGTAGACTCATAATAGAATATTGTCATAAATTGGGTTTCATAAAATGGGTCGAGATTGTGTTTCAAATTTTGATTGGAACGGACAAAGATGCAAAGTTGGATTTATTTGGATTTAAGAATGGACGTTTGTAACGAATATTGTGCGACTAAAATAAATCACAAGAGTGGGTATTTTTGAGTTACACAAAGGTCAGAATGGAAGGTTGGCACGTCGAGAAAAAGTTTGTAAAATTTGTTTGAAGGCAAATGCTAGTGTAGCGCTACAAATATCGAAGCAATAGTAAGGTGCACAAAGTGATACGAATATTGTGTACATTAATCTAAAGCACTATGTTCTAATTCTAAATGGCTCAAAACTAACCCTAGTCTCTCTATCTAAGCCAGGTAGACCTAAATTTGGTCGAGGGGGTTTACATGTATCGAAGGAGTTTGCCATTGGAGATATGCATTTGAGGACAAAGACGGGTACAATTCTTGTTCTCAAAGATGTCTGTCATGTTCTTGATATCTATTTTAACCTGGTGTCGGTTGGAAGGTTGGATGATGAGGGTTTCTTCAATCTTTTCGGAAATGATCACTGGAAGCTTTCTACAGGTTCGATGGTGATTGCCAGAGTAAGCAAGATGTCCAGACTCTACTATATGGAAGAGAGCGCATATGGGTCACAAGAGTTGGTCGCAGCTACTGATGCATCTACGAAGTTGTGGCACAGGCGGCTCAGCCATATCAGCGAGAAAAGGATAAGCTACTTGGTGAACAATAAGGTGATTCCAGGTCTAAAGTCTACAAAACTGGAGAGGTGCATGCACTGTTTGGCGGGGAAGCAAAATAGGGTGTCTTTCCAAAGTCATCCAAGTTCAAGGAAGCCAGTGTTGCACGAGTTGATTTACTTGGATATCTGCGGTCCTACGAAGGTAAAATCTATTGGTGGTGCTTCTTATTTTGTAACATTTATTGATGACTGTTCCAGAAAGTTTTGGGTCTATGCCATAAAGATCAAGGATCAGGTACTAACCACTTTCAAAGAGTTTCAGACCTCTACTAAAAGGGAGACGGGCAAGAAGCTGCTATGTGTTTGGTCAGACAATGGCTACGAGTATATTGGTCCCTTTGATGCTTATTGTAGAGAGGAAATACGAAACCAGAAGACTCCACCAAAGACACCGCAGCTCAATGGTGTAGCAGAGCGCATGAACAGGATGTTAATGGAGAGGGTATGGTATTTGTTGTTAGTAGCAAACTTGTTGGACAGCTATTGGGGTGAGGCACTTTACACAGATACTTATGTTATTAATTTATCTCCTAGAGCTCCTTTGCAGGGTGATGTTCTTGACAAAGTATGGTACGACAAAGAGCCATCATAGAATCATCTGCGAGTGTTTGGTTGCAAGGCCTTCGTGCATGTACCGAAGGACGAGAGATCCAAACTCAAGCTAAAGACGAGGCAGTGCATCTTTGTCGGCTATGGTCGAGATGAGTTTGGCTATAGACTCTACGACCCAGTTGAAAGAAAGCTCTATAGAAGGAGGGACATGGTATTCGTCGAGGATTAGACCATGATCAATAGTCAAGATTCTGAGATGCCTTCAGAGGTTGAGGAATTACCTGAGTTAGAGACATTTTTTTTTGAGCAATTTCCACAGGACATCGTAGAGAATCCAGTTATAAGGGAGACATTACATGGAGTTTCTCCCAACCTTGATCATAAACCTATTGATGGTGGTCAGGGTGACCCTCAGGATGATGAGCATGCCGAGAAGGCAGTTCCTGAAGGGGAGGAGGTTATTGATATACAGCCAGCACCAGTGGTTTTGTTGAGTAGGAGCGACAGAGATCGTCGACCACCTACGAGATACTCACCGGAGGAGTATGTGCTACTAACTGATGGGGGAGAGCCCAAAAGTTTTGTAGAGGCTATGGAAGATGAACACATGCATGAGTGGATGGAGGCTATGCAGGAGGAGATAAGTTCTTTACAGGCCAACTCTACTTATGATCTGGTGCGGTTGCCAAAGGGCAAGAAGACTTTAAAAATTGATGGGTGTTCAGAGTGAAACAGAAAGATAACGCTACTCGCCCTCGATACAAAGTGAGGCTGGTAGTTAAAGGCTACGATTAGCGAAAATGAATAGATTATGATGAGATATTTTTGCCAGTCATCAAGCAGTCATCTATTCGGGTGGTGCTAACATTGGCAGCAAGTTTAGACTTGGATGTCGAGCAGATGGACGTGAAGATGGCATTCCTCCACGGTGATCTTGAGGAGGAGTTATACATGGAACAACCAGAGGGATTCTGTGAGAAGGACAAGTCACACTTGGTCTGTCCGTTTAGAAAAAGCTTGTATGGTCTGAAGTAGGCTCTGAGGTAGTGGTACAGGAAGTTTGAGTCATTTATGGGAGAACATGGTTATGTACGGACGATGTCAGACCATTGTGTATTTGTAAGGTACTTTGTCGATGATGACTTAATTATTTTACTATTTTATGTTGATGATATGCTACTGGTTGGTCGGAATGCCACTAGGATAACAGAGTTCAAGCGCCAACGGGACACAACCTTCTCTATGAAGGATTTGGGCACAGCGAAGACTATTCTTGGTATGGAGATCAACCGAAAGAGAGAGAGTCCAAGCTATTATACTTGTCCCAAAAGATATACATTCATCGGGTACTTCAACGTTTCAGTATGGATGGGTCGAAGAAAGTGAGTAACCCCCTTGCGGATCACTTTTAGTCCACTGAAGAGAAGTGTCCATCTGCCAAGGACGAGAAAGAAGATATGGAGTGGGTTCTATCTGCTCCAGCTGTGGGAAGTCTCATGTATGCTATAGTGTGTACGAGGCCAGACATCGCGTACGCAGTTGGTACAGTTAGCAGGTATCTTTCCAATCCTGGATGGGTACATTGGATTGCGGTCAAGTAGATTCTATAATATCTTCAGGGTACTGTCGATTGGAGACTTTCTTTTGGTGATGATGAGCCAAAGCTGGTTGGGTATAACGACGCTGATATAGATAACGATGTAGACCTGAGGTGATCAACTTTGGTCTATGTGATGATATTTGCTTGTGGAGCAGTATTATGGCAGTCGCGGTTGCAGAAGTGTATTATCTTTTCGACGATAGAGGATGAGTACATTGCGGCGACGGAGGCTTGCAAGGAGTTGTTATGGATAAAAAAAGCTATTGCAGAAAATGGGGCTAAAGCAAGAGTAGTATCCTTTGCTTTGTGATAGCCAAAGTATAATTCACCTTATGAACAATAAGAAATTTCATAGCCGGTCCAAGCACATTGATACTCGGTATCATTGGATACGGGATGTGGTTGATAAGAAGGAAGCGGCGCTTGAGAAGGTTCATACAGATGACAATGGAGCAGACATGTTCACAAAGATTCTTCTAAGAGGAAAGTTTGAGTACTGTAAAAAGATCATCGGGATGATGACACCCTCCATAAAGTTATGAAGGAGGAGATTTGTTGGAGTGGGTGGGGTTCCCAACCTATGTGAAGAATACCCCGGAGTGCGACGAGCACCAACCGTGTGTCGAAGAAGCTCTGGGGGTGCATGGGATAATTTTCTGGAACATGGGAGGCCGAATTCTGGCCGAGTTCGGTCCCCAGTCGAACTCTGGCCGAGTTTGGTCCCATGGGTTCCAGAACCTTGCTTCGGCTGCTATTTTAATTTTAACTCGCAAACACCGATTCTACCGAGTTTGGTCCGAACACGGAGTCGATGGACTGAAGTTAAAATTAAGGTATTTTATACACCGCTGGATCGTATCTTATGGTCCAATTTGGTTATGGGATTGGGGAGTATAAGTTAGGTTTTTCCTAACCCTAATATATCCAACAAGTAGAGAAAAAGGAGGCAAGAGTGTCATTGCAACTTTGGGAAGGAGAATGAAGGATCGGAGGCTATCTCGGAGGAGGAGATCAACTTTGGATAATTTTTTATTGTCTTCGATCTTTGTGGTGTGATCTATTTTCTATTCCTAAGTGTTGTGTGGATCCATGTTGGATCTGGAGGAGCTTGTAGAGGATGTTTTCTTTTTATTCTATTAGTGGAGGTTCTTCAGGGTTGGACTCCGATCGTCTCGTGGTTTTTTTTTCTATCTAAATATTTTACGTAAAAATCTTTGTATCTACGATTTGTATTTGACATTTTTGATTTATACGTTTTGTTCAGTTTTCTCACAGGTACTCTCAAGTTTGAAAATGGTCTTCGCACTTTGGTTTTCAACACTTTGATGCCATCGATAAGGTCTGCTTCAACGACGAATTCCTCGCCTACGTCAAAGCATACGTCCAGTGAGTCACTCGGCGCAGACATAGTGCTTCTCTGCGTGGCACATGTCCTCTCCTTTTTTTTGCTCTCTTTCTTTCCCTTGATATTAAAGTTTATGCCAATCGACGCAAACATGTCACTGCTCTTCCAGTCCCTAGCCACCTCCTCTGTGTTGGAGCTGGACTTGGCCTTCCTCGAATAGATGCAGAGGAGGATCGAAGCTCGACGAAAGCGTGTTCTTCTATATTTCTTTTCTTTTCTTTTCTCAGGTGCTCCAAACCAAAGTAAAAACCCTAATTTAGGAGGAAAGTTTATGGCTTTGGGGACGCAGATCATGGCTTTGGGGCTGTTTGTGGGCGGGCAAAATTACGAGTTTTGTGGCATCGATTCGGGAAGTATTTGGAAGTTTTATGGTTTTTATCTATAGGAGAAACAGTAGAAAAAAGGGCCACGGTAAAGACACTACAAAAAAGATTCGGGACTAGTCTAATTTTTTTTATAAGTTTTTTAATCAAAAATTTACTCAAGACTAGTCCAAATATTTTTTAGGATTGTCAAAATTTTGACAATTCTTCCAATTGGTTGGACTGTCAAAATTTTGACAGTCCTAAATATAGTATGCAGTTCAATGGACTGTCAAAATTTTTATAGTCCAACCTATTTGAAGGATTATCAAAATTTTGACAGTCATAATAAATATTTTGGCTAGTCCTGAGTAAATTTTTAAATAAAAAACTTATAAAAAAAATTGGACCAGTCTCGAGCCTTTTTTGTAGTGTCTTTATACACGGCAAAAAAAAGTGGGATCTTTAATTTTGGGGGAATGTTTGTGTAGTAAAATAAAAATAAATTCATAGTATGCACGACATATAGGTTATCATTTTTTTGTTAGATTTTTACGATGTGCATAATGCACACTATTTATATTATGGCGTGCAAACTGTACGACATAAATATTATGATCCACATGTACATCTGGCTTATTTACGTCGTGCTCTAAAATGTGTGCCATAAAACCACATTTTACGACGTTCGTTCTTATGCATACCTTAATTCCAATGCCGTGAAAAGTTATTTTTCCTATGCCCTAGATACTGTAGCATTTCCTTATATTCCGGAGAACAATACTTATATTCATAGTACCGTGCCAGTATATGTCGTATAGGAGCATTGGAACTGTTATATTATATCCATAACACTAACCCTATGACCTCCTTGTAAGGGGTATCGAGGACTATTAATGAGTATATTTATTATGGATTTGTCAGTCATGCTTTGGCAATGCATGATTAACGAATCCTTGTATTTCATTCCTAGATAATCCAAATACTAATATAACAACCCATAGGAATTCATGTCCACTCTATTAAATCACTTATGCTTTCGTCTGCCAGCAGTCTTGGGGACGTAGGTTGTCTCAGCATAGTACTTTATCCCTTGTCCCTGTTTGGTATAGGGTTGGACAACTACTCCAACGATAGGCTACATACCTAGTAGCAGAGCCCGAGGATCTATCGTCTCTTTAGCTCGATGATGCTTATCGGGGGATAATCGTCGAGGGGCTAGCTAGAGTGGATTTATTCTCCACCACTCTTACTTTATTTTGATTCTTTTGAGGCCTTTAGCCGTAGGACACCAATTTATCTCGTGTATTCTAGGTGTATATTCCCCAAGCATTTTGGCCGCATGACTGCAGCTAATGTATTGATTATGTATTACTTTGTACTTTGCTAGCTTTCCATTTTGTATAGCTAGTTTCTTAATTATTTGATAGAGCATTGGGATGCCTTACTGATTTATCTTATATACTATTAATTTTGACTTCTTATTTTACTGATTGAGACAGTATATTCAGTGCGACCCTAAGAGACTTGTATTGTAGTATATACCCATTACATAGGTACAACCGTGACCATATTGTTGAATACTGGCATATATCGTAGTGCATAGATGGTCGTGTTATACCTTCATACTCCTTATTCCAATACTAGCACATGATAGTTGTGGATCAAGAATTCTCGACCAATGCACTTCGAAAGAAGAATCGAGTCCTGCAAGGAACTTGAAGATCCTATGCTCCTCAACTTGCTTCTAATAGTGATGTCAATCTTCCTTAGTCCCATAATTTTGGATAAGATGGTGTTCAAGCTCTTCCAAAATATGTTGCAGGGTACCATAATTATCTTAACTGACAACTCTTTTAATCTCAAAGTATAGATCTCCTAATTTCCTAATTTAGGTGATAGACTCGTGCAACATTTCTTCTTGATTTGTAGTTATTGGAGGATAATAGTCAACACATCATAAGAGAATTCTCCTGATCCAACTAATTATAAGAGGGATCTCTTTCAACATGATCATTAGCTTTTCGGTAAGATAGTTATCTTGCCACAACTGATAATTTAGAAGAGCGAACCTTGACAACTTGAAGTAATTTTTCTCATCCAACATGATTGAAGTAATACGGGGAGGAGTATTATCATCGAAGTCGATTCTAACTCCATCTTGAGGATCCGTAGAAACCTCATAAAATTTGGAAGAATTGTCAACATGCGATCTCTCAATACCAAAAAAAAGTCTTCTATGAAACTTGGCTTGGAAAGACCTAGATCAACAAGCCACCGCCACATCTATCAATTCTTATAAATAGAAAAAGGTTTATCTCAAGATTCCTTCTGAAGAATGGAGCATACAAGATGAAGGATTGGCCAAGGACAAAATCTACGGATCAACGATAAGGAGTAATATACAAAAAGTGGTAAGTAGTTATGGACACTACAGGGCTTTAGCGAAAAACAGATTTGTTGTCGTGATGTCGCTAAACAACATTAGCGACGTCTTGGCCACAGATATAAGACAAATTATGGACGTCAGTAGAAAGGTTACCGCTATCTTTTTTCATCTTGATGATGACTTGTTGTAAAACTAGGGATGGACTAGTTTGACGTCAGCTTAGCAATGCACTAGCGAATAACTCTTCAATGGAATAAATGACTAGTCAACGACGGACAAGTAGCATATATTGGGTCTAGTTAGTAATGTATTGGCGACAGATTTTGGGTTTTCGATACTGAAACTAGTTTATTATATTCACTGGACGACCGGTGGGTGACTGCTTGATGTATCGTCTATGCATCGTATATGTGTCACTGTACGTCGTTTAGCCGTCGCTCACATGGGAAATCTTAGGTCAGCGATGGCTATTTACATCGCATAGGTATCGCTTTCCATCGCCAAGCTAATGCGTAGCCGTCGCTAAGTTGGACAGAACTAAAAAAGTATTTTGAATTACATCAATTTAATATATATGTACTATATAACATGTCAATTAGAACAATCACAGTATATCACCACCCAATGCAACCCGACATACAAATTTTGTTTGATCAGACCTTCAGCGACACAAAATATATGCTAGAACTACACAATACACAATAGAATAAAAATAAAACTCACATTGTAATAAAAATAAAAAAATCTATAAAAGATATATAAATATTATAATAATGTGCTACATAAATCCACATGTCAATATATACACAACATCCACAATAAATACACAGTTGGGAGTACATATATCACAACAACAAGAAAATTTTGAAATAAAAAAACTACTGATCTAACGGTGGTCTCTGGACCAATAGACGAGCCAAGAAGTCCAGAGGAATTGAGCTCAACACGTCAGGTGGCAGTAAACTCAACGCTTCCGATGAAAGTAAACTTAGGATACTCGTCAATACTGTAGGAGATATGATAGGGGCAGAGGCAACAATGGATGGAATAGATGCACCGAAAGTAGAAAATAAACCGGAAGGGGCAGACATCATGGTGGCACATCTCTGGGGCAGTGCCACTAGAAGGTGCAGTTGTCTGGATCCCAATAGTGACCTTGATAGTACTAATAAAATCCTGTATCCCTGCCACATTAGCTTGCAAGGTGGTCATTATCGTAAAAAGGTATGATATCTGCTCGGTGACGTTTGGGGGAAGAACAAAAAAAGAAGAAGGCACCGACGGTAGAGGTCTTGAGACAACCGATATCTGCGTCCCCAAAGAACTGACACTTTAGATGCATCCACCCTTCTCTCCCACCCATGGCCTTTTATAAAAAAAAGTCATTTAAGCGGGTGTGGGAGCGTCCTTGGTCACGGGTGAAGACTCTACGATACTCTCGGCCATCCCATCTTGAGTGGTCGGAGCAGCTATCTCAGTCTTTATAGACTGGAATGCAGCATGTACAATGACACATGCTTAATATCCTAATGTGTTAAAACTAATATATGTTGTTTCAAATATTCTAACTTATAATATAAATTATAATACTTAATATTATTCTAACTTATAATATAAACTAAAATAACAGTTATCACGACCCGCTCCCACTTTTGGAATACGAGTACGTGGCCAAGTCCAGCTTACCTCGCAACATCGACGGTAGTACGCTGTCTATGATACACAATGGTCCATAACAAGTACAAGATACACATATCATCCACATACTAGGTCATGACAAGGAAATAAACTTAATAGTCTCAATAATTTATTTAAAAAACTAATCCACTAAAACTCAGGATGGTCTCGGGGACAACCCGGTAGAAATAAAATAAAGTAACTAGAAATAGAGTCCACTAAGCCTACTAACTAAAAAATAATATAAAAGCGCATAAGAAAGATAATATGTTATTTCGCATCTGTAGAAGAGACCGACACGTTGGTGTCACCAAGATATTAACCATAGACCTCGGGGAAAATCTCATCATCTAAAGCTGAAATATAGTTATCTAGTTAGGATTGGAGCAAGATTACCATAACACTACACTACACAATATAATATACATACATGGAGAACAACAGTAAAAGAAAAGAGGAACTATAGCATGCTATGACGTGACAACTAAGAGGTCAACAATGATATGAAAACAATAGAGAAATATACACTAGCAAAGATGAACAACTAGACAATATAGCATCATAAATCAGGTCACGTGTACTGTGTGTTTTAGAATACAAATGTTCAACATGTGGATGGGTTAAGAATAAGACAGTCAAATACGTGATGTGCATTGATTGAATAAACTCTGTAAGACAGTCCCCTGACCGAATAAACTCTGGGCTAACGATCTATGGGGTACCACATGTCTACTATTCGTATTCTCCCTTCCGACTCTCTCACAAGTAAACATGATTACTTTAACATTAACTTTAACTTGAAAAATAAACATTGAACAGTGAACATTGGATGCACCAATAAGTGAACATGTATGGTATCGATGATTAAGTATAACTCTCGTGTACTAGAATCAGAAAAGGTAAAACCAACAATGCCAAAGAAAGAACAACATGAAGCATAGAATAAAGGCAATATAGGCCATAATGATACTTGCCTTCTCCTAAAGATGTTGAAGTGACAAACTCAAAACGTCGTCCGATCTACCCCGTCACATAAATTAAAACCAGTTAGATTTACAAAAGTGGTCAAATATGTTTTCTTTTTTAATCTATTTTTATTTTGGATAAAATAACCTAAAATACTATTTTAATCTTATTATATTTTGATTTTAAGTTTAACCCTAGATTTTGGTCCAAAGAAAATCAAATTTACAAATTCAATATCCGTAGCACACAAATCGAGCATTCCGTTGACCAAAAAGTAAATCGACACAAAACCAAGATTTGAGTATAAAATTCTGTAGACAACGCTACAAGAACGCTGAAATCGATGGTTTCATCAAATCTTGAATCAGTAAAAAGTTATGGACAATATGGCATACACATGGTAATTTTGTTGGTTTATTAGTGACCCCTATGTTCAAGGAATTAAACAGAATATTAAACTAATTTTTTAAATTTTGGAAAAATATATGTCATATATTATCCTGTCAGCTTTCCAAAACATAAAACGGTTCATGAAAATAAAAATAATAAAATGTGTCAAATTTTAGACAACTAGCACTCTAGGAATTTTACAGAAATCTAGGTTCAGAATTAATTGAAACAAATTATATATCTGGAAAATTTTCCTCAATATGGTTCCAACGCAAGAAATGAGGGCACATTTGGAGTTAGGATCTAGTTACAATGGCCTCGCAAAGTTCAGGAAACCCTAAAAATAATTCTCCTCCCTATAAACACCTCTCTCTCTCTTCTATTGAATTACGGCTGAATAAAACCCTATGTAATACTATATATATATATATATATATATATATATTTATATATATATATATATATATATGGTAAAAGAGGAAAGCCAGGCTCGGCTGCTCTACCACGTGGCGACCATCCCGCATACTCCTGCTTGAGATCGAGAGGCTACTGATCCACGCGACTCGGCTTGAGCCAAAGTTGGGTCGGCTTCAGACTGAGCGGGGGGGGGGGGGGAGTGGGGTGAGACCCGAATCCAGACCCGCCCATCGTGGCTTAGCTACTAGACAGTAGGGCCCGATCCTGGGGAAGAGTGATACTGACACGTGGGCCACGTTGGCAAGGGTGGAGGCTGACTTGGTATTAGGATTAGTTTTTAGGGTTTTAATTTCTAGAAATTAGTTTATTTAATTTTTTTAATTATTTTACTCAAAATAATTAATAAAAATAATCAAAAAATTATGGGAAAATGATAGAAAATGTAGAATAAAATAACAAATCCTAGAAAAATACTTGGGGTCATTTATGTTCATAGGTTTCGTACAATAATTACCAAAAGACCTAGAAATTTGGTTTTCTTACATTTTTATTATCTAAAAATTATTGAAAAATTCTATAAATTCTAAAATAGCCCAAAAATATTTTTAACTCTAATTGTGATCCTCTATGAGCCATATGAGATCTAATGTCACATTATTATGATTATAAAACTATACTTAGCCCATAAAAAACAATTTCTCATAAAATTTTACTAGTGTATTATTTATTTATTTATATATTATTATCATACAATATTTTGGTAGTGGATGCTGCAACCTACCCCCTTAAAAATAATTTTGTCCTAAAAAAATCAAAAAACCCGTGTAATAGAATATAAGATATCATATACAATTAACTCCTATTGGTAAAATCTGGAGGAAACTGTATCATTAATAGCTAAGTCAACCATGGTATCTTAAGCATGCACCCTATTTAACAAATATAACTAAGGAAGACTCTACAAACTCAGTTTCCTTTGGTGCGGGACTATTAGGCTCGGGAGTGGCATATAGGTCAACTACCCTCTTACCCCTACAGATTGGTAAGCCTAATCTCAACCATCTCAAACTGAAAGGGACAAAAAAGGACATGGTTAGAACGGTAGATACAAACATATCGAAGAGATCACGAACATAATCAAGCAAGATGAATAAGAGAGAGAAAGATAGAAGACTCATTGGGTTGAAAATCCTATTTGTGGATGATATAATTCTCCTAAAAGTTATTCTAAATCATATTTTCAATTCTATTCGTAGGCTTGTAATAGTATAACTAACTTAAGTACCACCACGAGTTCGCAACCTTATGCAAAATTGGACCTACATGGACCACCATAAAAACTTGTCACGACCCACTTCTACTTTTGGAATACGAGTACGTGGCCAAGCCCAGCCTACGCCGCAGCATCGGCGGTAGTACAATGTCTATGATACACAATGGTCCAAAACAAGTGCAAGATAAACATATCATCTACAGACTAAGTCATGATAAAGAAATAAACTTAATAGTCTCAATAATTTATTTAAAAAATAATCCACTACAACTCAAGATGGTCTTGGGGACAAATCCGGTAGAAATAAAATAAAGCAACTAGAAACTAGAGTCCACTAAGCCTACTAGCTAAGAAATAACACGAAAGAGCGTAAGAAATATAATATTCTATTCCTTATATGTAGAAAAGACTGGCACGTTGGTAACGTTGGTTTCACCAAGAAACTCACCATAGACCTCGGAACAATTCATGTCATCTAAAACTGAAAAATAGTTATCCATCAGGATTGGAGCAAGATCACCATAACACTACACTACACAATATAATATATATGCATGAAGAACAACAGTAAAAGAAATAAGAAAGCATATGCATGTTATGACATGACAACTAAGAGTACAACAATGACATAAAAATAGAAGAGAATTATACACCAGGAAAGATTAACAAGTAGACAATATAGCATCATAAATCATGTCACATGTACTGTATATTTTAGAATACAAATATTTAACTGTGGTTGGGTTATGAATAATATAGTCAAATACATGAGGTGCATTGACTGAATAAACTCTGTAAGACAGTCCCTTGACCGAATAAACTCTGGGCTAACGATCTATGGGGTACCAAATGTCTACTAGTTGTATTCTCCCTCTCGTCTCTCTCACAAGTAAACATGATCACTTTAAGATTAACTTGAACTTGAACATTAAACAGTGAATATTGGATGAAAAAATTATTGGATGAAAAAATAAGTGAACATGTATGGTATCAATGATTAAGTATAACTCTCGCGCACTATAAACAGAAAAGGTAAAACCAACAATAACATAGAAAGAACAACATACAACATAGAATAAAGACAATATAGGCCATAGTGATACTTACCTTCTCCTGAAGATGTTGAAGTCACAAACTCAAGACGTCGCCCGATCTATCCCGTCACATAAATTACAATAAGTTAGATTCATAAAAGTGGTCAAATATATTTTTGCTTTTAATCTATTTTTATTCTAAATAAAATAATCTAAAATACTATTTTAATATCATTATATTATGATTTTAAGTTTATCCCTAAGTTTTGTTCCAAAGAAAATCAAATTTACAAATTCAGGATCCGTGACATGCAAATATAGGCGTTCCGTTGATCAAAAATTCAACCGACACAAAACCAAGATTTGAGTATGAAATTTTACAGATTTTAGCACTACAAGAATACTGGAATCAACAGTTTCATTGAATCTCGAATTAGTAAAAAATTTATAGACAATATGGCATACAAATGGTAATTTTGTTGGTTTACTAGTGACCCCTACGTTCAATAAATTAAACCAAATATTAAACTAATTTGTTAAATTCTGGAAAATATATGTCATATATTATCATGTCAGCTTTCCAAAACTTCAAACAGTTCATAAAAATGAGTTCGAGATCTCCCAGAATCTTCAAAACAACAAAACGTGTTAAATTTTGGACAACTGGCACTCTAAGGGTTTTACAGAAATCTAGGTTTAGAATTAATTGATTTTTTTTATATATCTGAAAATAATACCTCGATATGGTTTCAATGCAAGAACACTTTGGAGTCTGAACTAGTTATAATGGCCTCACGAAGTTCGAAAAATCTTAGAAATTTTTTTCTCTCCCAACAAATCTCTCTCTCTCTCTCATATTTAATTACGGCAGAATAAAACCTTACGTAATAATATATATATATATATATATATATATATATATATATATATATATATATAGGGTCAGTGGGGAAAGTCGTGGCTCAGCTTTACTATGTGGCGGCCATCCTGCATGCTCCCACTCGAGATCAAGCGGCCACCGATCCACGCGACTCGGCTTCAAACTCAGTGGACGATTGGAGGGGGGGAGAAGACCCAAATCTAGACCCACCCAACGTGGATTAGCCACTGGATAGTGGGGCCCGGTCGTGGGCATAGTTCCCCAGAAGCGAGGGCCACGCGGTTGAGGGTGGAGGATGACTGGGTATTAGGATTAGTGTTTAGGGTTTTAATTTCTAGAAACTAGTTTATTTAATTTCTCTTAGTTATTTAACTCAAAATAACTAATCAAAATAATAAAAAAAATTAGAAAAATTCCAAAAAATGTTGAATAAAATAATAAACCCTAAAAAATAATTGGGGCCAAATTATGTTTATAGGTTTCCTACAATAATTACCAGAAGCCCTAGAAATTTGATTTTCTAGGTTTTTATTATCTAGAAATTCTATAAAAATTCTAAAAATTCTAAAATAGCCTAAAAATATTTTTAACCCTAATTGTGATCCTCTAGGAGTCATATGAAGTATAATGTCACATTATTATTATTATAAAACTATACTTTGTATTTGAAAACAAAATTCTCATAAAATTTTACTAGTGTATTATTTATTTATTTATTTATCTACTATTATTATATAATATTTTTGTAACAGTTGCTACAATAGTCTTGGCTTGCCTTCTCGTCCATGTAGGTCCTTCCCTTTCTTCTCTTGTGCATGTACTTAAAAACATCGATGAAGCTAACACTAAAGGGATCTCCTTCATTATTCGTAAGCTTCTCCTTGAAAAGCTCTTTAAAATCTTCCCAAGTCAATCCTGACACCGCAATCCTCAGTTCTGTATGGAACCAGGTCAGGACAATGTCAAACATCTGGGTGTCCGCTGCCTCCACCTATAGATTTTTCGGAATCTGTGCCAATCACATGTTTCTTTCTATGTCCTCAATCCAATCATCGACGTACAAGATCCCTTCGATGCCCTTCATGACCTTGGGCCCCATCCTCTTGAAATCAATAATGGTACCTGGCCTCGACTGCTACGGGACAGAATGAGGCGGTACCACCTGTGGCTGAACTAGGGCAACCCTCTCTACTACTGCAAGTGCTAGATGATGAGTATTTTCTATCCCACGCCTCATCACGTCCGACTGGTGGTGCTGAGCCTTTGCCAGGGCCCTCTGGGCCTCCATTATCTTACGAAATAGCACAAACATCTCTGCGGCATCGACGGGTACTGGGGTGGTGGAAGCTCCTCAGAAACTACGGGCACCGTCCTCTGAACTGGTGGTAGAGTACCCCCAAAAACTGTAGCTGGAGCCCCTACCTAGATCGGTGAGGCAACCCTCTGAGTTGCAGAAGGTGGAGAAGTAGTTGATGTCTGCCTCTGAAATGACGAAGTAACTGACCTAACTAAAACTGCTCCAGAGCGCTGCTATCGAGTCTTCGACGATATCTTGAAGACAGATTCAAAACAACGAAATCAATATTGCGCAAGATATGATAGGATCAAGGAAGGACAATAATATTTTAAAGAAAGTAATTATTCAGAATGATAAAGATAACAAATTCAATAGATTAAAAATGTTCTTAATTGTGATTGAGTATCCTCTCATCCTATATCCCTAGTCCTATATCCTATAATAGGCTTGTAGTGATACTCCATGTCTGAGTACTACTACCTTGACCTACATGTACCACCATAAAAATGTGTCATGACCAGCACCAAGTGTAGGTGCACGAGTACGTGGGTACGTCCAGCCTACGCTGCAGCAACGACGGTAGAACACTGTCTAGGTCAATAATACTATCTAAATATCTCACATAATATATATAATGTACCTGTCAAGATATCCCAACTCTCAAATGGAGGATAATATGATAATATGATAATAATAATCAACACTCAATCACAATATAAAACTAGAGGAAGATATGGCACGATATGGAATAGAAGAAATAAAATAATGAGTCATAATATAATCCAAGTCCAAGTCCAGTAGTCTAATCACAACTCAATGATCTCAAATATAATACATGCCATAATGCCTAAAATTAGACAAATACAATATCATAAATGAACTAGATAAGTCTCCTCGACTGTTGATACTATCTCAATAGTCTATACGGGTGCTATCTCAACTGGCTCGTCATCCTGTGGCCTATAGTGCGTAAGACACCAATCCTCTAATGAATCATCTAAAAATATATCTAGTCAGGATTAGAGCAAAGTATAACCTAATAGCAGTTCCAATAATTGACAGAAACTATGGAACAACAATAGCAAAAAAAATAAATAATGTGTAAAACCCCATAATTATAAATATTATATTTATTTAATTAATCATTGAATTTATTTATATTATTTCTTAGTTAATTAGAAAATATATTTTATTGATTTAAGTAAATAGATAATACTCATTTAGAATTTTTGCACAAAACTAATATTATATTTTTGGAATCCTTGTTAAAGGGTGATAGATCTTTAGAATTTATTTTTGGTGTATAAATTTTTTTTTCTATACCTCATATATATATGTAAATAATATATAGTTATTAAATATAATAATAATAATAATAAGTAATAGTAATAATAATAATAATATTAGTAATAGTAATAGTAATAGTAATAGTAATAGTAATAATAATAATAATAATATTAGTAATAATATTAGTAATAATAATAGTAATAATAATAATGTTGTTGATAGAAATAAAAAAAGGAAAAATAAAAACAGAAGAAAAAGAAAAACGGAAGAAAAAGAAAAAGAAAAGAAAAGAAAAATAAAATAAAATAACTTAAACCTTAACTATTCCCTAATACTAAACCTAATCCCTATCTTAATAACAAACTACAGCAACCCAGCACTCGATTCCCCCCCCCCCCCGCGGCACTCTCTCTCTCCCTCTCTCTCTCTCTCTCTCTCTCTCTCTCTCTCTATATATATATATATATATATATATATATATATATATATATATATATATATATATATATATACATATACATATACATACAATCAAAACTAAACCCAAACCCTAACCCTAGACGGACCTCCGGTCGACCCCCCGATGCCTCGTCGTGCCGCCGCAGCCGCGGGTCGCCGCAGCAGCCGCCTTCCGCCGTCGATCAGCGCACGCACACGCTTGTAGCAGCACCACTCCGACGTCCATACTTAAAGGTATGATATCTCTCTCATCTCTCGTCCTTTTCTCGAGAGGTTTGTCCGTGTACATTCATAACCTAACCCTATAAGATTTTCATTCAAGTGAGACGAGTTTTCGTGTCCTATATTTTTATTCAACCGAAAAATGGTCGAAAAGCTGACAAAAAATAGTCCAGAATTTTAACCCGAACCCCATGTTCACGCCCAATTTGCCACCAACCCGTTTAATATTTTCAAAATCTAATTGAAGGATTTTCTTCTCATTATAACCAATAATTTTTTTATTCTTTTATTTTTTATTAATTCGTTTTATGTGTTAAATTATTCGACCTCCAAAACGACCAAAAACTTAATATTTTAAAAACTATAATTTTGTGATACCGAGTACACCCCGCCAAACTAGACTGTCTCATCACGTACCAATTGTACCGAGAGGCGTGTATGGTATATCCTGACGTGTGAGCTTTTGCGGAAGCTGATTCGGACGTGTATGCGCGTTGGAATCAATCCGTATCCGTAAAAAGTCCCCGTATCGCGACTTTTATAAAATACCACCCCATTTTGTGTACGCTCGTCGGAATATGACGAAATATGCTCTATTGGATTTATGATATCACGCTAGTCCTGTGACCCAAGTTTCATGAGATTCTGAGACATTTGACCATGTCGCCTATTCGCGGGTCCTACGGTTTGACTTGAAGGGCAAATTTGTGATCGGCTCACCGGAATCCAAAATTGGACATACCGTTGAGTTCAAATCGACGTTTAGAATTTGTTTGACATAAAATTTGTCTCATTTAGAGACCTTTACCTCTGGCACGTATTTCGGTGCAAGGTGGCCCACATGTGGACCCGCTTTGACCCAAAATTATTGTTTTGCCCCTGTGTCCAATTTGGACGAATGGGTAGTATTTTCTAGCAATCTCGCTTATTCTGGGAACGTTGGTGATATTTATTTCAACATCCAGAGACGTTCATTCGGACGCCATAGTTTCTGATCCCTTATGCTTGACGTCTGGATGCTTACACTACGCAGCTTTCTTGCCAAGCAAGTATACCTTGCCTTATTGTACTATTTAAATTCAGATATTATTTAGTTATATATTTTATTATTTTAATATTATATGACTGTGCGCGTCCGAGAAAGACGGGTGCAGTCAACGAAAGCGTTGACGTTAGGACTTGTGTCTGACCTAGTGTCTAGTGGACGCACCTAAAGTTATGGAGTTATCAATATGACTCCCTAGGCCTTGAAACGTATCATTATACGTCATAGAGTGAATTCATGCAGGGATACGAGCTTCATGCTTGACTGGCCATTGATGTGAGCAGCACGTGTGACGGTATTTAGCTTAGTTGTATATTTTTTTAGAGACTCACATTTATAGTACGAGATATCCATGTCATATTTGCGACATATATAATGGCATTGGGCGGGGGAGGACAACTGGTAGGCGTATGGGATATACACATTGGAATCCGTAGTATCCAGAGGAGCCACGGATCTAATGACTTCCTTTATACAGATATCGCATTCTTCGGAGCGATACGGATGTATTTATTTGCAGATATCTCATTCTTCGAAATGATGGACGTTACATGAACAGATACCATACTCTTCAGAGTGCGAACGTTATGCCTACACCTACCCATACGTACCAAGGTTGTCCTCAAATTGTATTTTACTTAGCTGGTTAGTTCACCCTCGAGTTTTCACAGTATTTACTTTATTGGCATGCTTCTATGTATCTTGTTACGTCCCTCTGAGGACCTGGCCCCTTTCCAGGTGTAGACGATCATGACTATTTGCAGGAGCATGGATCAGGACTTGCTACTTATCTCTCTTTCGAGGAGGTCTTCTCTCCGAGACTTATTGATCATTAGATGTACTTATTTTGTTTCTTTTATATTCTAATTGGTAGTGGATTTGTCGCCACCCAACTACTTGTTCTTATTAAGCATTTTATACTTGATTCAGTTATATAGTTGATTGGTTATTTGATTATGTGGATGAGATTTAGTTATGCCTTATGACTTATGACAAATATATACCACTTGTGAATTATTGTTTATAATACAGCGTACGTATGTGTTATTGTTTCCATATATTGGAGTTACCATATACATACGGCTGACATGCTTACGTATTCTTAGTTCTACGTATTTTGGGACTGGGGCGTAACATATTTTTGTAGTGGCCCATGCAGGTCGAGTTAGCCGTTTCTGTTACGTAACTATATCGAGCGGGCCTACACCTAGGATTAGAATTTTCGGTCTCATCCATATTTGACTATGACTCACCTTCCTTCCAGTTTGTTATATTTAAATAATTGCATCATGCTTGATTCATGTACTATCCTAATAGTTTCTTGAGTATAGCCTTCTGCTGGAATATAGGAATCCTAGTTGTTAGGATGATAATTAGGGTAATATTCCTACTAAGAATACAACTAGAATATTGGCACATCACTAAGTTTAGAATACCTAATGAACCCTAGCATCCCTTACCTGTAGATTAATTGACCATTATCCCTTGATATATTTATGAAGGACTTGAGAGTAGTATAGACACTACTAGGGTTAGTTGGAAATTTGACCATATTGTTTGACCCTAGTATTGAGGAACCAATAGAAATCTAAGGTTGAATATTAGGACTAAACCTAACTTTCATAGTGAGATAGTATTAGAGAACTATAAATTTAGATTCTTGTCTTGATATTGACAGAACAGTACCTTAGGAAACCAAGACGAATGAATGGAATATTTTTCTTGATCATACCTCAAACACATAGATTAGCATACCACCTTTCCTTAAGAAACCATGATATTATCAAGAGTCTCTCTATTTAATTTTATATCATGTTCCTCTGAAACCTTAACGCTCGCTATTTGTGCGACGACTAAATTTTTTCCTTCATCTTCCAATTCGTGCCACCTGACCCTTCTGATTGTAGGGCAAGTGATTTCTTTTATGTTAGGATATATAGTTTGCTAGAATTATAGTTGTTAATCTTGAATTTTAAAATTTTGTGCTTAGTAGTTAGAACTTGATAGTTTGGGTTATTTATTTAGATTATGATTTTATGATTATCCTTTAATTTTAAATCAAGTAATATGTTCCACATATCTCCATATAGGTTATATCCTCGTTCACTTGAGAGCCAGTAACTCCTCCATTCTTAATATTAATGCTTTTGTTCTATAAAAACTATAATTAAGACTTAATATGACCATTACCTATGGAGTTTTATAATGCAATAGAATACCCTAATAGGTACCAAGATCTTTCTCGTGTACCCCAACAAGAGTTTCTACTTTATTTACAAGGACAAGGTTATTTTGTAGAATCTCCTTAAGGTTGTTACAGTATTAGTTAATTCTTGTAAGTTTGGTAGTATGCCTCATAACCTAGTATCACATAGTCCTTTTGACCCATTCATGAAGTGTGAATGATACCAACTATAGGCTTCCATAAGGCAATAGTGTTTATCTAGATTGTAGAAAGAGACCCATACCCCCATTTGGTCGACTAGAGAGTTAGACAAGAAATTAGTATGGCAATGGTAGAGGCACAACGTCGGACGAGTCTCATCTTCTTGATGAACTTGAATTATTTTGCACCTTTCACACATCATAATTCAGCGTACTTATATTTTCTGGACTACCTCGACTTATGTTGCTATTATAGCCTAGTTTTGCAAGCTTATTCTTTTATCAAGCTTGACCATGATATATGTATTATTGGGTGCACACACTAATACATTTGTCTAATCAGAATCAGTGTATTTTGGTCTGATCAGTCTTAGTGAGCTTGGTTCGCTCTTCGCATAACTACTTTACGTGGATTGAGATATAGTTGACTCAGCATGTTAGACGAATATAGTTGCCCTCTAGACAGGTCAGAGCATATCATATCAGGTGCATAACTGTTCTGATATGAACATGCAAATAAGAATTTACCAAAATAGGATTTCAATCCACAACTTCCTTGACAACCCCATTTTGAATTATTTAATCGCCTTGAACCCAGTACTTTCATTCTATCACCTCCTTCTTGAATTCTTTATTATTGTTTTTCGTCTTTCCTTATTTTGGAAAGACAAAATCTTGTGATTGGTATAAGTTTGATACACAGAGAGTACTAGATATACCCCATAGGCCAATCATATTACCATGTGGCTATCTTTCGTAAATAAGGGCATATCACATGTGATATATTTAGTGTTAAAACTTTTGAGAATATTTTAATATCTTAACTAGATGGCATACCCACGATGCTAATGGATGACACAAGTAGCAGAAGTAGTATCCTTTTTTCTATCACCATCTCGTCCCCTTGGGTAGCTCATCTTCTCTTCCATATCCATTCCTTATCCCATGCTTAATTCTTCCTATCGTAGTTGCATCTTTTTATGCCATCCGAAATTATTTGATTTACTTTAACCTCACTCTTATTTTGTTAGTTAAAATATAAATGGGTTAGTAATAATTAATAACTAAAAGATGAGTTAATGATAACCCTTATGTATATGCACTTTAGCAATAGTTGTATTCTCTTATTATTATTTTTAAACCTTAAGTAGCATCCCTTAGTCTAACAGGAATTAGTTGGATTATTGAAATAGTTCATACTTCTAATAGTTTTATAAAATTAGTCAAGACCTTAATTGTGGCCCTAAAAATTAGATAGCTTAGGAAAGAGTTGAAGGTACTTGTTACGAACTGATGACTATGACAAATCGCTGGCGAGGTAGCGACAGCTGTAGCCAGACCATTATAGTAGAGTAGTCGAGTTATTTGCAGACATATTGGCTAGGTGGCGTGGCGGTATTAGACTCCGATACTTGACGGTTACAGAGAAAAATCATGGTTATGAGATTCCAGACAAGTATCCCAAAAAAATTAACCCAATGAATAAATTCGTCTTACAACCTAGACAATAGCCTCAAAAGACTTAGACTACTAGTAGAATTCTTGTAATTTGGGTAGTGTAGATGAGTTAGAGAATTAAAAAATAGTGTATAGACAAAAAGGGAGAAAAATGTTAGGATGGCTGACCATAACCTTTTAGGAAGCGATGCTAGCTAGCAACGAAGTGTTAATAGCTATAGTGATTTATTACAAATATGGGTTAGTGTTAATTTTGAGGACAAAATTTTTGTAAGTTGGGTAGAATATAAAACCCCCTAATTTTAAATATTATATTTATTTAATTAATGATTAAATTTATTTATATTAGTTCTTAGTTAATTAGAAAATATATTTTATTGATTTAAGTACCTACATAAATACTCATTTAGAATTTTTGCACAAAAATAATATTATATTTTTGGAATCCTTGTTAAAGGGTGATAGATCTTTAGAATTTATTTTTGGTGTACAAATTTTTTTTTCTATACCTCGTATATATATGTAAATAATATATAGTAATTAAATATAATAATAATAATAAGTAATAGTAATAGTAATAGTAATAGTAATAATAATAATAATAATAATAATAATAATAATAATAATAATATTAGTAATAGTAACAGTAATAGTAACAATAATAATAATAATCTTAGTAATAATAATAGTAATAATAATAGTAATAATAATAATGTTGTTAATAGAAATAAAAAAAGGAAAAACAAAAACAAAATAAAAATAAGAAAAATAAGAAAAATAAAATAAAATAACTTAAACCTTAATAAATCCCTAATACTAAACCTAATCCCTATCCTAATACCAAACTATCCCAACCCAGCACCCGATTCCCCCCCACGGTGCTCTCTCTCTCCCTCTCTCTCTATATATATTTACATATACATACAATCAAAACGAAACCCAAACCCTAAACCTAGCCCGACCTCCGGCCGACCCCCCGATGCCGCGCCGCGTCGCCGCAGCCGCGGGTCGCCGCAGCAGCCACCGTCCACGCACGCGTGCACGCGTACAGCACCACCACTCCGACGTCCATACTTCAAGGTATGATATCTCTCTCACCTCTCGTCCTTTTCTCGAGCGGTTTGTCCGTGTACGTTCACAACTTAACCCTCTAGGATTTTCATTCAAGCGAGATGAGTTTTTCTACCATATATTGGTCGAAAATTCGACCGGAAAATGGCCGAAAAGCTAACTAAAAATAGTCCAGAATTTCAACCCGAACCCCCATGTTCACGCCCAATTTGCCACCAACCCGTTTAATATTTTAAAAATGTAATTGAAGGGTTTTCTTCTCATTATAACCAAGAATTTTTTTGTTTTTTTATTTTTTATTAATTTGTTTTATTTGTTAAATTATTCAACCTCCAAAATAACCAAAAACTTGATATTTTAAAAACTACTATTTTGTGATACGGAGTGCCTCCCGCCATACGGGACCGCCTTATCACATACCAATTACACAGAAAGGCGCATCTGGTATATCCTGACGTGTGAGATTTTGTGAAAGTTGATTCGGACGTGTGTGTGCGTCAGAATCAACCTGTATCCGTAAAAAATTCCCGTATTGTGACTTTTACAAAATACTACCCCATTTTGTGTACGCTCGTCGAAATACGACGAAACTTGTGCCATTGGATTTGTGGTATCACGCTGGTCCTGTGACCCAATTTTCACGCGATTCTGAGGCAGTTGACCAACTCGCCTATTCGCGGGCCCTACGGTTTGGCTTGAAGGGCGAATTTGTGATCGGCACACCGGAATTCAAAATTGGACATACTATTAAGTTCGTATCGACGTTTAGAATTTGTTTGACCTAAAATTTATTCCATTTAGAGACCTTTACCTCTGGCACGTATTTTGGTGCAAGGTGGCCCCACATGTGGACTCGCTTTGACCCAAAATTACCGTTTTGTCCCTGTGTCCAAATTGGACGAAAGGGTAGTATTTTATAGCTATCTCGCTTATTCTGGGAACGTTGGTGGTATTTATTTCAGCATCCGGAGACGTTCATTCGGACGCCATAGTTTCTGATCCCTAGTGCTTGACGTTTTGATGCTTACACTATGCAACTTTCTTGCCAAGCAATTATACCTTGCCTTGTTGTACTGTTTAAATTCAGATATTATTTAGTTGTATATTTTATTATTTTAATATTATATAAATTTCCGCGTCCGAGAAAGACTCGGATGCAGTTAACGAAGGCGTTGACATTAGGACTTGTGTCTAGTGGACGCACATAAAGTTGTGGAGTTATCAATATGACTTCCTAGGCCTTGACACGTATCATTATATGTCACAGAGTGAATTTATGTAGGGACGCGTGCTTCATGCTTGACTGGCCATCAGTGTGAGCAGCACGTGTGACGGTATTTAGCTTAGTTGTATATTTCTTTAGAGACTCGCATTTATAGTACGAGATGTCCATGTCGTATTTGCGACATGTACATTAGCATTGAGCGAGAGAGGACAAGTGGTAGGTGTATGGGATATACACATTAGAATCCGTAGTTTCCAAAGGAGCCACGAATTCAATGACTTTCTCTATACAGATACCGTATTCTTCGGAGCGATACAACGTATTTATTTGAAGATATCTCATTCTTCAGAACGATGGATGTTACATGTACAGATACAACGCTCATCGGAGTATGGACGTTATGCCTACACCTACCCATACGTACCAAGGTTGTCCTCAAATTGTATTTCACTTAGCTGGTTAGTTCATCCTCTAGTTTTCACAGTATTTACTTTATTGGCATGCTTATATGTATCTTGATACGTCCCTCTGAGGACCTGGTCCCTTTCCAGGTGTAGACGATCATGACTATTTACAGGAGCACGGATCAGCACTTGCTACTTATCTCTCTTTCGAGGAGGTCTTCTCTTCGAGCCTTATTGATCATTAGATGTACTTATTTTGTTTCTTTTATATTCTAGTTGGTAGTGGATTTGTCTCCACCCAACTACTTGTTCTTATCAAGCATTTTATACTTGATTCAGTTATATAGTTGATTGGTTATTTGATTCTGTGGATGAGATTTAGTTATGCCCTGTGACTTGTGACAAATATATACCACCTGTGAATTATTGTTCATAATACAGCGTACGTATGTGTTATGGTTTCCATATATTAGAGTTGCCATATATATACGGCTGGCATGCTTACGTAGTCCTAGTCCTACATATTTTGGGACTGGGACGTGACATGATGGAAGTAACTGAACTAGTAAATATTACAAGAAGAAGTATCATGGTAAATAATGAAAATAAACTGAGAACAATATGGTGAGGAACATCAATGTAATAAACTAGAATAAGAAAATAAAATAGTAAATAAATGCCTTCAAATATTAGTAAGATAATGTGATCGACTTGGACTTAACACGAGCTATATAAAAAGGTGAGCTAGCGTGACCAAACATGAGTTGCATGATTTGCTAGCTATTACGGGCTACAATAAATCACTGGGTATAAGGTATGAGTACATATCCACTAATACTTTTCCAAACCTCCGACTAGTACATGAATCCAAATCAAGATACGTTATAACACGTATATCACAATGCACGGTCTATAATATCATGAACTATGACAACGATCTATATAATAACGAAGATATCACGGTTATCACTGAGTAATCATGAAGCACGGCAGGGCGATCACTGAGTAATCACAACAATAATATCACATGAAAAGGATCCACGTATATCAATCCGTGTAACCATTGTGTTAGGAATCAAATATCTCAATACTAAATACATAGACATAGAGATAATGAAATAAAAAACTATCAGAGAATATACTCGTCTGTGGTCCCAAGAAAATAAGATAAAATGGTGTCTGAACTGGTGTCACACAACCTATATATGAATATTATGTCACTTGGGTGTAATAGAGTGATAAATAACTAAAATGAGTCAAAATAGGCTTTCTAGGGCAATACTAGGTCATACTAGTCAAACTAGGCTAATCTAGGCCAATACCTTGATATTAGGTCCATACATAGCTTATAGGTTCAATACTAGTCAACCTAACTAATATCAGTATCATATAAAACTTATATATACTAGTTAATATCATTGAGTAACTTATATATATAATTCATGAATATATACACATTAGTATTCCATAGTATCTAAACGCTTGAGATACCCTGTATCACAATAACCCATTACCAAACAATACCAAACTTGCTTCCCCAACTTTTTGATATCCTAGTATCTAGAATTACCTTGGTATGAATTATTACCAAATACTTAACTTATCTTGGTATTCTAAATGCCTAAACTAGGTATCCCCTCGACTAACCTCAATAATGGCTAAATACCTTAGCTAATAGTTATACTTTACTTACCATAGCCTATACGTGATATTTCATATCTATACCTTAACTACTATTACCTCCAATTACTATTCTAACGGAACATAACCTTGACTAGAACCTACTACTGACACAAACTACTTATGAGCACTGCCATCTTCAACTTCCGAAATTGTTAGTAATGCTACCCAGGTTCCAGGCCTACCCTTGCACTCCAACTGTAACTGAGACATTTCCACCTTCAAGACTCATTTCTGCATTAATGCAGGTTATCAAGGTGGCCTCTCTTAATGTTTATAACTGAACATTACTTCCCCCCTCACTAACCTGTTACTGCTGCTACTGTTGTACATGAACCCGACCCCCTTCAACTTCATGTGCTACTGTGGCTACTATGTTTCTTCCTGCAGTGTAATGCACAACAACTACTTGCACACAAGTGCAAGCTCCCCACTACCTGTGCAACCTCAGACATAACATCACAGTGCTGTTGCTACCTGTTCTAATCACCCAACACATCTAAACCCAACACACATCTCCCTATACTGATGTTGCTGCTGCAACTTCTAATACTGCAGCCATCCCCCTCCTTGCTCCTTATCCGAGCATCAAAACTAACGCATGGGTGCACTATCAACACCATCCATATACGCACATGCAACTACAAACACCCACAGTTCAGTCACCCTCTCTCATAGTCATTAACTCACCCCCACACATAATCCACACTCTCATGAGAACCCTCATGACACACCAACACCAACACCAACACAGTCACTTTATTCACACCACACACCTATAACACCTAAAACATATCTCACATATAGACTATATTATATATATATATATATATATATATATATATATATATATATATATATATATATAAATATATACACACACACACACACATACACACATAGGTACACCACCCGATCCCTATTGCCCCAATGACATACACACACAGTTCTAATCCTCATTATGATTGTGCCCGAGCCCAACACAACCACACTGAATAGCAACAACATCCGAGCAGTGACTATAACATGCTCTGCCCATCACAGAACTAATACAACTCACTGCCTACATATATACACCCACCATATATACATATAGATATATCTATATTTATATATACATAAAGGCACACATATACATGATTCATATATATGTATATACACAATTAGATCCACTATGGTATACACACTACCTAAAAGTTAATTCAACAAACACCTATAGTGGATTACTAGGATACTCATGATACGTACCCAAACAAAGCACCAAAACCCCCAACTCTCCATAATTATCATTGACGCATATCATATATATATATATAAATAACTAATACAACTAGTTACAATAGAAATTGAAGAGTAATTTTATTACTATGCACATATCCCCCAAAATGATCTCCGTATCATAGTGCATCATAAAATACCATGATATGCTCTACTCGTGTCCAATTGTGAACATGTATCTAGTCCCACACTATCATTCTAAGTCTAATTATGCCTAATGGGTCTTATGACACACACTTGATGCATCAATCTCAAAATTTCCCCAAAATAAGCATAAATCTCAAGGTAGAAATCATAATATAGGTCATATGAACCTAGTTCTTATTCCTATAGGTAGTCTAAGCCAAGGAAGGTTTTCTAATGGTTAAATGTATGAATTAGAGTCTAAATTATATGAAAAATTAAAATTTTACCTATTGGGAGATGAATTCCCAATGAATAGCTCAATGGACACAATTAGGACACAAGCTCTTGTCAATTCCTCCTTCTCCAAGTTATCCTTACAATCCAAGCTTTAATGCTCCATAGATGATGTAATTAGAAGGAAATGAGAGTGAATTAGGATGAATTTGGTGGAAGAATGAATTAATTTGGGGAAGAACACACTTGAGGATCTAAATTTGGAGTAAATTGAAGTGGAGAGAGAGAGAAACCCCCTTCTATAGTGGTTGACCTTCTTTTCCCTCTCCCAAGCAACCACAAAATGTCTATTATACCCTTACTAGTTTAGTTATGAGGAATTAATTAGGAGGGCTATATTAGTAAACATCTAATTCTAATAAAAATTAATCCAATCTATTTAATTAACTAAAAAAAAAGAGTCTAATGGGAATAATCCAATATTGGGCTCAATGTGTCATGACAATCTAATTGGGTCTACTAGTGTGAAGTTCAATAATTAGGCTAGCCCACTAACTAATAAATAAATAGTGTCACTACCACTTTTCCAGGCAAGGGCAATTGTGTAATTTCACTATTTTGAATAATTATCTATTTAATTAATCTGCTGAGATATATAAACTATTTATATGTTGTAAGTGATAATTGATTTTAGGTCTAACCCTAGAATCTTCCATTAAGACTAACCCTAGAGTGAAACCCTAAGTCAAGACCTAATTCTAGAGAAATCCTAGAACTCATTAGGACAGACCCTAGTGAGTCAACCCTAATTGTAAACCAGTTCTAGTGAAACCCTAGAATTCTAATTTTAGGCTTGGACCTCAAACCCTAGAAGGCCTAAACCTGAGTTAATTAGGTTCTACATGAGAGGGCCTGGGGGGGGGGGAGGGTTTAAACCTAGACCATGCATTAGAAACCCTAACTGGGCTTTATATAAAATGGGAAGCCATTCTTCATATAGAGAGAAGAAACCCTAGCCTCCACAAGAGAAAAATCATCTCCCCACCTCCAGATTTCGAAATCCTAACCCTAGGGTTTCCACCTTCCTCCTCCAAGCAAGAAAAGCAAGGAACGTGGGTCAGGAAGCCTTGAAGAAGAAGAACCTCAGTGAAGAAACCATCCCTGCAGGTAAAAACCCTGTTTTTATTCTTTTTAATTCTGTTTTCAGATGTTCATGGCCCTTAGGAACCCACCCCTCTGTGTAGAGTTTGATTTTTAGGGTTTTGATTAGGTTTGGTGTTCATACGTTGGTTTCCCAATTATTTCGTGAACCCTAACCCTAGGTGTTGCATGTAGATCTGTCCCATCCTCCAACGTGTATGGTTTAGATCTCGGTTCCTAGGGTTGGTTTGGGAATTTATGGGTTTGTAGGTATATTTGTTTTTCTGCACTGCACGTGTTCGAAGAAATGTTTATTAAGGATATATTTATCTAACTTATTCAATTTCTGCATATTTTTGATATACCTATCTATATACATAAATATATGTTGTGTGGTGATCACTGTAAATGGTTCTCTGATTCAGTCGGGTGAATTTCTGTGCTGTGTGCACTGTGGGGGGATCTTCCCTGTACAGTCGGGTTTAGAGTACTGTGTGGCTGTGTTTGTGTGTCAGTTAGAGATCTGGGAATTATTATGTACTGTGTGTTTATTTATCAGTGTGTTGATGTGTGTGTGTATAGGATTAAGAAATCAGTGAGTGTTCTATATAAATTCTGTATCTCAGTGAGAACTGTGTGAGTCTAGCTAAGTCTCAGTGACTCTGTGTCTATGAGGACTGTGTGATTCAGAGAGAGAAAGAGTGTGTAGTTCAGTTTAGAGTGTCAGGGTAGAGGGAATTCTGTGTTTTAGACAACTGTGTAGATATCTATGTAAGTATGAGCAGTTCAGTGTGTGTTGTGGGGTGCCAGTCAGAGAGACCTGTGTGAGAGGGGTGTATCAGTATGAGGTAGCTGTGTCAGCAGTCAAGTTTAGTATATTTTTGGGTATCAGTTAGGGATACATGTGTGTTAAGTATCCCTGTGTAATGCCTGTTTGTGTTTTGGGTTAGAGAATAGTGTGTGTCCCTGTGTATCAGTAGGGGTAGGTTCTGTGTATCAGGAATAGAGGGAGAGGTGTAGTGAGTGTTAGTTTTAGACTAGAGTTGTATTTAATATCAGTATACAGTGATAGGCAGTGCACCATTGGAGGAAATGTGTGTAAGGATTTTAGTGTATCAGTGTCAACTTTGGGTGTGGCAGCATTGTACCAGTGTGTGTACAGATTTTGCCTGTGTATCAGTTAGAGAGGGCAGTGTGCAGGGGGAAGAGCTGTGTGCAGTATTAGTGAATCAGAATTTAGTGTGTATATTTCCTGTGTCAGTGTGTATGAGTTCCATAGAACCTAGTATACCTGGGAGTCTTGGAGTATCAGTGATATGAGGGTGCAATATGTATCAGGAGCAGTATGAGGGTTTAAGTAGCTGTGCTGTGTCACTAAACTGATTGTGTATGAGTATAAGAGTGTATCAGTTTAGCCTTAGAGTGTGAGTGTTTCAGAAACTTGTGTCTGTGTGTATGAGCAAGTATGTGTCAGTGAGTCCTAATTGTGTATTGTTTAGAGTAAGTACCTAGGTGTTATCTGTGTCACAGTCAGTGTAAATACCTGTGTCCCTAGTGTTCAGTGCAGTGTAGGTAATCATAAATCTGTGTGGGTAGCAGTGTCCCAGTAAGAGTGTGTGTTGTGCAGTATCAGTAACTTGGGTGACAGTGTGTAAGTCTGAGAGAAGAGAGAGAGAGCAGTGAGCACTTGAGTGCACAGGTTTTGGAGAGGGAGGAAGACTAATATTGTGAAATGGGTATGTTAAGGTATTATTAGTATTTACTGATACACTATAGTATCAGCAATTATAGTTGCCATGACTTGGGATATGAAATTGATCCAATCCATTGACAGCTAGTATATATATCTTAGGTGACACTGAGTTGGGTTAAGGATTAGGATTAATAGTAGGTAAGTATTAACTAGTAAGCTATATAAGTGTATATATGTACTAACTAGACTCTAGTATATGAGTATTATGAAATACCTTATGGATAGTTATGTACTAATGTTTAGTATAACTAGAAATGACTAGTTTAGTTAGGTTTCATCCATAGGGGACTATTATAATGCATATGGACTAGTTAACCTAGTATTGACCAGTAAACCTCAGAGTTGACCTAGAAACCCCATTTTTTTTAACTAAACATGTTATTCTTTTAATTCAGTATTTGACATTAATATTCTAATAGGTCATTGTGATCCCCTTTGGACATCGATCCTCACACCTTGCTCAGGACCACAGGCGAGTACATTCTCTGACAGTTTTCATTGTTGATTACTTCTATAAATTGTAGTGTATTACATACTTGATTCCGACACTGTGGATACACGAGTTAGCACCCTAGATCCCCATCATGAGGAGTCGTGATTGGAATCCACCGTGCTAGCTGGGGATGGGGAACTATTAGTAGATTATGTGATCATATCCAAATCCTTACCATGCATCATAGCTCACCCCACTTCTCACGTCGGGTGCGGCCTGACCATCATCATGCTTCATAGCTGTTATATATGATTAGCCTGACCATTATTATGCATCATAGCTAACCATATGGTTAGCCTGACCTCCAAGAATCATAGCTAATCATATATAACCAGCCTGATCTAGTCCCAAGCCGATCACATGATAAACTAATATTTCAAACACTTAGTTAGATGTTTATCTTTATTCAGATTCATTGTTCTAGCATTCACTATTTATTGTTCATTGCTAGATGCTCTGTTGCCTATTTCATTTCTCCTGTACTTCTCATTTTCAGCATTTATTTCCATCTTGTATCTCTTACACTGTTTATAGATTTTGTCAATTTAATGAAACTGCTGTTAGTGCTTGTGCTTCGCTCCAATCCTGACTGGATAACATTTTTCAGAGGACCTGGAGGATCTTTGCCCCACTCATTACGGCCCAGGATTAGAAGGTGATTTCACTCCAGAAACCCCAGAGGAGTTGCCTAGCCTAGAGGAGAACGTACCTGGCTGCTCTTAGACTATTTTTTTCTGCATTATTGTTTTAGACTGAGACTGAGATGTATTTATTATTTTGTGACTTTGTGAGGTCATTTAGACCCAGGATTTGAGTTGGATTATTGTGGTTGGTTTTATTAGAACTCTTTTCAATTCTCATCGTGCTATGATTTCTATTAGCTTGTGATTGAGTATATCATAGAATTGTGGATTATTATCATTGTCCTCCGTACGGAGTTGAGATTATTGACAGGATATATTATGTTTAGACCTAGACAGCGTTCTACCGCTGATGCTGCGGCGTAGGCTGGACGTACCCACGACTCATGCCCAAATTCCGGGTGCGGGTCGTGACAAATAGCACAACACATAATAAATAATTAGTAGCTCAATATATAAATATTTAATCACTAAATATAAAATATACTAAATGACAAAAATACTCTCATCAAGAAATATGGTAGTGACAAGTCTACCCTCCTTAAAAAAATTTGTCCTCAAAATTTAAGAAAAAAAGTACTAAAACAAGCAATCATGGCAAGCAAAAAGAACGATACCTCACAGCACAAAGAGATAAGGGTGTTGCTCATGCATCTTAGCTTCCCACTCCCAGGTAGACTCTCCTGGAGAGTGATGCGTCCATGGGACACGTACGAAAGAAATCGTATGGTTCTGTAGCACTTTCTCCCCTGTGATCCAGAATCTCTATTGGCTGCTCTGGGTAGCTGGGAGTCAGATCCATCTCGATCTTCGAGTGATCCAATACGTGACTAGGATCTGTCACGTACCGTCTCAGCTACGACACATAGAACACATCATGCACTCCCTCTATTATATGCGGCAAGTCTAGTCTATAGGCCACAACACCGACGCTTGCAAGAACACTGAAGGGTCCGATGTACCATGGACTAAGCATCCTACCTCCACAAAAGCAAACAGTGTCCTGTGTCGGAAAAATCCGCAAGAACACCAGATTGTCAACCTAGAACAAAACATAGCCTTAACACTCAACCAAAAATAAAACAATCACAAGAAATACAAACAAAATCTATACCTCAAACTCCACAGGTCTATGGTAGTTGTCGGTCCAATATCGTTGTCTGTCCAGCGCCACCCAAAATCTATCTCTAATGAGATTCACCTACTCAGATGCATCTACAATCATCTCTGGCCTCAACAAAGATCTTTTACCAACATCATCCTAATATAGAGGAGTGCGATATCTTCGTCCATATAAAGCCTGGAATGGTGACATATCAATGCTGGCCTGGTATCGGTTGTTATAAGCAAACTCTAACAAGTAAAGATGATCCTCCCAAGATCCTCTAAAATCCAAAGCATAAGTGTGAAGCATATCCTCGAGAGTCTGAATAGTCCTCTCCGATTAGCCGTCTGTTTGGGGGTGATATGCAGTACTAAACTTGAGTTGGATGCCCAAGCTAGCCTGCAAACTCTTCCATAAGTAGGATATGAAGCGACTATCTCGATCCAAGATAATGCTCACAGGAACTCCATGCAATCTGACAATCTATCACACATACATCTTTGTTAGCCTCTCCGTAGACGTACCTACTTTAAATGGCAAGAAGTGGGTCAATTTGGTCAACTTGTCTACGATGACCCACATTGCCTTTACCTCCTAGAGAACGCGGAATCCCCGAAAAAAAATTTATAGTAACATGCTCCCACTTGCACTCTATAATGGGTAAAGGCTAAAGTAAATCTCTTGGCCTATATCACTTTGCCTTTACATGCTGGCATACTAGACACTTGGATACGAAGTGCGCAACCTATAGCTTCATACCATACCCCATACATGCTCCCTCAGATCTCTATACATCTTGTTGGCACCTGGAAGCATAGAATACTATAATCGATGCACATCCTAAAGAACCTCCTCGCGTAATTTCCTACTTGGTACACACAATTTGGTACCGTGCTGCAATGATTCATCCTCAAAAATAGTTAAGTCCTCAGATAATCTCATCCAAACATGTGCTCTAATAATCCTCAAAGACTCATCATCATACTACGTAGCTCTGATCATGTCCATCATCTCAGACTGTATCTGCAATCCCCATATTTGTATCTCAATAACAGGTACCAGCACCTCAATACCCAAGCTCTAATGATCGGCCAATAAATATCTGCCCGTAGTCAAGTACATAGCTACTAGATACATGCTCAAGGCATCAACGACTACGTTGGCCTTTCCTGGATGGTACTGCAATGATATGTCAAAGTCCTTCATTAACTCCAATTACCGCCGCTATCTCATGTTTAGCTCTTTCTGGGTAAATACATACTTCAAGCTCTTGTGTTCTGTAAAGATCTCCACACGCTCTCCGTACAGATAGTACTTCTACAGCTTTAGAGAAAAGATGACCGCTGCCAACTCCAAATCGTTGGTAGGATAATTTTTCTTATTAAGAAGTAATTACCTGGAAGCATAGGCAATCACTTTCCTATTCTACTGTAAGACACAACCCAAACCCTTCCCTAAAGCATCACTATAGATAGTGAATCCACCTGATCCAGATAAAAATAATGATACTGGAGCTATCGTTAACCTCTGCTTTAGCTCATCAAAAGCGGCCCAAAATACCTCTGTCTAGACAAAATCCATATTATTTTTGGTTAGCCTAGTCATCGGCTCTGCAAACTTGGAAAAGTCATGTATAAAACTCTGCTAATAACCTGCTAGCCCCAGCAAACTCTTGATCTCTGCAACTGAACTTGGAGTAGTCCACGACTCCACTGCCATGATCTTTTTTGGTCCACTGAGATTCTGTCACCTGTAATCACATGACCAAGTAATTCAACATTGTCAAGGGAGAACTCACACTTCGAGAGCTTGCCATAAAGCTTCTCCTTCCTGAGAGTCTCCAAAACTAACCTCAGGTGTTCCTTTTGCTCCTTCGGGGTCTTCGAATACACCAAAATATCATCAAAAAATACTACCACAAACTTATTAAGATACTGGTGGAATACCTTGTTCATCAGATTTATGAATTTTGCTGGGGCATTGGTCAACCCAAACGGCATTACCAAGAACTCAAACTAGCCATACCGAGTCCTAAAAGCTATCTTCGAAATATCCACCTTCGTCACTTTTACCTGGTGGTAACCCAACCTTAAGTCTATCTTCGAAAATACCTTTGCTCCACTTAACTGATTGAAAAGATCATCTATCCTCGACAACAGGTATTTATTCTTGATAGTGAGATTGTTCAGTGCCCTGCAGTCGATACACATGAGTACCAATCCATCCTTTTTTGGTACAAATAATACCGGAGTACCCCATGGTGATGAACTGGATCTAATAAAGACTTTATCTTATAACTCATCCACCTACTTCTTTAATTCTGCCAGTTTATTATTGTTAACTCTATAGACGTGATGAGATATTAGCTCTGGGCCTGGAACTAAGTCTATAGAGAACTCAACATCTTGGTCTGGCGGTAAACCTTGCAACTCCTCAAGGAAAATATCCATAAACACTGCTATCAAAGGATATGGCAACTCCTTATATTCTACCATGGCTCTATAGATGGCATCCTCGCTCTGCTCTACTGCTCCTCTGGCAATCTCAAACTCTAGCTCTCCTGACGGTCAAAATAAAACTCTTCCTCCACAACAATCTATACTAGCATGGAGCCTACTCAACCAATACATCCCGAGTACAATGTCATAACTCGAAAGTGGCATTACGAGTAAGCATGCTCTCAACTTTTGGCCTCTCAGTGTAACTATTCGATCCTTGCAAACATCACTGACCAGGATAATGCCACCCACAGTGATAATCTTGCAAGTCCAATCTAAAGGTCATGTCTCTAAACGATGCTTAAGAGCAAAACATATAAATACAAAACTACAAAAAGAACCAGAATCAAATAAAGCATAAGCTGGAATAGAATCAAAGAGAACTGAACCTGATATCACATCTACGACTGGCTCCTCCTTATCAATTGTCATGGTAAAAGTCCACCCTCGCTGTGCAGCTCTCTACTGCTGTTGGTGCTGGCCGAATCGTTGCTGCTGGGTCGGTAAAGGAGGTCCCCTCTATTGTCCCGCTGGTGGCCTCGCTGGTATTCTCTACGCTAGTGCTGCTCCCTGAACTGCTCGAACCGGAGCCACTAGACACTCCCTCAAATAGTGGCCTGGCTCTCCATAATGGAGGCACACTCCAAGCCTCTTCCTGTAGACCTTCCGTGTATGCCCAATCTTTCCACAGTGAGTGCACTATGGGCCCTGTTGCGCCGATCTCAGGGCTTGGTATGCCTGCTGCACTGGTACTCGGAATGATACATAAAACTGCTGTCTCTGCGGTTGGAAGGTCCTCTACTGCTGGAAGTGGGGTAGCTTGGCTGGACCCGTATTACTGCTAGCTCCCCCTGATGTATCTATCATCCTTTTGGACTTGAGTTCCAATGCATCCTCAGCCATATGTGCATCCATCAGGATCTCCTCGAACGTAGTTGTGCGTTGTCTCCTAGAGAGGGATTTGATCTCCCTAATCAAATCCTTTCGGAACTTCTTGGCCTTCCCTAGGAGATTTTGCCTCTCCATAAACCTACCCAATCTGCAGAACTCTGTGGCGTACTCATCCACTATCATGCTCACCTATATGAGGTCCTGGAACTGGCTCTCTAGGGAACTCAGAGCCACGTCCGAAAATAACTTCTCCTTGAAAAGCTCCTTAAAATTTCTCTAAGTCAATCATGGTGTCGCAATCCTCGGGTCTGTACAGAACAGGGCCAGGGTAATATTAAATATCTGGCTTCCCGCTGCCTCTACCTGTATACTCTTCAGAATCTGTGCCAATCGCAAGTTCCTCTCTATATCCTCAATCCAATCATTGGAGTACAAGATTACCTCTATGACCTTGAAGTCCTTGGGTTGCATCCTCTTAAAATCAATAATGTTACCTGGTCTCAGCTACTATGGGATAGAATGAGACGGTACCACCTGTGGCTGAACTAGGGCAACCCACTCAACTGCTACAAGTATTAGATGATGAGCATTGTCTATCCCCTACCTCATCATGTCCGACTGGCTATGTGAGCCTCTGCTTGGGCCCTCTAGGCATCTATCATATCCTAAAATAGCACAAATATCTGTGCGGCATCGACGGGTGCTGACGGTGGTAGAATCTTCTCAGAAACTGCGGGCACCGTCCTCTGAACTGGAGGTAGAGCACCCCCAAAAGCTGCTGTTATAGCCCCCACCTGGACTGGTAAGGGAACCCTCTAAGCTGGAGAAGGTGGAGCAGTTGCTGTTGTCTGCCTCTGAGGTGACGAAGTAACTGACCTCGCTGAAATTCCTCCAGAGTGCAGAGATCAGGTCTTCGGCGGCATCCTGAAGACAGATTCAAAACAAAGGAATCAATGTTGCGCAAGATAAGATAGCATCAATGAAAGACAATAATATTTCAAAGAAAGTAATTATCAAAATGATAAAGATAACAAATTCAGTAGATTAAAAATGTTCCTAGTTGTGATTGAGTATCCTCTCATTCTATATCCCTAGTCCTATATCATATAGCAGGATTGTAGTAATACTCCAAGTCTGAGTACTACTACCTTGACCTGCATGGGCCACCACAAAAATGTATCATGATCCGCACCCAATGTAGGGGCATGAGTACGTGGGTATGTCCAGCTTACTCTGCAGTATCGGTGGTAGAACACTGTCTAGGTCAACAATACTATCTAAACATCTCATACAATATATATAATGTACCTTGTACCTATCAAGATATCTCAACTCCCAAATGGAGGATAATATGATAATATGATAATGATAATCAATACTCAATCACAATATAAAACTATAGGAAGATATGTCATAATATGGAATAAAAGAGATGAAATACCGAGTCACAATACAATACAATCCAATTCCAAGTCCATGTCCAATAGTCTAATCACAACTCAATGATCTCAAATATAATACATTCCATAATGTCTAAAATGAGACAAATACAATATCATAAATGAACTAGCTAAGTCTCCTCGATTGTTGGTACTATCTCAATAGGCTCTGCGGGTGCTATCTAAACTGGCTCGCCATCCTGTGGCCCATAGTGCATAGGACATCATTCCTCTAATAAATCTTCTGAATATATATCCAGTCAGGAATAGAGCGAAGTATAACCCAATAGCAGTTCCAATAATTGACAGAAACTATGAAATGACAATAGCAATAAAAATAAATGATGGAAGTGAACTACTAAATATCACAAGAAGAAGTATCATAGTAAATAATGAAAATAAACTGAGAACAATATGGTGAGAAACATTAATTTAATAAACTGGAATAAGAAAATAAAATAGTAAATAAGTGCCTTAAAATATTAGTAAGATAATGTGATCGGCTTGGGCCGAACACGGGCTATATAAAAAGGGGAGCTAGCATGACCACACGTGAGTTGCATGATCTGCTAGCTATCACAGGCTACACTAAATCATGGACTATAAAGTATGATCACATATCCACTAATACTTCCCTAAACCCCTGACTAGTACACGAATCCAAATCAAGACACGTTATAACATATATATCATAATACACGGTCTATAATATCATACACTATGATAACAGTCTATATAATAACAAAGATATCACGGTAATCATTGAGTAATCATGATGAACGACACATCGATCACTGAGTAATCACAACAATAATATCTCATGACAAGGATCCATGTATACCAATCTGTGTAACCTTCATGTCAGAAATCAAATATCACAATACTAAATACATGTACATAGAGACTTTTAAATAAGAAAACTATCAGAGAATATACTCACCTGTGATCCCGAGCAAATGGGAAGGAACGATGTCCGAACTGATGTCACACAACCTATATATGAATATCATGTCACTTGGGTGTAATAGAGTGATAAATAACTAAACTGAGTAAAAATATGTTTTCTAGGCCAATACTAGGTCATACTAGTCAAACTAGGCTAATCTAGGCCAATACCTTGATATTAGATCCATACCTAGCTTATAGGTTCAAAACTAGTCAACCTAACTAATATCACTAAGTATCATACAAAACTTATACATACTAGTTATTATCATTAAGTAATTAGTATTACCTAGTATCTAAACACTTGAGATACCCCGTGTCACAATAACCCATTACCTACTAATACCAACCTTGTTTCCCCAACTTCTTGATATCCTAGTATCTAGAATTACCTTGGTATGAATTATTATCCAATACTTAACTTATCTTGGTATTCTAAATGCCTAAACGAGGTATCCTTCTTGGCTAACCTCAACAATGGCTAGATACCATAGCTAATAGTTATACTTTACTTACCTTAGCCTATACTTCATATTTTATATCGATAACTTAACTACCTATAACCTCCAATTACTATTATAACTGAACATAACCTTGACTAGAACCTACTACTGACACCAACTTCCTGTGAGCACTGCCATCGTCAACTTCCCAAATTGTTACTGATACTACCCAGGTTCCAGGCCTACACTTGCACTCTAACTTTAACTAAGACATTTTACCCTTCAAGGCTCGTGCTTGCATTGATGTAGGGCATCAAGATGGCCTCTCTTAATGTTTATAACTGAAGATTACTTTCCCCTCACTAACCTGTTACTGTTGCTACTACTGTACATGAACCCAACCCCCCATTCAACTTTATGTGCTACTATGGCTGCTATGTTTCTTCCTGCAGTGTAATATACTGCAACTACTTGCACACCAGTGCAAGCCCCCTTCACTACATGTGTAACCTCAGACACAATAACACAAAGCTGCTGTTACCTGTTCTAATAACCCAACACATCTAAATCTAACACCCATCTCCCTATACTGATGTTGCGGCTGCAACTTCTAATACTGCAGCCATCCCCCTCCTTGCCCCTTAACCCGAGCTTCAAAACTAATGCAAGGGTGCACTGTCAACACCATCCATATACACACATGCAACTACAAACACCCATCGTTTAGTCTCCCTCTCTCACGGTCATCAACTCACCCCAACACATAAACCATACTCTCATGAGCACCGTCAAGACACACCAACACCAACACCAACACAATCACTTTATTCATACCACACACCGATAACACCTCAAACATATCTCACTTATACACTATATTATGTATATATATACACATACACACACATGTACACCACTCGAGCCCCATTTCCCCAATGTCACACACATAGTTCTTATCTTCACTGTGACTGTACCCGAGCCCAACACAACCACACTGAATAGCAACAAAACCCGAGCAGTGACTGCAACATGCTCTACCCATCACACAACTGATATAACTCACTGCCTACATACATACACCACCATATATACATATAGATATATCTATATTTATATATACATAAATACACAGATATATATGATTCATATATATGTATATACACAATTAGATCCACTATGGTATACACACTACCTAAAAGTTAATTCAACAAACACCTATAGTGTATCACTAAGATACTCATGATACGTACCCAAACCAAGTACCAAAACTCCCAAATCTCCATAATTATCATTAACACATATCAAATAAATAAATAAATACCTAATGCAACTAGTTATAATAGGAATTGATGAGTAATTTTACTACTATGCACATATATCCCAAAATGATCCCCCGAATCATAGCGTATCACAAAATACCATGATATGCTCTACTCATGTCCAATTATGGACATGTATCTAGTCCCACACTATTAATCTAAGTTTAATTAGGCCTAGTTGGTCTCATGACACACACTTGATGCATCAATCTCAGAATTTTTCCAAAATGAACACAATTCTCCATGTAGAAATCATAATAAGGGTCCTATGAACCTAGTTCTTGTTCCCATGGGTAGCCCTAAGCCAATGAAGGTTTCCTAATAGTTAAATGCATGAATTAGAGTCCAAATTATAGGAAAAATTAGAATTTTATCTATTGGGATATGGATTGCCAATGAATAGCTCAATGGACACAATTATGACACAAGCTCCTTGTCAATTCCTCCTTCTCCAAGTGATCCTTGTAATCCAAGCTCCAATTCTTCTTAGATAATGTAATTGGAAGGGAATGAGAGTGAATTGGGATAAATTTGGTGAAGGGATGAATCAATTTGGGGAAGAACACAATTGAGGGTCTAAATTTGGAGTAAAATAAAGTGGAGTGAAATAGAAACCCCCTCATATAATGGCCGGCCTCCTTTTTCCTCTCCCAAGCAAGCACACATTGTCTAATATACCCCTACTGATTAGTTATGAGAAATTAATTAAGAGGGCTATATTAGGAGACATCTAATTCTAATAAAAATTAATCTAATCTCTTTAATTAATTAAAGGGAATGAGTTTAATGGACCTAACCCAATATTGGACTCAATGTGTCATGACTATCTAATTGGGTCTACTAGTGTCAAGTCCAATAATTAGGCTAGCCCACTAACCAATAAATAAATAGCACAACACATAATAAATAATTAGTAGCATAATATATAAATATTTAATCACTAAATATAAAATATGCTAAATAGCAAAAATACCATCATCTATGAATGTGGTAGTGACACTTATATTCTTGCTAGAGGTGCCCCGATATGTCTTCCTGGTCGTTGCATTATGATGCTCAGGACACCAGTAGGTTTTCTGACATAAAAATTAAAATAACAATTAATATAAAAAAAATAACATAAAATATTAAATATACCTTCATATGGGGAATCCATATATACATCTTTTCCGTTGGCACATGGGATAAGTTTATATAGGGGCCATAGAAGTTCCCCCTAATGAATCCCAAATTGTTAGGATAACAGTATCAGAAAATAACCTACAAAATTATGAATAACAACCAATTATATAATTAAATAAAAAAATAAAATACATAAAATACATAAAATGATATTAAATATTAAACCATAACTACTTACAACTCGCTGGTAAGGGGCCAAACCTCTTGTATGAACTGCCCCTACATCCTCTTTGGTGGTGTCGGAGGACCACCCGATTGGTAAATGTACCGACCACTAGCATCGTATTATAGATTCCAAACATAGCCGTAAGGAAATCGTAAACTGCTATCTAGTTGCATATTATCAATCTATCTTCCTTGCTTAATGTGAATGACGTTATTAGCTTCACAAACCCACTAGCTCCCCTTTATGCTAAGTTTAACTGCGAACGCTTGCATATCTCTCCCATGTCTTATCTTGCTTTGGAATTGTCCTTCGTCTTTCTCTTAATATCAATAATAGTATTAAAGACATTATCAAACAAATTCTTTTTGATATGCTTGACATTAAGATTGGCATTATAAGATTGCCTTTTCAATAAGGTAAATCCTAAAAGATACTCCGCTTGGTCCAATTATGGCTACACCCAAATCCTTGAACACGATTTGTTGATATTGGATCTTCTACCACGGTCGACAAATCCTCCACATGTTCCCAAATATCATATCCCATCAATCTTGTAGGTGGATGAGATAGTTCTTCTTTACCATCTCTAAGTATCTCCTTATTCTTTCTCCAAAGATGTGACATGGGTAGTAACAGGTGATGACAGTAAAAGAATAAAGCTTTTCCTCTATGATTAATATGATACTCCTACATATCTTGGTTGTGAGACTCATTTTGTATTATCAATAGTGATGGCTTGTTGAATATAAAGTATAATTTTAAGATGCCGCAAGCCTGCTATGATTGGATCATACAATTGAATGTTGAAAGGATCTAAAGAGCTGCCTGAAAACTTCTACAAATCGAAGATGATGGTCTGAAAGCTCGGACTAGGGTACAAAAAGATAGATTGTTGTCATAACGGATCCATGTGGTATTAAAGGAGAATAAGGATAAAGAAAGATGCACTTTATGGTATGCAGATTGTTACAAGCTAGTTTCGGGTAAGAAAAATTCATCAAGAGCAACAAAACGACGTCTGTACAGGTACATACAGTACTTGCCCATCATGATGCGGTTGTAGAGGATGTATATATTCGCGAATACAACAGAACACATGGTATGGAATAACGAGGAACGTAAAAAGGATAATGGAGAATTGTCTCACCCTTCTGATGGAGAGGCATGAAAGCATTTTTATTTGTGTCTGTTTGCGAAAAAGTTTAAACAAAACTTTGTATTACACATTAATAAAAAGAAAGAAGATTACAAGAGATCCTAAACAAAAAACTAAATACAATTGATTTTGGAGAAGTATAGCTGTAGAGATCTGATCTGTGGGCGATCACTTTACTTCTTGGACCACACGACGATGAAGAAATAAGAGGATACTGTGAACAACTTAAAAAGTTGGGAAAAAAGAAAGCTTTGGCGACAACGATACAACAAGCTTCTATTTCTCTCCTTTGTGCTTGAATTTTAAAGACTTGAAAATTCTTCCTTTAACGTACACAATGATCCTATATTTATAGGATTTTGGAGCAGTTATGATAGTGTGCATGCACCTTGGATAATCCATACAGTGCGCACACTTTTGATGGGATGACATCCAATGATCTAGTGAGTGGGTAAAAAACTTATTGTCTGCTTGACACGTGTCTTCCTAAACGAGGAAAGCGTAGGTCATGGGATAGTTATTTGTACACGTTTCACAAAAATATGACATGTAGGACACATAATCATAACTTCTCTTTCTCAGTTTGGATCGTAGGCACACTTTAGAAGTGGTATGGAGATTGGCACACTTTTGGAAGGATTGTCTATACAAGCGCTCTTTTAACGAAGTATCCATGATAGAATACTTTTCCAGAAGTTGGCCATGATGGCGCACTTTTGGAAAGATTGGCCGTGATGGCGCACTTTTGGAGAAGTTGGCCGTGATGACGCACTTTTGAAGAAGTTGGCCGTGATGGCGCACTTTTGTAGAAGTTGGCACAATGACGTATTTTTGATGAAGTTGGCACATCGGCGCACCTTTGTAGAAGTTGGCACAGCAGCAAACTTTTGATGAAGTTGGCACATCAGCGCACTTCTGATTAAGTTGGTATAGCAGCGCACTTCTGATGAAGTTGCTACAGCAGATGAGTCGCTAAACGACAACCTGGGTCTGCGTGCTGATGCTCAGTTGTAATTGTAAACCCCCACAATTTTTAATTTCTTAATTTTATTATTTTTATTTTAAATATAGGAATTTTTTGGTTATTTTTAGCTAATTTAAATATATATATATAATTACTTGATTAATTTTTTACTCATATAAAATTTTATTTATTTTATAGTAACAAATATGTCACAAATATTATTTTTGAGTGAAAATTTTGTTTACCAAATTTTTATGAATTTTTAGAATTTATTTTAATTATAAATCTAATTTTTGGGATTTTATTTAGTTAATTAAGAAAGTAAAGAGAAAATAAAAGAAATAAATAATAAAACCCAAAACTTAAAAAAAAAACCTAATACTAAAACCCTACTCTAACCGAGGCCAGGCCGGACGTAGGCCGACCCCCGCCCCTCTCTCTGTGTATACATATAAATACACTTACAAATTCCTAACCCTAGCCCTTCCTCCTCCAAACCAGCCTCCACCATCCGACGTTGCCACCCCGGCAAATACCCCAACAACTCCATCGCTGTCGGAAGACCGTCGCATACTCGCCCGCCCGCATGCACAGCAGCCTTTGAACCCAACTTCGCGAGGTGACTCCTTCCTCCTCGCTCGGCCGATTCCCGAACCAATTTCTCTGGTATACTATCCACATAAACCTCTTCCAATCCCTTCATTTATATTATTTTACCTTATTTTAAATCATGAGAAAAATCAATGCCAAGTTTGTAAAATAATCTGTTTTTAGAACAGACTAAAAATAGTCCAAGCCACTATGTTTGCATCCAATTTTCTCCCAAATGATTTACTAAATTTAAAATCCACTTAAATTTTTTTTTTATAACATATCCAAGTTTAAATATTATCTTTTAGTTTATATTTATTTGCTTTCAATCTCTGTAAAATCGAGTTCCAAAACCAAGAAAATTTATTTTTCAAAACCTAAAATTTCCTGATACGGGTGCGTCATGCTAAATGAGGCAACTTTGTCGTGTGTGGATTGCACCAAAAGGCGTGTATCATAAACACAGACATGTGGGCTTTCGTGGAACATGATTTGGACATGTGTGCACGTCAGAATCAACGCGTATCTGCCAAAAAATTATGTATCAACATTTTTTGAATTTATGTAATTACTTCATGTATGCTTGTCGTTTTGCAAAAAAAATTGAGCCATAGGATTCTCAGCATTACGCTGGTCATGTGACCCAAGTTTGGTTCAATTTTCAGAAAGTTGACGAAACGCCGCTTCGTAGGCCCCACGATTCCACTTGACGGGCGATTTCGTGACCAGCTTACCAGAATCCAATTCTGAATATTCCTTTGGGTTTGTAACATCGCTCTAGACTTATAGATAGTAAGTTTGCAAAATTTAACGAAATTTTTCTCTGACATATTTTTTAGTGCGAAGTGGGACACATATGGACCCTACTTTAGTCCAAAACCGTCATTTTAGCCCTGTGTCTAAATTGGACTTATGGGTAGTAAATTCTAGCTATTTTTTATATTCTGGAAATGTTGGTGATGTTTGTTTCAGCATCCGGAGACGTTCTTGCAGATTTTACCTCTTTGGGAGAAGTTGACGTATCGAGCACGCCACCTGCACTTTCCATACCATCATCCGAAATCTAGGCAAATATGCATTGCCATGATGACTGTTTATTTACATTTTGTACAACATGTTACATTCATGTTACTTATTTATTTAGTTATTTTCTATAAAAATTATTCGTCCAAGATAGACTTCGGTGCAATGGCAGATTTTGTTGTCTTTATTTTATTCATTATGCACATTGACCTAGGTTATATGACAACCCTATATTTGTGAGGTATTCTTATATCTCCATAACCTTGACACGCACTTATACATACACAGATGTGTGATACGCGTGAGGGCACGGATCCTTATATTCGGGCCCGATGCGTAAGGGACATGTGTCAGCTTATTCATATTTATTGTGTTATGATGCGTTCAATGGACTTAGTGGTGAGTAACTAGTCGTGTCGTGTAAGGGATACGATCTGGACAGCCGTTTAGGTGGGGAGGATATACACGAATCGTTTGGGCTACTTTATACTTTCCTTATACAGGTCGTGCACTCCGCTGGAGACGCGAGTCATGATGACCTTATATTTACTTGGCGGCCTCTGACGTCCGTGACGTTATGCATGTGGCCCCTGGATCTCCAAGAGAATTATGTCCATCCCATTTTTAGTTAGCCAGACAGCCCATTCATGCTACGGTTATCCTCAAATTACATTCACGTAGCTTGGTTAGTTTACCCAGTACATATGTTTATATTCAGTTTATGATTGGCATGCTTCTATGTATCTTGTTACGTTCCTCTGAAGACCTGGTCCCTTGCCAGTTTTATAGCATAGACCATTTTGGAGCCTGCTTGGAGTTGCTGATGTGTGTTGCTTTGTCATGCGGGCATTAGACCCAGTTACTGTTATCATTTCTATTACTGTTATGTTTATCATTTCTTGTTACTTATTTATATTGTTATGGCCTAGTTTTATAGACTCATATTTCTTTCTCGAGTCTATTCGAGCTTGTGTGTTTCTGGACGGTCGACTTTAGCACATGTAGTTTCATTCTTATATTTTATTTCATTGTGGGTTGAGATATAGTTAAATTTACTTTATTATCTAGATAGTGACCATTATAGTACAGCTTATACATATTCATGTCGGACTAGAGTCTGGTCGAATGTGTAGTTGGCATGTTACGTATTCCTATTCCTACGTATTTTAGGACTAGGGTGTGACATATTTTTCTAGTGGCCCATGCAGGTTCTGATTAAATTATCTCGGTTACGTTACTGTACTAAGCTAGCCTTTGTTAGGATCTCAATCCATAATTTTTTTGATCATTCTTTTGATTTCTAATTATCGCCTTTGAACCTCGAAAATCGTATTCGATGATACCCTTCTTGAAGTCCCTATCATTGATTCTTGTTCTTTCTTATTTCAAAATAACGAACACTCGTGCTTGACCTTTTATATATATTAGGATAAAACAAGGTTGGTAGAAAAATTCATAAAAAAGGTTATGAGTATGATAGATGCCTATACTAGACCGACTACTAAAATGAGGGAATAATTTGAAGTTATATATAAGGACTAGCCTTAACAGAGATTTTCCCTTATCAATAGATAATACAACTACCATGACTTAAAACAGTTAGAGTTAGTTTATAAGCTTTACCATTCATAAATATTGGTCAGGATAGATATGGAATTTCCATAATGATTGAGACCACTATGGGTATGATTTGAGAGAATACCCAATTGAACCTTAGAATTAGTTGTAGCTCCTTAAATGAAGATAGGACCAACCTTATGGAAGACTCTAGGAGATATGATTAGAGATCCTCATTATGAATATAATAGTTAGATAATTCTTGTATTAAGATTAGACCCAAACTCGTGTAGAAATCTTATCATCTCATTGAGTTCGAAAAATTTCCACTCAAGGAGATAACCATAACATCCTGCTTGTGTAATAGGGTAGTAGCCTAGTCGGATGATTCTTGTGAGGAATACATGTATTATATAGCAAAGACTATACGAACAACAATACAGAGAGATAGGCAATAGAATGGGGTAAGTTGTACAAGAACGGATAAATATTCCAATTGAAGATTAGATGAGTATTGAAATGACCAATCCCAATCGTGATTTAAAGAGTGTCCTTAGAAAATAGTATGCCATAACTGATAGACCTTAGAACCTGCGTAGTTTAGCCTTGACCCTTACCTACTAAGTTAGAAATATGTGAGGTAGATGAAGTTGTAATAATTGTATACTACTTACCTATAGTTGGAAGCAGGTTGCCAATAGTAGGAGTGAGGTTATATAGAATATAACTTATATGAATATAGTATTGATTTAAAGATTAGTTGTATTAATCTCTCGACTACATTTTTATCTTTTCTATCAATAAATTCTTATCCTGTTTTGCATATATAGCCTCATGCTTTTGCAACAATGATCCTTCTAATTATAACAATTGAGTAGATCAATCTTTTGGTTAGTACCATCTTCATGGTGTTAATATCCATCTTACCGTAAGTATTAGTTCTTTTCTATTTCTAATTTCCTGATCTAGTCACTATGATTTGATTCTCCAAATACTTGTCTAATCGTACCTTATTCAACCATGTGACCATACTCCCTAAACTTATTATAAATTTCTCTTGCCTTGGTCTGTAGATTCCTTCCTTCGTGATTTTTTCGATTCTTTCCTTCGTCATCAATGCCATATGATGATTGGAGCCTCTGTACCACCTTGCCTTAGTTAGATCTAACTCAGTTATTTTATCTGCATTGTAGAAGCTTATCCTATATAAGAGTAGTGTTGAATGGATAGTAATTCCCCTTAAAGAGTTGTTGACCGATAATACCTTGATAGTATCTAGGGTCCCTTAGAGAATCTTTGTTTATGGCCAGTAAACCCTAGAATTCTTGTATCCTTCTTAGGAAATAGGTCCTTCCTAAAATTTGGTTAGAACCATAACTTTAGTTATGATACCTACTTAAGTTGGGTAGTGCCTTGAACTAAGTCAACTATAGTTCTCAGTAGATGACGCCTACTTGGATCATATTACTAACAATACTCTATCTCTTAGAAGTACTGTACGACTAGTCGTATTTGACCTCCTTCCGAGATTGATGCTCCTATCCTTTATATCGTGCTTAAATTTTGAGGACTCCATTATAGAGTGCTTCCCTTACTCACTGGAGGACCAAGGTATGAACTTATGTAATGAGGTTTCATACTCGTACCGTTCCTTATTCCTTCATTCCATCTTCTTCCTTAAATTTTAACTTAGACGAAGAAATTTTTATTAGTTGGGTAGATGGTAATTCCCCTAATTTTAGTGTAGGGTTATTTTTGAAATTTTAGGGTGAATTTGAATCTATTTGGTATTAATTAGGAGTAATCTCAAACGAATTAAATTACCTCTTCAAATTCTATATCCTGGATACCCTTGTTGTGGCTCTGATATTTGGAGAACAACACTATCATTTCATTTCCAACAACTTTTACCCTTATGACATAGTCTAGCCACTATACACCCATGACAAGGCTATCACTCACAAACTCGCCTTCCCATGTTTCGTGTTAGACGTACAATATTTGCGACATATTTGTGCACACAAATGACACATAGATATCATTTTTCTGTTGTTGGCAATTTTAATACGCAAGTCTGACTCAATTCTTCTGATAACTTTTACATCCATGAGCCTAACTGGAACTACTCACTTATGACCCAGCTGATACTCCCAAACATACACTCCCATGCTCCATATAGACCCCACAACATTCGTGTCATATCTCCTCCCAAAATATGTACTTAAATATTTAATTTCGTTGCAATTAAATTAAATTAAATTGTACATCAATAACACAATTATCCCAACCACTGATATACATGTAGCCCACTCGAGCCAAACTACGTCCATGACACTTGTGTTACATTAAATTAAGCCCCCTTGTACTCTGTATACAATGTTAGTCACCTTGACCAATTATATTACCTTTTGACACATATTGTTGAACAATTCATCGACATCCATGATATGTGATGAAAGTATTCTACTGTACAATCTCACCCTAGTTGTATTTGAAGAAGACATTTTCTATTGTCTCATAAACTCATAACCTAACTAGGATCAATGAGAGCCGGTAAACTTTCTTTATAAAGTTATCGACTCAATAACATTATGGTAGTACAAAGAGTTCCTTTGTTAGTTCGTGACTACGGTCACAAAAGCCTCAGTATATCGTATCTTTTCATAAAAGTTAGACCTTCTATAATCCTTATAAATAGGAATAAATATCCAACAATTAAATAAATAAAAATACTAAAAATTATAAATTAGAATATGAGGGTTTACATTCTACCCAACTTACAAGAATTTTGTCCTCGAAATTAAAAATAAGCCACGATTTTAGAAAATAAGAGAAAGCAATACGGTAGAGAAGAACAAGATATAAGTCGTGCCTTATTCTTCAAACAGATACGAAAAATATTTATGAATGTCGCCCACTCATTCCCAAGTGGATTCTCTTGGCGAGTGATGCCTCCATGCCACATAAACCAAAGGAATAGACTGATTCCTCAACACCTTCTCTCGAAGATCAAGAATCTTCATAGGCTGCTCTTGATAAGCCAAGCTCGGTCCAATGGTGATCTTGGAGTGATCGAGAACATGACTGCTATCTGACACATATCGTCACAACTGCGACACATGAAATACGTTATGTACTCCCTCAAGCGAAGGTAGTAGTGCCAGTCGATATGCAACTTCTCCAACTCGCTCAAATACGTCAAATAGTCCAATGTACCTTGGACTCAACTTGTCGCATCCTCCAAATTGAATAGTGCCACTTGTTGGCGATATCTTCAAGAAAACTTGGTCACCTTCCTTAAGCTCCAATGGATGGCAAAAAAGATCTGCCCACTGCTTCTATCTGTCTTGCACTTCTCGCAAGTGCCCTTGTATCCTCTTTACTTTCTTCACAGTGCTGACAACCAACTATGGTCCCAATATCTAACGTTCTCCCACGTCGCTCCAACACACTGGAGACCTACACTTTCTTCTATACAAAACTTCAAATAGAGCCATTCGAATGCTCGCTTGATAGTTATTGTTGTAGGAAAAGTCCACAAGATTTAGGTGGTCCTCCCATGATCCTCCAAAGTCCAACATACATGCTCTTAATATATCCTCCAGTGTCTGAATAGTATATTCTGACTGCCCGTCTATCTGTGGATGATAGGACATACTTAACTTCAGATGAGTCCTAAGACTCTCCTACATGTTCCCCCAAAAGTGAGACGTTAAACGCGAGTCTCTGTCTGACACAATGCTAACCAGAACCCTGTGCAATCTCACGATTTGCCTTATGTATAAGTCAGACAAAGCTTCTGAAGACTGGCAACTCAAAAAGGCAAGAAATAAGCGAACTTCGTAATCCGATCTACTATCATCCATACTGCATCTCGCCCACATGGACTCTTCGAAAAGTCCGTGACGAAGTCCATAGTAATGTACTCCTTCTTTCACTCAGGAATCGAAAGTGGTTGCAATAATCCTGTTGTCTTCTGGTGTTCATCCTTGACCTACTGGCACACCAAATATTTGGCTATAAAGCGAGCTATCTCCCTCTTCATCCCAAGCCACCAAAAGTTTTGTTGTAATTCGTGGTACATCTTGGTGCCTCCAGGATGAATAAAATATATCAAGCTATGAGCCTCTGCCATCAACTTATGCAGAAGTTCTCCATTGGGAACATATATACGATCACCACATCTTAATATCCTATCAGCATGAATGTGCAATCCCATCTTCTCTCCAGCCTCGGTCCTCTCTTCCAACCTCTTGAATCTAGCATCTGTAGGCAAAGCTGCCTTGATCCTTTCTATTAGCGATGACTGGACTTGCAAGTTTTCTAGTGTCCCGTCTGATCCGGGTAATACAACCTCTATGCAAATCCCCTAAAAGTCCTCCAGTAACTCAATCTCTGTCATCAAGAATTGCGCAATAAGCTTTCGGCTTAACGCATCTGCTATTATGTTAGCCTTGCTCGGGTGATAATGCAGCTCTATCTCGAAGTCCTTCATCAACTCAAGCTACCGTCTTTGCCTCATATTCAACTCCTTTTGCATGAAGATATACTTGAGGCTTTTGTGGTCTGTATAGATCTCTACCCGTTCCCCATATAAGTAATATCTTCATAGCTTCAAGGCAAAAATAACAGCTGCAAGTTCCAACTCATAAGTTAGATAATTCTTCTTATGTACTCTAAACTGTCTCGATGCATACGCAATCACCTTGCCATGCTACATCAAAATACCTCCTAATCCTTTCCCCGATGAGTCACTGTAGATCAAGTAACCTCATGATCCTGATGGAATAGTCAACACTGGCGCTGTGGTCAGTCGCTTCTTTAACTTCTCAAAAGCGGCTTGACACTCATCCATCTATATGAACTCTCAGTCGTTGTAAGTCAACCGATTCATAGGCTCTGCATCCTTGAGAAGTTTTCCATGAACCATCTGTAATATCTCGCAAGTGCAAGGAAACTTCTCACCTCCGATATTGATGAAGGAACGGGCCATGTCTCAACTGTATAAATTTTATTCGAATCTATAAAAATACCATCTCCAGTGACGACATGCCCAAGAAATAGACCTTATCCAAGAAGAACTCACATTTGCTAAGCTTCGCATACAACCGCTCCCTCTTCAATGTCTCTAAGACAATCCGTAAGTGCTTCTCATGCTCCTCGTGGCTCTTCGAATAGACAATGATGTCATCTATGAGGACATCCACTAACTGGTCCAAATACTGATAGAAGACTCGATTCATCAAGTTCATAAAGACAACTGGAGCATTGGTCAATCCAAATGGCATGACCATAAACTTGTAGTATCCATATCTTATCCTGAATACGATCTTCAGAATGTCCTACTTTCCTACCTTCACCTGGTGATATCCCGATCTCAAGTATATCTTCGAGAACACCTTGGCTCCACTAAGCTGATCAAATAAGTCACCAATGCATGGCAGAGGGTAGTTATTCTTTACTGTCACAGCATTCAAGGCTATGTATCAATGCATATGCGCACTGACCCATCCTTCTTGGGTACAAACCACACTGGGGCTCCCCAGGGTGATGCACTCGGTCAGATGAAGTCCTTTACCTCTAACTCCTTTAACTGTACCTTTATCTCATCCATTTTCTTTTTCCTAATCTATAAACATGCGATGCTGTAGGTGCTACTCCTGGGATCAACTCAATTAAGAATTCCATATCTCTATCCAGAGGTAGCCCTGGTAAGTCTCTTGGAAAGACATCATGAAACTCTAAAATGATAGGGTGATAAATAACGTCGTCCAATGCTATCTGAGCACCATCATGCATCTAATTGGATCCTCGTACAAACTCGAGATCTGGTTGGCCTGGTACCCTAAAGAGAATGCTTCCTCTATAGCAGTCGAAGAAAGCATAGTATTTGCTTAGCCATTCCATCCCAAGGACAATAACAAAATTTGACTTGGAAAAGATTAAGAGTCGAGCCTTTATCACCCTGCCGCATATTACTATAGAACAAAGTCTACAAACACGGCTAACGGGTACAACTCCTCCCCCGGTGAGAATTCTTACACAACTAGACAAGGGTGTAGTGCCAATATTGTGTTGGACAACAAAACTAGATGATATGAACTAGCGTGTGGACCCCGTATCAAATAATGTCAGAGCAAGAAAAGTAGCAACAAGGGTAATATCTGCTATAACATTAATCTCATGCTCTGTGTCATCCATCTCCAAAGCAAAAGCATGTCAAGTCCTCTTTGGAGGTCTCTGTTGCCCGACCCTCGCGAATTGGTCCTCCTGATTAGGTAGCGATGGTCCTCGCTGAAATCCTCTACTTGTTGGAGGTCGAGGTGCTCCCTCTCCTGGTGCTCCTGGCCTCGTCAACTATTAATCCGGCCGCGATGGTGGAAGTGCTGGTCTCTGCGTCAGCTAAGGAAGCGCTAAGGTCTGCTGCACTGGACAGTCTCTGGCCATATGATGCCCAGAGCCACATCTCATACATTGCCTTAAGGGAAGCCTGCAATCTCTTATAATGTGTCCACGCTTCCCACAGTAATTGTAAATTGGCTTCTCCTGAGTCTGATATGGTCCCACTCTCTACTACTATTGATGTAGATGTACCAAAGGGCGTCTGATGGGTCCGCCCTGAGGTACTCTAACCGGTGCTACTTGTGTGGAGCGTCTCTGCATCTGCTGTGTCTCTTTCAAAAGGAGCTCCTGACTTTTTGCTTCCTCCAAAACTGTTGTATAGGATATCCTCGACTGCGCACTAGTGAAGCGCCTAATATTAGGGGATATCCCACGGTGGAATCTCTTGACTCTCTCTAGCTCAGTAGGAATCAACATCTCGCCGAAATGACTCAGTCGGCTAAACTCTACGTCGTACTCGTTCACTATCATATTTCCTTGCTTGAGGTGAAGGAATTGCTCATAGAGGACATCACGAACATGGGCAGGAAATAACCTCTCGTTGAAGAGTTAACATAACTCCTCCCACGTTTGGTCGGTGCCATATTGTCTCTGCTCGGCATTACACCAGTGGTGAGCGTTATCCTCAAGCGAAAGGTCTACTATTGTCATCCATAGGTCCTCTGGTAACTACGATGCCTTCAATAACTTATTCGTGCTGATGAGCCACTCGAAGACTTCCAGCGGTGTCTCCGTACCTCTGAAGTGCTTCAGATTCATTTGAGTGAAACCCTTGACATTGCCCTCATAAGGTCGTGTCGTTGGGGCTAGTGGTGGGAGAGGTAGCATGTTCATTACAGTTATAAGAGCTTGTCTCAACAGCTTATTCTGTTGCCACTGAGCCTGCATTATGGCCTGCATGAATTGGGTCGAGGTAACTTTCCCGTCAGGCTGCAGGAACTACGAAGATGTTATGAAGGTTATCTACGAGGCAAATTGAGGCAAAAACTGGGGTGGCAGTCGTGGCATACTCCCACCTTGGGGATTTTTATTATGCTGTTCCTAATGCCCCACCGGAGTCACTGAAGTCCGAGGTTCCTACTAATCGATGGTGGTGTCCGACCTGCTTGCAATGATTGTCCCGGCTAGAGTACTGTAGTTGGGGATACCATCGATGAAGGCAGATATCCATATTCCTCCTGATTCGCTGTGTCGCCTGCAGTGATGGCGAGAGTAGCAACATGTCCATTAAGAGGATTCATCTTGCTGGGCACGAAGATAAGGACAACGTTAGAACAAGTTCAAGGAAGATATAAATCAAGCAGTCAATGAGAGTACAAAATTGGAATCAATGAAGATGATTAAATAAGTGGATGAGATCCTATACTCTAATCCTATTTGCAGGGATTGCTCAGTACAGTAACATAACCGAGACAATATACTCTTGACCTGCATGGACCACCACAAAAATATGTCATGCCTCGGTCCCAAAATACGTAGGACTAGGAATACGTAGCATGCCAGCCGTATGTATATGGCAAATCCAATATGTTGGAAAACTATAACACATATGTACATTATTTTATAAATAAATAATCCACAAGTGGTACATATATATTGTCAACACAAGTCACACGCAACTATATCTCATCCACAGACATAAGTAAAGAAGCACCAAAATAAATACTAAACGTCTCAAGTATGAAGCAATAAAAGAATAATAGTCAGGTGGAGACAAATCTACTACCAAACGACTATATCAACTAAAAAGATAGAGGAGAACGGAACACCAATATAAAATAAATGTCAATAAAGGAGATAACAACAAAAGATCCATCAACTATGAAGTAGTCATGGGTATTCAGAGGGTAAGACCTCCTCACTAGAAAATGATGCGTCAGGTCTCGGTCCGTACTCCTGCGGATAATCCTGATCTTCTATATTTGGAAAGGGACTAGGTCCTTAGAGGGATGTAACAAGATACATAAAAGTATGCCAATAAAGTGCTGAAAATAAACATCCAAAGGGGTTCATTGTTATATGCAATTTAAGAACAACTTTTCTGCGTATGGACTATCTGGCTAAATAATGGGATTGGCGTAATTTTGCCTGAAAATCAGTGGCCTACAAAGCGTAACTTCTTTCGATCGTCACAGACCGCTTGTACATAATATAAGGGTCATATCACCGTGCATCTCCGACGGAGCGTACGGGTTACAAATAGGAAAGTATAAATGATCCACATATGCTTACTCATTTTCTTCCTACCCAATGCTACTAACTTGGTACATCCATAACACGCAAACACCTCTAGTAACAACTAAGTCTGCTAAAACATGATATTTCTAGTAGCAATTATTCCTTATCCGTTGTACGACTTTTACGTACAGGTGGCCAGCCTAATACGCAAGTTCGTATCCTACATGAGACTCACACTCATGTAACAAATGTGTCACATCCAAATAAAACATAATGATGCCTCGAAATCATAGGGTGGCCTCGTAAAAATTAGGTCAACATGCATAATAAAAATAAGAGACAAAAGACAACACAACCGTCGTTGCACCCAAGTCTTTCTTTGATGAGCATTTTTAAATATAGAAAAATAAATAGAAATAAAATACAAAAATACATATGCAAAAAATGAATGTAACTAAACAGTGTTGTGGCAAGGTATACTTGCCTGGCAAGCAATCAGTGTAGTATAAACGTCTAAACGACAAGCACAACGAACCAGAAAGTAGGGTGTCACACCCGATTTCAGATTTGGTATTTCTTGTATTTCTAGAATTTAATTTTTTCTGATAATGTATTCTTGTTGTATCTCTCTGTATTGGTTCCTGTCATTTTATTTATTGTTATTTTTCTTGTTGTTAAGAGAGACTATCCGATATCAGTAGAATATCTATTAGCATTGCCATAGACCCGGTTTAGGATCTGCATGTAGAATGGACACCTGGTTTGGCTTATTTGATTGAACCCCTGACTAAACCATCTTTCTCTCCTCTTAGTATATATATGAGTATTTCTCTCTCCTCACTCATTTTTCTCATTTTACTCTTCTTGCTTCCTTCTTCCTCCTCCCCTTCAAGCTCCATCTAGCCAAACCATAACCCTAGGGAAAAGTTGCTGTGACTTTGACCGTGAGAGGTAGAGGCACCTAAGGTAAGTACATCTTGCTAAATGGTGAAGCCTTGATTTTTGGATTTTTCATATATATATTATTTTAAAAAATGTATTTGATGGAAAAAAAAATTTGAGTTGCTGATCATATTTAGTTCTTGGAGTTTTGGATTTTGATGTATAGATTTATGTTGATCTGAGTTTTAACTTAGGATTTTATACTGGTTCCATAAGTTTTTTCTTAGTTTGATCTATTAAAACTTTTTTTTTCTAAAACTAGTTATTCTATTTTGTGGAGCTTTCTATTTCAAGAATTTTTGCTTTTGAATCGCTTAATTTGGAGTTAAATTGAAGTTTTTATGGCCAAAACAAATTCTGGAGCTTCGTTCTCGGACATGTCTGGCAGGGACGATGAACAGTGCCGCGCAGCAGTGCGCCGCACATAGATTTTTATACCGAAGTAGTAGGTCGCGCATGAAGTATCATGCCGCAGCAATGCGCCACGCATTGATGAGCCGTGCATCACTTTCTTGCCGTACGGAGTGCGCCGCGTATGAAGTTTCATGCCGCAGCAATAGGCTGCACAAGAAGTTTCATTCTGCAGCAGTGCACCACGCATATCACACCCCAAACACGCGCATCAATGGCCACACACATAACTCCTTGCCTCGCATGGATTTTCTTCCCGCAGCAGTGCGCCTCGCACATAATTCATGTTGTGCGCAGTGCGTTGCGTGCATAATGACCTGAATACTTGTTTTTGCCTATTTAAGCTATTTTTTGGCTAGAATTTCATAAAACTCAAAACATTAAAGTTGTAGATATCTATTTTCCCTTTCTGAATTTTTTTGAATCACCTCATTTGGAGTTCATATGTGAGAGTTATCCTCAATTTACTATAATATATTATTTTTCTAATGCATAACTGTTATAGCCCAGTTGTGTATTGGAGCATATTTGGATATTGTGCTTCCCTATATTAACACTTGATTTTGATCCTGACGACACCGTGGAAATGTCTGTTTATGATAATTTATTACATTTTGGAATCGGGCAATCGAGTGTGAGTATTGCCCCATTTATCACGTGCCGCAGATACAATAACTCGTGAAAAGCTTGTACTCGTGACTTGTCATTCTAGAAGTTCTCAAGTATCCACGACTTGAGAACTCGAAATAAATTAGAAATGATTAAACAAGATAAGATTCACCTAGATCATTGGGAGAGAAAAATATTGTGCTACCGACTACCCCGATCTCCAAGGGCCCCATGCAGCATAGAATCACCCTGCTAGGCAAGGGGATCCATGACTGACCAAGTTTGCGCATGCTGCGGCATATTACAAGACAATTTTATGTTTATAAGGCAAGTTTATGATTCACAAGTTTAATTTTATGTTCAAAAGCTTTAGTTTATGCTTACAAGCTCAAATTTCTGTTTATGACAAGTAACTAGTTATGTTGTAGTATTATTGAATGTGCATTTAAGTTTACTCGATAAGCGTACACTTGGCCATTCGGGGTATGTCCAGTTTTGGGTTCCGGTAAGCCGATCACAAAATCGCTCGTCAAATTGAATCGTGGGGCCCGTGAAACGACGATTCGTCGATTGTCTCAGAATCAGAGAAAACTTGGGTCACAGGACAAGTCAAACACTGCGAGTCCAATGGAATAAGTTTCTTTGCAATCCGATAAACGATCATAAACTAATTAATAAATTTATAAAACACTGATACAGGGGATTTTTTACGGATACGGGTTGATTTTGGCATGCACACACGTCCAAATCAACTTTCATGAAAGCCCACACATAGGAAAATACCATATGCGTCTTTCGGTACAATTGGTATGCAACGATGTGGTCCCGTTTAGCGGAGCGTACTCTGTATTGCACAATTTTGGATTTTAAAAATATAAATTTTGGTCATTTTGGAAATATAATAATTTGACAAATAAGACCAACTAAGAAAAACTAAAAAATAGAAATAATCTTGGATATGTTTGTGAATAAGTCCTTTCAAATAGATTTTGAAAATATTTAACGAGTTGGTAGAAAATTGGGCATGAACAGGGGTACATGGACTGAATTTTTGAACTATTTCGTACAATTTTTCTTCCAACTTTCGATCGACTTTTTAATCAATCCAGGGCACCTAAAATCATTCTATTTGAAGAGATTCCTAGAGGGTTATGTTGTGAGTGTGTATGAAGAAACCGTTAGTAAATCGAATGAGAGGTGAGAGAGCACTACCAGAAAAAGTCAAATTAACGACGTCTAAAAACGTCGCTAAATAACCAAAAAACGTCGCTAAGTTGGTTTAGCGACGTAATTAGCGACGTTTTAAAGCAGTCGAAAAAAACCAAGTCGCTAAAACAAAAAATGTCGCTAAACGTCGCTATGTCGACGTTTTTTAGCGACTTCAATGTGTCGCTCAATTTAGCGACGTTTAACGACGCTGCATCACTAAATAGCGACGTTTATTAAAGTCGCTAAACGTCGCTAATTAGCGACTTATATAGTGACGTTACACCGACGTCTTTAATGACCTGGCAATACTTCCATGTCAGTATTTTGTGACGTACAGCGATAATTTTAGCGACGTCATTAGCGACTTATAACAGCATCGCTAATTAGCGACGTATTTAGCGACCTAAATAAATATCGCTAAACGTCGCTAATTTTCAAAAACAAATAAAAAAATATTACTGAATTGCATTTCTGGGTTTACCAACCCCCTTGGTTTCATTATCAGGTATATGTTGGTAGTAGAAATAATTGAATAAAGAACACAGTAGCAGCACTAAGGGAAAATTTCTAGTGTACTGGGTAAATACAGGCCAAGTATCAGTCATCAGTTGTAAACCAAAATATGAATAATATAATAAAATTTGAAGAAAAAAAAGCATCCAGCAAATCCCATCATAAACGTAAAGAATATGGCAAATTTATATCCATACAATCGCATCCTAAATAATAAAAAATATATAAATATCCAGTAACTAAGTATACTACTGCGGATCTGTAGGAGGCTGACCACCGGCGCGCTTGAAGGATAAGAACTGCTCATACTCGTCTCGTGGAATCGACACCGATGTCGATGGAGAAGGCAGTGACTTCGGTGGAGTCTGTGTCGATGTAGGCGCACCAGGAGGCCGTGCCCGCTCCAAGTCAGCGAGTCGCTGGTTGTAAGAATCCATGGTAGATAACAGCCTCGTACTGCTATGAACCATTGAATCCTGCATCATCGTCAGTCTCTCGCCCATTGATAGCTGTGACGCCTGCAGCTCCATGATGTTGTGATCATTGGAAGCTCTAATATCATTTGTCAAATCCTGGAGCTCTGTCATGCTGTGGTCGAGCATATTGAATCGTGCGATGAGCATCGGATCGTCCGCCTGCGGCTGGGACCGGGGCTACTCCCCCATCCTTCGCAGCAACTCGTCACGGAGAGACGCAATCTTACTGTCAACGGCCTCCTGGACGGCCTCCTGGACTATGGCCTGCGACTGCGAGGGCTGTGTGGAATGCGCAGCTGTCGGGGAGGCCCTAGATGACTGCGTCGCAACCAGGGTGCCATAGGAGCCCGTACCGTAGTACGTACCCCTTTGGAGACCACCAGCTGCGGTCACCCATAGGTCGTCCGTCGAAGGAGCTGGAGCAGGCTGCGATGAAGTACCAGCCGCTCCAGGTGTAGGTGCACTAGCAGTCGCCCGCTCACGCAGCCTAAGATACTCGACCTAGAAAGGTTTGGAAACTCGATAATTGCCTAAGTTATATTAAAATTAACACAAAATAAAGTAATACTTACATAGGTCTACAAGGCCCTCTCATCAATGAGATTTATGTCCTTGCGATGGATGGCCAAGAATGCGGTCACCATGTTTGCATCCTCACCCCTCTGTACCTGTTAAAAATATATTATTTATTACTAAACTTAAACAGGACCACCAACATGTGTCTCATAGGAAAGATGAATTCGTAAATGCTCCATAGAGTCGAAGAATCCAGAAGGAAATACCTTCTCGAGCTTACATAGTGTTACCGTAATGTCCTTCTCTTGTTTTTCTAGACGATCGACGAGCAACTTAGTACAACAAAGATCTCTGAAGAATATGCTCAGCTCTGTCAATGGGTCCCAAACGACCTGCGATAAGAATTTTCGAAATGCAATCGGAATTAACCTCTCCATGAATACGTGATAATCGTGGCTCTTCATACCCACCAATTTGTTCTCCTTGTGGTCGACACATCTTCTCAAGTTTGACACGTAACCGTCTGGAAACTTTAGACCCTGAATCCACCTACAAAGTCTACCTTTATCCTCTTTCTCCAGTAAAAAAACTGACTTAGGTTGCTTTAACTTTCCATTCCCCTCCTCTATCAAATGCAATGCAGGACGTCTACATATTTCTTCTAAGTCCAACCTGGCCTTCGGATTATCTTTCGTCTTCCCCGTTACCTCCATTACAGTATTAATTATATTATCAAACACATTCTTCTCGATATGCATGACATCAAGGTTATGTCTGATCAGATTGGTGCTCCAATATGGCAGATCCCAGAATATACTCCTCTTCGTCCAGTTATGGGTGCGACCAAATCCGTCACACTTGTACTCCTTAGCAGGCTCTTCGATAGCACTTGGTAAATCTTTTACCTCTTCCCATATCGTGCACCGGGCCACCTTGGCGGTGGATTGGCCTTCTCCAGAACTCCCGCATGAAAAGTATTCCAGTTCCTCCGGTACGGATGATCCTTTGGCAAAAATTTTTGATGACAATCGAAGAAGCACGGTTTGCCTTCGTGTTTCAAACGGAAAGACTGAGTACGGTCCATGCAATACGGATATGAGAGACGACCATGGGTGCTCCATCTCGATAATATTCTATAGGCCAAAAAGTCGTTGATGGTCCACATAAGTGCTGCCCTCATCTGAAAATTTTGCTTTCTAGAAACATCGTACGTGTTGGCACCTACTTCCCACAGCTGATTTAACTCATCTATCAAAGGCTGTAAATACACATCGATGTTCTTCTTCGGATTGTTCGGACCCAGGATAATAACGGTTAGGAACATATACGGAGTCTTCATGCACATCCAAGGCGGTAGATTGTACGGAGTGACGATCATAGGCCAACACGAATACTGAGAGCCCGAAAGTCCGAATGGGGTAAAACCGTCAGAGGAGAGCCCCAATCTGACATTACGTGCTTCCTCGGCAAAATGTGGATACTCTCGATCAAAGTGCTTCCATGCTTCTCCATCGGATGGATGATCCAATACTCCTTCGATCTGTTTTTGCCTGTGCCAACTCATGTTTTCTGTAATCTCCTTAACCATAAACGACCGCTGCAACCGCGGGTCAAAGGCAAGTAGTGCATAGAATCGGTAGGCTTCCTTGCACCGACAGACTTTCCTCTAACAGTGGCCTTGTAGCGATCAGCACCACAGAATCTGCACACATCTTCATCCTTGTCGTCTTTGTAGTACAAAATACACCCGTTGCGACATGCATCAATTTTTTCGTATCCCATCCAAAGCGATCTCACCATCCTCTTAGATCGATAGAAGTCTTTAGGCAACTTTGCACCCTCGGACAAGATCTCTATAATCAAATCGAGCAGTCGATTATAGCATTCTTAAGACATGTTAAAATCGGACTTGATGCTCAATAATCTTGTAACCACCTCCAACGGTGAATGATCCTCACAACTAGGATATAGTGGAGTCCTTGCATTCTCCAGCAACTCCATAAACTTTGCAGCATCGGCATTCGGTGCCTCCTCAGCTGCATCATAATTGTCCGGATTGAAACTAGGTCCCGTCGTATCATAATTGTTCAGATTGAAACTAGGCCCCGCCGCATCATAAACCATGTTCACCAACCCGTCGTCGTAAGTATCGTAGTCGTGGACATCCATATACGGCTCCACATAGGGCTCCGACTCCGATGCTAGAGATACAAGTTCTCTTTGCATGGTCCACTGATAGTAATTCGGAGTGAAGCCCTTCGAGTATAAATGATATGTAACTTCCACTTCTGGATGATATTTCCTGTTACGACATCTCACACACGGACACTTAATTTTGGTACCGTCCATGTACTGAGGAAACGCCTTGGCGAACTGCAGGAACTGCTGTACACCCTCAATGAATTCATCTCGCACACCGAATATGTCATCAGGATGACGGTTGTACATCCACGAACGATGACGGAGATAGTAATTCATATCCATTTTTAGATACTTCTTCAAAAATGACAGTATGTATCATATAAATCATTACATACAGTGGTTTATCACCTAAGTTCATAACTTAATCGTAGTATAAAAATCATAACTGATATAATACATACTTTCATTTATCAAAGTCTAAAATAAGCAATATTCAAAACAACTGAAAAGAGGCCAAGTCTCTTAGTTTTTGAATATTTTATACTATTGGTAAAAGCAAACAATAGTTTTTTTTACTACTTGAAAAGAGGCCAAGTCTCTTAGTTTTTTAATATTTTTTTATGCGTAATTACTTAACTTCCCATATTAAATTGAATAAACAATTTTAATTTGTAAGAACTTTTTTGGAAAAAAAAATCCACTGTGAAGTCTCAGTTTTCTTATTATAAAGTAGTATAGATATATGGCTCATAGTATCCTAGTAAGTTGTGAGTTGGAAGCAAACAGACACACACACACACACACACACATAAAAATGGATTAGATCTTATGTTAAGCCTAGGCTTACAAGAGTTGCCAATGGCCTCTTTTGCTACATAGTGCATCCCTCGAAGCCCAGGCCCACACACACAGACATAAAATGGATTAGATCTTATGTTAAGCCTTGGCTTACAAGAGTTGCCAATGGCGTCTTTTGCTACATAGTGCATCCCTCGAAGCCCAGGCCCAAAGCTCATCTAGAGCAACTAGTTATCAATATAGTTGTTGTATTTACTAGTTATCAATATAGTTGTTCTATAAATACAGAGGCATCATCTAGACAGGAGAATTCAGGAATTGAGGAATCATAAGCTAAATCTAGAATAATTCTTAAATTCTACAATTAATTCCTGCTGCACCCATTGCTAAAGTAGGAACTGTGCAAACTCCAATGGTTTCTTCTCCTTGATCCCCTGAAGAACCTGATAATTGAATCAGGATCCAGATCCCATGAAGCAGATAATTCTTGCAATTCAATAAAGCTAGGCTGTACTGTAGGAAATTTACAAGGTACTAAAGTAAATGTACATCACGAAGGGTCTCTACTTCTTATAGATGCAGAGGGGAATCATCATAGTAAGTAAAATATGGAGGACATAGTAGCAAGGCCTATAGGGGGAGAGAGACATGGATGCTCAATGCATACAAGTGCAATGCTCCTCTGCACAAGACAAACTAGGAAGAAACATCCATAGTGAAGATAGAATATTGTGTGTATGTCAGTGTGTGTGTGTGTGTGTGTCGTGCCTGTGTCAGTGTCTGTGTAAGTGTGTGTGTGTGTGTGTGTGTGTGTGTGTGTGTGTGTGTCTGCGTCTGTGTGTGTGTGTGTCGTGTGTGTCTGTCAGTGTCTGTGTGCGTGTGTCGTATTTGTGTGCGTGTGTCGTGTCTGTCAAGTGTGTGTTATGTCAGTGTCACATGAGAGAGAGAGAGAGAGAGAGATTACCTAGAGCTCGAGGAGGAGGAGGGGGGTGTCGGAGTAGCCGCAGCCGTGGAGAGCCGGTCGCCGGAGAGGGGGGGGGCGGGGAAAATCGAAAACTTTCAAAATTTTTGACATATGGGGGAAAAGAAAACTGAGCCCTAATTAACCAAAATTTAGCGACGTTTAGCAACGTCAAATAAAAATGTCGCTAAAATAAAAGTTAGCGACGTCAAAGACGTCGCTAAACACGTTGCTAAATGTTTTTGATATATGCGTCGCTAATTACGACGCTAAACGTCGCTAAATCAGATATATTAGCGACGTTTAGCGGCCTTAATTGAACTTATAGCGACTAATCTTTTAAAATCTTAATAAAAGTCGCTAAACGTCGCTAAATGTTGCCATTTAGCGACGTCTAGCGACATTTTTTATGGAGTCGCTAATTTAGCGATATTTTTACTTGGAATCGCTAAAATACGTCGCTAATCCCGCTTTTTCTAGTAGTGGAGAGATGATACCTCGAAGAGAGGGGGTTTGGGATCGCGGGCTGATGTCAGGCGCGCGCGCGATTAGTCGGCCACATCTGGCGGCGCACTATGGTTGGCGACGACGACGGGCAGAGGTCGAAAAGGTAGAGGAGGGATAGAGTTAGGGTTAGGGTTTTGGTAGCCTCTCTCTCTCTCTCTCTCTCTCTATATATATATATATATATATATATATATATATATATATATATATATTTATATATATATATATATATATATATATATTTATATATATATATATATCGACAAAGAGAGGGGTGGGTTCGGCAGTCGCCTGTACACGGGGGGGGGGGGGGGGATTTTGTTTTAGTTATTGGGTTTTGGTAAGGATTAGTTATTGGGTTTGGATTTTTTTTTCTTTTACTCTTATATATATAACTTTAAATATTTCTAAAAAAAATTCTAACACTTACTAAATAATTTTACATTAAAAAAAATATGTTTATAAAATATTTGTGGTTATCTAATATTGATAAATATTTATACAGTTAAATAAATAGAGGAACTAGATTATCCAAATAGCTAAGTAAATAACTAAAATAAATATCCAACAATTAAATAAATAAAAATACTAAAAATTGTAAATTAGAATTAGAGGGTTTACACTTCCAGCTTTGCGTCGTATATCTGGTACTTTAATTTCTCAGATAAATAATTTAGGAGTGCTAGCATTATCAACATCATCACCATCATCATCTACCTCATAATCTATATTTTCAATTAAATCATCACTATTTTTTGCTCGTCGTCGTCATCATCATGATCATGATCATATTCATCTAATGAATGATCTTCTTTGGGAAGTGGAACAATTATTTGAGAAGAACTAGCACACAAATTAGCATGCTTGTAATTAGAAAGATATTCACTACTTCTATTATCAAATATTGGTGATACTTGAATAACATATATATATATATATATATATATATATATATATATATATATATACATACGGTGATTGTGAATTAATCTCAAAAACAAAATTTTATGGTTATTTGCCATCTATCAATAAACATGGAGAACAAAAAACAGACTTTAAAATAAATTCGTAACGAATAGAAAAACGTTCAATAATAAGATTACATAAATTTTCTAAAGTAATATTATGATAAGTTGGAAAATTTGGGTTAATCCTCCTTTGTAACATATCCATTTACTTTACCTTCGTGCGAGCATACTATTTTTATTCTACAATCCATGATGGAGAGTTTAAATGTCTAAAGGGATGTGAGAAGCTTTTGGTTGAGGTCTGTGAGAGTTTGAGAATAGTGTGAGCGATTGAGAATACTGTGAGAGAAGTGAGAGGTAGGGAGAGTGGTAGAGATCTGTTATCTTCTGATTGAGAAGCGTGAGGCAGGAAAGAGAGGTTCTCTCGAGATTCTATAAAGACGTTGGGAGAAATGACAATGATCTAAGAAACGTCAATTTAATTGGCCATTTGGTAGTCGTTCACTTGTGTCGCCATCTGAATTGGCATTCTACTAGCCGTTAACCAAAAAAAAAGATATTGGAAGTTCAAGCCAACTCGTCAATTGACATGGCGAAAATTGGCAAAGCTCGCGCCAACTGACTTCGCAAAATTTTGTCGTTAGCTTCTGTCCGTCAAGTGACTTGACGATTTGTTTCATCTCACCAACTAATTTGACAACTTGTTCCTTCATTCACAATTGTTCCAAATTTTCCTCTTTAGCTACTATTATTTAAAATATTCTCCCCTAAAAATTTTCACAAATCACAGCGTATTTTTTGTTTTCTATCGAAAACAGCAACAATTTTTTTTTTTTTTTTTGTCTTCCATTCTTTTTCACCCAACAAAAACAGCCATTAAAGTTTTAATAATAGCTTTAACTATAAGAGCCCTACAATCCCAATGGTACAAGGAAAGAATACTTACTAGCATGGCCCCATGCATGCATCTAGACACGTGAAAGCAAAGGAGTAGCCAACGGGTTGAGGAAGAGAATTCTAAGACAGATTGGACTCTCAAATGGTCCTACCAAGGTAGCTTTCATGTGAAGGATCTATGTGCGACCCCCACACACAACTCAATTCTGAGAGGAGTAGGAGTAGGGAGTAGGAGTAGGAGGAAGTTCAATTTTTTTGTCAAAGTCGAGGTCATGCTTTTGCATGTGCAAAAGGCTGACTATGCAGGCTACAAGTCCCACACATTATGGAATGATAAAGGAAAGAAAATGGCACTACATACCAAATTTCTATGGGATAACTTGAAATCTTTGTCAAGACCTATCAATTTGATCTTTGACGGTGCACGCCGATCGACCGACCACTGACCAGCAACTTGATGAAGTCAGATGCAAGTTGAAATATATCAATCGGATCAAGAGGGCGTTTTCATGACTAATGAAATTTGAATTTTGCCGAAGTTATTGCATAACATCGAATCATAAACAAATAATAGCCATCCCTAACTATTTATACTGTAATGTATGTATATGTTACACGTAATTTTTTTTAATATTATTATAAAATGTTCTAAATATTTAAATATACTTTTATTATAATTTATTTTGAATATATTTTACTTTTTATAAAAAGACTAGTCGTCCAAGCTGTACGTATATACTCAAGTAATTAAAAATTAAATAAATTTTAACTAATTGTTTAACTACATTATATTATATAATTATAATCAAACATCTCTTCCAACTCATGTGGTTAATGTGAGAGGCATTCTTTTTTGTTGACAAAGTTTTATTTTCTATAACGTTATTTATTACAAATTTTTTTTAAATTTTTTTACGTAATACTAATTTATTAAATAAATGTTTGAGTATTTATAAACGGTTTAGACGGTCCACTTTTGAACCGTTTTGAAGTCTCATTATAAGAGTAGAGATTTGCATCCGAAAATGTATGACATAACTCAAAAATAATGATCATCCGAATATTATTACTTAGTTGTAACCTGCGTAAAAAATATTATTAAATTGTTTTTTAAATATAAATTTATTATAAATACCGTCCTAATTAGGAATTGAATTCAGCCAACCAAGAAAATAACTCTTACCTTAAACATTTGAGTTAGAATTGTTTAGTTATAAATAATTCATATTAGTTAGTTAAATAATTAATTTTTTTAAATAATTTTAAAGTATTTATAAACGGCTTAGACGATTCAATTTTAAATTATTTTTAAGTCACTTATATATTATTATTATTATTAATTTTAGATCCACGTTTGGAAATTATGGATCATAAATTTTGAATGAGAAATGAACGTGATAGAACCTTTCAGATATTTAGAATACCGACCATTCGTGTTTTTATTTTGTAGGTAAACTTCTGAAGGATTTCTCTTCACAAGATATTCAATAACCTTTTTGGCCGTTATAATGAAAATAAATACTTTTTTCTTGCCGGGATAAATTTTTTTCTCTACTCTTATTCTTAAAAAAAAAAAATTTTCTTTTTTCTTTTTTTCTTTTTTCTTTTATCTTTATCAGTTTTTGTAAGAATTTTTTTTTCTATTTTTTAAAATTTGGTTATAATTTTATTTTCCTTTTTAAAAACCATTTTTTTGTACTTTTCATTTGTTTTCTTCTTTTTTCGATTTTAAACAAATCATTTTCTCTACACCTTTTAACGAATTTTTTATTATTTTTGTATTTTTATTTTTTTACAAAATTTTTTTTTTTCCTTTTTTAAATAAAATCATTTTTCTTCACATTTTTTTTCCCTTCTTTTGTGTTTTAATAAATAATCATTTTGGGGGGTTAGGTTCGTTTCACACTAGCGTCAGTTTGGATTAGGTTCAATATGGTCCAGTCATAACAATTAAATTTATAAGTAAAAAAAATTGTAATCTCCATAGAATTTAAATCATATTCTCTTGAATATTAACATATCATCTTAAACAACTACGCTATAAAAAGTCACAAAAAAGAATAACTATTAAATATATTTAATCATTAATAAAAAATGTTCATAAAATTATATGAACATCATATTCCTGGGATTATTTATACTAGTATATACGCACGTGCGTTGCACGTATTTCATATTACTTGGAAAAAAAATAGTTTATTAAAAGAGCGGACGACAATTTCTTAATTTTATTATAGGTGGAAATATAATATGCAGGAGGATGAAAGTTGGGAGAAATTAAATGACGGGAATAGGAAAGATTTCTCTTATCTCTTGGGTTCATGTGCCTACTTTGCATGCATTCTTTATTAACTTTTGTTTTATTCTCCAAACTACCTACTTTGCATACATGCATATCTTTGTTTTATTAACTATCATTCCCCAAGTTGCCTCATGCATGCATACATACATTTAATACGTATTTAATTACTGTTTTAAATTACTTAGATATCCTTATCAATGTTAATACATATTGAAATGTAATGAAGGGTATTTTTGGAACGAAAAAATTTCACGGTGAAGCCTAGTTTTGGCATTATATAGTAGAATAGATATTACAAAACAAGGAAATATAATATTCCATGGAATATAATTCCAAGGAATATAATTTTTGAGAATATGGAATTCCCGACTATACAATACTCTGTGTAACATGTGTCCATAAGAGAGATAATATTCCTATCTATTGGACACACATAATAAGTAGTTATAACAAACTACAACACTCCCCTTCAGTTTGACAACTCAATATTAAATCTACATCAGTCTATAGCACTACAAAAAACTGTTAAATAGCGACGAAAAATAATCGTTGCTGAGTCAGCGATGAACTTTCGACGAAATTACGACTAATTTATTTATGTAAATAAATTATATTATTTTTTGTCAATAGGCCATCGTTAATCTGTCGTTGTTCGGACATATGATATATCGAAGGAGAAGAACTTTCAGATGAGAGCGTCTCTCAGTGGACCATCAACGATTTTTCAGCATATGGGATGTTATCTGGGTGGAGTACTCATGGTACTTTGTCTTCTCTGATATGTATGAAAAAGAGTAAGGCATTTCGTCTCCAGAACGGAGGAAAAGCATATTTGTTACCCTCAGTTCCTTTTTGTATCTCATCCGTGGAGAACAGAGATACCTTTAGAGCTGGTAAACAGGAACTATCTCCTCCCCCGTTGAGACTGACAGGATAGGAAGTTTGGAAAGAGGTAGATGGATTGCCGACTGTGATGGAAGATCCGATATCGGACGATCACTTTGAAGGGTTTGAACGTAGGCATAATTGGACGAAGCGGAGTATCTTTTGGGAATTACCTTTTTGGAAGGACAATCTCATAAGGCACAATCTTGATGTCATGCATATCGAAAAGAATGTATTCGACAACATCTTCAATACGGTGATAAATATCAAGGAAAAAATGAAAGACATTGTCAAAGCAAGAAAGGACTTGGAAATTATTTGTAGGCATTCAGATTTGCACCTAAAACGAAGTAGCAACGGCAATTGGGTCAAGCCTCCAGCGTCGTTTATATTGAGTAGGGAGGATAAATTGATAATATGCAACTGGATTTCAAAGTTGAGATTTTATGACGGCTACGTGTCAAATCTGGCAAGATGTATTGATCTCAACAAACGCAAGCTGACAGGGATGAAGAGTCATGATTGCCATGTGTTTATGGAGAGGTTACTGCCTATTATTCTGAGAGAGATGTTGCCTCATCAAGTTTGGACTCCGTTAGACGAATTATCTAAATTCTTTAGAGCTTTGTGTTCATGCAAGTTGACGGTTCAACATATAATAGAACTTGAGGAGAAGATTGTATTGACATTGTGTAAGTTAGAAAGGGTGCTTCCTCCCGAGTTTTTTAATAGTATGGAGCATTTGCCGATTCATCTTGCATACGAAGCACGCGTCGGTGCTCACATCCATTATCGATGGATGCATCCCTTTGAGAAGGTATAAATTATTTATACTAATAATTTATTTATTCAAATAATTCTAAGATTCAATATATTATCTATAGGTATCTACATCACCTGAAGAAGAAGGTTGGCAATAAGGCTAATATAGATGCTTCGATATGCGAAGCATATATCATTGAGCAGGTTTCAAACTTTTGCTCCTTCTACTTTGATACTCATGTCAGAACATATCACAATAGAACCCCAAGGAATGATGATGGTGGGGTTAATGTTCCGAATAGTGTAATTCACACTATCTTTAATATGGAAGGGAAGCCTACAAGTGCTACTAAAGTACGTTAGTTGGAAGATGATGAGTTTGAAGCCGCTCATTCATATATATTATTAAATAGTGGTATAAAAGAGATTGACATAGAAGATTTATCTTATATAGAAGAGAACTCTGATATGGAGGTATCAAGCAAAAAAATAAGAATTGGAAGATGAAGGTGATAGTGATAGTGGAAGTGAAAATAAAAATAAAGAAGTAAAAGATGAAGACGATTCGAAAAATGATTCGAAAGACGATGACGATTCAGAAGATGAAGAAGATTAGTACGTACATAGATACATATGCATTAGCTTAGATATTTATTTAATTATTTCATCATCACATTAGTATTTACTTATTTTACCATACCATGCATTACTTTATGATTATCTGTTTAATGAGACCATTTTTTTATTTGCTGCAGATTTACCTATAGTATGGTGGGACGAGGACGAGGACGACGATAAGTTCAGAGAGGTTCATCTTCTCAACATCCTCCGTCCACTATGCCGGCTATCCTAGATTCTCGAACACAACCTGAGAACGAGTTCGTAGATGTGGCGGATGATTTATCCCCGCTATATACTCGTTCTTCAGTAGGAGGAGCTACTCCATCTACCGTATTGCCATCATCTGCTACCCCTTCTTCTACTCCAGCAACTACCGGTACTACTATATCGGCTACTCCACTAGTTTCTCCCATATGAGCAAATCCATTTCCAGGGCTTCTTGTGGAAAATGGAGTATATGTCTGCCGCCCTGGATTTGCAGACCCCCCTACTCTACCAGAACAGCCAGCCAATATCTCTCTTCTCGAGCTATGGGTCGATGGAGCAATGTAAGCATTTATTTGTTAATTTACACATTTATTTTATATTTTTTCTAATTGTATATTGTCTACTTATTTTATATTCTTTTCGATCAAGGCTGAAAATGATCTGGGGGATATCATGCGGGGCTACTTTGATGGCCCTTATATCAACTTTAGTGACATCACGCTTGATCGACGATTCGCTTGGCTGGAGAAGCTCGGGGTATGTATATAAATTTTATTTATAATATTTTTTATTACAATGATACAAAATATTTTTCTAATTTGCAAAGGTTGTACTGGTGGTCGGATCATAGAGATAGTGATAACCGAAAGTGCTACAAGACCGTCGCCAGCAAGAGGTTGAGAGATATAATCAATGACTAGAAGACGCTTGCGTTACTTAGACCAGATCATCACAAGGAGTGGCTGATGGCAGAGTACTGGGAGCAGATGAAGAAGAAGATAGACACCCCGACCTACAAGGCCAAATGCGAGAAGGCGAGGGCTGCTCGTGCTAAGGGTGGTCTCCATACTGGTGGATTTATTCCGACCGTCGAGCATTTTCGACGGATGGTTAGTATTAAAAAATTTTGCTAGATCGATGTTTTATAATTCTAATTTTTATTATTATTTATTAATTTCTTAATTTTTACAATGCGACGAGGCCGTCAGAGCCGGGAAAGACCCCAAGGCCGTCGACTTCCCAGCAATTTTTTAGTGGACCCAAAAAAAAAGAATGATGGAAAGCTCGTAGATGAGCGGGCCGTCAAAGCATATGTAAGTTATCTTTTTAAAATTTTGTCAATTTAATTAGATTATTTTTATAATTTAATTAGATTCTATGTTTCTAGGTCAAAACAGTCAAAATATGTCAACTCTAGGTCAAACAGTCAAACTATGACATTTCTTAGTTTTTAGGTTAACTTTTTATCAATTCTAATTGTTTATGAAGTTATATTAGATTATACTAAGATTATAAAAGCTAAGAAAAGAGAAAAACTTATCTATCACATGTAAATTAATCGATAAGGGTGATTACTATTTCATTCAATTTCAAAAATACTAAGAATCAAATAGGTTTAGAGTTAAGAAATGGTTCGATACCGATTCCAGTTTTGATACTTTGTGTAACCTTAGTATCCTGAAATTCTTGCTTAAATGTTGTTATTAGGTTAATTTATGGCTATTAGAAATTTTAACAATTTTTGGTTAATTAAAAACTAGTAACAGTAATTTTTTAGAGCTTTCATGAATTTATTTTAGTGACTAACATAATTAAAAAAGTTTCAAACTTTTATTTTAGGTTCTAAATAATCAAATATATTTTTTTAAAATTTTTTGAGAATTGTTTGAGTATTTTTAGTATTTATTGGTAGTTATTTAGGCTAATAACTAATTTTTTAGGACTTCTAGAATTTATTGTGCAAGACAAGAAAAATAGAATGGACCCACATAAATTTTTAGGGTTTATAATATTATTATATATTTTCTGAAATTATTTCAAAATTTTTGAAATATTTTAATATTTATTTTTAGTTAAATAGGTAAAACTAATTTTTAGAGCTTCTCCTAATTATAGTAGGAAATCTATGAACATAAAATTGTCCCAAGTATTTTTCTAGGGTTTTTGAGTTTAAAATATATTTTTTATAATTTTACAAAATTTTTATGATTATTTTTAATATTTATTTTGAGTTATTTAGGTTTAAAATGACTTAAATAATATTTTGATATAGGCAAATCAAAAATAAATAATATAAAAAAAACTATCCAATCAGATTCTGACACGTGTCAGTCTATAACTTTTTATTCAGCAGCATGTCAGCCAACAACTATATATATATATATATATATATATATATATATATATATATATATATATATATATATATATATATATATAATATAATATAATAACCTTAAATATTCTATTATTTTATAGAGAGAGAGAGATTTGAGGGGATGTTATATACGGTTTACTTCATCTTCCAGAAGCCATTACTCCTAACTCCGTACTCGAAACATGGTCCAGTTTTTTGCACTAGAATTCTATTGAGGTTAGTTTTCTGAATATATAAATTGTTTTACGAAATTATGAATATTAAATTCTAAAAAAATTCGTATAGCACAATATGTCCAAAAATAGATGCGTCTCGGTTATTTTACGATTTTAGGAGAACCAGGAATCAGAATCATGAACCGTTTGAAATTTCGGAAAGACAATATCGAGATCATTGACATATATTTTTTTCAGAATTTAATACAAGATATTTCAGTGCTATTAATTCTATAGAACTTTTAGATTAATAATCAACCACCGTTGCACAATGCGATTTTGTATGTGCAATAATTTTCAAACGAAATTCAATCCGGATGAGCCATAAATTCTAGCATATTTGTGACTCTAAAATCTACAAGAAACCATGCATGAAAGTTGAGTTTGTATCAGTTGACTTTTCGGTCAATATATTGCCTCGATTTGCGTGCTATTAGTTTCGAGTGAATAAAATTTAGTTTCTTTGGACAAAATTTAGGAATTAACCTAAAAAACAGAATAATAGAATTAAAATAGGATTTTAGAATAATTATTCCAGAATTAAATAAATTAAAATAAAATATCTTTTGACATCGCAATTTCGTAATACATAGGCTATTTGGACTTGGGCTTGGATTCCGACTCGTACCAGCTAAGGACCACATGCGAGTACATTCTCTGATAGTTTTTATTATTTGATATTTTCTATGATGCATGTTTATAATATTGTTTTACCTGATTTCTGACACGATGGATACACGAATTGGTATTGTATGGATTAATTTTTGTGAGACACATATTTTCAGGCCTATTGACTTTTTTTCTGGACTAATGAATTACTAGACTAATGAATTACTGGACTAATATATTTTTTGGCCTGTTGACATCTTCTAGACTATTAAGATTATTCATGTCTGGACTTGGATCCATGAGTACTAGTCGGGCGAAGAAATACCTAGGAGATGTGTGAACTTCCCTTTCAATCCTATGGTCTTTCTGGAATAGTAGCAGCCACACACGACATGTATGGTTTGTCAGATATTATCCCCTAGTCGTTCACATGTCAACTTGGTATTTCAAAACACTAGCTAGATACAGTCATTCTGGATTAATCTATACTTGCTGATTGTACACTTGCATGACAGGTTCCCTAGTTCACATATATGTCTGTCTATACATGCTTCTCTGTTCTTCTTTTTTGTCTTTCATTATTTCTTTATTTAAATGTTCCTCTATGATGTACCATATTCTATTATTATATGCTCATCAAGTATTTTATAACTATTTACTGTTGATAGTACTTGTTAATTAACTGGAACTGCTATTGGGTTATACTCGTTCCATCCTGACTGGATAAACAATTTTAGGTGACTTGCTATCTTGCTCATAGGATTTTGTTCTAGATCAAGATGCTTATGGAGGCCAATATTAGAATTTAGATAGTTTAGTAAGTTCTTTGGATTTGATGTTTAGCGAATTTATTCTCGAGTTATGATTTAATTGTAAATTGAGAATCTTATAAAGCTATGTAAATATTATGAATGAGTAATAGATTTGAACTTGTGATTAAATATTATCTATTTGGATTGATGGACCATTGTTATCATAGACAGCGTACTACCGCCGATGCTGCGACATAGGCTGGGCTTGCCCACGTACTCGTATCCAAAAAGTAGGTGCGGGTCGTGACACTTTGAACCTTGGTTAAATTATATAATATAATTTCTAGTATCTAATATGATATCTAGCAAAAATCAAATATAGCATATATTACTCTAAAATTCTTAACTTTAAATATATTTATATAAATAACTACAAAAGGCGTATGTGACATTAGAGGGGGGCGCTGAGAGCAGTACGCTGACTCAGAGAAACGATCGGTGGTTACAAGTTGTCGGGAGAGGAAAATGCGACAGCGTATACGGTACCAGATTGTTGGCATCCCAACCGTCGGTTCTTTTCAGAGCTTCTCTGACAGCTACTCCAGTTCCATCAGTGCCTGTCTCCGGCGTTCCTTCTAGTACAATATCTCTGGAATAGCTCATGACGACTGTGCATGAGCTACATGGGTTGGTCCGACAGTTAATAGACACGCATGATGCTCTAGCACCTGCTCCTCCGACGTCTACTACGACAGCTCCTCCAACTACTCTGACGGCTCCAGCTCCTCTGACGGCATCGATGGGTCCTCCAGCTCCTTTGATGACTCCTGCCACTGCTCCATCTGCTGTTGCTCCCGATGATCTACAGAATATCATCGCTATGGTTGTGGCGAAGTACATGGCTAGCCGACAGCCGCCGCCGCCACCTTCTCCTCTACCGTCGACTTGATAGATTTTGAGTTTATTGTATTTTTTTGAGTTTGTTGTACTTTTCTTACTTAATTGTATTTATTTGACTTGATTGTATTTATTTGACTTTTTGGAATTGTATAATACCGTCATATTTTTGGACTTGAATTGTATAACACCGTCTCCGCCTCCACCGTTGTATTTTTTGAGTTTGTGATATGTTTGGATTACTTTACTTTATTAGTTCATTGTATATATAACATTTGGACATGTTTGTGTGGGTTTTCATAGTTTGTGTGAAATTTACTTGTGTGGAATTTATTTGTGTGAAATTTACTTGTGTCAAATTTACTTGTGTTAAAATTGGTGAATGTATAACAGGTATATGCTCAACAGAAATTAGTTTCTGAAAACAAATTATCTTTAGCGACGGACTAGCAATATGCTAGCGACGAAAAATCTAGAAAATCTCAGGTCAGCGATGGATTTTCGACGGACAATCTTAGGTCAACGACTACCTAGAGATTCCGTCGCAAAAATGTCACAGACACACAAATGTACCAAACATGTATCAGGGTCCGTCGATAAAATTCGTTGCTAATCTGTCACTGGGAGTGACGACTTAGCGACGGATTAGCTATGAACTATGTGAGCCCAGAATGTGCAAAACCTTCTAAAAAATTGGACAATTTTTAGGCTCACATAATTCGTCGCTATTATGTCGGTAAGTAATCAAAAAGTTTAGCAACAAAAATTGTATGTCACTAATATGTCGCTGAAATTATGCCGCTTATTCCGTCTTTAAGTCATCGCTTGAGCGACGGATTAGCGACAAAAAATCTGTAGCGACGTTAATATTTCAGACCGAAGAATTCCGTCGCTATTTGAAAATAGCGATGAAAAATTACATTTTAGCGACGGATAATTTTGTCGCTAAAATAGTGTATTTTTGTAGTGTAGGAATGATCACCCTTAGTTTTCAAGGTTGATCAACATCATTCTTGGAGGTAATAGATTAACGCTAACTTATGGGGATATACATAGATAGATTTTACGAAAATCATGGTTCAGAAAATCCAGTAAATTTTTTTTGTAATTTAAGAGAAAAAGTGAGTCAATATCGTATATGACTTCAGGAAATAACTAGAATTATGACCAACCCAATATGGATACCTTGTTAAAACCTTCTTAGAGTGCTAAAAATCTAGTAAAAAAATATTCTTATATTAGAAGGAAAAAAGTACATTAAGGTTAAAAGAGTATTCTTCCGGGTACACCCCGTGATTAATTCCTATATTATTCCAAACAACGAACATTTAAATGTAGAGGGCCTCCGTAATTTGATGTCATGAACGATCTTTTAAAAAGTAAACTTTGGCAGAACTTTGTGAACATGTTGTCAAAGTTGTCATGGGATCAGATTTGCTTGACTTCAATATTTTGTTACTATTGCTAGCGATAACTTATTAAAGTTTAACTTGTTAGAGAGTAGCATTTTGTAATAAAGATGGAAGTTCAAGTTTCCAGTTTCTACTACACCCATGATACCTCATAATTTAAAATTATATCTTGAAATAGTAGAAGAAACACATGTCAAAATTGTCATCTCTGTAGATTCACTCGTTGTTTGTTACCATTGATGTACAATACAAATATTTTCCAACACAATGTAAGAGGTATTATTCAGCAACTTAGCTAAATAGAGAAACTGGGCTATATATGATTATTCAAACAAAATTTTAGAGTTGTGGACATATATAGTTCATAATAAAGTTATACTTATTATTTTTTTATATAAAGTTAATTTACTAGAAAACTAGTTAAGGGTGTAGTGAGGCTAAAATAGTTTTAAGATACATCCCTTATTAATTTGTACAAAGATGGAGCAAGAATTGAAGAAAAAAGTGGGAAATTATCTTATTTAATTGATTAGTGCTTCTAGGCGTAGGAAACATAGAGAACAGTACAGAACATTATCTTCCCCTCGGCCCCCCTTTGGCAATGATGATACCAAAATCAATCACTATATTTTGTAGTGTGCGATTATGTTTGTAGTGTGCGATTATGTCTTAGCATTTGCTTTATGTGGGTTCATATTTTTTTGTTATATCCTACAAATACTATATTTGTTAAGAACATATACTACACTTAAGAACAAAACTTAGATGATTGCCACTTATGTATGCTAGAATGAATTTCAGGTAGTGCTTTATGCCACCCATATTATGGGTTAAAGAGTGAAAGCTTATTTGCTTAAACTTACAATTAAGAAAATAAAATCCTATATGAAATTTAGAATACATGAAGTACTAATTACTAAGTATATGAAATATCAAAGTCACACAATAAACACAAAATAAAAGTATCCATACAGTTAAGATAAGATGAAAACAAAGAATATAATTGATAACATATATAAATATATGTATCCATACAGTTAAAATAGATGTTACATTCCACATTAAAATACAGTACATGGATAGAGTTCTAAATAGATTTTATTTTATTTTAAATACTCTTCTAAAAATTCATCTTCTTCATTTTTCTCGTCCTCCTCTTCCTCTTCCTCCTCATATTCACTTTCATCTACTTTGTCTTTCTTTTCGAATAATTCTACCACTTCTACATGATTAGACATGTAATGAGGAACTTTCGTTGAGTCCACATCTACAATATTTGTTATAATAGGTAGCTCATCCTCCTGATGAGCTAGTTTATTAAGGTCGAAGGTATTTTTAGATTTTGTCTTACATACTGCCTACCAGTCCGACCTCGTTATTCTCCATTTAAGATAAGTTATGAAGTATACGAGCTGAGCCTGACTTGATAGGACAAATAGTTCAAAGCATTAATATCGACGTCGATAGTTTATATCCACAAGACCATGCTTGTCTATTTTCTAACCTTGATCTTGGATCAGATTGAACCAATCACACCTGAATAGCATGATCATTGCAGAATCTGTTCCATAATTATATGTGTCACTACCACATTCCGAAAACAGGAGTATTTTCGACTTTTTACAATATTTAATATTATGTTATTTACAATTAATTAATTGCATGAATAGTATATATTTAAATTTAATAACTGTGTGATGTGTACTTTAATATATATTATATTATAGACAGTGTTCATTTGTGTTTGTGATGGTAGACTTGACCTAGAAGCCAGTAGATGAGCACCTGTCAGAATTATGGAATTTTGAGGTTAATTGTTTCATCTAGAATTTAATATTTGGAGATTGTAATTAATTACTGTATTTTATTTAATATTTTTGCGCATTGCCTTTGCTTCGATATTTGGAGCACTATCCAGACTTTTGTCTTCCAACAAATTTCACAATCTTGCCCTAGACATGCCCGCCTTCCATTCTGCTATTTTTGCAACTCATAATTATGCTCTCTGTGCATTATTTCTGGCCGCGCAAAAATCGTCGCGGACGTTATTTAATAAATCCATATTTTGTATCGTGGTGCGTTCCAATCGAAAATTGGAGGTGATCTTGACCTATTTTTCATGTGGCCCAAATTAGGGTAATATTCTGTTCTGAGTCTTCTTCATTATTGGTATTGATGACCTGACCTGATTTTGGCTCCATGTACTCCTAATTAATTGTTGAACACAACTTGCATTTATTTCTATTTAAATTGAGGATACTATTTTATCTGATTCTAAAATCCCAATTTAATTTCAGTGCCCTATAAATTGAGCCCATACCGATCATACAGCGCCCCCTGACCCTACAAAATACCGGACCCCGAATCGCCCGCCAAATTCTCGTTATTTCATGTAGTTGTGCAATTTCCCAAATTTAAGGGGGCTAAATTGCAAATTTACATTTTAAGGCCTCACCCAATTGTTTGAACAATGAGGGAACCCAATATTTTTAATTAAACTCTCACCCTCATTTCCTACATGAATTAAATTTCCTTCATGTTTAATCTGGACCCCTCATTCTAGGGGTCAAATCCTCACCCTCCATCACACCATCTCTCTCCCTATTTAATATCTTGTACCCTCAAACCCTAATCCCAAGAAACCTAGGTTTTCCCCCACCTCTCTCTCTCCTCCATCCTCAACACCAAACCGTAGCCTCCTTCTTTTTCTTTTTCTCTTTTCCTTTCTTTTTCTTCCTTTCTCCTTCTCTTTCCTTCCTTTTTCTTCTTCTTCTTTTGTTTTTGATTTTTGAATTCAAATAAATTCATATAGGGGGGAACACTGTTCATCCCCCCTTACTGTGCATCCGACCGGCGGCCCTCCGATCTACTCTCCGGCGTGGTCAGCAACCCGGCGGCCGAGTTCTCCGGCCCGAGCCCTCCTACTCCGGCGCCGGCGGAACCTACTGCTCTCCCTCTGCTCTCGTTCACCCGGCCGACTGAGCCCGCGCTCCGGCGGCCAAGCCCGGCCGCTACCTGCTGCTCGATCCCCCTGCACCCGGCCGACCTGTCTCGACGCGCCCGGCGGACCTCTGCCGACCCCTTACTGTGCATCCCTCCGGCGGCCAGGCCGAACCCATCCTCCCACTGCTCCTCCTCCTATCCCTACATCTCCACCGGCCGCTGCTTCCACCATTCACCACCACCACCATCAACACCACTCACTCCACCACCCAACTCCTCCCTGTGTACAGCACTCCGACCTGCTGCGACTCCGGCACCCCCTGCTGCTCTTCTTCCCGGCAGCGCAGCACTCCACCTCTCCGACCGCAGCCGGCCAGCCACACCGGCGGAGCACCCCTACTCCGGCGGTTCAGCCAGTAAGTTTTCCTTATTCTCCCTCTTCCTTCTCTTTATATCTATATATATATATATATATGTATATATACATATGTATATACATGAGTATATATATATATATGTATATGTATTTGTAGGTATTTTATTAATGTATGTATTTAATTGGTGTATGATTATATATATATATACTACGTATATGTCTAGTATATTCTGAAATCTATTAGTAATGTATATATATATAGTTAATGTAAGAATTTGCATATATTTAATTTAGTGTATGAGTGTATTAGTGTATATATGTTTTATAAATGTATATACGCGTATATGTGTATATAAATACGTATACGTGTATTGTGTGTTAATGTATATATAATTTAATAAATGTATAAGTATATATCAAATTAATGTATGTAAGTATGTATTATGTAGGTATAAATGTGTATGCGTATATGTATATAAATAATAGTATTATCTAATTAATGTTTTAAATACATAAATATGTATAGCATTTATTAATTAATATTTAAACACCTAATGTATAGTATATATAATGTATGTATATTAGTATAATTAATGTGAAAATTTGTATATGTATTTAATTTAATTTGTATATATATATGTATATATATACATTGGTTTATTTTATGACTTTTATTTAATAAAAGTATATGCTAGTATAAATTTATTTTGGTGCATTAGTATTAGTATATTAAATGATTATGTTGATTATATATATGTATAAACATACTTTGGTATAAAACGTATATTTGGTATATATATTTTAGATATATATGTATTATGTTAAATTCTTTAGCGTGTATACAAATATAAATATGTATTGTATTCCTTTCTATGAACTATGTTTATATAGGTATACATACAAAGTATTATTTATTATGTTCATATATATATATCTATAAAAATATAGTATAATTTCTCTAATTGCATATAATATACGTACTATTTTGGTATATGTACAAACATATAAATGTATGTATTTGGAAAAGTATATATTAAATTAATACTTTTTGGTATAAATATGTGTACCTATATATATAGATATACGTGTATAAACATATTTTTGGTATGAAAATTTATACAGTATAAAACTGTATTGATATATACATACGTACTTGTAAAACATATTTGGTATAAGTAAACAAATGTATATTTCACTAGTACATATATATGTATACATGTATATTTTGTATATGTATTTAATTTGAGATATGTTTATATGCACATACAGGTATTAGTTTTATTTAAAGTGTATATATTTTACTTACATCTATTATTGTAATTAAGGGATATTAATATATAGTTGGCCTATCTAGTAGATGACCCCTACCGTACCTAGCATAGCCCTGAGGCCAGTATAATTCTTCTATGTGTTAGGATAGCATCTGATACAAGTGTTGTAATTGTGATATGTTTATAGGACTGTTGGTTCACCCAGGGGATACTCTGGAACAGGACATCCATAATTACCAGCTAAGGACCCAAGGCAAGTACATTCTCTGATAATTTCCAATTCTTTGATAATTTTTATAAGTTCAACAATCATAAAATGTTACAACTGAATCTTTAACACTGTGCTACACGGACTAGTATAGCTTGGATCTGCAGTCATGAGATGTTACCTTGATTATCGTATTGACATTATACACGACATTGACATTAATATTGACATTGATATTAGACATTGATATTAGACATTGATATTAGACATTGTACATGATAGACTTGACTTGCTCGTGTATCGTGACGTGTCATGATTGGATCCACAGTACTAGTTGGGGGCGGAGAAATTGCTAGTGAGAGATGTGATCAAATACCCATTGTATAATTAAATATTATTGGTGTTAATCATACCCCCACGTATGATTAGCCAGACTGTAGCAATCGTACATGTTCCCAAGCCGATCACATTTTGAAACTACTATTTCAAAACACGTAGAATAGATTACAGTTCCCTATTTTAAATCATATACTACATCACCCGTATATGATACTGCTCCTTGTTTCTTTTCATTTTCATACATGCACTGACTGTATCATACTGCCTATTGCCTGTCTCTTTACATTGCCTGTTTCTCTTAAATTATCATTGCATTTATTTCACTGTCTTCTCAGTAGCTAGCATGACATATTTTATTGTATTATAGATATTATCAATTAATGGAACTGTTATTTGAGAGTGTTGCTTTGCTCCTTCCTGACTGGAAATATTTTTCCAGATTATGCCTTAGAGGACCGCTGTCCGACACGTTATGGACCATATGGTGAGTAGCTGCAGACTTGGTAATTTGGTTGTGATTCCGAGAGATCTAGTCGGAATTTCTAATCTTCTAGTTAGTTTCTTTCCGTAGTTTATTTGGTACCGGATTTGTCTCCGGCATTTTTGTTGAGACTTGGATTGTTGAGTTAGATTATTAGTTGTTGACTTGTGTTGTATTTAAATTTTTGTTGGATATCTTATCGTGCTGTCGTCCTGTGATTGAGTATGTGTTTATTTTATTGTGTCATCCGTGCCTCCTTATGGAGATTGGATGTTTCATGAGATTGATTAGATAGATTATTGACCTAGACAGTGTTCTACCGCCGATGCTGCAGCGTAGGCTGGACGTACCCACGCACTCGTGCCCCTAAACTGGGTGCGGGTCTTGACAATATGTCAACTCCATAATCTCCCATAAGATGCTATATAAATCATTGCCTGGATCGACATCTTTGTAGCTCGAAGATCTGATACACAAATAACTATTTTTCGTATAATCAAGATCCAAGAAGTTCTCTTATCGGGGCTTTTGTTGACTTGAACCTAAATCTATTCACACATTAGCTTGGCCAGATTTGCATAAATTGGTCCCTTGACTAGAGTTCTAATAGACTCATTCTCGAGTATTGTGTGGGGATGATCGACCTAAATACCAAGAAAACAATATTAAGTTCAATATTATGTTAATTATTGTGCATAGTGAATACACAAAAAGATTCTTATATATGCACTCAACCAAGAAGGAAAATAAAGTCTTATTTTATGTTCTACTTCTTCATCTATTTTGTATGGTCTCATCGATCTTACCTCATTATTAAATGTGCTAAAAAATAATAAAATATTGCCCGATTAGTGTAACAATATTAGCGTATACTATTACATTAAGATAACTCAAACATTAATGTATTAATTACTTACCCCTCTAGCTTCTCGACTTTATCCTCATCGTAGTTGAGTAATATATACAACTGAGCAGCCCTCAGCTCATCGTCATTCAGATATCTCTTATTCATTTTGCCCAAAGGCTTACAAAAAGCATTAAATACTTTCAGTATTGCATCATTAGATTCCTGATATTCGTCGTCGTTTCATGGAACTCTTGTTCTATTAGTAGCAACATACGGCTTGAAATACATCGAGCAAAAAATTATAATCTCTTCAAGAACATAGGCTTTACAAATAGAACCCTCAACTCGTGCCTTATGTTTCACCTTTCTCTTTAGGTGGTTTAGTTGACGCTCGAACGGGTACATCCACCGATAACCAACAGGCCTACCATTGCGTGCCTCGTAAGAAAGATGAATTAATGAATGCTCTATGGAGTCAAAGAATCCAGGAGGGAACACTCTTTCAAGCTTGCACAATATTACCACAATATTTTTTTCTTGATTTTCTTAATGATCAACTTTGTAGAACAAAGATCCTTCAAAGAATATGCTAACCTCAGTCAATGGATCCCAAACTACCTGCGATAATTATTTCCAAAATATAATTGGAATTAACCTTTCCATGAATACATGACAGTCTGGCTCTTCATACCCATCAGTTTGTTCTCCTTCAGGTCGATGTATCTTCTCAAATTTAATACGTATTTGTTTGGAAATTTTAGCCCAGGAATCCACCTACAAAGTCTCCATTTATTCTCCTTGTCTAGTAAAAATATTGCCTTAGGATTCTTATACTTCCTATTCCCTTCCTCTATCAAATGCAATGCAGGGTATTTGCATATTTCTTTCAAGTCCAACCTGGGCTTGGAATTATCTTTCGTCTTTTTCTTTACGTCCATCACAATATTAATTATGTTGTCAAACGTATTCTTCTCGATATGCATGACATCAAGGCTATGTCTGATAAAATTGGTGCTCCAATATGGCAGATCCCAGAATATACTACTCTTCGTCTAGTTATGAGTGTAACCAAATCTATCACCCAGAATATTGCCTTAGTACGTTCCATATAATACGGACATGAGAGACGACCATGAGTGCTCCATCCTGATAACATGCCATAAGCCAAAAAGTCGTTGATGGTCCATATAATTGCTGTCCTCATCTAAAAATTCTACTTTTTTGAAACATCTTACGTATTGGCGCCTACTTACCACAGCTGATTCAACTTATCTATCAACAGTTGAAAGTACACATCGATGTTCCTCTTCATATTGTTTGGAACCAAAATAATAATGGTTAAGAACATAACTAGATTCTTTATGCACATCCAAGACAGTAGGTTATACGGGGTGACGATCAGAGGCCAACACGAATACTGAGAGCCCAAAAGTCCGAATGGGGTAAAACCATCAGCGGAGAGCCCCAATCTTACATTACGCGGATCCAAAGCAAAATACAAATACTCTCGATCAAAGTGCTTCTATGCTTCTCCATCGGATGGGTGATCCAACACTCCTTCAATTTATTCTCGACTGTGCCAACTCATATTTTTGGTAGTCTCCTTCACCATAAACAACCTCTAACACCGTGGTATAAAAGGCAAGTAGTACATCAAATTGGTCAACTTTCTTGTACCAATAGACCTTCCTGTACCAGTTACCTTATAGCGATCAACCCCACAAAATCTGCACACATCTTTATCCTTGTCGTCTTTGTAGTACAATATGCACCCATTGCAATATTCATCAATTTTTTTGTATCCCATCTAGAGTGATCTAACCACCCTCTTAGACTGGTAGAAGTTTTTAGGTAACTTAGCACCCTTCGACAAGATCTCTATAATTAATTTTATTAGTCGGTTGTAGCATTCTTAGACATATTAAAATGGGACATGATGCTCAAGAGTCTTGTAACTACCTCCAACTGTGAATGATCCTCACAACCAAGATATACTAGAGTTCTTGCATTCTCCAGTAGCATCAACATTCGGTGCCTCCTCAGCTGCATCATGATTGTCCGGATCAAAACTAGGCCCGGCAGCGTCGAAAACCATGTTCATGCATCCATCGTCATAATCAGCGTGGTCATGGACACCCATATACGGCTCCACATAATGCTTTACATAAGGCTTCAGCTCCGATGCTAAAGACACAAGTTCTCCGTATGAGGTCCACTGATAGTAATTCGATATGGAACTTCTCGAGTATAAATAATATATCACATCCACTTCTGAGTGATATTTCAAGTTACGATATCTCACACACGGACACTTAGATTTGGTACTGTTAATGTACTGAGGGAACACCTTGGCGAACTGTAGAAACTGTTCCACCCCCTGTATGAATTTATCTTGCACACCGTATATGTCATCAAGATGATGGTTGTACATCCATGAATGATGATGCATATAGTAATTCAGATCTATTTCTAGATATTTCTGAAAAGATAAATAGACATCGTTCAAGTATATTATCTAAAAGGATGCAAAGATGGATATACATGTTCATCAAAGTAATTAACAACTCTTATTGATGCGTGAGTATTCGAGTTGTGATGCATGAGTATCCATATCATGGTTCATGAGTATCATATGGATATCATATACCATGGTACATAATCTCACATTAATACTCACTTGTATCTTGACACTATGATACAAATTCAAATACCCATGACACTAACTATACTTGACCCTTGTATCTTGGTACCAACATACACTCTAGGCTACTTACCCTTGACACTCAAAACATATTTATACCAACTTCTATAACTGTATATTTCTATTCCCTTATATATGTATCTATCCATATAAATTATTAATCCTCACTAGCTCACTCATCCCTCACTCAAACAAATATACATACACACCTCTCACTTTGACACTCTCATACATTTGACACACACACACACACACACACAAGGTACTACTATCACCCTCATTTTTTTAATCAAGGGTAGTTTGGTAATTGACGTAGGTATTTTAATTTTAGGAGTTATTATATTTAAATATTGCGCATGTGATTTATTGTTTGTTGTATTATTTAATTATTGTTAGATATAGTATTTATTTTGAACTTGTGTAGTGGACCTCACTAGTTTAGTTAGATGCATGGATCCAACATTATAAGTTGGTTTAGATTGAGCCCATAATTAGGCCCATAGTTTAGGAGGATGAATTAATTAGTAAAACCATTAGACTAGAATCTTCACTAATTAATTAATTTCTTCATGAGAGGCCCCAAGGAGTGTTTTAGATATTTTATATTGCTTGGAAGAGGGGTTTATGACCAGCCATTAAAGGAGGAGAGAGAGTGTCTCTCTTATTTTATTTTTTATTTGCAATAGATCTAGATTTTCCCCCTTTCTAAATATCTTCATTCCCTCACCATTTCTCACCAAATTTCTACCCAAATTCAATCCTTATTCTTCAATTGAGGCTACTACACCAAGGATCTACAAGAAGAAAGCAAGGATCAAGAAGGAGGAGGCCAAGATCAACAAGGAGGAGCTACTTTCCAATTTTGGAGATTTTTTATTGGGAATCCATCTCCCAATAGGTATATTTTAGTTTTCTCTCTTTAATTAGATTCTAAATATGAGATTTAACCATAAAAAACTACCCCACATACATAGGATATCCATAATAATTGGTTTTAGGTTCATAGGAGGCCTATGGAGGAAGTTATGTGTATTTTTGTGTCAATTTTGGGGAAATTCTGACATTGGCACATGTTGTGTTTGTCAATTAGTTAATTAGACCAAATTGACATGTGTTTAATTATTTGTGGCTAGTGTCGTATCCATAATTGGATACGTGTAAGCCATATCCCAATAAAATGGAGATACAAGTTGATTTAAGGACTTTTCCTCCGACATGGGACTTTGTGCATGTCATATTTTGACACGGACACGTAGTTGATTCTATTATGGTTCATATATTTCATAATTAGTAATCTAGACTTGCTCGTGTCCTTCGAGATGCGTTTGGTGGTGTGGTAGAGCCGTATCGGAAGTGTATCATAGAGTGAGTGTGATACGGGTGCGGTGCACTCCACGTATTTGGTTCTTGTCCTCATTTCTATGTGTGCTTGTGTATATATATATATATATATATATATATATATATATATATAAGTTATATTATATGATATGTATAAGTATATAAGTGTGTATTATGTCATATAACTATATGTGTGTATATATATATATATATATATATATATATATATATATATATATATATATATAGTGTATTGATATATCTATATTGGTATGTATACATGTATGAGTCTATATATATATATATATATATACATATATATATATGTGTGTGGTTGTATACATATATGTATAGTTGAGGAGAGTGTATATTTATAGAGAGAGATTGATATAGATATATATATATATATATATATATATATATATATATATATATATATATATATATATATATATATATATATATATATATATAAAATATGTCACGCCCCAGTCCCAAAATACGTAGGACTAGGAATACATAACACGCCAGCCGTATGTATACGAACTCCAATATATGGAAACCATATACACACGTACGCTGTACATGAATATCCAATTCACAGTGGTAATATACTGTCACAATAAGTCACACGCAATCTATATCTCATCCACAACACAAGTAATAGATAAAGGGAAATTAATAACTAAATATCAAATAAGTAGTCACAAAGTATGATAGCCGGATGAAAACAAATCCACTGCAAATCGACTATACCAAAATAATTAAAGAGAGAAGAGAATAAACTCTAATATAAGAATAAGTGTCTCGAAAAAGAATAACAACTAGAATCTCTAAACAGCTGCAATGAATCACATATAATCAGAAGGTATGATCGCCTCAGACTGATAGCTAGCGTCAGGTCCAGGTCCATACTCCTGCGGGTACTCCTGCTCATCTATATCGGGAAAGGTACCAGGTCCTCAGAGGGACGTAACAAGATACATATAAACATGCCAATAAAGTACTGAAATATAAACATCCATTGGGGTCGCCTAACCATCTAAGTGAATGCAGTTTGAGAACAACTTTCCACCAAGTGGGCTATCTGGCTGAAAACTGGGATTGGCATGACTCTCTCGGAGAACCAGGGGCCTCAAAGGCATGTCATTTTTTGAACAGTGGAGGCCCGCCAAGTAGTATAGGGGTCATCACCGCCCGTATCTCCAGCGGAGCTTCCGGGTTACAGAAGAAAAAGTATAAAGGAGCCCAAATGCCTTACTTGTTGTTCTCCCTACCCAATGCTCTAAGCATGTCATATCCATGACATGATAAAACCTTTAATAACTGCCAGGTCTACTAACATGCAAAGTTTTTATTGGCAGTTATCCCTATCCGTCGTACGACCTATACGTACCAGTGGCCAGCCGAGTACGCAAGTCCGTGTCCTACATGTGACTCACACTCGTACAAGAATAGTGTCATGGCTAATGAAACATAAATGCCTCATGAAGATGGGGTAGTCTCATAAAGTAGGTCCAATACAAATACATAAATAAAAATATAGTACGACGACACCGTCGTTGCACCCAAGTTTCCTTGGACGCACAATTTATATATAGCAGTTAAAATAAATAAACAAAAATAAATAAAAATAAATATGCATGCATAATATGGAATATAAATACAGTACAATGTCAAGGTATACTTGCCTGGCAAGAAATCGGTAAAGTGTACGCGGCCAAATGTCACGGACACGGAACCTGGAACTAAGGTCTCCGAACAAACGTCTCCGGATACTGAAATAAATATCACCAATGTTTCCGGAATGAGCAAAATAGCTAAAAAGTACTTCCCTTTCATCCAATTTGGATACAGGGGCAAAACGGTAATTTTAGGTAAAAGTGGGGTCCACGTGTGGCCCATTTTGCAACGAAAAGTATGCTAAGGATAACAGTCTCTAAATGGGACAAACTATAGGTCAAACAACTCTAAATGTCAATACTAACCCAACGGTATGTCCAAATGTGGATTCTGATGGACCGAACACAATTTTGTCCAAAAAGTCAACTGTGGGACCCGCCAATTGGCGACTTGGTCAACCGTCTCAGAATTGCGTAAAAATTGGGTCACAGGACCAGCGCATTACCACGAGTCCAGTGGCGTAAGTTTTGTCATAATCTGACAAGCGTGCACAAAATGCGTACGACTTCTACAAAAGTTGCGTTGCGGGGTGCTTCCGCGGATACGGGCTGATTTCGGCGCGCACACGCGTTCGAATCAGTTTTCACAAATTTTTACGTATCCGGTTATACTGCGTGCACCGTTCGGTACACTTGGTACACGATGGGGCGGTCCTGTTTGGAGGGGCGCGCTCCGTTTCATAACTTTTAGAAATCTGGAAAAGTGGGTTCGCAGGGTTTTGTGATAAATTTAATTCTGTCTACAGCAGCTAATAATCTAGGGTTATTTAACAAAAATTAAAATAGGTCAAGTGGTCTACGCATACCAAAAATAATTACTAAATTCGGATCTCTGTGGTGGAAGATACGAACTCGGCAACATGGGTGGTCACCGCAGTTTTCTGCTATCCCAGAATTCGGTCTGCTTGCGCCAACTTTGGCACTATTTTTGCCTAGAATTTCATGTTGTTCGAGGTCTACTAGCACATAGATATGGAAGAGGGTTAAGGGGTGAGCATACTGGTGAAGACGGAGTGGCATTTGGTTGAGCGAGTCGACGGAAAGTAACTCTGGAACGCAGGTACCTCGCTGTGGAAATCTGCAGTGCGCGGGGTCGCGGTCGTCGAAATTTATTTGGATGGCCTGGCGGGGTTCTCCGGCTGCGGTGGCAGCGCTCTCTAGGTCTAGATGAGAAGAGGAGGGTTTGGGATGATTAGGTTTAGGGTTTAGAGAGATAATGAATATATATATATATATATATATATATATATCTATATATATATATCTATATATATATATATATATATATATATATATATATATATATATATAAGTGGAAGAGGGGAGATGGTTTAATACCCGCGGGTTTGCTATTAGGAAGTGGGCGTTGGCTGCTAATGGAATTAAAGGGGGGGTGCGGCTGTAGCTTCGGAAAGTGAATGGTTTGCTTGGTTGCTTAAGTTTGTTGGTTTGCTTTTGTTGCTAGTAGTCAAAGTCTCTTGTGGCTATTGACTTCAAGTGGATGGGGCCTAAGGACTTTTTGGGTACCAAAAGAATCTTGTACATAGACGATTGGATAAAGGACATTAAGAGGGACTTGCGATTGGTGCAGATTCCTGAGAGCTTGCAGGTAGAGGCAGCAGGTAGTATAATGTTCGATATTGTGCTAATATAGTTCAGGATAGACCCCAGGATATCAGTATTGGACTTACTTGGAGAGCTTTCAAGGAGCTTTTCAACGAGAAGTTCTTCCCGGATGTAGCTTAGAGCACTTTGGAGAGTTAATTTTAGAACCTTGTCCTAGGAAACTTGATGGTGGACGAGTATACGACAGAGTATTGCTGATTGGGACAATTTATTGAGGGACATAATCCTCGGGCCAGGGCTAGAAAGATCAAGAAGGGACTGAATAGTGAGATTAAGTCTCATACTAATGGAGACCGTACCGCTACATTTGAGAAAATTTTGAGATATGTGCAGCGAGCGGAGGATGATTTGGAGTTTGGCTCCCAGAGTCTGAGAGACACCGGAGGAGCGAGTAGTGGTACAGGCCCAGCGAAGCACACCCACTTTCAACAGCCGAGAGTGTATCAGCAATAGCAGTATCTTGTGCTAGTTAGGCACCAGCTCAATAGATACAACAGTTTCAGAATCCAGTGCATCAGGCACCGCAGTAGCCTCAGAGGCAAACTTTTTCTTATGCCTATTGTGCAAGGCATGAATATGATTGGGATAACTGTCGGAAGAGACTCAGACTATACTTGTATTGTGGTTCCCCTGACCATCAGGTGAATGAGTGTTCTAACAACCCATATAGACCAGATCGCGATCAAAGAGGTGGATCTAGGCCACCTGTGGTACCGCAGACAGCTCAACACCTGCATAGAGAGCCATTCCAGCAGGGCGGGGCATTTAGAATGACAGTCAGAGAGGACGACACTTCAGGTGATAAGTTAGTTTGTTTCGTCTTATTTTGTTTATTTTCCTTCCCATTTGTTGTTTGTGTGTTTAGTTGGAACCCTATGGACTGCTTGTGTATTATTGTGTAGTTAGTATACCCTGTCGGAGAGTACAAAACTATGATAGACCGAGACCATAGTTAGTAATTTCTTTTAAATTGTATATTGTATGATTTTTTTTAGACTGGGGTTGACCTAGAAGGGGGTTACGACCATCTTTAATTTCGAGGACAAATTTTTTCTAAGGTGGGTATGATTGTCACCCTCTCTTTTTCAATCAAGGATAATTTGGTAATTGACATGGGTATTTTTAATTTTAGAAATTATTATATTTAAATATTATGCATGTGATTTATTATTTATTGTATTATTTAATTATTTTTAGATATAGTATTTATTTTGGACTTGTGTAGTAGACCTAACTAGTTTAGTTAAATGCATGGACCCAATATTGTATGTTAGTTTAGATTGAGCCCATAATTAGGCTCATAGTTTAGGAGGATAAATTAATTAGTGAAACCATTAGACTATAACCTTCACTCATTAATTAATTTCTTCATGAGAGGCCCCAAGGGGTATTTTGGATTTTTTATATTGCTTGGGTGAGGGGTTTATGACCATCCATTAGAGGAAGAGAGAGAGAGAGAGAGAGAGAGAGAGAGAGAGAGAGAGAGAGAGTTTCTCTCATTTCATTTTTCATTTGCAATATATCTAGATTTTCCCCTTATCTAAATTTCTTTATTCCCTCACCATTCTTCACCAAATTTCTACCCAAATTCTATCCCTATTCTTCAATTGAGGCTTCTACAATAATAATCTACAAGAAGAAAGCAAGGATCAAGGAGGAGGCCAAGATCTACAAGGAGGAGCTACTTTCCAATTTTGGAGATTTTTTTTATTGGGAATCCATCTCCCAATAGGTATATTTAAATTTTCCCTCTTTAATTAGATTTTAAATCTGAGATTTAACTATGATAAAATATCCCATGTGCATAGGCTACCCATAGGAATTGGTTTTAGGTTCATAGGAGGCCTATGGAGGAAGTTATATATATTTTTGTGTCAATTTTGGAAGAATTTCGAGATTGGCACATATTGTGTTTGTCAGTCAATTGGTCAATTAGACTAAATTAACATGTGTTTGATTGTTTATGGCAAGTGTCGTATCTCAGTATCCTAATAATTTGTAGATACAGGTTGATTTGGGGATTTTTTCTTTGACACGGGACTTTGTGCATGTCATATTTTGACACGGACACGTAGTTGATTCTATTATGGTTCGTATATTTCATAAATAGTATTCTAGACTTGCTCGTGTCCTTTGGAATGTGTCTGGTAGTGTGGTAGAGCCGTATCGCAAGTGTATCAAATAATGAGTGTGATACGGGTGCGGTGCACTCCACGTGTTTGGTTCTTGTCCTCATTTCTATGTATGTTTGTGTATATATATATGTAAGTTATATTATATAATATATATAAGTATATGAGTGTGTATTATGTGATATAACTATATATATATATATATATATATATATATATATATATATATATATATAGTGTGTGTGTGTGTGTTGATATATCTATATAGGTATGTATACATGTATGAGTCTATATATATATATATATTTATATATGTGTGTATGTTTATGTATATATATATGTGTGGTTGTATACATATATGTAAAGTTGAGGAGAGTGTATATATATAGAGAGAGATTGATATAGATAGATGTATATATATGTATATGTATTGTGTGTGTATCTATAGTATATTATATCTATGAGTATTAGTAGCTATGTGTCTAGGTGCTAAGTGTATATGAGATACTATATCTAAGTGTATATGTGTATGGTTATATATATATATATATATATATATATATATATATATATATATATATATATATATACTATAGATATCTATAGTATAGATATCTATATATATATATCTATATATATATCTACATATGCATATATATACACAATCTCATATATATATATATATATATATATATATATATATAGTTTGATATATACATAGAGGTATTTTGAGTGTAGGTGTATTATATGTTTGTGTTTATGTGTGAGTGTATATATATCTATCTATAGGTATATGTGTGATTACATATATATGTATATAGTAGAGAGAGTGTATTTGTATACATAAATATTGATATTATATAGGTATGTGTGTGTGTGGATGTGTGTTTGTGTTAGTCGTGTATATGTGTGTGTAAGAGGAGCGAGGTAGTAGTGTCGTAGAAGCGAAGTGCTGCAGCGAGCAGTGCGCCGCCGCGTATCAGCAGCCAGCGTGTGCTGCACATCATAGAAACTGCTGCAGCGAGCAGCAGCGCAATGCAGCGCGCTGCAGCGAATGCAGTGCTGTAGCAGCAGCGAGGCAATGCCGCAGCAGCCTGCAGCAGCAGGGAGATAACGCAGCGCAGCATAGTGACAGCACCACAGCAGCTGCAACGTGCAGCAGCACATGCAGCGGCAGTTGCGAAGCACTGTAGCGAGCTTAAAGTGCATCAGCAGCGAGCTGTAGCAGCAACCGCGTGCATAATAGCAGTGCGCCGCAGTACGCAGCAGTGCGAGCACAGTATCGTACACATGTTTTAGTATCAGTTTGTTAGTAAGGTAATATTCTAGGTGGTTAGTAGTTTAGTGTTAAGGCTACTTTAATAGTAGTTAGATATGTATAGTAGTATATTATATATGTTAGTTTAGTTAGTGTAGTGATTAGTATATAGTTAACTATATATATGTATCTATATATTAGTAGATTATATATGTATTGTAATTAGTATCTAATTATTGCTTTGATATATATATTATTATACTTAGTATATATTGTTATAGTTAGTAGTTAGTATTGAGGGATTAAATATGTATTAGCTATGTGTATTATATGTTAAGTTAGTAGATAGTATCGATATGCATGGTTAGTATTAAATAGATAAATAGCTATAAGTTAGTATATAATTTAGTTCTATTAGTATAGTCTAGTGTATTGGGTATTAGCTATATTCATGAGGACTTGAATTACCTTGGGATACCAAGGTAATGTTAAGGTATTGGGTCGATACTCAAGATATTGGGTTTTGAGTATCGAGATAGGTGTGAGGTAGTGCGATACGCATTGGTGCAAGGCCAAGGTATCCATTTTGTATTAATTAGCTAAGATATTACATGTATTGTCTTATATATATATATATATATATATATATATTACTATTTTATATTAAAAACTTGCGTTTCTTTGGATACGATATCTTGTTGGTTTTCTAGTATCTTAGAATAGCTAGTGTGGCCTAGATGCATTGTGTATAGACCCAATATCCTAGAGATAGACTCATGCAACCTAGAAATAGTTAATTTGACCAACTTTGACTAGTTTGACCAATAGTTGACCTAGTTTGACTGTTTTGATTTAGAAAGGACTTTATGACCTAGATTTTGACTAGTTTAACTTAAATTCATTCCAATACCTTGTATTAATGCAGTATACCATATATAGGTTTGTGTGACACCAGTTGGAACACAGTTTGACATTCATTGCTTGGACGGTAGGCGAGTATATTCTCTAATAGTTCTATTATTTGATAATTACTATAATACAAGTATTTAGAAATATTTTACATGACTCTTGACACATTGGTATACGGACTAGTATACATATGGATCAGTCATGGGATGTTATATATATTGTTCATTGTTCCTCGTATTCTTAATGTTTAACTTAGACAACATTTTAATGTTCAATGTTCAATTTTCATTATTCAATGTTCAATGTTTAACTTAGACAATATTTAGTGTTCAATGTTTTAATGTTCAATGTTTAATGTTCAAGGTTTATTGTTTACATGGCCTTGAGTATCTTGCATCACAACGTGTCATGGTTGGATCTATTATACTAGTTGGGAAAAAGGGGAAGTGTTAGCTAGGTATGTGATCAAATCCTAGATAATGTTCAATGTTTAACTTAGACAATATTTATCCAGCGTTAAAGTAGACAATGTTCACCCAAGCCGATCACATATCTAACTAGTATTTCAATCACTTAGCATAGTAACAGTTCTTCACCATATTATAGTTTATTATTTTATTCTATTATCTTGTTCTATTCATCGTGATCAGTCCATACCTTATTGTTTATTATTTACCTGTTCTTCTACCACAGTTGATATTGTTCATTATTTTTTGTGTTGTATTATATTATCTATTTCTGTTTATAGTCATTATCAATTAATTAAGACTGCTATTGGGTTGTACTTCGCTCTATTCCTAACTGAAAAATATTTTTAGATGAATAGTTGGAAATGATGTGTCCCACTCACTACGGATCGACATATGGAGTGTCACCCAAGGATAGTGCCAGAGACTGAGGCCCTTTTAGCTTTTCATACCTTATAGTAGTTGTTTCTATTTAGATTATGGATTGTATTATATATTTTGAGATCTTGAGTTGTGTTTAGTTTTGAGTTAGACATGTGATGTAGTGAGACTTGTATTTCTTTTCTTTCTAATCCATATTGTGCTTAAAATCCTCCTTTAGTTTTATATGTGATTGAGTATCATTTGGAATTGAGATGACATGACAATATTTTATATACAATATATGAGATATTAGATAGTATGGTAGACCAAGACAGCGTTCTACCGCCGATTTTGTGGCTTAGGCTGGACGTACCCACGTACTTGTGCCCCTATACTGGGTGTAGATCGTGACAACTACCCATATCCAAATACAATATCTTGACTAAAAGATATACCCAAATTTATATCAAACAACCTATATCATAGTTAGAGTCCATGTGTCCTGTGTGTGTATGTTCATGTGTTTGGGTCCATGTTAGTATGAATCGTGTCATATAGGGTTATGTATGTTGGTATCAAGATATCAAACAACCAATATCTTGTCCTTGTTAGTACGAATCGTGTCATGTAGGGTTGTGTCATATTTGTGTGTGTTCATGTGTTCGGGTCCGTGTGTAAGGGTTAGAGTTGTGTCCTGTATGTGTTAATGTATCCTGATTGTGTCCAGTATATGTGTGTGTCCTACTTATGTCTCAGTCTGGGTAAGGATTTATCGAGCAGGGAGGAAGGAAGGAGGAGCACCTGAGAGAGGGGTCGACGAAGGAGGACCACGTCGGAGGGGGTTAGCCGCGCCGGAGGGGGAGGAGCCGCGTCTGGGGGTCACTAAGGAGAAGAGGCCGTGTATGGGGTAGCCTGTGTCAGGATGGGGGAGCGAGAAAGGGTTATCGGGGGAACGAAGGGTCGTGGAGGCATTGTGCAGGAAATAAAAAGTTTGGAGGGATAGAAATAAAAAGTCGAACCAACCAGGGGAACCCTATATTATGTAATTTAGCGACGTCAATACCAGACGTCGTTAAATATCCCAAAATTTTTAATATACTTTGACATATAATTTGTGGAGTCTCTAACCATCGCTGTTATTAAAAATATAGTGACATTTAGCGACTTGTCGGTGATGTCATCTTTCATAAACTAAAGGTCGTTGCTAAATATTGCAGAAAGTCGCTGATAACGACGTATTGCGACATTTTTAAAACACGTTGCTAATTTCAATAATATTAGCGACATTGTTGTCCAGAGTCACTAAATTTGTCGCTGATTTAAATTATTTTGGTAGTGTATGATACAAAATAATCTACGTCCAACGAGCAATAGATTGCTACTTGGTTAATCTTACAAGGATATACGGATGACAACAAAAGAGCAGGATTAGTTTGAATGACAAATTTAAGGTAGGCGCCATGAGCAAACCCGATTATGTGGATGGTCCAAACATCAAGTGTTTGTGTGCTCATTGTCAAAATAGTTTTTATGAAGAGGTGACGGTCATGAGAGAGCATCTGACCCTTAAGGGTTTCATACTTGATTACGACCTATGAGGATTGCAATAAGAATTTTATATGGAAAGGTAGTATACTTTTGTTATAGATGTTGCCATGAATGTTGTCACATATGTCGATGTAGACTATATTGAATATGAAGACCACAACCTAGCACGAGATATGATAATTGTTGCGGCAGGGCCTAATTTTAATTTAGAGGATTTGAATTATATTACAAAAGAGTTTTATGATATGTTCAAGAATGTAGATACTCCTATATATCTGGATTGTGAGACTCATTTTATTATCGGTAGAAATGAGTTTATTGAATATAAAGTCTAATTTTAACTTGCCGCAAGCCTGCTATGATTGGATCGTATAATTGGTCATAGAGATATTGTCGAAATGATCGAAGGAGCTGTCTAGAAATTCTATAAATTAAAGATGATGGTCCAAAAACTCGAATTAGGGTATAAAAAGATTAATTATTGTCGCAACATATGCATGTTGTACATTAAGAAGAATAAGAATAAAGAAAGATTTACTTTTTGTGATAGGAATCATATAAGCCAGTTCGGGGTAAGAAAAAGTCATCAAGAGCAAGGAAACAACATTCGTAAAGGTACATATAGTACTTCCAGTCATGAAGCAGTTGCAAAGGTTGTATATGTCCACAAATATAGCCCAACACACAATGCTGCATAGCGAGGAATGAAAAAAGGATTGGGCCATATATGTCCTACATCCGTTGCCAAGTCGTCGCTATTGCATTTTAGAAGAATCTTGACGACCGATTAGTTCATCGCTATACTTTAGTATTTTTGTTATGGAGATTAATGGCTTAAGAGATTTTTTTAGTCGACCTATATTTTTACTAGAATAAACTTGTAATATTAAAATATATTAGTGGCTATAAGAATTACCATGATATGTTAATTAGTTTTAAGTTGATTTTCGCTATACAAGTGAATTGGATGCTTATAAATGTAAAAATTACATTAGAATAGGGAGATTCATGATTTTTGATTGGTGATTGACACTATAAATTATTATTGGTGATTAAAGTTTTAAAACTTGTAATTGATGATTGAGATTTATAGCTTGTGATTGATGATTGAAATTTATGCTTATAATTTGGTAGAATTTGTCGTACAGATCGAGGATTTATATTATAAGAGTTGCTTGGATTGATTTATCAATTATAAGATAAGTTGAGTATGATTATTGGGTGGATTGACCCTATCAAGAGATCTTGCTAGATAGAATTTGGTCCATGGATTGTTAATTTTGATGTTGTTAACGGGCGGTCTATATTGCATTTATCTGTTTTAAGTTAGAAGTATTTCCCCATCCTGGATTGAGTTCTTTAGATTGTCGTATAAGGTTTAACCTTAAGACATGGTATAAATGTAGTAATTCATGGTATGAGATGGAGATGAGTGATCTTGATGCTTAATTATGGCTTAAGAGCTAGCTGGCGCTAGTGGTTAGGCAGATGTTCTAAAGCTAACTGCTAGGAATGAATAGAATAACCTTAAGAAGAATTACCTAGATAGATTATGTTAGAATAGACCTGGCATAACAATATTGAGAGATAAACTTTGGAAGTGATTTGATTCTTAGATATTTGATTGATTATTTCTATTGGAAAATTGATATTCTATTTGGATTTATTGGTTTGATTTTTTTTATTGGATTTTCTTAGAGGATTATACTCAAGTTGAGTTGATGGATATATGTTCTAATATATTGCAAATTAGCTATAAATAAAGATTTCTCTTGGGGAAAAATTGATGATGACAATATTGGAACTTACTTTTAATTATAGATAAATTTTCTAGAACTTGAAGCAAGACTGAATCGAATAAAGTTAAAAGAGATTATGATTATATTAAAAAGATTACAATCAAGATGTGCATAGTAAGTAATTCAGATTTGGTTAAGCTATTTTCTTGGATTGAGAAATTCTTGGAAAATAAAAAATGAATTGATTTGATGGTAAATTCGGAGAGTGGAATTCTTATAGAACTGAGCATATATGTAAATTATGATTGAGACTTTGACGCAGTCATATTTGGCAATTTGGTGGATGATTGTATTTGATCTTTTTAGAATGGTTTGTATTGTGTAAGGTGCAATGCTTAGTATTTGAATAAAGATATATATTGGTTTTGGCTTTGAGTGTATGGATAATAGTTGGGTAAGTTTAGATAGTGTGATAAGTTTTTTGAATGCTTATAAGGATTTAGGTAGATTGATATTGATGGATAAATTAAAGTATGATGGCTTAATGGAAATCAGATCTAGTTGATTTTAATTATGTCCATTTGATTCAGAATTGATTAGTATAATATTTGGGTAGATTGCCCTAGCCTAGATTTGGTTCCTTGGTGCTTGTGTCTAATACTTTGGTTCTTTAGTAATATCTTTCCAAGTGAGTTTTAGAAGTATGGTTATGTGCTAGGCACACTTTGGATGGAGGTAGAGGTTATTGATGAAGATTTGAAAATGGTTGGATCAAATTTGGTTGTATAAGTTATTCAATGGATTTGGCTAAGGCATGTGTGAGTTTATTTTGAGAAATGATAGAAATTTATAAAAGGCATATTCAAGTTACAGAAGAAGAAAAAGGTTTTATGGAGTTCATTGAGTTCATATGTTTGAGTATTTTTGTGTAGCTATAAATTGAAGAGTAGTACATAGGTATAAGAGGAGAGACTTAATGTAGGTATAATTATTATGTGCCAAAGGATTTGCTTTAGTGTTGATAAAATAGAAAGTGTTTTCTATTGTTTTAAAATTTTAAGAACAATTTTTTTTGAGTGGTATATTATGTAATGCCCTGCTCCGCACGAGTCAAGTTTGTGTCTTGGAATGCTTGCTTGGACTTGGATTCATTTAGAGGAAGCATGCGGAGAATTTATTGTTCGAGACGAAATCTTTTCTTCATGGTGGATGATTTTGATCCTTCTCTCCTTTACCTTCACACGTAATAAAATAATGTTGCTAGTATTTGTTTCTATGCCATGAGATAGTTAATGCTAAGTAAAAAGATCCAAGATGGATAAAAGAAAAGTAATATCATTGTTGTTAACTTGCAAAGTAATCTCATTGTTGTTAATTGGTTGATTTAGAATAAAGAATTTTAAACTGTGATATAGACATGTGTAATATATTATTGCTCTTCCATTATCAATTGAATATAGGTTGTGCAAAGATTATCATATAGAATGTTATATTGTTATTATGAAAAAGGTGATTGCGTACTGTGGTTCAGAGATAGAATTTGTATGGAAAAGTTTTGGGACTATTGGGTCGCCAAGTTAGATTCCCTGGACTAGGATGTTAGTAAATATGGAAATCCCTAGAATAAGAAGTATAGAGTTGCGAAAGAGGCTCGAGGAATGTGGTAGTATAATGATTGGATATGTATTTCAGTTTTAAGTACCAAGCATATATTTTATAGTTAAATTGTTCACGCATTTATATGATCATGGATAACTTGTGCACAAGATTTAACTTTCCTTTAACGACACTGAGGCTGATTTGGCATAGGAGAAAATTATTGCAGCCATGTTGATATACTAGCATAGGGTTTTGCGGGACCTTCAGTAGGGCTAACTACCGTAGTTGGAATGTTACATCGTAATACATGATAATACAAAAACTTTCAGGAGGGCTAGCTACTCGCCATTGAAAGGGAGTAGTCTAACCCGAAATAGTTCAAGATGTCTTGTGGTGCTAGTACATATAGTTATTATGCATTCCATTGTCAATTTTTTTGCAGGTCTATCAGATTATTTACATAGATGAATTCACGACGCACTTATATTTCATAAAGGCTAACAATTTATACAAAGACATATTTATGACATTTTTTTACATATTTATGAATGTTTACATGGTTTACAGGGAAGGATGGTAATTAGGTAAGATCTAATATATTCATATATGTGTATCTATTTATGAACTATTTATTGATGTGACTTATATATTCTATATAAAATATTTATGAAATATTAATTGATTCTAAGGCAAGATTAGAAAGAACAAATAATAATTTGATTTGCTTTTCACATGATTACAGTATTTGTTTATTTTAGTTGGCTAGAGGATACTCACTAGTGCATGGTATTGTACTAACCTTCCACGCTCTTAACTTTTCAGGTGCGGAGATTCGCTTGGATGTGCTGAAACGTTGGAGCTCAATTGGAAACTTGCACTAGAAGAAAAATAACTTTTCTTTCTGGTTTATTTCTTAACGGTCGTGAAAAACTGACATAGAAATGGGTCACCTTGACGGTTTTAGACATACGTCAAGAAAATACACGTTTTGTGTTAATTTAGGAAAATTTTACCATAATAGTTGACAGTTTTAGTGGATCCGTCAAGAAACACCAATTTATTTATAGATGGTTTGATAATAATCGTCAACTAAAGATTGTGCGAAAAAATTCTCACGGTTATTTCAGCTGCCATTATCGTAATTTTTTAAAAGTTTTTTTTATTGTTGACAGTTTTTACCAAAGAGCCAATCTGGAGAAAAATCCTCTCGCTAATAACAAAAATCCCTCCACTTCAAAAACCCTCTCTCCCATAAATTAAATCCCTTCCTTTCATAAAATCAACTACTCACAGGGAAACCCTTCCCAGGCGGCCTCCGAAGACAATCCCTCTTCCTCCATGAGAAATTCACCTCCACTCCTCTCTTTTTACTTAGAAATCCCCTCCTCTAAGAAAACCCACTCTTCTAAGAAAACTATACCTCCACTCAGTAAAACCCTCTCCTCGGCGGCCTACACGACGTCCTACGCAACGTCCCCTCTCCCTCAACAAAACCCTCGGTGGCCTATGCGACATCTCCTCTCCTTCGAGAAAACCCTCTCCTCGGTGTCTTACCCGACATTTTTACCATGTGGCAACTTCGATCTTCACCATGCAGTATAATATCTTTCATTTCTTCTCTCTGCAATTCGATTTTATACTAATGCAACTTCAATTTAAGGTTTTTTGTGTCCGGCAACTAAGGGTTTTTGACCATCAGAAACTTAGTTTTGTGGGTTAGTTTGAGAATCTGTAGGAGTAGTTTTTATGGGTATTCGTAGTTAGATGGATAAAAATTTCATGCCTGTGGGTTATTTGTGGCTAGTGGTTAAAGAATTAAGCATGCAATAATTTGTGGTTTAGATTATGAATATTCATGTGGGTTTTATGTGTCTAGGTGATTTTTTGTGGTATGTTCATATGTTCACTATAAATCAAAGAGAAACTCCTTATTAGATGATGCTAGTCCATTTTTTTCATTATGTTAGGTTTCCATTGAACACATTAATGTGGAGAAATATGCATGTTCATGTCCCAACTATGTTTGTGCCTCCTTGTGTTGACCTCTCGACTTTTACTCTGTTGTGCAACCTTAAGTATCAATCTCTCGATTTTACTCTGTTGTGCATCCTCGTGGCACTGGGTTCTGTTAATTTTATACAAAAAACTAACATGCGTACAAGAAGCTGATAAATTCATATTTGGCCTTCATAAACATAAACTTTGTATCATGGAATATGAATTTTATACATTTGTTTATCTATGCAGCACCTTTATAATTATAACTGTCATGTTACCGAATATATAAATCGTCAATAAATAAAATTATAGTTTTCATATATGTGATAAATTAATTAACTAAGTCTAGGTCATATGCTTTTCTTCCTAAAGCTAGGATACTTAGAAATTGAGCAGTTTACCACACAAAATTATGTACAAATTTTAAAAAAAAAAGGGAAACTCTCTTGCTCTTCCAATATTAAAAGCAAGGTAGGCTTCCCATGTTAATATTTATTTATTAAAATGTACTTAATAATATAAAATTCCCTACTCCCCCTCCTCTGCTATCTATTGGCCTTCTTAGTTCTAGGAGCATATATTAGATGTGGTCCAACAATAGATCAATCCATGGATATATCAGGTAAATTTTTGTTTTGAAATAAATTACTATTAATAACTTTCGCAAGTTTCATGCTGTATTTTTTTATTGTTTGCACAAAATTGTTATTAGGTTGTATCATGGATATTAATAGTAATGCACTATATGATCTTTCAACTATATTAATTTTTTTTTCTATGCTTCAGAATAAATCGACACAAGATAACTTTCTAAATTTCTTTTTGCATTCATCATTGTTTTATGCCAAAAGTTTTTTTTGCTATGCTTCGGGGTTTGCCTCTGTAAACCCCCTGATTTTTCAAAATTTTAAAAACTGAATTTTTCACAATTTTCTGGAATTTTCTAGGAATTTTTTGTAATTTAAAAATAGGATTTTATTTATTAAATGATTTTTAAATGATAATAAATGATATTAAAATATTATGGAAATAATATTTTTGGGTGTAAAATGAAAAATTGGACTTAGGACAATTTTTCTGGAATTTATCGGACCCCGGACCTATTTTTAAAACATCTAGAACTATTTATTTATTTAATTATTTATTTATTAATTAATTACTGTTTATTTAATATTTATTAATAATAATATTATTATTATTTTATACCCAAACCCAGCCCGCGGCTCGTTGGGCCGGCCCGGCCCAGACCCTGCCTAGCGGGTCGGGTCGGATCCGCCCGCCCGAACCCGACCCGACCCGGCCCCCACTCTCTCCCCTACGACCCTCTCCTCTGCCCGAGTCCGGCGCCGCTCCGCCCGGGCCGCCCGCCGCGTCCTCCGGCCACCTCGCCTACGACGCCACCCACGTCGCCCCGCCTCTCTCGGCCCCCAGCCTCCTGCCACCCCTATAAAAACCCTATCTCCTCCTTCGTTTTCTCCCACCGCCAGCCCTAGCCACCGCACGCCGCACCCCCGACCGTTCCCAGCTCGCCGTCGACGCCCTGACCACCGGCTCCGCCTCCCTTGCCTCGCCGCCCCCTGCCCAGCCCAGCCCCCTCTCTCCTCTCCTCCACCGCAGGCCCTCCCAACCGACGTCCCCGAGTGCCCCCGCGTCGTCGCCTCCGCCCGAGCGTCGCGCCGCCTCCGCCCGAGCGCCGCGCCGCCCTCCGTCGCAGCACCCCCGGCCGACCTCCCCCGCCCTGAGCCGCCGCAGAGCCACCGGAGCTCAGCTGCATCCGAAACCCTAACCCTAATTCGAAATCCCTGTGTCCGACACGAGTCGGACACGATTCGACCCTGATTTTTGGGTCCCCTTCAGGTGCGTGTAACTTTTTGCTCGTAGCTCGGATTTTGATTCCGCAAATTGCGTTGCAAAGCCTGTATGACCCTCTCAGTGCCCGGACAAAACGTTCAGGGCATCGCGTCCTGTGGTGATCGCACACCGCGATCCAAAAACAGGAAAAAACCAGACCCTGTTTCACCCCGAAACTGTGTACGCCCCGTCAAACGGGACGACTTGGTCGCGCGCGGTCTTCACAGATACGTGCGTGTCATCGATACGGACGTGTAGGATTTCGCAGAAGTCGATTCGGGTGTGCGTGCACACCGAAATCAACGTGTATCCGCGAACATCGCCCCGTATCCGTACTTTCTGTAATTCACCCTAACTTTGTGTACACACGTCAGATCGAGACGAAACTTGCGCCATCGGACTCGTAGCGATACGCTGGTCCTGTGGGTCAAGTTTGGTTCGATTCTGAGAACGTTGACCAAATCGCGTGTCGTGGGCCCCATAGGCCCCGCTCGACAGGCAATTTTGTGTTTGGCTCATCGGAATCCAATTCTGGAAGTTCCGTTGGGTTCGTATCATCGTTCCTGACCTGTTGACACTAAGTTTGGTGAATTTGGAGACCTTTGACCCGGACACGTTTTTCGGTGCAAAGCGGCCCCACCGGTGGACCCCGTTTTGGCCCAAAATTATCGTTTTTGCCCTTTGTCTCCAAATTGGACCCAAGGAATGGCGTTTCTAGCTGATTGATATTTTCTGGATCTGATGGTAATGTTTATTTCAGCAACCGGAGTATCGCCTGCAATTCCCGCTGAAGTCAGAACTGCAAACAGAGCCGGAACCACAAGCAAGTGTACCTTGCCAAACCCTGCGGCTTGCTAATTATTTTCTGGACTTAATTATGCATTAGTGGGCAAGTAAAGCTTGCCAAATATCAGTAATTCTTGACATAGTATTTTACTTGATTTCTTGTGGAATTAATTGTAAACTTGTTTTAACCGCTGAACCTAGGAAACGGATGACGTGCTTAGTGTCCGATCATAGTCGGGTGCCAACTCCGTACGCGGAGTTGTGTAACATCACATAGACATGGATATCGAGACCCGATAATTTTCGTACTTGTCTTATCAAGTACACCAGAACCCAGGACACTTGACACTATTTCATGAGACAGAGTCTTCCGGAGATATTCAAGGTAATTCTGTATAGGATGCATGACATAGACTTTACATTCTTAGACATTTGATTCATAGCTATCAGACTTGCTGCATTAGTTATAATCATGCATGACGTGGACATGAGGCATCGTGGACATGAGACGTAGGATTACATTGGGTGGGGAGAGACACACAGACTACAGGCTGATATATATATATATAAAACATAGTATATTTCAGAGTATAATTCCTAGTTATTGCCGCTACCGGCTTCCCGACACAGAGCTTGTAGTGGCTTCAGCCTGAGTTCTAGTGCTGCTCTCATATTGCATATCACTTAGCTGGTTAGATAGTTTACCCTGTTGTTTCATTTATCGCTGCACTCCATATATTTTGGCTTGTATTTTCTGTACCTTATTATGTCCCCTAAGGACCTGGAATGGATGATGTCCCCAGGTACAGCTGAAGAAAACTACCCAGAGGTGTACGGAACCGGAGCACTTCTCGAAACAGAACCAGGAACCGAAGACGAGATAGTGGCCGAAGATTTCTCCTGAGCACCGGCTTCATCTACTCAGTATTTCCATTTTTTCAGCATTTTATTTCATGTCTTTTCCTTAAATGTAACAGAATAATTCTCGGATTTGTTTCCCGAGACACTTATTTGATATTGCTTATTTATTTCCATTGCATTATTTCTGGCAATTAATCTGTGTTTATTCTGTGGATGAGATTAGAAATACCTGAGACTTGTAACATAGTACTGCTAGACTACAGCTTAAGCATGCCCTGATGGATCCATTAAATTGGGTTGTCCATCAGTGCGTGCTGCTGGCCATTGCTCACGTGCTCAGTCCCTCGACATTTTGGGACTGGGGCGTGACAGCCTCATATATGGATATAATCCCTTTTTTTGTATTTTCATGTATGCTTCTTAATATTACCAAATTTTGGTATGTTTGGTGAATATTTACATTTTTCTTAGGATTTTCTATCTCCTCTTATTTTTTACTAAAACATGGATGATTTGTTATATATACAATTGTTAGAATATGATAACTGATATTATTGCATTATACTAGTGTTGTATTAGTATGCTAGTAATTTGCTGATTAATTATCATGATAGAAGTATGCAATTATAAGCATGTTTGGTGATATTCTATAGGTTCATATTTAAAGATTTGAATCTTCTATAGCTCTTGTTTCCACTTCCTGCTGACTTAGATTCTTAAATCTGATGCACAGACTTGTGCCTGTGCACATACATGTAAGAGCTTGTCTGTCTGTTGGCTAACAGTATAGTTTGTTGTACTGTGGTATAAGTGTTGAGGGGTTGTGTAAATAACTATGAGTGATCAGTGACGAATATATACCAGTGCACAAGTCAATGCAGTGCACATGCTTGAGGAATAACTGTGCATACTGCAGAATTGTGTAGTGAAAGAGAGTTTGATGTATCACAGGGTATCATAATTGGGGTTATTACCAGCGTGAGTGTGTATCAATGTAGATACTTGAGGTAATTTTAATTACCTATTTATTCTACTGACAACTAGTAATGGACTCATGAGAGGAGAGTGTATACAAGTATGTGTATGCAGAAATCTTTTAGGTAGCATCTACATGCATTTCTACTTCATATACACTATAAACATGGGAAACCCACCTTGTTTCTAAATGCATTTTCAGTGATGACTTGTACTATCACTGTAGGCCAATTCTAGGACACCTTTTGTTTAATTGCCATGTGAACTAAATTTTATACATACAAACCCCTAAAATCTGGGATGAAGGCCAATTCTTGCATTAAAATTCTCTTTTGTTTTATTGAGAATCAATGACTCTTTGTAGGGTTTTCTTCTTCTTTTTTTATGATGTATTATGGCATAATTGAGTAATGTCTTGATTTTCCTTGGCTTAAATTCGGTGTTCAAAATGGTGAGGGAAAAGCCATGTTAGTAGCAAAGATGAGACTTGGAATTTGTAACCAGAGGCATTTCTGATATTCCAAGGTCCATTATTAACAATTTTTTTAATGATTGAAAACCTTTGCCTGGAGGTCGAGATTATGTTTCATGACCTCTGCCTCATTCTTATTATAGGAAAGAAACAACCACAGTGCTTGAGGGTGAGATTAAGATTATCAAAATCTAAAGCTCAGGTATACTTTTTTATAATATTTTATATTGCATTTGTTCCTTGTATCCTCTATTTTACTCCAAAACTTTTGTAGTTGCACTTTGCATATTGCTAAGTAGATTTTTTCATCGTTAATTTTTGAGTGATATACGTGGAACATCAGACAAGGTTAACCATGTCTAAATCATGGCTAACATGTTATATTGACCTTTGTAGGTATTTTTTCTAATCCAGCCCAAAATGGATAAATTATGGATGTCGAAGGATATAATGTGTAGTGAATATAAGGAAGGAGTAGAAGAGTTTCATGAGTTTGCAAAAGATTATTTAAATAATCATAATTCTATTCGATGTCCATGCAAAAAATATAAAATTTTGATATTCCAAAAGCTAGGAGACGTAAGAAAATACTTGTTTAGTAGGGGTATCGATCGAAGTTATAAAATATGGGTTTGGCATGGTGAGGAACACCTTATTAGAGGATCGACAAGCTTTGCAGCAAGGGCTGAGCAAACACCTAACTATATATGTAGCTCCTTTGAAGATGCTGCAAATGTTGTAGAAATGGTTAATGCGGCATATGAACATGTTTTCGGTGACCCCAAGTCATTTAAATCTCTACTTGAAGATGCCAAAAAGTCTCTTTATCATGGTTGTTCAAAGTATACAAATCTATCGGCATTGATGAGAATGTATAACATTAAAGGAAGATATGGGTGGTCTGACAATTGCTTTTCTGATTTGTTGAAATCACTTCATGATATGTTACCAACACAAAATAAAATACCTTCATCAATATACGAGGCTAAGAAGATAATGACTACTCTAGGTTTGGAATATAGGAAGATTCATGAATGCCCCCATAATTGCATACTTTCTAGAAAATAGTATAGCAATTTATCTGAATGTCCCAGTTGTAGAACATTAAGATGGAAGAAGGCAAATGATGGTCCTAATCAAATTCTGATTAAAAAAATACCTACCAAAGTTTTATGGTATTTTCTCCCATTCCCCGGTTTAAACAGATATTTCAATCCTCACAGACAGTAAGGGACTTAACTTGGCATGCTTCTGAAGGAGTAGAAGACGACAAGGGGAGTTGCATCTGTGATGATCTTAAGAACATTGTAACAAGGTATGCATAAATATATCTATCCCAAATCTTCGCAAGACTATATTCAATGTTAGATGCTTTATTAATGACAAATAATATTGTCTACTTTAATTTGCATAGCGGGCTTCGGATTTTTTATGCTCAATGTGGTAACCAAGTAAATTTTTTTAAATTGAACTGGATAGCAATTCAGGTACAATATATTTCTCTCAATATATTTTGCTCTCGTTAATATATATAAATAAAAGATAAACAAGTGTGTAATAACTTTGCTTTCTATGCATAGGCGCCAGAACAAATCGGCTCTATCGAATATGGTTACTACCTGATGAGATATATGAAAGAGATCACATATGATCAAAGCTTGCTTAATCCCAAGGTGATGTTCTTCTTAATCAATATGTATGTTTATAATATATTATCATCACTTATGTTTCATTTTTCTTCCTATTTACAAATAGTACAATGAAAAGAGTGAATACACATTTGATGAAATTAATGAAGTGCGTACGGAGTGGATGGATCATGTTTCACACTTCTTAAGCTAACTAATCAGTTGAGATAATTTTTGGACTTTAACTACTTCATGGACAAGATACCTTGTTGCACTCTGTTCCAACATCATATCCCAGTTGGTTGCATACTTGAACTTATATAGGTTTCCATCACTTTAAGTTTGCTTTATCATTTTGGATGCTCCAATAGTTTCTTTGATATGATACATGTTACTAAATATCTTGCCCCCATTTCTAATACTTCGACACATACTCATTATCTTGATGAAGTCCATGATTGGTCAAGGGTTCCAACTACCTATTTACAGAAATGACTGTGAAGCTAAATCTTAAGTCACTACTAGAATAAGTCAAATTAGCGACATAAAGAAACGTCACTAAATGGCCAACAAATGTTGCTAAATAATTTTAGCGACGTGATTAGCGATATTTTGCTGAAGTATTTAGCAACATGATTAGTGATGTTTTGCTGAAGTTGCCTTTAAACAAGTCGCTAACAAGAAAAATGTCACCAAATGTCGCTATTCCGATATTTTCTAGCGACGTAAATGCGTGTCACGCCCCAGTCCCAAAATATCGAGGGACTAGACACGTGGCAATGGCCAGCAGCACATATCGATGGGCAAACCCAATTAATTGACCCATCAGGATGGACTTAAGTTATAATACTACAATAAGGGTCTACTAATATACTAATCTCATCAACAGAAATGAATACATCAATATCAGAATCATAATGCAAGATCAATCTCAATAAAATATAAACTTGGGAAATAACCCGATAATGAGTCTGATACAATAGTCAAGATACAAGAAATAAAGATAACAACAGCAAATACTGAGTATGGATAAAGCATATACTCAAAAGATATTCTCGGTGATCACTCGTCTACTGGATCTGGTACTGCTCCAGTGCATGTTCCTGTTCCTGATCCTGCTAATGCTCATTTCCCGTATACCTCAGGATCGATCTCGTCTGCTATACTTGGGGACATAATCCGGATCCAGGTCCTCAGGGGACATACCAAGGTACAAAATAACTCAAGCCATAAATAATACAGTGCAGAAAATAAATGAATAAATAGGGTAATACTATATAACCAGCTAAGTGATATACAAAATGAGAGCATCACTAGAACTCAAGCTGAGACCACTACAAGCTCAGTGTCGGGGAGACGGTAGCAGAGATATCATGCAGTTGTCTAGCTCAAAGAGAGACTACGACACTGTCAGAATATAATCAACCTGTAGCCTGTGTGACTCTCCCCACCAAATGTAAACATACATCTCATATCCACGACGTCTTATGTCCATGCCACGTAGGATCATATCTAATGCAGCAAGTCAATGATATCTAAGCAAAAGAATATGTCATGAAACCTGTAACCTATACAGAATTACCATAAATTTCTCTGGAAGATTCTGTCTCATAAATAGTGTCAGGTGTCCTGGGTTATGATGTACTTGATAATGCAAGAACGAGAAGGTATAGGGTCTCGATATTCATGTCTAGGTGACATTACACAACTCTGCGTACAATATTGACATTCAAATATTATTCAGACACTAAGTAATGTCACACGGTCCCAGGTTAAGCATATACAATATATGAATAAATCAAGACAATAATATGAAACAGGTACTGCAAGTTTTGGCAAGGTATACTTGCCTGTTGTTCTGACTCCAACTGTAGCTCTGGTATCTGTGGGATTTGCAGGTACTCCTCCGATTACTAAAATAAACATCACTATCAGATTCAAAAAATATTAAATAGCTAGAAACGTCTATCCCTGAGTCCAATTTGGACACAGGGGCAAAAATGATAGTTTCTGGTCAAAGCGGGGTCTATATATGGGCCGCTTCGCACTGAAAAATGTATCAGAAATAATTGTCTCCAAATTCATCAAACTTAGTATCATCAAGTCCAGAACGATGATACGAACCCAACGGAATATCCAGAACTGGATTCCAATGAGCCGATCACAAAATCGCCCATCAAGTAGAGCCGCGGGGCCCACGCTACGCAATTTTGTCAATATTCTCAGAATCGAACCAAACTTGGGTCACAGGACCAGCATATTGCTATGAGTCTAATGGTGCAAGTTTTGTTTTGATCCGACGTGGGTACACGAAGTTACAACGAGTTCTAGAACAGGGCCGATACGGGGAGTTGTCGATGGATACGCGTTGATTTCGGTGTGCACGCACATCCAAATCAACTTACACAAAATCTCACAAGTCCGTATTAACGGCGCACACCTTTTGGTGAAGTCCGCATACGACCAATTTGTCCCATTTGGCGGGACGCACTCAGTTTCGGGGAAAAATAGGGCGAGTATTTTCCAAATTTTGAATCGTAGTTTGCGATCACCACATGATGCGACACACCGAGCGGGTTGCACAGATATCGAGAGGGTCACGCAGGGTTCGCGTCATAACAGACGGAATAGGAAACGGGGCAGCGAGAAGAGAGAAAAGGCTACCTGAACAGGGCTCCGCAGAAACTGGGATTTCTCGTATCCGCGAGGCGACACGACATGACACAACTAGGGTTTAGTACTGCTGCGGCTGGGGGCACCGGGGCTTCACCGGAGGAGGGGCAGCTTGGGCGGAGACAGCTCAGGCGGAGGCGGCCGGAGCTACGCTGGTGGCGGCTCAGGCGTAGAGGCCGCTGCCGCCGCTGCTGCTGCTGCTGTCTGCGAGGTCGAGGCAGAGACGGCTAGGTGGACGCTGGGTCGGGTGGCTGGAACCGGAGTGGCGGTGCCGACGTCTTCGACCCTAGTGGCAGCAGGGAGAGAGATGGCGCTGGAGCTACGGCTAGATGAGAGAGGGTGATAGAGACGTTAAGGTTTGAGGCTGAGGGAGATCGGCGGAGCGGGGCTGGGTCGAGGCGACCGGGGGAAGGCGGCTGAGGAGGATGGCGGGGATGGCGGGGACGACGGTGGCTATGGTGTCGATCGGGGCTGCGGGTTATATAGGAGGCGGGGAGGGAGAAAAAGCGGCTGTCGTTGCTGACAGGGGAGGCTGAGCGACGGCGGTTGCGGGGGCGGAGGAGGCATGGGACGGTTGCGGGGGAGGCGGAGAACCACAGTGGGGATCGCGGCGGCCGGCGGTTACAGAAGTCGGGTGATTTTGGGAATTAGGGTTTCACTATTGCAGTCGGGTTTGGGTTTCGGGTTTCGGGTCGGGTTTAAATCTGACCCGACTCGCTAGGTTAGGGTTGGTTTAGGCTCCGGTTCAACATGGTTCGGTTCGGTTTGGTTCCCAAATAAACTGGATTTATTTGGCATTTATTTTAGTTTAATAATTAATTAGTTTTTGGGTCTTTAAAAATTTTTTTGGGGTCCATTAAATTCCAAAAAAATTATCCTTTGTCTAATATTTTATTTTACACCTAAATTTATTATTTTTATAATATTTTAATATTGATTAACATCATTTAAAATTGTTTAATTTTAAAATACCTTAGTTTTAATTAATTAAAAATCCCAGAAGATTTTTCAGAAAAATTGTTAAAAATTGATTTTTAAATTTATGATAAATCAGGGGGTTTACAATGCGTCGCTATATTAGCGACGTTTAGTGATGCAACATTCCTAAATTAGCGATGTATATTTTTGTCGCTATATGTCTTAAATTAGCGACGTTTTGCGACTCATTTTGCGACGTTGTTTTGACCTGGCAATACTGCCATGTCAGCAATTTGCGACGGGCAGCGACTTGTTTAGCGACGGATATAGCGACGTATTCAGCGACGTAATTAGCGACGTCGCTAAATATCACAAAACGTCACTAAAATTGTCTCTAAAGATACTAAAAAAAAATATTGAATTATTTCCAAACTATTCTTCGTGCAGTTTATTAATTCATAATTTATAGAAATTTATCTGGAGCAACCCTTTGTTGAATTTGCTGGGTTCGTCGACCCCCTTCGGTTGAACAATAAACACCGATAAATTAACATATATTTAATAAGAATAATAAAATAAAATTTAAAGTAAACAAAATATTGAGATTATAAACCGAATTAAAAGAAAATATCGTCGTAAAGAATATAACAAATATCCACACAATTGAGTCTGAAAGCCTTATCCTAAAGAATATAAGAAATAATGTCTGAATGCTTCAAAAATAAAAAATATTCATAAATGACCAAATATCATAGGTCTGAAACACAAACAATCAATAAACGGTCCTAACTAGGACTACTGTGAATCTGCAAGAGGATGACCACCAACGTGCATGAGGGATAAGAACAGATCATACTACTCCCATAAAATTGACACCGATATCGATGGAGAAGGCAGTAACGTCGGTGGAGTTTGTGTCGATGTAGGCGCACTAGGAGGACGTATCTGCTCTAAAACTACTAGTCACTGGTTGTATGAATCCATGATATATAATAGCCTCGTACTATAATGAACCATTGAAACCTGCATAATCGTCAGTCTCTCGCCCATGGACAGTTGTAATGCATGCAGCTCCTTCATGCTGCGCTCTGTCGACGCTCTAAGTTCTGCTGTTAAATCCTGAAGTTCCATGATGCTGCGCTCGAGCATATCAAATAGTGCGAAGAGCGTCGCATCGTTCGCCTGCGGCTGAAACAAGGGATGCTCCTCCATCCTTTGCAGCAACTCGTCACGAAGAGACGCAATTCGATGGTCAATGACCTCCTGGACTCGGGGCAATGACTGCGAGGGTTGTGGAGAATGCACACTTATCGAGGAGGCCCTAGATGACTGCGTCGCAACAAGGGTACCATAAGATCCCGTACCGTAGTACGTCACCCACAGCTCGTCCGTCGACGGAGCTGGAGAGGGTGGCGAGGAAGTACCAGCCACTCCCGTTGTAGGTGCACTAGCAGTCGTCCACTCACGCAGCCTAAGATACTCGGCCTAGAAAATTTTGGATACTCGATATTGCCTAAGTTATATTAAAATTAATGCAAAGTAAAGTAATACTTTCATAGGTCTGTGAGGCCCTCTCATCAATGAGATTCCTGCCCTTTCGATGGGTGGCCAGAAAGACGGTCATCATGTTTGCATCCTCAACCCTCTGTACCTGTTAAAAATATATTATTTAGTACTAAAATTAAATATTTTTTCTACTACTATTTTATCGTACTTGCATTAAAATAATATATCTGAAATAAAAATTTACCAAACGACATAAATATTTTGTCATCAGAATTGAGTCACCATACCACTTTGCTGCCTTCTGCCTAGCCGCCTTGGCCTTCACAGACCTTTTTTTGTACCTTGGATCGTCGAATCTAGCCCTCATCGCAGTCCACTGCTCAGGCATGATACAACCTTGGATCGGTTTTTCAACGCGATCACAAGCCTTCTGGTCATCTAGAGCATCACGGATAAGCTTGGCTGCAATGGCAAGAAATATCTGCTCGATCAACTCAGCCCGGTGTAGAGGATAGAAATACGTTTGCTACAATAAGTAATTTAGTAAGTTATATAATATGCATAAATTAGATGATTAATATAATATACTTTTACCATGAGTGCGCAAACCAGAACGCCTTTCTCTCCTTCGGAGTTTTAGAGTAGTTGATCCAAGGGCCACCATAGTTGTTCTTCAGAAAGAGGCCCAAGCGTCTTTGTACCGATGAGGGATGATATCTATAGAAAGAGAATTATTTTTATCGAAAAACTTAATATATGATGAATAAAGAAATACACGATATATATGATGCTAAACCATCTAATTGACTTATTTTGTACCATCAGCCCAAATCTTTATCCTCGTCTCCTCCGGAGGTACGCATGGAGGGTCTAGCTGATGTTGGGACGACGTCGGGTTGACCTCCTCCATATCCTAATCTGTCTCCATGGTTTCGTCAGCAAAAGAAATATTGGATGAGAGAGTACTATCAGGCCTGGAACTACTCGTCCCAGGAGTGATGCTACTTAATGTCGTCGTAGTCGGAGATGTGACTGGCCGATATACTGGAGTACTAGGCAACAAGGATCCAGAACCAACAATAGGCAGTACCGGAGGAGCACTTCGTCTACCTCGGGACCTGTCGAACCCTCCATGTCATCCTGTCATACCTGATAAAAACATATGATGAATAAATAAATACATAAATATATAGTATATTCTACAGTCAAAATATTATGCATATCTTATAGCATTCAATAAATTGTACAGTAAATAACTAGTGTTGTCACAAGTCTAAATGGATAGTATATTCTATAGTCAAAATATAATGCATATCTTCGTCAAAATAGTAGATTCTATAGTAAAAATATATTACATTCTACAGGCAAAATATTTTATTTTTATTCATCTTCAGAAAATTTATCTTATTCGCCTTCCTCGTCCTCCTCTTCCTCTTCCTCCTCATCTTTACTTTTATCTACTTTATCTTCATCTTTGTCTTCCTCTTTGGATAATTCTACATCTTCTACATTATTACTTGTGTAATGAGTAACTTCTGTTGAGTCCACATCTATAATATTTGTTACAAGATGTAGCTCATCCTCCTGATAAGCTATTTCATCAATCTTAAAGGTATTTCTAGCTTTAGTCTTATATACTGCCTACCAATCCGACCTCACTGTCCCCTGTCTAGGATAAGTTATGAAGTACACGAGCTGAGCCTGACTTGATAGGATAAATGGTTCGTAGCCTTGATATCTATGCTTGTACTTTATATCCACAAGGCCATGCTTATCAATTTTTTAACCTTGATCTTGAATCGGATCAAACTGTTCATACTTGAATAGCACAATCTTAGCAGGTTCTGTGCCATAATTATATGTTAACTCCACAATCTCTTCTAAGATGCCAAAGAAATTACTGTCTGGATCGACATCTTTATAGTTCGAAGATTTGATACAGAAATAACTATTTTCGTGGAATCAAGATCCAGAAAGCTGTCTCTGATCGGAGTATTTGTTGACTTGAACCTAAACCCATTCACACAGAAACTTGGCCATATTTTGATGGCAGTAATTGGTCCCTTGGCTAGAGTTCTAATAGATTCAGTCTCGAATGTTATTAGACGATGGACCTAATACAAAGTAGCGATAGTAAGTTATTTATTGTGCAAGTACAGAAAAAAAAAGTAATTACCAAGCTCCTTACATATGTGCTCAACCAAGAAAGAAAATGATATCTTATTTCTTGTTCTACTTCTTTGTCTTTTATGTAGGGTCTAACCGACCTTAACTCATTATTATATGTGCTGAAAAACAACGAAGCAACCGCTGATTAGTAGCATAATAATAGCTTATACTATTACATTAAGATAATATAAATATGGATGTATTAATTACTTACCCCTCTAGCTTCTCCACTTTATCCTTGTTATAATTGAGTAATATATACAACTGAGTAGCCCTTAGCTCGTCGTCATTCAAATATCTCTTCTTCATTTTCTCTGAAGGCTTTTCGGACGCATTGAATACTTTGAGTATTGCATCAATAGATTTCTGATATTCATCGTTGTTTCTCAGAACTCTCATTCTATTAGTAGCAATATGAGGTTTAAAATACGTTGAGCAAAATTTTATAGTCTCCTCGAGAATATAAGCTTCACAAATAGAGCCCTCAACCTGTGCCTTATTTTTTACCTTTCTCCTTAGGTGATTCAGATGTCGCTCGAAGGGGTACATCCATCGATAATCGATAGGACCACCAAAACATGCCTTATAGGAAAGATGAATTGGCAAATGCTCCATAGAGTCGAAGAATCCAGGAAAAAATACCTTCTCGAGCTTATATAGTGTTACTGTAATGTTCTTCTCTTGCTTTTCTAGACGATCGATGAACAAATTAGTAGAACAAAGATCTCTGAAGAATATGCTGAGCTCTGTTAATGGATCCCAAACAACTTGCGGTAAGAATTCTTAAAATATAATCAGAATTAAGCTCTCCATGAATACGTGATAATCGTGGCTCTTCATACCTGCCAGTTTGTTCTTCTTAAGGTCGATGCATCTTCTTAAGTTCGATATTATCCTTCTGGAAATTTTAGACCCTGAATCCACCTACAAAGTCTTCCTTTATCCTCCTTCTCCAGTGAGAAAACTGACTTAGGCTGCTTTTACTTTCTATTCTCTTGCTCTAACAAATATAACGCAGGACGTCTACATATTTCTTCTAAGTCTAACCTGGCCTTCGGATTGATCTTCATCTTCCTTTTTACCTCTATTACAATATTAATTATGTTATCAAATATATTCTTCTCGATATGCATGACATCAAGGTTATGTCTGATTAGATTGGTGCTCCAATATGGCAGATCCCAGAATATACTCATCTTCGTCCAGTTATGGGTACGACCAAATCTGTCACACTTGTACCCCTTAGCAGGCTCTTCGATAGAATATGGCAGGCTCTTCGATAGAATTTGGTAAATTTTTTACCTCTTTTTATATCGTGTATCCAGGCCACCTTGGCGGTGGATTGACCTTCTCCATAATGCCTGCACGAAAATCATTCCTGTTCCTCCGGTACAGATGATCCTTCGGCAAAAATTATCGATGACAATCGAAGAAGCATAGTTTGCCTCCATGTTTCAAACGGAAAGCCTTAGTATGGTTCATGCAATACGGATATGAGAGACGACCATGAGTGCTCCATCACGATAATATTTCATAGGCTGGAAAGGCCTTGATGGTCCACATAAGTGCTACCCTCATCTGAAAATTCTGCTTTTTGAAAATATCGTACGTGTTGGCACCTACTTCCCACAGCAGATTCAACTTATCTATCAAAGGCTGTAAATATATATCGATATTCCTCTTCGGATTGTTCGGACCCGGAATAATAACGGTTGGGAACATATACGAAGTTTTTATGCACATCCGAAGCGGTAGATTGTATTGAGTGACGATCATAGGCCAACACGAATACTGGGAGCCTAAATGTCCAAATGGGGTAAAACCGTCAAAAGAGAGCCCTAATATGACATTATGCGAATCCGAAGCAAAATCTGTAAACTCTCGATCAGAGTACTTTTATGCTTCTCCATCGGATGGATGATCCAATACTCCTTCGATATGTTTTTGCCTATGCCAACTTATGTTTTCTGTAGTCTCCTTCTCCATAAACAACCTCTGCAATCGCGACGTCAAAGGCGAGTAATGCATCGAATTGGTAGGCTTCTTTGTATCGACAGCCTTTCCTCTTTCAGTAGCCTTGTAACGATCAGCACCACAGAATCTGCATGCATCTTCATCCTTGTCGTCTTTGTAGTACAACATGCACCCGTTGTGACATGCATCAATTTTTTCGTATCTCATCCAGAATGATCTTACCATCCTCTTAGATCGGTAGAAGTCTTTAGGCAACTTTGCATCCTCTGGTATGATCTCTATAATCAAATCCATCAGTCGATTATAGCATTCTTGCGATATATTAAAATTGGACTTGATGCTCAATAATCTTGTAACAACTTCCAACGGTGAATGATCTTCACAACTAGGATATAATTGAGTCCTTGCATTCTCCAACAACGCTATAAACTTTGCAGCATCGGTATTCAGTGCCTCCTCAGCTGCTTCATGATTCTCCAGATTAAAACTAGGCCCCGTCGCATCAAAAACCATGTTCACCCACCCGTCGTCGCAAGCAACATGGTCATGGATATCCATATATGGCTCCACATAAGGCTCCGACTCCGATGCTAAAGACACAAGTTATTCGTGCATGGGGTACTAATAATAATTTAGCGTGAAACCCTTCTAGTACAATGATATGTGACTTCCACTTCTGGATGATATTTCAAGTTGAGATATCTCACACACGGACACTTAATTTTGGTACCGTTCATGTATTGAGGGAACGCCTTGGCGAATGGCAGGAACTGCTATACACCCTCAATGAATTCATCCCACACACCGCACATATCATCAGGATAACGGTTGTACATCCACGAACGATGATGCAGAGAGTAATTCATATCCATTTCTAGATACTTCTGCAGCAAAAATAAACCTTCAAGTATATACTCATCATTAAATACAGTACATGTACTGATATTCCTAGTCCTAGCATATATACTCATCGTTAAATACAGTACATGCACTGATACTCACTACTACCTTCAAGTATGGTTATTTGAGTGATTGAGTGAGCTCGGGTCACTAGGGAGAGCAGTTTACAGTTTTTAGTGTGCATCATTTGGCAGTGATCAACTGAAGGGAGAGTAGTATACAGCTTTGTGCTAGCACAATAAGGGGGAGCACAACTGAGCAGTGTATAGCTTTTTGCTACCATAGTACAAGGGGAAGCATACAACAGTTTATAGCAGTAACAGCTAGCTGTACTGCACAGTACAGCAGTGAGGAATTAGTATGCATCAACACTGTGCAGTACAAAGCAAGAAAGATGCACAGCAGCAAATAAACTCAGCAAGTAGCAGCAGAGCCAGTGCACTGTAGAGCCTTCAACAACAGGTTTAACAGTCTACAGTAGCCAATGCAATAGCTAGTACAGCAAAAAGCATCAGCCCAAGTTGGATACGAGTTCTAGAAGAAGCCAATACCGTATATCATGTCTCGGCTTTGAAGAGTCATTTCTGTGTCCATGTATATGACTCTCCTTGAGTCAAGATTGGCATCGTATTATATACGCTGCAGATACGCATGGTTGCGTCTAAACTCAGATAGCTAACTAGAAGAGAGATAGGGTTAGGGTCTATGTCTGTGTCATATTTTGTGTTATGCCGGTGTATGTATCTATGTCGTATCCCATGTCATACCTATGTCTATGTCTTATTTGTGTCCATGTGTCCGTGGCATGTTATGTCTGGTCTATATTTGTGTGTGTCCGTGTCAGTATTAGGGTTAGTATTCGCATGTGATAGTGTGTCCGCGTGCGTGTGTGTGTATCCAAGTTAGGGTTAGGGTTAGTGTGTGTTATATCGTGTCATGTCATATTGTGTTGTGTCGTGTTAGAGAGAGAGAGAGAGAGAGAGAGAGAGAGAGAGAGAGAAAGAAGACAGAGAGGAGCTCGCCGAATGAGGAGAAGGGGAGCTGGAGAGAGGAGAACGCCGGAGGGAGGAGGGGAGCCGGAGGAAGGAGGAGCTGACGGAGGGAGGAGCACCCCGGTGGGGGGAGGATGCGGCCGGAGGGGGGTCGCCGGGGTGGGGCGCCAGGATAGGGGGTTTTAAAATTTTTGAGATATCGAAGGAAATGGAAGGAAGAAAAATTATTTAAACCTTATATGAAATAAATTAGCGACGTCGGTCCAGACGTTGCTAACCATCGCGGATATAATAATATACTGCGACTTAAATACATAAACGTCGGTAAACATGACTAAAATTAAAAAGCTAGCGACGTTTAGTGATTTCCTAGCGACATTTTATATTTTTATAATAATTATAGTCGATAAACGTTGCTCCACATCGCTATCATCGACGTATTATAATATTTTATATGGACGTCGCTAAATACCTATAATTCAGCAACGTTTTATTTGGACATCGCTAAAACCGTCGCTATTTGGACATTTTTGATAGTGAGTATTTGATATCCTTAACTGTGTATCCATAGTATGTCTATAACAATAATGTACTATACCTAACACTTATACTCACATATACTTGCCACCGAACTTGTGCAATGGAACTCATATATATGATACGCCTTCTGGCACATAACTCACTCGACACCTACAACCATAATGCTCATAATCCATGGTACACATTAGAGTATGAAAACACACCTCGATACTTACTTATGCATACTAAAATTATAGGTATCTACTATAGTCTTGTTACTATCCATATACACCATTAGATACTAAGGTAATAGCACTTAAAATAATACACTTGGATACCTAGACTGGCATACATCTAGCACTCAACCATATACTACACTCCCATCTCCAAACAGAAAAGAACAGTTAGATGGTAAAATAATCTAACTCAGCATGTCCCATAACTAGATGTCCTTTGGAAGAGTCATATGGCTCATTTATGGCATCAAGCTTTTATCGAGTTGGTTGATTATTTTTGAACTCATAAAAATTAATGAACACTATCAAATTTAGAAGCACATAATTCAAGAGTTGGCCCAAAACCAAAGTTTATTTCAACTATGAAGCTATATCAAGATCGAATCATTACAAACCAAAAATTGGCCCAATGAACTGAAATATATAATTCAAAAGAAATATTGACATGGCACCCATGAGGCTCTCCGAACATCCTTGAAGCCATCCTTAAGCATTAAAATGCTAATATATTGATAATATGCTACTTCATACCTATGAATTTTGCAAGATTCTATTTTAGCTTGGCTTTAACCTTGAAGTTACTATCTATTTTATTTAATACGGCTCCATGTGTGTCCTTTTGTTTAAACACTTTTTTCTTCATAGTGGACTTATTATGGATTTCTTCTTGCTGTTACAGTTATGAAATTAAATAATGGAGCAACAAGAATTATTAAGGAATCGAACGAAACTACAGGTTAGGAATTGACTTATGGAGACAATAATAATTTTTACAGAGATGCTGGTGCACTATTTTGATCCTTATAATGTACTATTCAAATTGCCTATCCATATTTCCAAGAAATGTAAAAAAGAAATTATATTGGTTTCTATCTTAATGCTTCGATAGGTGAAGTCATTATTATATTTATGTTACCTTCCTAAGTATTTATATCTCATATTGTTATGTGGAAAGTATTTCTTAAGTCGGATCACTTTGAGGTGTATGCTACAAGGTTTAAAACATTCTGTTTTGTAGTCCTCTAAAAGTTTTGGTTTTGAGAGAATTTTAGCTCAAATTTCTAGGTTTCTGAACCATTTTATGTTACTTATTCAGGAGCACCTGGATAAGTACCCTAGTCTGGAGAACCATTTCATGTTATTTTTGTATGATCATAAAATCTTCATCTATATATCCCTGTAAATAAAATTTTTATACTATATTCCTGATGGTAGCTTGACAATATGTCTAGTTTCTGATACTTTATTAATATTTTAGCAACTTAGAGATTATAGCTTAGATCAATTCATCATATTTATATGATATAATTATACTTGTTGTTCTCTGATACTATTGTTGATATCAGTTTGTACAAACATATATTGATTAAGTTTATTTCTCTTGTTCTCTACAAGAACTACTTCAAAAATGAATTTGTACTGTGATGGGAAGGTGATGCTCTGGGTTCAGATGTATTTTGGTTTTTACTTGTATAAATAGATTTTGGATGTTTAAGATGTTGGACAAAAACAATATACTTTGATTTTTTAGATGTGGTTGAATATTTGTGGTGTACGAACGCGAATTTATCAATATAAAAATTGTGTATTATTTTCTTTGATCTTTGCGGTGTTCTGGATTATATTGATATTATTAGTGTTTGATATGTAATATATAATTATAAACAAAAATTTTATTGTACAAAAATTAGCTTCTTTTGACGGTTATAAACGTCAACAAATACCTAAATTCTTCTATAAAACATTATTTTTTGACGGTTTATCAACATCAAAAAGGTTTTTCTTGACGGTTTTTTCGCGTCAAGAAATGGTTTTCTTGACGGTTATTACCCATCATCTAGGCCAAAGTCAAGAAATATTTCTGTCTACCTTGACGATTTTTTGTTATATTTTCTTGATGGCTAAAAACTGTCAAGAAAGTTTTTTTACTTGACGGTTTATAACCATCAAGGTTACAAAACCAAAAACCGTCAAGAAAATGTGAGACTTTTCTTGACTCTGGCCTAGTTAACGGATCTAGAACTGTTAAGAAAATCCTCTCTTGACGAGGAAAAACCGTCAAGAAAAGCCATTTCCCTGTAGTGTTGAAGCTATTCAGCTGAAGGTGTTGTTATCTTTCTTTTTTATAAATAAAATAATATATAGAACAATGTTGATTATATTAATTTTATGAGTAATAAGCCTTGTGGCATCGTTCACTATAATAAGATCCAGTATTTATATTGGATTGTTCTTTTTACCTTGAGTCGTTGTAAATTTGCTGTAAATTATAAATAAAGAAAATTACTTTTATATATCATATGTTTATTTAACTTTTTTATTTATTTCTTCTACAATGACTTTGTACTCTGAGATATTCTATCAAGCGTGCATTTTTAGCCTTATATGAGTGCAATTTAGGCTTGTACAATATCACGTCTAGTGGCGACTTTCAGTTCTACCGAACCGGAGCATGACATTCGCTACCTTTACTAGAAGAATCATCGTCTTACTTGAATAGTTTAAAAATGGTGTTACCAATGACCTTTATATAGTTAGACTAAATGCTAATGACAACTATTTTATAGTCCTAACAATTATACCATGGATGTACTTATGAAACATTTACATATTATGAATGATAATTCTAGTTTTACAGGGATAGACTTATAACACATTTTATATTATTAATGTTAATCCTTGTTTTGTAGTAAACATGGAAAGATTCACTGTGTCGGTGACACATTTAGGTTTCATACATATTTTTAACATTGTTAAGTGTTCTAAGAAAAGTAGAAAGATCACATAATAATTTTATCTGTTCTCACATGATTATTGTGTTGGTTTAGATGAGCTGAGTTGAAACCGTTTACTAGTGCATTTCCTAATGTATTGACCTAGTGCAGGAGTTGTTTGGACATTCTGAGACATTTAGAGCTTGTTTGGCACTTGAAGTTGTTCTTCTAGAAGATGTTATCTTGTGTTTATAAAGGATGTAATGTGTGCAACATTGTCGATGTATTAGTATTATTAGTTATAAGCCATGTAGCATTATTCTTTGTAATAAGATCCATTATTTTAAGTTGAGTTATTCTTTTTGCCTATGTATAGTTGCAATTTTACTATAACTTACAATAAAGAGAATCATTTTTATGTATTTTTTTCTATCAATTTTCTTCTTATTCTTCTGAAACAACTTTGGTTCTGAAATGTTTTATCAACCATGCATGTTCATGCCTTTTACAAATATAAATTAGATTTTTCGGTATCAAGCCCAATGGCGATTGGTTCAACGAAAACAATACGTGACACTTTTTTGCACCCAACTCCATTAAATGATGATCTATGGAAAACTGTGGTTGGTGGTCTTCATAGTGGTACTTACTATGGTAGAAAATTATATGTCACCTATCTTGTCATGCGCCAATCCCGTAGGACCAAAATTAAAGTCACCATTGGACTTAATATCTTACAAGTCTAAGTTGCACTTGTACAAAATACTAACTTACACATTAACAAAATAGACTAAGATGAGATAGTAGTGGATAACTAATACAGAAAACCAAATAACAACAATGAGGTTAGAACATAATCTCTTTTATTCATTACTTATAATGATTAAAAAAAGGCTTTCAATAGCGAAGTGGACATACCAACTTGGCTTACAACTTTTGAAACAATTTTTTTTTTACAATAACTTCGTTTTATAAATTATATCCCTTTATACAAAAATAAATTATCTTGAGAACTTCAACTTCCAAAGGATGGGGGCTTTACCGCCTCAAAAAAGTCGAGTAGGACATCTATAATCTGTTGAGGTAGAGGTCAATATACTGGGGAGTGCACTGGTGAGATAAAAACCTACACTCTACTAAAAGTATATACTAAGTAATCATGTGAGAAAATATTTCTTTAAAAATATTGTCTTTCGATCTTTTACCTACTGCCATTTCATCGCAATTCTCAAATCAAAAGCAATCTTTATTACAATATTAAATTAAAGTCATCCTTTCTTTCATTCAAGAATTAGAGATTAATTCAAAAACAATATCCATTTATTTCTAACTTTAAAAATGTAGCATTATTCTTAAGCCATATTTATATCTTAGGGACATGATAGCAGGATTACACTTAAATTAAATTCTTTCTTATTAATACAATAGTAGCATTTTATTTAATACAAATTCTGTTTTAGGAATAATTCATAGTAAAATATTACATATACAATAATTTTTCTATCCACATTCGACTATCCATTCCTACAACAAACAAGGATTATAATAATTTGCAGATATAATTTTTATAATATTTTTATCTGACTATGCATCACATCTTTAGAGCAGTAAGAATAGTATCCTTAGCATGCATCCTAGCTACATGATTGTCTATGGATGACTCTCCATAATTAAAAGTTGGCACGTATAAGCCCATATCTATATATGACACCCTTGATCTCAAGGATGTATAAGACTCGGGGTGTCCTCTTTCTCCTAGGACGATATGATCTTGGTGCCCCGACCATCGTTCAAGAGACTAAACCTTGTGCTCAAGAAGTCTAAGACAAATGCATGATATACAACTTCTATCAAAAAAAGAATACGATGTAGTAGCTAAGTGAAAAACAAATATTTTCTTCTTCTTTCTTTTAAACCATATAGTCGTAGTTCTATTCTTCCTTTCTTTTATTCAGATGACCATGTCGTGTCACTACCACAAAGTCTAAAAAATAATATTGTGGTCATATCTTAATTAATTAAATATTGTACATATTGAATATTTAATTATTATATTATTTATTTATGGTTAGATGTTAGTATATGATTTTGGACTTGTGTTAGTGGACCTAACTAGTTTAGATTAGATCTATGGACCAACATTTAATTCTAGTTGGAATTAAGCCCAATAAGAAGCACAATCATTAGGAGAATAATTAATTAAGTTAAACCAATTCGACTAGAACATTCCTTCCTTAATTATTTCTTCATGACAAGCCCCAAGGGGTATTGTGGACATTTCAGAGTAGTTTGGGAAAGGGGACAAGTGGTCGGCCTAGTATAGATGGAGGAATTTTTTTTTCTATTTTTTATTTCAAATATAGATCTAGAATTTCCTCTTCAAATTTTTTTTTACAACAAATACTACCCAATTTTTTTTTCAATTCCTTTCCAAATCATCATTGGAGGCTATTAGAGCAAGGATCTACAAGAAGACAGCAAGGATCTACAAAGATGAGCAAGAATATACAAGTTGAAGGATCTTTACACTCATTTTGGATGTGTCATTGGGAATCTATCTCCTAATAGATACAATATAGTTTTTTTTTCTCTAATTAGACTCTAAATTTGTATTTTAATCATTAGGAACTACCCCATATACTAAGGCTACACATAGAAATTAGAATTAGGTTCATAGGAGGTCTATAGAGAAAGTTATGTGATATTTTATGTCAATTTTAGGGAAATTATGAGATTAGCACATCATGTGTTTGTCAATAGGTCAATTAGACCAAATTAACATATATTTGGTTGTGTGTGGCTAGTATCATGTCCACAATTAGATACGGATTGATTTGGGAGTTTTTTTTTCTGACACGGAGGTTTGAGCATGTCACATTTTGATACGGACACATAGTTGAGTAACTAGCTCTTTGAATTGTTCATAATTATTATTTTAGACTTGCTCGTGTCTATTGGGATACGTTTGGTTGTGTGGTTGATCCGTATCGCAAGCGTATCATAGATCTAGTATGATACGGGTACGATGCACTTTACGTGTTTATTTTTTTGCAATTCAATTCAATTCAGTTATCTTGGTTATAGATATTATAATATTATAATTATAATTATTATGTGAGATATATGTATATATATATTTATGTATGTTCTATAATTCTTGTTGATATATTGGTGATCATGGGAGAGTAGGAGTTCATGTGCATCTTTAGTATAGTTATATATATATGTATAGTGATATTATGGTTATATGTATATATATAGTGTTATATATATATATATGTGTGTGTGTGTGTGTGTGTTTGTGTGTGTATGTGTGTGTGTGTGTAGATGTATATATATATATGTATAGATGTGTTTATATGTGTATATATGTATGTAAGCTAGAGGGGAGAAGAAAATAATGAAAAATAGTAAAGAAAATAATGGAAAACAGTGAGAATAGGCAGGGATAAGTAGGACATAAGCACTGAAAAGCAGCAGTAGCAGTAGCAGCAGAAGCTGAGAAGTAGTAGCAGAATCGACAAGCAGAAGCATAAAGCCGCTACATAAGCAGAAGCAGCAGTTGAAGCAGAAGCTGTAAGCAGCGACAACAAAAGTAGAAAGCAGCAGCGGTAAGCAGTAGCAATTGCAATAAGCTAGTTAGTTTATATTGATAAGATAGTAAGTTAGTATATATATATATATATATATATAAGCATTAGTTAGCATTAGTTAGTATTATTTCTATATTACCTTGAGATACACCAAGGTAATGAGAGTTAAGATATCTTGGGAACGGGTATTAAATATCCGAAGGGGTATAATAGTATATAGTTTAGTATAGTATTATTATAAGTTTAAATGCATAATAGTGTATAGTGAGGAGTATGGGTAGTTAGTTATATGTTAGATATTGAATTACGTTGTGATACCAAGGTAATGTCAAGGTACTGGATTTTACTTAAGATACTGGGTTTGAATATCAAGATGGTTGTATAAGTGGTGAGATACTGCTTTTGGTTCAAAGCCAAGGTATCACTTAACATTAGTTTAGATAGGAGTGATATATATTTTGTCCTGTATTTATATATATATATTATAATATTTTCATGTATAATAAATTGCATATCTTATGATACGGTATCTTATTGGTTTTCTAGTATCCTAGTATAGCTAGTATAGCCTAGTTACATAGTGTATGGACCCAATATTCTAGAGATAGACTCATACAACCTAGAAAAAGCTAGTTTGACCAAGTTTGACCTAGAGTTGACCTAATTTGACTATTTTGACCTAGAAATAGCATTTTGACCTTACAGTTTACTAGTTTAACTTATTTTCATTCCAAAATCATGTATTGATGTAATATTCTATATTTAGGTCTTCGAGGCACCGTACCGGATATCTCTGATACTGTTTATCGAATTTTAGGCAAGTACATTCTCTGATAGTTTTTTATTCATGATATCCTCTGTCTCTTATATTTAGTGTAGATATCCTTAATTTTTTGACACAATGGTTACACGGATTGGTATATCCGAATCTCATCATGAGATGTTATTCCTTTGTATTTACGGTATATGTTGTACAAGCCTTGTTTCCTTTTTCTTCTTGTACAAATATAGACATTGATTCATAAGATGATTAGCGCCCTTCATGTGGAATCCCATGTCATAACGTACCATGGTTGGATCTACTATATCAGTCAGGAGCAGGGAGTATGTAGTATAGATATGTGATCATACCCTCATTGGGCATGTCTTTTTCCTTGAATATTGTTAATTATACACCGAATGTATGATTAACCAGGAAATTATCCTTTTGTATGTTCCCAAGCCGATCACATGTTAAAGCTGGTACTCACTCACTTAGTAGTAGTATTTCTTGTTCATTCCTATGATGCTCATTATTGTATTTATTTCCAGTATTCCTATATTGCATATCTTTTGTACCTTTATATTGCATATTATATATTCACATATATTTACTGTGACATAGTTTATATCATTTTTTAGAACTGCTGTTAGAGATGTACTTTGCTCATTTTCTGACTGGATATTTTTTTTCCAAATGACACTAAGGAGTGGTACCCTACTCACTAAGGCCCTTATGACGTGGTTGGCTTAGAGCCGGAGACCTTGGCTCAGGAGGGTCGCATCCCGACTGAGACAGACGACCTAGGACTCGTAGCACAGTAGTTAGATTCTTTTGTACTGGACTTGTCTCCAGCCCAGTTATTAGTATTTCTTTGACTCATTGGATATTATTTGTCTTGTGAGTTGTATTGTGACTCTTCAGTTCTTTTATCTTATTTGTGTGATTATTCCGTCTTATAGATTTGTGATTGTGTATTCATATTACATTAGTGACATATTTATATCTTGATTGTTAGATAGATAGATTACTAAACAACGTTCTACCATCGATGTTATGACTTAGGCTAGGCGTTGTTCACTACTCGTGCCCCTATATTGGGTGCGGATCGTGACAAATTTTTAGTGGTGGTCCATGCAGGTCTTCGAGATCATAATTATTATGATTCATAGTATTGCTCTTATTTGAGTGCTATTATGAGCCTATTTTAGGATATATGATATAGGTTATAGGCTGAGAATACTCAATCACATACAGAAAAACTCTATTGATTCATTTCAACTGTTCTTCCTTGATATTGAAATTTGATCTTTAACTGTCCTTCTTTGAATGTATATATCATGTGCCATATTGATTCTTTCTATTCTCTTTGCCTCAGGATGCTGCCTAAGACTCGATCATAGTAGAGGAAAGCAGTTTCTAAGAGATCTGTGACTTTTTGAAGGCCTGCACCAGTCATTTCTTCGGTGATTGGCATATCAGCTGCGTTCGGGGGTCCACCTCCAACTCAGAGGATTATTCCAGCCGTGTCCGAGGGACTTCCACCTTCAACTCAGAGGACTATTCCAGCTGTGTCCAAGGGACTTCCACTTCCACTTTTTGGACCGACAAATACGACTCAGGTGTTGGCATTATTTTACGAGATGATGGAGGCTCAGAGGCCCCAGTCCGTAGAACACCAAAGGTAGACCAATGTATTGTGGTAGGGCATTGAGAGTGCTCATCAGCTTTCCCTTGCTGTAGTAGAGATAGGATTTCTGGTCCAGGAGCAGGTTGTTTTGCAGGTTGTCCAGCTTCGATCGGATAATATCCAGGACTTCAAGAAGCTAGAACCTCGGGTCTTCAAGGGTACTGAGGAAATCATCTACGTTGATGATTGACTCAAGGATATTGAGCATCTTATGATGGTGTCTCGTCTTGCTGAGGATATAAAAGTTGAGGCAGTAGAACTTCAACTGTTCGATATCGCCCGTACTTGGTTCAGGAATGAGCCACTTATTGCTGATGCAGGACAGTCTTGGGAGGTGCTCAAGGCCCTCTTTAAGAGAAAGTTTATTTCTCGTACAAATATATTGGACTTAGGGAGACAGTTTGAGGGCCTTACTTAGGGGAGCATGTCTGTGGAGGAATATGCCGTAGAGTTCGGTAGACTGAGCCAATTTACGGAGTACTTGGTGGGAGAGCTAGAGGTTCGAGTTATTCGTTTCAACGAGGGTCTAAACTGGGAAGTAAAGATCCTTAGTCCATCTTTCTATGAGACCTATTCGTAGATACTTGTAGAGGCACACAAGGTTGAACAAGAGTTGGGCTTAAAACCCAAGAGAGATTGTAATTCTTTTTTGGGGGCTAATAGTAGTACAGTGACTGCTAAGTGTCCTTATTTTCAGTTTAGGCCTTTTTAACAGCCACAACAGCACCAGACTCCAGTTAGGACACCATTTCATCAGGCACCGCAATAGCAGAGACAGTCACAGCAAGTTTTTTGCCACTACTGTAAGAGGCCCGGCCATATCTGGGAAGTTTACAGAAAGAGGTTGGAAGTTTATCTGTATTATGGTGCCAAGGGGCATTAGTTGAGGGATTGTCCTTCCAATCCTCGTCATGCAGTTCAGGGAGTAGCTCCAGCTCAGAGGACACATGGGAGGCCACCTGCAATACAGTCGAAGGGACCGCCACTTTCGATCAAGCAGCAGCGTTATGCCCAGCACTAACATCAGGGAGGTACACGTTATGGCTGAGCGTTTGCTATAATGGTCGTGGAGGCCGAGCCCACCGGAGATGTTATCGCAGGTTCTATTCTTGATTCCATTCCAGCTTTAGCTTTGTTTGATAGTGGTGCTTACCAAAGTTTTGTATCTGTTTCTTTTGCACTGAAGCATCGTTTGCCCGCTGAGACTTTGCTTAGGACTTGCAAGATCATGATCGAGGGAGGCATTATCCTAGTTAGTGATATTTGTAAGGATCAGAGAGTTACTCTGGGAGGCCGGGAGCTAAGTGCGGATCTACTTGTAATGCCACTTTCAAGCTACAAAATTGTACTCGGGATGGATTGGTTGAGTAGGCACCATGCTAGTATAGATTGTAAAGGAGGTAGAGTTTTATTTAGCCCACCGGGAGAGCCAGAGCTTGAGTTTGCTGGAGGAGCTATAGAGTAGAGAGAAGGCATTATCTATGGAGCTATAATAGAAGATAAGGAGTTGTCGTATCCATTGATAGCAGAGTTCTTGGATGTGTTTCCTGAGAAATTGCCAGGATTATTGCCATATCGAGATGTTAAATTCTCTATAGACTTGGTGCCAGGTGCAGAACCAATTTTACAGCATGTCTATAGAGTGAACAACAATGAGCTGGTCGAACTGAAGAAGCAAGTGGACGAATTGCAGGATAAGGGGTTTATAAGATCTAGTTCTTCACCGTGGGGAGCCTCGATATTGTTTGTACCAAAGAAGAATTGATCGGTGCATATGTGCATCGATTATAGGGTATTGAATAATCTTACTATAAAGAATAAATATCCGTTGCCACGAATTGATGACCTGTTCGATCAGTTGAGTGGTGCCAAAGTGTTTTCCAAGATAGACTTGAGATCAGGATACCACCAGGTAAAAGTGAAGTCGAAGGACATTTCGAAGACTGCTTTTAGGACTCAGTATGGCTAGTGTGAGTTCATGATGATGTCGTTTGGGTTGACTAATGCCCCAATGGTATTTATAAATTTGATGAACAAGGTGTTCCCCCAGTACCTTGACAAGTTTATGGTGGTGTTCATCGATGACATACTCATATACTCGAAGACACCGGAGGAGCACGAGGAGCATTTACGGATTGTGTTAGATGTGTTAAGGAAGAAGATACTGTATGGAAAGCTATCCAAGTATGAGTTCTTTCTTGACAAGGTGGAGTTCTTAGGACATGTTGTGACTGATGATAGAATTTTAGTATAATCGAAAAAGATCGCAGTAGTGGAGTCTTGGAAGACCCCGAGTTCAGTGGCAGAGATCAAGTGCTTCTTGGGTTTAGCAGGCTACTACAGAAAGTTTGTGCAAAAAATTTTGAGGATTGCTGAGCCGATGACTAAACTCACCAGGAAGGATGTAGTATTTGTTGGACAAAGAAGTACCAGGTTGCTTTTGAAGAATTAAAGACGAGGTTGACGTCTGCTCCTATTTTGACGTTGCCATCAGGGTCTAGAGGTTTCACTATTTATAGAGATGCATCAGGGAAAGGGCTGGATTGTGTTATTCAGCAGAATGGGAAAGTGATTGCCAATTTATCTAGGCAGTTGCGTTCTCATAAGAAAAACTATCCTACCCACGATTTGGAGTTGGCAATAGTCATATTTGCTTTGAAGTTATGGAACTATTTGTACGAAAAGCGTATAGAGATCTTCACAGACCACAAGAGCTTGAAGTACGTTTTCGCTCAGAAGGAGTTAAACATGAGACAGCGTCGGTGGCTGGAACTGATGAACGATTTTGACATCTTTACAGTATCATCCAGAAAAAGCCAATATAGTTGTCGATACCTTGAGCAGGTATCTGGTAGCTATATTTTTGATGCAGGACCGATATTTTTTGGAGGATCTGGAGAGCTTGGACATTAAGGTGATAGTCTCTATTTTTACCATACAGAAGTGGGGGTTACAGATACACTCAGAGTTGATGGACAGGATCAAGGCAGCCCAGTATAAGGATGTATCTCTGAGGAGCATTAGAGCTCAGGTTAGAGCAAGATGGAAGGGTGATTTCATCATTGCTGAGGTTGGTTCTTTGCAGTATGGTATTATATTATGTGTGTCGAGTGGGGAGCTGCATGAGGAGGTATTACAGGAAGCACATTGCTCTCAGTATTCTATACATCCAGGTACAAACAAGATGTATCAGAATATGCGAGAGAGAGTATGATGGTATGGCATAAAGAGGGAAGTGACTCATTTTGTATTCAGATGCTTAGTGTACCAGTAGATAAAAGGCGAGAGACAGAGGGCAGGTGGTTTACTTCAACCATTACCTATTCCAGAGTAAAAGTGGGAGCACATTACTAAAAATTTTGTGTTTAAACTTTCATAATCTCCAGGAGAGAAAGACGCGATTTGGGTCATCCTTGACAGGTTGTCCAAGTCGGCCCACTTTTTGCCTTTCAAGGTGGATTTGTATGTGGAGAAGCTGACAGAGATATATATGAGGCAGGTCGTTAGGATACATGGGATTCCCGTCAGCATAGTCTTGGATCGGGATAGTTATTTTACTTCTCATTTCTGGAGGAGTTTGTAGGCAATTTTGGGCACCCAGCTCAAGTTTAGTACTGCATATAATCCCCAGACAGATGGGCAGTCAGAAAGGACTATTCGGACTCTTGAGGATATGCTGTGAACCTGTGTACTAGATTTTAGGGGATCTTGGGAGGACCATATCCATTTGTTAGAGTTTGCTTACAACAACGACTACCAGGCTAGTTTAGAGATATTACCATTTGAGGCTATGTACGGTTAGAGATATCGTACTCCCTTGTTATGGGACGATATTGGAGAGAGAGATTTGCTATGGCTAGAGATGGTTGTGGATGAAGCGGAGAAGGTTAAGCTGATCAGAGAGAGACTTCGGGTGGCACATGACAGATATCAATATTAGGCCGATAGCCACAAGAGACCTTTGGAGTTTAAGGCAAAATTTTAGATTTTTGTTTTATGCTTGATATTGGTTGTTTATGATAGATTAAATTCTTAAGGTTGTATTTTGTTCTAGGTTGGTGGTCTGGTGTTTCTGAGGATTTTTCCGATACGAGGTACAATTTATTTTAGTGGAGACCGGAAGCTTAGTCCGCGATTCATCGAACCTTTTAGTATTATCGAGAAGGTCGGTACAATTGCTTATAGACTAGACTTGCCACCTTCATTGGAGGGAGTACACAACATATTTTATGTATCATAGTTGAGACGAAGATTCTGGATCATGGAGAGAAGGTGCTGAGGATCCAGACTATTTCCTTGGTACGCTTCGCATAGATGCATCACTCTCCGGAGGAGTCTATCTTGGAGAGAGAGGATAAAATGTGAGAGCGTTACCCATATTTGTTTCTGCCTTGAGGTATGTTCTTTCCTGATTCTATTTTATTTTATTTTTTGGGGGTAGTTTCGTCTTTGAATTTTGAGGATAAAACTATTTTAAGGAGGGTAGACTTGTCACTACCATATTTTTTAGGAAAGGGTATTTTGGTCATTTTATAATTAATTAAATATTGTGCATGTTGAATATTTATTTATTGTATTATTTATTTATTGTTAAATATTAGTATATAATTTTAGACTTATGTTAGTGGACCTAACTAGTTTAGATTAGATCCATGGATCAATATTTAATTCTAGTTAGAATTGAGCCCAATAAGAAGCCTAATCATTAGGAGGATAATTAATTAAGTTAAACCAATTAGACTAGAACCTTTCCTCCTTAATTATTTCTTCATGATAAGCCCCAAGGTGTAGGTGGGGAGGATAAACCAAGGAGGATAAAAAATTCTCTCTCTTTATTTTTTATTTCAAATCTAGATCTAGAATTTTCTCTTCCAAATTTCTTCATTCTCACATAAAATTCTACCCAAATTTCTTTCCAATTCCTTCACAAATCATCATTGGAGGCTATTAGAGAAAGGATATATAAGGAGAAAGCAAGGATCTACAAAGAGAAGCAATGATCTACAAGTTATAAACTCTTTACACTCAATTTGGAGGTATCATTGAGAATCCATCTCCTAATGGGTATAATTCAGTTTCCCCTCTAATTAAACTCTAAATATGTATTTTAATCATTAAAAACCACCCCATATACTAAGGTTACCCATATGAATTAGAATTAGGTTCATATGAGGCCTATAAAGAAAGTTATGTGGTATTTTGTGTAAATTTTAGAGAAATTATGAGATTGGCACATCACGTGTTTGTCAAGAGGTCAATTAGACCAAATTGACATGTGTTTGGTTGTGTGTGGCTAGTGTCTTATTCATAATTGGATACGTGTAGGTCGTAACGTGACAATTTGGAGATACGGATTGATTTGGGGATTTTTTTCGATACGGGAATTTGAGCGTGTCATATTTTAACACGGATACGTAGTTGAGTAGCTAGCTCTTCGTATTATTCATAATTATGATTTTAGACTTTCTTCTGTCTATTAGGATACGTTTAGTTGTATGGTGGAGCTGTATCGCAAACATATCAAAGATCTAGTATGATACGGGTGTTGTGCACTTCACGTGTTTGTTTCTTTATAATTCAATTCAATTGCCTTGGTTATAGATATTATAATATTATATTTATAATTATTATGTAAGATATATGTATATATATATGTGTGTGTGTGTGTCTGTGAGGTAGAGGGAAGAAGAAAACAATAAATAATAGTGAAGAAAATAATAGAAAACAGTGAGAATAAGCAGTGATAAGTAGGCCATAAGCACAGAAAAGCAGCAGTATAAGGAGGAGCAGCAGTAGCAGAAGCTGAGAAGCAGTAGCGGAATCGGCAAGCAGAAGCAACAGCAGATGCAGCAAGCCGTAGCAGTAAGCAGCAGAAGCAGAAGCAGAAGCTATAAGCAACGGCAGCAAAAGCAGAAAGTAGCAGCAATTGCAATAAGCTAGTTAGCTTCAATATTAAATAACTAGCTTATCAATATATATAAGCTAGTTATTTTGGATAGATAAGCTAGTCAGTTAGTATATATATATATATATAAGCATTAGTTAGCATTGTTTAGTATTATTTCTATATTATCTTGAGATACACCAAGGTAATGGGAGTTGAGATATCTTTGGTACGAGTATTGAATATCCAAAAAGGTATGTTAGTATATAGTTTAGTATAGTATTGTTATTAGTTTAAATGCATATTAGTGTATAGTGAGGAGTATGGGTAGTTAGTTATATGTTAGATATTAAATTACCTTGTGATACCAAGGTAATGTCAAGGTATTAGATTTTACTTAAATATTCGGTTTGAATATCAAGATGGGTGTGTAGGTGGGGAGATACCGCTTTTGGTTCAAAGCCAAGGTATCCATATAGAATTAGTTTAGCTAGGAGTGATATATATTTTGTCTTGAATATATATATTATAATATTTTATATATAATAACTTGCGTATCTTATGATACGGTATCTTGTTGGTTTCCTAATATCCTAGTATAGCTAGTATGGCCTAGTTACATAGTATATGGATCCAATATCCTAGAGATTGACTCATATAACCTAAAAATAGCTAGTTTGACCAAGTTTGACTAGTTTGACTATTTTGACTTAGAAATAGCTTTTTGACCTAGAAGTTGACTAGTTTAACTTATTTTTATTCAAAAACCTTATATTGATGTAATATTCTATATTTAGATCTTCGAGGCATCGTACAGGACTTCTCTGATATTGTTTATCGAATTTCAGGTAAGTATATTCTCTGATAGTTTCTCACTCACGATATCCTCTATGTCTCTTGTATTTAGTATAGATATCCTTAATTTTCTGACATGATGGTTACACGGATTGATATATCCGGATCTCAACATGAGATGTTATTCCTTAGTATTTACAGTGTATTTTTTGCAACTGTAGTTTCCTTGTTCTTCATGTACAAATACATACTTTGATTCATGAGAAGATTAGTGCCCTTCCTATGAAATCCCATGTCATAACATACCATGGTTGGATCTACTATACCAGTCGGAGGCGGAGAGTATGTAGTGTAGATATGTGATTATACCCTCCTTGTACATGTCTTGTTTCTTGAATAGTGTTAATCATACACCGCACGTATGATTAACCAGGCCATTATCCTTGTGCAAATTTCCAAGTCGATCACATGTTAAAGCTGTTACTTACTCACTTAATAGTAGTATTTCTTGTTCATTCCTATGATGCTCATTATTTTATTTATTTCCAGTATTCCTATATAGCATATCTCTTGTACCTTTATATTGTATCTTGTATATTCATACATATTTACTGTTATATAGTTTATATCATTTATACCATTAGAGATGTATTTTGCTCCTTTCCTGACTGGATATATTTTCCCATATGACACTGAGGAGTGGTACCCTACTCACTATGGGCCTCAGGTTGTGTTGGTTTAGAGACAGAGACCTTGGCTCAGGAGGGTCTCATCCCGACGAAGATAGACGATCGAGGACTCGTAGCACAGTAGTTAGATTTTTTTTGTACTGGATTTTTCTCCAGCTCAGTTATTAGTATTTTTTTGACTTATTAGATATTATTAGTCTTGTGAGTTATATTGTGACTCTTTAATTTTTCTATCTTATTCGTGTGATTGTTCCATCTTATAGATCTGTGATTGAGTATTAATAATATATCGGTGGAATTTTTATATCTTGATTGTTAGATAGATAGATTATCCAAACAGCGTTCTACCGTCGTTGCTGCAGTATAGGCTGGACGTTGTTCACTACTCGTGCCCCTACATCGGGTGCGGGTCATGACATATCATGTAGTTTTTTTTCATACAACATATTATCTCAGCATAATACTTTCATTTAACATTCTATTTCATATTCATATATCTATATAATGTTTTAAGTCTATAATTTCATTTTTTTATGAAACAAGATATATAATTATTTTATGCTATCAACAATTTATATAACTCAAGCATGAAATTCTTATCTTTTATAACATATGATAAAGAGACATGTAATCATTCATTATTTTTTAAGTATAGCAACAATTCTCTTAATTTTACTAACATTCTATAATTTAAGCATATAATTTTTCTCTTTTAGCATCATAAATTACGTAGCCTATGAAATCGTTCTTTCTTACTTTAATAAGCATATCATTAGTTCTTTTAATTGTATTCATAGCCAATAACATAAGCATGTTATTTATATATTTTAACACCATATAATTAAACATTTATGTAATCATTATGTCAAAAGTATGCAGATTTTATGTAATTATTATTTAGTAATTTTGAACTCTATTCTTAGAAGCAAAGCATATAACTATTCAAAGAGATTTCATGTAATAAGTAAGATTTTACTCGAAGCTTTTCTCTTACTTGAGCCAACAAATCGACATCTATAGCAATATAATCCCACCACTAGGAGCAGGACATTACACAGATATCTATAGCTTCCCCCTCTATTTATGCGCATTAAAAGGCCACCTAGTGTTCGTAGGATTACGAGTCTAGCTAGGAGGCTATTGTACGATAGAATGCACCTTTTCGATATGACTTGCTTCAGAGGATGTCATAGATGAAGCCCAGTCGGATTAGTCGGCCTTCATGGCATATTTTGAGGTGCTCAAGCATATTATTCTGGATCTCACCCACTCGACTAAGTGACATTTACAGAGCTAGCCCAAGTATTGATCGTAATGTTTTGGAGATTGTCAAGTCAACGGAGTACAATTTTGACGCAATTGTGGGGGTCACAATATGTACTGAGTGAGTTATTTGCTTCTAGCACTACTAGGCTCTCTCTACCATTGATTTCTAAAATGCTAGACTTTTCTAGTTGGACTTGATATGCCTCCAATATTGCCGACGTCGATACCGCCTTTATAATACTAACTCCACTGCCAGAAGTATAGCTTACACATGATGCCATTAACCATATTATTTTACAGCTTTGCAATGGTGCTCCTCCTTCTCCCCACCAATAGTCCTAGTTTGGACATATTTTGATGAGATTGTGTATCGGCTCTAGTTGGGTCTTTTATTTTATGTATTATATCAGATGTTGTATCATATGTTGTTTCTGATTGATGGTTGTATCCAATTTTTATGAGATTACAAAATTATGTATCCTAGTTTCTGATTGAGATTGTTGGTTCATTATTTATTATTCGGTTTATATTTGTGACTATATTCAGTTTTGAGATTCAATATGGACATTATCTATTGTAGTTTCTATTCTGTAATATTAAATTATTGCTAAATTATTTTCATTCTTTTGTTTAATTGCCATTAGCGACGTTTGGTGAAGCAAATAATTGTCACTAAAGTGTATCAAGATGTCACTAAATGTATTAGGATGTCACTAAACTCACTAAAGACTAACTAGACTATTAGCAAGGTTTAGTAGCGCCTTAAGGAGTCAATAACTGAAAAATTCCAATGTCGCTAAACAAAGCTAAAAAAATTAATTTTGCTGACATGGCAGACTTTGCTATGTCATTATGGTGAGTGTGTGATGCTACTAGTCATTGATTAGCAACACAAATGGACTTGCTATTATTGCTGAATTGGTAACAACATATACACTCGCTAGTCATCGCTAATTTGGGGATATTTGGCAATGTCGTATCTAGAGTCGCTATAATAACGTTTGCTTTTATTTTTTATTTTAACGACTAGCTAATCTATGATTATTTTATTTTTTACTGAATACGTCACTAAACCCATTTAACAACATTTTTTGGGTTTAGCAAAAAAAGTTGGACTCGCTAATTTTCCTTATTTTTGTGGCTCAAAACTATAGCCATTGACCTTTGAAGGCGTCCCACTAAATAATTAGACATCTCAATATCAAATTGTACACTTTTGTGTTTCTATGCATAGCTAGTATATCTCAAATTAATGTCAGCCTTAAACTTAAAGTAGTCGTAAGATGTTGCTGAATTTGATGCTAGACGTCCCTAAATAGAGTCACTAGTCGTTGCTATTCCTGCTAAAAAAATTATTTACACTCTAATTTAATCTTCCCCTCCCCCCTAAATCCTTATACCCCTCATCTCTCCTGATCGTCAATGTCCCTCTTGACCTGCTTCTCCTCAGTGTGACCTCGTCTAGGCTGGAAACTCATTCTCTCCGATGACTCTCTCCATTGGCCCCATCTCTACTCACTGCCTACCAACCCATGTGTGGCCTGCTCTTAGCTGGAACTTGCATGCATGCTCTAGGGACCCTATCGACTGACCCACCCCAGCTCCACCCGTCTCCTCTGGAGGCAACTCTAGAGGGGGGTGAATAGAGTAAGTGTCAATATTACCCAATAAAAAGTAAAGCTAGTTACCAACTAAAAATAAAATAAGTAAATGGAAAGTAAATAGAGTTTAAATATTACAAATGCTAATACTGTGATGTCTACTAGTTTTTCTCGTGGAGGATTAATCTAGTCCCGAGAACTCTTTTCTGGAGTTAAATCCACTATTATCACAAATAGTATACAACACAAGCTTTGATCTGAAGTGCTTACCGACTTTTTACAACCATAAGCTTTGATTCGAAGAGCATGTCAACTTCAACAACTATAAGCTTTGATCAAAAGAGCTTGATGACTTCAAACAAAATAAAATCAAGCTTTACGACTAAAACAGACTCCTAGATCGAAACCTCGCTGGCACTTAGAAGGCTTAGGAGTTGTTTCTTGGGAATAAAAAATATTAAAAGCTTTAAATGTATAAGATAGAACGTGGAATATGGATGATTAAAATGAATAGAATTCAACCTCTATTTAAAGTGTGTTACATTATAGGGGGACCAATTTTGGGCATATTTTGGTCCCCTAACGTTCATAAATTTAAACATTAGAGACGTAATCTCGGGGATGAACAAGTCAGCCAAAATAGGGTCTTAAGGGGACTGAGTTCGGTCATGGATCATGTTTGGTTCGAGTTCGATCTCCATAGGACTAGAACATGTTTTAGTCAACTTGGGTTTTGGATCAGGTCTGTATTTTTTTACTGGTTTATATAGTATACTAAAATATAGTGGGTAGGATTGGGTTTAAGCTCTCTAGTGCCAACTACGAACCCCCACGGGTTCGATGTGCATATGTCCTAGAAATAAAATAAAAATACGAAATAAAATATAAAATTAAGAGCACTTTGATGAAGCCATTCTTTTAACATTTGAGCATACTTGAACACGCCTTTTTATTGACGACAGATGTCCAAAGATAAACAGATCTAAAAATCTATATATCTTTCGGGGGCTTCTCCCTCGAACCCCTACATGGGGGTGTTACGCCTTGACCCCGGTCCGCTGACTGGTGAGTGGAACCCCCGATTGCGAGGCTCTGGAGATATCATAGGCGGTTCAGAAAAATCTTCTGGTATAACGTTGTCTTTGGGTCATCATTATTTTGTTGTTGCATATGTCCATACTAATCTTGCTTATTGATTTTTAAAAAATACATATTAGATGAACAAAGCAATATACAGAAACAAATATGATAAAATTTAATACATATTTGGACAATACTAAGTTTAAGTATCAATATTATGGAGATTGCATGATTATTAGAGTTATTATAATGTTAAACTTAATTAATTTGCCATATTAAAAAAACTAATTTAATCATTGGCTGGAACTGATGAACGATTTTGACATCTTTAAAGTATCATCCAGAAAAAGCCAATATAGTTGCCGATACCTTGAGCAGGTATCTGGTAGCTATATTTTTGATGCAGGACCGATATTTTTGGAGGATCTGGAGAGCTTGGACATTAAGGTGATAGTCTCTATTTTTACCATACAGAAGTGGGGGTTACAGATACAGTCAGAGTTGATGGACAGGATCAAGGCAGCCCAGTATAAGGATGTATCTCTGAGGAGCATTAGAGCTCAGGTTAGAGCAAGATGGAAGGGTGATTTCATCATTGCTGAGGTTGGTTCTTTGCAGTATGGTATTATATTATGTGTGTCGAGTAGGGAGCTGCGTGAGGAGGTATTACAGGAAGTGCATTGCTCTCAGTATTCTATACATCCAGGTACAAACAAGATGTATCAGAATATGCGAGAGAGAGTATGATGGTATGGCATAAAGAGGGAAGTGACATATTTTGTATTCAGATGCTTAGTGTACCAGTAGATAAAAGGCGAGAGACAGAGGGCAGGTGGTTTACTTCAACCATTACCTATTCCAGAGTAAAAGTGGGAGCACATTACTAAAAATTTTGTGTTTAAACTTTCATAATCTCCAGGAGAGAAAGACGCGATTTGGGTCATCCTTGACAGGTTGTCCAAGTTGGCCCACTTTTTGCCTTTCAAGGTGGATTTGTATGTGGAGAAGCTGACAGAGATATATATGAGGCAGATCGTCAGGATACATGGGATTCCCGTCAGCATAGTCTTGGATCGGGATAGTCATTTTACTTCTCATTTCTGGAGGAGTTTGTAGGCAATTTTGGGCACCCAGCTCAAGTTTAGTACTGCATATAATCCCCAGACAGATGGGCAGTCAGAAAGAACTATTCGGACTCTTGAGGATATGCTGTGAACCTGTGTACTAGATTTTAGGGGATCTTGGGAGGACCATATCCATTTGTTAGAGTTTGCTTACAACAACGACTACCAGGCTAGTTTAGAGATATTACCATTTGAGACTATGTACGGTTGGAGATGTCGTACTCCTTTGTTATGGGACGATATTGGAGAGAGAGATTTGCTATGGCTAGAGATGGTTGTGGATGAAGCGGAGAAGGTTAAGCTGATCAGAGAGAGACTTCGGGTGGCACATGACAGATATCAATATTAGGCCGATAGCCACAAGAGACCTTTGGAGTTTAAGGCAAAATTTTAGATTTTTGTTTTATGCTTTATATTGGTTGTTTATGATAGATTAAGTTCTTAAGGTTGTATTTTGTTCTAGGTTGGTGGTCTGGTGTTTCTGAGGATTTCTTCGATACGAGGTACAATTTATTTTAGTGGAGACCGGAAGCTTAGTCCGCGATTCATCGAACCTTTTAGTATTATCGAGAAGGTCGGTACAATTGCTTATAGACTAGACTTGCCACCTTCATTGGAGGGAGTACACAACATATTTTATGTATCATAGTTGAGACGAAGATTCTGGATCATGGAGAGAAGGTGCTGAGGATCCAGACTATTTTCTTGGTACGCTTCGCATAGATGCATCACTCTCCGGAGGAGTCTATCTTGGAAAGAGAGGATAAAATGTGAGAGCGTTACCCATATTTGTTTCTGCCTTGAGGTATGTTCTTTCCTGATTCTATTTTATTTTATTTTTTGGGGGTAGTTTCGTCTTTGAATTTTGAGGATAAAACTATTTTAAGGAGGGTAGACTTGTCACTACCCTATTTTTTAGGAAAGGGTATTTTGGTCATTTTATAATTAATTAAATATTCTGCATGTTGAATATTTATTTATTGTATTATTTATTTATTGTTAAATGTTAGTATATAATTTTAGACTTATGTTAGTGGACCTAACTAGTTTAGATTAGATCCATGGACCAATATTTAATTCTAGTTAGAATTTAGCCCAATAAGAAGCCTAATCAGTCGGAGGATAATTAATTAAGTTAAACCAATTAGACTAGAACCTTTCCTCCTAAATTATTTCTTCATGATAAGACCCAAGGTGTATTATGGATATTTCATAGTATCTTGGGGAAGGGGATAAGTGGTCGACCTAGTATAGATAGAGAAAAAATTCTCTCTCTTTATTTTTTATTTCAAATCTAGATCTAGAATTTTCTCTTCCAAATTTCTTCATTCTCACATAAAATTCTACCCAAATTTCTTTCCAATTCCTTCACAAATCATCATTGGAGACTATTAGAGAAAGAATATATAAGGAGAAAGCAAGGATCTACAAAGAGAAGCAATGATCTATAAGTTATAAACTCTTTACACTCAATTTGGAGGTGTCATTGAGAATCCATCTCCCAATGGGTATAATTCAGTTTCCCCTCTAATTAAACTCTAAATATGTATTTTAATCATTAAAAACCACCCTATATACTAAGGTTACCTATATGAATTAGAATTAGGTTCATATGAGGCCTATAAAGAAAGTTATGTGGTATTTTGTGTAAATTTTAGAGAAATTATGAGATTAGCACATCATGTGTTTGTCAATAGGTCAATTAGACCAAATTGACATATGTTTGGTTGTGTGTGGCTAGTGTCGTATTCATAATTGGATACGTGTAGGTCGTAACGTGACAATTTGGAGATACGGATTGATTTGGGGATTTTTTTTGACATGGGAGTTTGAGCATGTCATATTTTAACACGGACACGTAGTTGAGTAGCTAGCTCTTCGTATTATTCATAATTATGATTTTAAACTTTCTTCTGTCTATTGGGATACGTTTAGTTGTATGGTGGAGCTGTATCGCAAACATATCAAAGATCTAGTATGATACGGGTGTTGTGCACTTCACATGTTTGTTTCTTTGTAATTCAATTCAATTGCCTTGGTTATAGATATTATAATATTATATTTATAATTATTATGTAAGATATATGTATATATATATGTGTGTGTGTGTGTGTGTGTGTGTGTCTGTGAGGTAGAGGGAAGAAGAAAACAATAAACAATAGTGAAGAAAATAATAGAAAACAGTGAGAATAAGCAGTGATAAGTAGGCCATAAGCACAGAAAAGCAGCAGTATAAGGAGGAGCAGCAGTAGCAGAAGCTGAGAAGCAGTAGCAGAATCGGCAAGCAGAAGCAACAGCAGATGCAGCAAGCCGTAGCAGTAAGCAGCAGAAGCAGAAGCAGAAGCTATAAGCAGCGGCAGCAAAAGCAGAAAGTAGCAGCAATTGCAATAAGCTAGTTAGCTTCAATATTAAATAACTAGCTTATCAATATATATATAAGCTAGTTATTTTGGATAGATAAGCTAGTCAGTTAGTATATATATATATAAGCATTAGTTAGCATTGTTTAGTATTATTTCTATATTATCTTGAGATACACCAAGGTAATGGGAGTTGAGATATCTTTGGTACGAGTATTAAATATCCGAAAAGGTATGTTAGTATATAGTTTAGTATAGTATTGTTATTAGTTTAAATGCATATTAGTGTATAGTGAGGAGTATGGGTAGTTAGTTATATGTTAGATATTAAATTACCTTGTGATACCAAGGTAATGTCAAGGTATTAGATTTTACTTAAAGTATTCGGTTTGAATATCAAGATGGGTGTGTAGGTGGGGAGATACCGCTTTTGGTTCAAAGCTAAGGTATCCATATAGCATTAGTTTAGCTAGGAGTGATATATATTTTGTCTTGAATATATATATTATAATATTTCATATATAATAACTTGCGTATCTTATGATATGGTATCTTGTTGGTTTCCTAATATCCTAGTATAGCTAGTATGGCCTAGTTACATAGTGTATGGATCCAATATCCTAGAGATTGACTCATATAACCTAAAAATAGCTAATTTGACCAAGTTTGACTAGTTTGACTATTTTGACTTAGAAATAGCTTTTTGACCTAGAAGTTGACTAGTTTAACTTATTTTTATTCAAAAATCTTATATTAATGTAATATTCCATATTTAGATCTTCGAGGCATCGTACAGGACTTCTCTGATATTGTTTATCGAATTTCAGGTAAGTATATTCTCTGATAGTTTCTCACTCACGATATCCTCTGTCTCTTGTAATTAGTATAGATATCCTTAATTTTCTAACATGATGGTTACACGGATTGATATATCCGGATCTCAACATGAGATGTTATTCCTTAGTATTTATAGTGTATTTTTTGCAACCGTAGTTTCCTTGTTCTTCTTGTACAAATACATACTTTGATTCATGAGAAGATTAGTGCCCTTCTTATGAAATCCCATGTCATAACATACCATGGTTGGATCTACTATACCAGTCGGAGGCGGAGAGTATGTAGTGTAGATATGTGATTATATCCTCCTTGTACATGTCTTGTTCCTTGAATAGTGTTAATCATACACCGCACGTATGATTAACCAGGCCATTATCCTTGTGCAAATTTCTAAGCCGATCACATGTTAAAGCTGTTACTTACTCACTTAGTAATAGTATTTCTTGTTCATTCCTATGATGCTCATTATTTTATTTATTTCCAGTATTCCTATATTGCATATCTCTTGTACCTTTATATTGTATCTTGTATATTCATACATATTTACTGTTATATAGTTTATATCATTTATACCATTAGAGATGTATTTTGCTCCTTTTCTGACTGGATATATTTTCCCATATGACACTGAGGAGTGGTACCCTACTCACTATGGGCCTCAGGTTGTGTTGGTTTAGAGACAGAGACCTTGGCTCAGGAGGGTCTCTTCCCGACGAAGATAGACGATCGAGGACTCGTAGCACAGTAGTTAGATTTTTTTTGTACTGGATTTTTCTCCAGCTCAGTTATTAGTATTTTTTTGACTCATTAGATATTATTTGTCTTGTGAGTTGTATTGTGACTCTTTAATTTTTCTATCTTATTCGTGTGATTGTTCCATCTTATAGATCTGTGATTGAGTATTAATAATATATCGGTAGAATTTTTATATCTTAATTGTTAGATAGATAGATTATCCAAACAGCGTTCTACCGTCATTGCTGCAGTATAGGCTGGACGTTATTCACTACTCGTGCCCCTACATCGGGTGCGGGTCATGACATATCATGTAGTTTTTTTTCATACGACATATTATCTCAGCATAATACTTTCATTTAACATTCTATTTCATATTCATATATCTATATAATGTTTTAAGTCTATAATTTCATTTTTTTATGAAACAAGATATATAATTATTTTATGCTATCAACAGTTTATATAACTCAAGCATGAAATTCTTATCTTTTATAACATATGATAAAGAGACATGTAATCATTCATTATTTTTTAAGTATAGCAACAATTCTCTTAATTTTACTAACATTCTATAATTTAAGCATATAATTTTTCTCTTTTAGCATCATAAAATACATAGTCTATGAAATCGTTCTTTCTTACTTTAATAAGCATATAATCAGTTCTTTTAATTGTATTCATAGCCAATAACATAAGCATGTTATTTATATATTTTAACACTATATAATTAAACATTTATGTAATCATTATGTCAAAAGTATGCAGATTTTATGTAATTATTATTTAGTAATTTTGAACTCTATTCTTAGAAGCAAAGCATATAACTATTCAAAGAGATTTCATGTAATAAGTAAGATTTTACTCGAAGCTTTTCTCTTACTTGAGCCAACAAATCGACATCTATAGCAATATAATCCCACCACTAGGAGCAGGACATTACACAGATATCTATAGCTTTCCCCTCTATTTATGCGCATTAAAAGGCCACCTAGTGTTCGTAGGATTACGAGTCTAGCTAGGAGGCTATTGTACGATAGAATGCACCTTTTCGATATGACTTGCTTCAGAGGATGTCATAGACGAAGTCCAGTCGGATTAGTCGGCCTTCATGGCATATTTTGAGGTGCTCAAGCATATTATTCTGGATCTCACCCACTCGACTAAGTGACATTTACAGAGCTAGCCCAAGTATTGATCGTAATGTTTTGGAGATTGTCAAGTCAACGGAGTACAATTTTGACGCAATTGTGGGGGTCACAATATGTACTGAGTGAGTTATTCGCTTCTAGCACTACTAGGCTCTCTCTACCATTGATTTCTAAAATGCTAGACTTTTCTAGTTGTACTTGATATGCCTCCAATATTGACGACGTCGATACCGCCTTTATAATACTAACTCCACTGCCAACAGTATAGCTTACACATGATGCCATTAACCATATTATTTTACAGCTTTGCAATGGTGCTCCTCCTTCTCCCCACCAATAGTCCTAGTTTGGACAGATTTTTATGAGATTGTGTATCGGCTCTAGTTGGGTCTTTTATTTTATGTATTATATCAGATGTTGTATCATATGTTGTTTCTGATTGATGGTTGTATCCAATTTTTATGAGATTACGAAATTATGTATCCTAGTTTCTGATTGAGATTGTTGGTTCATTATTTATTATTCGGTTTATATTTGTGACTATATTCAGTTTTGAGATTCAATATGGACATTATCTATTGTAGTTTCTATTCTGTAATATTAAATTATTGCTAAATTATTTTCATTCTTTTGTTTTGTTGCCATTAGCGACGTTTGGTGATGCAAATAATTGTCACTAAAGGGTATCAAGATGTCACTAAATGTATTAGGATGTCACTAAACTCACTAAAGACTAACTAGACTATTAGCAAGGTTTAGTAGCGCCTTAAGGAGTCAATAACTGAAAATTTTCAATGTCGCTAAACAAAGCTAAAAAAATTAATTTTGCTGACATGGCAGACTTTGCTATGTCATTATGGTGAGTGTGTGATGCTACTAGTCGTTGATTAGCAACACAAATGGACTTGCTATTATTGCTGAATTGGTAACAACATATACACTCGCTAGTCATCGCTAATTTGGGGATATTTGGCAATGTCGTATCTAGAGTCGCTACAATAACGTTTGCTTTTATTTTTTATTTTAACGACTAGCTAATCTATGATTATTTTATTTTTTACTGAATACGTCACTAAACCCATTTAACAACATTTTTTGGGTTTAGCAAAAAAAGTTGGACTCGCTAATTTTCCTTATTTTTGTGGCTCAAAACTATAGCCATTAAACTTTGAAGGCGTCCCACTAACTAATTAGACATCTCAATATCAAATTGTACACTTTTGTGTTTCTATGCATAGCTAGTATATCTCAAATTAATGTCAGCCTTAAACTTAAAGTAGTCGTAAGATGTTGCTGAATTTGATGCTAGACGTCCCTAAATAGAGTCACTAGTCGTTGCTATTCCTGCTAAAAAAATTATTTACACTCTAATTTAATCTTCCCCTCCCCCCTAAATCCTTATACCCCACCTCTCTCCTGATCGTCGATGTCCCTCTTGACCTGCTTCTCCTCAGTGTGACCTCGTCTAGGCTGGAAACTCATTCTCTCCGATGACTCTCTCCATTGGCCCCATCTCTACTCACTGCCTACCAACCCATGTGTGGCCTGCTCTTAGCTGGAACTTGCATGCATGCTCTAGGGACCCTATCGACTGACCCACCCCAGCTCCACCCGTCTCCTCTGGAGGCAACTCTAGAGGGGGGTGAATAGAGTAAGTGTCAATATTACCCAATAAAAAGTAAAGCTAGTTACCAACTAAAAATAAAATAAGTAAATGGAAAGTAAATAGAGTTCAAAAATTACAAATGCTAATACTGTGATGTCTACTAGTTTTTCTCGTGGAGGATTAATCTAGTCCCGAGAACTCTTTTCTGGAGTTAAATCCACTATTTCACAAATAGTATACAACACAAGCTTTGATCTGAAGTGCTTACCGACTTTTTACAACCATAAGCTTTGATTCGAAGAGCATGTCAACTTCAACAACTATAAGCTTTGATCAAAAGAGCTTGATGACTTCAAACAAAATAAAATCAAGCTTTACGACTAAAACAGACTCCTAGATCGAAACCTCGCTGGCACTTAGAAGACTTAGGAGTTGTTTCTTGTTAATAAGAAATATTAAAAGCTTTAAATGTATAAGATAGAACGTGGAATATGGATGATTAAAATGAATAGAATTCAACCTCTATTTAAAGTGTGTTACATTATAGGGGGACCAATTTTGGGCATATTTTGGTCCCCTAACGTTCATAAATTTGAACATTAGAGCCGTAATCTCGGGGATGAACAAGTCAGCCAAAATAGGGTCTTAAGGGGACTGAGTTCGGTCATGGATCATGTTTGGTTCGAGTTCGATCTCCATAGGACTAGAACATGTTTTAGTCAACTTGGGTTTTGGATCAGGTCTATATTTTTTTACTGGTTTATATAGTATACTAAAATATAGTGGGTAGGATTGGGTTTAAGCTCTCTAGTGCCAACTGCGAACCCCCACGGGTTCGATGTGCATTTGTCCTAGAAATAAAATAAAAAATACAGAATAAAATATAAAATTAAGAGCACTTTGATGAAACCATTCTTTTAACATTTGAGCATACTTGAACACGCCTTTTTATTGACGACAGATGTCCAAAGATAAACAGATCTAAAAATCTATATATCTTTCGGTGGCTTCTCCCTCGAACCCCCACATGGGGGTGTTACGCCTTGACCCCGGTCCGCTGACTGGTGAGTGGAACCCCCGATTGCGAGGCTCTGGAGATTTCATAGGCGGTTCAGAAAAATCTTCTGGTATAACGTTGTCTTTGGGTCATCATTATTTTTTTGTTGCATATGTCCATACTAATCTTGCTTATTGATTTTTAAAAAATACATATTAGATGAACAAAGCAATATACAGAAACAAATATGATAAAATTTAATACATATTTGGACAATACTAAGTTTAAGTATCAATATTATGGAGATTGCATGATTATTAGTGATATTATAATGTTAAACTTAATTAATTTGCCATATTAAAAAAACTAACTTAATCATTGGGCTAACAGCCTCTCCGCCACCATGTGCCCTCTTCTGGTGAAGGTAACCATTACCTAATATATTATGTCAGTACCCCTCTCGACCAAATTTATGAGGAAAGTTTTCCCGTTTTCAAATTTATGGGTTTGTGATTGCTTGTCATATATGTATTTAGAATTGCTCATCATCCAAATATCTCAGGTATTTTGACTCGCTTATAGGTTAGGATTTTAGATTTCTTATCATGGGTTTGGGATGGATTATATATATATATATATATATATATATATATATATATATATATATATATATATATATATATATATATATATATATATATATAACACAAACAATGATTCAACAGTTCAATAACCAAGATTAGCAACAACATCCAAGCGTGAAATCAAAAATGAAGTATTCAAGAGCTAACATTAACAATAGCAAATCTAGATCCAGAGTCCTAATAATATCACCATGCTTACGTAGTAAGCACAACTGCACCGCCGGCCTCCTTGATCTTCTTCTCTATCATCTTCGACTGGAGCTTCGCCTTCACCACCACCAGCTTCCCCTCCGGCAACATCCGCTTCCCCATCACTTGAAGTACCAAACTATGTCACGTCAATCATCAGCACAAATCCAGGTTTGTGCTACTTGGCGGACTCGGGTATGAGCGACCAGAGGGGCAGTGGAATTTGTTGCGAAGGTTGTGGAAGTACCATACACCAACGTTCCCGAAGTAGCCAGGGTGGCACTTATCGATGAGGATGCGATGGTGGTGCATGTCTCTGGCGTTCCCCCACACCCAGGATGCTTACGATGTTTCCCAATGCGTCCTTGTCCGACGGACATGTGTTAACGCTTCTTGCGGTTATTCTGGAAGCGATTCTACAGAAGTATGAAAAATCTACACCATGCGTCGAAGGAGTCCAGAGCCGTGCACCAAAGGAGTCCAAAGCCATGGGCCAAATAGAGACAGTGCTAAAGACAACCAAAAGCAATGTACCAAAAGTAGTCGAGGGCTATGCGCTGAAGGCATCCAAATCCACGCACCTATGCATCCATACACCTAAGGGCAGTGATCCTCAAGTTTATGCGACCTTCGACCTAAGATAATGTATCTAAGGACTATGTGATAGGGAGCAGTGAACTCTCTATGCGGCAAACATCAGTCCTTTGTCTATGCGGCCCAGACAATGACTCTGAAAGCATGCATGCGGCAAAGATCTTGAACCCTACGCTCCAACCCATATGTGCATATCCCTCAGTTGTCCTCTGTTTATCACCTCGTATGCGCATGTCCCTCAATGCCCCCTGCGTATCACTATACATATAAGTCCCTCAGCTGGCTCCCTGCACGTACTCCCCTACCATCTACTTTATATGCGCATCAAGACTTATGCGTAGAGCTCCTCTATACCCAGCATATGTTGGCACTTGAACGACTACATGTACATGTCTTATACAGCTGTCAGCTATTCCGAGGTGGATCATGCCTGCGTATCTCGCCAACCGCCTTGCAGAAGACCCTTTAATAACAGTAACCCGCCACGTGTTCTAAAAATCCGTACGATTAAAGATATGGAGGATTTAATTGTGGCTAAGTGTCAACTTTATAGTTGCCTGCCTCCTTGCGCATAAGCTCTATGTGTGCATAACCCAGTTTTGGGTATATTTTCTAGGCGCATGCCTCTCATCGGCACTATACGTATGCAACCATCCAAATAGCTATAAATAGATGGTTTTAACACCATCCCGTGGGGGGAACTTTGGAGAGCTACCACTGAAGGGAGAGAGGGGGAGTCCCTTTGCTGCCCAAAATTGTTAGAAGAGCAGAACCAGCAAACACTCTACCCCCACTCTCGCGTTCGGATCATTATTGGAGAATGAGCATCGACAAAAGACCTGAATCTCTACCCTCAGAATTCCAGTATTGAATATTGAGGAAGAAGCAGCCGTATCTACACATAAAAGAGACGCACGTAGAGGTAGAGACCACAGGTGAAAGAGGAAGAGATGAAGACAAAAGTGCCGCTTGAAGCTTTGTCAACCTCCTTGGTCCCAGATCATCAACGGAGTAAAAGGAGCCACTGTAGTGCTCGATCTCCACCCTCTCACTTGTCCAGATAATTCATTTTATACTTAGATCCTTTTGCATACGGATTCTCTTGTACCCTTTGTTAATTCATAATAAATAAGAGTTTTATACCCTCTAGCATAAAACCCTAATTTTAAGATATCGACAAAAATGACGACTCTGTAGGGGAAAAGATTCTCCTCCAACAAAAAGCTGATAAAGCAATCTGAGGTGACCAAGTTAGGTTTTACTCAGAGGATGTTGGTCGTTCTCTTCGACTAATAGGCGTTCGAAGATATGCTGGATAAGCCAAGCTCTTCAATGAGGCCCGTATGACAACATAAGACTCGTAGAACTTGGGACGTTAGTGTTGCTGTGCCAAGCCCAAAGTCACTATCTAATGCATCGTCAACCAACGCCGCAGTTGCAACAGCAGTTGACCTGTACTATGCCGACAAGATGAGTCCTTTATCGAGGCCAGCACGACCTTAAAAAGTTCAAAGGGTGTGGGTTGGTAAGGCTGCTGTGGTGAATCCCGAATTCGCTCCAGAAATGATGCCAACCTTCACCGCAGGTGCACAAAAGGTTGGCGTGCATCCTCTATCCATATCTGAAGCTGCGCTAGTGAAGAGATATGCCAAGTCCCATGATGTGTGTGCATAGTATCGTCTAGGCTAGAAAAGATACGTTGATCGCAGGAGCATAAAACCTCCCCCAAGCAAGGCTGCTGTTACCAAGGGCTCGTATATTCCCAATTTGGATTCCCTTTACTATGCATCCAAGGACGTTGGCGCAAGAAAACCAAAAATATCTTGATCCATGCGTGCTAGAAGAGCTACACCGTCATCTCTCCAAAAGTATATGTTGTTTTCTGTGACACGTGCTGCTAATAGTAGACTCTATAGGGCAGACCTATATGCTCATACACCAGAAGTGGGTTAACCCTTAGAGCCTTTTCGAACCTACTTGGATACCGTTGTTGCACCTAAACCAAGTCGAGAAATAAATATTGAAATGATAGACCCATGTGCCTAGTCTACCTGTGCGCAAGTAGTAGATCCATCTCACCTTATGTCTTCCATCAATGATCCAGTTATAGTTTCTGTAGAAGAACTAAGTCAGGGAGCAAATATACCACTCGTGTTCTAATGCGCGAAGCTCGCCCGAGTGCAAGAAATTGGGGTAAAAGTGAAGCTTCCATCGTCTGATATGCAACGTAGTTAATCACAAGTGTAAGACGAGAGAGGCGACCCTCCCTCATGATCTGTCCTCTGGAAGACACACTTGTGGCAATATCATCATCAACTATTGTTTCTCTAAGGCACCAGTTCCTGCGGCCAGACAGTTGGTATTCCAGTGGCTATAACCCACGATGCTGACCCAGTATTGTCCCCAAAGACCTCTACATGACGTAGAAGGAATGTCCATCGTCTTATGTTGTTTAATATGGAGGTTCTCTCCCGTAAAGAAGATCTCAAAGAAAAGCTCGCTTAATCTAAAGGCATTGGTTATCACACCACGAAGCTGTCCAAAGAGTAGCAAGCAAGTACCCATAGTGGGGGTATTTTATGGTACACACTCGTAAACAAGGGCTAGGGGTAGTCGTGCCTCCTCGAATCAAGATGCAACCAGAGTTAGGGGTAGCAGTCCCCCGACGTTCCAAAATAATCCATCCTTTCAAGAGGATAGTGAATCTCTACACACAGATGATAACTTTGTTGGGGGTAGCCATACCTTCCAAGAAGAGCCCGCAATTGAAATCATGGGTAACAATCCCCCAAAATCTAAAGATAATGCAACATGCCTGCCTTCCCTAGATACGACGACACTCACGGAACATATAATAACATACTTGGGGGTAGTCACCCTCAACCAGTCGAATCATCATCCGAAGTTGGGGATAGCATCCCCTTTGATTTGAAGATGATGTGATGATGCCTGTCTTCCATAAGGACAATGAATCTCAAGGAACGAACGATAACCTACTTAGGGGTAGCCATGCACACCAAGATAGTAAAGTTACCAGGGCTAGGGTAGCCATCGCCTAGACCCCAAAGATGATGCAACCATGCCTTCCTTCCCTGAAGACAACGAGACTCAGAAGACAGAGGCAAAAAGTAAAGCTTCCACGATCCCGTCTATTACTCCCGATATAATACATATATACATTGCAGAGGATGATCAAGACACCAGTGATCGCTAATGCCTCGATACTCTAGAGACAATGATGCACACCATGAGTGCCACAATACAGACTTTGGCCTAGGCAATGCTAGATATGAAGGCCACCATGGTCCCACCACCCTCAGGTCCGCAGTAACTCTGCAAGCCAGGGGAAGCAATCTTTCGGTAATCCATACTAACCCATTATTCTGTGACGATAGTGATTCCCAAGAAATAGACAATAACGGTTCTGAGGGTAATCACCCTCGAAAAGTCAGAGCAGCATCCAAACTGGTGGTAACATTCTCTCAGGATCCAAAGACGATACAAAATTATCGATCTTTCCTGAGGACTGTACGACTCAAGAATCAGAAGCCCTAAAGCCAAAGAAGATTTTCTTATTCGATGATGATGATGTCATTAAAATCTTCAATGTACTGATGAAGGGCAACAAACTTTGGCTATCCAATATTAGACGCCCTGTAGAGGCTGACAAGGTGTTAACCTAAAGTATTGCCTCTTTTATCAGTACGTCTATCATCCAACCATAGACTACACTATTTTGAAGAGGTGTATCCAGTATTTGATCGATGCCAAGGTTCTCACCCTTGACTTCAAGGATAAGACAGTCATTGTGAACTTAGTGCCCCTCCAGTTTGGCAATTTTCCAGTGATGAAAGCCCAAGACAGTATCGTTTCGGTCCCCAAGGAAACCATGAAGATCGTCAACCTCCCGTCATCTCGCAACCAAGTAGCAGGCTTGGTATTACTCATAACTCCAAGGGGTGAGGTCATGTGGGTTCACCCTGATAATGCTTGAGAGTTGACACAGTAAGTAGCACCTTCAACGACCGGGTCAAAAAAAAAGAAACGAAGGTCGTATTGCATGATCTTTTCCTCAGGAAATATAAATTATCAATTTCAGATGCTCGACATAGCTTAACAAGTCTCCTTGTACACAAAAGCCATGCCTCATATGACTTATCAACTACGATAAGACAGTGCTTCCTGACATAATAAATCTCCACCAGAAGGCAGTGTCCCTCTGCGTATTATGCATAAAAGTGTAGTAGGCAGTGGTCCTCGTCATAATAAATAATTATGTACACGTGGCAGTGATCCTACGTACATAATTCAGCCAACTCCTTTAAGTGTACCCGACAATATTCTTTTACACCTGACTCCTCATTCATTACAAGCCAAAGCATTAGTAGTATCCTGTGCACCAAATGATGAGCTGCCATAATTTTATCATTACAGCCAACAGTCACTCCATCTTATGTAGAAGATAGACTATAATTTTTAGAAAGCTGAAGGTTTGAATTTTGGTAAATGATGACATTTTCCTTTATAATATGACAGTTATTAGAACAATACTAGCAGTGGGTTATGATACGAAGGTGCTAACACACATCGATGCTCCATCAAGACTTTAGTCCATAAAGTTCGAGCTCCAAACTCTGTACAAAAATAAGAACGTATATGAACTTTTAATCAAGGACAGTGTATTCTCGAGCCATCAAGGACATTGTTTCCATAAACCAATGCTTCATTGAGGACAGTATTTTCTCAATCTTGCCAAGGAGAATGGTCCCTCGATCCAACCTTTTATCAAGGACAATATTTCCTTGATTCAACAGTGCATCTAGGCTCGGAAAGCCTAACGCATATTTGCTAATGATGATGACCAAGGAAAAATTTCTAAAAAAGTACTTCGTCTAAGTTGGTACTTCCCCATCCCCAGCAGATTAATTTGAAACATACAGTGTTTACATTTTGTTATCCCCAACAAGTGTAAACACATAAGAGGATTTGTGTCCCTCCATGATTCCTTTCCAAGTCTATTATCTATGTTCAGGGGTCCTGAATACGTAACGGATAATGGATCCACCAAAAATTCTCCAGTGGAGTAGTTCTCAGGTCCAACGAAACATTTTCGTTGAGACCACCCAAATTCGATTCCATCCAAAAAAAAAGCATGTCCTCGAAGCCCGATCTAGATCAAAAATGCTCCACCAAGCAAGATGAGATCACCCCAAGTTCATGTTCATATTACCTCAAAACTATTTTCTTTTATTTTCCCCTGTAAAGAAAAAGTTGGTTCATGTTCATATTACCTCTGAACTACTTCTCTCCACTTTCCTTAGTAGAGTGAATATATCACAACAAAAAATGGTCAAGTCTACATTATCTTTGTCCTATTTTTCTTTATCCTCACATAGTCATATCTTACTACGTCCACATTACCTTTGAGTAAGATATTTTTAGAACTTTTCCATGTCCATATTACCTCTGAGTAACGTTATATTTATCAATTTTCTACTATCATACTCGTATAACCTCTGATAGTGCCATTCATTTCATCTTATTATCTGTACTTAAGGTACGTCATGGGTAATAAGTCCATAACCCAAGAGTTTGCCATATCTATATTACCTCTAGGCAAACATTCTTGCCTATCAATTTTCTACTATCACGTTCATATAACCCCTAATAGTGCCAGTCATTTCAGCTTATTATCTGTACTTAAGGTACGCTATGGATAATAAGTCCATAACCCAAAAGTTTGTCATGTCTACATTACCCCAAGCAAATATTCTTTCCTATCGACTTTCTACTATCACGTGCATATAACCCTTGATAGTGCCAGTTATTTCAGTTTATTATTTGTACTTAAGGTATGCCATGAGTAATAAGTTTATAACCCAAGAGTTTTCCATGTCCACATTACCTCTAAGTAAATATTCTTGCTTATCGAATATCTAGCGTCACGTTCATAATACCTCTGATGGTGTCAGTCATTTCAACTTGTCATCCATGCTTAGTTTTAAGTATGCCAACGATGATAAGTCAACTAAAATTCTCCCTCGGAGTTCTAATCAGGTTATATTCTGCCACGTCCATATTACCTCTGAAAAAATATAAACCACAATCTCCAGTAGGGTCACAACTCAAGAATTTGCCATGTCTATGTTACCTTTGAGCAAATATTGTGTGTGTTATTTTCTCTATCACATCTGTTTCATCCCTAACAACGTTTGTCATTTCAACTTATTATCAGTACCTAGCCTTAGGACACCATTGATAATAAATCCAGAAAAAAAACCTCCCAGCAAGGATTGTCTAAACCATCAGATCCCTGATAGTGTCAGGTATTTTAATTTATTATCTGTACCCTTTCTTCGGTACACCATGGGTAATAAGTCTACCTAAAATTACTCTTTTCCCTACAATAGCGTATTACGCTATCAAGTCCATAATACCTTTGATAGTGGTTGTCACTTCAACTCATTTATCTGCACTAAAGTGCGCCATAGATAATGAGTCCACAAAATTCTCCAGTGGAATAACCGAAAGAATGCAATGCCCTACTATATCAATGTTACCTCTAGTAGAATATTTGCATTCATAAAAGTTCTCTTGACCAAAAAAAATGCTTCACACATGCGCTGAAGCAGCGCATGCGTCTTTCGCATTCATTCTTTTGTTCAAAGTATTCCAAACTTAAATCTAGTAAAGTTTAAGTTTAAAAACTTTAAAAGAGGTCTTGTAGAAGCATAAAAATCAACACCAAGCACCATAGGAGTCCAGAGCCATGTGCCAAAGGAGTCCCAAGCCATGCTCCAAACAGAGCCAATGCTAAAGATAACCACAAGCCATATACCAAAAGTGGTCAAGGAATATGTGCAGATGGCATCCAAATCCATGCACCTGTGCAGCCATGCACCCAAGGGTCTGATTTAGATAAAGATAGGACACATGTAGCCTATGCAAAATTGAACTATGAGGCAGTAATCCTCAAGTTTATGCGACCTTTAACCTAAGACAGGGCTTCTAAGGACTATCCGATAGGGAGCAGCAAACTCTCTATGCGGCAAACATCAATCCTTTGTCTATGCGGCCCAGAGAGTGACTCCAAAAGCCTGCTCGCGACAAAGATCATGAACCTTGTATGCCAACCCGTATGCGCATATCCCTCGGCGGTCCCCTGCACATAACCTCGTATGCACATGTCCCTCAATGTCCTTCTGTGCATTAGCTCTGTAGATAGGTCACTCAGCAGGCTCCCTGCACATAACCTCGTACGCTCATTACTGGTGGATTTTAGATAAGGAGCATTTAGGGCATGATCGGGTCACTTGGGATGAGTTTTCTAGGCTCTTTAAAAAGATGTTTATTCCTTCCACTGCTAGAGTGGAACTTCGGGACAAGTTCCAAAACCTCAGGCAGTGTATTTTGACCATTGTGGAGTGACCATTGTGGAGTATAATGCTAAGTTCCTCCGTTTGAGCCATTTTGCCCCGTACTTGATTCCGACTGAGAAGAAGAAGGCTGAGAAGTTCTATAAAGGCCTGAGTTTTAAGATGCAGAGGTTCATTCGATCTATAGCCCCCACCTCCTACTTCGAGGTTCTATTAGGACCTCAATGCCAGGATCGTATCAATAAGATGGAGGCCAGTCTGAAGTGCTCCTATGCATCATCATCGTTAGTTCGAGCAACGGAGGGAGGACCAGTGAAACATCCTCCGGTACCGCAATAATATAGAGCAGCACCCTTATAGGGACCAGTGATTCTCACTTACCATTACGGCGACAAGAGGGGACACTTATTGAGGGATTGTCGATGGAGGTTGGGAGTATGCATGAGATATGGATCGGACCAGCATACAGTCCGAGATTGCCCAGACCAGAGGATTCCAGTACCGATGGTTCATCGACCAGCCTTACCAAAACTGAGGCCCTACCAGCAGCCTCCTGGGCCAGTCTTTCCGGGACTGAGGCTGCCCTACGCAGGAGTTAGGACGATGCGACCACCTACACTTGGAGAAATTCAGAGGAGGCCACCCTTGGCTCCACAGGCAGTTTATTTCCAGCAAGCTCGATAGCAGCGGAGGGTACCTGCACTGGGACAGGGACAGGCTTTTGCGATGACCATTGAGGAGGCAGAGACAACTGGAGAGGTGATCACATGTACTATTTTAGTAGATTTATTACCAGCAGTAGTATTATTTAATTCTGTTGCTACACACTCTTTCATAGATGCTAGTTTCATGGCCACCCATAGAATAACAACTGTACCCCTTTCGAAGATTAAGAAGATTCTTACGAGAGGTGAAATAGTACTAGTTAGTGACAGTTCTAGATCTTGTTTAGTAGTTATTTGCGGGCGAGAGATGTATGCCTGATTTCTAGTCTTCTCCATGTCAGACTATGACATTATCCTAGGCATGAATTGGTTGAGCCAATACTATGCGATACTAGATTTTTGATGTAGATGCGTTATATTTAGACCCCCAGATCACCCAAAGTTATAGTTTCTTTGGGGTACCTGAGAGCATGGCATCTAAACTACCTTAGCGGCACACATTACAGAAGGTGAACCGGTGTACACTCGTATTATATTAGAGTTTGGGAATGTGTTTCCCGACGATCTTTTAGGCCTACCACCTGAAAGTGAGATAGAGTTTACTATAGAGTTGACTCCCGGAGCCGAGCCAGTTACTACCCCCGTCTACAGACTAGCATCGAAAGAGTTGGTTGAGTTGAAGGTCCACGTAGATGGTCTCTTAGACAAGGGATTCATTCATGCTAGTATTTCTCCATGGGGAGCACCCATCTTATTTGTGCCAAAGAAGGATGGGATGGTATATTTGTGTATCGATTACAGGGCGCTAATTGTTGTAACAATAAAGAACAAGTACCTTTTGTCGTGCATCGATGATTTATTTGATCAGTTGAGCGATGTATGTGTATTCTCGAAGATCGATCTCAGATCTGGCTATCATCAAATCAAGGTATGAAAGGAGGACATTTTGAAGACAGCTTTACAGATGAAGTACGGGCACTATGAGTTTCTAGTCATGCCATTTGGTTTAACCAATGTGCCAGCAGTATTTATTAGCCTGATGAACAAAGTTTTCCACCAGTACTTGGATAGTTTATGGTAGTATTTATCGATAATATCTTGGTATATTCCAAGAGCCAGAAGGAGAACGAGGAGCATCTCAGGATCGTGTTGGAGACGCTGAGGCATGAGAGGCTGTATGCCAAGCTCATCAAGTGCAAGTTCTGCTTGGATAGGGTATAATTCCTGGATCACATAATCACTGGAGATGGACTATTAGTTGACTCGGAAAAGATCGTCGCAGTGGAGACGTGGCATACCCCTACATCAGTTTCGAAGATAAGGAGTTTTCTCGGACTTGTCGAATATTATTGGAGGTTCATGGAATCCTTCTCGAGGATCACTACGTCTATGACGTTATTGACGCATAAAGGCGAGGAGTTTATCTAGAATAAGGTGTGTCAGACGGCTTTCGATGAGCTGAAGAAGCGTTTGACAACATCACTGATCCTAACACATCCTTCTGGATCTGGAGGATTAATGGTGTATAATGATGCATCTGGGAGTATACTAGGATGTGTACTAATGCATTATGGCATGGTGATAGCTTACGCATCGAGACAACTGAGGCTTCATAAGAAAAATTACTCGACACATAATCTGGAGCTAGGTGCGATGATATTTGCACTAAAGCTATGGAGGAAATACCTTTATGGAGAGTAGGTTGAGATTTACATAGATCATAAAAGTATAAAGTATGTCTACACACAGAAGGAGCTCAATATGAGACAGAGGCATTGGCTTGAGCTGATGATAGACTATGATATTGAGTTGTAATACCACGCTAGCAAGGCGAATATTGTAGCAGATGCCTTAAGCAGAAAGCCCATGGCATACTTTTTTATGACTCATCGACATTTGTTAGAGGATCTTCAGAAGCTCGGGATAGAGGTTGTATTGCCAGGCATGGATGGATAGTTAGCCAGTCTAGAGGTTCAGTCTATATTGGTTAAGAGGATCAAGGCAGCCTTGCCTACTAATATGTCACTACCATATTCTGAAAACAGGGATAATTTTGACTTTTCTGTATTTAATATTTCATGTATTTAAATTAAATAATTTTGTGATATGTATAATTAAATATATTATTATATACAGTGTTCATTATGTTTGAGCTGGTAGACTTGACCTAGAAGCCCAGTAGATGAACACCTGTCCGAATTATGGGATTATGTGGTTAATTGTTTTTTTGAATTAATTTATTGGAGATTGTAATTAACTACCGTAATTTATTTAATTGTTGCGCGCTGCCCTTGCTTCAATATTTGGAGCGCTATCCTAGCTTTTGCCTTCTAATAAATTTTACAACCTTGTCCTAGATGTGCCTGCCTTCCATTCTGATATTTTTTTTCAACTCATAATTATGATCTCTTGAGCTTCATTTTAGCCGCACAATATTCGACGCGGACGTCTATCTAATTTCTGAATAAATTCCAACTTTGTATCGTTGTGCGTTCCAATCAAAATTTGAGGCAATCTTGATCTATTTTTTGTGCGGCCCAAATTAGGATAATATTCTGTTCTGAGTCTTCTTCATTAATGGTATTGGTGACCCGATCTGATTTTGGCCCCATGTATTCCTAATTAATTTTAGAACGCCAAGTGTATCTAATTTTAATTAATTAATTTCAGAAACCCATTTCTGTGTAATTTTCCATTTGTTGGGGACTTAATTACAAAATTGCAATGATGTGTCACCATCCTATTGGTTAACCCAAATGAAGGAAACCAACCCCCAATCTTGACTAGTCAACCTAATCTCTCCCTCCTCCTTTTTGTTGCATTTTTACTCATGTTGCATCTAGGCCTTCCATTTCAAATGGAGCCATCCCCACCACACAACCCCCTTGTATATTCCCTCAATCCTTTCCCAAGGAAACCCCATCCCAATATTTTTGGCCGGCCCTAATTTCTACGGGGGTCACATCACCTCCTCCCACACAAAACCACCCTCTCCATGAAATTTCTTTACAAGTACTACACCTTCACCATACTCCACCTCAACCCATACTCCAAGGAGAACTGAGTCACTCCTCAGCCGACTCTGGCCTCCTTCCCCGGCATCCCCTCGCTGCAACTCTTTGACCTCACATTCTTCTTCTTCCTCATCTTCTGCCTCTTCTCAATCTCCAGTTCTTCCTCCTCCTCTTTCAATGTCACCTACGGCCGCCGCCAGCTCATCATCTCCGACCTCCTACATCAGCCGACCTTCAGCCCGAGCATCTCCTGACTCGGCCACTGCACTCCGGCGGTTCGAGCCGACCTCCCCCATCGACCCCATTGCCGGACTACATCCGGCTCTCACAGAAAACCCTCCACGCCGAAGCCGACCCCGGTCCTCTTAGCTCCTCCCGCCGAGTCCACATTACTTCCTCCCTCGGCCAGTTCGAGCCCTCGGCGGCTGACTGTACAGCTCTGCTGTGCAGTTTCTTCCCCTACTTCACTGTGAGCCCTCTCCGGCCAGTACCATTCTACTCCGGTGCAGCTCCAACTTCCCTCGACTCCGACCATAACTTCGGTCAGAACCATCGTTCCCCGCTGAGCTAATACTTCAGCCAACATTCCTCCGACGAACCCGTACCGCTGCATCCGGCACAGCTCCGCCAGTGCACCCCGAGCGGCCTCGACAACAGCCGACCTCCCCCTTTCATTCGCCGCTGCTCTTCCTCCTCGGCTCTCCCTGTACCCTCGACAAGGCGAGCTCCCCGCTGAACATCTCTCCGGCCCGGCAAGCCTCCAACTCCTCCCGAGCTCCTCCCATTCCTGCTACTCCTTCCACTCTTCTTCTCCCTCCTCCTCGTAGCTCCTGAGCTCCGGCCGAGTTCCCAAACCGTTCAGCCGACTCCCCAACGTGCATCACCCGACTCCGGCACCATCACCACCGTGAGCATCTCCTCTTCTTCCCTCCTCTAGTTAACATGTAATATGTAATAGTGTATATGTATATCTAAATACGTACATGTGTATAGATAGTGTATTTAATTAATTCTATGTATGTATTTATATATATATATATATATATATATATATATGTATGTTTGTATATTGGTATTTTCTTATAATGTATATTTAATAGTGTATATGTATATGTTTACAATAATTGATATATACGTATTTAATACGTATTTAGTAAAGATTGGTATATGTATACAAATATATATATATTTGCATACACTTAATATATTTTCAATATATTAATTGGTATATATGTATTTTCAGTATATGTATGTAAATATGATTGGTATATATATAAATACGTATTCTATTATACATATTATTGGTATACTTAATATATTTTTTCAATATATAAAATTAGTATATGTATATATTTATTTGTATATACACCTAGTATATTTTTTAAATTGATATATATGGTACACATATATTGTTTAACTAATATATATATTATACATGAAATTAAATGGTATATATATATTGTATATGTATTTAATGTGATGTATTAGTATTAGTATATATTTAAATTATAACATTGACAATATATATATATATATATATATATATATATATTATTAAATGTATTTTTAGCATATGTATGAGTATACATATATATTGTTCAACTAGTATAAATTAGATATGTATATAAATTGGTGCATGTATATTTATTGTAAGTACTAATATAGTTAAAAATAGGTATAATGTGTCTTATATATCTATCTGCTAGACGACCCTAGTTGACCAGTATCATGCCAGGCATAGTCCCTGAGTTAGGTTTTTGATTGTGTGTTTAGTATAGCATCTGATGCAAATGTTGTATTGTTTATTATATGTTATAGGACTGTTGGATCCTCTAGACGATACTATGGGACAGGACATTGGTTTTACCAGCTAAGGACCCAAGGCGAGTACATTCTCTGATTAGTTTCTTATTTATGATATCCCCTATGTTCACAGTATCTAGTATAAATATCCATGCTCTTGACACGCTGGTTACACGGATTGGTATACATGGATCTCGTCATGAGATGTTATTCCTTATTCATGGTGTAGTTTGTACAACTTATTTTCTTGTTATCTTGTGCATGTACAGACACTGAGTCCCGGGGAGATTTGCTACCTCCCTAGGGAATCCCGTGCCATAGCGTACCATGATTGGATCTACTATACCAGTCGGGGGTGGGGAGTATTTTAGTATAGATATGTGATCATACCCAACTTTACATGCATAATAGCTCACCTACGCCTCACGTCAGAGCAGCCTTACCATTACATGCCTCATCACTGTTATATATGGTTAGCCTGACTATTACTCGCATCATAGCTATTCTTACGGATTAGCCTGACCTCAAGGATGATCGCTAACCAATGTAATGAGTTTACTAGTCCCAAGCCGATCACATGTTAAAGCTTGTACTCACACACTTAGTCATAGGATTCTTGCTCATTGACATATTATTTCTTTTCCTGCATTTACTTACAGTATTTCCAGTATTTCTTTTATTGTATATTTCTCGTACATATACATGCATCTTGTACATTTCCATCTATATACTACTACATAGTTTATATCATTACTACAGAACTACTATTTAGAGATGTACTTTGCTCCTTCCTGACTGGAAAATATTTTCCAGACTGTGACTTTAGTGGACTTGTTTCTGACACACTTGGGGATTGGATGTTGCTGACTACAGGTATGACTATTTTGTCGTTAGACTTGTCTTGTATTTCTTCGCTTGCCTTGATATCTCATCGTTCTTAGTTTATGTGATTGAGTATCCAGCATTATTTTATGATATCTACGTCTCCTTATGGAGTTGTGTATTCAAGTGAGATTGATTAGATAGTTTCATGACCTAGACAGCGTTCTACCGCCGATGCTGCGGCGTAGGCTGGACGTACCCACTCTCTCGTACCCCTATATCGGGTGCGGGTCGTGACATAATACGAGATTTTGGTGACTGCGAGAGAGGACAGATGCTGGCATGCTGACGGGACTCCGAATTCACAAAGACGGAATATTGAGGTGTGGAGATCGCCTATATGTTCCAAGTGGCAAGATACGCCAGGAGTTGATGACCGAGGCCCATAGTTCAATTTATTCTATTCATTCTGGGGGGTACGAAGATGTACCAAGATTTGAGACAATACTATTTGTGGCATGGGATAAAGATGGAGATTACGAGATTCGTAGCGAGATGTTTATTCTGTCAGCAAGTCAAGGTCGAACATCAGAGGAGTCCAGGACTATTACAACCACTTTCCATTCCTGAGTGGAAGTGGGAGAACGTTATTATAGACTTTGTCACAGGATTTCCAGGAGCCCTAGCAAAAAAGTTGCAGTCTGGATTATCGTGGACCGATTTATCAAGTTGGCACATTTCTTGCCCTTCGGAGTTGGAAAATCCATAGAGATATTGGCTAACATATAAATAAAATATATAGTATGACTACATGGAGTGACTGTCAGTATTGTATCAGATCGTGATTCTATATTCACGTCATATTTCTTACAGAGTATGCAGAAGAGTCTAGGAACTCATCTCAAGTTCAGCACTGTATATCATCCACAGACTGATGGTCAGTCAGAGCGTCAGCTTTTCGTATTGTATTATGATACATTTCCAAACTTATTTTCTTTCTGCACATTAGTAGACTTATTTTATATATATGTTTCATATTCTTATGTTTGTGGACGAGATTAGTTACATTGCTTATGGTTTAAATATTGGATTTTATCATTGTACTTTACAGCTTAGGTACACTCTGTCGGGTCCAATAGATTGGGATATCCGTCGAAGTGTACCGGCTGGCCAATGCCACGTAGCTCAGTTCCTTATATTTGGAACTGGGGCATGACAACAGAAGACTTAAATCTCCACCCTCGAAATTCTAATATTGAATTTCGAGCAAGAAGCAGTCGTATACATATAAAAGAGACACACGTAGAGGCAGTGTATACACATGAAAGAGGATAAGAAGAAGACAAAAGCGCCGTTAGAAGCCTCGTCAACCTCCTTGGTCCCGGATCGTCAACAGAGTAAAAGAGTCATTGTAGTGCTCGATCTCCAACGTCACACTTGCCCAGATCTTTCTTTTTGTACTTAGATCTTCTTGTATAGGGATTTTCTTGTACTATTTTTTAATTCATAATAAATAAGAGTTTTACACCCTCCACCCTAAAATCTTATTTTTGCGATACCAACAAAAATCATGACTTGCTGGAGAAGAGCTTCTCTTCTTATAAGAAGCTGGTGACGCAATCCGAGGTGACCAAGCTAGGTTCGACTCAAAGGATGTTGGTTATTTGCTTCGACCAACAAGCGTTCGAAGATATGCTGTGATTCTTTAGCGACATTACTTATGTTTTCGATACTGAACAAAAGTCTGATACTCAAGTTGGCGATGGAACAACGATATTACTTACTGTCGGAAAGAAGTCACCATTTTATCGATGTATGTAGGTAATCCGTCACCCATGGATGAAAATTTAATTGGCGACGGTTTTATCCATTGTAAGATAGTCGCAAGTACATCGTGGGTTGTCGCTAAGTCGACGAATATTCGTCTCTAATATGCACATAATTGCAAAAAAATAACTTTTAAATATAGATATCCCATCATATTTGATTTATATAAAATTTGTTAAGAACTATGAATATATCAACCACCCAGCGCAACCCACTGTAGAATTTCTGTCCAATCGAACCTTCAACGACACAAACGCACGTTGGAAACACACATAAGACATAATTCAAAAAAGACTTATAATTAACATAATAAAATTAATCGCACACGTCCAAATACAAGTCCAAGTAAAATACTCAAAGTATACGTCAAAAAAAATCAAAGTACATAAACAACATCCACAAGTCCACGAGTACTACAACACAAATAAATAATATCCATAAGTCTGTGATTACTACAACATAAATAAATATCAAATAAAAGAAAAATTATCGATCTGGCAGTCTTTCCTGGTCACGCATACATTTGAGGACATCCAAAGGAATTTTGTTCACTAATTTAGATTGTAGTAAACTTAATGCCTTCGGCGCCAATAAACTTAGGACTCTCATCACTGCGCCAGTAGATAGAATATGGCCAGAAGCAGCAGTGGGAGGAGAAAAGGCACCAGAAGGACTAAATGATGTGGTGCCAGAGACAACAATGGGAGGAGCATGAATATCAGAAGAACCGTGCGCCATGTAGGCCTATATGTTGTTGATCGACTCATGCATACCCACCATTGTGGCCTACAATATGCTCATCACCGTAACAAGTTGCGCTATCCTATCAGGTTTTGCCATAGTAGAAGACACCGATGGTAAAGGTATCGAGTATACCGATATCTTCGACGCCAAGGAGCCGGTATTATAGACACATCAGCCTTTTCCTCTTCCACCAGCGGCCTGTACAAAAAGGTCGTTTGTTCAAGCGGCCATAGAAGAGGATGTAGTGGCGGGTGAGGACTCAATGACACTCTCTTCTACCTCATCCTGAATGGATATTCTAAAAACATTATAATTAGTACTTCGCATATTCTACCATAGCTAAAAGTAGAGAAACAGGTAAAATAGAGTTTCATATCGAACATATCAGACAAAAAAGTTCTCCATAGCTAGTAGGTCATGCCAAAATCCTATCGATAGGAATTGAATAGACAGGAATCCGATTTGACCCATCACCTATGAAGAAATTTTTTTCTGGTCTGTTCAATATGAATCTGTACGTCATATATTGGGGAGTTATTGCATTATCCACTACCTCCGTAAAAGTTACAATATCGATATTTTTTTAATATGATGCCTTTCTGCATATTATTAACATGAGGAGGGATATATCATCTCTAAGATATCAGCTCACACTATAAAATATAGTGATGGGTTATGGTTTCATCATTGCCGAGGGGAGGGACGTATTAAGAGGAGAATCATGTGATGAATGACATATGTGAGGGACATATTTTGAGTAGGGATATGTCATCTCTAGGGTTATCTCTACTTCTTATTGAAGTTTGAACCCAAGGTCGTAAAGATAAATTATAATGTGTATGCTTTCAAGCATACGAAAGTATCTGTCATGTATCACCGCCCAGCATAACCCAGGTCAAAAAAATAACCTAGAAGGCTAAATATCGTTGACTATTACATAAACTTCAATAGCAAATAGGATGCTAAACCACTCAAGTCAGGTAGTGCTTTCTCAAGTTTTAGTAATTGAATCGATAGGGTCGAATATCCCAACTAGTACTAGCTGAACTATAATTTTCTTATTCTCTAAGTTTCTAGAATGCATGTACACAAGTATCCTTGGAGTTCTATGAAAAATATGATAACAAAGTTTTCGATCATATAGTTCTTTGTTAATCCAATTCAAATAGACATTGAGCTAAGGTTGGATTTAATGGCATAAAAATTTGTCATCCCAATGTCATCCCCAAACTGATAATGATCTAAGGTCAGATCCAATTAAAATAGACATTTATCCTCCCTAAATGTTGAGTAATAGCAAAAAATTATCATAGAAATTACCATTATAGGGTTAATTAGGTAACAAAAAAGCTGATTAGAGTATGGGGAGATAACGATATCCCGAGATCGTGCATGATGGGTCGCTCTGTGATAATTTTTATGGCATGGAAGGCTGGTTACCATGAATATTGTATATCATCCTTATATAGTGGAGTATAATATTCGTTATTTTTATATTCAAATCGAGCCTATATTTTTTTATATAGGAAGGCTGGAACTGTTACTGATCAAATAGCGTGGTGGCCCTACGTGGGACAGGTGCGACAATTTATGTGGTGTCGCTACTGGGGACTGGTGCGATCATGATTTTCTACCTGTATAATGTTGGCTCAGTTAGCCCTGCTCGACTTGGCACGATATGAGTATGCTTATTATTATTATTATAACTGGGATAAGCCCAGACTCCACATAACAAGCCATAACATTGTTTGGCTGTTCTAACCTAACTTTGTTGTGATTGTAATTCTACTTGTAGCTTAGGGACATAGACTATCATAGTATAGTTTTTAACTTTTGTTCTTGTTTGGTTGAAATGTTGTATCATTATGCTATGATAGAATATGGAACGAACTACAACACAGAATCCTAGATAGACCATAATTATGGGACGTACCTTATCTTGGGTGGCATGCCATTTTCTGTCCTTGTTTTGTGAAGGAGTGCCATATTATTCCAAAGATAGGGCATGTACTAATGATTCTTGGCTCTTGCACTATATGCTTGATCACATTTATGTTTCTTCATTCGTGCTTCCTTTTGGTACTTGCTATTTGGAGTCTAATTCGACTGGTTTTGTAAGGCTAGATTTAGAGTCAGCACCAGAGGATCCATATTATCCCCCTTATGATGACGTACACCAGACGAATGGTCACTGAAGGGCACTTGTTAGTCGACTTATCTTGATATCAGTTCCTTTTTACATAATTGTAATATAATCAAACTGCTACTGATCTCGGTTGTGTAACTATTGACAATCTGTTAGTCTAATATTTTGATGGCTAGATCTCTAGAATATTTTGATGGAGCATTTAGGATGCCTTACGACTTTTCTCATATTTTCTATGTTATTGTTATTTGCTTGAATGATTGGGACATAGTTATTCTGAGACCCTAGGAGACCTAATTGTAGCATAAACCCCCTTGTCTTTCTACAATCGAGACCATCGTACGATACTTTATACCTTATACGAGAGAGCTGGCAATGTCCGTCTCTGTATTTTGGTACTAGGGCGTGACACCAAGTCTACTCAAACAAAAGCCTACCCAAACAAGTAATTTGTTTGGATTCAAACTTAAACTCAAAACCTAGCCAAAATAGTCTGGCATATGACCAACCGAACTATGTGCAAGTTCTGAATGAACTCGGTATGAGTTATGTTCGAACTCGGTTACTCAAACTAATCCCTATTTAGACTCATCTCCTGAAGAACAGGATCCCAACGTTCAAATTTTTGAACGTTATGCATCTGAACTCGGCCCAAACACTGTCCACAAAAATCTTATAAATAGAGAAGAATTTCTCTATTCCAACACACTTATTCATTCTTCATCTCCTCTATTCCAAAAAGAGCTTTACTCTTCTTATTTCCAAGACAACTCCTATTTTCTTCTAATTTCCAAGTGCTGTTCCGATTAGAAGTTGAGTTAAGTTATACAATCTTGGTAAAAAACTGCTTTTAATTCCTGTCTGAAGTCTTTGAGCTATTCAGATTAAAAGCTCGTGTTACAAGAAGTTGACGTGCTTTTCGGATCAAAAATGCGTGTGTATCCTATTTCATAAATAGTTGATTAACTTCAAGCTAGAGTTCTCAGGCCAGGACTAGTCCTCCATGAGAGAAACTCGGATAAAATTCTCTGTATTTGAGTTTGCTCTTCTAAACTTTACTTATACTCTGCTTACATTCTTTTCTAATACTTGTTACTGTAGTTTATAATTAGACCTTAAACGTAGGATTTTATTTAGTGATTATTTTTGCTAAACTCTATTCACCCCCCTCTAGAGTTGCTATACGGTCCTACAATTGGTATTAGAGCCATGTTGCTCTTAGATCAGGCTTAACAACCTAGATTATTATTCATGGAAACCACAAGAACCATATACGCTAACAATGGTGAATGCCAGTCCACAAATAGACGACCCCTATTTGATGGTACGTATTATACCTACTGAAAGACACACATGAGTTTTTATTTGAAATTACTTGACTTTGAATTATGGACTATAGTCATAGATGGATATAAAAGCCAGCCAGATAGTTATTGATGGTAATCTTGTTGAAAAAGCGAATGATAGATACACTGATCTGGAGAAAAAATAGGCTAGTCTTGATGCTAGGGCTATTAATACTTTATTTTGTGCTGTAGACATGACTGAAATCAATAGAGTATCAACTTGTAAAACTTCATATTATATTTGGAAGCTTCTTGAGATAACTCAAGAATGAATAACCTGAATGAAGGAATCAAAGATCAGTCGACTAATACAGGAATATGAAGCTTTCAAGATGAAGCCAAACGAGACCATCACAAAAATATTTACTCGCTTCCTGGATATTATAAATCCACTATCATATCTTGTTAAGGATTATACAAATCATGAAAAGATCCGCAAGGTGCTTCGAGGACTCACCAAGAACTGGAACCCTAAGGCAACTACATTCATTGAAGAAAATGATCTCACCACAATGACTCTGGAAACACTTATGGGAAAGCTGATGACACATGAGATAGATCTCTAAGACTTTGAAGAATCAACACCAAAAGAGAAGAAAATTGCATTCAAGGCACATCACAAGAAGGTATCCGACGATAACTCTCAAGACAAAGATACTAATGATGAGAATCTATCTCTAATCTCCTAGAACTTCAGGTTGTTCTTGAGGTTTGAAAGATTAAATAGAAGAAGAACTTCAAAGACAATATTAATAAGAATTGGTGTGCTATAACAGCAAGAAGATAGGTCACATCAAGAAGGACTGTCCCATGGCTAGAAAGGGAAGTCACAATGAACACTCAAGAAGAACTTCTTCAAGGAATTATGCCAACACAAGCATATGGTGTGAAAGCGAAGAAGTAATTCTAAAGAAGAAGTAGAAAATCCTTAAAATACAGCAAATGTATGCTTAATGGCATTCGATCAGGTATCTACAAATCCTTTATATGATGACTTCACTTTTGATGAATTATCTGATGTATTTAGTGACTTACTAGAGGATCACAAAAATCTTAGAGATAAGTATAAGCAAGCTCATAAAGATATTCAATCTTATCAGCTTGAATATAAAAATCTTACATGTCTTTTGAATAATCTCAGAGATACTTCTACTTGTGATAATTATACTAAAATATCCAAACTTAAGCTTAGCTTGCATGAATTACTCGAGTTTATCGTGAAAAATACTCAAACAAATGCTAAACTTAAGGAGGAGTTAGAATCTGAGAAGAAGAAAAATAGTTGTGCACTTATCAGATTAGATTCCTTGACTACTAGATACACTGAATTGTATGATACATCCAAAAAGTTAAAAATTAGATTAAGAAAATAGCCTATATAGACTACTTTCCAATCTAACACGTGTCACTCAAAGCCCAAAGACACCCATACGACACATCCCAAGAAGGCCAAACCTTCTAATCCTGCATTCTATTACAAGTAACCACGCAAACCATAATATACTACTTCACAATAACATCCTACTACTGCACCTAGTATCAACACATCTGCCATATATCATTATTGTGATATTAAAGGACATATATCACAATAATGTACAATTAGAAAATTATTTCATATGCATGTATATATCTGGATTCCAAAAACTAACACATCAGGAACCTTTAGAAAGTGGGTACCAAAGGTTTCATCGATCTTCAACTTGTGTTGTAGAAGTAAGTGGATTCTCGATAGCGATTGCTCACATTATATGACTGGTGATATAAATCTATTCACAACACTATCGATGAAGAAAGAATGATACGTCTCATTCGATAATAATCTAAAAGGGCATATTATAGGTAATGGTCATATAGGTATTTATCATTCTCTTATAATTAAAAATGTATGTTTAGTAACAAAATTAAAAAATAACCTAGATAACATTAGTCAATTGGCGGATTATGGTTATCGCTTTAATTTTGTGAAAGACAAATATTCTATTTATGATATATCTTCTGGTAAGATAGCTTATGAGGGAATAAGATAAGATAATATATATATTTTCTATCTCTCAGAAAATACTAACAAGAGAGGAAGATGCTTATCCGCAACCAAAGACAAAAGTTGGTTGTGGCATATGCGCCTTGGACATGTAAATATGGATACTATAGCCGGACTATCTTCAAAGAAATTGTTAAGAGGTTTACCCAAAATTACCTTTAAGAAAGATATGGTCTGTGCTCACTGTGAAAAGAACAAGGCGACAAGATCTTCTTTTAAATCAATAAATGTTGTAAGTAGTTCTAGACCCCTTCAACTTTTGCATATGTATTTATTTGGCCCAAGCAGAGTCGTCAGTCTTGGTGGTAAACTATATGCCTATGTTATTGTTGATAATTTTTTTAGATATACTTAGTTTTATTTTTTAGCAAATAAAAATAAGGCTTTTTCAGAATTTGTTACATTTTACAAAAAGGTACAAAACGAAAAAGGCTTCATGATTACGCATATCCGAAGTGATTATGAAGGTGAACTCAAAAATTCTAATTTCAAAACTTTTTATGGTTTAATGGATTTGTGCATGAATTCTTTTGTCCTAGAACTCCTCAACAAAATGGTATTGTGAGCGTCTCTTAGCGATATGGCTAGAGTCATGTTAAATCAGTATAACCTTCCAAAATATTTTTGGGCTGAGGCTGTCAATAAAGTATGCCATATTTTGAATAGGATTCTTATTCGACCTATATCGAAGAAGACTCCCTATGAGATTTGGTTTAATAGAATTTTTACTATAAGTTATTTCAAAGTATTTGGCAACAAATATTTTATCTTAAATACTAAGGATAACTTAGGAAAATATGATGCCAAGGCTAATAAAAGTATTTTTCTTGGCTATGCTGTTAATAGTAAATGTTTTATAGTTTTTAATAAAAAGACTATGACTATTGAAGAATCGATTAATGTTACTTTTGATGAGCTTAACAGTCAAGTAGCAAGTGACAGTAATAATTAAGATATTAGGAGAACATCCAACAAGACACTTGAAGGTGCTACTAGAACTTAATTATCTTAATAACTTACATAAGAGATTGAAATTCTCAACCGACTATCTAGAGAACTTGGTAATAGGTGATATATCAAAAGGTGTAAGTACTCATTCTACAAATAGAGATATTATTACAAATGTTGCTTTTATTTCTCAATTAGAACCTAAGAATATTGTAGAAGCTTTTGATAATAAATTTTGAATTTTTGCAATACAAGAGAAACTCAATCAATTTGAACGAAATTAAGTTTAGAAACTCATTCCCAGACCTAATGATTACCCAGTCATTGGTACTAAATGGGTTTTCCAAAATAATTTAATGAGGATGGTTTAGTCACTCGTAACAAAGAACGTCTCGTAGCTCAAGGATATAATCAAGAAGAAGGTATTGACTATGATGGGACCTATGCTCATGCTACGAGAATAGAATCTATCCGCATGCTTTATCCTTTTATAATTTTTCATAATTTTAAATTATTTCAAATGGATGTTAAAAGTTTATTTTTAAATGGTGTTATAAAAGAGGAAGTTTTTGTTGATCAACCCCCTAGATTTGAAGCTTTTAAATTTCCTAATCACATTTTTAAACTTAGAAATGCTCTATATGGACTCAAACAAGCCTCTCGTGCTTGGTATGAGCGCCTTAGCTCATTCCTACTTGAAAATAGTTTTTCAAAAAAAAAAGTTGACACTACCTTATTTATAACATCTCATGATGACAATTTTATATTAGTGCAAATTTACGTAGATGATATTATTTTTGGATCTCGTAATAAGATCCTATGTAACGAGTTTGCTAAATATATGCCGAAGAAATTTGAAATAAGTATGATGGGAGAACTTAATTCTTTCTTGGATTACAAATCAAGCAGAATTCTCAGAGAATATTCATCAATCAAGCGAAGTACACAAAAGATTTGCTAAAGAAGTTCGATATGGACAACACAAAATCTATTGGAACTCCAATGGCAACATCAACTAAACTTGATCTTGATGAAAATGTCAAGCCTATAGATATACATAAGTATCAAGGTATGATTGGTAGTCTCTTATACCTAACTGCTAGTCGTCCAGATATTATATTTTATGTATGCTTATGTGCTAGATATCAGGCTAATCCTAAGGAATCTCATATATGTGCAGTTAAGCGAATCCTTAAATACATTAAAGGTACTAAGACAGCAAGCTTGTGGTATCCCAAAATTATATCCTTTGACCTTGTTGGTTATTCGGATGCTGATTTTGCTGGATGCAAGGTCGATCGTAAAAGTAGTAGCGATATTTGTAATTTCTTGGGAAAGTCTCTAGTTCTTGGTTACAAAGGATGAGTATATCGTCGCAGGATGTTGTTGTGCGCAAATTTTATGGATGAAACAAACCTTCGAAGACTATAATTTATCCTTTAACAATATTCCTATCTTTTGTAATAACACTAGCACTATCAATCACACTAAGAATCCAATATGTCATTCACACACTAAAATATTGAGATTAGACACCATTTTTAAGAGATCATCAATTGTATGGTAAAATTTGTTTAGAATTCATTGACATAGAACATCAACTTGCAGACATTTTTACTAAACCTTTAGCTAAATATTGCTTCAATTTTATTAATCGAGAATTAAGTATTTTGGATTCCGATACTACATAACTTGTTTATCTTATTTACTACTCTGTATTTCTATAAATGTAATAATTATTTTGGGTACACGTCGAAAGGGACCTTCTGTCAAAGATGTGTAAATAGCCTTAAGCGGCCTGGTATTTAGTGTCTTCGGACAACCGCTAAATGGGATCCAGCATGTATAGTTAACCCGAGATGATCGATACTTTATGTAATAAAGAGTGATAATTAATTTCAACCAATTATTGTATTGAATCAAAAATCCTAAATTCTAGACATAGAAAATTGAACTGCATAAACATATATAAAGAATTCAGTCTCAAAATGAATAAAGATTCAAAGGAACCAAATTCGGATAGAGTTCAGACCGAACTCTGTTACCTCTGTTCTAGAATTCTAAATGGGACCAAACTCTTATATTTGACTACTTTTCATCAAATCCTAAACCTACGAACAATAATCCCTCTTTTTATCTCCTTCTACCTTCTTAGAACCTTAGCTTTCAAACCCTAGCTCTTTGGTTCTCCCTCCTCAAGACCTCTCACCTCTCGAAACTTCGGATCGGGGTGTTTCTCAAGGTTCTCTATCACATTCTTAATTTTTTTTAGGTATAATCCTCTTTTTCTCTCAAATTAATTTTCTTTTAATGGCTGCTAAGTTATTTAAAAAAAAGGAAAGTTGCTTGGGAAGCATCATCTTCCAATGTTCAGGAAGAAATATCACATTCTCTGTTTAGTCCATCAATGCCTGATGAGAGTGATTATGACAGATTTTTATATTCATCTCTTGAGCAATCCATAAAGTGGTTTGATGACTTTGTTGACTGTTTGTCCTGGAAACCCAATTAATTTTACTATATTTCCTACATACCTGCCTACATTACGTGCTTTGGGAATGGATAAATTGGTTGTTTCTAGATATCCAATTTATATTATTGCTGTCAAAATATTTTATTGCAACCTGATCTATGAAGAAGATTATATCCATTCTCGTGTCGACGGGATAAATATTGAGTTTGATGCTAACAATTTAGGGAAAATACTTTATATCCTAAACAAAGGTGAACCCCTTATCGACATTACCAAATTTACATTTCTTGAAGGCATGACTCTAAACTCCTTTAAGGATTTCCTTGTAGTCCAAACCCTCATCCCCCTAGTAAGCTTAAAGCCAAACACCTGAACAAATGGTTTTATCACTTGCATCGTATTATTTTCTTTGTGATCATTCCCAAGCAGTCCTCTACTGATGACATCACAAACTTAGAGCTTTGTTCTATCTATCATCTCTACTTTGGGATTCCATTTAGTTTTCCATAGACTATCATTAATTTTATGGTTCGGGTTCATAAGAACATACAAAATTTACTGTACGTTATATAGTTACCAATCATATTTTAACACTTTGACAATCCTTTAGATGACTATTCTTATAAGCAAAGTCCTACTATCTCTTTACTGCTCGTAGGACTGACCCTAATCTTCCTGTACCATCTGTTACATCGTCAGTCTCTACTCCCACATATGCTCCTACTGGTGCTGGTCCATCTGTCCCACCTGCACCTCCTGTTGCTACCACTTTAGCTGCTCCACCCATTACTCTTGAGTACCTCCACAATATGCTATATGATCTCTTACGTTTGGAAGAAGATCTTCACAGATTAGAGGATGAGCGCTATTGTGCTATGGATCATCGCACTACACTCCAAGCCTAGGCTATATCCTACATATTGATGGGTATGCGTTACAGCTTCTCTTTTTACCCTAACGGACCAGTTCCTATGGTTCGTGGTCCCTCTATCTCTGGCTATCGCATTGATGATCACGATGCTCATAGATACTTTGATCGTGCTGATTTCTATGATCCCAACCGTTCGGAAGAGACCAATGATGATGATTAGTAGTAGTGTCGAGATCATTAGGTTAGGATTTGGTGATCATGTTGATCTTTATGAGATGCTATCCTTAGTTATTTTGCTTTAGTTATGAGACTATTTATGAGATGTTATCTTTAGTATGGTGATGTGTTATTTTGTACTTGGTTAACATTGACAAACTATTTATGCTCTTAATTATGAGTTATCCTTTCAAGAATGCTATTTATAGTTACTTTGAGGAATGCTTCATATTGTTAATATTGCGTTTATCTGGGTCATATTCTGCTTCACTTTTCTTGTTTAATTTGTCTACCGCCCTCCAACTATTACGGGGGAGGTTTTCTATTTTGATGAAGTGACAATATGGGAGACACCGACGATACATACCATTTATAAGAGACTCCATTACAAGCTATCATTGCGGAGGAGTGACATTATTGAACATTATATTTCTTAGTTGTCGTATCAGTCACAATTTTGTTAATTATCAAAATGGAGGAGATTGTTGGCCCATCTGGTCATGGTCAAACCAATTTTAATAATTGATCTAAACTATAAGTCGATATGTTGCAAATTTGATGGTTTTGTTCCAAAGACGTGTTATTCAGAAGATGACTTCATCACAAGCTGCTATGACAAGATGACTGTGTTCAGTTTCTCTTTATACTTTGTGATGTAATTTTTTATTTCTTTTGTTTAGGACTTATGTGAGTTGGAACAAAAATTTGGCATTTAGATTAAACCTTAATCCAAGTCCACTCAAACATAAGCATACCTAAACTAGAAATTTGTTTGGATTCAAACCTAAACTCAAAACCTAGCCAAAATAGTCTGGAATATGACCAACCAAACTCTGTACGAGTTCTGACCGAACTCGTTATGAGTTTTGTTCGAGCTCGGACTGAATTCAGTTACTCAAACTAAATCCCTAGTCAAACTCATCTCCCGAAGACCAGGCTCCCAATGTTCAAATTTTTGAACATTATGCATCTGAACTCAGCCCGAACTCTATCCAAAAAACTTCTATAAATAGAGAATAATTTCTCTATTCCAACACACTCATTCATTCTTCATCTTTTCTATTCCAAAAAGAGCTTTTCTGTTCTCATTTCTAAGACAACTCTTATTTTCTTCTAAGTGCCAAGTGCCAATCTGATTAGAAGTTGAGTTGAGGTGTACAAGCTTTGTTAAAAAGCTGCTTTCAATTTCTATCTAAAGTATTCGAGATCTTTGGATCAAAAGCTCATATTGTAGGAAGTTGGCATGCTCTTTGGATCAAAGGCGTGTGTGTATCCTATTTCACAAAAAGTGGATTAACTCTGAGAAAGATTTCTCGGGCCTGGACAAGTCCTCCACGAGGGAAACCAAGATAAAATTATATGTGTTTGAGTTTGCTCTTCTAAACTTTACTTATACTCTACTTACATTATTTTCTAATGCTTGTTACTGCAGTTTATAATTAGGCCTCAAACGTAGAATTTTATTTAGTGATTATTTTCGCTAAACTCTATTTACCCCCTCTAGAGTTTCCATACGGTCCTACATGAACTTGGCAATGACCCTATGGATGTCCCCCCACCCCACACACATACTTGTCAATTTAATGTGATGACCTATAACTCTTTTCTAGCATGTAATTATTTTTGTCTTAGCTTTATATTACCGAGGTGATTCTTTTTCTATTCAACAATAGATACTACATATATTTGATGAGAACTTATGATACTACACATAAGTAAAATCAAATAATCTAAAACAATATATGCAAAAAATTAATAAAGTTTGGTTACTATTCTAAACCCCTAATTTCATGGATAAAAAAGCGTTTGAGGTATAATACCAAATCATAACCACATAACTAGTACGTGGACAATACCAAAATCAAGTTTCCTTGTGTAAAATGTTACAATATACAATATCATAAAGAACTTGATATGAGATTTCTACTTAAAAAGATTCACCGTAAATTACTACAAGTGGAACTCACATGAGAGCTTGTGAATTTAGTATCGGAGTTAGAGCCTTATATGGATGTCGACAATTATGTTGATTATGACAACGAGGTTAATAAGACTTTTAATATGGTATTTGATGCTAATGGTCCTAGTTTTGATCCAGACGATCTTGATACGGAGGAGACACTAAATGCTGACGATGCAGCTTTTGGAGTTGTTATGGAAGACGAGGACTCGTTAATACCCTTGTTGTGAGGATCATTCACCATTGGAGGTTGTTATATGACTGTTAAATATCAAGTCTGATTTATTACATGTTTCAAGATTACTACAATCAATAAATTAGTATTGATTATAGAGATATTGCCACAAGATGTAAAGTTACCTATATACTTCTACCGATCTAAAAGAATGGTGAGATCACTCTAGTTAGGATACGTGAAGAATTGATGCATGTTGGAACAAACACATGTTGTTACTACAAAATAACAAAGATAGACATGTTGTAAATTTTATAGAGTTGATCCCTTCAAGATCACCGATACATGAAAGAAATTTGATGTAGGAAAGTCAACCGATTCGATACTGTTTTTTCTTAAAACCGATGTTACAGAGGTTATTTATGTAAACAATATTTTTTCAATATTTTGATATGCCTTAGGATGTATTCATGTACAATCATATAGCCTTGGGATATATAGTAACCAATCGTATATATTTCCACATCGAGTATTGCATAACTTCAATATTATTGTTTTCTTTATTTCCATATGTCCTAGGATGTATTTATGTAAATTCCTATAGGCCTTAGGATATACATTGATTAAATGTATATTTTCACACCAATAATATTTATCTTAGGTTATCGAGATATTACTGTAGAACGGGTATCTAAGACTCCATTACGAGAAACAACAAGCAAGTGATGTACCAACCGAGGGTGGTATTTCCTTGTATACCCTAGCTCCTTTAGACGACGATATATAGAAGACCGTAATTTGTGGTTGTCACATGGGAACTTACTTTGGGATGAGGTCGTATGATGCGTATACAGTGACGTAGATGTCCATAGCTCCCTCTTCTATTAGTGTTCAGTCAAGGTCCACCAGTATCAGGAGTCAGTACAAATTCAAGCATCCCTTGAGCAATAGATTGCTTCTCTTCGAGATGATGTGATCGAGAGGATGTCCTTGGTCCATACACAATCACAGGTCCAGTTGTTGCCCTAAACTGACAAGTCGTTCTTTACGGTATGCTTTGAGGCGCTCGAGCACAATATTACTTAATTGACATTGTCGGTGGCTAGCTTGAGGAAAATATGAGTACCTTGATGGAGACGACAATTAGCATAGCCTCTTACTTCGATGCCATCAATGCAAGATTGTTGTAAATTGAGCAATATCGCCCTCCAGTATACTGCCCCTACTACCAACGCAGATATCACCATAGTGCTTGACCCAGATCAGTGAGACTGCCAAGTTTTCTCATGATCCTCCTCCCCAATTATGATTTATTTTACTTTGTTTTAATGTATTGGGCCCAAGTTGGGTATGTGCATATATGTATCATACTTTTTTGGCATGACAACAAGACTTATTATTGTATTTTTAAGTTGTGGTTGGTTTGTTGCATCACAATGTGGTGGTGATTTGGTGTGTGCTATGAATTTGATTGGTTGGAATGAATATATATTCTGTGTATTTGACATTATGGTACATCGTGACTGGGTCTGACCTAGAATTTAAACGAAAGAGGTTAACCTCAAATGTAAAGAAAATTTTCAGATTTTTTTATTCTAGCGAGGTTTGATCGACGAGTAGAGATGCAACACAGTACGTCTTTTGGGTCCATTGTCTTTCAACTTTCACCAAATAAAAGAAAGGAATACTACGTCTCCGTGGCTCAATCCACTGATCTTTCGTCATCAAGTCAGGATCTTATATCTCTTTTTGGTAACCACAAGGATCACTCAGAGGAACCTTAATAAGACTTCAAATCAAAAAATGATATATGAACTGCAGAATTGGTCCTCAGTTTTGGTCCGCACCATATGGCACAATCCCATTGCCCCCTCCTCCTCCTATTTTCTTGGATCTGCCACCAGTTGAACTGTCAATAGGATGCTGACATGTGACGGACGGACAAATATTGTAGACCAGTCATGCAGTTCACATAGCATTATCGCATCAAATAAATGGCCGATTCATACTTTCACTAGAAGTAACTTATAAAATCTAAAAAAATAAAATAAAAGAAGAATTAATAATTGTATAATAACAATATAATGTCTAATTAAAAGCTCATATAAGTCCTGGTTTAGAAGCAACTTTTTCGCCATTGACAAATTAGATATAAAATGAGTTTTTGTTTTTGTTTTGTTGTTGTTGGTATATATCAACGATAATGCCGTGTTGCTTTATTCCTTATAAGAACTTACTTTAATTTTTATTAGACTTGATATGCATTTTAGATCACAACCTATATTGTAAGACTAATTTCTTATTGAACGTGGAGAGATTTATCCAGGTTACTATGTTAATTGACATGCGACGATATAAAATCCAAATAATGCATAAATTTTTGGTTGATAATATATCAAACATAAGAGGTATTTATAATTATTTAAGATTCATTATTATAACTGGATTAAATTATATAGAAATCCTATAATGTTTTCACATGATTTAATTATTTAAGGAATATTATAGGCCTATTTTCTCTTTTCCTATCTGTCATGAATCTTTTGATATTAGAAAATTTTGACAGTATAGTGCCTTGGAATATAAATTTGGACAATTTTTCTCGAAGAAGTGACCCACTACTAGTTCACATGCATGGAACATCTTGAAATCCCAATACGTATGCTGCATTTATTGATAGATAATAAACATTATATTTTATTAATTATTTATCATCGAAACTTTTTCTACCATTTCATCCGACAACATAATATCCTATAGTGACATTACAAAATCATTGTAAAATAGCAACCGATCTAGGGAGACTATTGTCTTTATTGATCAGATTCATCAAGTATTTGATGATCAGTCACAAGTCCGTCATTGTGCTGGCGATTAACTCAATTTTGTTGCTAAGGAGTCGATAAGTTATAAATAAATTTTATGTTGCTGAGAAGTCGGCAACTTCTAAAAAGAAAAAGTTAGCAACAGAACATTTTTATCGCTATGACGGTATATTATGGAACTTTCTAGTGACACTTTATGTCACTACCAGATTCTAAAATAGGGGTAATTTTGTCATTTTATTTATTATAAGTATTGAGTATATTTATTTTCAATAATTGTAGGATATGTGTATAGATATATATTACATATATAGTGTTCTTTAATGCATAGGATAGTGGACTAGACCTAGAAGTCCATCAGATGAACCCATGACCAAATTATAGGGTCATGGATTTTAATTAGTATTTTTGGGATTTATTTATTGGGGGTTATAAATTAATTACCATGATTTTATTTAATTATTGTGCCTTAACGTTGCTTCGATATTTGGAGCGCTACCTTACCTTTTGTCTTCCAACAAATTTTACATCCTTATCCTAGACGTGCTTATCTTCCATTCTGACCTTTGTGTAACTCATAAATATGCTTCCTTGTGCTTCATTTTCGTCGCACAAAATTCGTTATGGACGTTTATTTTTAATTTCAAATAAATTCAACTTTGTATCTTTGTGCGTTCCAATCAAAATTGGAGACACAATCTTGACCCATTTTGTGCAATCCAAATTATAATAATATTCTATTCTGAGTCTTCTACGTCCATGACACTTGTGTCCCACCTAATTTTAATCTTATGTACTTCCAATTAATTTTAGAACAACATTTATATTAATTTTAATTAAATTGGTGTAAGGACCCAACTTGACCCAAAACTAGACCCAAAACAAAACTAAACCCCCATTTACAACCTCAAACTTCATACTAAATACCACACATCCTTTTTAGCCACTATATCATACCAAATTAAATTTTAATCCCCACTTTCTGTGCAATTTTCCAATTGTTGAGGACTTTTATACAAAAGTGCAATGATGTGTCACCATCCTATTGGTCAAGCACATGAAATAATTAACTCCCTCCTTCCTTGACCGTTTAACTCTCTCCCCCTCCCTCCTCTTTTTATTTGTGTATTTTCCTCCATGTTTAATCTTGGCCCTCCATTTTAAATGGTGCAACATCCTCACCACATAACACCCTCTTATATATATATATATATATATATATATATATATATATATATAGCCTAACCCCTTTCCCAATGCCAACCTTATCCCATCACCGCTGGCCTTAATCCCTAGAATGTCACCATCAGCCTCTCTCCTACATGCAAAACTCCTCCATATTATTTATATCATCATCACCAACATCCCTCTTCAACCGAAACCTAAACTTCATCTCTCATCTCTTCTCCGACCTCCTTCTCCGGCCATCTCCCTGGTGATCATCGCCAACACCCTGCCGAGCACAACCTTCTCAGCCTTTTCGATTTCCCCTCAGTCCTATCACGACCGCCTCCCCTTTCCATGATCGACTGTGCCACCCACCATAACGACTCCCTCTCTTCTTCGGTCGCCTGAGTTTTCCCCTCGACTGAACTCCACGAAAACTACTGCTGAACCATTTATGTCATCTTCATCCTGACCCCCACCATTGACAGCACCACGACACCATCGACCCGACTGTCGGAATGACCACCTTCTTTCCTGGTCCCTACAGCCTCGCCTCGCCTCGCCGGATCCTTCTACTCCACCGCTCCCTCTACTGAATGACTTTCCCGCGGCCTCGACCCTCGACCTCACTACAACTGACCACAACCACCATCTTCTAATTACTACCACCATGTCTTCCCGGACTCCCCTCCGCCTGAGCTCTGATTCTGGCAGCAAGCCTCGACCCTGCCTCACCATCATCATCACCTTCATCATCATCATCATCATCGTAGTCATCATCATCACCATTATTATTACCATCATCATCATCAACATCGTCGTCATCGTCGTCATCGTCAACCCCGAGCGTGCCCATCAAGGTTCAACTTGACTCCCTTTTATATTGTGTATATGTGCATGTGTGAATAGTGTAGGGTTTAACATATTTCTTCATGGTAGGTTTAGTTGGTTGATTATAAGACCCTGGGTCAGGAACCCAAAACTCGTATACATATACGTACGCGTATGAGTATTATAATCAAATTAATATAAGTTAAATGCTAATACTAGTTAGGAATATATAATTATATATATACTGTATGCCCCTAGTGTTAATTATGGAAATCTCGTATTACATTGACCATGTGACCCTGAGAATTTGGAGTTGACTGCCTTAAGTAAACTAACGTACTGGCGAGACATATGTTAGTGATTGACTATCTGATTATGCATAATATTTGAGGACGTGACACCTATGCAGCTAGACGCACACTTGACCCTGCTAGTTGACCAGTGTCACCCCTAGCGTACCCTCTGAGTTCAGTATATTTATGATTGTGTGTTAGTGTGACTAATTCTGTATTATTATGAAATAATATAGATAGGACTGTTGGATTGTTCAGACAAGACTTCAAAAATGGAACATTGGTATAGCCAGCAGAGGACCACAGGCGAGTATATTTTCTAACAATTTTTATTATGTGGATTATCTCTATGATTCTAGTTGTATAGCGTACATGATTCTGACACTATGGATACACGAGTTGGCATCATCGAGACCTGTCATAAGTAGTCATAATTTGGATCTATCGTGCTAGCTGGGGACAGAAAAATATTAGTAAATTATGTGATCATACCCAACTCTACATGAATTATAGCTCACCCATACCTCACATCGGTACAGCCTGACCATTACATAGTTCATAGCCTATTATGTATGATTAGCCTGACTATTGCTTGCATCATAGCTATCCGGATGGTTAGCCTGACCTTACATGAATCATATCTAGTCATACATAGTAAGCCTGATCAGTCCCAAGTCGATCACATGATATGCTGATGTTTCACACACTTAGCTAGATAGTCTATACATGTATCTCTAGTCTTGATCTAGCATTTCTCTATGTTCTAGTTACTGTTCAAGCATTCACTATATTCCAGTTCATTATTCTAGCTTGCACATGTATTTTTATTCATTGCTAGTCGCACCATTGATGACATATGCTCCAGTATTTCTATTTTTAGTATTTCTTATTGCCAGTATTTATATCCGTCTTGTATTTTTTATACTGTATTATAGTTTTTTTTAATATACATGGAACTGATGTTAGTGCTTGTACTTTGCTCCATCCTGACTGAATTTTTTTTTCCAGACTACGACTTAGAGGACTTGTTTCTAGCATACTTGGAGATTTGGATATTATTGATTACAGGTTAGACTATTTATTATTGTTAGACTTGTGTTGTATTTATTTATTTTCGTCGATATCTCATCGTGCTCTAGTTTCTGTGATTGAGTATTCTATATTATATTGTGATATTTGTGTCTCCTTATTGAGTTGGATATTCGTGTGAGATTAATTAGCTAGTATTGTGACCTAGACAGCGTTCTACCGCCGATGCTGTAGCGTAGGCTGGACGTACCCACGTACTCGTGCCCAATTTTTGGGTGCAGGTCATGATACTTTAGCTGTTGGAGTCCAATCTAGATTATGAATAGTTGTTGTAGGTATAATAGGATTTCTATTTTAGAACTTCCTATTTTGAAAATCCTATTATGACCTATTATTGGAGTCCAATTTGGAATAAAATTAACTATTTTATGTATAATAAAATTTTCTATTTAGGAAATTCTATTACAACATAGAATATGATTTTTTATCCTATATATATGGGTTAAGGGTAGATGCACAAAGAATATCGAATAAGTTGGAGATTCGGGGGGCTCCTCTACAGAAAATCTAAGTGAAAGTTCGTGATTTGTTCTTAAGACTTCGCCATCCAAGATAGAAGAAAAAAGAGATCTAATGGAGGAGTCATCAATTTTGGTTAGAAAATTTGCTATAGGTTGGTAAGTGATTTTATTATAATATCATTCTTTTCTTATTAAGTATGGTGAGGGATTTGAACTTGTTAGAGAGCAAAGTGTTCAACATTGGTTTTATCAATCTTATAATTTTACTTGAATTATAAAGGTTAGGATTTGTCCAGGTGACGTAGTCACCGCTATATACTTATCTTTATCTGTGCTTGGATTCGTTAGACGGGGTTGGCTATCTTAAGTGGGTTGACCTAAGTTTTCGTGTGGTCAATCTCAGACATGGTATCAGAGCGCTTATAGGGCGTGTCCGATCCCAACATCTAGTATCAGAGCTACCTATTTTATTTCTGGCAACTATGTCTACAGAGGAGATGAACACTCATGTGATCACCCTTACAGGGAAGAACTGGATAATTTGGAAGCCAATGATGGAGGATCTACTTTGGTGTAAGGACTTGTATGGTCTATTAAAAGGAGACAACGCCAAGCCGATAGACAAATGTGCTAATGACTGAAAATGACTGGATCGGAAGGCCATTGGCTTCATCCGTCAATGGCTGGATGACTCAGTATTTTACCTCGTATCCATGGAGAGTTTAGCAAAAGGGTTATGAGAGAAGTTGCATTCGTTGTATAAAAGGAAGGCGGCAAGCAACAAGGCATTTCTGATTCGCTAACCCGTCAACTCGAAGTAAACTGATGGTGCCCCGATGACACAATATCTGAACAAGGTTCATGATATCATTAATTATCTGTCTGTGATAAATATGGTGATTGACAATAAGTTGTAGGCCCTTTTACTTTTGAGTTCTCTGTAAGCTGGAAGACATTGGTAGTGTCGGTGAGCAACTCTACTCCAGATGGAGTTGTCACAATGGAGGCAGTCAAGAGTAGCTTGTTGAACGAGGAGGTCCAACGTAAGAAAGTAGAATCATCACAGGAGTCCGCTCTGGTAGCTTTCTACGGAAAAAAAAGACTCAAGTCACAAGCGAGGACATGAGGAGTTCTCGGGATCTTGCGACCGAGGACCGCAAGGAGGGTTGCTATCACTACGGCAAAATGGGTCATATAAAGAGGAACTGCATGAAGCTCAAAGCTAAGAAGGACAAAACTATGGATGATCTGGAGGATCTAACGGCTATGGAAGATCTCATCATCGCAGCAACCGACGAAGAGGAACATTGTGGCATATATTATATTGGCGATTGTATCATGGATTCGGGGCATCGTACCATGCCACTCCATATAGGAGAATTTTTATGTCATACAGCGGCAGATTTGGACATATGAAGATGGGCAACAAGGAAATGACTACAGTTGTAGGCATCAGTGATGTGAACTTGACAATGGAGCTTGGTGAAAAGTTCGTTCTGTCATACCCGTTCCGAGATTTGGTATTCTTGAATTTTTGATATTTAAAAAAAAATTTGTAGATGTATTCATGCTGTATTTACATGTTGGTTCCTGTTAAATATGTTATATTTATTTAATTATATTTTTGTTTCTTGTGGGAGACTACCTAAGACTAGTAGTGAACACCTTGGCAATTGCCATGGATCCATCTTAGGAACCGTATATAGGATGGATACCAGACTCGGTTCACTCTTGGAACTACTAAGCCTATTTTGGATGGATGAGATTTGGTTGGTGAGTGTTATGACTTAATCTTAGGGCTAACCTCATTTCTCCACTTAGTATATATATATATATATATGGTGTTCTCTCTCCTCTCTCAATCTTCCTTATTTTCATTTTCCTTCTTCTTTCTTCTTCCTCCTTCCCTCAAGATCTACCCTTGACCGAAACCCTAAGCCCTATCCCTTGACTTGGTTCTAGGTATAGGTTTGTTAGTCCAACAAGGCAAGTAGATCTTGTTCAAAGTGGTGAAGCCATAAAATTTCAAATTTTTTATATGATTAGTAAATTAAAATATGTTTGTCAAAAATATTCTTCTTGATGTTATCAATTTTTTTAGTTCTTAGAGTTTTTTGTTTTGATAAACAATTTTGAGTAGATCTGAGTTTTAAAGTTCGAATTTTTATGGGTTCCAAAAGTTTTTCTTGGTTTTGATCTTTTAAAATATAGTATTTTAGAAAAATAATTTTTGAGGTTGATGGAGCACTCCATTTCGAGCATTTTGGCTTTTGTTTCACTTGATTTGGAGTCAAAATAAAGTTTTTATGAAGAAAATAATTTTTGGATTTTTGGAGCATTTTTTGCCATGACTAAACTTGCTGTTTGTAGAAGACAAAGTTTGCATGCGGCCTGTGAGCTATGCGACTGAGTTTGCAATGAGGCCTAAGAGGGTTATACGGCCTGAACTCTTACTGCATACTAACAGCATATGTCCATCTTGTTGGATGCATGATTGATTATTTACACAAGTGTCCTTGAACAACTTGCGTTTTCACTGGCTGAACGAATGAGAAATTTGCTAAGTCCAAAGGACCTCCATGCAGTATTGACTCCATGCGAAATTGACTCCATGTGGCATTGAATCCATGAGGCACCAACACTTATGCGGTCTGGAGAGCATGCAAACACTATTTTGCTTCGACTCCTGGCTCTGAACCGTTGGCACTTATTTATTTGATTTTGTCTTTTCTCTCTGACATACTTTATTACATCAGTCACTTTATGTCACATCACCGACACTTTATTTATTGGTCGACACTTTATTTCCATGAGGCACCAACACTTATGCGGTCTGGAGAGCATGCAAACACTATTTTGCTTCGACTCATGGCTCTGAACCGTTGGTACTTATTTATTTGATTTTGTCTTTTCTCTCTGACATACTTTATTACATCAGTCGCTTTATGTCACATCACCGACACTTTATTTATTGGTCGATACTTCAAATACTTGTCCCAAGGAGTAGACCTTAACCCTGATCAGTATATGTGGCCAAGTGGTTTATACAACCTGACTTCATATGCAGCCTGGAGCCATATGCGGCCACTTGTCCATATAGCCATCTCGTCCATGAGGCTATCTTGTCCATGCGGCCATAGCATCCATGCGGCCAGTTGCTCATGCGCCTGATCAGTACATACGTCCTAACCCATGCAGGAATTCATGCGTACACTTCTTATGCATATATATGATCCTATACGACCCTAGTAATCTATGTACACATTCTACTATTTCTTGGGTTTAATTATTTTATTTGGAATATTTCTTATCATAACTTAGGTGGTTGATCGTGGCTTCTTGCTTGTGTTATTCTAAGGAAAAGTGGACTTAGTAACTAGACTATGAGCTAGAATTGACTATGTGCATAATATAATTATATAATGAATAGACCATATGGTAACCCAGAGTAAACTCAGATTAGTAGATTAACTTATCCTTTTGTTCGTCGGATAGAGTGAGGGACGTAGTTATGCTCGGGAGATGATCTATAATCCTGGTCCTTATTTGGTTTAAGGATTATGGATCTGCTCTAGAGTAGTTCACACTTTCTCCCTTACTCACGTTCGGTGCAACAATCATTAATTTGAGGATTTCACATAATTTAGGCTTCTAATTGATTGATAGTCTGGGCCGGATTTAAGAGACTATATTTTAACCAAGTGATTCAATGTGATAAGGCTCATACGACCAACTATATGTTTGGTGATTCGACCCAATTTATTGTATCCATGCTGATACAATTGCTACATGCTATGAGATTACATGTTTCAGGTTGTGCATCAAGAAAACCTCAAATACTACGCGATATATGATATTATTATATTATTTCTCTAGCATGGGCATGGTATGTAGGTCAACAACCATAGCATGGTTATGATGTTTGTTTGATTGATTTATTGTATTACGCTGGGGAAATCCATATTTGGCTTTCGAGCAACAATGTGGGTTCGTTCCTAACATACACGTACCATGGTGCATCATCTAAGAAGGAAGATCGTGTAACCACGACACGATGTTCCAATAACTTTAGGGCTAATTAAGTAACTGAACTTATAGAGCACTGGAAGGGAATAAAATCTTGAGATAATGCGTGGTAGCTACTGTTAGGACATATGTCCTACGGCTTCATGTTGATCCCCAACGAATATCGTATATCATCTACAGTAGTAGAGTGCAATATCCAGCTATATTATTTATATATATTTTTACCTGTTTACTTGCGTGGTGGCCTTACGAGGGACTGGTGCTTACATATTATGTATTATGCTTTTATTCGGTCTGTCAGCCCGCCTCACCATCAGTAAGGTATGAGGATTCCAATATTGCATTATTCTTCTGTGATAACTCAGAATCCACATAACAAGCCGTATGATTGATTCGCAGATCTAAAAGAGTATGCGCGGTAGTCTAGGGATATGAACTATTATGGTACGACGGTTCAAACCTTGTCCTTGTTTGGTTATAGGGTTGCACCAATGTGTCACAACAGGTCATGTACCGAAGCTGCATATTATAGCTATATCTTAGCTTGTATTATGGCATGTGTATCCTGGATTATATTGATGTATTGTATCTTCGTCGTGTTCATAATTGGTGGATCGTAGCCTGTCTCGTTGTAGTACAATATCCCCTGTCCTTGTTTGGTTGTAGAGGTGTCCTACTGCTCCGATGAAAGGTCATACGCTTGTCGTTGTGGCACAATTTTTCATATTTTATGTACTTTATTAGTTTTTGCTTCATTCACTTGTGTTCATTCACTTGTGCTCCTTTGTGGTACTTGCTATCGGGGCCTGCCCCCGCTGGTTTTATTTGGCAAGGTTTAGTAGCAGATCCCGAGGATCCTATCATGTATCTGACTAATAGCGCACACTAGGAGGATGTCCGTCGAGGAACTTGAGTGGATTTCTTCTTCCCCACTATGAGTATCATTTTAAATTATCTTTTTGGCGTTTAGCCGATGTCACTTGTTAGTCGGTTTATCTGGATATTAGTTTTTCTACATGATTGTATATTATTTAGACCGCAACTGACTTACGGTCATGTACTCTTGATAAAATACAAGTGTACCATCCTGTATAACTAATTTTATGATCATTCTAATAGAGCATTAGGGAGGCCTACTGCTTTATCTTATATGTTCATTCTTATTGTTTCTTGGTTGATGATTGAGACATAGATATTCTTGACCCTAGGCGACTTAATTGTACTATGCACCCCCTTATCTTTAGATAACCTTTGAATATTATAGGTTACTTTGATATTCCATAAGATATGGTTAGCTGAGTTACTCCCCCGCTCTCCAGTATTTTGGTTCTGGGGCGTGACACGTTCTCAATGGTGTGCGACATCACTACCAGAATAATTCAAGTTAGCGACGCCTGAAAACGTCGCTAAATGGCCTAAAAATATCACTAAAAAAATTAGTAACATTTTAATGAAGTCGTATTTAAGGTAGTCACTGACAGAAAAAATGTCGCAAAATATTGCTATAGCGATGTTTTCTAGCGATGTATTTGCATCGCTAATATTTTTATTATTAACGACGTTTAGCGACTCAATGTCGCTAAATTAGCGACGTATTTTTGTCGCTAAACATCGCTCAATTTTTTCTGTTTAGCGACGTATTCAGTGACATATTTAGCGACATATTTAAACGTCGCTAAACTACGCTAAACATCGCTAAATTTTAAGTAAAAAAATAAAAAAAAGAATGTTAAATGGTTTCCAAACCAATCTTCCTGCAGTTTAAATTCCTAATTTATATAAATAGACCCGGAGTAACCCTCCGTTGAATTCCCTCGGTTCGTCGACCCCTTCGGTGGAACACTCAACAACGGTAAACACAAAATAAAAGTATATAAAATATTACAGTCACACAATAAATACAAAATAAAAGTATCACAGTTACACAAAAAGTATAATATAAAAGTATTACAGTCACATAATAACCACAATAAAAGTATCACAGTTACACCATAAGTCTTATACAATTTCTCAATCTCTCAAGAAAATCCAATACGCTGGGGGAACCCAGTCCCTCAGATACTTCGCATAAGCAGTGTCTACTCCATCAATCTCTGCTATAGGTGCTGGGTGACTGGAACTCCTACTCTCAGCTGGCGCCTGCCCAATAGTATGAGGCACAACTTCCTCCTTAACAGTAGAAGTTGCCACTTGCTCCTTAACAACCTTTTCTAATTTAATAGTAGGAGTCTCTTCCTCCTTAACATTCACTTCCTCCTTAACAGTAGGAGGTATCACTTTCTCCTTAACAGTAGGGGTTGTCTCTTTCTTCTTAACAGTAGGAGGTGCCTCTCTCAAGTGACGTGCACGTGCTCGGGTCATAGGTGCCATATTGGAAAATAGATAGAAATAAAGAATATAATTGATAACAGATATAAAATAACAGATATAAATATATGTATCCATATAGTTAAAATAGATGTTACGTTCGACATTAAAAATACAGTACAAAATTCAGTATTAGTAAAGTGAGATGGAGTGATATTTGAAGTGGGGGGTATAAGTTATGAAACCACAATAACATTGATCCTATGACTTCAAGTGGGTGTGTGATAATGTGCAATATAGTGGGTGGTATCTAAATGTGTGTGTGAGATAATGAAACACGTGTTAGTATGAATGTTGAGGTCTATAGGGGGGAAGCATGGAATAAGGGGGTGACTAAACTGTGAGGAATGCACATTTGATTATGCATCAGTTAGTATATCAGTTAGTTGTAATATTAGTTAGATAGTTATAAATGATATGAGTTAATAGTTAGTTAAGTTAGTAGTATAGTATTATAGTTAGTAGAAGTCATTAGTGTGTGTCTATGTGTTCTGATAGTGGTATATTATTATAGCTAGTACTAGTTAGTTGTAATTTTTATCATTTGGAAGTGTCATGTGTGAGGCACATGAGCTCCAAGTGACATAAATCACTTAAATCTGATAGGAGGGGGGTACTATGTGAAGAACCAACAACAAGGGTATTCTCCTAAACTTACCAAAAGACTATATAGTTTTTTGGTATTTACTCATGTTTTTAAAACATATCAAGCCTTGGTACATTTATAGGAGCAAGTCATTTATAGGAGAAAGCCTTACCAATTAAGTTACTATAACTCGAACCTGAACCGCAAACTGTTTAGTTTCCTACTAGGGATTATTGCATTAGGTATCAATATTTATAAGGGAAAATTTTCAAGCTAGCATATTCCACTTTCGATTACAACTTCACCTCAAAATTTTCAAGCTAGCACATTCCACTTTCAATTACCAAATAAGTTACTATAACAATAATTTTTACATCAACTTCGGATCTGAATAAGCTTGGCAAGCTTTTCAAAATAATAACTCTTTTATTATCATATAGCGATGTTGCAGTTTTATACTGAGATAGAAATTGTGGATTCCGAGTTCAACTTAGAACACCAAAAATGAAATCAGAAAGTTACGACTGCAGTTTGACCTGGGAAGGCAAAGCTAACAATGGACCTTTTCTGCTGACCTGACTACAACGTTGGCCATTTTCCTAAACATGAAGTTTTTGTCCACTGTTCTTAGAAAATTAGAAGTTCAAAGTGCATGTTCTGAAGTATTATTTCTAAATTAGTGGACTAGATATAGCTGATGCAATAGGCACTCATATTTAACCCTAATAATGAACTAATTTATAAAAGTTTTTTGCGCAAAAATTTCAAAATTTTTTACACCAACATATACTTAATCATTTGACTTGTATAAATATTCGAGAGAGAAATTCTAATCCTTTGCATAAAAAGATGATATAAAATAGTTATCAGTTATCCTGGTACAACAAAGATCATGCAGGAATCATGCCAAGGGATCATGTTTTAAAGAATTATTTAGGTGAACCAGGTCAACATTGATTCTATGGACCTGATGATTGATTAATGATATGTGGGTCCTATTATCTGTTTTTTATTAATTTTTGATATGACCCACATGTCATTATTAAGTGATTATGTCATAAAATGAATTATCATCCATGTTCACCTAATAATTTTTGTTTTATGTAATTAATATGTTACCTGATCAAGTCTTCTAATTATGCTCTTAGATTAGTCATAAAATCTAGGACTTCAAAGTAATGCTTATTTTACTATCTTATGGCGGTGTTAAGAGTTTTTAAAAGAAATGCATTCAACTTATAACTAAAGAAAGCACCTAAAAAAGTAATAACGATTTGATCTGCTAAGGTCAAAAAATAGCCAAATTGGTACTTTCTGCTGATGATGTAACTACAACATTTGCTAATTTATATTTTGTTTATTTTTAAATAAAAATAGCACATCGCCACCTATTTCTTTGATTAATAAGCATGTAAAAGACAGTCATATAGTACACAAACATATGTTCCAGTCACCTAAAAAATATAAAAAATATCTTTATCCGACGTATGGAATTGTCTTTGTGAAAAGTATAATGTTCAATTATGAAAAACCTAGATAATACTTCAATTCAGCTGAAAAGAGAGAGAGAGATATAGGGTTAGGGTTAGGTTTTACACCCTCAGTGATAGTGTCTGTGTCATGTCAGAGAGAGACAGAGAGAGATAGGGTTAGGGTTTACACCCTCAGTGACAGTGTCTGTGTCATATTTGTGTCAGTGTGTGTGTGTGTGTTGTGTCTGTATCTGTGAGATAGAGAGAGAGAGAGAGAGATCGGGTTAGGGTTAGGGTTTATACCCTTTGTGTTAGTCTATGTCATGTCTGTGTCTGTCTCAATGTTATGTCCTGTGCATCTGTGAGAGAGAGATAGAGAGAGAGAGAGAGAGAGAGAGAGAGAGAGAGAGAAAGAGAGATCGGGTTAGGGTTTACCTAAAGGAGGAGGAGGAGGAGGAGAACATCGGAGTGGGCTGTGGGGGAGCCAATGGGGAGCTGTGGGGGAGCACTCGGGGGGTCTGCCGGAGTAGGGGGTTGTGAAGGACGCCGGAGGGGGCACTTCGCCGGAGAGGGGGGAAGGAGGCGCCCGAAGGCGACCATTAGGGAGGTGATAGAAGTTAGTACATAAAAGAGAATAATAATAACCAAAACGAGAGACTATAAACGATTGACCTAAAAATTTAAGAAATATTTCGATAGAAGGGGGAAATCGTAACCTATATTAAAAAATTTATCAACGTTTAACGATGTCAACTTATGACGTCGCTAATTATCAAGTTTGTGACGCTATAGACGTCGCTAAAAATACCGCTAAAAATCGAAGAAACTAACATCGCTAAATACATCACTAACCATCACTAAATAAAAAAAATAAACAATGTTTAGCGACCTTAAAGAAGCTTATAGTGACTATGCTTGTCAAAAATTGAATTACAGTCGTTAAACGTCGCTATATGTCGCCAACAACGATGTACAGGGCCGGCCCTGGCCTAGGGCCCCATGGGCCAGAAGGGCCCAAAATTTTTTTTGTTTAAATATATAAATAATTTTGTACCGAAAATAGAACAAGTATTTACCATTTACCATTCTTATCACACAGCAATTGTTGTGTAGTGGTTATTACATTAGACTTGCATATAAGAGGTTGCGAGTTCAAATCTTGGTGGAGGCATATTTTTTATTTTACTTTAGTTTTATTTTTTTTACATTATGTATGGGGCCTCATTTTAAAAGTTCGCCCCGGGCCCCTGTGAGCTCAGGGCCAGCCCTGACGATGTATATCGACGTTTATTTTTGGAATCGCTCAAATATTTAATATTAGCGATATTTTAATATGACGTCGCTAAAAATGTCGCTATTTTTTCATATTTTGTAATGCATGTACCAAGTTTGTGATACAACTTAGTTTCAATGGGGAGGATGGCAGATGATGGCAGTCTCAGTTTGCTTGGGTACAAAGATAGGATGCTTACGAAGGATTTTCAACAGGTGGCTCGATAAGATTTATGTTATGGCATGTACAGTCTCAAGCCGTTGAGTTATTGTCATGCCCCAGTCCCAAAATACGTAGGACTAGGAACACGTAAGCATGCCAGCCGCAAGGATATGGTAACTCCAATATATGGAAACCATATCCCATACGTACGCTGTAATATGAATATCAATCCACAAGTGGTATAAAATGTATCACAATTCACAGGGTACAATCTAAATCTCATCCACAAAAATTAATATAAATGAATAACCAGTGTCTATGAAACTAGATCTCAAAGTAAGTATCTAAGGATGATAGTTGGATGGAAACAAATCCACTACCAACTCAAATAGAAAAGTACAATACAATAAACACAATATAAGAATACCAGCTAACAACCACGGGCTCGAAGAGAAGACATCCTCAAAACTTATATGACCATCCAAATCTGCGCTCCTACAAATACTCAAGAACAGATACACCTGGCAAAGGACCAGGTCCTCAGCGGGACGTAACAAGATAGACAAAAGTGAGCCAACTTGAATACAGTAAACATGCATATAATTTAAAAATAAATAAGTATGCTGTACACGACAATCTATATGAATGCAAATGAGGACAATTTTTTTGACGTATGGGCAAGGGTAAGCTACTCAATCTAATCCTCAAAATTTATACGCTCGTCAGTGGACATCATCAGCCGACATACCTCTGGGGTAGCGACCCTCGGACTCCATCAATCGACATACCTCGGGGGTAGCGACCATCGGACACGACCACCATAGTGCGTGCTAGTTACTACGATTTACCAGAGTGGTTAAAAGCCCATACGCCTAATGATTGTCCTCTATGATACAAAGTGTCAAGTGTGTGTCAGCATATCTAATATATAGTAATGACTGAAAGAAACTACACATGCAATAAATAAATAGAAATACAATAAATATACAAAAATATACTAAGCATGCAAAATACTATAAGCAATTTGGCAAGGTATCTTGCCTGGTCTGAAAAGGATGAAGTCCCAACTAAAGGCGTCGTCCGATCTACCCGTCACATAAATTAAACAAGTTAGCTTATAAAAGTGGATAAATAGTTTTTGCTATTTTAATCTATTTTAACTCTGAATAAAATAACCTAAAATAGTATTTTAATCTTATTATAATCTGATTTTATTGTTAAACTCTAATTTTGGTCCAAAGAAAGTCAACTTTACGAATTTGTGATCCATGTCACTCAAATCGAGGCAATCCATTGACCAAAAAGTCAACCAGCTCAAATTCTGGGTTTGTGAATGGAATTCTATAGATTTCAATACTACATGAATACCATATTTGACTGTTTTATAAAATTACAAGTCGGTAAAGAGCTATGTCCACTAGGGCGCACAGGTAGTTTTTGGTGGTTTTCTATTTACGTTTACGTTGCACAAATTTTACAGTATAATAAACTTATATTTCAAATTCTATAAAAATACCTTTCTGGAAGTTCATCATGTCAGCTTTCAGAAACTTTAAACGGTTCATAATTCTGAGTTCGAGATCTCCCGAAATCTCAAAAATACCAAAATGCGTCTGATTTTGAATAGCTGGCACTTTTAGAATTTTCTGGAAAAATAGGTTCTAAAATTATTAAAATAAATTATATAATCAGAAAATTAACCTTGATATAGTTCTAACAAAAAAAATTGGAGCACGTTTGGAGTCCGGAGCTAGGAGATATCGTCTTTTTAAGTCGTCATAACTACTAGAAAATGAGGCTAAATTTATGACAAATTTTGGCTATTTCTGGACAAAAAAGTGAGGAATTTGGGGAAGAAAAATATGAAGGATGGGGTATTTATAATGGTGGACACTACTTAATTAAATACGACTAGGATTGGTTAATTTGGATAGGATTATGATGAATTTAAATAAGGATAGGATATGCATGAAGTTGCTTTCCTAGTAGGTTCAGGATTTGAATTAATTTAAAATAGAGTTTAAATTTATCTCAATAATTTATAATCTTAAATATAATTAAAGATAATATAAATAATTTATAAAATCTTATTAATATCTATTAACACTAAATTAGCATCTATCTAATATTAAGACTATATATATCCAAATAAATCCTAAATAATTTTAAAAATCTAAATAAATTTCTTAAAATTCTAAATAAATTACAGAAAAATATTATTAAATATTTTAAACAAAAATAATTTTTTGGTAAGAACAACATGCAAGTATGGTCGTAAAGTAAATCATAAAAGTCCTAGAAATTTATGTTTCCTAAGTTTTAATTACCAAAAATTCTAGAAAATCTCCAAAAATCTAAAATAACCTAAAATAATTCTAAATAAATATTTATATAAGTAAATATATCAAGAAATTTATTTTCTAATTAACTAAGAGAATACTCTAAAGAAATTTAATATCAATAATAAATATAATAATATAAAATACACACAAAATATCTATTTTTGGTGAGGGAGTTTACAATCTACCCAACTTACAAAAAATTGTCCTCGAAATTGACACTAACCCATATTCATAATAATCACTATAGCTATTACACTACATAGCTATCTAGCAGTGCTTCCTAAAAGTCATGTTCTGTCATTCTAACACTTCTCATTTATTGTCCATACACTATCCTATTATCCTCTAACTCGTCTACACTATCCAACTTACAAAAGTTCTACTAGTAGTCACAGTCTCTTGAGGCTATTGTCTAGGTTGTAAGACGAATATATTTATTGGGTCGAGAATCTTGGGGTACTTGTCTTGAATCTCACAACCATGATTTTTCATTGTAACCGTCAACTATCGTAGTCTAATACAGCCATACCACCTGACCAATATGTCTGCAAATACTTTGACTACTTTACTACAACGGTCTAGCTGCAGCTGTCGCTACTTTGCCAGTGATTTGTCATAGTTGTCAGTTCGTAACAAGTGCCTTCAATTCTTTTCTAGGCATAGTCTAAGTTTTTGGGCAACAGTTAAAGTCTTGACTAACTTATAAAACTATTAAAAGTATAAACTAGTTCAAACAGTCTAACAAATTCCTATTAGCCTAAGGGATGCTATACATGGTTTTTTTTAAATAATAAGAGGATACAGATATTGCTATAAGTCATATACATAAGGGTTATTATTAAGGACTCATCCTTTAGTTATTAATCATCTACTAAACCATTTACGTTTTAACTAACAAAACTAAGGATGGGGTCGAAGTAGACCAACAATTCATGTTGGCAAGAAAAAGACGTAACTACGATAGGGAAAATTAAGCACGAGATAATGAATGTATAGAGAAGAAAAGATGAGCCACCCAAGGGGCGAGATGGTGATAGAAGGAGAATACTACTACTGCTACTCGTGTCATCTATTAGCATTACGTGTATGCCATCTAGGTAGAATATTAATATATCCTCATAACTGCTAAACTACCTTATATATAATTCTACGTCTATTTGTACATCTAAGATCTTGTGTCATAATAGGGTTATGAGTATACAATGACAAATATAACTAAAAGGTCATACCAGTATCTACGACTTCCTGTGTCTGCTCTCCTATATTTGTCATAATGGGTGCTTGGCCTATAGGGTATATCTGGTACTTTCCGTGTATCAACTTATACCAAGCAGGAACGTTCGTCTTTCCGAAATAGGGGAAGACAGAAATCAACAATAAAGAATTTCAATGAGGAGATGATAGAATACAAGTACGGGATTCAAAGGGATTAGAGAATTTTGAAAGGGAGTTGCCAAGGCAGTTATGGATTAAAATCTTATTTTGGTAAATTCTTATATGCATGTTCATATCAGAACCGTTAGGTACCTGACATGATATGCTCTGACCAGTCTAGATGGCAAGTATATTTGTCTAACAAGTTGAGTCAACTATATCTCAATCCACATAGAGTAGTGATACAAAGAGCGAACCAAGTGCACTACAGTTGATCAAACCATAATACACCGATTCTGATTTAGACAATGTATTAGTGTGGGCCCCCAATAATACATATGTCATGAACAAGCTTAATAAAAGAATAAGCTTGCAAATCTAGGCTATAATAACAGTATAAGTCGAGGTAGTAAAAATATGAGTATGCTTGTTTATGATGGAGGAAAGTACAGAATAATTTAAGTTCACCAAGAAGATCGGTGTTGTGCCTCTACAATTGCCATACTAATTTCTTGTCTAAGTCTAAAGTCAACCAAATGGGTGTATGGGCCTCTAAGTTCTACAGTCCAGAATAACACTAAAGTTCTATAGTCTGGATAAAAACTATCTTTTTATGCAAGTCTATAGTTGGTGTCATTCATTTATACTTTATTAATGAGTGAACAGGACTATGTGTTACTAGGTTATGAGGCATACTATCCAAATTATAATAATTTAACTAATAGTGTTATTAAATTCTAGCGGGTATATACCTAGTAAAAGTCATCTTCCTACCTCTATCAAGCACGAGAGAAGATTGACGTTGAGAATGGATCAAGCAAGATGCAATGCAAGCAATCAAATGAGAATACGAAATAAAATCAAAGACGGTGATTAAATAAGTGGATGAGATCCTATATTCTAATTCTATGCTCAGGCTTGCTCGGTACAGTGATGTAACCGAGACAATATGCTCTCGACCTATATGGGCCACCACAAAAATATGTCATGCTCCAGTCCCAAAATACGTAGGACTAGGAACACGTAAGCATGTCAGCCACATGGATATGGCAACTCTAATATATGGAAACCATATCCCATACGTACGTTGTAATATGAATATCAATCCACAAGTGGTATAAAATGTATCACAAGTCACAGGGTACAATCTAAATCTCATCTACAAAAATCAATATAAATGAATAACCAGTGTCTATGAAACTAGATCTCAAAGTAAGTATCTAAGGATGATAGTTGGATGGAAATAAATCCACTACCAACTCAAATGGAAAAGTACAACACAATAAACATAATGTAAGAATACCAGCTAACAACCACGGGCTCGAAGAGAAGACATCCTCAAAACTTATATAACCATCCAGATCTGCGCTCCTGCAAATACTCAAAAACATATACACCTGGCAGAGGACCAGGTCCTCAGCGGGACGTAACAAGATACAGAAAAGTGAGCCAACTTAAATACAGTAAACATGCATATAATTTGAAAATAAATAAGTACGCTGTACATGACAATCTATATGAGTACAAATGAGGACAACTTTTTTGACGTATGGGCAAGGGTAGGCTACTCGATCTAATCCTCACAACTCATACGCTCGTCAGTGGACATCATCAGCCGACATACCTCTAGGGTAGCGACCCTCGGACTCCATCAATCGACATACCTTGGGGGTAGCGACCATCGGACATGACCACCATTGTGCGTGCTAGTTACTACGGTTTACCAGAGTGGTTAAAAGTCCATACGCCTAATGATTGTCCTCTTTGATACAAAGTGTCAAGTGTGTGTCAATATATCTAATATATAATAATGACTGAAAGGAACTACACATGCAATAAATAAATAAAAATGCAATAAATATACAGAAATATACTAAGCATGCAAAATACTATAAGCAATTTGGCAAGGTATCTTGCCTGGTGTGAAAAGGATGAAGTCCCAACTCATGGCGTCGTACGATCTACCCGTCACATAAATTAAACAAGTTAGATTATAAAAGTGGGTGAATAGTTTTTACTATTTTAATCTATTTTAACTCTGAATAAAATAACCTAAAATAGTATTTTAATCTTATTATAATCTGATTTTATTGTTAAACTCTAATTTTGGTCCAAAGAAAGTCAACTTTACGGATTTGTGATCCATGACACGCAAATCGAGGCAATCCGTTGACCAAAAAGCCAACCAACTCAAATCCTAGATTTGTGAATAGAATCCTATATATTTAATACTACATGAACACCATATTCGACGGTTTTATAAAATCACAAGTCGGTAAAGAGTTATGTCCACTAGGGCGCATAGATGATAGTTTTTGGTAGTTTTCTATTTACGTCTACGTTGCACAAATTTTATAGTAGAATAAAATTATATTTTAAATTCTATAAAATACTTTTTTGGAAGTTCATCATGTCATCTTTCCGAAACTTTAAACGGTTCATAATTCTGAGTTCGGGATCTCCCAAAATCTCAAAAATACCAAAATACGTCTAATTTCGAACAAGTGGCACTTTTAGAATTTTTTGGAAAAATAGGTTCTGAAATTATTAAAATAAATTATATAATCAGAAAACTAACCTTGATATAGTTCTAACAAAAAAAACTGGAGCGCGTTTGGAGTCCGAAGCTAGGAGATATCGTCTTTTTAAGTCGTCATAACTACTAGAAAATGAGGCTGAATTTATGACGAATTTTGACTATTTTTGGACGAAAAAGAGAGAAATTTGGGGAAGAAAAATATGAAGGATGGGGTATTTATAATGTTGGACACTACTTAATTAAATACAACTAGGATTGGTTAATTTGGATAGGATTATGATGAATTTAAATAAGGATAGGATATGCATAAAGTTGCTTTCCTAGTAGGTTCAGGATTAGAATTAATTTAAAATAGAGTTTAAATTTATCTCAATAATTTATAATCTTAAATATAATTAAAGATAATATAAATAATTTATAAAATCTTATTAATATCTATTAACACTAAATTAGCATCTATCTAATATTAAGACTATATATATCCAAATAAATCCTATATAATTTTAAAAATCTTAATAAATTTTTTAAAATTCTAAATAAATTACAGAAAAATAGAATTAAATATTTTAAACTAAAATAAATATTTTTTAGGAACAACATGCAAGTATGGTCGTAAAATAAATCATAGAAGTCCTAGAAATTTATGTTTCCTAAGTTTTAATTACCAAAAATTCTAAAAAAATCTCAAAAAATCTAAAATAATCTAAAATAATTCTAAATAAATATTTATATAAGTAAATATATTAAGAAATTTATTTTCTAATTAACTAAGAGAATACTCTAAAGAAATTTAATAACTATAATAAATATAATAATATAAAATACACACAAAATATCTATTTTTGGTGAGGGAGTTTACAGTTGTACAGGCAGGCCACAAACATCGGATTGAGGCTCGAGGGGTGTTCAACATAATTTAGTGGATCATTGAAACTTGACTTGGGGGGTCTTCGCGATACTTTGAGGATTACGAAGGATCCAGTTTGTTGGGACAAATAGAGGAATGGTGATGAGCCAAAGATTGAAGATGAGTCTGTCGGTCCCATGACAACTGGTCGATGTCTAAGTGGGGTGTAAACCCCCTTAATTTTTAAATTTTTTTAAATTTAATTTTTTATTAAAATTATTTAATTATTTAGAATTTTAGATTTTACTTAGTTAATATATATATATATATATATATATATATATATATATATATATATATATTCTTTGGTTTAAAAACTTATATAAATAATTGTTTATAATTAGTAATTAAAATTTATTTCACAAAATTATGATGTTGGAAATTTATTTGTTAAAGTATTAGAAAATTTTCCTAGAATTTGTTTCATGAACAAACCTAATTTTGTGATTTTTTTTATAATATATAGGATTTTATGGATATATATAGTTATATATTTACTTATATAGATTTATACTTATATAAATAAAAGAAAAATAAAAACAAAAAATAAAATAATGCCTTTCTAAACCTACAGAACCCCCCCCTCAGCCGGACCCGACACATCCTTTTCCTTACGCGGCCTGTGCACCCTCCCCCTCATTCACCTCTATATATATATATACAACAAATAACACAAAAACCCTAACCCTAAAGTCTAAATGCTGCCACCATCACCCTGACCTTCCAGCGCGCGTCCACGACAGCCGTAGTAGGCCGCCGATCACCGAAAAATAGGCCGCACGACAACAGACGCACCCCGGCCCCATCTTTCTGGTATGATCTCGTCGTCCATTCTTTTCATGAACTAATTTTTATGTTGAGTTCATAGCATAACCAACTCCATCTCCCTTCAAGTAATTTGATTTTAACCAGTCTATGTTGAGAGAAAATCGAATCAGAAGTGAGATAAAAATTTTGCTCAAACAGTTCATAAAATGTCCCAATACCCCATTTTTAAAGGCCATTTTCTCTTAAACCAGTGAACAAAAACTTAAATTTCTTTTTCCAGATTAAAGATAACATAAAAAAAATTTAATCGCTTTAATTATTTTATTTTAATATGTGTTAAATTGCTGACAATTCAGTGTTGAAATTGATGAAAAATTATATTTTTAAAATTCGAATTTTTCTAATACGGGGTATGTCCTGCCAAACGAGATGACTTTATCGCAAGAATATCGTATCAAAAGGCGGGTATCGTCAACGCGGACTTGTAGGATTCGATAACCTTGATTTGGACGTGCGTGCACGTTGAAATGAACTCGTATCCGTCAAAATATTATATCGACATTTTTTGTAATTTTATAATAACTTCGTGTGTGCGTATGTCGTTTCGTAACGAGACTTGCGCCATCGGACACGTAGTATTGCACTAGTCCTTTAACCAAAGTTTGGTTTGATTCTGAGAACGTTGATAGAACATTGATTCGCAAGCCTTACGGTCCCAATTAACAGACGATTTCATGACCGGCTCACCGGAATCCAATTCTGGACATTCTGTTGGGTTCGTATCATCGTTCTAGACTTTTAGACACTATGTTTGCCAAATTTAGAGATTTTTTTCTTCGACATATTTTTCAGTGGGAAGTAGGCCACCCTTCTACGCCAAAAGCTTACCTTTCGGGTGCCGAGTTGGAATTGCATTTGAAGGGGAGAAGAAGATATATACCCCGCTTTGACCCAAAACTACCAATTTTGTCTTTGTGTCCAAATTAGACTTATGGGTAGCCAATCCTAGCTATTTATGATATTTTACAAATGATAGTAATATTATTTTCAGCATCCGGAGGCGTTCGTATGGATTCTACCTTTTTGAGAGTATTTGACGTATCAAGCTCGTTACTTGGACATCACCATACCATTATCCAAAATACAGACAAGTGTGCCTTGCAAATATTTCTAGTATTTGTTCTTTGTGTTATTAACTAGTTCTTGACAATTCTTTTATTTTAGCATGTATTCTGTTGATACCCTAGGACTGTACACGATACTTAGCGTCCGAATTATATTCGGGTGCCGACATTCGTCTGTTGAGTCGGTTATCATAGTTGCATTATCGTCACATTGCTTTATTCGTGCTAACTCTTGCATGATATACTTTAGGAAACTGGACACAATTTTTATATACAGAAGCCTTACTTGAGACATTCAAGATTTTTGGCTTGAGTCTGAATATGATCCGTGACTTGAGATAGTTGACATGAGTATATCTACACATTAATTTGAGACATAGTTAGTGATTAATATTGCGTGTTATGGATATGAGACATCATAGACGTGAGATGTGAGGTTACATTGTGTGGAAAGAGCATACTCGGAGCGTTGGGCTACCACTTTAATCATTAGTTGTTATTGTCGCATTATAGAGCTTCGGGGATTGTCATTAGTTCCTGTTGGTTCCATGAAGGAGCCTGCGGGGTTTCATATTTACTGAGGATATTTACTAAGATCTTCATATTCATACTTTGGTGGTCTAGCGTACAAGTGATGTTCTCATGTGCATTTACTTAGCTAGTTATGATACATACCCATGAGCACATTGCTTATTATTTTAATATTTACTTGGCATACTATTTCTTGTACCTTATTACGTCCCTCTGAGGACCTAGTCCCTTGCCAGTTATACAACATTGACGGTTTTGGAGATGCTGGAGCTACTGGTGTGTATCACCTCATTATGTTGGCATTGGACTCATGTACTGTTATCATTTCTATCATAATTATGTTTAACATTTTCGTTACTTATTTTCACTGATAGGGCATAGTTTTATAGACTCATATTTTTTCTCGAGTCTATTCGAGCTTGTGTGTTACTAGGCGACTGACTTTAGCATATGTAGCTCATTTTTGTATTTTGTTTTATTTTGGATTGAGACATAGATATATTTACTATTTTATCTAGATAATGACTATTATAGTACATCTTATACGTATTCGAGTCAGACCAGAGTCTGGTCTAATGCATAGCTAGCATGTTATATATTTCTAGTCCTATATATTCTGGGACTAGGGCATAACATATTTTTGTGGTAGCCCATGTAGGTCCTAATTAAATTATCTCGGTTACGTTATTTTGTCGAGCGAGGCTACGCTATGATATGTTTTTTAGGATCTCAATCTACAGTTTCTTTGTATCTTCTTTTTATTTCTATTATTGCCTTTGAACCTCAAAAATAGTATTTGATGATACCTTTTTTGAACTCTGAATCATTGATTCTCTTTCTTTCCTATTTTGGAAGAACGAACACTCGTGCTTGACTTTTAGTTATATATTTATTATAGGATATAAGTAGGGTCAGTAGAATCAGTCATAGTAAGGGTTGCCTAAGTTAGAAACGGGTAGGATAGATGCATGTACTAGGTAGACTACTAGAATAAGTAGATAGCTTGGAGTTATATATAAGTTTTAACCTTAGCAGAGAACTTTCATGTATGAAATAGATATTAGAACTCCCAACAGCAGTTAGTGTTGGACTAAAAGTTTTAACATAAAATTGGTCATGATAGAAATAGAATATACATAATAATTGAGGCAACTATGGTGACTTTTTGAGAGAATACCAAGTTAAGATCTTAGAATTAATTACAGCTCCATAAACTAATAGGACCAGCCTTAAGGAAGACTTTAGAAGATATGATTGGAGATTCTCATTACGAATAGATTCGTTCAATAATCTTGTAGTTAAGATTAGACCTAAGTCTGTATAAAATCTTACCATCCTATTGAGTTCGATAAAATTATCACATAGAAGAGATGGTCATGACTTCATGCTTGTGTTATAGGGTAGTAGCCTAGCCGAGAGAATTTCCATAAGAAAGATAGATATTAAGATAGCAGAAACTAGAAGAACAACAATATAGAGGGATAGGTAAGAGAATGGGTAAGTTGTATGAGAATAGAGAGATAATCCAATTGAAGGTTAGACTAACATTAAAATGACCAATCATAATCATGATTTGAAGAGTGTGCATAGTAAATAGTGTACCATGAGTGATAGACCCGAATACCGCTTAGTTTAGCCTTAACCCTTACCTACTAAGTTAGGAAAATGCGAGTTAGACAAAGTTATAAGAATCGTATAGTGCTTACCTATAGCTAGAAGTAGTTTACCAATAGTATGAGTGATGTTATATAGAATAAAATTTATAGGAATACAGTATTGAGATTAAGGATTTGTTGTATTACTTCATCTACTGTATTCCTATCTTTCCAATCAACAATTCCTATCTTGTTTTACATTCATAAGTCTCTAGTTTTAGTGTAGGGTTATTTTTAGAATTTGAGGGTAGATTTGAATTTATTTGGTAGTAATTAGGTTTAATCTCAAATGAGTTAAATTACCTCTTTAATTTTGTATCCTTGATACCCTTTTGTTATGGCTCGAATATTTGGAGCACAACACTATCATTGCCTTTCCAACAAATTATGCCCTTATGACATAGACTAGCTACTCTATAGCCATGATATGACTATCACTCATAAATTCACCTTCCCATACTTTATTTTAGTCGTACAACATTTGCGACGCCTTTGTATACACAAATAACACATAGATATTATTTTTCGTTGTGGACAATTTTAATACGCAATACCGACTCAATTGGTCTGACAACTTTGATATTCATGATCACAACTAGACCTACTACACACAAGACCTAGTTGTCACTCACAAATATATAATCTTCTGATCCATATAGACCCCACAACATTCATGGCAAATCTTCTTATAAATATATATACTTAAATATTCGATCTCGTTGCAATTAAATTAATTATACATCAGCAACCTAATTACCCCAACCACTGATACACACGTAGCCCACTCGAGGCAACCTACGTCCATGATGCTTATGTTGCATTAAATGGATCCCCTTGTACTCTCTATATAATATTAATTACTATGACCAATTATATTACCTTTTGACACTTATTGTTAAACCGTTCATCGACATCCATGATATGTGATAAATGTATTCCTCCGTACCATCTTACCCTAGTTGTAATTGACTAAGATATTTCCTATTGTCTTGTAAACTCATGATCTAATTAGGAGCAATGAGAACTTGTAAACTTCCTTTATAGAGTTATTGACCCCAATTATGCTATGGTAGTACCAAGATTATCTTTGATTGTCTGTGACTGCGGTCACAAAAGTCTCATCATCTCGTAACTTTTCTTGAAGTTAGACTCTCTATAACCCTTGTAAATGTGATAGCGACCAAAATTTTCACTGCCAACTTAATTTTTATAAGTTGGGTAGCGTCTTGAACTAAATTCATCCTTACTCTTAGAATGGGACATAAACCTAGGATCCTATTAGTAACTGTGTCCCCATCTTTCAAGAATCAAAGTATGAACTTGCGTACTTAAATTCTTTTCTACCATTTTTATTCCTTACCTTTAGATCGTGTCTTATTTTAAATATCAAGAAACTCGATACAACAAGATGTACTTGTCATTCTTTCGCATTGAATTCTCTTGCTTTGTTCTACCATGCTTATTTTTAAATTTTGAGGACAAAATTTTATAATTTGGGTGGATTGTAAATCCCCAAAAATTTTAATTTTTTAAAATTTAGTTTTTTATTAAAATTATTTATTAGTATTTTAGAATTTACTTAGTTGATTAGAATGTATATATATTCTTTGTTTTAAGGCCTTATATAAATAATTGTTTATATTTAGTAATTAAAATTTATTTCAAAAAAATATAATGTTGGAAAATTATTTGTTAAAGTATGAGAAACTTTTCCTAGAATTTGTTTTATGAAAAAAACCTAATTTTCTGAATTTTTTTTATAAATTATAAGATTTATGGATATATATAGTTATATATATTTATACTTATATAAATAAAAGAAAAAGAAAACCAAAGAAAGAAAACAAAACCTATATAAAATATAAAGAACCAACCCGACACCCCCTCTCAGCCTGACCTGACACACACTTTCCCTTATGCGGCTTGTGCACCCTCCCTCTCATATATATATATATATATACCCTAACCCTAAAGTCTAAATGCCGTAACCATCACCCCGACCTTCCACCGCGCATCCATGACCGCAATAACAGGCCACTGATTGCCGAAAAATAGGCCACGCGACAGCAGTTGTACCTCGACCCCATATTTCTGGTATGATTCCTCTCTCGTCGTCCGTTCTTTTCATGAACAAATTTTTTGCGTTGATTTTATAGCATAACCCACTCCATCTCCCTTCAAGTAGTTTGATTTTAGCCGACCTTTGTTTAGAGTAAATCAAAACGTAAGTGGGATAAAAAAATTGGTTTAAATAGTTTATAAAACTGTCCCAACATCCCATTTTCCAAAAACATTTTCTTTCAAAAGTGAACCAAAACTCAAATTTTTGTAATTAGTTTATTTTAATTTGTGTTAAATTGCTGATAATTTACCGTTGAAATTGATAAAAAATCATGTTTTCAAAATGTAGAATTTCTTGATACGAGGTGTGTCCTGCCAATGAGGTAACTTAATCGCATGCAGATTGCACCAAAAGGCGCGTATCGTCAACATGGACGTGTGAGATTCGACAAAACATGATTTGGAAGTATGAGCACCCAGAAATCAACCCGTATCCGTCAAAAATATCGTATCGGTCTTTTTTAAAATTTTGTAATAACTTCATGTGTGTGTCATTTTGTAACAAAACTTGGCCATCGGACACGTAGCATTAAGTTGGTCTTATGACCAAAGTTTGGTTCAATTCAGAGAACATTGAAGGAATGTCATTTCGCGAGCCCCACGGTCTACTTGACAGGCAATTTCCTGACCGACTAACAAAATCCAATTCTGGACATTCCGTTGTGTTCTTATCATTGTATTGGACTCGTAGACACTAAATTTTTTGAATTTGGAGAATCTTGTCTCTGACTCATTTTTTGGTGCAAAGTGGGCCACCGGTGGACCCCGTTTTAATCAAAAAACTGCCTATTTTGTCCCTGTGTCCAAAATTGACTTATGGGTAGCCAATTCTAGCTATTTTGATATTTTTGAAATGATGGTAATATTTTTTCAGCATCCGGAGACATTCGTGCAGATTCTACCTTTTCGAGAGTAGTTGACGTGTCGAGCTCGTTACTTGGATATCGCCATATCATTATTCAGAATCCATACCTTGACAATGTTTCTAATATTTTCTTCTTTGTGTTATTACTAGTTCTTGACTTTTCTTTTATTTTCAGAATGTAATATGTTGAGACCCTAGGACCATATACGATACTTAGCGTCCGAATTATATTTGGATGTTGACATCCGTCCGCCGAGTCATGTATCATTAGTTGCATTATTTCGTATTACCTTGTTCGTGCTAATTCTTGCATGATATACCTTAGGACACTGGACATGACTTTTATGTACAAAAGCCTTACTTGAGACATTAGAGGTTTCTAACTTTTGTGTCAGAATAGGATCCGTGACTTGAGATAGTTGACATGAGTATATCTATACATTGACTCGAGACATAATTAGCAATTTCTCTTACGTGTTATAGACACGAGACATCATGAACGTGAGACGTGAGGTTATATTTGGTGGGGAGAGCATACTCGGAGCATTGGGCTACAACTTTCATCATTAGTTAACGTTGTCTCGTTACAAAGCTTCAAGATTGTCATTAGTTCCTGCAGGTTCCACGATAAGGCCTGTGGGATTTCATATTTACTGAGGATGTCTACTAAGACCTTCATATTCACACTTTGGTGGTCTAACATATGAGTGATATTATCATGTGTATTCACTTATCTGGTTATGATAGGTACCCTTAAGCACATTGCTTATTATTTTACTGTTTACTTGGCATGCTATTTCTTGTACCTTTTTACGCCCCTTTGAGGACCTGGTCCCTTGCCAGTTCTATAGCATAGACGGTTGTGGATATTCTAGAACTATTGATGTGTATCACCTCGTTAAGCAGGCATTTGACTTAGGTACTGTATCATTTATACCTCAGTTATGTTTATCATTTCTCGTTACTTATTTCTGCTTATATGGCCTAGTTTTATAGTTGAATATTTTTTTTAGTCTATTCGAGCTTGTGTGTTACTAGGCGGCCGACTTTAGCACATATAGATTATTTATGTATTTTATTTCATTCTTGATTGAGACAGATATATTTATTTTATCTAGATAGTGACCATTATAGTACATATTATATGTATTTGAGTCAGACTAGAGTCTGGTCGAATGTGTAGCTGGCATGTATATAGTTTTAGTCCTACATATTTTGAGACTGGAGCGTGACATAGGGGTTATTCCACGGATCTGATTTTTGTGATAGGTGGTTTCATAAAACTTTACGAAGCGACATCGGTTTCAGCAGTTTAAAGTCAAGGGGGAGATCAAGGTTTGCAATAAACTCAATCAGTAGCAGGCGCATCTCCATTCACACAGTTTCTGGTGAGCTATGGGTCATCGACGACATGCACAATGCATGATGTTATGCTCGAGGATGCACATATACGGAAGAGCTTTAATGTCGGACACGAAGGTCAGCAGGTTCATGAGTCCTAGTCTCGAAGGAACCGCACCATCCGCTTGGTTAGGCAAACCAAGGGTAAAGAAGCTCATCGGAACTGTAGTATGTTCCAATGGAAGACAAAATTCGGGGACATGCATCCAAGGCTCACGGTAAGGCTGATCGTCAAGGACTTTATTCTTTATCATGTTATCGATATCATTAGGATCCCAGTGGTACAGGAGGTACTACGCATAGCATCTAGCATCGACATGACGGTCGAGGAGCTGAAGACGAAGGAACATGTAAAGCAACTTAGGAGATCAGTGGCATGGGAGAGCAGAAACTTTGTCACGAGATAACAAGCATTGAGTCCAATTGAGGAGCCATCGGGTCAACACCCTCTCATCAGACTGGAGGGAAAGATTATTGGATTATAGTCTGGATTAGGAGTAGTTGTTTTAGTTATAATATGATTCATATTTTAGGGCTTCCTATTTAGGAAATCCTATTATGACCTATTGTTGGAGTCCAATTTGGAATATAAGTAGTTATTTTAGGTATAATAGAATTTCCTATTTAGGAAGAAAATTTTATTATGACACATAATAGAATTTTCTCATCCTATATATATATATATATATGGGTTGAGGGTGGAGGCACAAATAATATAGCACAAGTTAGAGATTCGGGGTGTTCGTCCAAAAAAAATCTAAGAGAAAGCCCGTGATTTGCTCTTACGACTTCGCCATCTTAGCAAAGAATGAAGAAGAGATCTAATCGAGGAGTCGTCAACTTTGGATATAGAAATTTCTATAGTTTGGTTGGTGATTTTATTGTAATCTCTTTCTTTTCTTCTTGAGTGTGGTTAGGAGGTTGAACCTATTAGGGCAAAGGGTTCAATATTGGTTTTGTCAATCTTGTAATTTTATCCGAGTTATAAAGGATATAATTTCTCCAGGTGACTTAGTCATCTCTATATACTTGTCTTTAACTGTGCTTGGTATTCTTTACACGAGATTAGTTATCATAGATGGGTAGGCCTAAGTTTTTGTTGCAATCAGTCTCAGACACGGTATCATAGCGCTTCCAAGGCGTGCCTGATCCCAATTTTAGTCTTGTTCCGTCGTAAGCCAAATTAAATTCAACAGCAACATATCCTTTTTTTCTCCTAAAACGATCTCGTCCAAAAAAAAATCTTCTTCTCTAAACCAAATTCATCGCTACAAAATTGGAGCCCCACATCCTCCTCTTAGCCCCCTCCTCTAATGACGTATGAAGCCCTACCGCCTATAGTTGCCTCCTGACCTCCTCCTCCTCCTCCTCCTCGTTGCCCCGTGAGGCCACCTCTAGTTAGTGCTCTTCGCCTCCTCCAACGAATCCCCCAGGCCTCGCCTTCTCTTGACCTCCTTCTCCTACTCATTGCAGAACCGATTACAATTTTGTCAATTTTATTTAATTTTTAAGAATTTTGTACAATATTTTATCTTAAGTAGAACTTGTTGTTATATATGTGCTTTTTCTCATATGAAATGCAAACTCTTTAGATGGAAAGAAAAAAAGAAAAAGAACCAAAATCTCATGCGTGAAAATCTTTGAAATTTTGTCTCAATCTTTTTTATTTTGAAAATTATAATCGAAGGATAAAAGGGTATCAAAGTAAAAATACTTCAAATGAAATCGCCATCCCTGTATTTTTAAAGTGTATAGAAAATAATGAATGATAGAAGAAGCGTACTGATTTGATGTTGCTATCATTGCAGGATAATATATCACTGAAGTTTGATCGTTGTTAAGCAATTTTTCTCCAGATAAATTATTTAACTGGTGGGTGGTTCTTGCCCTTTTTTCTATTTTTTCATACTTTAATAAACCAAAAATTCTTGTATCCTTGCAACTCCCTTAGATCGAAGAAGTCTAGTAGAAGATAATAGACAAATAAAAGACACATATATGTTGTAATACTAAGACATTGGAACAATGAGTAAATATAACTATTGGTTGCATCTATGCACAAAATTTATGTAGTAAGACATTCGTATGAAAAGCGAAATAATTGTTGGATGGTATCAAACAATAGTTGGACTAGTTTCAGACAAATGGGTCGTCAATTTGAACTTAATGACAAAAATAACTTGATATACATGTAGAGATTTACAATACTTTATTTTTGTTTTTGTATGATACTTATATTTTATATTTAAATTGTTCACGTATTTGCATGGTCATGGACAACATGTGCACAAGTTTTGGCTTTCCTCGAAATGGTATCTGGGGCACTAGAACCGAATTAGCCTAGAAGAAAATTATATGGAACATTCTTAGTGCATGAGGTATGGCAGGACCTTCTTTAGGCCTAGGTACCCATACTAGAAGGGCACAGGACAATACCACGTGATATTTCTATATGGTTTCAGATTCACTAATGATCTTATATAGACATGTTGCATGATAATGAATGTTTTATGCGGAGACATAAGTATTAAATCTCTGTTTTAAAGGAAGGACAATTTGACACCATTGGGCTTAGTTACCCATTGGTAAAAAATTTACTTATAAGTGATATGATATATGTCTCTTTCTTTCAATTTACTTCATTGATTATGAACTACCATAAATTCTAGTTCTAAATAGCAAGTTCACTTAATAAATTATATGCTTCACATGATTATAGTATCGATTTAGGTGAGTTAAGTCAGTTGCACTCACCAGTGTATTCTCTAATGTGCTTACCACCTCCTCCACAGGTCTCAGGAATGGCCCAAGTGCACAAAGCTATTAGAAGTAACAAAAATTGACGCAAAGATTTTCTTATCTTCTGAAGTATTTTGAAGTTGTTTCTTTTGAAGACATTTTGATTTTGATGTACATAAAGGGCTATGAGGTATAGAACAATAATACTATTTCAAGACTCCTTGATAGTTGGTTTGTTTATTTTATGAAATATAAGACAAGATGGTATTTTAATTGTTTAGAGATCTAATAATTCGTTTCAAATTATCAATAAAAATTTATTTTCTTTGTATGCTATGTCTTTATTATTTTGTTGGTATAATTTTTAACCTTTTATTCAAATAAATTATCACTTCTACCAATTCTTGTCTTGTAAAAGTATAATTTAGTCTTGTACGACATCATGTCTTGTGTCGACTTAGCGATTCTACAAAATTGGGGTGTGACACTACCATTGTTCACTTTTCTAAGCGCCCAATTTTGAATCACAATCCAATTTGTAAGGAAAATTTTATTTATCACCTCCACTAAAGCACAATCCAACTTGTCAAAAAAAAAAATTATCCATCACCTCAACTTAAGTATACTAAGACAATCCAATAATAAGTAATCAAGCCAACTAAATCCAATTACTATTTGTTATTCCAACCGCAAGAAATATAAATTTTTTAAGAACCAAATTACTTTCTGCGCTTACCTTCCAATATCGGCTACATCATCTCTATTATTATCGTAATTTACCTAGGTAAACTTTTCTTACGATCATCCTATCAATTACTAATGCTTAATATTATAACATTTGACTAACCACTAAGGCTAGATAACTAATAAGTCATATTTAACCATCATGATAACTCATTTCCAACGGAAAACTAAAAATTACTATACATATTCCATATCCTACGACCAAACCTTATCCAAAAAATCTAAGGGACTCTAACTTAAACTAAGGAGAAATGATTCTAACTCAAAATAAGCAATGAATCAACACAGACTAGTCTACTAACAAAAGCATAATAAAAAATCCAAGGGTCAAAGTCTATCTTGCAAAATCATTTCCTAGAATAAATATTCAATAGTTATTCTTGGCTATATCATAATCGATAAAACTAATCAAAATAATTCTTATAGTCCAAATTCTAAGTTTGTAATGCAAATTTCACCAAATCATAAGTCGTAAATCTCAATCACTAATTCCAAGTGGTAAATCTCAATCACCAATCCCATGTCCTAAATCTCAATTATCAATCCGAAGTCATAAATCTTAATTTGCCTTTTCTGTAATCCATGAATCATAATTTGCTCTCAAATTCCAATCTAACATGTACAAAATATTTATGCCTCTTATTTACTAACATAGTAAAAATCAACTTAAAACCAATTAACATGTCAAGAAATTCTCGCAGCTACTAATTATTTTAAACTTACAAATCTATCCTAGCCATATTATAGGTCGACTAAAAATTTTTATAATCCATCAATTTTGCAACTCAAAATTTAATAAATTAATCACAATAAGTTTTCAACATTCTCTAAGCCATGTTTAGCTGATATCCTTTCATACCATGTCAGGATTACCGAACAAAGTAATAGGAAACCTCGATATTATTATCCAATCCATCTATAGTCCATACAGCTAGAATCCAGCAAGATAATATAATTCAATAATTTAATATATTACACAATCATCGTTCTAGCCAAAATATCCATAAGTCAACATCTTTGATCTTCGATATAATCCAGTCCCATCAAATATATGTGTAACTAGAAAACATACATCTATTTGCTAAACTCATATTTGTTTCAACCAATGTTAAGTGTCAAACTTGATATAAGAGCAACTTATTCTGGTCAAATTAATTAGACTATATTTGGTCGATGAGAAATAAAATTTATAAATCCTCAGGGTCATCCTCAAATCACTAAAAAAATACAGAGTTTTAGAGACAAAAATTTTTGTCGCTAAAATGCCTATTTCTGTCACTATTTTAATATAGCGATGGATTAGCAACAAAAATGTGGCGTCACTAATTTAAGTATCGCTACAAGATTTTTGTAGCTAATCAGTCGATATGGCGATATATTTGTGACGAACTTAGCGATGGAATTACAACGACAGATTAGTGACAAAATATTTATGTCACCCTCAATTTTCTACTAGGGGTAGTTTAGTAATTGGGCATAGGTATTTTTATTTTAGGAATATAATATTAAATATTGTGCATGTTGACTATTATTTATTGTATTATTTATTTATTATTAGATGTTAGAATTTATTTTGGACTTATTTTAGTGGACCTAACTAGTTTAGATTAGATCCATGGACCAACATTTAATTCTAGTTAGAATTGAACCCAATTGTAAGCCCATTCATTAGAAGGATGAATTAATTAGTTAAACCAATTAGACTAGAACCTTTGCTCCTTAATTAATTCCTTTATGACAAGTCTCAAGGGATATTGTGGACATTTTATATTAGCTTGGAGGAGGGGGTAGAGGTCGACCACCTATGGGAGTGGGGAGAGACTCTCTTTCTTCAATTTTTATTCCAAATCTAAATATAGAATTTTCCTCTTCCAAAATTTTTCATTCCTACACCAATTTCTACCCAAATTTCTTTCTAATTCCTTTCTTATTCTTCATTGGAGGCTATTAGAACAAGGATCTACAAGAAGGAAGAAAGGATCTATAAGGAGCAATGATCTACAAGTTGAATGCTCTTGACACTCATTTAAAGAATTTTATTAGAAATCTATCTTCTAATAGGTACAATTTAGTTTTCTCTCTCTAATTAGACTATAAATTTGTAATTTAATTATTAGGAACCCTTCCATGTACTAAGGCTACCCATAGGAATTGAAATTAGTTTCATAGGAGGCCTATGGAGAAAGTTATGTAGTATTTTGTGTCAATTTTGGGAAAATTTTGAGATTGGCATATCTTGTGTTTGTCAATAGGTCAATTAGACTAAATTGATATGTATTTGATTGTGTGTGACTAGTGTCATGTCCATAATTTGATACGTGTAGGCCCTATCCCAATAATTTGACGATAGAGTTTAATTTGGGAGTTTTCTTACGACACGGGGGTTTGAGCATATCATATTTTGACACGGGTACGTAGACGAGTAACTAACACTTTGTGTTGCTTCTAATTATGATTTATGCTTGCTCGTATCCTTTGGGATACGTTTGGTGTTGTGGTGGAGCCGTATCGCAAGCGTATCATAGATTGAATGTGATACGGGTGCGGTACACTCCACGTGTATGTTTTATTGCATTTTAATTCAATTTACTATAGTTATAGCTATTAGAGTATTATAATTATAATTATTATATGATATATATGTATATATATAATTATGTATATGTTTTATATTTTATTTTGGTGTGTTGATAGTCATGGGAGAATAGGAGAGTGTATGTGCATCACTAGTGTAGATATGTGGTGATATATATATATATATATGTGTGTGTGTTTGTGCGTGGGTGAGTGTATATGTATATTAGATGTGTGTATGCGTGTATGTGAGCTAGGGAAAGCAGCAAAAAGCAGGCCGAAAAGCAGTAATAAGCAGGCCAGAAAGCAGCGTGAAGCAGCAGCAGAAAGTGGCAGCAGAAGCAGTGAGCAGCAGGAGCAATAAGCAGAAGCAGTAAGCAGCAGCAGCAGAAGTAGCAAGCAGCAGCCGAAGCAGCGATAAGCAGCTGCATCAGAAGAAGTAAGCAGCAGCAGCAGAATTAGTAAGCAGCAGCCGAACCAGAGATAAGCAGCTGCATCAGAAGCAGTAAGCAACAGTGGAAGCAGCGATAAGCAATTACAACAGTAATAATTAGCAGTTGTGTTAGTTAGGAATAAGTTAAGATAAGCTAGTTAATAAGCTAAGTTAGTTTTATTGATAAGTTAGTTATATATATATATATATATATATATATAGGCACTAGTTAGCATTGATTAGTATTATTTCTAGTTTACCTGGAGTTACACCAAGGTAATAAGAGTTGAGATATCTTGGATACGGGTATTAAATATCAAAGGGTATGTTAGTATGTTAGTTTAGTTTAATTTTTTTATAAGTTTAAATGCATAGTAGTGTATAATGAGGTGTATGGGTAGTTAGTTATATGTTATATATTGAATTATCTTGTGATACCAAGGTAATGTCAAGGTATTAGTTTTTACTCAAGGTATTAAGTTTGTATATCAAGATGGGTATGTAGGTGGTGTGATACCGCATTTGGTTCAAAGCCAAGGTATCCACATAGCATTATTTTGGCTAGGAGTACTATATATTTTGTCTTGTATATATATATTATAGTATTTTTATATCTAATAACTTGCGTATCTTATGATATAATATTTTGTTGGTATCCTAGTATCCTAGCATAGCTAGTATAGCCTAGTTACATAGTGTATAGACCCAATATCGTAGAGATGGACTCATATAACCTAGAAATAGCTAGTTTGACCAAGTTTGACTAGTTTGACCTAGAGTTGACCTAGTTTGACTAGTTTTACTTAGAAATGGCTTTATGACCTAGAATTGAACTAGTTTAACTTATTTTTATTCTAAAACCTTGTATTGATATAATATACCATATATAAGTCAGTGTGACACCATATCTTGGGTATCGAGAGACACACCTTGCTCAGGATCTCAGGCGAGTATATTTCTCTGTTAGTTTTTATTTCATAATAGTGTATATATCTCATGTTCTAGAACTGTATACTTGATTCTGATACAATAGTTTCACGGACTGGTACTTCATAGATCATGTTAGGAGATGTTATCCCTTATAATGTTCAGCGGGTACTCTTTTATATATATTTCATCGTGTGTATCGAGTATTGATTTAGTGTACTTCGTGTTCACATATTGCTCGTGTTCAATATGCTTATATTCGTGTACACACATTGATCATATTTAGTGTGCCCATATTCGTATTCGTAATATATCGTGATTGGATCCATTGGTATTAGTTAGGGATGGGGGAGTGGGACTTGATTATGTGATCAAGCCCCAGTGTATTCGTGTAAATATCGATTGTATACCACACTTGTAATTAAGTTACCATTTTGTATTCGTGTTCAACCTAAACCGATCACATAATAAACTTGTATTTCATGGTACATTAGCTAGATTTTATTTATTTTATTATATTGCAGATATTCTATTGTATGTCCTTCTTTCCATTATTTTACCTGTTCACTCTAGTTCTTTTTATTTTGTTGTTTAGTTATCTTGTATTCTTTTCTATAATCTGTTTTATATATTCGATTATGTATTTAAAACTGCTTTAAGAGGTATGTACTTCTCTCAAATTCTGACTGGATATATTTTTTAGATGATTGGATTGTAGACCAGTGTCCCACAAATTATGGACCGCAGGAGGGCAAACCATTAGTGGATACTCCTGTAGACCAGGAGGACTTAGTACCAGAGCCTGAGAAGATTTAGATTATTTTATTAAACTTGTATTAGACTGTTATTGAGGTCATTGGCATGAATATATAATTTTAGTCTTGTGGTTGTATTGTTATTCTTTTTCTTCGTTATTCTATTCGTGCTCTATCTTTCTTAGTTTTCATTATGATTCAGTATAGTTATATTTATGAGTTACCATATTGTTCCTCCGTTTATAGTTGAGAGGATTGACAGGTATAATATATATATATTATTTGGGATGTTTAGATAGTAGAGTTGTACCAAGAAAGTGTTCTACCATCGATATTGTGGCATAGGGTGGACGTAACCACGTACTCATGCCCGAATATCTGGGTGCGGGTCATGATAATTTATGTTGGTTTATTTGGTGACAGATTAGCCACTGATTGGCGAGGAAAATTGTGAGCCTATTTTTACCAAATTTTCTAGAAGCTCAGCAACGGAATTTTCTTCGATAATTCGTGGCTAAAAATGACGGATATAGCAACGGATATAACGACTATCTCTGATACAAAAAATTATACATTGTTTGGTACCAGACATATTTAGCGACGAATTTTTCATCTAATCCGTCGCTAAAGTGTCGCAGATCTGTCGCTATTTTGTCGCTAAACATAATTTTTTTACAGAATAGAATCACTTACTTTCTGCTCCTGTAATATTACACAAATTAGATCACTTATACACAAATACATCCAAACATATCAAATACAATAAAACTTAAATATAAGTGCATAGCCATAAGTTATCATACACTACCATAATAAAAAAATATATCATTATACACAAATAAATCCAAAAATGTCATATTATCAAGAAAACAAAAATACACATCAAGTCGACGGTGGAGGCAGAGGTGGCGATGGCTGTCTAGTAGCAATGTACTGTGCCATAATCGCAATAATTATTTATTGTAGATCCTAAGGAACGACATACGAAGTAGTATGAGGAGCCAAAGGATCCATTAGAGGAGTTATAGTAGCAGGAGGAGTAGGAGCTGCAAGAGGAGCAGGAGCTGCAGGATCATGAGACTTTGTTAGTTGTCTAACCTGCCTCTATACCTCTAACATAGTCATCATGATCTGCTCCAAATTAATAGCACCAGGAGGAACGAGCTCTGATGGAGCTAGATGAGCCGTCGGAGGGGCAGTGGAAAGAACCGACGGCGGGGTTGCCAATGATCCAGTCCCGTACACGATGTCGCATTTCCCTCTCTCGACAACTTATACCAACCGATCATTTCTCTCACTTGACGTACTACTCTCAGTCCCACCCTTCAACATCTCATACATCTCTTTTATTTATTTATGTTAATAGGTTTAGATATCGTAGGTTAGGATTAATCTTTTAGTGACTACAACTAAGGTTAGGTTTAGAGTTAGGTTTAGATATCGTAGGTTAGGTTTAGAGTTAAGATTTTTGGATATCATAGGTAACAATATTAAAGTTAAGATTAGATTTTTAGGGTAAATAAATATAGTTAAATTATAAAAAATGTAATTAAATTTTGTTGACAAAATTATATAAACACAACTTACGTATTCTTTTGCTTCCCGCTCATCTACAAGCTTTCCATCATTCTTCCTTTTGTGCGTCCGCTGAAAGATTGTGGGAAAGTCGACAGTCTTTGGGTCTCTTTCGACTCTGATGGCCTCATTGCACTATAAAAATTAAGTAATTAATAAGGCAAAATAAGAATTACTAAAAATTGATCTAGCAAAAAATTATAATACAGACCATCCGTCGAAAATGCTCGACGGTCGGAATGGATCCACCATGTGGAGACCACCCTTAGCATGGGACGGTCTTTCCTTCTCACACTTGGCCTTACAGGCCAGGGCCTCCATCTTCTCCTTCATCTTCTCCCAGAACTCCTCCTTGAGCCACTCTTGCGAAGATCCACTAAATGTGATGCCAGCATATTCTGATCATTTATCATATCCCTGAACCTTTTGCTGGCGATGATCTTATAGCACTTTCGGATTGCAGACTCTTTATGATCCGGCTACCAGTACTTCTTCTGCAAATTCAAAAAATATTTTTTTAGCATTTTAATTATAAAATTATATATTATTCTAAATAAAAATCTTATACATACACACATCATATCTAGCCAAATAAAGTGTCGATCCAGTTGGATGTCAATAAAGTTAATATAAGGGCCATGAAAGTTCTCCGGCATGACGTCCCCCAGATCTTTTTCAGCCTTGGTCAGAAAGAACCTGAAATAAGTAACCAATATACAATTAGAATAAAAAGGAATAAATAAATAAATGTGTGAATTAAAAATAAGTACTTATGTTGCTCCATCGACCCACAGCTCAGGACGATCGATATTATCTGGCCGCTCTGGTAGAGTAGGGAATATGCAAATCCTAGACGACGGACATATACTCCGTGCTCCACAAGGAGGCCTGGATATGGATTTGCTCCGGTAGAAGCAACTAGTGGAGTAGCTGATGTACTAATAGTCACAATAATTGTAGGAGTAGTAGAAGGGTTAGAAGATGAGGGAAGTCTGGGAGATGGAGTGGCTCCCCCTATCGATAAACGAGTATATGGTAGGGATAAACCATCCTCGACATCTATGAACTCGTCCTATGATGGTCATGTGCAATTTTTATCCGGAGTAGCTGGAGGATGCTGGAAAGACGATCCTCTATGAACCTATTGTTGTGATCGTCCTCGTCCTGCCATAAGTAAATCTGATAGTAAATAATATATGGTGTTATGAAATAAACAAAAATAGTGACATCCAGACATCATAAAGTAATGGATGGTGTGGTGAAATAAATAAATACTAGTATGATAATAAAATAAGTAATAACCGTATCATTAAATAAATAAATAATCTAAGCTAATGCATATGTGTGTAAGTACTAATCTTCTTTATCTTTCGAATCGTCTTTCAAATCATTTCTTGAATCGTCTTCATCTTTATCTTCTTTATTTTTATTTTTACTTTTTCTATCACCTTCATCTTCCAATTCTTGTTCCTTGTTCGATATCTCCATATCAGAGTCCTCCTCTGTATGAGATAAATCTTCTCTGTCAATCTCTTTAATAACTCTATTATTCTTTACGGTAACATCAGCCTCCATACCTGTAAGCCCCCTGATTTTCAGAAAATTTAAATTTGGATTTTTCCCCAAATTATCTGAATTTTCGGGAATAATGACCTAGGCCTTTGTTGATTCCAGGATTTTTAATTGCGGTTAATTCCTACCAAAATATTATGGAAATAATATTTTATGGTGTAAAATAGAAAACTGGACATAGGATAATTTTCCGTGAATTTATTGGACTCCGGAAACCCGTTTAAAGCCCTAGAAACCAATTTAGAATTTAACTGAATTAAATCCGTGTGACGGCCGAAATCCCCATGAGAGCCGAAGCCCAGCCCGAGGAGCGTTGACCCGTTGACCCAGCCCGAATCCTAGGTCTAACCCTATTCTATTTCTCTGCATGTATAAATACCTACTTATTTTCTAGTGTTCTCCACAAGAAAAAGAAAAGAAAAAAAGAAAAAAAAAGAAACCCTAATTCCCCAATTTTTCCCCCAAATCCTAATTTCAAATCCCTAACCCTAACCCTAACCTAACCCTAGCCCAGCCGCTCCTCAGCCGATCCCCGGCCGACTCCGGCGCCGCTCCCCCGCGACCTCCTTCCCGCGGCCACGTCGAACCTCCGCCGCGCTGCCCTAGCCGCGGCCCCGACTTCACCTCGCTGTGCTCCTCCTCCGACCGCCCGGACTCCACGCCGACGCTGCCTCCTTCCCTGACCTCGCCATCTCCAGCAGCAGCCTGCACCGCTTCGAGCCGCCGTGATCCGCCCGACGAATTTCTGCAGCATCTCCAGCCTCGACCGTAACTCCCAGCGCGTCGCCGAGTGCCCCGTCGCCCCGACCGGCCATCCGCCCTGCCCGCAGCTCCCTCTCTCCCGTCCTCCTCCTTCCTCCCCTCCTCTTCGTCTCCACCGGCGACGAAGAGCAGCAACCCCGAGTCAGCCGCCCCGCCTTCCTCCTCGACATCAGACCCTCGCCCCAACGCCGGACGCCTCGCCGTGCCCTAGCCCCTTCGGCGCCCCGCTGACACGGACACGACAGGACCCGGCGCATCTGACCTCGACTTCGACAGCGCCGAGAGCCCGTGGCCATCTCCGACGTGTCCGCCTCCAGCAGCACCCTGACTCAATCCAGCCTCGGCAAGCCCACCAGCGAGCGCCGACCAGCAGCGACCCTCCGGCAGCTCAAAACCCAAACCCTAGTTTTGGACACGATTTGGAACAATATCCAGGACACAGGACACGAGTTGGACTCGGGAATTTGCAGTTTCCCGAAGCCCTGTTCAGGTACTCGCATCTTCCTCATCGTAACTCTGATTTCAAATCCGTCAATTGCGTTACGAAGCCTGTATGACCCCCTCGGTGCCCGTGTAACTCGCTCGGTGCATCGCGTCCTGTGGTGATCGTACACCGCGATCCAAAAACAGGAAAACCAACACCCCATTTCACCCCGGAACTGAGTACGCCCCGCCAAACGGGACGACTTGGTCGCACGCGGTCTTTACCGAATCGTGCGTGACGTTGATACGGTCGTGTGAGATTTCGCAGAAGTCGATTCGGAGGTGCGTGCACCCCGGAATCAACGCGTATCCGCCGACGACACCCCGTATCCGTCCTTTCTGGAACACGCTGTAACTTTGTGTACACACGTCGGATCGAGACAAAATTTGCGCCATCGGACTCGTAGCAATACGCTGGTCCTGTGCCCCAAGTTTGGTTCGATTCTGAGAACGTTGACAAAATCGTGTATCGTGGGCCCCACAGGCTCCACTTGACGGGCGATTTTATGATCGGCTCATCGAAATCCAATTCTGGAAGTTCCGTTGGGTTCGTATCATCGTTCCTGACCTGTTGACACTAAGTTTGGCAAATTTGGAGACCATTGACCCTAACGCGCTTTTCGGTGCAAAGCGGCCCACATATGGACCCCGCTTTGGCCCAGAAATGTCATTTTTGCCCTTGTGTCCAAATTGGACTCAAGGACAGGCATTTTTAGCTATTTGGTATTTTCTGAATCTAATGGTGATGTTTATTTCAGCAACCGGAGTATTACCTACAGATCACACTGAGACCAGAGCTACAGTTGGAGCCAGGACCCCAGGCAAGTGTACCTTGCCAAATCCTGCAGTTTTTGTTACTTATTTCCTTGACTTAGTTATACATCAGTGGGCAAGTATACCTTGCCAACTTTACAATTCTTGTTGCATTTCCTTGATTCATTATATTGCTGTGCATGGTTGACCTAGGATCGTGTGACGTACTTAGCGTCCGATTATCAGTCGGGTGCCAACACCGTACGCGGTGTTGTGTATTGTCACCTAGAGATGGACATTTGTGACCCCTTTACATTCTCGTACTTGTCTTACCAAGTACACTATAACCCAGGACACTTGACACTATTCATGAGACAGGATCTTCCTGAGATATTCATGGTGATTCTGTATAGGATACAGACTTTATGGCATTGACATTATATTCCTAGATACTCTATGACTTCTGCATTAGATACGATTGTGCGTGTCATGGACATGAGACGTGTGATTACATTGGGTGGGGAGAGACACACAGACTACAGGCTGATTATATATATATACACCCCTATTATCGTGAGGCACAAGACTCTGAAGCCCGAGCTTGGCCCATTACTCATTATTACTGCTGCTACCGGCTCCCCTACACAGAGCTTGTAGTATGCTTCAGCCTGAGTTCTAGTGCTGCTCTCATCTTGCATATCACTTAGCTGGTTATTTTAGTATTCCCTTATTGTTCCATCTATTGCTGGAGAGACCCGCAGCTACAGGTTGACTATATTATGCCGGCTACTCAGTCTCCCGCTGAGCTAGATCACCTCATGATATCACTGCTACCGGCTCCCCTACACAGAGCTTGTAGTTGTTTCAACCTGAGTACTTTTGATGTTCTCTCTTTTGCATTTCACATAGATGGTTATAGCTTACCCTATTTATTTCATTCTCTGCTGCACTGCATTTATTTTGGCTTGTATTTTCTGTACCTTGCTGTCCCCTGAGGACCTGGATCCGGATTATGTCCCCAGGATTAGTAGAAAAGATCCACCCAGAGTTATACAGTACAGGAGCATTAGCAGGAGCTGATACAAGAGCTGTACCGACACCTGAGGACGGGATTGTGCTAGAGGACTTCTCCTGGGTATTGCTGTCACTACCACTTTTCCATATAAGGGTATTTCTATAATTTAGCTATTTTAAATAATTATGAATCTAATTATTTTGCTGAGTTTTATAAACTAATTATATTTATTAGTGATATTTGGTTTAAGGTAGAAACCCTAGAACTCATAGGGACAGACCCTAGTGAGTCAACCCTAATTTTGTAAACCCTGTTCTAGTGAAACCCTAGAATACAAAATTAGGGTGAACCCTCAAAACCCTAGACTGACTTAACCTGAGTCTATTAGGTTCTACATGAGAGGGCCAAGGGGTTTAACCTAAAAACTAGGCATAGAAACCCTAAAACCTAGGTTTAATATAAAAAGAAGCTTCTCACAAAGCTATTCTTTACGTAGAGAGAAAGGAAACCCTAGCCTCCACAAGAGAAACCAATTCCCCACCCCATTTTCGAAATTAAACCTAGGGCTTCCATTCTCTCCTCCTCCAAAGCAAGGAAATCAGGAAACTTGGGTCAAGGAAACTCGGGAAGGAAGAACTTTCATAGAAGAACCTTCCTTGCAGGTAAAACTCTAGTTTTATTCCTTTAATTTCTGTTTTTAGATGGAAATGGCCATTAGGAACCCCCAAATCTGTGTGTAGTTTGATTTTAGGGTTTTTGGATTAGGTTTTGGTGACCAACATAGTTTTCCCCAATTAACAGAACCCTAACCCTAGATATTCGAAGATAGGTTAATTTCATCTCATGTGGGTATGTTGATACCCGATTTTTAGGGTTTTGGGTTGAGGATTCATGGGTTGTGTGTATATTTGTTCCTTGCACATCATGTGTTTGATGAAATGATTGTTAGGGTTGCCTATCTATGTATACTAATTAACTGCATGTTTCAATATACCCATCTATATACATAATACTTTTGAACTGTGTTTAGCTATTGTTGGGTTCCTGTGCATTAGGGGAGAGATCTGTGTGTGGGAAATTTTAACAGTATGCAGTCGAGTTTGGGAGAATTCTGTGGCTATGCTGTGTATGCAAATCGATGGGGGATGGGGGAAGGCTCTGTTCAGTCGGGTATGTAGGGATGTGTGTGGGATTTCATTGTGTACTCGGGTTTGAGGGGAACTGTGTATGTGGCTGTGCATATGTATGTGTGAGTATTAGTTTAGAGGAGCAAGGAGAGGGAGTTGTGTAGCAGTGTCTTAGTGTTAGTGTCTTAGTTGATTTCCTGTGTGTGTGTCTAAGTTTTAGTAACAGTTCATCAAAAATCAACCATGTTAAATTCCTGTGTGCAGGTTTTGATGTTGAGATTCAGTAAATGTCTACATCAGTATTGTGTGAACAGTGCCTGTGCAGTGCAAATGGGTAGACAGGGTATTACCTAGGTGTTAGATGACCTGTGTCTACTGAGAAATTCTCAGTGTATTACCTATATGAACCAATGTGTTTGTAGAGTTTGCATCAGTGTGTAGGTATTTAGGATATCTGTGTGTATCAGTTTTTGGTGAGTTTATGTGCAAGTGTGCAGTGTGCAGAGATTGATACCTGTGTGCAGTCCATATTGTAGAAGGATGTGCAGGTCAGTTATAACCGTGTGTAGATAATTAAGAGGCAGTATGTGCCTGAGTATAGAATACTGTGTGGGAGATAATGTGGTGTAGAGTGTGTTTTAGAACTGTGTAACTGTGCAATGTATCAGTATTGCAGAAAGGGGAACATCAGTGTGGGTATATTCAGTATGTGTGTGTGCTGTATTGGTGAAGTGCATTCTGTGTTTGTGTGTCTAGATTTCAGTAACAGTTTATCAAGAAACCAACTGTGTTTCCTGTGTGTGCATAGGTAATTTGACTGTGTCAGTGGCTTGGGATCAAAGGGCAGTGAATGTGTGTGTCTATGAGCAATGTCTGAGTATCAGTTATTTGGGTTAAGGGGAGCAAGTAGTATTAATTGTGTGAACTGTGTATGTGTGTAGTTGTTATGTGTCAGTGAGTTAGTGTAGTGTAAAGGAGAGGGGGGATCTGTGCATTTGGACTGAGAAGTGATTCTCAGTGTCCCTGTGTAAAGGGTTAAGAGAGGACAGTTCAGGACACTGTGTACCTATGTGTCTATCAGTCTTAGAGTGGTTGGGGATGTGTGTGAGATACCTGTGTACAGAAAACTGTGTATCAGATTTAGGGGGGGGAAGCCTGAGTTCTGTGCATAGCAGTGTGTGTGAGTGGTACCTGTGTTACCTGTGCAGTGTGTAGCAGTATGTGAGGGTGAACTCAAGTGGTTGTGTGTGTGTGTCAGTTTGAAGTCCCAGTGAATACTGTGTATACTGACTTATGTGTGAGTGTATTATGTATGGGTGTGAGTATCTGAGAACAGAGTAACACTAGCAGTATCATTCCAGGCCTAAGATTTGGAATTTGAGTATTTAAGTTAAGTTATGGATTTTATACTTAGATATAGTATGATACCATTGTGTCAGTAGGTGTGAAGGTGAGTCTTGAGTGTTAGGTGAAGGTGCTATCAAAGTAGTGTTACCTAGATCATATAAGTAGTGTGCTAGTTATGTATCAGTAAGATGGGGTTATTGAGAGTTGTATTAGAGAACCCAGGCACCAAGACTAAATCTTAATGATAGATTAGAGTGTCCTTATGTTAAAGAGGTTTTGAGTAATATGAATAAGGTAAGGTACTAGTAAGGTAAAATAAGTATTAAGTTACTAGTTAGGATATCGACCAGTATTAATTAGATTTTGACCAGTAAACCTTAGACATGACCTAGAAACCTCGTTTTTAAATTGTTAAACATGTTATTCTTTTAATTCATTAATTAACATTAAATTTTCCATATTAGGTCATTTTGATCCCATTTTGGACATCGATCCTCACACCTTGCTCAGGACCACAGGCGAGTACATTCTCTGACAGTTTTCATGGTTGATTACTTCTATAAATTGTAGTGTATTTCATACTTGATTCCGATACTGCGGATACACGGGTTAGCACCCTAGGTCCCCATCACGAGGAGTCGTGGTTGGAATCCATCGTGCTAGCTGGGGGATGGGGAACTATTAGTAGATTATGTGATCATATCCAAACATTTATATGCACCATAGCTCACCCCACTTCTCACGTCGGGTGCAGCCTGACCACTTATATGCTCCATAGCTGTTATATATGATTAGCCTGACCACTATATGCACCATAGCTAACCATGCGGTTAGCCTGACCTAAAAGAATCATAGCTAATCATATATAACCAGCCTGATCCAGTCCCAAGCCGATCACATAATAAACTAATATTTCAACCACTTAGTTAGATGTTTTATCTTTATTCAGATTTACTGTTCTAGCATTCACTGTTTATTGCTCATTGCTAGATGCTCTATTGTCTATTTTCATTTCTCCAGTACTTCACATGTTCAGCTTTTATTTCCATCTTGTATCTCTTACACTGTTTATAGATTTTGTCAATTTAAATGAAACTGCTGTTAGTGCTTGTGCTTCGCTCCAATCCTGACTGGATAACAACATTTTCAGAGGACCTGGAGGACTTTTGCCCTACTCATTACGGCCCAGGAATAGAGGGAGATTTCACTCCAGAAATCCCAGAGGAGGTGCCTATCCTAGAGGAGAACTTGCCTGCCCATGCTTAGATTATTTTTCTGCATTTATTGTTTTAGACTGAGACTGAGACTGAGATGTATTTATTTTATTTGTGACTTTGTGAGGTCATTTAGACCCAGGATTAGAGTTGGACTTCTTGTGTTTGGTTTAAATAGAACTCTTTTCAATTCTCATCGTGCCATTATGTTATAGTTGTGATTGAGTACATTATAGAACTGTGATTCATTTATCATTGTCCTCCGTACGGAGTTGAGACTATTGACAGGATATACTATGTTTGTGACCTAGACAGCGTTCTACCGCCGATGCTGGGGCGTAGGCTGGACGTACCCACGACTCATGCCCAATTTCCGGGTGCGGGTCGTGACACGTTTTTAGTGGTGGCCCATGCAGGTCTAGTCCGTAGTCTTAGATTCACAGTAGAGCGATATTGTAGTAATAGGAATTAGGCCAAGGATATGCTCAATCACAATTAGGAAATTCTGATTCTTATGATACTATACTTAATAATTAATTCCTTTAGAAATTTTCTGTCCTTCCTTGATATCATATCTATTGCCTTAATTGAATCTTTCGATCTGTCTTCAGGATGCCGCCAAGAAGATCCCAGAGACTCGGAGCAGCAGATACAGAGAGGTCTGCCACCTCTCGCGCTGCCGGACAGACATCAGCAGCACCTCCTACATCTCCAGTACATGTGGGAGTGTCTGCAGCATTCGGGGGTCCTCCACCACCAGTTCAGAGGGTCCCCACAGCTACGACGGCACCACCACCACCAGCTCAGCATCCAGGAGGTGTGCCCGTCGATGGGGCACAGATGTTCGCCTTGATTCAGGGCATGGTCGATGCCCAGAGGACGTCGGCAGAGGCCCAGAGAGTGCAGGCTGAGGCACATCAGGCCCAGACAGAGATGATGAGGGTGAACATGGAGAATGCTCACCAAGTGGCTCTCCAGGCTGTGGAGAGAGTCACTCAGCAGCAGCAACAACCTGGTCAGCAACAACAAAGGCCGGGCACCATTGTGGACTTTAAGAGGATGATGCCTCGGGAGTTCAAGGGGACAGAAGGGATACTCTACGCCGATGATTGGCTAGAGGACATCGAGAGGAACTTGCGTTTGGCGCAGCTTCCAGAGGCGCTCAAGATCGAGGCCGCTGGCAGCCAGATGTTTGACATTGCCTTGACGTGGTTTCGCATGGAGCCGAGACTCATGCGCAGGGGACTCACTTGGGAGGATTTCAGGGAGCTCTTCAAGGAGAAATTCTTTCCTGACGTTGCCCTAGGAGCCTTGGAGAGTCAGTTCCATGACTTAGTCCAGGGGGGTTCGTCCGTCGATGAGTATGCCGCAGAATTTAGCCGTCTGAGCCGCTTTGCGCCGTCGATGATTAGAGATCCGGGGGACAGGGCCCGGAAGTTCAGGAAGGGGCTGACAAGGTAGATCAAGTCTCGCACGTCGGGACGTCGCACTGCTACTTTCGAGAACATATTGATGGATGCCCAGGTAGCCGAGGACGACTTGGACCTCAGGCCCAAGAGGGGACGCGATGTTACCGGAGAGGCAAACAGTAGTGCGGGAACAGGCAAGCGTCCACACTTTCAGCAGCAGCAGAGACACTTACAGCAACAGCACCAGGCACCAGCTCGAGGGCAGGTTCAGCAACAGCAGCAGAGGCAGACTCAACCCGCCATCCAGTGTGCGTACTGCGGGAAGATGGGACATACTAGAGAGATCTGCAGGCATAGATTGGGCTCATGTTTGTCCTGCGGATCGACGACACATCAGCTGAGGGATTGCCCTACCATTCGGACTCGTCCAGGTCAGGGTAGAGCAGCCGCCCAGAGAGGACCAGGCAGGGTACCTGCAGCGCCAGGAGGCCAACAGCAGAGGGGACCACTTCCACCGCAAAATCAGAGGTTCGCCCAGCATCAGCAGCAGAGAGGTGCACCCCAGGGGCGAGCGTACGCCATGGCAGTCGAGGAGGTTGAGCCAGCAGGAGATTTGATCACAGGTTCGGTTCTTCTCGATTGTATTCTCGCATTTACCTTATTCGATTCTGGCGCTTCCCATAGTTTTGTGTCTGTATCATATGCACTTCGACATCATTTAGACACAGAACCATTAGCTAGGACTTGCAAGATCATGACTGGTGGAGGTATTATCCTAGTTCGTGATCACTGCAAGGACCGGAGAGTGTCAGTAGGAGGCCGAGACTTGAGCATGAGTTTACTCGTCATGCCACTTCCAGGGTACGATATTGTACTCGGAATGGACTGGTTGAGTAGGCATCATGCTACTATCGATTGCCATAGAGGCAGAGTATTGTTTAGACCACCAGGAGAGCCGGAGTTTGAGGTCGTCAGAGCAGCAGCGGAACAGAGCAGGAGCACATTTTGCGGAGCCAGGGCGGAAGAAGAGGAGTTGCCACATCCTCTGATAGCGGAGTTCCTGGATGTATTTCCAGAAGAGTTGCCAGGCTTGCCGCCAGACAGAGATGTTGAATTCTCTATAGATTTGGTTCCAGGAGCGGAGCCCATTTCTCAATATGTCTATAGAGTCAACAACAGCGAGCTGGCAGAACTGAAGAAGCAAGTTGAGGAGCTGCAGGACAAAGGCTTCATCAAATCCAGTTCATTACCATGGGGAGCTCCGGTATTGTTCGTACCGAAGAAGGACGGCACGGTGCGCATGTGCATTGATTATAGAGCTTTGAACAATATCACCATCAAGAACAAGTACCCGCTGCCGAGGATAGATGATCTTTTCGACCAGTTGAGCGGGGCAAGGGTGTTTTCAAAGATAGATTTGAGGTCAGGCTATCACCAGGTGAAGGTGAAGAAAGAAGACATGCCGAAGACAGCTTTTCGAACCAGATACGGCCAGTTTGAGTTCATGGTGATGCCATTTGGTTTAACCAATACGCCGGCAGTATTCATGAACCTGATGAACAAGGTGTTCCACCAGTACCTTGACAAGTTCGTGGTGGTGTTCATCGACGATATCCTTGTGTATTCCAAGACTCTGGAGGAGCACGAAGAGCACCTGAGGTTGGTCTTAGAGACTCTCAGGAAAGAGAAGCTGTACGGGAAACTCTCTAAGTGTGAATTCTTCCTTGACAAGGTCGAATTTCTTGGGCATGTGGTATCGGGTGACGGAATCTCGGTTAACCCACAGAAGATCGAGGCAGTAGAGTCGTGGGCTACCCCCAGTTCGGTAGCTGAGATCAGGAGTTTTCTCGGACTAGCAGGATACTACAGGAGGTTTGTACAAGACTTCTCCAAGATTGCAGCGCCGATGACCAGACTGACTAGGAAGGATGTGGATTTTGTGTGGACGGAGGAGTGCCAGGCTGCATTTGATGAGCTGAAGAAGAGGTTGACGACAGCTCCAATTTTGATATTGCCATCAGGGACAGGTGGTTTCACCATCTACAGTGACGCTTCAGGGAAGGGTCTGGGATGTGTTCTTCAACAGCACGGGAAGGTAATTGCCTATGCCTCCAGGCAGTTACGCCCTCATGAAAAGAATTATCCCACCCATGACTTAGAGTTGGCAGCAGTTATCTTCGCTCTAAAGCTGTGGAAACATTACCTGTACGGAGAGCGTGTGGAGATCTTCACAGACCACAAGAGCTTGAAGTACGTATTCACACAGAAGGAGCTGAATATGAGGCAGAGGAGGTGGTTAGAGTTGATGAAGGACTTTGACATCTCATTGCAGTACCATCTAGGGAAGGCCAACGTAGTCGCCGATGCCTTGAGCAGGTATCCGATGGCTATGTACTTGACGACAGATAGGCATTTGTTGGCTGATTTAGAGAGCTTGGAGATTGAGGTGTTAGTTCCCGGTGCTGAGATTCAGATATGGGGATTGCAGATACAGTCCGAACTGATAGACAAGATCAGAGCTGCGCAGTACAATGATGAGACTTTGAGGAGTATCAGAGCACAGGTTCAGATGGGATTGTCGGATGACTTTACTATCGCAGATGATGGTTCTCTACGGCACGGCACGAGGATATGTGTGCCTAGCGGGGAGCTACGCGAGGAGGTTTTGCAGAAGGCACACCGCTCTCAGTACTCGATGCATCCCGGTGCCAACAAAATGTATCGAGACTTGAGGGAGCACGTATGGTGGTATGGAATGAAGCATGAGGTAGCACGCTTCGTATCCCGGTGTCTAGTGTGCCAGCAGGTAAAGGCAGACCGGCAAAGGCCAGGTGGTTTGCTTCAACCTTTACCGATTCCAGAATGGAAATGGGAGCACGTGACCATGGATTTCGTTTCAGGGCTTCCACGTTCTCCAGGAGGGAAAGACGCGATTTGGGTCATCGTGGACAGGTTGACCAAATCAGCCCATTTCTTACCTTTCAAGGTGGGCACGTCGACAGAAAAGCTAGCAGAGATGTACGTGCGACAGATTGTTAGGCTTCATGGAGTTCCTGTGAGCATCGTCTCGGATCGGGATAGTCGTTTTACTTCCCACTTCTGGAGGAGTCTGCAGGTTAGCTTGGGCACTCAGCTCAAGTTCAGTACCGCATATCACCCCCAGACAGACGGGCAGTCTGAAAGGACTATTCAGACTCTCGAGGATATGCTACGCACTTGCGTTCTAGATCTCGGAGGTTCTTGGGAGGATCATCTGCACCTGGTAGAGTTCGCTTACAACAACGGCTACCAGGCCAGCATCGAGATGTCACCATTTGAGGCTCTTTATGGACGGAGGTGTCGTACACCGCTATCGTGGGACGACGTTGGAGAGAGAGCCTTGCTAGGACCAGAAATGGTCGTGGATGCAGCAGAAAAGGTGAAACTCATCAGAGACAGACTGCGAGTGGCGCAGGACAGACAGCGGCATTGGGCCGACAGCCACCGTAGACCCCTTGAGTTTCAGGTATAGATTGTTGTTTTCTGGTTGTGTTTGTTTGTTTGTTTAGACTGCATGTTGAGACTGTTTTGTGTTAGGTTGGCGATCTAGTATTCCTACGGATTTCTCCGACGCGTGGGACGATTCGTTTTGGTAGAGGCGGAAAGCTTAGCCCACGCTACATCGGACCCTTCAGTATTCTTACAAGGGTAGGTGCAGTGGCATATAGACTGGACTTGCCGCCTGCATTGGAGGGAGTGCATAATGTGTTCCACGTGTCGCAGCTGAGACGGTACGTGGCAGACCCTAGTCACGTACTTGACCACTCGGAGATTGAGGTTGGTCCGACGCTCAGCTACCCTGAGCAGCCCGTAGAGATCTTGGACCACAGAGAGAAGGTGTTGCGGAACCAAACTATTCCCTTGGTTCGCGTAGCGTGGAGACATCACTCTCCAGGGGAGTCGACCTGGGAGAGAGAAGACGAAATGCGCGAGCAATACCCGTATCTCTTCCAGACTTGAGGTATATTTCCTTTTCTGGTTTCATCCTTGTTGTAGTTCAGTCCAATTTCGAGGACGAAATTTCTTTTAGGAGGGTAGACTTGTCACTACCACTTTTCCATATATGGGTATTTCTGTAATTTAGCTATTTTAAATAATTATGAATCTAATTATTTTGCTGAGTTTTATAACCTAATTATATTTATTAGAGATATTTGGTTTAAGGTAGAAACCCTAGAACTCATAGGGACAGACCCTAGTGAGTCAACCCTAATTTTGTAAACCCTGTTCTAGTGAAACCCTAGAATACAAAATTAGGGTGAACCCTCAAAACCCTAGACTGACTTAACCTGAGTCTATTAGGTTCTACATGAGAGGGCCAAGGGGTTTAACCTAAAAACTAGGCATAGAAACCCTAAAACCTAGGTTTAATATAAAAAGAAGCTTCTCACAAAGCTATTCTTTACGTAGAGAGAAAGGAAACCCTAGCCTCCACAAGAGAAACCAATTCCCCACCCCATTTTCGAAATTAAACCTAGGGCTTCCATTCTCTCCTCCTCCAAAGCAAGGAAATCAGGAAACTTGGGTCAAGGAAACTCGGGAAGGAAGAACTTTCATAGAAGAACCTTCCTTGCAGGTAAAACTCTAGTTTTATTCCTTTAATTTCTGTTTTTAGATGGAAATGGCCATTAGGAACCCCCAAATCTGTGTGTAGTTCGATTTTAGGGTTTTTGGATTAGGTTTTGGTGACCAACATAGTTTTCCCCAATTAACAGAACCCTAACCCTAGATATTCGAAGATAGGTTGATTTCATCTCATGTGGGTAGGTTGATACCCGATTTTTAGGGTTTTGGGTTGAGGATTCATGGGTTGTGTGTATATTTGTTCCTTGCACATCATGTGTTTGATAAAATGATTGTTAGGGTTGCCTATCTATGTATACTAATTAACTGCATGTTTCAATATACCCATCTATATACATAATACTTTTGAACTGTGTTTAGCTATTGTTGGGTTCCTGTGCATTAGGGGAGAGATCTGTGTGTGGGAAATTTTAACAGTATGCAGTCGGGTTTGGGAGAATTCTGTGGCTATGCTGTGTATGCAAATCGATGGGGGATGGGGGAAGGCTCTGTTCAGTCGGGTATGTAGGGATGTGTGTGGGATTTCATTGTGTACTCGGGTTTGAGGGGAACTGTGTATGTGGCTGTGCATATGTATGTGTGAGTATTAGTTTAGAGGAGCAAGGAGAGGGAGTTGTGTAGCAGTGTCTTAGTGTCAGTGTCTTAGTTAATTTCCTGTGTGTGTGTCTAAGTTTTAGTAACAGTTCATCAAAAATCAACCATGTTAAATTCCTGTGTGCAGGTTTTGATGTTGAGATTCAGTAAATGTCTACATCAGTATTGTGTGAATAGTGCCTGTGCAGTGCAAATGGGTAGACAGGGTATTACCTAGGTGTTAGATGACCTGTGTCTACTGAGAAATTCTCAGTGTATTACCTATATGAACCAATGTGTTTGTAGAGTTTGCATCAGTGTGTAGGTATTTAGGATATCTGTGTGTATCAGTTTTTGGTGAGTTTATGTGCAAGTGTGCAGTGTGCAGAGATTGATACCTGTGTGCAGTCCATATTATAGAAGGATGTGCAGGTCAGTTATAACCGTGTGTAGATAATTAAGAGGCAGTATGTGCCTGAGTATAGAATACTGTGTGGGAGATAATGTGGTGTAGAGTGTGTTTTAGAACTGTGTAACTGTGCAATGTATCAGTATTGCAGAAAGGGGAACATCAGTGTGGGTATATTCAGTATGTGTGTGTGCTGTATTGGTGAAGTGCATTCTGTGTTTGTGTGTCTAGATTTCAGTAACAGTTTATCAAGAAACCAACTGTGTTTCCTGTGTGTGCATAGGTAATTTGACTGTGTCAGTGGCTTGGGATCAAAGGGCAGTGAATGTGTGTGTCTATGAGCAATGTCTGAGTATCAGTTATTTGGGTTAAGGGGAGCAAGTAGTATTAGTTGGGTGAACTGTGTATGTGTGTAGTTGTTATGTGTCAGTGAGTTAGTGTAGTGTAAAGGAGAGGGGGGATCTGTGCATTTGGACTGAGAAGTGATTCTCAGTGTCCCTGTGTAAAGGGTTAAGAGAGGACAGTTCAGGACACTGTGTACCTATGTGTCTATCAGTCTTAGAGTGGTTGAGGATGTGTGTGAGATACCTGTGTACAGAAAATTGTGTATCAGATTTAGGGAGGGGAAGCCTGAGTTCTGTGCATAGCAGTGTGTGTGAGTGGTACCTGTGTTACCTGTGCAGTGTGTAGCAGTATGTGAGGGTGAACTCAAGTGGTTGTGTGTGTGTGTGTCAGTTTGAAGTCCCAGTGAATACTGTGTATACTGACTTATGTGTGAGTGTATTATGTATGGGTGTGAGTATCTGAGAACAGAGTAACACTAGCAGTATCATTCCAGGCCTAAGATTTGGAATTTGAGTATTTAAGTTAAGTTATGGATTTTATACTTAGATATAGTATGATACCATTGTGTCAGTAGGTGTGAAGGTGAGTCTTGAGTGTTAGGTGAAGGTGCTATCAAAGTAGTGTTACCTAGATCATATAAGTAGTGTGCTAGTTATGTATCAGTAAGATGGGGTTATTGAGAGTTGTATTAGAGAACCCAGGCACCAAGACTAAATCTTAATGATAGATTAGAGTGTCCTTATGTTAAAGAGGTTTTGAGTAATATGAATAAGGTAAGGTACTAGTAAGGTAAAATAAGTATTAAGTTACTAGTTAGGATATCGACCAGTATTAATTAGATTTTGACCAGTAAACCTTAGACATGACCTAGAAACCTCGTTTTTAAATTGTTAAACATGTTATTCTTTTAATTCATTAATTAACATTGAATTTTCCATATTAGGTCATTTTGATCCCATTTTGGACATCGATCCTCACACCTTGCTCAGGACCACAGGCGAGTACATTCTCTGACAGTTTTCATGGTTGATTACTTCTATAAATTGTAGTGTATTTCATACTTGATTCCGACACTGCGGATACACGGGTTAGCACCCTAGGTCCCCATCACGAGGAGTCATGGTTGGAATCCATCGTGCTAGCTGGGGGATGGGGAACTATTAGTAGATTATGTGATCATATCCAAACATTTATATGCACCATAGCTCACCCCACTTCTCACGTCGGGTGCAGCCTGACCACTTATATGCTCCATAGCTGTTATATATGATTAGCCTGACCACTATATGCACCATAGCTAACCATGCGGTTAGCCTGACCTAAAAGAATCATAGCTAATCATATATAACCAGCCTGATCCAGTCCCAAGCCGATCACATAATAAACTAATATTTCAACCACTTAGTTAGATGTTTTATCTTTATTCAGATTTACTGTTCTAGCATTCACTGTTTATTGCTCATTGCTAGATGCTCTATTGTCTATTTTCATTTCTCCAGTACTTCACATGTTCAGCTTTTATTTCCATCTTGTATCTCTTACACTGTTTATAGATTTTGTCAATTTAAATGAAACTGCTGTTAGTGCTTGTGCTTCGCTCCAATCCTGACTGGATAACAACATTTTCAGAGGACCTGGAGGACTTTTGCCCTACTTATTACGGCCCAGGAATAGAGGGAGATTTCACTCCAGAAATCCCAGAGGAGGTGCCTATCCTAGAGGAGAACTTGCCTGCCCATGCTTAGATTATTTTTCTGCATTTATTGTTTTAGACTGAGACTGAGACTGAGATGTATTTATTTTATTTGTGACTTTGTGAGGTCATTTAGACCCAGGATTAGAGTTGGACTTCTTGTGTTTGGTTTAAATAGAACTCTTTTCAATTCTCATCGTGCCATTATGTTATAGTTGTGATTGAGTACATTATAGAACTGTGATTCATTTATCATTGTCCTCCGTACGGAGTTGAGACTATTGACAGGATATACTATGTTTGTGACCTAGACAGCGTTCTACCGCCGATGCTGCGGCGTAGGCTGGACGTACCCACGACTCATGCCCAATTTCCGGGTGCGGGTCGTGATAATTGCCTTGTGATACTCATTTATTTCTATTTTCAGTTCCTTTATTTCCAGTCTATTGCATTGATGTATCAGACTTGTTCTCGGATTGTTCTCCGAGACACTTTTTATTGAGATTTGTTAGTTATTCCTATTTGCATTATTCTTGCATTTGATATGTGATTATCTGTTGTGGATGAGATTAGCTTAGACTGTGACTTGTATCATTGAACCTACATATTCTTATATTACAGCTTAAGCATGCCCCGATGGATCCATTAAATTGGATTTGTCCATCGGTGTGTGCTGCTGGCCATTGCCACGCATCTGGTCCCTCGGTATTTTGGGACTGAGGCGTGACATGGTTTTTGTGGTGGCCCATGCAGGTCAGCGACTAAATTGTTCGGTTTCAACTTAGGGACCGAGCAAGCCTGCAATAAGAATAGGATAAGTTTCTAGGATCTCATCCACTTGCTTGAAACGTCCTTGATATCTATATCGGATTCAAATTAATCTCTTGACTCGTATCCTGCCTTGATTCCTGAGTGCCCTTATAGTTTATTTTGGTTGCAGAAAAATGAATCCCCAAGTCGGCAAAGATACTCATCCAGGAACACCACAAGGTGTTGTGGTTACCTACGCAGATGAAGTGACACCAGTTAGTGAAGGACCATCATCACAGCAAGCAAGTCAGCATGCCTCGAGAATCCAGGAAGATAACGTTCCACCATCGACGCAGTTGGCTCCACCGACGCCTACCATTCCACAAGGGCAGTCTATGGACGAACAACGAATGTTTCGAATGTTTTACGCGATGATGCAAGCCCATCAGAAGGTTCAGGAAGAAGCTCAGCAGATCCAAGCGGAGAAGTTCATCGACAGATTTAGCTCGGAGCTACGGAGATTAATCAGCCCCACTACAACTACCTTAGACGAGAATGTTCTTGCTACAGCACGACCCATGGAGTGCAACACAAGGATAGAGTCCAGCCAGAAGTGGCCGTATGCATCAGCACCGGACCAAGCACAACAGGAAAGAGCTGCAAAGCGACCACAGATGAATCCACCACCGAGAGCAGCACCAAGAGCCTTAGTTCTTCCAACTTGTCACTACTGTGGCAAGATAGGCCATATTCAAAAAGAATGCAGACGCAAGTTAGGATTATGCTTGATTTGCGGAAACAGTCAACACTTAGCCAAGGATTGTCTTCAGCATCGAGAGAAAGCATTGATGATTCAACAACCAGCCACATCAGCACCAGCCGGAGCACCACAAGAAGAAGCTACACAAAGACCTCAAGTACACCAGCCACCAGAAGCAACTCCACAGACAATACCTGTCTGTCCATATTGTCGCAAGCGAGGCCATACTGAGGACGAGTGCAGACGAAAAAGGAAAGTATGTTTAGCTTGCGGATCCAGTCAGCATTCACTGAAGGAATGCCCCGAATGTCGAGAAAAAGCGCTAATGTCACCAGCACCAACGCCAGCCTCTCCAGCATTGGAAGCACCGCAAACGAGAGTTGAAGGAGTCAGACCACCAGTCCCAGGAGGGAATCAGCCGAGGCCACCCCTGGCACCACAAGCAACACTCTTCCAGCAGGCTCAACAGCAGCAGAGGAATCAACTGCAAGAACGTGAACAAGCTCCAGCGATGACTTTGGAAGACGCGCAGACCCATGGAGTAGCTAATGCGCATAATTTGTCGTAGTTATCTGTTTATCGATTTGTTTTATCTCGTGCCTATTGGTTCGTGATCCCAGCCCTAACCAATGTAATTTTGAACTTGCTAATAATTTATAACCTAGAATGTTTTTATAATTGATAACTGTAGAGATTATAGAGCCTTTTGTTATTGTGCATATTTTGTGTTGTTTTGAGAACTTGAATTAAGTGTACCCCCTTTTCATCATCATCTAGCATACTTACATTTATTGTACCACCTTGACTTATGCTGCTAATATAGCCTAGTTTTGCAAGCTTATCCTTTTATCGAGCTTGTTCATGACATCCGTATTAGTGGGTCGACACACTAATACAATTGTCTATTCAGAATCAGTGTATTACGGTCTGATCAACCTTAGTACATTTTGGTTCGCTCTTCGCACGACTACTTCACGTGGATTGAGATATATAGTTGACTAGTATACTTGCCCTCTAGATATATCTGAGCATATCGTATCAGTTACATAACTGTACTAATACGAGCATGCAAACAAATGATTACCATAATAGGATTTCAATCCACAATTGTCTTGACAAATCCTATTTGAATTTGTTAAACGCCTTGATCCTGATACTTCTATTCTATTACCTCGCCCTTGAACTCTTTATTATTGATCTTCGTCTTCCCTTACTTCGGAAAGACGAAACCTCGTGCCTAGTATAAGTTGATATATAGACAGTACTAGATATACCCCACAGGCCAGTCGCATTGTGACGACCCTTTTATATATGATTAAGGGAATACCATAGGTGATAGGTTTGGTGTTAAAGACTTAAGGATTCAATAGCATGATTAAATAAGTTGGGGCATAGCTTTCTTAGATATATAGCCTTAGATGATAGATGGGTAAAATCTAAGTTGGGTAGAGACCGCAATGGTTACTTGAGAGGAATTCTTTGAACCCTACTCTATTTTAATTTCGAGGACAAAATTTTTATAAGTTGGGTAGATTTTAAGCCCCCTGATTTTCAGAAAATTTAAATTTGGATTTTTCCCCAAATTATCTGAATTTTCGGGAATAATGACCTAGGCCTTTGTTGATTCCAGGATTTTTAATTGTGGTTAATTCCTACCAAAATATTATGGAAATCATATTTTATGGTGTAAAATGGAAAACCGGACATAGGGTAATTTTCCGTGAATTTATTGGACTCCGGAAACCCGTTTAAAGCCCTAGAAACCAATTTAGAATTTAACCGAATTAAATCCGTGTGACGGCCGAAATCCCCATGAGAGCCGAAGCCCAGCCCGAGGAGCGTTGACCCGTTGACCCAGCCCGAATCCTAGGTCTAACCCTATTCTATTTCTCTGCATGTATAAATACCTACTTATTTTCTAGTGTTCTCCACAAGAAAAAGAAAAGAAAAAAAGAAAAAAAAGAAACCCTAATTCCCCAATTTTTCCCCCAAATCCTAATTTCAAATCCCTAACCCTAACCCTAACCTAACCCTAGCCCAGCCGCTCCTCAGCCGATCCCCGGCCGACTCCGGCGCCGCTCCCCCGCGACCTCCTTCCCGCGGCCACGTCGAACCTCCGCCGCGCTGCCCTAGCCGCGGCCCCGACTTCACCTCGCTGTGCTCCTCCTCCGACCGCCTGGACTCCCCGCCGACGCTGCCTCCTTCCCTGACCTCGCCATCTCCAGCAGCAGCCTGCACCGCTTCGAGCCGCCGTGATCCGCCCGACGAATTTCTGCAGCATCTCCAGCCTCGACCGTAACTCCCAGCGCGTCGCCGAGTGCCCCGTCGCCCCGACCGGCCATCCGCCCTGCCCGCAGCTCCCTCTCTTCCGTCCTCCTCCTTCCTCCCCTCCTCTTCGTCTCCACCGGCGACGAAGAGCAGCAACCCCGAGTCAGCCGCCCCGCCTTCCTCCTCGACATCAGACCCTCGCCCCAGCGCCGGACGCCTCGCCGTGCCCTAGCCCCTTCGGCGCCCCGCTGACACGGACACGACAGGACCCGGCGCATCTGACCTCGACTTCGACAGTGCCGAGAGCCCGTGGCCGTCTCCGACGTGTCCGCCTCCAGCAGCACCCTGACTCAACCCAGCCTCGGCAAGCCCACCAGCGAGCGCCGACCAGCAGCGACCCTCCGGCAGCTCAAAACCCAAACCCTAGTTTTGGACACGGTTTGGAACAGTATCCAGGACACAGGACACGAGTTGGACTCGGGAATTTGCAGTTTCCTGAAGCCCTGTTCAGGTACTCGCATCTTCCTCATCGTAACTCTGATTTCAAATCCGTCAATTGCGTTACGAAGCCTGTATGACCCCCTCGGTGCCCGTGCAACTCGCTCGGTGCATCGCGTCCTGTGGTGATCGTACACCGCGATCCAAAAACATGAAAACCAATACCCCGTTTCACCCCGGAACTGAGTACGCCCCGCCAAATAGGACGACTTGGTCGCACGCGGTCTTTACCGAATCGTGCGTGACGTTGATACGGTCGTGTGAGATTTCGCAGAAGTCGATTCGGAGGTGCGTGCACCCCGGAATCAACGCGTATCCGCCGACGACACCCCATATTCGTCCTTTCTGGAACACGCTGTAACTTTGTGTACACACGTCGGATCGAGACGAAACTTGCGCCATCGGACTCGTAGCAATATGCTGGTCCTGTGCCCCAAGTTTGGTTCGATTCTGAGAACGTTGACAAAATCGTGTATCGTGGACCCCATAGGCTCCACTTGACGGGCGATTTTGTGATCGGCTCATCGAAATCCAATTCTGGAAGTTCCGTTGGGTTCGTATCATCGTTCCTGACCTGTTGACACTAAGTTTGGCGAATTTGGAGACCTTTGACCCTGACGCACTTTTCGGTGCAAAGCGGCCCACATGTGGACCCCGCTTTGGCCCAGAAATGTCATTTTTGCCCTTGTGTCCAAATTGGACTCAAGGACAGGCGTTTTTAGCTATTTGGTATTTTCTGAATCTAATGGTGATGTTTATTTCAGCAACCGGAGTATTACCTACAGATCACACTGAGACCAGAGCTACAGTTGGAGCCAGGACCCCAGGCAAGTGTACCTTGCCAAATCCTGCAGTTTTTGTTACTTATTTCCTTGACTTAGTTATACATCAGTGGGCAAGTATACCTTGCCAACTTTACAATTCTTGTTGCATTTCCTTGATTCATTATATTGCTGTGCATGGTTGACCTAGGACCGTGTGACGTACTTAGCGTCCGATTATCAGTCGGGTGCCAACACCGTACGCGGTATTGTGTATTGTCACCTAGAGATGGACATTCGTGACCCCCTTACATTCTCGTACTTGTCTTACCAAGTACACTATAACCCAGGACACTTGACACTATTCATGAGACAGGATCTTCCTGAGATATTCATGGTGATTCTGTATAGGATACAGACTTTATGGCATTGACATTATATTCCTAGATACTCTATGACTTCTGCATTAGATACGATTGTGCGTGTCATGGACATGAGACGTGTGATTACATTGGGTGGGGAGAGACACACAGACTACAGGCTGATTATATATATATACACCCCTATTATCGTGAGGCACAAGACTCTGAAGCCCGAGCTTGGCCCATTACTCATTATTACTGCTGCTACCGGCTCCCCTACACAGAGCTTGTAGTATGCTTCAGCCTGAGTTCTAGTGCTGCTCTCATCTTGCATATCACTTAGCTGGTTATTTTAGTATTCCCTTATTGTTCCATCTATTGCTGGAGAGACCCGCAGCTACAGGTTGACTATATTATGCCGGCTACTCAGTCTCCCGCTGAGCTAGACCACCTCATGATATCACTGCTACCGGCTCCCCTACACAGAGCTTGTAGTTGTTTCAACCTGAGTACTTTTGATGTTCTCTCTTTTGCATTTCATATAGATGGTTATAGCTTACCCTATTTATTTCATTCTCTGCTGCACTGCATTTATTTTGGCTTGTATTTTCTGTACCTTGCTGTCCCCTGAGGACCTGGATCCGGATTATGTCCCCAGGATTAGTAGAGGAGATCCACCCAGAGTTATACAGTACAGGAGCATTAGCAGGAGCTGATACAGGAGCTGTACCGACACCTGAGGACGGGATTGTGCTAGAGGACTTCTCCTGGGTATTGCCTTGTGATACTCATTTATTTCTATTTTCAGTTCCTTTATTTCCAGTCTATTGCATTGATGTATCAGACTTGTTCTCGGATTGTTCTCCGAGACACTTTTTATTGAGATTTGTTAGTTATTCCTATTTGCATTATTCTTGCATTTGATATGTGATTATCTGTTGTGGATGAGATTAGCTTAGACTGTGACTTGTATCATTGAACCTACATATTCTTATATTACAGCTTAAGCATGCCCCGATGGATCCATTAAATTGGGTTTGTCCATCGGTGTGTGCTGCTGGCCATTGCCACGCGTCCGGTCCCTCGGTATTTTGGGACTGGGGCGTGACAATACCATCAACATCGGCCAAACTCATATATGTAGGTTAAGACATAACCACCTCATCCTCCTAGTATACTAGATCTCCAACATTATAGGTATTTCTAGCTTTAGTTTTGCATACAATCCACTAATACTTATTATTGCATCGTTGACTAGGATAGCTCGTATAATACACTTGAACTATTTGACTAGCCAACACAATTGGTTCAAACCTACATATCTTTCTCCATAATTTATATCAACAAACCCAAACTAGTTGTTAATTTTCCATCCTTGCTTGGGTATTGTATCGAACAATCATATTTAAACAACACAATTTTATTTTATAAGAGTATTCTAGCTCCATGATATCTCTTAGTACACCATAATAATCAAATTTTGGATCCTCATCGTAGACTGAACCTCTCATACATACTCCTGAATTCTTTGTATAATTAGCCGCCTCATCGAAAAATAATTGATTAATAGGCTTATTAGTGGTTCTAAATTTGAAGCCATTGATGGTGTATCCATCCTAATACTTTGCCCTCTTGCATGGTCTGATAGCTAATGCTTGAAGTCGTTCGTTATATAACTCTATACCGGGACGAAAAACCTAAAACATCACGTATCATATAAATATTAGACAAAGATTGGCCGTAATGCTAAATTTAGAATGCTTAATGTGTAGGATCTGTACATAATTATGGAACCACGATAAAAGTTTTGTATCCTTTATAGCAAGATCATCATCATTAATAGTAGGTCTCTCCATTTTTATCGCTGCTCTAAAAGTACTATAATAGTAAGGAGAATAGTTAGAGCACTTTTTTTCCAAGCATATATATAGTTGAAATATGTAGCCAAGATGTGTCGCTTACTTCCCAATAACTAGCATCTTCTCAAGATTATTATTTAAAAATTTATACCGATGAGTAGCTTTAAACTCATCGTCTTCCAACCACCGTACTTTAGTAGCACTTGTAGTCTTGCCTCCTACATTGAAGATAGTGTGGATTACACTATTTGATTCATCAACCCCACCGTCATCATTTTTGTGGCTCTATTACGATTCGTTCTGACATGAGTATTAAAGTAGATAGAGCAGAAGTTTAAAATCTCCTCAATGATATATGCTTCACATATCGAAGCTTCTATATGAGCCTTTTTGTCTACTTTCTTTTTTAGGTGATGTAGATACATATAGATAATATATTGAATATTAGAATTATTTGAGTAAAGAAATTAATAGTACAAACTAATTAATTTATATCTCTCAAATGGATACATCCATCGATAATGGACGGAAGCACCGATACGTGCTTCATATGCAAGATGAATTGACAAATGCTCCATACTATCAAAAAACCTGGGGGCTAGCACTCTTTATTACTTGCACAATTTTAATATAATCTTCTCCTGAAGTTTTATTAAATGTTGCCCCGTCAACTTTCTTGAACACAAATCTCTAAAGAATATAGATAATTCAGCCAACGCAGTCCATACTTGATGAGGCAATATCTCTCTCAGGGCAATAGGTAGTAACCTCTCCATAAACATATGCCAATCATGACTCTTCATCCCTGTCAGATAAGTGCATTGAGATCGTCACTTCTTACTAGATTTGATACGTACCTGTCAGAAAATCTAAACTTTAAAATCTATTTGCATATTATTAATTTTTTCTCCCTACTTAATGTAAATGGCGATGGAGGCTTGACACAATTACCGTTCGCACTTAATTTTAGGGTCAAATCTTAACACCTACAAATAATTTCCAATTCATTTCTTGCTTTGAAATTATCTTTCATTTTTTTCTTGATATCCATCATCGTATTGAAGATATTGTTGAATACATTTTTTTTATATGAATAACATCAAGATTATGTCTTATAAAATTGTCCTCCTAATAAGGTAAGTCCTAAAAGATACTCCGCTTCGTCCAATTATGTCTATGTCCAAACCCTTCAAAGTGAAGGGACGATATTGGATTTTCTATCACAGTCGGCAATATATCTACCTCTTTCCAAACTTGGTCTCCTGTCAGTCTCAACGGGGGCAGAGATAGTTCCTGTTTACCTGCTCTAAATCCATCTCTGTTCCTTCTCCATGGATGAGACGCTGGAAGTAAGTAACCATGACAATTAAAAAAGCATGCTTTTTGGCTATTATGGAGATGGAATGCCTTATTCCTTTCTCATACATATCGGACAAGACAAAGTACTATGAGTACTCCACCCCGATAATATTCCATATGCTAAAAAATTATTGATGGTCCACATGAGTGACACTCTCATATAAAAGTTTTGCTCCTTCGATATATCATATGTCTTAATGCCGAACTACCATAATTATTTTAACACATCCACCAATGGCTGCAAGTAGATATCGATATTCTTCTTTGGATTTTTTTGACCGGGTATGATAAGTGTTAAGAACATGTAAGGAGTCTTCATGCACATCCACAATGGTAGATTATAAGGAGTCAAAATCACCGGCCAAACAGAGTACTGAGATCCCGACTGTCCGAAAGGAGTGAATCTATCAGAACATAAATCCAACCACACATTCCTGGGCTCCGCAGAAAATTTAGGATGACACCGATCAAAATAATTCTATGCCTCTCCAACAGAAGGATGTGATAATTCTCCATCATCCATATTTTGTTCCTTGCTATACAATATCAAGTGTTCGGCTGTATTCATAGATATATACATCCTCTGCTGCCTCTTTATAATCGGCAAAAACTGTATATTTTTGTAGGGATGCCACCTTGCTCGGGTAATTAACTTTTCTTTCTCCCGAATTGGATTGTACCGGTCCACATGACAAAAAATACATCTATCTTTATAATTATTCTCATGGTAGTACAATATGTAACCATTTCGACAATAATATATTTTTTGTAGCCTAATCCGAGTTTTTGTATCATCATCTTCGACTTGTAGAAGTTTTCAGGCAAATCCTTTGATCATTTTGGCAATAACTCTTTAACAAACTGAATTATCTGATCGTTGCATTTTTACGACAAGTTAAAATTAGATTTGAGGTTCAACATCTGCATCACCACCGACAAGACAAAATGAGAATCACAACCAGGGTATAACGGAGTATCGACATTCTTGAACATATCATAGAATTCCTTCGTATCATAATTCGGATTCTCTGGATCAAAACTTGGATTGGTCGCATCAAATACCAACTTATGCACCATGTTTTGCGATAGATATTCAAATTTATCCAGTGGAATTTTCTACCTCTGTATTGAAGGATAAATGATATTGAGGAGTCAAAGGTTCTCCTTGAGCCATCCACTTCTTGTAGTTCGGTACAAAATCCTTCTTATAGAGATACTCCCTCATGAGATCCACCTCTTTGAATGGTATATTATGACATTTGATACAAGGGCACTTGATGAGACTCTCATCCATGAAATAAGGTTGACTACTGGCATATTTGAGAAATTCCTCAACGCCCGCCCTGAAATCATCTTCCAAACCAATACTACTCTTATGTCTTTGATTATACATCAATGATCGGTCAAATAAGTATCGACTCATTGCTTTCTTATAGACTTGAATGATTATGCACATACTATGTCAAAAAAAAATATAAAGAACTATGAGTACCTAGTTAGGATACTTGCTAAAAACAAAAGCAAAAGCAAGAGAAAAACTTATATATAGTATAAAATATTTTTTGTTTCTGATACTCTGGTCTGATACTGTCGATATTATCGATATCGTCGATCCGGATACTCATAGTAATGGTCTGATACCAAAAAAAAAAACTAAGAAACAATACTAGAAATACTTAAAATTATGCATAAAGTATATAATATATATATTCTAAAATATGAATAATTTACTATAGTTATTTCTTTTTAATACCAAAAAATTTGATACACCGGTCCAATACAGCTAAAAATACCGATATTGCCGATCCCGATACTTATAGTAATGGTCCGATACCGATACTCATAGTAATGGTCTAATACTGATATCGTCGATACTATATTTTAATTTTTTTTATTTTAATTTTTTTCAAAAAAATCTGTAACTATTATCCATATGACAAATTAGTAGCTTTCCAACATGATCCAAAGCAAACATGTGTTTATATACGTAATGTTTATATGTGTCTTCTAGCATCTTGTGTCATGTGTCTTCCCATAAAATTCAAATATATTTAACAATGTCTATAGCCTTTCCCTAAATAGATATGTGGAGAGTTAGGGTTTACCTTTGGAAGGGAGGAGGGGATCTGACGGAGCGCAGAGGCGCACGCTTGAGGCCGGTGGAAGGCCTGGCTCAGATTCTTGAGGTCGGAGGAGGGGCTCGGGGGGATGTCTCTGCTGCTCGAGTCGAGGAGTAAGAAGAGGGCTTGGGAGGATATCAGGGCTCGCTGTAGAGGGGGAGGGGCTGCTTATCGCCGGAGAGGGGTCGGGGTCAGTGGAGAAGGAGGAAGTCGTCGGAGAGGGGGAGGAGGAGGAGGAGGAGGAGAGGGCGAGTGAGGGGGAGGGGCTGCCGGAGAGGGATCGGGGTCATTGGAGGAGGAGGTCACCGGAGAGGGGTAAGGGGTCAGGGGTCGGTGGAGAAGGAGGTCACCGAAAGCTATTCGCAAGGGCAAACTTGATCCTCTTCCCCAGGGATCCTAGATCAAGTTCAGACTATTTTCTGTCAATTCGGCTGTAGAGGGGTAAGGGGTCGGGGGGTATCGAGAGAGTGAGAGAGAGAAAGAGAGAGAGAGAGAGAGATTGAAAAATGGGGGGGGGGGGAGAATAAAACAAGCTCAAAAAATTTATGTTTTCACAACGACGAATATTTCCATCGTATTCCATCACTAAGATAACAACGATGGATAAGCGACAGAATATTGGCGAAATATAATATATTTGGTTTACATAAATAAGTTAGTCATTATTCTGTTGCTAATCCGTCACTGACTCAGCGAGGAATTAGTTTCCATCACTGAGATTCGTCGCTATTTAATATTATTTTATAGTGAATGTATGGAACCCTAGAGGGGAATGAATAGGGTAATAAAAATTAACAAGACTATTAATAGTAATAATGCTTAATTAAAAAAACTAGAGAGAAATCAATTACGCAATTTATCTTGATGTCCTTCGGGAAGGCAATCCAGTCCTAGAAACACCTATCGTGGCTTGAATCTACTATTTAAACCAAAATAGTACACAATGATCTTTGATCCGAAGGTTCATCAACTTCTAACACACGAGCTTTGATTCGAAGGCTCGCAAACTTCCTTTTTAACAAGGAAGGGTTTGATATTCAATGATACTTAGATGATCTAGGTTACAACTCATGAACAACTCTAACACTTTAGTGGATGGCAATAATAAAACTTGGTAGAGTAATAAAGTTTGATTTTGGTAGTTGAGAAAATTTAAGGCTCAAGTGGATGGTTTTAAAAGAAGTGGTAAAAAGTCTTCATATACAAAACTAAGAGAAATAAGTCCAAAAGCAACTTTTTTTAGGGAATTGGAAGATCCGAAAGAATTTCGTGAAGTACCGATAGAATTTTGATAGCCTATCATAACGGCTAAAAATATAGTCGTTAGATCTATTTAATGTACTGATTTTAAACCGTTGGATTTAAATTTTAAACTGCCTACTGTACCAATCAAAAAATCCTACGGTAATCCGTAGTCTTCTGTTGGATGATTCGAATAATAATAAAAACTTATTGTGAGATATCAGATTATCGGACCGTGATCTGCGGTATTCCGATGGATGATCCGAATGATCACAGAAAAACATACTGTGATATATCATATTATCCGATGTTGATCTACGGTATTCTGATGGATGATCCGAATGACCATAAGAAAAATTACAGTGACATAACGTATTATCCGACAAAAATATGCGACATACCGACAGAGTTTTGAATCCCTTAAACAAAGTTTCCAAATGTTTTAAACTACCCTATATTTTGTTTTTGTCATTTGTGACTAGTGTTTACAATAAGTCCTAGACACTTTACAGACTTTTGAAGACTAAGTTAGAGCAAAATATTTATATTTGGGTCTTCGAGCACCGTCTTGAGTCTTTGGCATGCGATTGGATAGGTCTTGTAAAAGGATGATAAAGTTTTGCGTCTTATTATAAATCCCAAGGGAGTTTGCGAATGGAGTTAGACTAAAACTAGTTTGAGAGTTAATTATAATAGTTTATCAAAATAAATAATGTGCCAATAATCTTTTCTATTTTGATAATTAAAAAATAGTATGGTTTTAGGAGATAGCTCCCTCGTAATCTAACAAACTCCCCTTTAATAAGATTTCTCCCCCTTTGTCATTTATGCAAAATGAGCAAAAGTTTTATTTGGCTAAGCAGAGCAGACTTAGACTTGATTAACATATATAATAGAGAACGATGGCAAATAAAGTCATAAAAAAGATAGAGTTGTAAGCAGATAAATAACATAGGTTTTCATAGATAATATGGCACATGGGGTATATAAAGATTACGTCCTATCCATACGACGAAACTAAATATAACTATTCCCCACTGGGATGCACAAAACAAGATACCAAGAAATCCCAGTTGGAACACAAACAACCAGATAACATAGTGCAAGACTAATGTCCATGAAGGACAACACACAACCAAACTAGACAATACAGGATACCAAAAATACAGAAACTGACCCACCACCACCACCACACATGACAACTACTAAGCATCCGGAGCATTGGGAACATCATCATCATCAGCTAGAGGAGGCAAAAATGCACCATAAGGATCAAGGTCATTGGGGTACATGAACCCATAGATATTTGGATCTCTAAAATGAGGACCGTAGAAGTCTGGATGAGGCTCCCTGGAATTGACTGTAGGGTCTTGTTCTAGAAAAATAACACTAGATATGGAAGACTTGATCCATAAATGCATGATTATTGAGAGTACCGAGACCCCTAGTATTGGCAGAATATATGAGCTTAAGTAGAAACAATTAAAGCATTTAACTGACAATCAATATAATGTTGAGCCTTGGTGGAAAAGGATGGTGGTTGTAGGAGGTAAAAAAGAGGATGATGGTCTTGTCGCGGGAGGTTGTTTGGAGGAAGATGGTTGAGAGAAAGTGGAGGCATGGAGAGGCCGAGCTTTAGCTTTGCCAAGAGGAGTCAGTTTGTTACCCTTGGGACAGTTAGTGATATCAAACCAATTGACTTCAAGGATCATGGTTATATACATGCTATCATGGAGAGAGCAATGGGTAAAGTCCTAGAGTGGATCATGGTTGATATCATCATTTTTGCCAAGGAGAAAGGCTGCTTGGTGAATAGGTAATACATGACAACGAGTGCGTCATTAGTGACATTTGTAATATTGCCTTGCTTGGGAATGATGGTATATCAGAGAATATAATGCATGTTATTGTAGAAGGGATTAAGATATTTGTCGAAAGGTTTTGTCATGCCCCAGTCCCAAATTTCTAAGGGACTAGCCACGTGGCAATGGCCAGCAACACAACTCCAATGGAAAAACTCAATTTAATGGACCTGTTAGAGTGCACTTAAGCTGTAATATATATAAATAAGGGCCTACAACACCTATCATATTTTATGTATCTAATCTCATCCAAAATAAGAATCATAATACAACGGATAGTCCAGTCACAAGAATAATAAAAATGAAACTATCCATCAATAAGTGCAATATAAGAAATTTTACGGGGAACAACCCGTCATCAAAATAATAAAAAATGAAATAAAACTAAGTACATCTATCCAGTAGTCGCTAAGCCAAGTGTAAATGTCAAAAGAACACTAAGCATAAATAAATAGAGAAATAACTGTGTGCTCAAGAGAAGTCCTCTAGCATAACCTCATCCTCGGGTGCAAGTACTGCTCCAATGTTATCTCTTATCCCATAAACCTCGGGATAACTCTCTGCGTCTATACCTAGGAACATAATTCAGATCCAGGTTCTCAGGGAACATAACAAGGTACAATAAACTCTCAAGCCAAAGTAACAGTAAATAATAAACAGTGTGCTCAGGGTACCTATCATAACCAACTAAGTGAATGCATTTGAGAACTTACTTGTCGTGTAGGTCTTATGGACACAATAATAGCACGTAGTAGTAGTAGTAGTAGTAGTAGTAGTAGTAGTAGTAGTAGTAGTAGTAGTAGTAGGTACGTAAAGGCCCGAAGCACAACCAACGGTAGCACGTATTGTGTGGTAGCCCAACGGTACGAAAGATTCTCCCCGATACCCATGTATCTCGTATTTCATGTCCATAACATGCAAGACAAGTACTAACTATATCTTGAGTCAAGAAAGAGGATTCAATTAAGTCAACTAATCACATATCACAAGTTCTTTCCTAACACAGAAGCCGAAATCCTTGAATATCTCAACTAAGGCATCTGTACATGAGGGTCTTGTACAATATCCTAAGGTATATCGTACAAGAGTTGCACGTATAGGGTATACAATGACAATACAATCTAACGATAACCAATTTCATGTACAAAAGTTGGCACCCAAATATACTTCGGATGCTAAGTTTCGTAACGGTCCTACAAGCAAAGAACTAAAAATAGAATCAATATCTGGTAGTAGAAATAAGCACAAAATACTGGAACAAAGGTAAGGTATACTTGCCTGATCCTTATTGTCATGGTAATGTCTGACTGGTGTCCTCAGCCGAAGGTACATCGAATCAAAGTTTTCCTATTATAACATGTTCTAATCAATACACAATCTAATGTAATTAACATAAAAGAATAGGATTGTTCGCACGACGTCAACTAGTATGGTGACCTTCATGCCAATAACCACGTACCATGACACTGTCTAGTAAGTTTTAGGGTCTCTTTTATTGTGTTTTCTTACATATATATAGGCACCTACATGAGTTCTGACATGTGTAATCCTATATATACGCAGATACGACACGATATCCTGAAACTTGTAACAATGCTAAACTATATCTAGAACATGCATGTCGGCTCTCAAACCCGCATGTCGACATCCATTAATACTGAATAAAATTAATTTAAATTCTTGAATTATGGTTTATTTAGTGAAAAATAATCGAAATGGCACCGTTGCACGCACAAAATTTCGTTGCACGTCAACTAAGTGTGCTAGCTACTTTGGTAACTAGTTTGTGCATGCAAGGTTGCCAACTTGTATGAAAGATTCATTTAAAATATAAAATATAATAATTAATATTCTAGAAATTATTAATTAGTTTCTGGAAATTCATATAAAATAGCAAAATCTATCAAAACTAGGTTATTTGGGTTTACACATTGCCACGTATTGGTTTCCATGTCATCAAAGAGTAGTTTTTATGTAAAACATTAGTTTTTATCATACATGAATTTCCTCATTGTCATCATCTAATCATATTTTTGGGTTTATACAAGTGTTTTCACATGAGAAAATAAATATTAAAAAAAAATTCAAAACTTACGTGTTCTTGATTATGACGGAGCTTCTTCTTGCGATACGGACCTTTTGGAGTGCCAAACGAACTCCAAATTCCATAAAACTTGAGAGGGATCTTGGGGTCTTCAAGTATGATTTAAATATAGGGTTTTTAGGAGCTTTTTCTATTGTCGAGGTGCCTGAACAACTGCTGCAACCAGCAGCCAATATTCGGTCTTAGAAGGGTGGTCGAATCCTCCGGGGGTGTTCGAACACCTTGGGGACTTGTGTGGGGGTTGAGGGATGATGGAGAACTGAAGTATTATGGGAGAGAGAGGATTTATAATTTTGTGGGAAGGAGGGGGAGGTGAAAAGGGGCGGCCACAAGAGGGGGAGGAAGTTAGGGTGAGTTTGAGTGGGAGGCTTGGGCCTTATATAGGTAGTTGGTTGTTGGGCCCATAGAAGAGATTTGATGGACTTTAAGGTTTGGTTCAGTCCTAAGTGTTTTGGTTTAGCCATTTGTAGGTCTTTGTATGCACATGGGTCTAGTTGTGTGAGTATTGGTTGAGCTTGAGTGTAAATGCACAAGATGGTTCTCTATCAGTACTTCAATAGGTTATTAGTTGTGTTATATTGTTGTTGTGCATCTGCGAGGGTTTAAGTGTGAAGAATATATATAAATAATGGGAGGTGAATGTGAAATAGTTTATATGTCTCATGAAAAATGGTTTGAGAGTCCAAGTAGGGTGTTTGGGCTCGATTGGGTTCAACTAGCCATTAAAGGTAATTTTGCAATATCAATTGTTCGAGGTATTTGACCATATTTTTGGAGCATAATAGAGATCAAATTAATGCAACACCTATGTCATAAGTGTACTAGGTACAGTCAAGGCCAATAATATAAATTTAGTTGAAAGAGAAAGGGTCATGCAATGCTTAAAATATCAAAGACATGACAAAGTATCATATATATATATATATATAAGAATTTTATAAATTAATAATTTAACCTTTTTAATGATTAAAAATAATAAATAAATTGAAAAATTCCAAATTATCCCTATTCTAAAATATGGGAGTTTACAATCTACCTACCTTAAAAAAATTGCGTCCTCGCAATATAGAATATAGCTACTTTAGGAATCTATAAAGACATGGTAACTAAAGGGAGTTCTAAGGTCATACCTGCATTCTTAAATAAGTAAGAATAATGCTTTCATATGATATTCTCTCGCTGCCAAGTGGATTTTCTTGGAGAATGATGCTTCCAAGATACCCGAACCAGTCTGATCGTCTAACCCCGCTACATCTTATTACTAGTATCAAGTATCCAACATCCTAACTAGCTGATACCCACCTAGAGATGGTGGTCTGACTCCTCCAACTATCGCTGTGGTGCTCTTGGTGCTAGATAAGATAGCCTAAGTAGTTGCTGGGCTGGTCTCGATCCTGGTAAAGCTTGTCGGTGTACCATCCGTGATCCACCTCGATGCTCCGTACAATCTCTGACTGAATGTGGTCTGAACTGCAAAGAAAACTCAATCCTAATCTGCGTCGGCATTCCTTGGCGAGATGGCCTAACATACCACAATAATGACAAGTAGGAATTTCTGGTACTGGTGTTGGTAAGTCTGGTCGATGAATCATCGGTGCTCCTCTCTGTTGTTCCATACAGTCCCGTACCGAGTGTTGTCCTGATCCGCAAATCAAGCATAGTCCCAACTTGTATCTGCACTTGCTCACATGATGGCCTTACTTGCCAACATATTGACATATAGGCAGTGTCGGTGGGGCTGCTCTGGGTAGCTTGTGAACATATTGCCAACATATTAACATATCTACACTCACTCGCATGATGGTCTCTTTGTAACTCCTTTCTATGATGCTCGGACTGGTGCTAGTGTGTGCGGCCATTTCTCGCTGGGCTCTCTCCTGATGATGCATTCTATACGTTGAGTTGCGGCAATGATGTATGTTTATGAAGTAGGTGCAACTGAGCCAATCTGTCTTTGTAGCTCAACGCTAAGTCCGTTAAAGAATTTCTTCGCCTTCTCTTCTTTTGTCGGAATCTAAGTAGGGGTGAACAGATGAATCAAGGCATGATGCAAGTCAAAAATTAAATCAAATTCGATATAGAGACCAAGAACGTGTCAATATATGGATGAGATCATATAAATTCATTATATCCTAATTACAGTCTTACTCGGTCTCGTAATTGAAACATAAGCAATATATTCGCATACTTGCATGGGCCACCATTAAAATCATGTTACGATCCAGTCCCAAAATACCAAGGGACTAGCCACGTGGCAAAGACCAGCTGTACAACTCCAATGGGTAAACCCAATTTAATGCACCCATTTGAGTGCACTTAAGCTGTAATATATATAAATAAGAGTCTACAATACCTCTCATAGTTTATATATTTGATCTCATCAATAATTAAAATCACAACACAAGGGATATTCTAATCACAACAATAATAAGAATGGAACTATCCATCAACAAGTGCAGTATAAAAAATATTACGGGAAACAATCCGTCATCAAAATAATGAAAAAATAAATAAAACCAAGAACATCAGTCCAGTAGTCGCTAAGCTAAGTCCAAATGTCTAAAGAACACTAAGCATAAATAAATAAATAAATAAATAAATAACTGTGTGCTCAAGAGAAGTTTCCTGGCACAACCTTGTCCTCTAGTGCAAGTACAACTCTAATGTATTCTCATGTCCTATAAACCTTGGGGTAACTCTCCACATCTATACCTGTGGACATAATCCGGATCCAGGTCCTCAAGGAAAATAACAAGGTACAATAAATACTCAAGCCAATGTAACAATAAATAATAAATAGTATGCCTCAAGGTACCTATCATAACCATCTAAGTGAATGAAATTGAGAACGTACAAACCACCGGGGCCTGTAGGTCTCATGGGCATGACAGTAGCACGTAGTAGTAGTAGTAGTAGTAGTGGTAGTGGTAGTAATAGTAGTAGTAGTAGTAGTAGTAGTAGTAGTAGTAGTAGTAGTAGTAGTAGGTACATGTAGTACTATAGGGCCCAAAGCGCAAGCAACGTTAGCATGTATTATGTGGTAGCCCAACGGTACGATAAATTCTCCCTGATCCCCATGTATCTCGTATCTCATGTCTATAACACTCAAGACAAGTACTAACAATGTCTTGAGTCAAAAAAGAGGATTCAATCAAGTCAACTAATCACATATCATGACTCGTATCCTAACACAAAAGCTAGAATCCTTGTCACTACCACATTCCAAAAACAGGGGTATTTTCGACTTTTTACAATATTTAATATTATTGTAGTTATAATTAATTAATTGCATGAATAGTATATATTTAAATTAAATATCTGTGTGATGTGTACTTTAATATATTATATTATAGACAGTGTTCATTGTGTTTGTGATGGTAGACTTGACCTAGAAGCCAGTAGATGAGCACCTGTCGGAGTCATGAAATTTTGAGGTTAATTGTTTTATTTTAGAATTAATTTATTGGAGGTGTAATTAATTACTGTATTTTTATTCAATATTTTTGCGCATTGCCTTTGCTTCGATATCTGGAGCACTACCCTGACTTTTGTCTTCCAACAAGTTTCACAATCTTGCCCTAGACATGCCCGCCTTCAATTCTGCTATTTTTGTAACTCATAATTTTGCTCCCTGTACATTATTTCTGGCCGCACAAAAATCGTCGCGGACGTTATTTAAATAATCCCTATTTTGTATCGTTGTACGTTCCAATCGAATTTGGGGACAATCTTGACCTATTTTTCGTGCGGCCCAAATTAGGGTAATATCCTGTTCTGAGTCTACTTCATTATTGGTATTGATGACCTGACCTGATTTTGGCTTCATGTACTCCTAATTAATTGTTGAACACAACTTGCATTTTATTCTAATTAAATTGAGGATACTATTTAAACCAATTCTAAAATTCCAATTTAATTCCAGTGCCCTGCTATTTTAGCCCACACCAAACTTACAGTGCCCCTGACCCTACAAAACACCGGACACCGAATCGCCCGCAAAAATTTTCGTCATTCAATGTGTTTGTGCAATTTCCCAAATTTAAGGAGGCTAATTTATAAATTTGCATTTTTGGTGTCAACACCCATTTGTTTAAACCAATGGAGAGGCCCAACATTGACTAGTCAACACTCTCACCCACATGAAGGAATCCTCATGTTTAATCTGGACCACCCATTAAATGGATGTAATCCCAACCCTTCATTCCAACACCCTCTCTCCCTATATAATATCATGTCTACATCAACCCTAATCCCTAGACAACCTAGGTTTTCCCCCACCTCACAAGCCTCCATCCTCTCTCCTACGTATGTAAACTTCTTCTCTTCTTCTTCTCTTTTCTTCTTCTTCTTTTTCTCCTCCTTCCTTCTCCTTCTTCTTTGATTCTTATTCATTTGAATTCAAATAAGAATAGAGGGGGGGAAAACATTACTGTTCACCCCATTCAGAATCTTTGACACCCCGACTCCGGCCCGTAGCAGTTCCCGCCGGCCTTCAACCTGTGCTCCGGCCACCCAGGCCGACCCCCCTCAGTCCGGCCGCTGCTCAGACTCCGGCTGCTCCTCCCCGCTGGAACCGCTGCTCCACGTTCACCCCACCACCACCACCACTTCCAACATCCTCCCTGCAGCAACTCGCGATCCCGGCGGCTCTGTGTACTCCCCGCGGCCCTCTGTACTCCGGCGAGCGGCCCACTGCACCCAGGTCGACTCCCCCTGGGCGGCCGAGTCCTCCGCAGTCCTCCCTGCTGTGTCCCGCGGTCCGGCGGCGTTCAGCCCAGTCGATCCCGGCGGCCACTGATCGGTTTCCCGGAGGCTCCCTCTGCCGCTGCGACCCGCGCGCCTCCGGCGAGCGGCCAACCGAGCCGACTTTCATCTCCACCACCTTGCTCAACTCCTCCTCCCGCTGTGTACTCCGGCAACCATCCATCCTCTCCATCCGCTGCAACTCCGGCGGCGCTGCCGCTGCTCCTCCCATCAGTCCGGCCAGCAACCCACTGTAAGTTCTCTTCCTTCTTCCTTCTTCCTTCTTCTCTTCCTGTATATGTATATATATGTATGTATATATATCCACATACGTATATACGTATGAGTATGTATATTAGTCCATGTATGTATAGCATCTATTAATTAATGTTAATACGCAAATTGTATAGTGTATATCTAATTAGTATATTAAATATATATGTATATAATTAGTATATATATTTGTATAGGTATTAGTATATATTAATTATTGTGTAGATTTATATATATATGTATATAAATGCGTAAATACGTATGCATGTAATTGTGTGTGTATATGTGTACACATATATACCTATAAATATAGTGTATTTTCTATGTTTGTATATAGTATACATATTTGGTTTATATACAAACATATATATGTATATTTTGGTATATATATATATATTGGTATTTTCTTATAAGGTGTATTTAATAGAGTTTATGTTTAAAATAATTGATAATACGTATTTAGTACGTATTTAGTATTAATTGGTATACAGGTATGTGTATGTATATATTTAAATCAATTTATATATATTTTTGGTATATACTTAGTATATATATGTTTTTAAAATATGTAAATTTGATATTATTTGATTATTAGTAATTAATTGTATAACTGTAGTATGTATTTAAATAAATTCTATAATTAAGTTTGGTATATATATATATATTTTGTATATATATATATACTTGAGATAATTTCAATTATATATATTTTGTACATACATTTAATATATTTCTATATATATATATGATTGATATATATAAATACGTATTCTGCTATGTGTATTAAATATGTATTATTTTGGTATATTTCATATAGAATACATGTAATAAAATACATATTTTGGTATAAATGTATAAATATATATATTCTTATAATGGGACTTATGTACACTTTTCATAAACAAATAATTTATACTTCCACTAGGTACATACAGTTATACCTATTTTGTATACTTTGGAATAACAATATATATGTATTATGTTAATTATTAACAGTATGTTTAATTGGTATATATATGGTATAAATTCAATTTGGTATATACATATTTGTATTTCATATATATATGGTAGGTATTAATGATTAAAAATAGGTAAGGTGTTTTAAATATGTATCCTTACTAGGTGACCCTAGTTGACTAGTGCCCTGCCTGGCATAGCCCTGAGGCCAGTGTTTATAGACTGTGTGTTAGCGTAGCTTCTGATGCAAATGTTATATTGTGTTATGTTATAGGACTGTTGGTTTACCCAGGGGATACTCTGGAACAGGACATCCATAAATACCAGCTAAGGACCCAAGGCAAGTACATTCTCTGATAATTTCCAATTGTTGATAATTCCTATAAATTCAATAATCTAGAAATGTTACATCTGAATCCTTGACACTGTGCTACACGGACTAGTATAGCTTGGATCTGCAGTCATGAGATGTTACCTTGATTATTGTATTGACATTGTACACGATATGTATATTAGACATCGTACATGATAGATTGGACTTGCTCGTGTATCGTGACGTGTCATGATTGGATCCACAATACTAGTTGGGGGCGGGGAAATTGCTAGTGAGAAATGTGATCAAATACCTATCGTACAAGTTTATATTATTGGTGTTAATCATTCGCCTCACGCATGATTAGCCAGGCCATGTAGCAATCGTACAAGTCCCAAGCCGATTATATTTCGAAACTACAATTTCAAACACTTAGAATAGGTTACAGTTCCCTATTTTAAATCATATACTACATTTCCGTATATGATACTGTTCCTTGTTCTTTTTATTTCCATACATGCACTGACTGTATCATATTGCCTATTGCCTGTCTCTTTACATTGCCTGCCTCTCTTAAATTGCCATTGCATTTAATTCACTGTCTTCTCAGTAGCTAGCATGACATATTTTATTGTATTATAGACATTATCAATTAATGGAACTGTTATTTGAGAGTGTTGCTTTGCTCCTTCCTGACTGGAAATATTTTTCCAGACTATGCCTTAGAGGACCGCTGTCCGACACTTTGTGGACCATGGTGAGTAGCTGCAGACTTGGTAGTAGTTGTGATTCCGGAAAGTCTAGCCGGAAATTACTATTTTTAGTTAGTTCTTTAAGTAGATTATTTGGTACCGGATTTGTCTCCGGCATTTTTGATGAGACTTGGATATTGTTGAGTTAGAATATTACTTTTGACTTGTGTTATATTTAAATTTTGTTGGATATCTTATCGTGCTGTTGTCCTGTGGTTGAGTATGTGTTTATTTCATTGTGTTATTCGTACCTCCTTATGGAGATTGGATGCTTGTGTGAGATTGGCTAGATAGAATCAAGATCTAGACAGCGTTCTACCGCCGATGCTGCGGCGTAGGCTGGACGTACCCACGCACTCGTGCCCCTAAACCGGGTGCGGGTCGTGACACGTTTTTAGTGGTGGCCCATGCAGGTCAGACTTCGTGAGTTGTGCGATGTCGTAGTAGTGTGACATCCTTGTTATACTACTGCGTGCCTGCAATAGGATCTAGGACATAGGATACTAGGACGAGAGCAAATACTCAATCACAATTCCTTGAGAGATTCCTGGGATGACCCGTGAGAATCTTATTATAATTTCTAATTTAAATCCTTCGCCCTTGTTTCCGTCCGTTCTCACTTGTTGATATTGAGTTTGATTCTTGTTGACCAGTTGTTAACTTTAATTCCTGGTATGGTTGTTGAGTTGATTTCATATTGAGATAAATTTTACGGACTAGAATTTATGATATCATCTGATGACATATATTGATGAGGACAGTGAGAAAGGTAAAACGTCTACTTTGGTTATGGAACCTAGAGTTTATCGCAGCCATTCTAGTTGTCATGACGAGAACGTAGGATACTAACTTGGATGTACATACTTTAGTTATGAGATTTAGAGTTTCTCGCAGCCATACCGGTTGGCGTGGCTAGGATTCTAGATGACATGATTATAGGGTTGCATACCTTAGTTACGGAACCTATCGTTTATCGCATCTATGCTTACTGGCGTGGCGAGGATTCTGTGTGTCATGATCTCTGACAGACGTGTATGATTATCAGGTTGTATCTTAAATTGGTTCTTAAAGTATCATCTTAAGACTTATCTATTTTCGTTATTCCAGGACTTTATTCCATCGCTTCTTTTCTTTACTAGCAGTAAAGATACCTTCTGTCCTCAATCCAATTCCTTTTGAGCTTCTATTCCTTGAGGGTTCCTTGTTATGTTTGTGTCTTAAGTATTAGTATTGATTGAGTGTTGCCTATGAGTTGTAAGTGTTTCCTAGTTGGACATGTAAGCAGTAGGCATTAATCTAGAGATACCCATAGCGTAGTGCCTTGTAGCAATGGTTCTATGATAGGTATTATTATAATTAGTATTGGTATTATAGAAAGTGCAAGTGATAGTGAGTTCTAATAAGTTTGATGAGAATTATGTCATTAAATTTTTGAGGACTTCAAATATCAATTCAATAAACATAGTCAAGGCTATAAGGATTTTAAAAGTGATTAAATTTTCGATATTTGAGTATCTGATTTTGAGGAGGTATATGCAATTTATTTTTAAGTTGATCGAGAAGTTAAACCTTGACGATTATTTTGAGGATTAATTTTATGGTAGATAAGAGATGAATATTAATATGCGAGTAGATGATATACATGTGTAAGGATCTGATGACTTGAGTATGATTAAGATCTCACTGCCAACTGACTTGGGTGTCAATCTAGGGTTGTATTAGAGAGAGCAGTACTTAGTATAGTGTGTTACAATTGATATGCACTTGAGTGATAAGAATCACTAGTATCAACTATTGCAGTAGGTAAGGAAGCTAGCAGTGAGTATGCTTGTAGTAGAGTGTGGTACCTAAAGAGATAGAGGTATCAAACTTTACATGCATCATTTGACCTATGGTTATGTTAGAGATAGAAGGTACTGCAAGTAATATGTTAGCAGGTTCTTTCTTTTCTTTCCTCATGTTCTTTCTTGTTTTCTGATTGATTGATACCTTAGTACCGTAGCTTGTATGCATGACTTCTTGTTATAATGTAGTTAGTAGTACCCCTGATACAGAGACTGAAATACCATGACAAAAGACACCATGATCATACATATTTCCCTTAGGTTGCTTGTTGAATGGTTGTAGGTAGAATTCTCGTAGACTTTGATTGTTGAGGATTTAACTGTAGTAAAGATTAACGAAGAGGTTATGACTTGACAAAGAGAGACAAGGTGCCTTAAATTTTGAGAAAAAATATTTAAATTAAACAAAGAGTTGGGAATTTAATATGGCGTAATTGAAGTTTTGATAAATCATTGATTTTAAGAAGATTATGAAATGATTGAATTTATCATTGAATTTGAGGAAATTAAGAAGGCCATCGATATATTTATTGGACTGCAAGTTATGAACTTATATCTTGAATATTGTATTGGAGGTTTCATAAGTATTACATCGTTGCATATTATATGGAAAAAAAAAATCGAGGAATAAGAACACAAATGGATTAGTGTTGAATTCAAATTTTGGGATGAAATTCAATTTTAGAAATATGCATTGATTGGATTTCAATTAGAGGATTGAATATCGAATTCTTGTATTTCGTTATTAACCTAAAATTTTGGAGGATATTGTGATAAGAATGGGATTTGATTTTATATTTGAAGATTTTTAGGGATATGATATTTATAAAATTTTGAAAAATTACTGTGAAATAACAATATGGAGTAGTTCATGATTATATGATTTGATGAATTTAAATTTGATGGTAGTAAATGAATAAATAAAACAATTGAGGAAAAAAAAAATATTTCGAGGATAAACATTGATTAAATAGAGGGTTAAGAATTTAACATGGCAGAATTTATGACTTATTAATTCTAGGAAATTATGACATGATTAAATGGGTTATAAAATTTGAGAATTTGGGGGATTATCAATATATTTAATTGATTGCAAGTTATGAATTTTAAAATGTTATAATTGGATGTGGCATTGTTGAGTATTTTGAGGAAAGAGGAAATCGAGGAATAAAATCATTTATGGATTTATGTTTAAATTCAAATCTGGTGGGACGAGATTTCATTTTATAATTGTGCATGGATAAAAACCAAATTTGAGGAGTGGATATTAAATTATGAGTATTGAATTCTTAACTAAAAACTTTCAGGAAATTTTGATAAAAATGGACTTTGATTTCATTTCGAGGATTTTTTAGGTTATGCAATAATTTTAGAATTTTGAAATTGTGCAAAGACATTGTGGATTATTACCTAATTTCAGGGATGCTGAATTTAAACTTTGAGGGAAATAATAATGTGTATGATTAAACGCCACTTAGAGGATTTTTGAATTTCGAGGACGAAATTCTTTTAAGGTGGGTAGACTTGTCACTACCACATTCCAAAAACAGGGGTATTTTTGACTTTTTACAATATTTAATATTATTGTAGTTATAATTAATTAATTGCATGAATAGTATATATTTAAATTAAATATCTGTGTGATGTGTACTTTAATATATTATATTAAAGACAGTGTTCATTGTGTTTGTGATGGTAGACTTGACCTAGAAGCCAGTAGATGAGCACCTGTCGGAGTCATGAAATTTTGAGGTTAATTGTTTTATTTTAGAATTAATTTATTGGAGGTGTAATTAATTACTGTATTTTTATTCAATATTTTTGCGCATTGCCTTTGCTTCGATATCTGGAGCACTACCCTGACTTTTGTCTTCCAACAAGTTTCACAATCTTGCCCTAGACATGCCCGCCTTCAATTCTGGTATTTTTGCAACTCATAATTTTGCTCCCTGTGCATTATTTCTGGCCGCACAAAAATCGTCGCGGACGTTATTTAAATAATCCCTATTTTGTATCGTTGTGCATTCCAATCGAATTTGGGGACAATCTTGACCTATTTTTTGTGCGGCCCAAATTAGGGTAATATCCTGTTCTGAGTCTACTTCATTATTGGTATTGATGACCTGACCTGATTCTGGCTCCATGTACTCCTAATTAATTGTTGAACACAACTTGCATTTTATTCTAATTAAATTGAAGATACTATTTAAACCAATTCTAAAATCCCAATTTAATTCCAGTGCCCTGCTATTTTAGCCCACACCAAACTTACAGCGCCCCTTACCCTACAAAACACCGGACACCGAATCGCCCGCAAAAAATTTTGTCATTCTATGTGTTTGTGCAATTTCCCGAATTTAAGGGGGCTAATTTGCAAATTTGCATTTTTGGTGTCAACACCCATTTGTTTAAACCAATGGAGAGGCCCAACATTGACTAGTCAACACTCTCACCCACATGAAGGAATCCTCATGTTTAATCTGGACCACCCATTAAATGGATGCAATCCCAACCCTTCATTCCAACACCCTCTCTCCCTATATAATATCATGTCTACATCAACCCTAATCCCTAGACAACCTAGGTTTTTCCCCACCTCACAAGCCTCCATTCTCTCTCCTACGTATGTAAACTTCTTCTCTTCTTCTTCTCGTTTCTTCTTCTTCTTTTTCTCCTCCTTCCTTCTCCTTCTTCTTTGATTCTTATTCATTTGAATTCAAATAAGAATAGAGGGGGGGAAAACATTACTGTTCACCCCATTCAGAATCTTTGACACCCCGACTCCGGCCCGTAGCAGTTCCCGCCGGCCTTCAACCTGTGCTCCGGCCACCCAGGCCGACCCCCTTCAGTCCGGCCGCTGCTCAGACTCCGGCTGCTCCTCCCCGCTGGAACCGCTGCTCCACGTTCACCCCACCACCACCACCACTTCCAACATCCTCCCTGCAGCAACTCGCGATCCCGGCGGCTCTGTGTACTCCCCGCAGCCCTCTGTACTCCGGCGAGCGGCCCACTGCACCCAGGCCGACTCCCCCTGGGCGGCCGAGTCCTCCGCAGTCCTCCTTGCTGTGTCCCGCGGTCCGGCGGCGTTCAGCCCAGCCGATCCCGGCGGCCACTGATCAGTTTCCCGGAGGCTCCCTCTGCCGCTGCGTCCCGCGCGCCTCCGGCGAGCTGCCAACCGAGCCGACTTTCATCTCCACCACCTTGCTCAACTCCTCCTCCCGCTGTGTACTCCGGCAACCATCCATCCTCTCCATCCGCTGCAACTCCGGCGGCGCTGCCGCTGCTCCTCCCATCAGTCCGGCCAGCAACCCACTGTAAGTTCTCTTCCTTCTTCCTTCTTCCTTCTTCTCTTCCTGCATATGTATATATATGTATGTATATATATCCACATACGTATATACGTATGAGTATGTATATTAGTCCATGTATATATAGCATCTATTAATTAATGTTAATACGCAAATTGTATAGTGTATATCTAATTAGTATATTAAATATATATGTATATAATTAGTATATATATTTGTATAGGTATTAGTATATATTAATTATTGTGTAGATTTATATATATATGTATATAAATGCGTAAATACGTATGCATGTAATTGTGTGTGTATATGTGTACATATATATACCTATAAATATAGTGTATTTTCTATGTTTGTATATAGTATACATATTTGGTTTATGTACAAACATATTTATGTATATTTTGGTATATATATATATATATATTGGTATTTTCTTATAAGGTGTATTTAATAGAGTTTATGTTTAAAATAATTGATAATACGTATTGAGTACGTATTTAGTATTAATTGGTATACAGGTATGTGTATGTATATATTTTAATCAATTTATATATATTTTTGGTATATACTTAGTATATATATGTTTTTAAAATATGTAAATTTGATATTATTTAATTATTAGTAATTAATTGTATAACTGTAGTATGTATTTAAATAAATTCTATAATTAAGTTTGGTATATATATATATATATATATATATATATATATATTTTGTATATATATATATACTTGATATAATTTCAATTATATATATTTTGTACATACATTTAATATATTTCTATATATATATATGATTGATATATATAAATACGTGTTCTGCTATGTGTATTAAATATGTATTATTTTGGTATATTTCATATAGAATACATGTAATAAAATACATATTTTGGTATAAATGTATAAATATATATATTCTTATAATGGGACTTATGTACACTTTTCATAAACAAATAATTTATACTTCCACTAGGTACATACAGTTATACCTATTTTGTATACTTTGGAATAACAATATATATGTATTATGTTAATTATTAACAGTATGTTTAATTGGTATATATATGGTATAAATTCAATTTGGTATATACATATTTGTATTTTATATATATATGGTAGGTATTAATGATTAAAAATAGGTAAGGTGTTTTAAATATGTATCCCTACGAGGTGACCCTAGTTGACTAGTGCCCTGCCTGGCATGGCCCTGAGGCCAGTGTTTATAGACTGTGTGTTAGCGTAGCTTCTGATGCAAATGTTATATTGTGTTATGTTATAGGACTGTTGGTTTACCGAGGGGATACTCTGGAACAGGACATCCATAAATACCAGCTAAGGACCCAAGGCAAGTACATTCTCTGATAATTTCCAATTGTTGATAATTCCTATAAATTCAATAATCTAGAAATGTTACATCTGAATCCTTGACACTGTGCTACACGGACTAGTATAGCTTGGATCTGCAGTCATGAGATGTTACCTTAATTATCGTATTGACATTGTACACGACATGTATATTAGATATCGTACATGATAGATTGGACTTGCTCGTGTATCGTGACGTGTCATGATTGGATCCACAATACTAGTTGGGGGCGGGGAAATTGCTAGTGAGAAATATGATCAAATACCTATCGTACAAGTTTATATTATTGGTGTTAATCATTCGCCTCACGCATGATTAGCCAGGCCTTGTAGCAATCGTACAAGTCCAAGCCGATCACATTTCGAAACTATAATTTCAAACACTTAGAATAGGTTACAGTTCCCTATTTTAAATCATATACTACATTCCCGTATATGATACTGTTCCTTGTTCTTTTTATTTCCATACATGCACTGACTGTATCATATTGCCTATTACCTGTCTCTTTACATTGCCTGCCTCTCTTAAATTGCCATTGCATTTAATTCACTGTCTTCTCAGTAGCTAGCATGACATGTTTTATTGTATTATAGACATTATCAATTAATGGAACTGTTATTTGAGAGTGTTGCTTTGCTCCTTCCTGACTGAAAATATTTTTCCAGACTATGCCTTAGAGGACCGCTGTCCGACACTTTGTGGACCATGGTGAGTAGCTGCAGACTTGGTAGTAGTTGTGATTCCGGAAAGTCTAGCCGGAAATTACTATTTTTAGTTAGTTCTTTAAGTAGATTATTTGGTATCGGATTTGTCTCCGGCATTTTTGATGAGACTTGGATATTATTGAGTTAGAATATTACTTTTGACTTGTATTGTATTTAAATTTTGTTGGATATCTTATCGTGCTGTCGCCCTGTGGTTGAGTATGTGTTTATTTCATTGTGTTATCCGTACCTCCTTATGGAGATTGGATGCTTGTGTGAGATTGGCTAGATAGAATCAAGACCTAGACAGCGTTCTACCGCCGATGCTGCGGCGTAGGCTGGACGTACCCACGCACTCGTGCCCCTAAACCGGGTGCGGGTCGTGACAATCCTCGAATATCTCAAATAAGGCTTTTGTACATGAGGGTCGTTTACTGTGTCCCAAGGTATATCATGCAAGAGTTGCACGTATAGGGTATACGATGATAATGCAATATAACGATACCTGATTTTGCGTACAAAAGTCGGCTCCCGAATATACTTCGGATGCAAAATATCATAACAGTCCTAGGGCCACAATAAGTACAAGCAAAGAACTAGAAATAGAATCAATATCTGGTTGTAGCAATAAGCACAAAATACTGGAACAAAGGCAAAGTACCCTTCTTGTGTCATCAAAGAGTAGTTTTTATGTAAAAAATTAGGGTTTCTCATACATGGAATTTTCTTATTGTCATCTAATCATATTTTTGGGTTAATACAAGGGTTTTACATGGGAAAATAAATATGAAAAAGAAATTACAAAACTTATGTGTTCTTGATTACAATAGATTTTCTTCTTGCGACATGGATATTTTGGAGCAACAAACGGTTTCTAAAATCTACGAAACTTGTGAGGGGTCTTGGGGACTTCATATATGATATAAATCTATAGTTTTTAGGAGCTTTTGTTGCTGTGGGGGTTCTAAACTGCTACTACAACCAGCAGCCAATATTCGGCCCTAGGAGGGTGGCTGAATGCTCCTGGGGTGTTCGAACACGTTGGAGACTTGTGTGGGTGTTGAGGAATGATGGAGAACTGAAGTAGAGAGGGAGAGAGAGGCTGTATAATTTTGTGGAAAGGAGGTGGAGGATGAAAAGGATCGGCCACAAGAGGGGGAGGATGTTAGGGTTAGGGTTTTGAGGGGGAGGGTTGGGCTTTATATAGGTAGTTAGTTGTTGCGCCTATAGTAGAGATTTGATAGTTTTTAAGGTTTGGTTCAGTCCTAAGAGGTTTGGTTTAGCCATTAGTAGGGATTTTGGTCCACTTGGGTCTAGTTGTGTGGGTATTGGTTGAGCTTGAGTGCAAGTGCACAAGAAGGTTCTTTATCGGTACTTTAAATAGGTCATTAGTTGTGTTATTTTGTGGTTGTGCATGTGTGAGGGTTTAAGTATTTATAATTTATATAAATAATGGATGATGACTGTGGGGTAGTGTACATATTCCATGAGAATTAGTTTGAGAGTCCAAGTAGGGTGTTTGGGCTCGATTAGGTTCAACTAGCCAATTGAACGTAATTTTGTAATGTCAATGGTTCGAGATGTTTCTCAATATTTTTGGAGCATATAGTAGATCAAATTAATTTTTCAACAACCATATCACAAGTGTACTAGGTACAGTCAAGACCAATAATGTGAATTTGGTTGGAAGAGAAAATATCATGCATTGCTAAAAATATCCAAGCCCTGTTAACGTGTCATATATATATATATATATATAAGGATTTTATAAATTAATACTTTAATCATTTTGACCATTTTAAGCATTTAAAATAATAAATAAATTAAAAATATTAAATTACCCCTATTCCAAAATGTGGGGGTTTATGGTTTGATGACCGCAGGGCGGTTGTAGATGAAAAATATGAATTCCTCATAGGACTAGTTTTTGGCAATACGCATGTTATCGAGTGAGGGAAGCGGTTGTGGCCCGTTCCCCCTATTGAGAGCACGACTAAAAAATACTTTCGGTGTCATCCGATCTGGAAAGATTGAATCAAGATCCTTTACTCATTATGAATTGGCTTCTTCAGAATTGATTCCTATATTCAGTAGACCATGTCCCAAGAAGAGACTTAGCGGTAGTGTCAAGAGCGACCTCTCCGTTGCATATTTTCTTTCCTAGTTTTCACTTTTGCATTGTTCCTTTCGAGTAAATTTTTGAGCTTGCATTTTCTTGAACGGTTTCGATAATTGTATTATTTTTGTTCATTGAGCTTCGCTTTTATTTTGATCTTAGAGAATGAGAATAAAAAGTATTGATCATTTGTTTATGGCAATGTAGATGATCGTGTAGGCATCGTGCTAGGGGGTTCTTAAAGAACCTCTTTCCTTCCTACCTCCACCAATTTGTGAGTGGCTATACTTTCATTTAGTTGATGCTTTTTTCAAGTATTCATACCTAATAATCTTGCTTCTTGATATTTTTTCAATCAATGATACTATAATAACTAAAAGATATCAAGATTAAAATGGAATATACTTGGAATACTTGATGCTTGTCAAAAAAATTATAAATGGTTATATTGTTGCATGCTAGTTTCGTTTAGAATATTCTCTTATTGTGTTTCAATTCTAGTTAGAGAATATTCTTCTGTTACTATGCTTAGAATATACTTTACTAAGTGATCGTTTGAACAAGGAAACTATGCCATCAGATCATGCCATGTTGCTTGCTGCATGATTCTTGTTGTCTTGAACTGCTTGTTTGATAACTTAGTTTAAGACACTGCTTGGTCCTAGACAACTTGTGCACAAGGTTTCATAGTTCCTGTGGACGGTAGCTGAGGCATTGTGACCGTTTTGATCCTGATGAAACCTCACAATAGTCCCATGCTTTAGGCAGGATGGCATGTAATGCCCCATGTTCTTTACGTTGCATAATATTTCCTCCCTGAGACTATAACTTTTCCTCTATGGCGTAGTGCCAGTGACCCCTTTGTTTATATGCAATTGTTCAAGCTAACGATATTTTTTTGGCAGGAAAGAATATGGTAAGTCTTGTGTAGGTAGATCACGTCGATAGCTGGTAAAAATCATCGAATGGTGGCACAATTATTTCGTTCATCCTATATCTATTGCATGCTTATAACTTGAACTAAGGAAAGATAGAAAGACCACATAATATCTTGCATTCTTCACATAAATAATGTGTCGATTGGTAAGTTGAGTTAGCTTGCCCTCACCAGTGTATTTCAATGTACTGACCCTCGTTTCAACAGGTTCTCCGCGCCAAGGCGATCCTACGAGGAGCTAAGGCGACTTCACGTCCAGTCCACCTACCGACGTATATTATTTATGCCAATTTCAAGCTGGTTCAAGACTTTGGAGTTCGTGCACATACCTTATGTAGCTCCGTGGTAAGGCAATAGCTTCGCGAGATGGTCTATTTTGCTTTTGGATTTTACTAAGCGATGTAATATATGGAACAACTATCTTATTTTTTGTTTATCTTGTAAGCCCGTACGATATCCCTTTATATTTTGAGTCAAGATTTTTTAACAAAGATGTTGATTACCAATAAAGAGAACTTTTCCTTGTCTAATGCTTGCTATTCAATTTGTATACTTTGTTACATGTGTTTATATATATATTATTATGCATAGGTCTTGTGCAAGCATGCCTTACGCTTATACGATATCACGTTCGGAGGACGATTATCGATTTTAAAAAATTAGGGTATGGCATATTGATGTCATAATATGTCTTCAAACGTGTCAGATTTTTTTTCTTAAAACGACCCTGTCCCTCCTAGATAAACTTTTGAAATCATTTGGCCAAAATGAGATGCGTTCTATATAGTGAGTCTGTAATACTCTATGAGACTGATGTAAGTTACTTTCTTTTGAAGGAGTGACTTAAGTATAGGCATCAGTATAAGCACAAAAAGTAGCGCAAGCACATAAAAGTAGTTCCGGCACCTCGAGAAGTTCTAGAAGCTAGTGAGATCTGCCCCCTGTTGTCTTGATTGAAAGAATGATGCGCATGCTTGAGATGCAATAACAGATGTATAAGGCTCGTAATGGTTGAGCAGATAAGCGGGCAAAAGAATATCAGAGCAAGTTTGAGCACAATCTTGAAGCCCAATTTTTGGTCCAGCATAAGCAGGTAGATTTCCTACAGCAGATCGTTTGGACCTTAGCCTCCAACCTTCTGTAAAGACAGCAGTGGAACCAGTGGAGCAACCAATACCTAAAGTCGAGATACCGCAAACCCCAAAGAAGAAGAAAGTGACTACCTTCGACTTTGCCGACTTCAAGAAGGTCTGTAACACTTCTTTCTGTGGGACTAACGATCCAGTTGTGGCTCTAGATTTGCTATCTAAACTTGGAGAACACTTCAAACCCCTTGAAGTACCTAAAGACATGTAAGTTGCGTGTGTCCAACAATAACTCCGTTTGAACACTCACGACTAGTGGGACATGCATCAAAGATCTCTTCAACCAGATGGTGAAGACAAGATGATCACATGGCCATCCTTTCATGGAACGTTTGAAGAGGAGTTTATACCCCCACCCGTTCGTCGGCAAAAGAAGAATGAGTTTGTGTGCCTACAATAAGGAGACATGATGGTAAAGCAGTACGCAACCGAATTTAACCAACTCGCCAAGTTTATAAGTTCTTATCTACTAGATAAAGTAATTCATGCCAGAAGATTCAAAGGTGGCTGACGACCTATAATTCACGCACACATAGTCTCTTCTTAGTATCAAATGATGCAAGAAATTCCCAACAATACCCTCACCCTCGAATTATAATATTCTTCAGTTGCTTTCGGCACTGTGTATATTTCCAATCACAAGCTCCCTAGCAATGCGAGAGTACACAATACTCTGAAGCATCCAAATAATTGCGGTTACCAAAGAGGGAATCTAAGGCCACATTACAACTATTGTAACAAGATAAGGCACATTGCCAATAACTGTCGCCTAATATTTGGGTCGTGCTTCATTTGTGGTAATCCAAGCCATCTAGTTCAGAACTGTCCACACTTCTCTAATCACCATCCTTAACATCAAAATCCTTCTCCGGTGCCTTAAGCCAATCGATTCGCAATATAATAGGATCGTCATCCTGCTCAAGGCCCGGTATATGATATGACACAGAAAGAAGCCCTTACTTCGGACACCATCGTGTCAGGTATATTATTTTTCAATAACATACCTGCTCGCGTGCAATTTGATTTTGGTGCTACGTATAGTTGTATATCTACAGATTTTGTCGTGGAACAAAAGTTAGTGATTACATCATTTTATCTAGACCGTAGCGTTAATACTCTGTCGGGTTTAAAAATACTTGTTTATTCAGTATGTCAAGGCAGCCATATCTATATCGGAGGAAAAAATTGTCTTTTAATATGTTAGTCCTAGATATTCGGGATTACGATATCATTTTGGGGATCGATTGACTTGGCCCTTTGCATGACTACTATCAAATGTACATAAAAAAGGTAGGTTTCTATCTAACTAGGGTGGCCAAATTCTGCTATTCGAGTAGTCCAGCATCTGAAGCATCAAAGGTATTCATGGTAATTTCTGTGATATTAGCTCGACGGATGTTACACTTTGGCTACGAAGGATACATAGCATCTGTTCGAGACAACTTGTAGAATTATACAAACGTAGAGTCTTCTTTCGTTGTGGTAGAATACCCTAAAGTATTCCTGGATAAACTACCTGGCATGCTACCCGACCGAGATATTGAGTTCACTATCGACACATTCCCAAATATCTGACTTCCAAGGCTCCATACCGAATGGTCACTGTAGAACCGAAGGAGCTAAAGAATCAACTACAAGAGCTGCTCGACCGTGGATACATCCATTCGAGTGTGTCTCCATAGGGCACGCCTGTGCTATTGGTGATGAATATGGATAGGATAATATGGCTCTTTATAGACTACCGAGAGCTGAACAAAGTCACCATCTGGAACAAATACACCCGCCAAGGATCGATGACCTCTTCGACCAACTTCAAGGGGCATCAGTATTTTCAATGATCGATCTTCACTCTAGCTACCATCAGTTAAAGTTTAAGCTAGATGTTGTATCGAAGTCAGCGTTCTGCAACTATTACTCCCACTACGAGTTTTATTAATACCGTTTGTACTGATGAATGCTCCTGCTGCATTCATGGATCTTATTAATTGGGTATTTTGATCGTTTATCGACAAGTTTGTAGGGGTATTCATTGACAATAGCTTGGTGTACTCGAAGAGTATGGAAGAATACGTTGAGCATATATGGGTCTCGCTTCAAACCTTTTGAGATAATAAGTTGTATGCGAAGTTGAGCAAGTACGAATTCTGGTTGAAAAATATTTCTTTCCTCGGGCATATAATTTCTACGGAGGGCATATATGTTGATCAGAATAAATTCGAAGCCATTGTTTAGTGGAAGCGACCTTAGTCGTCCAACGACATTCAAAGCTTTATTTGTCTAGCTAGCTGCTATAGAAGATTCGACAAGAAATTTTTAAAAATTATATCACCTTTAACTCATCTTACTCGAAAGGGAGTAGTGTTCGTGTGGTGAGACGATTGTAAATCTTTATTCCAAGAATAAAAGTGGCACATATCGATTCTTACACTCTAGACGGGCCTGATAATTTTTAGATTTTTAGCGATGCATCAGGAAAGGGATTGAGATGTGTCCTTATGTAAAGGGACAAGGTGATACCTACGCATTGAGATAGTTAAAGACATATGAAAAGAACTATCCAATGCATAACCTAGAACTGGTAGCGATCTTATTCGCATTAAAGTTATGGAGACATTACCTCTATAGCATACAGTGCAAAATCTTTACCGACCATAAAAGCCTCAAGTATCTTTATACCTAAAAGGATTTGAATTTGCGGTAAAGGCATTTGCTTGAACTCCTTAGCGACTTTGACTTGTTGATTAGATATACACTGGGCAAAGGTAATACTATAGCTGATGTACCGAGTTGAGTGTTTACGGGTGCTTTAGCTATCGATAGCAGGCTATAAAAGGAATTGGAGAGTTTGGGTATCATAGTCTATGTCAAATATAAAGGGGCGCAGCTTGCTCAATTCTGTCTCGAGCCAAACCTGATAAGTAAAGTCAAATCTGGCTAGAAGGATGACCCATTCCTGATGAAGATACATGAGCAGATTTTGGCAGAGAAGGTAATATAATTCATGAAAGATGAGAGCCAAATGATGCCGGTAAAGAGAAGACTGTGCATCCCTAATAATTCTGAACTCAGAAAGGAAATCCTAACGGAAGCTCATTTTGCAGACTACGTAGCACACCCTGGAAGAACGAAGATATATCGAGACTTTCGCACTATCTTCTGGTGGCATGGCATAAAGAGGGACGTGTCACGCTTTATGTCGTAATGCATAAATTGTCAGAGGGTGACATAAGAACATCAAAAGCTGGGCGGGGATATGCCGAACCTTGTTATTCCAGAGTAAAAATGGGAGAATATTTGCATAGATTTCATTGTTGGCTTGCCAAAGATACAACGGGAGAACGACATAGTTTGGGTCATCGTTGATTGGTTAACAAAATTAGCGTACTTCATTGCCATTAAAGTTACTTTGAGCAACGATAGCCTCGCTCAGACCTACCTCAATAAGATATTTCGGCTGTATGGAGTGACAGTTTCTATTGTGTCAGATCTAGACGGATAATTCTTATCACTCTTCTAGGAGAGCCTTCAGTCAGCAATGTGGACCAAGTTGAAGTTTAGCTCAGCTACCGTCCTTAAGACGACGATAAAATAGAATAGGTGAATCAAGTATTCAAAGACATGTTGCATCTCTGTACGATAGATAAAAAATCAAGTTGGGAAGTCCACCTACCGTTGGCTAAATTTGCATACAACAATAGTTACCAATCCAACATCTAAATGGCTCAGTACGAGGTATTGTTTGGGCGAAAGTGTATTTTACTAATCTGTTTGGACAGAGTTAGGAAACGCCAGGTTCTCTGCCCAGAACTAGTTGAGAAAATAGTTCAGAAGATTCACTTGATCCATGACAGGTTAAAGGTGGCTCGGACTAGGGAAAAGAGCTACACCAACACATACAGCCGACCTCTTGAGTTCTTAGAAGTCGACCATGTATTTTTCAAAGTCTCATCTATGCGAGGTATTATGCACCAGTCAAAAAATACATGGGACCAGGCCACGTGGCAATGGCTAGCTAATACGACTCCGAAGGATTTCCTAATTTAATGGACCCGACGAAGCGTACTACGCTGTCCTAAAATACTATCAAGTCTAATATTCTAACATGTAGCTGGTAAATATCTAATCTCATCCACATAATATAAATAAGAAGTGGTAAATTAAAAATACTGGAAATAAGTGCGGAGTCTGAATGTCATAATACAATCCAAATAAGTCTGATTGAAACAAACCCACTACAATACTGAAATAAGAGTACGAAAGGACAGATAAGTGTATTAGGCTAAAAATTGACTAACTAGATAAAGATGCTCTAGCCCTAGGTAAAAGGACTACCAGTGATCAGGAAAAATTTGAAGGTAACACCTCAAGCTCCTCCTCGGTCGTGTACCTCATCTCTTGTCCGGGCCCGTACACACTCGGATAGTACGCCTCATCCAAATCTGGAAGAAAACTAGTTCCTCAGACAGATGTAACAAGATACAAAAATAGATGCCGAATATAAATACTGAATAAGTAAAGGGGGTGTACTAACCATCTAAGTGAATGCAATATGAGGACAACCCTGGTACGTATGGGTAGGTGAAGGCATAAATATGTAACATCTATATCATTCTATAGAAAGTGAAATCTGCGTGATATAATATCCATATCATTCCGTGGAATATAGAATCTGAATATTATCACGTCCATATCATTCCGTAGAACGTGGAATCTGAATAAAGAGGTTATCAGTCCCTGTTGCTCCAACGGATATTATGGGTACAAATGTGTATGTCCCATACGCCTACCAATTGTCCTTCCCGTCCAATGTAATTAGACAAGTCAAATACATGACATACATACTATGTAACTACATGCCAGGTCTCAAATAACTAGGCTAACCGGACTATGCACTAAAACCGTGATGCATGTCACACATACCGATAGCTAGTCGGGTATGCCAACTCATATTCCAATATTAGTTTGTCATCGTAATGAGTGTAAGAAGTGTCAGGGTCTTGGAAGATATCAAAATATCTTCACAATAGTAGGTGAGTCTACTAGTGACTAAGTCAATATACTATACATCGACACAATTATCGACTATACCCGAGTCATTCTCGGATGCACACAGTTATATATAATAATTGCAATAACATCTCATGCAACATTTAATAACTTGAATTAAACAGTAACAAGGCAAGGTATACTTGCCTGGTTCCTCAAGCTGCGAATGCCAAAATCCTGCTCTCGAATCGTTGCCCGAACAATCCAACAATCATATATATTTAATATAATATAATAACCATCAGACATTATTCTAGTATACGCACAAAAGTACAACTATACTGCACTTAGAAGTTAACGCAAGTAGGGGTTATAATCGGTCAACTAGGAGGGTAGAGTGTACAAGTATCTAAAATGTACAAGTGTTATGTCACTCTAAACGTACATTTCTCAAAAATTACAACCAAGGTCAACTAGGGTTCAACTAGGTGCTAAGTTATTTTCCAAAAAAGGTTTGATAGTGTTAACCCTCTAGGTTTGTACGTACAAGTACGTCAAATATCCTCAAATACTATACACAACAAGACAGTTAGCTACCATGCTACCAATATATTTTTACAACTATAAATATCGTGTAACACTAATCACGTATCCTTGCTAATAGGTTAGGGTGCACATACGATAAATTAGTCTAAGGACCTAGGTACTACACGAACCCAAGTGTCATACGAAATAACCTAGTCATGGACGTAGCTCATGCAATATTTAATAACTAAATACCATTCCAACCCAAATACATATACTTTAGAATTATACAACAAGGTGATAATAGGGTTAATACATTCATGGGTTCATGCAACCATAAAATAAAGAAGTAGGAGGAGGTAAATATACATAACTAGGGTTAGTTCTAAAAATGGAGGGGGTGCTCGACCTGTGGCTAATGGGTGGCCGATCTCCAGCGGGTGGGGGTGCTCCGGCGAACTAGGCTGCACAACAGCAGCAGCGACGGCAATTGCTTGCAGGGGGTGGTGGTTGGTTGTCGATAAGGTGATGGTGGTGGTGATGGCAATGGTGATGGCTGTGGTGGTGATGATGGCAGTGGTGATGGCTGTGGTTTTGATGATGGCTGTGGTGGTGATGATGGCGATGGTGATGGCTGTGGTAGTGATAACGGTAGTGGTGATGGCTGTGGTGGTGGTTGATGGTCGTGGGGATGATGGTGGTGGTGGTGATCGTGAGGAGGAGGAGAGAAAGAAGGAGGAGAAGAGGTTGGGTGAGCATGAGGTGGTCGATGATAGTGAGGCTGGTCGTTGATGGTGGTTGTGGAGGTCGGGTAAGCAGGATGCGGTCGTTGGCTTGTTTGCTCCGGCGGCTAGGGGATGAGGTCGAGTGGTGGTTGAATGGAGGAGAAGGTGGTGATAGTAGAGTGGTCATGGGGATGGTCGGAGGAAGAGAGAAAGTTGGTCGGAGGAGGAGAATGGAAGTTGCTATTGGTCGGGTGAAGGAGGAAAGAAAGAAGGAGGTTGTGGTTAGGGTTTCAATTTTAATGGAGGTGGTGGTGGCTGAAATTTTTGGAGAGAGAGAGAGTTAATAAAGAAGGGAGAGAAAAGGTGAGCATGGAGATTAGGGCCGGCTACATAGTTATTTCTAGGGATGGGGAAGGATCCTCATGAGGAAATGAGTGGTTGGGATGGGGTAAATTTTGAATGGAGGGTGGTGATTGAATGTAGGTGTAAAGTGGTATGTTGTACACACAAAAATGGGAGAAAAATAATGGTGATCGGTCAAAGTATGAATGAGGGTTTTTTCATTATTTTGCTCCAATGGGAGGTCGACACCTAGTTTTTTATTTACACAAAAGCCCCCAACAGTTTTGAAATTGCACAAATAAGGGAGAATTAAGATTGGATGAGGAAAATTACCATATTTAGCGTGTTGTAGTAGATTAAAATGGTGTATTGTATTTTGTATGAACCTTGAGGGTATGAGTGGGGGTTTAGGTTGGTGTTTGGTCTACTTTTGGGTTAGGTTAAGTCATTGCACCAATTTAATTAAAATTAATGTCATCGGTGTTCTTTAATTAATTGAAAGTGTATAGGATTAAAATTGGATGGGACACAAGTCTCATGGACGTAGTAGACTCAGAATAAATTATTTTCATAAATTGGGTTGACAAAATTGGTTAAGGTCGTGTCTCCAATTTTGATTAGAACGGACAAAGATATAAAGTTGGATTTACTTGAATTTAAAAATAGTTATTTGTAATGAATATTGTGCGACTAAAATGAAACACAAGAGAGGTTATTTATGAGTTACACAAAAATCAGAATGGAAGGTTGGCACGTCCAGGGCAAGTGTGTGAAGTTTTCTTGAAAGGAAAAGCTAGAGTAGCGCTCCAAATATCGAAACAACGGTAAGGTGCACCAAGTGATACAATTTTTTTACATTAATCTAAAATACTATGTTCTAATTCTAAATGGCTCCAAACTAACCGTAATCTCTCTATCTAAGCCAGGTAGACCGAAACTTGTCTAGGGAGTTTATAATCTACCCTCCTTGGAGTATTTTGTCCTTAAAATTAAAACAAACATATGGTAAAAACTATTGACTGAAATTAAATGCTACTACATACCTAGGCCTTCAAAGAGATGGGAGAAACGCTGCCGAATATCATCCTTTAGTTCCCAAGTCGACTCGCCTGGTGTATGATGTCTCTATGCGACACAAACTAGAGGGATAGTCTATCCTCGTAACACCTTCTCGCTTCTGTCCAGAATCTCTACAGGCTTCTCCTTATATGACAAACTTGGCCCGACTGTAATCTATGAGTGGTCAAGCACATGACTCAGATATAACATAAACCTCTTTAACTGAGATACATGGAAGATGTCATAAACTCCTAATAATGTCTATAGCAATGCTAATCTGTAAGTAACCTCTCTGATGCGCTCCAACACATCAAATGATCTGATGTATCCGGACTCAGCTTTCCTCTACCTCCAAACCTGATGGTCCCTCAAGTAGGCGAATTCTTAGAAACACATGATCTCCAACCTGGAACTCTAGGGGACATCGGTGCATGTTTGCCTAATGCTTTTGTCTGTCCTGTGCTGCTCGTAGGTGCCCTTAGATCTTTTTTATCTTCTCTACTATACAAAAAACTAACTCTGGTCCTAGAATCAGTCTCTCGTCCACATCACTCCAAAACACTTTGGAATGACACTTCAATGCCTCATAAAGAGCCATCTGAATGCTCGCTTGATAGCTATTATTATAGGAAAACTCAACCAAATATAAATGGTCCTCCTTTAATCCACTAAAATCAAGCATGCATGCCCTCAATATGTCCTCCAGTGTCTGAATGGTGTACCGGGACTGGCCATCCATCTGAGGGTTATACAATGTACTGAACTTCAGGCAGGTACCAAGACTCTCTTGCATGCTCCGCCAAAAGTAAGATGTGAACCTCATATCCCTGTCAGACACTATACTGAGTGTCACCCCATGCAGTCACACAATCTTCCCTATATATATTTCTACTAAGACCTCTATAGACTGTCCGACTCTAAAAGGTAAAAAGTGAGAAGACTTGGTGAGTCGATCAACAATCACGCATACCGTATTACGACCACTAAGACTCCTCGAAAAGCTCGTAACAAAGTTGTCACGCCCCAGTCCCAAAATGTAGGACTAGGAACACGTAAGCATGCCAGCCGCATGGATATGGCAACTCCAATATATGAAAACCATAACCCATACGTACGCTGTAATATAAATATAAACTCACATGTGGTATATATAATGTCACAAGTCACAGATATGCTAATCTCATCCACACAATAAGTCATAAAAAAGAAGTACTAAGCTAGAATAAGGAGTCTAAAATATCCAGAAAATAATAGTCGAGTGGAGACAAATCCACTACCAAAGACTATATCCAAAACTAAAATGAGAGAGGAGTATAAAATCTCCAATATAAAATAATATGAAGACAGAAGTGTGTCAGCTAAAGAATCCATCGCCAAATGATCAACGATACTCAGAAGGTCAGACCCCCTCGACAGAAAATAATGCGTCAGGTCCAGGCCCGTACTCCTACAAATACTCAAGAGTAGATACACCTGGCAGGGGACCAGGTCCTCAGAGGGACGTAACAAGATACACAAAACATATGCCAATTTGAATACAGTAAACATGCATATAATTTGAAAATAAATAAGTACGCTGTACAAGACCATTTATATGAATGGAAATGAGGACAACTTTTCGACGTATGGGCAAGGGTAGTCTACTCGATCTAAGTCTCACAACTCATGCACTCATCCATGAACATCATCAGCCGTCATACCTCGGGGGTAGCGACCCTCGGACTCCATCAATCGACATACCTCGGGGGTAGCGACCATCGGACACGACCCACCATAGTGCGTGCTAGTGACTACGGTGTTACCAGAGTGGTTAAAGCCCATACGCCTAATGATTGTCCTCTATGATACTAGGTGCCATGTGTGTGTCAACATATCTAATACATAGTAATTGACTGGAGAAAAAACTACACATGCAAGAACTATACAGAAATGAAATAAATAAACAGAAATATAAATAGCATGCAAAGTACTGTAAACAATTTGGCAAGGTATCTTGCCTGGCAAGAAGGCTGCAAAATATAGTGTCCCAATGTCAACACCAAGAGTCAGAAGCTACGGCCTCAGAATGAACGTCTCCGGATGCTAAAATAAACATCACCAACGTTCCCAGAATAAGCAAAATAGCTAAAAAGCACTTTCCTTTCGTCCAATTTGGACACATGGGCAAAACGATAATTTCAGGTAAAAGTGGGGTCCACATGTGGCCCACTTTGCACCGAAAAGCGTGCTAAGGGTAACAGTCTCTAAATGGGATAAACTATAGGTCAAACAACTCTAAATGTCAATAAGAACCCAACGGTATGTCTAAATATGGATTCTGATGGGCCGAACTCAATTTTGTCCAAAAAGTCAACTATGGGGCCCGCCAATTGGCAATTTGGTCAACCGTCTCAGAATTGCGTGAAAATTGGGTCACAAGACCAGCGCGTTACCACGAGTCTAGTGGCACAAGTTTTATCGTAATCTGACAAGTGTACACAAAATACGTACGAGTTCCACAAAAGTTGCGATACGGAGTGTGTCCGTGGATACGGCCTGATTTCGGCGCGCACACGCGTCCGAATCAGTCCCTACAAATTTTTACGTGTCCGGTTATGCTGCGTGTACTGTTCGGTACACTTGGTACATAGCGAGGCGGTCCCGTTTGGTGGGGCGTGCTTCGTTTTCCAACTTTTGGAAAACTGGAAAAAGTGGGTGCGCGCAGTTTTGTGACGAATATAATTATGTCCACAGCAACTAATAGCATAGGGTTATTTAACAGAAAATAAACTAGGTCAGGTATTCTAAAGGTATCAAAAAGAATCACCGAATTTGGACCTCTGTGGTGGGAGATACGAACTCGGCAATATGGGTGGTCATTCTGGAATTCTGCGATTCCAGAATTCTGTCTGCTCGCGCCGACTTGGGCACTATTTTTCACCTAGGGGTACACATTTTCCGAGGTTGGCTATAAAACAAATATGGAAGAGGGTTAAGGGGTGTTCATACCTATGAAGACGGAACAGCGTTTGGTTGAGCGAGTCGACGGGAAATCACTCCGGAGCGAAGGTGCCTCGAGTGAGATTCTGCAAGGTGCGAGGTCGGAGTCATCGGGATGGTTGGATGGCTTGGTGGGGCTTCTCTGGCTGCGGTGACGGCTCTAGATGGGAAGAGGAGGTATGGAGATTTAGGTTAGGGTTTTTGGAAAGATAATATATATATATATATATATATATATATATATATATATATTATAGGGAGAGAGAGGAATAGGAGCGGACGGTTCATAGCCGCTGAAGCTTTCGGCCAAGGGTCGGGTCCTTGGGCAATGCTAATTTGCTGCTTTGCTAAGTAGCAGTTAGTTCATTATACCAAGGGGCGGGTCTTTGTGCCACTAGGGGCTAAGGCTGAAGGGTTAGCAAAAATTTCTAAGGAGTGGAAATCTACAGATGATTTGTTATTGTTATTGTTATTATTATTATTATTATTATTATTATTATACTTATTATTAAATTCTTTTGCTTTCTTTCCTTTCCTTTATAAAATATATATATACATATATATATATATTTATATATACATATATATATATATATATACTCATAAGAAAATTTATAGGTTAGGGTAAACCACATCGTTAGGCTAGCAACTGCTCAAGGGGTCTCCTACATGGAATAAATTCCGAAAAAATTCCTGCTGGTCCCATAAATCATCTAAGTGTCCGAACACCTAAAATAAAAATTATTAAAAATCTATTTCTCCTATTTAGCACATAATTACCATAATTAAATTATTAATTAATAAAATAAAAAAAAATTAAAAAGAAAAGGGGTTTTACATTCTACCCAACTTACAAAAATTTCGTCCTCGAAATTGACACTAACCCATATTCATAATGATAACTATAACTATTATACTACATTGGTGTCTAGCAGGACTCTTAAACTCGTGGTCTGCCATTCTAACACTTTCTCATCTATTGTCCATACACTATTTTATCATCCTCTAACTTGTCTACACTACCCAACTTACAAGAATTCTACTAGTAGTCACATTCTTTGAAGCTATTGCCTAGGTTTGTAAGGCAATACATTTATTGGGTCAAGAATCTTGGGATACCTGTCTAGAATCTCATAACTATGACTTTTTCCATAACCGTCAAGTATCATAGTCTAATACTGCCACGCCACCTGGCCAGTATGGCTGTAAGTAATTCGACTACTCTACCATAATCGTCTGGCGGCAACTGTCGCTACCTTGCCAGCGATTTGTCATAGTCTTCAGTTCGTAACAAGTGCCTTCAACTCTTTCCTAGGCATAGTCTAAGTTTTAGGGAACACTTAAGGTCTTGACTAACTATTAGGGGTATGATCTAGCTCAAATGATCTAACAATTTCTACTAGGCTACATGGTGCTACTTAAGGGTTAAACTACTAAAGAATACAGATATTGCTATAGTGCATATATATTTGAAGAACTCATCCTTAGTTATCAAGCATTACTAACACATTTATGTTTAACTAACAAAATAGGGGTGAGGTTGATATCAAATAATTCATAATGGCACGAAAGATATGACTATGATAGGAAGAGTTACGCACGAGATAAGGAATGAATATAAAAGGAGGAGATGAGTCACCCAAGAGGGCGAGATAAGGATAGGGGAAGAATACTACTACTGCTACTCCCGTCATCCATTAGCATCGCGTGTATGCCATCTGGATAGAATAGAAATATATCCTCATAACTGCTAGACTATCATATATATAATTCTATATCTATTTGGGCATCTAAGAGCTTGTGTCACAATGGGGTTATGAGTATACAAAGACAGTTATAACTAAAAGGTCGTACCTGTATCTACGGCTTCCTGTGTCTGCTCTCCCATACTTGTCATAATGAGTGCTTGGCCTTGTCCTTGGTTATTCAACTGGGGTCTAGTCCCCTCCATTTGTGCAGACTGTAGAAGCAGTGGTGAGTCCCTTTGGTCTTCTATACTTGAGAGTGTATCCGGTGTTCCTGATTCTAATGCCATAGGTCTCTGGTTCTGTTTAGGTCATTCTCGGGCTTGATGGTGACTTGATCCACATATCATGCACAACCCCAATCGACGATGACAGTCTCTTAGAATATGACATGTCCATCCACAATAGTGACAAGTACGGAGCTCCTTGGTTGGATATGGTACAGCACTATCTGATTGCTGGCATGTCAAAGGGTGTCGAATGGGTCCTCCTTGCTGTATCCTTACTGGTCCTTGGTGACTTCTCTGTTGAATTCCGTTTCCCTTGCTGATGGCCTCCTGGATCCTGGCCTCTGTCAACAGCTCGGCATAAGAGATCCGGGAATGGGAGCTAGTGTTGTGCTGGAGCTCCTGAGTCAGCCCGCGGTGAAACCTCTTAGCCTTCTCTAAGTCATTAGGTATTAAGACTGTGCCATACTTACTGAGACGGCTAAATTTTGCGTCATACTCATCAACCGTCTTGTCCCCTTGCTCTAGATGGAGAAACTGATCATACAATGTGTCCCTTACAGTATCCGAGAAGTACTTCCTCTCAAAGCATTCCAAAAATTGTTCCCAAGTTTGACACATACCCAACTGGCGCTCCATTGATTCCCACCAGTGATGCGCGTTGCCTTCTAATTGAGTCCTCACACCTATCATCCATAGGTCAGAAGGTAATTGTGATGCCTCTAACAACTTCTTGGTATTGGCAATCCAGTTTGTGGTCTCCTCTGGACTCTCATTGCCATTATATGGCTTAGGGCCCATCTGCACAAAGTCCTTGACCGAACCAACCCGAGATTGTGGTATTGAAACTAGTGCCTGGGTTGGTTTAGGGGCTAGTGCAGCCATTCTCTCAAGCGCTGCCAGAAATTCTAGCCTTTCCTCTACTGTTTGCTGCCTCTGCTCGGCTGCCTGCTGCCTTTGTTCCTGTATTATCATCTGGAAGAATTGGAACAGCTGTATCTGGCCATCCTGCCGTGCTAGTGGAGCTGGAAATGTCCCATTAGGTATCGTGGAAGGAGTTGATGGAATTTGATTGTTAGTCAGTCCATCCGGTCTGGGAAAAAGTGGTGTCGTTGAGGTCACTCTTAGTGGTTGGTCGTCGTCCCTTGGAGACGTGTTGTCCCCGGTGGCGGCATGCCCGTCATTCAAATTTATCTCTCTGCAAGAGATGGACGAAGGATTAAGAAGAGTACATGAATCAAGCAGGATGCAAGGACTTAAGTAGGACATGTTGGAAGGAAGGTAAGTTATAGTCAAGTGTGGATGAGATCTAAAATTCTAATCCTAGGTGCAGGCCCGCTCGGTACAGTTACGTAACCGAAATGGCTAACTTGACCTGCATGGGCCACCACAAAAACATGTCACGCCCCAGTCCCAAAATGTAGGACTAGGAACACGTAAGCATACCAGCCGCATGGATATGACAACTCCAATATATGAAAACCATAACCCATACGTATGCTGTAATATGAATATAAACTCACATGTGGTATATATAATGTCACAAGTCACAGATATACTAATCTCATCCACACAACAAGTCATAGAAAAGAAGTACTAAGCTAGAATAAGGAGTATGAAATATCCAGAAAATAATAGTCGGGTGGAGACAAATCCACTACCAAAGACTATATCCAAAACTAAAATGAGAGAGGAGTATAAAATCTCCAATATAAAATAATATGAAGACAGAAGTGTGTCAGCTAAAGAATCCATCGCCAGATGATCAACGATGCTCAGAAGGTAAGACCTCCTCGACAGAAAATAATGCGTCAGGTCCAGGCCCGTACTCCTATAAATACTCAAGAGCAGATACACCTGGCAGGGGACCAGGTCCTCAGAGGGACGTAACAAGATACACAAAATACATGCCAATTTGAATACAGTAAACATGCATATAATTTGAAAATAAATAAGTACGCTGTACAAGACCATCTATATGAATGCAAATGAGGACAACTTTTTGACGTATGGGCAAGGGTAGTCTACTCGATATAAGCCTCACAACTCATGCACTCGTCCATGAACATCATTAGCCGTCATACCTCGGGGGTAGCGACCCTCGGACTCCATCAATCGACATACCTCGGGGGTAGCGACCATCGGACACGACCCACCATAGTGCGTGCTAGTGACTACGGTGTTACCAGAGTGGTTAAAGCCCATACGCCTAATGATTGTCCTCTATGATACTAGGTGCCATGTGTGTGTCAACATATCTAATACATAGTAATTGACTGGAGAAAAAACTACACATACAAGAACTATACAGAAATAAAATAAATAAACCGAAATATAAATAGCATGCAAAGTACTATAAACAATTTGGCAAGGTATCTTGCCTGGCAAGAAGGCTGCAAAATGTAGTGTCCCAATGTCAACACCAAGAGTCAGAAGCTACGGCCTCAGAATGAACGTCTCCGGATGCTGAAATAAACATCACCAACGTTCCCAGAATAAGCAAAATAGCTAAAAAGCACTTTCCTTTCGTCCAATTTGGACACATGGGCAAAACGGTAATTTCAGGTAAAAGTGGGATCCACATGTGGCCCACTTTGCACCGAAAAGCGTGCCAAGTGTAATAGTCTCTAAATGGGACAAACTATAGGTCAAACAACTCTAAATGTCAATACGAACCCAACGGTATGTCCAAATGTGGATTCCGATGGGCCGAACTCAATTTTGTCCAAAAAGTCAACTTTAGGGCCCGCCAATTGGCAATTTGGTCAACTGTCTCAGAATTACGTAAAAATTGGGTCACAGGACCAGCGCATTACCACGAATCCAGTGGCACAAGTTTCGTCCCATTCTGACAAGCGTACACAAAATACACGTAAGTTCCACAAAAGTTACGACACGGAGTGTGTCCGTGGATACGGCTTGATTCCGGCGCGCACACGCGTCCGAATCAGTCTCCATAAATTTTCACGTGTCTGGTTACGCTGCGTGTACTGTTTGGTATACTTGGTACACGGCGGGACGGTCCCGTTTGGCGGGGCGCGCTCCATTTTCCAACTTTTGGAAAACTGGAAAAAGTGGGTGCGTGCAGTTTTGTGACGAATATAATTATGTCCACAGCAACTAATAGCATATGGTTATTTAACAAAAAATAAACTAGGTCAGGTATTCTAAAGGTATCAAAAAGAATCACCAAATTCGAATCTCTGTGGTAGGAGATACGAACTCGACAATATGGGTGGTCATTCTGGAATTCTGCGATTCCAGAATTCTGTCTGCTCGTGCCGAATTGGGCGTTGTTTTTCACCTAGGGGTACACGTTTTTCGAGGTTCGCTATAAAACAAATATAGAAGAGGGTTAAGGGGTGTTCATACCGATGAAGACGGAACAGCGTTTGGTTGAGCGAGTCGACGGGAAATCACTCCGGAGCGAAGGTGCCTCGAGTGGGATTCTGCAAGATGCGAGGTCGGAGTCGTCGGGATGGTTGGATGGCTTGGTGGGGTTTCTCTGGCTGCGGTGACGGCTCTAGATGGGAAGAGGAGGTCTGGAGATTTAGGTTAGGATTTTTAGAAAGATAATATATATATATATATATATATATATATATATATATATATTATAGGGAGAAAGAGGAATAGGAGCCGACGGTTCATAGCCGCTGAAGCTTTCGGCCAAGGGTCGGGTCCTTGGGCAATTCTAATTTGCTGCTTTGCTAAGTAGCAGTTAGTTCATTATACCAAGGGGCGGGTCTTTGTGCCACTAAGGGCTAAGGCTGAAGGGTTAGCAAAAATTTCTAAGGAGTGGGAATCTACAGATGATTTGTTATTGTTATTATTATTATTATTATTATTATTATACTTATTATTAAATTCTTTTGCTTTCTTTTCTTTCCTTTATAAAATATATATATACATATATATATATATTTGTATATACATATATATATATATACTCATAAGAAAATTTATAGGTTAGGGTAATGCACATCGTTAGGCTAGCAACTGCTCAAGGGGTCTCCTACATGGAATAAATTCCGAAAAAATTTCTGCTGGTCCCATAAATCATCTAAGTGTCCGAACACCTAAAATAAAAATTATTAAAAATCTATTTCTCCTATTTAGAATATAATTACCATAATCAAATTATTAATTAATAAAAAGAAATTTTTTTTAAAAAAAAAAGGGGTTTTACAAAAGTCCATAGTGATGTGCTACCATTTTCACTCAGGTATCGGGAGTGGCTGAAGTAAACCTGCAGACCTCTGATGCTCAGTCTTTACCTGCTGATATACCAGGTACTTCACCATAAAATGGGCTATCTCCCTCTTTATTCCATGCCATCAATAGTACTACCTGAAGTCTCTGTACATCTTTGTGTCTTCTGGATGAATAAAGTATGTTGAGCTATATGCCTCCGACATCAGCTCCTGACGAAGTTCTTCATTCGAAACATAAAGACGATCTCCATATCTCAAAGTTTTGTCCTCATGTATGCGCAATCATGTCTGCATCCCGGCCTCTGTCGTCTATCGAAATCTCTGGAATCTTGTATCTGTTGGCAAGGCAGCCTTGATCCTCTCAACCAATATCGATTACACCTGAAGACTCAACAACTGGCCGTCTGCTCCGGGCATAACAACCTCTATACCCAACTTGTCCAGATCTCTCAATAAGTGTTGCTAGATAGTTAAAAAGAATGTCATAGGCCTCCTACTTAATGCGTCATATACCACGTTGGCCTTTTTTGAATGGTACTGTAGCTCAATCTCAAAGTCTGTCATCACCTCAAGCCAACGTCTTTGTCTCTGGTTCAGGTCTTTCTGAGTATAGACGTACTTCAGGCTTTTTTGATATATGAATATCTCTACCCACTCTCCGTATAGATAGTGCTTCCAAAGCTTCAGGGAAAAGATTATTACGGCAAGCTCCATGTCATAAGTGGGATAGTTCTTCTCATGGGTCCTCAGCTGTCTAGAGACATAGGCCACAACTTTCCTATGCTTTATCAAGACACAACCTAATCCTTTCCCATATGCATCACTGTAGATCACAAATCCTTGGGATCCAGATGGTATAGTCAAAATAGGTGCCATAGTCAGACGCTTCTTCAGTTCATCGAACGGTGTCTGACACTCCCCTATCAAAATAAACTCCTTTTTATTGTAGGTCAAGTGGGTCATCGGCTCTGTGATCCTCACAAAGTTCTCTATGAACCTCCGGTAATATCCTACAAGTGCTAGGAAACTCCTCACCTCCGAGACATTGGTAGGGCTCGACCACGTCTCTACTGACAAAATCTTTGCTGGATTTACTGAAATACCCTCTCCTGAGATAATGTGTCTGAGAAAAGAGATACAGTCCAGGAGAAACTCATACTTGCTCAACTTGGCATTGAGCCTCTCAAGCCTCATCATCTCCAACACTAACCTCAAGTGCTCCCTATGCTCCTCTTGGCTTTTTGAATATACCAAGATGTCATCGATGAAGACTACCATGAACTGGTGGAAGACTATGTTCATCATGTTCATAAATTCTGCAGGCTCATTCGTCAGTCCAAAAGGCATCACCAAGAACTCGTAGTGGCCATAACGAGTACTGAATACCGTCTTTGGAATATCTTCTCTCCGCACCTTTACCTGATGATACCTCAATCTTAAGTAGATCTTCGTGAACACCAATGCTTCTGTCAACTGGTCGAACAAATCATCAATCTACAACAGGGGTACTTATTCTTGATAGTCACAAAGCATTAAGGGCTCTATAATCAATGCACATATGGAATGTTCCATCCTTCTTTGGTATAAATAATACTGGTTCTCCCCAGGGTGATGCACTAGGACGGACAAATTCTTTCATCTGCAACTCCTCTAACTGTAGCTTCAGCTCATCCAGTTCTCTCTTCACCAACTGATACATATTTGAAGATACCGGCGCTGCTCTGGATACCAACTTAATACTGAACTCTACCTCTCTATCTGACGATAAGCCTGGCAACTCCTTCAAGAAAACACCCTCGAACTTTGTGACTATCGGTGGGGATGTCATCTCCATAGCCATGTAAACTCTATCTATCTGACCTACTCCCTGCTCGATGGTCACCCGTATATACTCGAACTCTTGGTGATCTGGCAGTCTAAAAATGATGCTACCTCTCCGGCAATCCAGTACATTGTACTAGCTCAACCAGTCCATACCTAGCACAACATCAAAGTTTGGCATCGATAATACAAAAAATCGGGTTCTTATCTCCCGACCACACACGGCTACTGACCACGTTCTAATAGTACTGATAACCAGTACGATGCCTCCTCCAGTAAGAATCTTCTAACTCTTAGGTAAGGGGGAACTAGCTACTCTATGTATAGCTACGAAACTACAAGATATAAAAAATAGTATAGCACCAGAATCAAATAATGCAATCGCAGGTAATGATGCAACTAAAATGGTACCTATGATAGCTTTACCTTCTGGTTTCTCCTCAATCACTGCTAGTGCAAAGGCCTGCCCGTGCCTCTGCCCTCCGGTCTGCTGTCTGGCTCAATCAAATTGTGCCTCCTGTAGGGCCAGAGGTGGTCCTCTCTAAAATCTACTGGGTGCAGGTGGACGTTGACCTCCTGTCTGGGTGGTATCCTCTGGATTGGTGCTACTGGCCTTTGTCCTATCTGCGGTGCTACAACCCTGTGCTGTGGGCAGTCTCGGGCTTGGTGCTGGTTTGCTCCATAAATCATATATGTCCCCAGCCTCTTTCGATAGTCCTTCTGAATATGCCCTCTCTTGCCACAGTAGTGGCAAGATAGAAGTTTTCTCTGTTGATCTGGTGTAGTCCTTGTCGGTGGCTGTACTCCAAAAAGATGGATTGGTCCTTCTGCTCTAGCATGCTGGGATGCCTCGATCCTCTGGCAATACCCTCCTGGATCCTAGCCTCTGTCAGAACCTCCTCGTAAGAGATCCTCTCCTGGGTGGTAGTGTACCTCTGTAGCTCGCAAGTCAGACCATGATAGAATTTTCTGGCCGTCTCCAGATTATTGGGTATCAGGGCGGTACCAAATCTACTAAGTCGACTGAGCTCCGTGTTATACCCATCAACGGTGATATTCCCTTGCTCCAGGTGCAGAAACTGAGAGTATAGTGCATTCTTGACCGTAGTCGAGAAGTACTTCACATTAAAGTACTCTAAAAACTGCTACTAGGTTTACTTGTTACCGACTCTGTGCTCTATAGAGTCCCACCAGTGATGGGTATTGCCTTTTAATTGGGCCCTCATTACGGTCATCCAAAGGTCCGGAGGCAGGTGAGAAGCCTCCAGCAGTATCTCCGTATTAGCAACCCAATCGAAAATCTCTTCTGCAGTTTTGCTGCCCAAAAAGGTATTCGAACCCATCTGACGAAACCCTCGAATAGTACTAGTTGGCTGAACAGATACAGGTGTGGGTGCTGGGGTAGGTGTCCTTTGTAGAACTGCTATCAAGCCCTATCTCATAGTCTCAGCTTGATGCCACTGTGCCTATATCATAGCTTGGAAAAACTAAAATATTTACGGTTTTCCCTCTGGATGTGACATATGAGGTGGAAAGGGTGGAGTTGGTGGCAATGGGACCTCTGGATGTGCCGTAGGTGTCTCCTGAGATGTCGGCCTATAGGACAGCGGCATCGGCATGGCCCTCGAAGTCTGGCCCTCGAGGTATTGCATAGGGACAGTATATGAGGTCTGGCCCTCATGCTGCTACATCAGATTGGCTTGAGAAGTGTGGCGCCAGTGTATCAATGGGGCCTGTGGTATCATCGGGACCTGTGGTGGTGGCTGCTCTTCAGGTGGTCCCTGGGATGTATACTCCCTTTGAGCAGTGGCGGATGGCACAATGGTACCGTATGCCTTGCGTCTGCTATGCAAGTTCGTCTCTCTGCAAGAGATAGAACTATATTAGAAGAGTACAAAAATAAATAAATAAGATACAGATATTCAATTAATTAAATACGAAGGAGGTTCAACGATGGTAGTCAAGGTGGATGAGATCTAATAATTTTTATCCTATTGTAGGCTCGTTGGCCATGATACCATACCACAAGCGATAATCATAGACCTGCATGGGCCACCACTAAAACTATTTCACACCCCAATTTAAGAATACACGGGACTAGGCCACGTGGCAATGGCCAGCTAATACGACTCTGAAGGATTTCCTAATTTAATGGCCCTGACGAACCGTACTACGCTGTCCTAAAATACTATCAAGTCTAATATGCTAACATGTAGCAGGTAAATATCTAATTCATCTACAGAATATAAATAAAAAGTGATGAAATAAATACTGGAAAAATAAATGCGGAGTTTGAATGTCATAATATATTCCAAATAAGTCTGATGGGAACAAACCTACTATAATATTGAAATAAGAGTACGGAAGGACAGATAAGAGTACTAGGTTAGAACATCGACTAACTAGATAAAGATGCTCCAGCCCTAGGTGAAAGGCCTACCAGTGATCAGGGAAACTCTGAAGGTAACACCTCAGGCTCCTCCTCGATCGCATACCTCGTCTTCTTTCCGGGCCCGTACACGGTCGGATAGTATGCCTCGTCCAAATCTAGAAGAAAATTGTGTCCTCAAAGGGATGTAATAAGATACAAAAACACATATTGAATATAAATATTGAATAAGTAAAGGGGGTGTACTAACCATCTAAGTAAATATAATATGAGGACAACCTTGGTACGTATGGGTAGGTGGGTATAAATATGTAACATCCATAATATTACATAAAACGTAGAATCTACATAGTATAAGGTCTATATCATTCCTTAGAACATGGAATCTGCATGATATAACATTCATATCATTTCGTAGAACATAAAATCTGAATAGTATAATATCCATATCGTTTTGTAGAATATAGAATCTGAATAAAGAGGTCATCTGTCCCTGTAGCTCCGATGGATACTACAGGTACAAAATGTGCATCCCATACGCCTACTAGCTGTCCTCCCTGCCCAATATAAATATACAAGTCAAATACACTACGTGCATACTACGTAACTACATGCCAGGTCTCAAATAACTAGGCTAACCTGACTACGCACTAAAATCGTGATGCATGTCACACGCACCGATAGCTAGTCGGGTATGCCAACTCGTATCCCAACATGAGTTTGTCATCGTTATGAGTGTAAGAAGTGTTAGGGTCTTAGAAGTTATCAGAATATCTTCACAGTAGTAGGTGAGTCTGCTAGTGACTAAGTCAATACACTACACATCGACGCAATCGTCAACTACACCTGAGTTATTCTCGGACTCGCACAGTTATATATAATAATTACAACAACATCTCATACAATATTTAATAACTTGAATTAAATAGTAAATAAGGCAAGGTATACTTGCCTGGATCCTCAAGCTGTGAATGCCAAAATTTTGCTCCCGAAGCCTCGCCCGAACGATCTAATGATCCTATATATTTAATATAATATAATAACCATCAGTCATTATTCTAGTATATGCATAAAAATATAACTATACTGCACTTAGAAGCTAATGCAAGTAGGGGTTATAATCAGTCAACTAGGAGGGTCGAGTGTGCAAGTGTCTAAATATATAAGTGTCATGTCCCTCTAAACGTACATTTCTCAAATATTATAACCAAGGTCAACTAGGGTTCAAGTAGGTGCTAAGTTATTTTCTAACATAAGTTTGATAGTATTAACCCTATAGGTTTGCACATACAAGTAAGTCAAATATCCTCAAATACTGTACATAACAAGACAGTTAGCTACCATGCTACCAATATATTTTTATAAATCAGAATATCGTGTAACACTAATCACGTGTCCTAGCTAATAGGTTAGGGTGCAAATACGATAAATTAGTCTAAGGACCTAGGTACTACACAAATATAAGTGTTATACGAAATACCCTAGTAATGGACGTAGCTCATGTAATATTTAATAACTAAATACCATTCCAACCAATATACATATATTCTAAAATTATAGAATAAGTTGATAATAGGGTTAATACATTTATGGGTTATGCAACCATAAAATGAAGGAGGAGGAGGTGAATATACATACCTAGGGTTAGTTCTAAAAAGGGAGGGGGTGCTCGGCCTGCGGCTCGTGGGTAGCCGGTCTCCGGCGGGTGGGGGTATTTCCGCGGGCTATGCTTCACAGCAGCAGCAGCAACAACATCGGCTTATAGGGGGTGGTGGTCGGTGGTCGATGAGGTGATGGTGGTGGTGATAGCGGTGGTGGTGATAATGGCGGTGGTGATGGCTGTGGTGGTGATGATGGCTCTGGTGGTGTTGATGGTTGTGGTGGTGATGATGGCGCTGGTGATGGCTGTGGTGGTGATAATGGCAGTGGTGATAGTTTTGGTGGTGGTTGATGGTCATAGGGATGATGGTGGTGTTGGTGATCGTGAGAAGGAGGAGAGAAAGAAGAAGGAGAGAAGGTCGGGTGAGCATGAGGTGGTCTAAGATGGTGAGGCTGGTGGTTGATGGTGGTTGTGGAGGTCGGGTAAGTAAGAGGCGGTCGTTGGGTTGGTTGCTCCGATGGCTAGGGGATGAGGTCGAATAGAGGTTGAATGGAGAAGGAGGTAGTGATAGTGGGTTGGTCATGGGTGATGGTCAAAGGAGGAGAGGAAGTTGGTCAGAGGAGGAGAAGGGAAGTTGTTGCTGGTCGGGTGAAGGAGGAGAGGAAGAAGGAGGTTGTGGTTAGGGTTTCGATTTTAATGGAGGTGGTAGTAGCTAAAATTTTTAGAGAGAGAGAGAGAGAGAGTTAATAAAAGGGGGAGAGAGAAGGTGAGCATGGGGATTAGGGTCACCTACATTACTATTTCTAGGGATGAGGAAAGGATCCTCATGAGGAAATGAGTGGTTGGGATGGGATAAATTTTGAATGGTGGGTGGTAATTGAATGTAGGTGTAAACTGGTGTGTTGTATACACAAAAATAGGGAGAAAAATAATGGTGATTGGTCAAAGTATGAAGGAGGATTTCTTTATTGTTTTTCTCTAATGGGAGGTGGACACCTAGTTGCTTATTTGCATAAAGGCCCCCAACAATTTAAAAATTGCACAAACAAGGGAGAATTAGGATTGGATGAGCAAAATTACTATGTTTGGTGTGTTGTAGTGGATTAAAATGGTATGTAGTATTTTGTATGAATCTTGAGGGTATGAGTGGGGATTTTGGTTGGTGTTGGGTCTAGTTTTGGGTTAGGTTGAGTCATTGCATCAATTTAATTAAAATTAGTATCAATGGTGTTCTTTAATTAAATAAAAGTGCATATGATTAAAATTAGGTGGGACATAAGTGTCATAGACGTAGTAGACTCAGAATAGATTATTATCATAAATTGGGTTACACAAAATGGGTCGAGATTATGTCTCCAATTTCGATTGGAACAGACAAAGTTACAAAGTTAGATTTACTTGGATTTTAAAATAAATATTTGTAATGAATATTGTGTGACTAAAATAAAGCACAAGAGAGTTATTTATAATTTATATAAAGGTTAGAATGGAAGGCTGGCACATCTAGGGCAAGTGTATAAAATTTGTTTGAAAGCAAAAGCTAGAGTAACTCTCCAAATAACGAAATAACGGTAAGGTGCACTAAGTGATACAAAATTTGTACATTAATCTAAAACACTATATTCTAATTCTAAATGGCTCCAAACTAACCCTAGTCTCTTTATCTAAGCCAGGTAGACCTAAATTTGGTCGAGGCAGTTTACACGAGGAGTCAAGAGACTCGGTGCAAAGGGAAAGCTAAGTCCGAGATTTGTTGGCCCGTTCGAGATAATCAAGGGAGTCGCCCAGTTGCCTATCAGATTGCCCTGCCACCGTCATTATCAAAGGTGTATGATATCTTCCTTATTTCATAGCTTAGGATATACGTGTATAATCTGAGTCATGTGGTATATTTTGGTCAATTAGACTTGAAGGCAAACTTGTCATATATCGAACAACCTGTACAGATCCTGGCTCAAAAGGAGAAACTACTTTAGAGTAGTTCAGTTCCTCTTGTTCGCGTGCTTTGGAGAAATTATTCGGTCAAGGAGTCAACTTGGAAACTTGAATCTGAGATAAAAAAAGTTTCTTATTTCCTTAGTTGTAGGTTCTATTCCTAAGTATCAAGGAAGAAACTTTCTATTATTTGGTTAGGATGTAGTCCCTTGTTCCCCCTATTCGAGGAGAGCGGCTAAGAAATACTTTCGGTATCATTCGATCAGGATAGATTGAATCAAGATTATTTTCTCGTTATGGATTGGCTTCTTAGGATTTGATTTCCATATTCAGTGGACTATGTCGCAAGGACAGACTTAGCGGCAGAGTCAAGAGGAACCTCTCTGCTATAAGTTTTCTTTCCTTGTTTTTCTTGCCATATTTTTGCTTTCGAGTTGATTTTTGAGCTTACATTTTCTTGAACAGTTTCAATGATTGCATTATTTTTGTTTGTTGAGCTTCTCTTTTATTTTTAATCTTGGAGAATGAGAAGAAGAGGTATTGATCATAAATTTATGGCAATACAGGTAATCGTGTCGGCGTCGCACGAGCGGAGTCTTGAAGAACCTCTTTCCTTCAGTACCTCTACCAACTTGTGAGTGGCCACACTTTAGATTAGTTGATCCTTCTTCCAAGTCTTCACACCTAATAATCTTGCATTTTTATATTGTTCCGATCAATGATACCATAATAACTAAACGATATCAAGATAAAAATAGAATAGACTTGGAATACTTTATGCTTGTCAAATATATTTGTAAATGGTTATACCGTTGCATGCTAGTTTCATTTAAAATGTGCTATTATTGTGTTTTAATTTTAGTTAGAACATATTTTTCTTTTATTATGCTATGCTTAGAATGCACTTTACCATGTGATCACTTGAACAGGGAAACTATGCCATCTGATCATGCCATGTTGCTTGTTTCGTGATTCTTGTTGTCTTGAACTGCTCATTTAAAAACTTAGTTTATGGCACCGCTTGGTCATGGACAACTTGTGCACAAAGTTTCATGGTTCCTGCGAATGATAAATATCATGATAGTAGCATGCTTCCGACGGGTTGGCATGTAACGGCCCATGTTCTTTGCGTTGCTCACCATTTTTGCCCCAAGACTATAACTTGTGCACTATGATGCTGTGCCAGTGACCCCTTTATTTATATAAAACTGTTCAAGCTAATAATTGTAACACCCTGGCCCCGAGGGCCTTCCGACCACCATTTTTCCCACGACGGGACTGGACGTGAATCACCCTGCCTCGGTGTACCGAACGCGAATCACTGTACCTCGGCGCTTCCGACGGGGCACGTATGGCCGTTTGAAACCAGGACGTAATGCCGTACGAGCCTCGGGTTGCGTCCGCATAAGGCAACATTATTTAAGTCTTGGCTATCTTTGCATCAATCGAGTAAGCAGTGGAGGAACATTGTTGCAATACAATATATTTGCTAACTGAGTATTCGGGGCAAATCGAGGGACATGGTTTATCTTAGCAAAGGCATCGTTCCATAAATCATCCCCCTTTATACGAAAGTAGCTCGAGGCAATCGAAATACAATTTTTGGGTCTTGAGGATGGGGCACGCCTATCGCTCCCTCGAACGATCTAGTACCTGCAAACAAGTAAACTGTTGGTGGGTCAGCACTTTTATAACTACTGGTAAGTCTAAAATAACAGAATAGAAGCAAACATTCACTAAAACCAACACTAAGTTATCATGTTATAAAATATTACATTATTAGTGATCTTTCTAGTTTTATCTATGTTCATTTTATGCAGTTTGATAGCAGAGTCATATTACTTTGTTTATGAAAACATCATTTAAAACAGTGTTTCATATTCGATATAAGTAAGACAAATCGATTTTTCTATTTTAGGGTGTGCGCAGCGTGTCTTGTGAGCTATACTTAAAGACTCTAGGGACAAATGCACATCTAGATACAAATGCATACCTAGGGGCGATCGTCTATCCAGGCCAACATAATGAACTATCTTATATGCAGTACGGTCCCCGAGTAACTCAGGATCGGCAGCAGTTGATCCAGCTAACCAATAACTCATTTATCTGATGCTATTGGCAGCCATGACACATAGTTGCTTTCTACTCTCTATGTAGCAGCCGTGGAGGATGGTTGCTTTCCACTAATAGCCATTGTCCGACCGATGCAAATGCATGAAACACTATCAAATAAACTTTAGGATACAGATGAGACGAACTATTCATACCATATATTTTTGTTGTAGGGCAAGCCACCTTATCTTTGATCACATTCAAGCACACGATATGGTTCTTTCAGAGCACAGGCGATAGTGGAACATGTTCATACAAACACATACTCTTAGACAAGCATTTCAGGATTCTTGGTTAAGCAGACATATTTATTTCAATTACATGTTAGGTGATTTTTCTTATTAGCATTTAAGGTAGGTTATATCATTCTTTTTAAACAAACAAGCATCCAAAATACTCAGATTCATTATTAAGGCGTGCAAGAATCAGAGAACGAAGTTCTGCCCACTCACCTTGATATATAGTGCCGATGCGGAGCAGGGTACTACAATAATGTCACCTTAGAAGGGAAGAACATGGTAAATTTTGTGCATGTGGATCACGTCGACAACAAGTAAAAGTCACCGAGCGGTGGCACATTTATTTCAGTTATCCTATATCTATTAAATTTTTGTAACTTGAAGTAAAGCAAGGTAGAAAGACTACATAATATCTTGCATGCTTCACATAAATAACGTGTCGATTGGTAACTTGGGTTAGCTCACCCTCACCAGTACATTTTGATATACTGACCCTAGTTGCAATAGGTTCTCTGTGCCAAGGTGACCCCACGAGAAGATAAGACGACTTCCTATCCACTCCCCCCTACGGACGCGTCCTGTTCGTGCCCTTTTGATGCGTGTTTAGGACTACAGAGCTTGTGCACAAACCTTATACAACTTTGTGGCATGGTGATAGCTTTTGCCAAAAGTTCCATTCTGCTTTTGAGTTGTTACTAAGGGATGTAATGTATGGAACGTCTATCTTATTTTGCGTCCACCTTATTAGCCTGTGCGACACCCCTTTACATTTTGAGTCAAGAGTTTGTAACAAATATGTTCATTATCAATAAAAAAACTTTTCCTTGTCTAATTTTTGCTATTCAATTTGCGTACTTTGTTGCATATATTTCTATATATATATCATTATGCCTAGGCCTTATGCGAGAGCGTCTTACGCTTGTACCACATCATGCCCAGGGGACGATTATCGATTTTGTGAAATTGAGGTATGACAGAAGGTGCCACAGGTTGGTCTATTCTGGAATGCCGAGGATGGAGGCCAAGGAGGAAGCAGTGGTTGTGATCTTGATTCTGCCCACTTTATTTCAAATACTTTGCCGTCAGCGCTTGGGACCAAGTCGCAATAGGACATACAAATGACATAATGATATATGTCAACTTGGCATTCAAAAAGCTCTGAAAGGCCGACATCTTTGAATATTTTTTGATGGTCGAGAAATTTTTGAAAGGCTAATGGTTTTTTGGAGCAGATAAGGTAGTTGTTGAAGAAAGTGAACAAGTCACGAGAGTTTTAGGCAGATTTGAAAATGGTAGGATTGTAGCCTTGGATGATTTTGGTTGGAATGAATAGGTTAGCGGATGGAGGACGGGAGAAGTATTAGAAGGAGACATTATGGCAAGTGTGCTTCCCTGACATGGTGGAGAGGTATAAGGATTTAGGTGAAAGAGATAGAAGGAGGGAGGAGGCAGCAAAAATCTTAAGGAAAAAAAGAGGGAGAGGAACGGTTAGGGGTTGTAGCCAAAATTTTGGGTAGGTAGCAGCCGAATGGGAAAGTGCGAGAGAAATGGTTGGAGTGAGGAACGAAGGAAGAAAGAGAGAGAGAGGTTTATAATAAATAGGGTATTATGGTTTAATGGTCATTAATGAGGGTAGGTGGGGTCAGGTAGTTAATATGAGTACACAATAGAAGATTTGAGAGGATTATAGTAAAAAAGCTGGCAGATTTTTGGGGATTCGTGTTAATCACGAATGATAGGAAGATCTACCAAAATATCACAAAATATCGTCGAATTTTTTGAACTAGAGAAAATCTAGAATTAGAAAAGAAAAATAGATTTCAAAATATCATAACATTATCTAGAATGAGATGATAAGGAGACCAACTTCATGACAAATAAAAGAGAAGCGATTCTCAACAAGAGTTTTGGGGAAGATGTCAGCTATTGATGCTCAGTGTCGATAAACTCACAGTAAATATCAGCCTTTTATTGGTGGTCACATAAGAAACGGTATCTAATATTTATATATTTAGTGCATAAGTAACAAATAGAATTTTTAGTGAGGTTCCTAGACCTAGTGTTGTCACATTTAATAGTAAAAGCATGAGAAAAGATAACATAATCTATAAGTGTTTGTGTCATCCAAAAAATTATACACAAAAATAACTGGCAGTAATGTATTTGGCTTCGGTTGTTGAAAGGGCAACCAAATTTTACTCTTGTCTAAACCAAGAGACCAAGGATTTCCAAGAAAATGGCATATATCGCTAGTATCACAACCCACACCCGGATATTCGGGCACGAGTACGTGGGTATGTCCAGTCTACGCCACAACATTAATGGTAGAATGTTGTCTTGGTTAACACTATATAACTAATAATCTCACACAGTAATATCCAACTCCATAAGGAGGGCAATAAAATATAACAATAACATACTCAATCACAAATCTAAAAATAATAAGGCACGATATGATATAAAGAGATGGAAATCCAAAATCACAAGTTCTAAACAGTCTAGACAACAAATAATAAGTCTAAAATCTAAATATAGCATCAAGTAATGAAATGGTTTTTGGAGACAAATCCAGTATCAAAATACTAGAAAAGAACTAAGATAACTAAGTAACTCCGGTTAGACCTCCCAATATTCACTCCAAGCTACTCCTGAGCTATATGGTCCAACTCAACTGCTATACCCTCCTGGGGTCCATAATAGCTGGTCCTTCAAGAAATCTCCTAAAAATATTATCTAGTCAGGATAGAATGAGTACAACATAATAACAGTTCTAGTACATGATAAAAACTATAAAATAGTAGTAGTAACATAATACATGATAAGAAAATAAAATCATGATACTGAAAATAGACTTAACTAGATAAATGTAGAAGCATGGAAGTAATTAGAGTGACATATAAGTATGGCAGTAAAGATAGTCAAATATGTGAAATCAATAAGCATATCAATGTATGAATACAGCTAGCAAGTTTATAGTGAAACCAGTAAGACTGCACCTAACTAAGTGTGTTGAAATACCACGTTCGACATATAAACGTCTAGGGGTAATTTACGATATTTTGAACGTAAAATGTGCGAGTGCTATAATTCTAGATTGGATCTAAGAGAGTGGTTCCAGATTTTGGGAATGTTTATATGTCTACTAAGGTATTTTTTAGTTATACTAGTACTAATGGATCCAGTTTTCGACACGTAGATCAAATATAAGACCAGCTAGATAATGTAAGTGATGCCAGTAAGGGTCCTGATATAAGTGATGCCAGTAAGAGGGTCCTAATGAGCTAGTATAGTATGAAATAGTGTGACCAAAGATGAATCCATATAATATTACTACTTGTAACCATCATGTCAAGAATCAAGTAAATCAATATCATGAATCATAGTAAATATCGCATAAAGAAAACTATCAGACAATGTATAGCATGTGGGCCTGAGCAAAGAACATAAGTCAGTGTCTGAACTTGAGTTTAAGACCTAATTAGGAATTTACAGTGTCAATAAGAGAAAAGGATAACAATCTTAACTATTTAATTTTAGGTTTCTAGTTCAATTATAGGTTAATAGGGTAAAACTTGGTAATCACTTTTTTGGGGATTCTGATACCTATTTGGTTGGTCTAATAGTTATATTAGCTATTATCAAGTTATCTCTATGTACCCTGGTAATATCTTATAGGTATGGTTATCTAGGTACCAAATTATATATATATATATATTTATATATATATATATATATATATATATATATATATAATACCTTAACTATTTACCTACAATATCTTAACCCATATCCTACTACCTTGACCCATATTCTAGTATCACATTGACACATATGTATCTCGATACTACTCAAGTATCTTTTTCTAACACTTGACACTAAATAATATACCCTCATCCTATACTCAAACTCACATGCACACTACATAAAACTTTCTAATATACCACATATAACACATGATATTTACTATATTTGAAACTTATTCTTCACTAAGATTCATTTCACTGATTCATTAGTGTGCAAACAACTACCATTGGGCACCCCAGAGTTCCATATATCTTTAGAGATAGATGTAAGCACACAATGACTTACCATATCTGATATACCCATTACACATTCCAAATGCTCTCTAACTAAAATTCACCCAGACTACTATAGTAATAGAGTCCTATACACCGAGAAATATAGTCCAATCCCAGGTAACAAACACACCTTGATACCCATTCATAGTTTTCTAAAGCAACACATGATACCCTTGTACAAGGACACTTTCATAGATATACATGATACTCCCTACCTATATTATACATTTTGTTGTTGTTGCAGAATGCAACACTGCTGCACACACCCATACCAAAAGTGCAATACCGTCCTTGTGCAAGGATTGCTATACAAGGAACTGCATAGACTCTATATTCTCATACCCGAGCCACACTGCATTGCCTACAGTTCCCTACTGCTGCTAATGCAGTAGAACCGAGCTATAGTGCCTGTAGTTATTGCCTCAACTTCCTACATATGCTACTGCAAATGCACCTCTCTATATATACATACTGAAAGATGAAAGAACTACATCCTGCCATCCTCTATAGTTTATTTCTACAAATATCCTACAAAATTATGTGCACTCATATATTACTCATGCATGACTCTTCATCCTTAAATACCTAACCGACACTAAACTATAATGTCCCACGACTGTACGGTGCATTACGCTGAGTCAAATTAAATAAGACAATAGCATGTTACATTTTAATTTGTTGGATTTGGGAACAAATATTAAATTGTGTTGGTTTCATGTGCAGATCGTAAATAGAGTTCGATGGAATCAGATGTTCGTTCAGAGCAGTAATGGGATAACATAATTGGAGTGATAATGTCGTATTCCTTAGTCTGGTTGGTCGGGTGATTTGGAGAGCACGGCCTGCTCGCACGGTCATACCAATTAAGTAAATTATACTTTGCATCGGACCACGGGTTCAAGGGATCGGCCGTATCGACAAGGCAAGGTACTTAACGGAATCAGACTTGGTGAGTGGGCTCTGTCCCTTCTCCTCCACTCTTTCATGCCGAATAATATAGAACACACCTAATGGCTTGAACCCTTAGACTAAAACTTGGAAATCACTACACTATGGCGTGCATAGACTGTGCATTGTTTGGTTGTATATGATTTGTGGCTTGAGTTGGTTATGCATTGGGCAGTTGGAGCATGAGTAGGCAGTTGGAGCTTGAGTAGATTATTTTGGTTGGAACATCGAGGCACTTCGGATGGACGAGCGAGCGTGCATCCTTGTACGAGTATCAATTAGGTATTTGTTATGTAAAGCGTGCAGTTATGGATCAAAACTGGATAATTGCATCGGTAAGAAAATTGTACCACTGTTGGGGCATTGTGCCAGAGAACTTTTTGAGCGAAGGGTGTTGCACTAATTGGAGCATTGTGTCAAAGCGACATAGTGCCTATAGGGATAACTTGATATGGTGTCTTGGGATATAAGTTGGAGAATGGTTATGGATAGTTGGTTGGATTAAGGCAATGATCGTTTGGTGGGGCAAGAATGCTCGATTCTCTCGTCATACCTACTCGGTCACGGACAACCTGTTGCACATAGGGTTTGGTTTTCTCAAACGGGATAGGCTCTGGGGTACTGGGACCGTTCGGCCATAGAGAAGAAAATGGTAACGTGCCTTGGGCATTGTGCCGGCAGTTCGATACGACCAGGTGGGCTAGCTACTCAGTCTGGATCGGGTAGAACTGCAGTTGATCAGTCCTTTATGGCTTGGCCAGTGACTTCATATAGATAAGTGTTGGTTTGCTTTGCTTTGGTTTGGTTTCTGCTTTTCGTATAGGTGGCGGACACCTTGCCTCGATAAGAGTGTGCATATCGATGATTGGATTAATAAGGCTTGCATTGAGGATGGATATTGAGGCTTGAATTATGGTTTAATAGGTTCACGCATTGCTTGGGTTAGAGTAGGACGGTTTGCATGTAAGTTTCCTTTTGAGTTGGATATATCTGCTTGTATATTGACTTGAGTTAAATGCTTGCATGTTTAACCTATTTTATAGTTTTTCTTAATATATCATACCTCTGCCATAAAAAGAATCTAGGATTCAAGTAGAAAGATTATCATATAATTGTTTGTATTTATTATTCTACTTAATATCGATTTAGACGAGTGGGTTACCCCGCTCACCAGTACGGCTGTGTATTGACCCACATTTATGGGCATTATTTTAGGTACGCAGGTGTAGTGGCGCTACATAGATATATGAAACATAATGTATGAACGATAAGTACCTTTGTGGGCAAGAGAAAGAACAAGAGTGTGACTATATCCTTTGTGACATTTTATTTGGACCCTATCGAGTGGTTCGCTGCGTATACTCTAATGTGTGCTTGGTACATAATACATGACTTTCACTGCATCTTAGTCAATTCGATGATAACTTTGATGTTTAACAATATCGCCTTGTGCGAGCGCAACTCCAGGCTCGTACGATATCATGTTTCGATGAGAACGATAGTCCTACAGGAGTACTGCAACGTGGTGATTCACATTCAGCGGGGTCGATTAAGCTTGCGGGAGATTGGGGCATGACATATTAGTATTAGAGCGCCCGATTTATTTCTTTAGACTTTGTCATTTGGTTCATCATAAACTCTAAATATCTTTTGCATGTCGTTTAGCTCTTGGCTCTACTCGATGCCGCATTGGATGTTTCATGCAATAAGTCTACATATTTACTGGTTGTGGGTGCATGTTGTTTTTTGTTGAGTTACTTTCGTTGGTTTTTGGTAGATCGCTTAGCATCGCTGGGCATTGTTGCATTTGTGCAACAAGTTGAGAGGTGTGTCATTGCTTTGGTTTGGCTTGTCATTCAGGAGATTATGGTTGCATTAGTAGAGCAGTTGATTCGCAGACGAGATTGGTTTTGTGGTATGTTGTGAGTAGAAGCATCAGATAAGAATAGATTATTGTACGAGTTATTCATGTAGCAAATATGTTGGATAGAGTTTGATTTTTGGCTGGGTATATGATATAGAGTATTGACTGAGCAGGTTTGAGTTGGCTTGGGGATATCAGGATTGTATTGCACGAGTTGCTCGTACAATAAATATGAGGAACAGTTGGGTATCGATTTGGATTACTTGGAAGAGATCGTTGCACGGGCTCGTGTAGGGAAGTAACAGACGGTTTAAGAAATAGTTAAAAGTATTGAGAATGGAACATGGCACAAATTGTATAGTGAGATTAATAAAAGACTTAGATAGTTCATGCATTGGTTGAGTTTAGTGTCAGACTTGAGTTAGGGATGGCAGGATCACGCATAAGGGATGGTTCGAACGGATCTTGGATCAGTGCAAAGAAGGGTGATGTGAAGAGTGACTTGATTCGGAGTGGTATATGGTATATCACATAGTTAAGTAGCATTAGAATATTTTGGATGGACATCAATAGAATTTTTGGAATGGATGCGGGTAACATAAATATAAGTTGGTTGGTGCACATTGGCTGAGTTAGAAAATAGAATATGTAGCAAGCGAATATTGAGTTGCGATAACATGATTACCCCGGAATAGTAGGTTTGGAATAGACGTTCGTCGACGCAAAGTAAGCACTAGAATGACTCTATTTTCAAGTGGTATATGGTGCAATAAAATTTAACTCAGGTATTATTTAATATATTAGACTTGAGACATCAAGAATGGATTTGTGCAATGGAAGTATCGTTGGACTTGAGTGATGGACGAGAATAGAAATAAGCAATAGAAAGAGTATTTGGAATTTGAAGGATTGATGCGGACCAAGTATTAGAAACAAGTGGATATCGATCAGATGGAAAGTTGAATATCAGAGTTTGCTTGCATGATTTGGAAGTTCGGTGGAGCATTCATTGATACAAAGAGAGAGTTGAGCATGAGGAATGAACAGTTGGGATACGCTTGAGCGAGCGATGGATGAATCGAAGGATAGCGAGCATGGACTATAAATTTTGGTAACACATTCGAGCTATTGGGTGAGTAATGAAACATGATCTGGTTTGGAGGGAAATACGATAGATTCGTATGGACTTGAAGGATTTTGGTTATTGGCGCTTAATAAGTTTGACGCATGGTTTAGCAAAAGTAAAATTTGAAGAAATAGTAAAACAATGGTGGATGGATTCTTTAGAAGATATAAATAGATATGAGGCAAGTCTAGTTGATGTTAAGTCAGGTTGGAAGTTAACACTTGCAGTACTGAGATGGATTGAGGCAACAAGTAAAGGCAATATAGATTTAAGATTTATGTTGGAACCGTGTACGAGTCATTGAGATTGTGTGGACCAATCGAAATATAGAGAAAATTAAGACGGGCTAGGGAATAAAATAAGAGCAAGGATTGTGGTGGATGGACTTTTGAAGATAGCTAAACGAAAGAGCAACGTTGGAGCAAAATTATGTACTGTTTGAGCAAGTTGGACGTCACTGTAAAATATGGCATACAGATAAGAATTGGAGCAAGTCTTTGGTTTCAGAAATCGTTGCAAGTAGTAGTACGATAAGACAAACATGGCATTTCAAAAAATTTGATGGATTTAGGACAAAACGGTAGAATGATTAAAGATGGTTTCAACGAGCGCAATTCTCGATTTATGGCTTGGATAGATAGTAAGACTCTAGGTGGTTAAATGACGTTTGGTTGATAGATTCGTCAGAGATTGTGCATAAAGTGCTCAGATTTGAAAGTTTCTTCGGATGGCATGGTTGGATTATGGCTCAGATTTGCAGAGGAGTATAGCATTGTTCGTAGTAACTGTCTATCGTAATGACTTACAATTATTGAGCGCAGCTTCGGGAAAACTGACCCTAGCGACTCGACCTCCAAATCAGATATGTATCTTGTAGACCCATAGAACGACCCTTACAATAGCTCATTTGGGAATGCGTTGAGGGTGGATGTGAGTAGTGTGTGTTAGAGATTGGCCTAAGTGACTGAGTGTTGGATTTGAGAGATCCTTGGGATAGCCTTCAGCCGAAGATGTAGCCGGAAGATCGAAGTGATGGTGAAAATAGCCTAAGTCAACTGATGAGATTCAAAGTCACTATTTTTTCAAGATGGCATCGCCTCTGACTTATCGTGCCCTAGAAGGGAAAATCATTCATATGAATTGATGACTGTAAAACTAGCTTTTAAAGTTAAAGCAACGGCTCGTTCAGATCAAATTCTTGTAATACTGGAAGGGACAGATGTGCCTCAGATCTATAAGATGCATCAAAATTTAGTCTCGGATGTGTGCTCATATAGAAGACGAAGGTAAGATCCTGTGCTTCAAGGCAGTGAAAGCTACATGAAGAACTATTTTATGCACAACCTAGAAATTATGGCGAGTGTGTCCACGTTAAAATTGTGATGACACTATCCCCTATGGAATGGCGACAAAATCTTCGTAGATCACATGAACATCAATATAGATGTTCACCCAGTGAGATATTGAGATTGATGAAGAGGTGTTGGGCTGAGCTGATCGAAGAGCATAGTTTGGTATTTGGGTAAGTTGCCTAGCTGGAGTAGTATCAGTTGTGATGATCGTTCGGAGCAAGAGATGATAGTTGGAGATAGTTCATACAGAATATGGTACGATTGGAGTCATGCTAGAGTTTGGTTAGTTGAGTTTAGATGGTGCTAGTGTGGATTCAGAAATAGTTAGATGGATTAAGTTGGAACATAAACTGATTTTAGTCATGTGGAAAGATTATCAATGGAAAATTATCGTATTTGAGAATAGTACTTGTGCGAATGAGTTATGGAATGAACGTCAGAATTGGTTCAATTAGAGTAAAGCGAATGAATGCCTCAGACATAAAGATACCCTTGTAACTTGTCCAAATTTGCTATCGCTAAGCTTGACTGAATTGCATGTATTTCAGGGACGCCTTAAATATGTGTATAATCCAAAACTAAGCGATATGAGGAATTCGTATTGAGCTGCAAGAAGGATGTGGGAATATGGAATTTGTGTGAGCGTTAAACACAAAGTGAGATGCTGAGTCTCGATCAAAAGGATGTGAGTTGCGTGGAGCAGAGTTATGAATTAGGCAAGCTACATGCGATGAGGAATAAAAATTGGTTTGGTTTGAGGACGAACCTAATTCTAAGTGGTATATTATGTAATATCCCACAACCGCACAATGTATTATGCTGAGTCAGATTGAATGAGGCAATAGCTGGTTATATTTTAATTTGTTGGATTTGGGAACAAGTATTGATTTGAGTTGGTTTAATGTGCAGATCGCAAACAGAATTTGATGGAATCAGATATTCGTTCAGAGCAGTACTAGGATAACAGGATTGGAGTAATAATGTCATCTTCCTTAGTCCGATCGGTCGGATGATTTGGTGAGCACGGCCTACTCGTACGGTCATACCAATTGAGTAAATCCTGCTTTGCATCGGACCACGGGTTCAAGGGATCGGCTGCATTGGCAAGGCAGGGTGCTTAACGAAATCAGACTTGGTGAGTAGGCTTTGTCCCTTCTTCTCTACTCCTTCATGCCTAATAATATGGAACACACGTAATAGCTTAAACACTTGGACTAGAACTTGAAAATCACTACACTGTGGCATACATAGAGTGTGCGTTATTTGGTTAGATATGATTTATGGCTTGAGTTGGTTTTGTGTTGGGCAGTTGGAGCTTGAGTAGGCAGTTGGAGCTTGAGTGGATCATCTTAGTTGGAATATCGAGGCACTTCGGGTGGGCGAACGAGTGTGCATCCGTGCACGAGTATCAGTTGGGCATTTTGTTATGCAAAGCGTGTAGTTGTGGTTCAAAATTGGATAACTGCATCGGTGAGGGCATTGTGCCACTGTTGGGGCATTGTACCACAGAGGTTTCTGAGTAAAGGGTGTTGCACCAATTGGAGCATTGTGTCAAAGTGGCATAGTGCATATGGGGATAACTTGAGATGGTGCGTTGGGATATAAGTTGGAGAATGGTTATGGAATAGTTGGTTGGATTAAGGCGAGGATCGTTTGGTGGGATGAGAATGCTCGATTCTCTCGTCATACCTACTTGGTGTTTACATCAGTTACGGACAACCTATTGTACACAGGATTTGATTTCCTTAAATAAAATAGGCTCTGGGGCACTGGGACCATTCGACCATAGAGAAGACAATGGTAATGTGCCTTGGGCGCGGTGCCAGCAGTTAGATACGACCAGGCGGGCTGGCTACCTAGTCTAGATTAGGTAGAACTGCAGTTGATCGATTCTTTATGGCTTGGCCAGTGACTTCATATAGATAAGAGTTGGTTTGCTTTGCTTTGGTTTAGTTTGTGCTTTTCGTGTAGGCGGCGGCCACCTTGCCTCGGTAAGAGTGTGCATATTGATGATTGGATTAATAAGGATTGGATTAAGGATAGATATTGAGGCTTGGATTATGGTTCGATAGGTTCACGAGTAGATTGGGTTTGAGTAGGACGATTTGCATGCTAGTTTTTTTTTGAGTTGGATATATCTGCTTGTATATAGACTTAAGTTGAATGCTTGCTTGTTTAACCTGCTTTACAGTTTTTTTTAATATGTCATACCTCTGCCATGAAATGAATCTAGGATTCAAGTAGAAAGATTACCATATAACTGTTTGCATTTACTATTCTACTTAGTATCGGTTTAGACGTGTGGGTTACCCCACTCACCAGTATGGCTGTATACTGACCCACGTTGGTGGGCATTATTTGAGGTACGCAGGTGCAGTGGCGCTACTTGGATATACGGGACATAATATATGAACGGTAAGTATCTTTGTGGGCAAGAGAAAGAGCAAGAGTGTGGCATTCTCCTTTATGACATTATACTTTGTGGCATTTCATTTTGACCATATCGAGAACTTTGCTACGTATACTCAGATGTATGCTAGGTACACAACACTTGACTTTTGCTGCAACTTGGTCGTTTCGATGATAACTTTGATGTTTGACAACATCGCCTTGTGCGAGCATAACTCCAGGCTCGTACTGTATCACGTCCCGATGAGAACGATTGTCCTACGGGAGCGCTGTAACATAGTGATTCACGTTCAGCGGAGACGATTGAGCTTGCGAGAGATTGGGGCGTGACAAGAACCCCTAGGAACACGCTCAGAAATACTAGGATACAGTAGTTATGATACACTATAGATATTGACACTATAAAAAAATTATTTTTTGGGACAATTTTTTTGCAACAAAATATATTTATTGCAAAAGATAATTAATTGCAACAAAATTTAACTATTTGTTATAAAAGCAACATTCCTAATTTTTATGCAACAAAAACTAAATTGTTTAAAATATTTCATCGCAAAACCTTTCGCACTCTTTGTTCCCACTCATAAAAAAATGGTGGTAAAAGTATTCGCAACAAATAATATTTTATACAACAAAGCTAAATCGTGACAAATGTTATTAGATTTTTGTAACTAATTTTACTGTTGCAACATGTTAATATTGCTGTTGCAGTTTTTTTTGTTTACCAAATAGAATCCCTAAAATTCTGGTTTAGAATAAGAGAATTCCCTACATGTAAACCTCACAAATTGAAAGTTTCATCAACTAAGTCCTTAAAATATGTTTAAATCCCTTCATCCCCGAAAAATCTCTAACATGCAAATTTTTTCCCACCAAAAATTTTGTTTTCCCTCAAAATTTCCCTTCTTCTCTCAATGAAAAACTTCTCTCCCCTCTACTCTCTACAAAAACTTTCTCCCTCTTCCCCTCTCTATAAACCTCTTTCCCTATCCACTCCACTCTTTTTTTCTCGCCCTTACTCTGCGGCGTTGTTAACAGCTGGCACGACGAGGCGATAGAACGACACGATATGGTACGGGTGGAGGCTGGATGGTGCTGCTCCTGCGACGAGGTTAACAGCAGGCATCACCGTGCAGTTAACGGCAGGACGACACTGCATGTCAAGAGTGAAGGCTGGGTGGCGCAACAAGACTGAAGGTAGGACAACGTGGTTTATAGTAGGTCAATGCGGTTTTTGGTGGCTCAACGATGTAGTTCTTCATACTTCCCAAAAATTTATTTTTATACTGATTTTGTATTTTTTTCATAAGCAAGTATAACTACTTCCAAATTTAGAAAAACATATTAGAATTTGGAGGATGAGTTTGTTTCTCAACTAACCTTCATCATAGCCATCACCCATACTAGGAGCCCTTCAGAGTTAATACCGATATCGGTGTGGTATGGATGCTACCTAACCTTATGCCATGTTCTCCTTCTAGAGAATGGCTCATGCTTTTCATCTTAGCATTGTCCAACTATGTCATAATCCATAATCATATTAGCAAACAATAGAATATTCGACAACACTCAAACAATTAAGCTAAATTACAAGAACTTAGGTTTGGTTTTGGTCCACAAATGCTTTGCAACAACTAGGCAGGCATCAATAATTTGTTTTATTGCAACTAACATCCATGCCTCACACTTAGTTTTGAGTTGTACTAGGGATTAGATTTAAAGCTAAATTTCCATTTGCTAATGCAAATTGCTTATTACAACTAATGATGTAATAAAAAAAGGCAACACGGGGATAATAAGTGCATAACTAGAGGTACCTAGGAATCTCATCACTCAAGATCGGAAACTATAATACTACCAACTCAAATTCTTTCCATTTAGTCCTTTAAATACTTTAAAGAGCATCAACTGGCAAGATTGGGTACAAAAATAGCAGAATATATATGTGGTGATGTGCTCTAGATTCTTAGATATGCTCAAGATTGTGTACTAGGAGGTTAACAAAGTTAGCAGCACCAGTTGTGCAAAACTGTGTGTTGTGAGAGCTTTTTTGTAGTCTTGTTCCCCCTGGACTTGATAAGATGTAGGATTTAAAAAACTGAAACCACATAGTTTAGCCCCATGTTTGGAATCCTTGGATATTTGCTGTAGAGAGCTAGTTGGCGAGATTTAGCCCATCTGAATCAGTATTAAAGAAACTATGGTTTGCCTATTGTAAATGAATCTGACATAATAGTCGAGTAATAGATTAGTAAAAATTTACTCGAGGTGGTATGTAGGAGGATTCTAAGTGAACTGTTTGATTCGGAGCCAATGTATATTCTTTGCCATTAATGTAAGTTTGGGAAACTTTTATTTAACAACAAACAAAAAGTATAAAGAAATCCTAGAAATAAAATCTAAGTAAAATATTTTTAATCTGGGGATTGTGATAATGAAGATCGCATACTACACGACTCATTTACTCCGTTGATGGTCTGACGGGAGAATGATGATGCTCTCTTCTCTTTTCTCCTTCGTGAGATTGTGTGCACGTATAAAGCTCTTGCCCCTAGTATGGGGTATGCTACCCTGCTATTTATAGCCTTTATGCTGACAGGCTATATGTGCCGTATATACCTCTATTTGGTGGCCGTATAAGACTCCTTCAACAGAATACAGTTACAATTATAGCCGCATACCATGGGAGTGCTACCATGTGGCCTCAGTTGGAATATGTTATTGATAATATCTCAGAGTTATTTTTAACTCCATTGTGTGCATGACTTGGTCAGCTATACACATAGTCAACACTAATTGTGTAAAGATCCTTTCGGTTGTAACTAAAAGATTGATCTTGCAAGCTGAGAGCCGCTGGCCGTCGTGGACGCATAGAGTCATGTTGACATACGTGCTCTCGCTTGGCCTGGGTCTGATGGATACTTTGGCCACATGATGATAAGGCCGTATAGACTAGAGGCCGCATACGAGTAACCATGTGGTATTGTACGTCTTACAGGGTCATTAATGCTTTAATATGACTTTCTAACTTTTTGTGTACCGCAGCCTTCATGGTGCCACAGTCTTCATGGTTTTGAAGCATTTCAGTGCAATTACAGCCTTGGCCGACAAGTCATAATTGACATGATAAGGATCCTACGTAGCTTTCTACTCCATGGTTGTACGGCCCGCATGGGTACTTTACTTGCTAGACGAGCCCCTCGGTTGTATGTGCTTTCTATAGCTCTTATGCAGCCTGCTTTCACTTTGAGGGTGCATGGTCTCTATACGACCTAGATGGCTTTTAGATTTTCCATGCTTGTACAAGAACGCTTTAAAGTTTTCAAAATGACAAGTTTGGAATACTTTGAACAAGAAGCATGATCGAGTACTTTTGGGCCACATTGCCGCATAGAGGCGTTACCGCATAGACGCTTCTCCCAGGCTGTTAGATCTTTATTAAATAAAGATATTTGGCTCGATATTTGAGTGGATCTCTTTTGGATTCTGCATTGTCTCTTGGTAGAGAATCTGAGGCAACAGTTCATAGGAGATGAGGCAATTTCAACAACCGCAGCGTCATCGTCATCTCGCAGATCAAGTCGGATCAGGATTTGAAACGACCGTCATTATTATCCCGAGCTGCATATTCCCAAATATATATGGGGATAGAGAAGAGCGAAAATCTTTTTACGAAAATACTAAAGTCCTTTCTTCTTTCTTCTCACTTCTTTCTTACATTCATGGATCCCCCTAAAGCTTCCTCCTCCGCTACAGCTGCCAAAATGGCCCCTAAGAGAAAGGGCAAAGGCAAAGGAAAGGGTCGTGCCTTCGTGAAGGACCCTCCTTAATTTTTTGCTGACGTTTAGGCATCGATTATGGGTAGGTATTTTGGGAAAGATGAAGTCGGGTTCGGAACACAGAGACACATATACACAGTTGGACTCTTGTATATGTCTATGCCCTAACTTCTTACGGCCGCATGGGTAGCCCAGCTGCATGAAAAACCCGGCCGCATGAAAAACCCTACCGTATAGGTGACCCGGCCGCATGGGTGACTCCGTCGCATGAGAAATTATGTCGCATGGGTAAACCGGCCGCATGAGCAACTCTTCCGCGTGGGTAGCCCGGTCGCATGAGTAACTCTGCCGCATGGGTAACCCAGTCCCAAGAATATCTCACTTAAAACATTACTGAGTACTCTTAATAGTTCTGATCATGTTCTCTTGTTATTTTGTAGTGACTTTACCTACCATACCCTCTGGCGAACTAGTTCTCGGGCATAACCTGCTTTCCTTGAACATGAACTTCGTGGACTTGGTTGCGGCTATTAAGACTCAGATTGACCAAGATCTTCCTCCTGAGCGACAAAAAAGGATTGCTGAATGGACTACTTTCTTTTTGTTAAGCCAAATAAAACTCGGGGGAGATCCTGCTGAAAATGATCGATGCTTCTTTAAGAAGTCGTATTTCTTATTCGGTGCGTACTGGAGGCTTCCAGTCTGAGATGGTGACAACCATAAAAAAACTTTTCTTTTACCTTTCGTAGGATGGAGATATATTTTCCTTACTTTGAACATCATCTGCCTTTGTCGGACGTGAAGTTGATGATAGGTCCATGGCAGATAGGCTCGAACTTGACCCTTAAGCAAAAGGGGGCCCTTATTGGCAACGTTCGCTGTGGGGTCGAAAAACATAAAGATAAGTTTTACAGTACGAATAAGTCACCCTCGTACCCCTTGCTTGGACTGAAGCCCGACCTCGTTGGAAGTGAACTGGTGCCGAACCATAGTATATATGCGACGGATACTTTTCTTCATCAGGTTGCCAAAAATGGGTCTTACCCATAGAATAGTTGCGGGCTCTCAGCTAGGAAATTACAGCCCCTCCTGGTGTTGCCTGACCTTGTGGATCCTGAAGATGTATGAGCATAAGCTCAAGTCTATCGACTTATTTTTTGCTATAAGGAGTACATGTTATGGTATAGAGATGAACTGGCCCCTTTTTGTCATTCTGATAAAGTTATAAAACTACCGTACGGGGACTTTCTTTACCCTTGGAGGTGAGATAGGCCTGGCCTTGCTTGAGTTGCATTATGTCTCGAAACTTCCTTGGGGGGAAGTAACTTACGAAGAGTACACCCCGCATAATGAAAAACTCAGAGAATTAGAGGCAGAGAATCATAAGATCCTGGAAGTGTACCAAAAATTATTATGCAATCACAGCATTTATCAGCAATTATTGAAGAAGAAGAAGAAGACTTCCGAGGGATCTTCTTCTCGTATCATGACTTGAACTCTCTATCTCTTTTTATAACCATAGGACTAGAGTTCATATCCGGACGCTACGATCCGAATAGGAACTGGCTGATTTAATTCATGGATAAAAGGATCTTGTTGTTGAGGATAAGGAAGTTGAGGGTTCCTCAGAGGAAACAGATGAACCCCTTGACGAGCTTGGTGACCTCGAAGAGGAGCTCAGATATTTCCAAATGGACACCCACAAGTTGTTTGCCAAGGCTTTGCTGGTGGGATACTTGATACTTTGGTTGCGCAACTATGTACGACTGGAACCCGAGCTTAATTTTAACTCCTAGCGAATAACGTCGTGCCAAGAATATAGTACACAACGATGAGGTAATATTGCACGGGTAATGCTCCACCATCAGTCATCGACCCTGAGAGGAGGTTTCTCGATGGCACCATGCTGATGCCTCCTGAAGTAAGAGCGCATAGGATGCCCAAGAAAGGTAAAGGAGTTGCCAGACATTTGATCATGGAGCTGGACCCGCCAACCGGTGAAAAGGAAACAATATCCCCTTCCGATGATCAGCCGACTGCAAAATACAAGTTGAAAGTTGAGACTCAACATGCTCGCTACTCGAAGAAGGCGAGAACTGAGGTGGCCCTAGAGGCAGGATTTATGACAAAATTGAATCCCCTTACGAAGGGGACCATAAGCAAAGAGGTAGGACCCCTTGTACTGGTAGTTTCTGAAGTAGACCCTAATTTAAATTATATGACGGTATCCGCAAGACCTCTTTATTTTATTTCTATGTCACCCTTTGTGACACTTTCTTCTCAGATTTGTCAGGAATTATGCAGACATCGTCAGAGAGGGATCATCCCCGACGAGCAGCTCCTCGGTGGTTTCTTACGCCGAAGAAGGGAAGAAAACAACTTCCCCCGAGACTGACATAGGTGCCAAGAAACTGACGCCTGAGGCTTCAGGCGCGGCTTTGGCGGATCCTTATACTCCTCTGGAGAACATCTCTGTGGATGACCTAGATTCCATGGGGAAGGCTATGACGATGCTGGACGAGCCACAACCTGTACCACTTCTCTATGGTATGTTATTTTGCAATATCACGAGAGATGAGAATTTTTTGCTTAATGTAAACCCCCTGATATTTTAAAGATTTAAAATTTCCGTATTATGTATTTAATAGAGAATTTTTATTAATTTTAGTTAAATAGATAATAATTATTATTTAAAGATGGCTATTTATGTGTATTTAATTAAATACACATATTACCCATAAAATATAATTATTAGGTGTACAACTATTATTAAGTATTGTAGAACTTTTCTATAAATTATTTGGATTTCAAACATATTTTTATGGCTATATATATATATATATATATATATATGTGTGTGTGTGTATGTGTGTATGGTTATATTAATTATATTAATCTTTAATCTAAACCCGATAACCCACTTACACCCAAACCTGACCCGAGACCCGAATCAAACCCGAAACCCTAACTCTAACTCAACCCGAACTTCCCGGCACTCGACCTTGTAAATTTTTGCCGTTGTAGTAACCTTCCTCTTCCCCGATCGTTCCTATTCTTCTTCTAAAGCCAACCGCAGACTTCTTTGTTTCCTATTCTAAACCCCTTCACCCTATATAACATCGCCAATTGTAGAGACCAGACCGCCATTATCAGCCGACCACCACCTGTACTCCGACGAATCCCCGGCTCTGATCGTAGCCTCTCTGCGCGGCCATGACAAAATGCGTATAAACGCGTGTACGGGTGTCAAATGGTAGCAGCAGCATTCAGCCGATGATGACCTCCCCGGGGAGCCCGTCGATCACCACCGACGTCACCGTCAACTGTCGACCGTGAGAGCACAAATGGCGCGGGAACAACAGTAGCCGCAACGTGGCCCAAACCCCCACTTTGCACCTAGTTTTCTCCTCCCTCGCTCCATGGTTTTCCAAACCAATTTTGCAGGTAAACTCACAACCTATACACCCTCAACTCCTTTCAAATAGTTTTTATTAAATCGTTCTATGTTGATCACAAATCGCGATCCAAAATCAAGAAAAAACTTGATTTCAAGATCATTAGAAACTGTCACATTACCCCATTTTTCAAAGACGTTTTCTTTCAAACCAATGAATAAAAATACAAATTTATTTTTCCTAATTAAAGACAACATAACCAAGATTTAATCTCTTTGATTAGTTTATTTTAATTAATTGTATATTGTAATGTATTTGCTGTTGAAATCTGTCAAAACTTAGTTTCTTAAATCCAAATTTTCTCGAAAGGGGTACGTTCCGCTAAACGAGGCAACTTTATTGTGTGCAAATTATACCGAAAGGTGCGTATCGTTAACGCAAAAGTATGAGATTTTGCGGAAATTAATTTGGATATGCGTGCACACCGGAATCAATGTGTATGTATCAAAAAGCCCTGTATCGGCCTATTCTGACACTCGTTATAATTTCGTGTGTGCTTGTTATTTTGCAATAAAAATTATGCCAACAAATTCGTAGCATTACACTCGTCCTATGACCCAGGTTTGGTTCTATTCTGAGAACGTTGACGAAATACCATTTTGTGGGCCCTACAGTTCCATTTGATAGACAATTTTGTGACCGGGTCATCAAAATCCAGTTCTGAATATTCTGTTGGGTTTATATCATCATTCTAGACTTGTAGATACTAAGTTTAATAAATTTGGAGAGCTTTGTCTCTGGCATATTTTTTGGTGTGAAGTGGGCCACATGTGGACCCCGCTTTGACCAGAAACTGTCAATTCTTCCCCTGTGTCCAAATTGGACTTATAGATAGTTAATCCTAGCTATTTCAAGTATTCTGAGAGCAATAATAATATTTATTTTAGCATCCAGAGGCATACTTGGAGATTCTATTTATATCGGAGTAACTGATGGAGCTCAGAACCAAGGCTAGTGTACCTTGCCAAACTTGCAGTAGTTCATTTGATATTATTTTCTTGAGTTATTTCTATGATATACCTATTCAACCTAGGATTGTGAGGCGGTGCTTAGCGTCCGAACAAGATTAGGGTGTCGACGCCGTATACGGAGTCGTGTAACGTCACTTAGAGAGATGATACCAAGATCCTATATATTTTTACGTGCTCGCTTTGCCAAGTAAGTCATACCATAGGACACTTGATACTATTTATGTGACAGAATATTTTTTGATTTATTCATGATAATTTTGTATAGGCTTCCAGGATTCGTGACATAAGATTTGCATATGCATAGATATCATTATGAGTCACTGTACTAGCTAGAGGTCATGATCTTGCGGGTTATAGATATGAGATATTCTGGATATGAGACGTGAGGTTATATTGGGTGGAGAGAGATATACCATACTACAGGCTGATTATTTATATATATACTTATATTACTGGAGAGTGCCTTACTCTCTGACTAGAGCTTTGGCACATGTACTAGCCCTATAAGATAATACTTGCCGCTATGGGCTCCCCGACACAGAGCCTGTAGTAGTTTTCGCCTGAGTATGAGTGATGCTCTTATTTGCATAGGAAATAGACAGTTATTGTAGTTTATACTTGAGTATATGGCATTATACTATTTTATTTTGTCATGCTATTTCTTGTACCTTGTTATGTCCCTCTGGGGACCTGGTACCTTGCCAGTTTTGCTGCATAGACCGTTGTGGAGCCTGTCTGGAGTTGCAGATGTGTGTTGCTTTGTCTTGCGGGCGTTGGAGCCAGGTACTTATATCATTTCTACAAGAGTTATGGTTATTTATTCATATTGTTTATTTCTCTGCTGATGTAGTCGAGTTTTATAGACTCATATTCCTTTCTCGAGTATATTCGAGCTTATGTGTTACTGGGTGGCCGACTTTAGCACATGTAGTTTATTCTTGATACTTTATTCTTTATGTGGATTGAGACATAGATATTTTTCAGTATTCTTAGATAGTTACTCTTAATACAGCTTATACGTATATAAGTCGGACCATAGTCTGATCGAATGCATAGCTGGCATATTACGTATTCGTAGTCCCTTGGGGTATTACAATTAAGCTCTCAATCCTCTGGTGAAATTAATTACTGGTTGTTCTAGCTCTGTATAATCTACCCCTTCTTTGAGAACGAAAAACCTGGTTGCCGAGGAGGGCATTGAAGAAGAACGAGGTAGTGGGCTCATTCGGTAGAGGCTAATGTATCTTCCTAGCTCTTCTAGGGATGGAGATCACCTTGTGGGGCTTGCTAGGATCCCTCTGATGTAGTATTTTTTCCCTATTATTGTTGTTGGGAACCTTGCTATTACGGCGTTATTGGATGCTGGGGTTGCTAGTCATCCCGAGGAGGTTGTTCCCGATATTCCTGAAACTGTGGCTACTCGGTCATCTTACGAGGTTGTCCCAAAATAGTCTAATAATGGTACACAGGTGGGTATAGAAGTCGTACAATGCCCTGGTTTGCCTACCTTTGGTCACGGCACTACCCAACTGTCTACTGCAAGGCTGCTGGGTATACAAGCACTTCATATGACCATGAAAGACTTGGTCGCAAGCAAGACCACCGATCATTTTTTTGTTATCGCTTTACCTATAAGGTCATCGGGCATCATCATCCAATCTGTTATGCCTATGAATGCTCCTTCTGTCCTACCTCCTTTGACCCCGACTATGCTAGAGGAGATCGACGCAACCATTAGGATTTCCTTACGAATATTTTACATATTTTTGAAGTAAGGGGTCGAGAGTGTTTTGGAGCAGAACAAGTCCTTCCACTGGGCTAAACACTTTGTTGAGTGCCAGGTCAAATCTTTGAGGGCCCTCCCTGGTTTTAAACAAATAATCGACCTCTTGGATCAGAAGATGATCGAAGTGGAGTGATGCCTGATGGTGTTGAGGCAGTACCAGCAGGTAGACATGGGAATATTGATATGCCATATGAATTATAAGTTTTTGAAGTATGTCAAGACAAAGAATTCCCTCTATGCTTCGTCCAAGGAGGACTTATAGCATGACCTTCAAGATTTGCAGGAGAAGCACGACAAGCAGAGTGATCTCAGTTAAAATTGCCTCGTAAGATAAAATAACATGACCCAGGAGGTGGCTGAAGTGGAAGAAGAGATCAACAAACTCTTGGTCTAGCTGGATACACTGGAGAATAGACTCCGGGAGGCCCAACAAGAGGAAGAGCCTATCCGAACCTAGGTGAGCCATGTGGCAACGAACACGGCTGGTGTTGAGGTTATAGTGCATAAGCTAGAGAAAAAACATGAGTCATATGCTTGTCATAAGGACCCCGAGGTTATGGCTAGGGAGGTTGATCATCGGGCCAGGGCGCGCTTGGATAACCATATTATTAGACTTCGTGGGCGCATAGAAGAGTTGTGCTTAGACCAAAAGCTCTAGTAGTTTTTGTTTAGCTTTTCAAAACTATATTTTTGTCTTAATTTTGTTGTTAGGACATTAGTAGTCCCTTGGATGTAGTTTGCTTTTATTCTTATGCAAAAAGAAATAAAAAACATTCCTTTTATTACGATTATGTGTGAGAACTTTGGATATTATACTGGAGGTAATATGGACGTAGTACGATATCGTAGTTGTTGAGGATATCCCATTGGGGGATCTTTAGTGGACCTATTACTTCTTGTACATTTGTGTACAAGTAATAGGTTCGAAAGATGCCCTATCTGAGGTGATATGGATATGATAGGTTTTGTGACCTTAACACCATTGGCGTACTTAGAATTAAGTACGGGTGATAAGTTTACATGACGACCGATATCAGAGGTATTATGGATGTGACAATCGATAGTCATATATAGATGTTTGCTCAGAGGTAATATGGACATGGCAAACCCAGTTGGGGAGAACTGTTAGCATAGTAGTTCAGAGGTTATATGGACGTGAACTAATGTCTAAGAGAACTTTTTATAAATGGTCTACCCGAATGTGTGGATAGACCTGAGAATTGCTCTACTGGGGAGCTTTTGATGATCCATTGTCTATCGTGTATTCAGGACTCCTGAATAAAGAAAATGGCTTTTACCAAGGTTTTATGAAAAGAGGGTGCGTGCCGTACGTAGGCACCTTCTGGGGAAAACATTATACATCTTGATTTTTTGGCTGAGGATAAGGGGAGTATCAATCTAGTTTATACTTAGTACTTTTTATGGAACTTGCCATTGATAGGCATTATGAGCAAGTCAAAAGTGGATTTTGTGAGCTGATAGGCGACATTGTAGAATACGGACTCCACGATGAATGGACCCTCCTATTTAGGTAGAAATGTGCCGGTCGTCTTATGGGTCATCACCATCGGTCTTATTGAGATCACTTATATGGAAGATTCTTTCCTTTACTCATTTGTTAAAGACTCTGGAAAGACGTACTTGGTACACCTCAATTCCCTGTTGAGCTAGGAGATGCTTCTCGTCGAGTGCTACTAGCTTCTGTAGCCGTTAGCGATGATTGTCATCAGCGGTTAACTGGCTTGAGAGAGCCACCTGGAGTAAGGGAATTTGGACCTCAAGTGGGAGCACAACCTCCCGTTCATATACTAGAGCGAATGACATGCTGTCACTTAGCGTTTGGACCGTGGTATGATAGGCCTAAAGACATTCACCGGGCTTCTCATTCCAATCATATTTATTGGATGACACAAACTTTTGAGGAGCTTAATGATTATCTTCTTAAATGCTTCTACCAGACCATTTACTGCTAGGTTGTAGGCAGTCGAGAATACATTCTGGATTCGGTTATTGTCATAAAATTGGTAAAAACTATAACTTGCAAACTGTGGACCATTGTCACGGATGATCTTCCGTGGCAAGCCGAAGCAGTATATAATGTGATGCTTGACGAAGCTAATCACGTTTAATCTGTTTACCTCAGCGAGTGGCACAGTTTCTGCCCATTTAGAGAAGTAGTTAGGTGAGGATAAACCAGTGTCCCTTGGACGAAGGAGAAATCGGTCCAAAGATGTCCATTCTTCAGGCTTCAAACGACCAAGATGCTACCATTGGGGGGCAGGATTTTTAAGGGCTGGTGGATGAAGTCTACGTGGATTTGGCATGTCTGGCACTTTCTTGCATAGTTAACATTATCTACTACCTTTGTTGCCTAATAGTAACCCATCATATGAATGCGATCCTCTAGCTTTTTGGACCAGGTTGATGTGCGCCGTAAACACAGTCGTGGGCTTCACATGGCGCTTGCTTTGCCTCTACATTTGATAGGTATCGTTGCAGAAGTCCATCATATGAAGGTAGATACAATATTTTAGTGGATGTATCATAATAGAACCGGAGAAAACGTCTCTTTATTGAAATAACAGCCTTCAGGTCCTCAAGGAAAATTTTATAGACCACGTAGTCTATGAATGGGAGTCTCCAGTCTTGGATTCTGGTGTTTACCTCTGTTGAGTAGCTTAGACACATATAGAGGTTATTTTTTGGGAAGACTAATTATTAGCTGACCACGGTGATCAGATGATAAGTGTTGACCGGGTGTCACACCCAGTACCAAAATAGAGAGACGGATATGACCAGCAACCCCGTACAAGGTACTATACATCATAGGGTGATCACGGTTATAACTAGATAAGGGGGTGCATACTACAATCAAGTCTTCTAGGGTCAAGAACTTCTATGTCTCAATCATTCAAACAAGAAGCAATAATATGGAACACTTCAGAATATTAGTAAGGAGTTCCAAACGCCATATCAGAATATTCTTTAGTGATCTGGTGATACGTAATGATGTACCAGATTCAAGATTACGGTATACATGACAGTTAGTCAGATACTGTCTGAATATATATAGTTATGTAAAAAACTAGTGTCCAGATTTGTCAGGTAATAGGTACTGGTTGGCTAAATGCCCAAAAATATATAGTTTATAAAAGATGAGCAGTGAATAAAGGAACCCATTCGTTATCCTCGGTAGACATATTCCGGGTATGGTTGATGAGTCTGGGAACGTATGCTGGATCCTTGGGTGCTAGCTGAAAACCTGGCCATGGAAAACCAGTGGGGTTAGACCCTAAATAGTAAGTACCACAACGGAAGCACGAAAAGAAGAACAAAACCCAAAGAAATAAATATAAATAATAGTTCTACGTCATAGCGTAGGTCCATGGCATATCCTAGTACAAAGGCCCAACCCTATAAATAAAAAAGGACAAAGGTTGAATCCATCACACTATGATAGTTTATTTCCCTAGGCTACTAACAGAATAATACAATCACATCCAAGTCCAATTAATAAAATTGTCTAAATACTGTACGGCTTACTATTTGTGGAGTCTAAGGTTTTCTCAGAATAATACATAATAAGCATCCTCATATCACATTATTTTCGAACATGGGCTAACTTAGCTAAATAGATGAATATACAGGTACTTCACGAATTGCCCCAGTTCCCCGTAGTACCACTGTGCTAAAAATATGGTATTAGTGGTTCTAATATTCCTATCGTAAAATAGTTGCTCAACATATTTATAATAGGTCAGATACTGCACTCCACCAAGGCAGATGATATATAGTATCTCTGGTAGCCAACCCAAAGCGCACTTAGATTGAATCTCTGTGGAAAGGTTCACTGGAATAATCTAGGGATACCATTTTCGCCTATGTTACTACCAATTTTAATTTCTTAATTAACCCTATATTGTGTTCAAAAATCTCAAGGCATGGCCACAATTTTTTTTTCCTTCAGATGTCGTACAAAGTACGGGCACACTAGATACAAATTCTTGGAAGTTCAAATCTGGATTCACCCGAGCGTGTATACAATATTTAATAAATCAATATCCTAAACATGCTTTAGTATTTGACTCATATATCGTGCCCATGCTTAGGAAAATAGTATATTTATAGTATCACATATTCAAGAATTTAGAGTCATTCTCGATTCACATCCCAAATATAATTACTTTAACACTTTACATGATATGTCGTACCTCAATGCACATTAGTTCAGGAACTTTATCTCTCAATAATGGCATCAGCATGGATACAATATTCGAGTCCAATTACAAATTATCATTGGGTCACATGAATCTTAATCACATTATAATATAAATCTTATGTCATACACATAGCTAGTTAGTCACTATTCACTTATCTAGATCAATGAGAAAATCTTAAATCCAACATATATTTATGCCATGTATGAAGCCAATCTTAGCACATAGTCTGGTCTAGCATGAGGTCTGCTTTCTAAGTCCAATCTTCCTCAGAATAATAACACAAGCAAATACCTGGATCAACCACATGAAAGATGATAACAAATATTTTAACTAAAATGATTGAAAACATAATGAAAGTACTACGTGCATTCATTGGGTCACTATAGATAAAATTCGCTTAAAATTGTACCCATGAAGCTTAGGCACATAAACCAATCAAGTGCATGCTTAGGGTGCCACAAAAATTTTAGGGCACATAAAGTCTCATGAAGTCAGGGTTGCATAGAGTTTCATGAAGTCAAGGGCATATAAAGTGCATGAGCTATAAAAGGGGTGGCGCACAAACACACCGAAGTAAGGTTGGCACACAAACTCACAAAAATAAGCTTGGCTCACAAATACATAGAAATAAGGTTGGCACACTTCCGTAAGAAAGTTTACGAGTTACAAAGGGATGGCACACATTATCAAGTTAACCAACATGACACACTTGACAAAAGTGCGCGGGTAAGTATAATGCGCACTCTCAAAGAAAGTGCGCAAGCAAGCTAGCTAAAAGACAAAACAAACAATCCGAGGTCAAGATCGATAGTCGAGAAACTTGTCAGTAGAGGAGCACATAAATAAATAACAAACAAATCGAGAAATCAACCAAAGCTTCGTCCATAAAGAAACAAAAAGAAAAGAAAATTTACGAGCAGACCAACGTAAGAAAAGTGCGCCGGCTGATGAAACATAGAAAAAGTGTGCCAGATTGCCAAACCCGAAGAAAGTGCGCTGACTAACTGTGGCACATTTTCTCTTTGTTTCCAGGGAGAGCTTTGATTGAAAATGCACCAAAGTGTGCCAACTGAGTTTTTTTTTGAAAGTGCGCTACTCGCTCAAGGAGTACGACTGGCGCACTTTTGCTAGAAGTCTGAGTGCAGTATGATTAGTACGCACAAAGAATTAGAACAACACACCAATGCGCCCAAAGTAAAATATATGTATTTCTATGCCAAAGGGGTCATCTTGTATACTCTTCATAGAGCATTGTTCTTCTTCTCCAGTCAGCCATTTTGGTATACGTATTATATCAAGTTTCAGTACAGAACTTAGCTGGACTTATAATCAAGCACTGCCAAAAAAAAAAGTTATATAAAATATGGTGCTCTACACTATGAGCTAATTAGTTTTATAAAATACAAATTATTTGGGTGATCAAACCCTGATAAAATAAAAGTGAATCCATAGAACCAAACTCACGTCCATGCAATTCCAACCAAAAAATCAAGAAAATATTAAAGATGAAGGGGGTGCTTGGTCCCAACAATATTAGCTAGAAATAAATAGTTACATAATCTTACGAATTTTAGAAAATGGTCTACCTAGTGATGATGCCGATCCTTTGCAACCCATATTTGCTCTAAGATCTTCTCGATAACTTCTACTGTCTGTGTGATCATTTCAGAAAAAAATAAGTTTTTCTTACCAATTTTGGCTCATGCTAATAGTGATCTATACTTCTTGCCGTATAGTGCCTCGAAAGGTGACATCTGAATACTGGTATGATAACTGCTGTTATACGAGAATTCTACTAAGTGAAGGTGATTCTTCCAAGATCCACCAAAGTCTAGGGTACTGGCTCGTAATATATCCTCCAGGGTCTGGATGACCCTCTCTTATTACCCGTCTATCTGGGGGTGGTACACAGTACTGAAACTTAACCTGGTATCCAATCTCTCATGCAAGTTTCCCTAAAATAAGAAGTAAACCTTATATCTTGTTCGGATACTATATTTACTGGCATGCCATGTTGCCTCACAATCTGTCGTATATACAAATATGCCAACTGCTCTGTAGACTGTCCCACTATAAAGGAGAGAAAATATGCCACTTTTGTGAGTCAATCCACTATCACCCAAACTATATCTTGACCAGTTGGGGATCTAGGTAAACCTGTCATAAAATCTATGGTGATGTGTTCCCACTTCCACTCTGAAATTGGAAGCGACTACAATAATCCTACAGGTCTCTATTGTTCTGCCTTCACTTGCTGACATACAAGATATTGTAAAACAAACCTAACAATCTCTCTTTTTATTTTTTTCTACCAAAAATATTGTTTGATATCATGGTACATCTTCATGCCTCCGGGATGAATAGAATTCTGAAGACTGTATGTCCCGGTCATCACTTCTTGTCGGATATCTCCACTTGGAAAACAAAGACGTTTCCTAAACCTTAGCTTTCCATCTGCATGAATCGCCAACTCCTTTCGAAGATTGAACTAACATTCTTTTCATAGCTTCTGAATATTCGAATCCTCTGCCTGAGCTATCTTGATTCTATCCACCAAAGTTGACTAGATCTGTAGGCTAGCCAGAACTCCTGCTTCCCGTGAAAGTACTATCTCGATTCTCATCTTTCATAAGTCTTCTAGAATATTCTTCTGAGTGGTCAACATAAATTCTCTATCGCTCTTACTAAGTGCATCAACTACTACATTTTCCTTACCTGGATGGTTTTAAAGTTCCACGTCATAGCCTTTCAATAACTCCAGCTACCTCCTCTTTCTTATGTTTAAGTCCTTCTGCGTGAATACATATTTTAAACTCTTATGATCTGTAAAGATATTTACCCATTCGTTATATAAGTAGTGCCTCAAAAGCTTAAGCGCAAATACTACTGCTGCTAACTCCAAATCGGGAGTTGGATAGTTTTACTCGTGATCTCTGAGCTACCGAGAAGTAAATGCTATTGTTTGATGATAAACAAAAGAATAAAACTAGGTTTATAAAAAACCCTTTCTTTAATCAATGCACATACGTATAGTTCTATCCTTCTTAGGTAGAAACAACACTGGTGCTCCCCAGGGTGATGCACTAGGACGGATAAACCCCTTGCTCGGCAACTCCTCTATTTGTAACTTCAGCTCATCTAACTCTTTCTTTGCCAAACGGTAGACATTAGAAGATACCGGTGCTGCTCCGGGTACTAGCTCAATAGTGAACTCCATATCTCTATTTGGCAGTAAGCCTGGCAATTCTTTCAGAAAAACATCCTCAAATTCTGCAACTATGGGTGGGCGTACCATTTCTATAGCCATGCAAGTTCCAGCTATCTGTCCTACTCCTTACTCGATGGTCCCTCGCATGTACTCGAACTTCGGTTGATCTGGCAGTCTAAATATGATGCTACCCTTCCGATAATTTAGTACGGCATTATACTGGCTTAACCAGTCCATGTCTAGCACAACATCAAAGTACGGCATAGGCAATACCAATAATCGTGCTCTCATCTTCCTTCCACATACGACTACCGAGCACGTTCTGATAGTACTGGTAACTGGCACGATACCTCCTCCGGTAAGAATCTTCCAACTATTAGGTAAGGGGAAAGTAGCTACTCTATGCATTGCTACAAATCTACTAGATATGAATGATAATGTAGCTCCAGAATCAAACAACACAGTTGTAGGTAATGATGCAACTAAAATAGTACCAGTGATAGCTTCCCCTTCTGTTTCCTCCTCAGTAGCTGCTAAAGCAAAGGCCTGTTCGTGCCTTTGTCCTCCTGTTTGCTGTCGAGTTTGGTCGAACTGTACCTCATGTAGGGCCAAGGGTGGTCCCCTCTGAAATCCTCCAGGTGCTGGTAGGTGCTGGCCTCCTGGTGGTGGTAGTATCCTCGGGACTGGTGCTGCTAGCCTCTGCCCTGTCTACGGTACTACATCTCTGTGCTGTGGGCAGTCTCGAGAAAGGTGCTGGCTCGCTCCATATATCATGCATAATCCCAGCTTCTTCCGATAATCTTTAATGTTGTATCCCTTCTTGCAATATTGGTGACAAGTCGGGAGCTCCTTCTGCAGAAATGGTGCTGCCCTCTACTGTGTCTGTGCTCCGGGATGTCGGATCGGTCTTTCTGCTCCGGGTTGGGCTCTAGCTGGTGTAGTCGTCGTCAAGCTCCTCTGACGATGGCCTCTTGGATCCTCGTCTCTGCAAGAACCTCTTTATAAGAAATCCTCGCCTGTGTAGTGGTATACCTCTATAGCTCAAAATTAAGGCCGTGATGGAATCTCTGGGCTTTCGCAAGATTATTGGGTATCAGGCCAAATTTGCTAAGACGGCTGAACTCTGCATCGTATGTGTCTACAATTATATTTCTTTGTTCGAGATATAGGAACTGGGAGTACAGGGCATTTTTTACTGTAGTCGGGAAATACTACGCATTAAAGTACTCTAAGAACTGTTCCCAAGTCGAGTTCTTGCCTACACTGCGCTCAATCGAATCCCACCAGTGATGGGCGTTGCCTTTTAGGTGGGACCTCACTACAGTCATCCAAAGGTCTGGGTGCAGTTGTGATGCCTCTAGTAGCATCTCCGTATTGGTGACCCAATCGGAGATCTCCTCAGCAGTCTCGTTACCTGAAAAAGAATCTGGTCCCATCTGTCAGAACCATCTAACAGTGCCACCAGTCTGGGCTGGTGGAGGTGCTGGTACGGGTGCTAGGACAGGTGTCCTCTCTAGTACTGCCATCAAACTTTGTCTAAATGTCTCTGTCTGATGCCACTATGCCTGCATCATAGTCTAAAAGAACTGTAGCCTCTGTGGCTGTCCATCTAATTATGGCAGCTGGGGTGGATAAGGTGGAGCTGGTGGTAATGGAACCTCTGGTTGTGCGGTAGGGGTCTCCTCAGATATTGGCCTCTCGGTCTGTGGCATCGGCGTAGCTCCTGAAGTCTGGCCCTTATAATGCTGCGTGGGGATCATCTGGGAAGTCTGTCCCTCGTACTGCACCGTCGGATCACCCTGAGAAGTCTCATGCCAATATATCAGCTGGGTCGGTGGCGGTGGTTTCCCTCTAGGTAGTCCCTGGGGTGTCTTCCCTCCCTGAGTGGTGTTGGCTGGCACCAAGGTACTAGGCGCTCCTCGTCCACTGTGCAAGTTCATCTTGCTGCAAGAGACATAATTTTTTTAAAAAAAGGATGGAATCAAACAAACATGATGTAGATATTTAGAAGTAACATGAAGAAAGTTCAAAAACGTAATCAGAGTGGATGAGACCTAGTAATTTCTATCCTATTGCAGGCTCGCTGGGCATGCTACCATACCACAAGCGAAAAAGTTAACCTATATGGGCCACCACTAAAACCATATCATGCCCCAGTCCCAAAATACATGAAACTAGGCCACGTGGCAATAGCCAGCTATTACGTCTCCGAGGATATCCCAATTTAATGGATCCAACAAAGAGTGCTACGCTGTCCTAAATAACTTACATGTCCCAATATCAGTCAACAATAGGTAAACTAATCTCATCCACAAAATAAATAATAAGAAGTACTAAATAAACTGCTGGAAGATAAACACCAGTCTCAAGATATCATAGTATAACCAATAATGTCTGGTGGGAACAAACATACTAATATGACAAAACGAAAGTACTGAAATAATAGATAAAAGAATGATGACTAGGGCATCGGCTATCTAGATAATGATGCTCCTAATCCTAGGCAGAAGGCCTACCAAGTGATCACAAAAACTCTGACGGTAATACCTCTAGCTCCTCTGTGGTAGCCAACCTCGTCTCCTGTCCTGGGCCGTACACTGTGGGATAGTATGTCTCGTCCAAATCTGGAAAGGTACCAGGTCCTCAGAGGGACATAACAAGATACATAGAAGCATGATATATATAAATACTGAATAAAATAAATACAATAATGGGGTGTGCTAACCATCTAAGTGAATGCAATATCAGGGCAATTGTGAGTATATAGGAAGGTATAGGCTAGACATATGCTGACATAATTCACCAGTCATGATAATTGGCTAGTATATGCCACACATGCCCCCTATAACACAGGCGCAGGAATATAATAACGTCCAACATTTTATAGAGTGTGGTATCCGTAAAGTCACCAAGTACGTCCAATACTCTAAAGCATGTGGTATCTGTAATATATATATACATCCGTGTCACTCCGTCGAGTGAGGTATCTGTATAAGGGTGGTGGGTGTCCCATACTGTCATGACCGATACCCGGTATAGGGGCACGAGTGCATGGGTATGTCCAGCCTACGCCGCAACATCGGTGGTAGAACGCTGTCTAGGTCACAATGCTATCTGATCATTCTCACACGAGCATCCAACTTCATAAGGAGTCACAGATAGCACAATATCATATGAACAATACTCAATCACATAGCTAAAGCACGATAAGATATCAAAGAAATAAATAAACCAAATTGTAACACAAGTCTAAATAGAATAATCTAACTCAACAATAATATCCAAGTTTCAACAAAGTATGCTGGAGACAAATTCGGTACCATAAACTACTAATAAAAACTAACTAAATAACTATTGATCCCAGCTAGACCTCCCAGAATCACACCTGCTACAAGATCCAAGTCAGCAGCTACTCTCCCTGTGGTCCATAAAATATCGGACATCCGTCCTCTAAGATGTAGTCTGGAAAAATATTTTCAGTCAGGATGGAGCAAAGTATATCTCTAATAGTAGTTCTATATCAATGATATAAACTATATAGCAGTAAATAGATAGAAATATACAAGATGCATATACATGTACGAGAGATATACAATAAAGAAAATACTGGAAAATACTGTAAATAAATTCGAGAAGGAACAATATGTCAATGAAGAAGAATACTACGACTAAGTGTGTGAGTACTAGTTTAACATATGACCGGCTTGGGAAATTGTATACGAGTATGGGCCTGGCTAGTCATACGTACGGTGTATGACCAACACTAACATGAGAACAAGACTTGTACAAGAAGGGTATGATCACATATCTACACTAAAATACTCTCCACCCCGACTGGTATAGTATATCCAACCATGGTACGCTATGGCACAGGATTCTCTAAGAAGGTAGCAAGTCTCCCCGAGAATCAGTATCTGTACATGCGTAAGATAAACAATAAAATAAGATTTGTACACGATACACTATATATAAGGAATAATATCTCATGACGAGATCCGGATATACCAATCCGTGTAACCATCATGTCAAGAAATATGGATATTTATACAAATATAATAAACATAAATGATATCATTGATAAGAAACTATCAAAGAATGTACTCGCATATGGTCCATTGCTGGTATGAATCAGAATCCAAGTCACAGTCCAAATAACCTATGTATTATAATTTTACCATGTCAAAATATAATTTATTTTAATTTATTTAATTGAATAATTACTTTAAATTCTTATTTTAATCTTATTATTCTGACTTTTATGTCAAAACTTAATTTTGCCCAAAAGAACCTAAATTTTTATCGACTCGAGACTCATGACACGCAATTCGAGGCAATTTGTTGACCAAAAAGTCAACGAACACAAACTTGACTTTCATGCATGATTTTTTATAGATTTTATCATCAAAAATATGCTGGAATTTATGGCTCATCCGAATTCAAATTCGTTTGGGAATTATGGCACATACAAATTTTGTATCGTGCACCGATGGTTAAATTCTAATCTAGATGTTCTAAGAATTAACAGTATATAAATACATCAAAATAAATTCCAAAAAAAATATATGTCAATGATCTTGATATTAGCTTTTGAAAACTTTAAACGGTTCATGATTCTGATTTCTGGTTCTCCCGGAATCACAAAAACATTAAAATACGTCTATTTTTAAATATGTTGTGCTCTAACACAAGAAAACATTAAAATACGTCTATTTTCAAACATGTTGTGCTCTAATACTCATAATTTCATAAAAAAATTTATATATTCAAAAGGCTAACCTTAATATCGTTCTAACACAAGAAACTGGGCCTCGTTTGGTGTCCGAAGCTATGTGCAATAGCTTCTAGAAAATGAAGGAACCCTAGATGGCAATTCTCCAAAATTTGGCTCAAAGAAAACCCTAGAAATTAATAACTTAAACTATTATATATATAGAGGAGAGAGAGAGAGCAGTCGCGGCTCAGAGAGCACAACGTGGCAGCCATCCGACGCTGCCCGCTCAGAACGAACGGTCACGGTTCGATGCGGCTCGGCTCAGCTCAGTCCGACTCGGACTAGGAGGCGGCTCGGCTCGGCTCGGCTCACGGTCGGCTCGGCGCACCCATACCCACCCCACAGTAGCTGACAGGCGGGCCCCACCCAGTTAGCTGAGGGAGGCTGACAGGTGGGCTCTTGTTGGCTGACTGGGCAGAAATAATTACTTTTTGGGTTTTCTTTTTCAGAAATTAGTTTTTAATTCAATTTTCCCTAATTAAATAAGAATTAATGCTAAAATAATCAAAAAATTCTCAAAAATTTGTTCTTAAATTTAAAATTCTCAATTGTTTTATTTATTTATTTATTACCATCAAAATTAAATTTATCAAACCAAATAATCATGAAGTAAATCCACATTGTTATTTTACAAAATTTTCAAAATATCATATTCCTGAAAATCTCTGAAATAAAAATCAAATTTTATTCTTATCATAATCTCCTTCAAAATTTTAAGTTAATAATTAAATACTCAAAAAAAATTAATATCCAATCCTCTATTTTAAATCCAATCGGTGTATATTTATAAAATCTAAGGTCTCATCCCAAAATTTGAATTCAAACACTAATCTATTAATGATTTACTCCTCTATTCTTTTTCCATACAACACTCATCAATGTAATACTTATAAAATCTTTAAATACCGTATTCAATTTACATCTTAAATTTATGTCTTGTAGTCAAATAAATACAATGATAATCTTCTTAAATTCCTCATATTTTAATGACAGTTTCAATCATATCCTAATATTCATAAAATCTATGATTTTAATAAATCATCAATTCTGCCATATTAAGTTCTCAACTCTTCATTAATGTTTATCCTTAAAATTTAAGGTACCTTATCTTTCTTTGTCAAGTCATAACCTCATCACTACTCTTCACTACGGTCAAACCCCCAACAATAAGAGTCTTAGGAAAAATCCTACCTACAGTCATACAACATACAATCTAGAAAAATATATATATGGTTTATGGTCTATTTTGTCATGGTATTGTAGTCTCTGTCAGGGTGTATTACTAACTACATTCTAGCAAAATCACTGATATAAGCTACGATACTAAAAAATCAATCAATCAAAAGACGAGAAAAGGAACAGAAGGAAGAGAAAGAACAGAACCTATTAACACATCACCTGCAGTATCGGTCTCCTCGACCGTCATCGCAAATGCTCTGCCCGGCTAGGGTGGCTCCCTCCGCGAGTGCTGAGCAATATGCGGTTTCGCAGGTGGCCTAACTGGATCTCTATAATTTGGAGCTGCATGCTGTTCGGGAAGATAGTGAACTAGAGGACAATCTCTCATTTGATGTCCTGCATCACCACAGCACAAACAAAGTCCTAACCTCAATCTACAGCTATCCCAAAGGTGACCTAGTTTCTTACAGAAATGATAAGTCTGCTGATTATACTGAACACGAACTGGTGCCTGGTACTTCTGGTGGTTATAATAAAACATCCTCGACTGCTTCTGGATATAGGGACGCTTGATCGGTCTCGTGCTACCACTCGTATCTTCAGAAATGTTGTGACTCTTCTTAGGCCTGAGACCTAGATCATCTTCTGCAATCTTGGCATCCATCAAGATATTCCCAAAGGTAGCGGTACAACGACCAGAAGTGCGCAACCTAATCTCTCTTGTTAGCCCCTTTCTAAACTTATGGGCTCTGTCTCCTGGGTCTCAAATCATAGACGATGCAAAGCGGCTCAATCGACAGAATTCTATAGCGTAATCGTCGACCGACAAGGTTCCTTGGACTAAGTCATGAAACTGACTCTCCAAAGATCCCAGGGCCACATCGGAAAAGAATTCTCCTTAAAAAGCTCCTTGAAGGTATCCCAAGTAAGTCCTTCGTTAGTGAGTCTTGGTTCCGTACGATACCACGTCAGCGCGATATCAAATATCTGGCTTCCAGCGGCCTCAATCTGAAGAATATTCTGAATCTGTGCCAAACGCAAGTTCCTTTCTATATCCTCTAGCCAGTCGTCCTCCCTGCCCAATGTATATATACAAGTCAAAAACTCGACGTGCATACCCTGTATCTAAATGCCAAGTCTCTACACTGAAATAATCCTGAATTACTTGTTAACTGTGATGCATGTCACATGCGCCTATAGCTAGTCGAGCATGCGAACCCGCATCCCAACATGAGATTGTCACTATGAATACGTGTAAAAGTGTCAGGTCATGGAAGATATCAACGCATCCTCCTAACTGAGGTGAGTCACTAGTGACTAGGTCAAGTATACTAAATCATTGATGTATCCGTTGATAGCACCCGAGTCAATCTCGGATGCACACAGTTGTATAAAAGAAAGCAACAAGATCACAATACAACATATGCATAATTTTAAATTAAATAATAATACGTGGCAAGGTATCTTGCCTGAGTCATCAAGCTGTGAATGCCAATAGCCTGCTCCTGCGGTATCTCCTGGCTGATCCAATGATTCCAAACACACCAATATAATATAGCAATCTAACATCAGACACTAAGGGAAATACATGCTTAATTATGACGATGGTCTAGGTATTGTCATGAGATCATGGTTGGTCAACTACAGTGAGGCGTGTACACGTAGCTAGGGTATACACGAGTCCTTTCCTCGGCTACTATGTCCTTAATTCCATGCTTGAGTATACATATAAATGTCCAGGTTTTTAGGTGAAAAATAAGTCTTTATATTTGAGTCTATCATTAAGGAAATTATTGGTTATTAATGAATGCTAAATCTTTTTAATCTTTATCGTTCATCTATGTAGGGTTAATGTAAGTTAAGGGTTGATTCCAGGATTTTGACACTCGATACGACGTCACAATGCGAACATATATAACACGATACAAGGAAGAAGGAAAAATAGGTTATTTACCTAGGCGTGGCGGATGGGGGACTTGTGCTCGCTGACGGCTCCCCTCTGGCGGGGCAGATCTTCGGCCGGCGTACAGCAACCACGGCAGCAGCGACAGCGACAGTATATGCAGGAGCGGCAACGGCAGTCGGGTACGACGGCAGCAGCAGTCGGGTACGACGGCAGCAACAGTCGGGTACGGCGGCAGCGGCAGCCGAAAGTATTGGAGACGGTCGGGGTTGGTGAAGGAGATGGTGATACGGCGTGTGTGTTAGGTGATCAGGCGGCTGGGGTTGTCCGATCGAGGATGGCAGTGCCGGCGTACAGGCGGCGCTGGAGGCGGTCGTCAGGGTCGGGGGCTGTTGGGTTTCTGGTCGGAATAGGAAGGAGGGTTGCTCGGCTAGGTATGGGGGTGGAGGTGGTGTTCTAGGGTTTCAATATGAGGGGAAAGGCATATTTATATAGGTGATATTGATTCATGGGCTGTCCTCGGGGTTTGGGCAGTCCAGGGCTCGAGGGAGTGGGGGCTGGTCCACATGGAAGTGTTCATGGGCTGGGTCAGGTCCTGTTTGAGATAAAATTGGCCCCCAAACTAATTAAATTAATAATTAATGCACAAGGCAAAATTATAGCCATTGCGTAGCTAAGGTGAGACACAATGATGAGTATCTAATGTTGCACAATGGTTAGGGGGTAGTCTGGCATGTCTAAGAGATGTTCGTAACCTTAGGTGGAAGATGACTACTGGTGTGGTGCTCCAACCCCGAAGCAATGTTAAGGTATATTAAGACATATAATTGACGCTCATTAATCCTAATTAATTCCAAATAAATCCTAGTCGCTTGATTTAATTAAAAATAAATCCTAAATTGGTCGAGGGGGTTTACAACGAGCACCGTAACACCCTTTACCCTGGCCTGCAACCACCCTACACCCCGCCATCTCGACATCTCCTCTTCTTGATCTCCTCTCCCCACGCCGGACTGATCCCGCTGCACCCTCCTCCGCTTCGTCGACTGCACAATGCCAGATCTCCCTCTTCGGTTATCCTCCCCGAGCGCCTGAGCAACAGCTCTGAACCACCTGTCGAGCCTCGCCATTATCAATACCACTACCTGTTCATCATCAACATCGTCACCATTACCATCACCATGATCATCATCATAGCCTTCACCATTATCATCACCAACACCTTCACCTTGACTCACCTTCACCATCGTCATCGTCAATATTGTCGTCATCGTCGTCGTGCCCATGCGCATGTTCGTACCTGTCCCCCTCCTTCATAATGTAGTATGTATGTCTATTAGTATATGTATAGTATATAATTGGTATGTATGTATATGTATACATATATATATATATAGTATAAATTTAATTAGTGTATTTGTCACTACCACATTCTGAAAATAGGGGTATTTTCGACTTTTTATAATATTTGATATTATTGTAGTTATAATTAAGTAATTGTATGATAGTGTATGTAATTTGAATAAATGTGTGATGTATAATTTAAAATATAATATTATATACAGTGTTTATTTATGTTTGAGCTGGTAGCCTTGACCTAGAAGCCCAGTAGAGGAACACCTGTCCGAATTATGGGATTTGGGGTTAATTGTTTTATTTTAGAATTTATTTATTGGAGGTTGTAATTAATTACCGTAATTTATTTAATTGTTGCGCATTGCCTTTGCTTCGATATTTGGAGCACTATCCTGACTTTTGTCTTCCAACAAATTTTACAATCTTGCCCTAGACATGTCCGTCTTCCATTCTGCTATTTTTTGCAACTCATAACTATACTCTCTGTGCATTATTTCTAGCCGCACAAAAATCGTCGCGGACGTTTATTTTAAAATCCTTATTTTGTATCGTTGTGCGTTCCAATTGAAATTGGAGGCAATCTTGACCTATTTTTTGTGCGGCCCAAATTAGGGTAATATTCTGTTCTGAGTCTTCTTCAATATTGGTATTGACGACCTGACCTGATTTTGGCCCCATGTATTCCTAATTAATTTTGAACACAGCTGCATTTTATTTCTAATTAAATTGAGGATAATATTTTGACTGATTTCATAAATCCTAATTTAAATTCTAATACCCGATTAATTAAACCCGTGCCTAACGCACAACACCCTCTCACCATGAAAATTTCTAAATATATTTTCTCCACAAATTTTGTGTCATTTTATGTGTTTGTGCAATTTCCCGAATTTAAGGGGCTAAGTTGCAATTATTCGATTGTAGGTGTCATCACCCCATTGGCCAAGACCAAATGGAAAGGTTATTTATTGTGGACCAAATTGTATTTTTCCCACTCTACTTTACATGAAAACAATTTCCTTCATGAACAATCCTAGCCACTCATTTGAAATTGGACCATCACCATCCTTCATCCACATCTCACCCCTCCCTATTTAATGTCCTATCACTAGCCCTAATCCCCAAAAAAGGAAAGCTAGGAAACCCCAACCGTAGCCCCCATTTCTTTTTTTTTTCTCTTCTTCTCTTCTTCTCATCAGAGCAGCCACAAATGGCCAGTCCCTCTCTCTCTCCATAAAAGAGGCAATGATGATTATTTAGAAAACCGTAAATATAGGCTTATGGTTTGCCGCCTTCTTTTTCTTCTGCCTCTCTGTTCTCTTCTTCCGATGGTGTGTGGCCGCTGCAGCCATTTTTTGTAGCAAAGGCCATGAAGAGCACGGAAATGGCAGGGTGGATAAGTGAGACTTTTTCTGCAACTTTTCCAAATTTCACCTCGTCAATCATCATGATTGATCAATGATATAGTCTCGAGCCATCCTCCTCTCCCTCTGCTGTTTAGCCGGGAGCATCCGGCGGCCCTCTGTTTTTCCGATGGCTTGCTCATCGACTCCGCCGACCAGGCACAGCCGCTGCTCCCTAACACCACCCCGGCCGAACCGAGCTCCTCCCCACGTTCTTCAGCGAGCATCCCCGCCACACATTCCTCCCTTCGACTGCCTACTCCGATCGATGTCTACTCTGGCCGGCCAACCGCTCGAGCCACCCTCGGCTGCGATTGCTTCTTCCCCATCTTCTCCTGCACCCTCCTCCTCCTCACCTCGATCCCGTCCGCCGACGACAAGCAGCAGCAGCGCCTACCACCACCACCACTTCCATCATCATCCACCACTGTACAAATAAGGATGATGGCGAAGAACCTTCCCATGGGGAAGCTGCTGCTGCTGAAACAATACAAGCACCATTGGAGGCCCATGTGGTGAAACGACATCCAGTTTACCTTATTAAGGTGGGAAGATTCATTGACGACGAGCTCGAGAAAAAGATACAGCAAGCGGTACTTGAACTTCATGAGAAAACCTGAATCCGGGACTCTGTTCAAGATATTCGGAAGAAAATGGTCACCCTTCGGCAATACGATCAAGAAATTGAAGATGCATCTGCTAAAGAGAATGCCCAGCGAGCTATATTTAATGAGAAGCAGGAAGAAATAGATGGTGTTCAAATGTTATTTAACAGGATAAATAATGCTACTTCAATTGCTGACATCGATGAGAAGATACAAAATATGGTCCATAGACAACAGCATGACACAATAGATTTGAAACAAGAGAAGCACTATATTTGTGAGATCAATAAGTTGAAGCGCCTTCGCGAACAACTATCTTTGAAGGCCCCTCAGGAAGAAATCGATGAGGCACTTGCTCAAAGAGCTGAGGTGTATACACGCCTTGAGAAATTGAAGAAGGAACTGAAACCACTTAGAGATGTTTTAAAATCGGCTACAAATAACAGTTATGAATTACGGAAGAGAAGTCTTGCTGAAAGAGATCTCGTAAAAAGGTTGAGAGATCAGTATTTTGAAGCTAACAGAATTCGGCAAGAAGCATATATGCAATTGCAGGAACTCAGAAAACAGTCAGCTGAGACCCGGCGAGACTCCTCCGCCGACGCCGGAGAAAAACCTCGGCTCTCTTTCCCTCTTCCCCTTACTTTCGATTCAGAGACTGGTTTATTAGTATTGATTAGTTTAATTAATAATTAGATTAGTTAATTAAATTACTAATCAGTAATTAATTTGTTAATCAGTTAACTAATTTTTAATCAGTAGTTAGTTTATTTAATCAGTTTAGTTAATATAATTAGTTAATCTATATTTAATTAGTTTAGTTTTTATTTAGTTTAGTAATAAATATAAGGATTTTGATTATGTGAAAAACTATAATAATTTTTGGGTTATATTATTATTTAAAAAAATAGTTCCAATAATAAAAATAAGTTCAAAATTGTTTAATTGGGCTGGTAACCAATTTTTACTACAGACGTAAAAATATATGATGGCTTTCACATAAATTCTAGATTTTTTTATAAATAAACTCTTATTGTAATTATTGTTCAAAATAATTTCGAAATGATTTTCATTAAATTAGGGTGTTACCTTAATAACGAACAACGACGCTTTCTCTTATTAGCCTGGAATCCTTACCTCAGTTTTCGTGCCGAACTCCGATCATGGACTTCTTTATATAGTTTCTAGCTATTTGGACTGCTACGGACCCATTGGAACTAACTGCTACTTCATTTGGGATCACCTTGAGAAGTGTGGCATTATGTACATTCTTTGATTTGCTAATATACATATATAAAAATAATTGATTGATATATATATATACAAATATGTATTTTGGTATAAAAATATATATTTATAAACATCTATTAGTGTATATACACAAATATGTACTTTGTACAAATACTAAGAGACACTTATATATATATATATATTATATATGTTTTATTGGTATATACTCTGAGTGTAAATGTGTATTATATACGTATCCCTACTAGATGACCCTAGTTGACTAGAGCCATGCCTGGCAGAGCCCCTGAGTTCATGTATTTGTGATGTGTTAGTGTAGCACCTGATGCAAATGTTGTATTGATATATTTTTAGGACTGTTGTTTCCTCCAGACGATACTCTGGGACAGGACATTGACATTACCAGCTAAGGACCCAAGGCGAGTACATTCTCTGATTAGTTTCTAATTTATGATATCTCCTATGTTCCCTGTATCTAGTGTAAATATCCATGTTCTTGACACGTTGGTTACACGGATTGGTATACACGGATCTCGTCATGAGATATTATTCCTTATTCATGGTGTAGCTTGTACAAGACTTGTTTCCTTGATATCTTGTGCATGTACAGACACTAATTTCCGGAGAGATTTGCTACCTCCCTAGGGAATCCCGTGCCATAGCGTACCATGATTTGATCTACTATACCAGTCGGGGGTTTGGGGAGTATTTTAGTATAGATATGTGATCATACCCAACTTTCCATGCATCATAGCTTACCCCACATCCCACGTCGAGTGCGGCCTGACCATCTCCATGCTTCATAGCTGTTACGTGTGATTAGCCTGACCTCTACATGCATCATAGCTAACCAACGGTTAGCCTGACCTTCCATGAATCATAGCTAATCACATGTAACCAGCCTGATCAAGTTCCCAAGCCGATCACATGTTAAAGCTAGTACTCACACACTTAGTCATAGGTTTCTTGCTCATTGACATATTGTTCTTTTCCTGCATTTACTTACAGTATTTCCAGTATTTCTCTCATTGTACATTTCTCGTACCTATACATGCATCTGGTATGTTTCCATCTAGAACTGCTACATAGTTTATGTCATTTATATAGAACTGCTCTTTAGAGATGTACTTTGCTCCTTCCTGACTGGAAAATATTTTTCCAGACTGTGACCTTAGTAGACTGGTTTCTGACACACTTGAGGATTGGAAGTTAATGATGGCAGGTATGATTATTTTGTCGTTAGACTTGTCTTGTATTTCTTGCTTGCCTTGATATCTCATCGTGCTTTAGTTTATGTGATTGAGTATTTCTAGCATTATTTTATGATATCCACGTCTCCTTATGGAGTTGGATATTCACGTGAGTTGATTAGATAGTTACATGACCTAGACAGCGTTCTACCGCCGATGCTGCGGCGTAGGCTGGACGTACCCACGCATTCGTGCCCCTAAACCGGTGCAGGTCGTGACACATTTTAGTGGTGACCCATGCAGGTCAGACTTCGCAAGTTGTGCGATGTCGTAGTAGTGTGGCATCCTTGTTATACCACTGCGTACCTGCAATAGGATCTAGGACGTAGGATACTAGGAGAGAGGATACTCATTCACAAATTCTTGAGAGATTCCTGGGACGACCCCTTGAGAATCTTATTATAATTTCTAATTTAAATCTTTTTCCTTGTTTTCGTCCGCTCTCGCTTGTTGTTATTGAACTTGATTCTTGTTGATCAGTTATTAAATTAAAATCTTGGTATCATTATTGAGTTTATTCTTGTTGACCAGTTGTTAACTTTAATTCCTGGTATCGTTGTTGAGTTGATGAATTTTATGGACTGAATTTTACGGTATTATCTGATGACATATGTTGATGAGGACAGTGAGAAAGGTAAAACATCTACTTTGGTTATGGAACCTAGAGTTTATCGCAGCCATATTAGCTGTCGTGACGAGAACGTAGGAACCTAACCTGGATGTACATACTTTAGTTATGAGATTTAGAGTTTCTCGCAGCCATACCGGTTGGCGTGGCGAGGATTCTAGATGACATGATTATAGGGTTGCATACCTTAGTTACGGAACCTGTCGTTTATCGCATCTATGCTTACTGGCGTGGCGAGGATTCTGAGTGTCATAATTTTGGATAGACGTGTATGATTATCAGGTTGTATCTTAAATTGGTTCTTAAAGTATCATCTCAAGACTTATCTATTTATGTCATTCCAGGACCTTGTTCCATCGCTTCTTTTCTTTACTAGCAGTAAAAATACCTTCCATCCTTGATCCAGTTCTTTTGAGCCTTATTTCTTTAAGGAGTCCTTGTTAGTATGATAATTAGTGACTTACAATTTTGGTTGTGTCTTATATTAGTTGACTGAGTGTGACTTGTGAGTTTGTAAGTATTTCTTATGTTGGACATGGGAGCAGTAGGCATTAATCTAGAGTTAACCCATAGCGTAGTGCCTTGTAGCAATAGTTCTATGATAGGTGTTATTATAATTAGTATCCGTATTATAGAAAGTGCAAGTGATAGTGAGTTCTAATAAGCTTGATGAGATGATCCATTAATGAAGCTAGTGATATAATACCAAGAGTGCTAATGGTTATATTTCGAGAGTTAGTCGAGAATGACGCTCAAAACAGTAAGCACTCTGCGTGATGATAATCGGATGATATACCAGTTAATATATATTGAAAATCATGGAAGGAAATACAGTTAATGATAACTTTGATCATTGGAGGTAATAGTACAAGTGATTCAGGCAGTACAATTTTAGTACACAATTATAGACACTAGATGCATTGAGTGCACCTTGAGTATCAGAGACCGTGAGCACTGATATGTACATTGTGGAGTTATAAATTAAAAGGTGGAAATAAAATTTTATTTTTAGAATAATTGAGGAGTTGAGATTATGTCATTAAATTTTTGAGAATTTCAAATATGAAATCAATAAACATGGTTAAGGCTACAAAGATATTAGAAGTGATTAAATTTTATTTCGATGTTGAGTATCTGATTTTGAGGAAGTATATACAATTTATTTTTAAGTTGATCGAGAAGTTAAACCTTGACGATTATTTTGAGGATTAATTTTAGGGTACTAAAGAGATAGAGGTATCAAACCTTGGATGCATTATTAAACCATGGGTATATTAAAGATTCTTGGTATCAGATTTAGGTATCAATAGGCAGGTGTATGCAATGAGGATGTAATCATGGATGTCTTGTGGACTAATGATTAGTTGATATGGGTACCAGTGTACAGGGATAGGAATTAGTTAGTGAATGTGCTAGAGTTAAGTGTTTGTTAGAGATAGGGATACTACAAGGAATATGTCAGCAGGTTCCTTCTTTTCTCATGTTGTTTTCGTCTTCTGATTGATTGATTTCTCTAGTGCTGTAGTTCGTATTCATGATTTTCTTGTTAGAATATAGCTAGTAGTGCACCCTAACAGAGACTGAAATACCATGACAGAAGATACATGACCTATATATTTTTCTTAGGTTGCATGGCTGTAGGTAGAATTTTCTTAAGCCATGATCATTAGGGTTTTGACCATAGCAAAGATACTACGACAAGGTTATGACTGACAAAAATAGACAAGATGATTAAATTGTGGATGAGCATTAATTTAAATAAAGAATTAAGGGGTTGTTATAACAGAGGTGATGGATCATTGATTGTACGAAAACTGAGGTATGATTGAAATTCGAGGATAAACATTAACTTAAATGAAGAGTTAAGAAATTCACAGGGCAAAATTGATAATTTATAATTTCAGGAAGGTTGATTATGATATAATTATCATTGAAAATTTGAGGAAAAGATTTAGAAATTTTTCATTATATATATTTGATTGCAATATAGAAAATTTTAAATTTTATATTGTAGACATTGCAGTGTCGCACTGTTGAGTATTTTGAGGAAAAAGAAAACTAAAGAATCAGATCATTAATGGATTATTGTTTGGATTCAGACTTTTTGGGACGAGATTGATTGAAATTAAATTTGAGGAACAGATATCAAATTCTGAGTATTTAATTTTTAATTCGTGGGAATTGTGAGGAAATGAAAACTGATTTTTAGTTTTGAGGATATTTCAGGAATATAGTAATTTTAGAAATTTTGAAGATTGCAAAACGACAAGGTGGACTATTTCGGGATTTTATGGGTTGTTGAATTTCACTATTTATGGAAAATAATAATATAATGAATAAACACTACTATACGGATTTTAAATTTCGAGGACGAAATTCGTTTAAGGTGGGTAGACTTGTCACTACCACATTCTGAAAACAGGAGTATTTTCGACTTTTTACAATATTTAATATTATTGTAGTTATAATTAAGTAATTGTATGATAGTGTATGTAATTTGAATAAATATGTGATGTGTAATTTAAAATATAATATTATATACAGTGTTTATTTATGTTTGAGCTGGTAGACTTGACCTAGAAGCCCAGTAGAGGAACACCTGTCCGAATTATGGGATTTGGGGTTAATTGTTTTATTTTAGAATTTATTTATTGGAGGTTGTAATTAATTACCGTAATTTATTTAATTGTTGCGCATTGCCTTTGCTTCGATTTTTGGAGCACTATCCTGACTTTTGTCTTCCAACAAATTTCACAATCTTGCCCTAGACATGCCCGTCTTCCATTCTGCTATTTTTTGCAACTCATAACTATGCTCTCTGTGCATTATTTCTAGCCGCACAAAAATTGTCGCGGACGTTTATTTTAAAATCCCTATTTTGTATCGTTGTGCGTTCCAATTGAAATTGGAGGCAATCTTGACCTATTTTTCGTGCGGCCCAAATTAGAGTAATATTCTGTTCTGAGTCTTCTTCAATATTGGTATTGACGACCTGACCTGATTTTGGCCCCATGTATTCCTAATTAATTTTGAACACAGCTGCATTTTATTTCTAATTAAATTGAGGATAACATTTTGACTGATTTCATAAATCCTAATTTAAATTCTAATACCCGATTAATTAAACCCGTGCCTAACGCACAATACCCTCTCACCATGAAAATTTCTAAATATATTTTCTCCACAAATTTTGTGTCATTTTATGTGTTTGTGCAATTTCCCGAATTTAAGGGGCTAAGTTGCAATTATTCGATTGTAGGTGTCATCACCCCATTGGCCAAGACCAAATGGAAAGGTTATTTATTGTGGACCAAATTGCATTTTTCCCACTCTACTTTACATGAAAACAATTTCCTTCATGAACAATCCTAGCCACTCATTTGAAATTGGACCATCACCACCCTTCATCCACATCTCACCCCTCCCTATTTAATGTCCTATCACTAGCCCTAATCCCCAAAAAAGGAAAGCTAGGAAACCCCAACCGTAGCCCCCATTTCTTATTTTTTCTCTTCTTCTCTTCTTCTCATCAGAGCAGCCACAAATGGCCAGTCCCTCTCTCTCTCCATAAAAGAGGCAATGATGATTATTTAGAAAACCGTAAACATAGGCTTATGGTTTGCCGCCTTCTTTTTCTTCTGCCTCTCTGTTCTCTTCTTCCGATGGTGTATGGCCGCTGCAGCCATTTTTTGTAGCAAAGGCCATGAAGAGCACGAAAATGACAGGGTGGATAAGTGAGACTTTTTCTGCAACTTTTCCAAATTTTATTCTTGATGCCGGATGATTCACTTCGTCAATCATCATGATTGATCAATGATATAGTCTCGAGCCATCCTCCTCTCCCTCTGCTGTTTAGCCGGGAGCTCCTACCCGACTCCTCGCTGACTGCATCCGGCGGCCCTCTGTTTTTCCGACGGCTTGCTCATCGACTCCGCCAACCAGGCACAGCCGCTGCTCCCTAACACCACCCCGGCCGAACCGAGCTCCTCCTCGCGTTCTTCAGCGAGCATCCCCGCCACACATTCCTCCCCTCGACTGCCTACTCCGATCGACGTCTACTCTGGCCGGCCAACCGCTCGAGCCACCCTCGGCTGCGATTGCTTCTTCCCCGTCTTCTTCTGCACCCTCCTCCTCCTCACCTCGATCCCGTCCGCCGACGACAAGCAGCAGCAGCGCCTACCACCACCACCACTTCCATCATCATCCACCACTATACAAATAAGGATGATGGTGAAGAACCTTCCCATGGGGAAGCTGCTGCTGCTGAAACAATACAAGCACCATTGGAGGCCCATGTGGTAAAACGACATCCAGTTTACCTTATTAAGGTGGGAAGATTCATTGACGACGAGCTCGAGAAAAAGATACAGCAAGCGGTACTTGAACTTCATGAGAAAACCCGAATCCGGGACTCTGTTCAAGATATTCGGAAGAAAATGGTCACCCTTCGGCAATACGATCAAGAAATTGAAGATGCATCTGCTAAAGAGAATGCCCAGCGAGCTATATTTAATGAGAAGCAAGAAGAAATAGATGGTGTTCAGATGTTAGTTAACAGGATAAATAATGCTACTTCAATTGCTGACATCGATGAGAAGATACAAAATATGGTCCATAGACAGCAGCATGACACAATAGATTTGAAACAAGAGAAGCACTATATTCGTGAGATCAATAAGTTGAAGCGCCTTCGCGAACAACTATCTTTGAAGGCCCCTCAGGAAGAAATCGATGAGGCACTTGCTCAAAGAGCTGAGGTGTATACACGCCTTGAGAAATTGAAGAAGGAACTGAAACCACTTAGAGATGTTTTAAAATCGGCTACAAATAGCAGTTATGAATTACGGAAGAGAAGTCTTGCTGAAAGAGATCTCATAAAAAGGTTGAGAGATCAGTATTTTGAAGCTAACAGAATTCGGCAAGAAGAATATATGCAATTGCAGGAACTCAGAAAACAGTCAGCTGAGACCCGGCGAGACTCCTCCGCCGACGCCGGAGAAAAACCCCATCGTGAACCCTTCTCTCTTTCTCTCTTCCCCTTACTTTCGATTCAGAGACTGGTTTATTAGTATTGATTAGTTTAATTAATAATTAGATTAGTTAATTAAATTACTAATCAGTAATTAATTTGTTAATCAGTTAACTAATTTTTAATCAGTAGTTAGTTTATTTAATCAGTTTAGTTAATATAATTAGTTAATCTATATTTAATTAGTTTAGTTTTTATTTAGTTTAGTAATAAATATAAGGATTTTGATTATGTGAAAAACTATAAAAAATTTTGGGTTATATTATTATTTAAGAAATAGTTCCAATAATAAAAATAAGTTCAAAATTGTTTAATTGGGCTGGTAACCAATTTTTACTACAGATGTAAAAATATATGATGGCTTTCACATAAATTCTAGATTTTTTTATAAATAAACTCTTATTGTAATTATTGTTCAAAATAATTTTTAAATGATTTTCATTAAATTAGGGTGTTACCTTAATAACGAACAACGACCCTTTCTCTTATTAGCCTGGAATCCTTACCTCGGTTTTTGTGCCGAACTCCGATCATGGACTTCTTTATATAGTTTCTAGCTATTTGGACTGCTTCGGACCCATTGGAACTAACTGCTACTTCATTTGGGATCACCTTGAGAAGTGTGGCATTATGTACATTCTTTGATTTGCTAATATACATATATAAAAATAATTGATTGATATATATATATACAAATATGTATTTTGGTATAAAAATATATATTTATAAACATCTATTAGTGTATATACACAAATATATATTTTGTACAAATACTAAGAGACACTTATATATATATATATTATATACGTTTTATTGGTATATACTCTGAGTGTAAATGTGTATTATATACGTATCCCTACTAGATGACCCTAGTTGACTAGAGCCATGCCTGGCAGAGCCCCTGAGTTCATGTATTTGTGATGTGTTAGTGTAGCACCTGGTGCAAATGTTGTATTGATATATTTTTAGGACTGTTGTTTCCTCCAGACGATACTCTGGGACAGGACATTGACATTACCAGCTAAGTACCCAAGGCGAGTACATTCTCTGATTAGTTTTTAATTTATGATATCTCCTATGTTCCCTGTATCTAGTGTAAATATTCATGTTCTTGACACGTTGGTTACACGGATTGGTATACACGGATCTCGTCATGAGATGTTATTCCTTATTCATGGTGTAGCTTGTACAAGACTTGTTTCCTTGATATCTTGTGCATGTACAGACACTGATTTCCGGGGAGATTTGCTACCTCCCTAGGGAATCCCGTGCCATAGCGTACCATGATTTGATCTACTATACCAGTCGGGGGTTTAGGGAGTATTTTAGTGTAGATATGTGATCATACCCAACTTTTTATGCATCATAGCTCACTCCACATCTCACGTCGGGTGCGGCCTGACCATCTCCATGCTTCATAGCTGTTACGTGTGATTAGCCTGACCTCTACATGCATCATAGCTAACCAACGGTTAGCCTGACCTTCCATGAATCATAGCTAATCACATGTAACCAGCCTGATCAAGTTCCCAAGCCGATCACATGTTAAAGCTAGTACTAACACACTTAGTCATAGGTTTCTTGCTCATTGACATATTGTTCTTTTCCTACATTTACTTACAGTATTTCCAGTATTTCTCTCATTGTACATTTCTCGTACCTATACATGCATCTGGTATGTTTCCATCTAGAACTGCTACATAGTTTATGTCATTTATATAGAACTGCTCTTTAGAGATGTACTTTGCTCCTTCCTGACTGGAAAATATTTTTCCAGACTGTGACCTTAGTAGACTGGTTTCTGACACACTTGAGGATTGGAAGTTAATGATGGCAGGTATGATTATTTTGTAGTTAGACTTGTCTTGTATTTCTTGCTTACCTTGATATCTCATCGTGCTTTAGTTTATGTGATTGAGTATTTCTAGCATTATTTTATGATATCCACGTCTCCTTATGGAGTTGGGTATTCACGTGAGTTGATTAGATAGTTACATGACCTAGACAGCGTTCTACCGCCGATGCTGCGGCGTAGGCTGGACGTACCCACGCATTCGTGCCCCTAAACCGGTGCGGGTCATGACAGTATTAGTATTAGTATATGTTAATATTAATATTGGTATATATATATACATATATATATATATAGTATATGTATTTATTTAGTATATGTATGTATATAATTGATATATATATATTATAGGTATATTGTAAGTACTAATGTATATAATAGTTAAGATAATATGTATGTGTGTATATGTACTAGGTGACCCGAGTGTAACCACGGATACCCCGTAGTTATATTGACCTGTGACCATGTGAATTGTAAGTTGACTGCCATATATACACTGATGTACTGGCAAGATTCGTATCATTGACTATCTGATTGCACAGCAATTACAGACACGACACCTGTGTAATTTGACGCACACTTGACCCTAGTTGACCAGTGTCATACCTAGCATAGCTCTGAGTTCAGAGTATTTATGATTGTGTGCTAGTGTAATGTCTGATGCAATATTGTATTATTTAATAATGTCTATAGGATTGTTGGATTGTTCAGACAAGACTTTAGAATCAGGTTATTGGTATTGCCAGCAGCAGGACCCCAGGCGAGTACATTCTCTGACAGTTTCCATTAAATTGATTATATCTATAATTATTGTTGTATAGCGTACATGACTTTGATACTGTTATTTACACGAGTCAGCATCATCGAGACCTGTCATGAGAAGTTGTAATTTGGAATCTATCGTGCTAGCTAGGGAAGCGAGAAAATATTAGTAGCTTATGTGATCATACCCAACTTTACATGCATCGTAGCTCACTCACACCTCACGTCATTGCAGCCTTACCATTACATGCCTCATAGCTGTTACATGTTGTTCGCCTGATTATTACTCGTATTATAGCTATCCGGATGGCGAGCCTGACCTTACAAGAATGATAGCTAATCATATGTAACGAACCTGATCAGTCCCAAGCCGATCACATGATATGCTAATGTTTCACACACTTAGTTAGATGTTCTTGACATGTATCTCTAGTATATTGATATAGGATTTCTTATGTTCTAGTCATGATCCTAGCATTCACTTATATACCAGTTCATTGTTCTTGAGTGTACTTGTATTTCTATTTTATTGCTAGATGTTCATTGATGATGACATATGTTCCAGTATTTCTTTATTCCAGTATCTCATTTTTCTAGTATTTCTTATTCCAGTATTTTTTATGGCCAGTATTCATATATGTCTTATATTTCTTTACATTGTGTTATAGTTTTTGTCAATATACATGGAACTGCTGTTAGTGCTTGTACTTTATTCCAATCCTGACTGGATATTTTTTTCAGACTATGACATGAAGGACTTATTTCCAACATACTTGGAGATATGGATGTTATTGATTGCAGGTTAGACTATTCATTATTGTTTAGACTTGTCTTGTATTTCATTTATTTCTTCGATATCTCATCATGCTTGAGTTTATATGATTGAGTATTCCATATTATATTATGATATTCGTGTCTTATTATGGAGTTGGATATTCATGTAGGATTGATTAGATAGTATCATGACCTAGACAATATTCTATCGTCGATGCTGCGGCGTAGGCTGGACGTACCCACGCTCTCATGCCCCTATACCGGGTGCGGGTCGTGACATCGCTTTCGCGATGTAGTGGTAGAGAGTGTCAGACTGAAGTTATTTGACTTCTTTCTTCCCTTGGCGGTGAAAAGATTTCCAGTTGAGTATCATAAGACAAAGGGAAACTCCTTCTCCTCTAATATATGCACCTGATCTCCGGGTTGCAGCCGGGTAGGTGCTTTTCGGTGTAGCCAGTGGAAGGCTGACTACCTATCTGTGAGTACTATTGCTTTATTGCAGCAACACTTGATAATGATGTCGGTGCAGTTGTGCCTCGGAGAGGGCACGTCGCATGCCATAGTTATTTTCCTTTCTTTGCGCTTGTGAGTAATCACGTCACACAAATCATGCGAAGGATAATTTACCTTTGCATCCCCTTTATGAATTTGGCTATCCTGGGCACATGGATGCGCAGGTGCTGCTTTTGCACAATGGCTTGGGGTTCGTACAAAAAATTTCCCTAAAATACTAGTAGAAGACTTTTAAGACTGGCCCTATCCATTGGACCCTGTGGGCTGAACACATAGGTCAGTCTTGTACAACTGTCCATTATAGGATCGTATAATAATTAGCGGTGCCTGTTGTCGATCATTCCTATGAGCAGTTGTTTTAGCTTGACGTTCTCGCACTACCTTGGACTTTTTCTGCTTACCTACTATAGGCACATTGTTTGAAGAGTTTAGTTTTAGATTTTTACCATTCTTATTGGGTCGCATAGGATCTGCGCCGCATGAGATACGGTCAAAAATAAAGGTGCTATTGCTTTTGGGGATGCATGCGACATGCTATTTGCGGTTGTTAGTTAATGCCACATGAATAGTCTTAAGCGACCTCCTCCTCCTTGGCTGCCTAGACACTGGTTTAGCCCCAAAAATTTTGGCATCGTAGTATTTTTTTGCGTCAGCCCTGGAAGCTCTGGGTGCTGAACAGTTTGTGCGTCAGTCCTGGAAGCCGCATAGACGTAAATATTCTACGAGTTTGTCCGACGACTGTCATTGGCAATAGAATGAGAGGATGGAAACATCTTCTCCATGGCTGGGTGGGGCATAGCGGCCTTGGCCACCCACGTTCTATGATTCTTCAAGTGGTGAGCACCCTTCTGCTTGGAAGAGGCTGCCGTATAGATAGTGGCCATATGATGTGTAGTACATGTGGTTGGGAGAGAGACATGGAGCACATGCTCCACAATTGGGTGAGGCGCAGAGGACTTTGTTACCCATGTTATACGAGTATTTTTGGGCTTTGCTTGCCTTGGAGAAGGACCCGTGCTGTACCCAGAGAGCATGTCCTCGAACACTTGCTAATCGAAATAGAATACCAGCATCTTTTGTGTCGAGCCAACGTATTTACTATTTAAATCAAAATAAGAAATAGAAGAACTAGATTTCATTAACATAATAAGAGTGTAAAAAGAAGAGTCCTAGAAGACAATCTAAGTATAAATTTATTTTCTGGGAGGGGTGACGATGGAGGGTTAGAAGTGTAGCAATTATCTTTACTCCGTGGATGATCTGCTGTAGCAGCTCTTCTCTCTCCCTTGAGTGTTGATTCACAGATAGTCAGCCAGCCCTTTGTCTGGGTCCAGTACCCTACTATTTATAGTCATATTTGTGGCCGCATAGATTTTGGGCCGCATGGATGGCGAGGTTTGCCATATATCCCCTCTCAATGGAAGGGTGCTACAGATATGCACGATAATTTGAGATCTGCTGCTACGTGAATATTTATTAGGATTTTGGTGTTCGCTGAGAATCTGTACGATTCTTAACTGTGTAAGCATAACTTGGTCAAATGGATACGTGGACGCTATTTGGTTGTAGTGGATTACTCAATTGTCACTACAAGACATAGTCGACATAAAATCTGGAAAATATGTGGCCAAAGACGTATAGGATCCATGCAGTCTAGAATGTACTGGGCCAGAGATGCATGGACCACATAGAGTCTGAAATGCATGGGCTAGAGTCAAATAGGATGCATGGATTTAGGGACACGTGGGACAAAGATGCATGGACTATATGGAGTCTGGGATGCATGGGCTAGAGTCGCATGGAAACTTTTTATCGTGTTGTCCACGTGGCTCTGCACAATCTTTGGGATCTCTGCCTCTTAATATGTTCTCTTCCTTCGAGGCGGACAAAAAAAAAATTGTCAGGATTCTGTGTCAGTTATTATCTTTATTGTCAGGACATCATGTCAGGTCGACCTACGACAAGTTGTCAGGATGCTTGTTTGGACCACATGGTTATCCCTTTTCTGGGCCGCATAGTGTCCATGTGGTTTATCTTTTGTTGAGTTTTATTTGGGGGAACCTAGTCGTCGGTCGTATGGATGCATATTTTCTATGCTTATATACAGCTATATTTATGGACTTGATGAATCGAGTCTTCCATCAGTATTTGGACCAGTTTGTGATTTTCTTCATAGATAACATCCATGTTTATTCGAAGAGCCACGAGGAGTATGAGAAGCACCTGTAGATTTTTTTTAGAGATATTGAGGAGAGAGCGATTGTACGTGATGCCCAGAAAATACGAGTTCTTCTTGATAAGGTCTCTTTTTATGGCCATATCGTCACTAGAGATGGTATTTCAGTAGATCCGAAGAAAATCTTAGTGGTTAAGACATGGCTCGTTCCTAAGTCGGCATCAGAGGTGAGGAGTTTCCTTGGACTTACAGGATATTACTGTCAATTCGTGGAAAACTTCTCGAGGATAGCAGAGCCTATGACTAGGTTGACGTACAAGGACCGAGAGTTCATATGGATAAATGATTGTCTAGCCGCTTTTGAGGAGTTAAAGAAGCGATTGACTACAACACCAATTTTGACCATTCCATCAGGATCAGGAGGCTGCGTGATCTACAATGACGCATCAGAAATAAGCTTGGGATGCGTATTGATGCAGCATAACAAGGTGATTCTATATGCGTCTAGATAGTTGAGAGTACATAAGAAGAATTATCCAACTAATAATTTGGAACTTGCAACTGTTAATTTTGCCTTGAATCTATGGAGACATTACTTATATAAGGAGCGAGTAGAGATTTATACTGACCACAAAAGCCTCAAGTATGTCTTCACACAGAAGGAACAGAATATGAGGCAACGCTGGTGGCTTGAGTTGATGAAGGACTTTGAAATAGAGCTGTATTATCACCCAGGCAAGGCTAACATGGTAGAAAATGCATTAAGCCGAAAGCCTATAATGCTATTCTTGACGACGCAGAGAAAGTTACTATAGGACTTGCAAAAGCTTGGCATAGATGTTGTATTACCCGGATCAGACGTGACACTAGCCAACTTGTAAGTGCATTCATATCTAGTAGAGAGGATCAGGGTAGCTTTGCCTATAAATGCTAGATTCAGGAGGTTGAGAGAGAGGATCGAGGCTAGAGAGTAGATAAGATTGCACATGCATGATAACGAGACATTACGATATGGTAATCGCCTATATGTTCCCAATAGAGAGCTTCGGCATGAGCTGATGGTTGAGGCTCATAGTTAGATATATTTTATTCATCCTGGATGCACCAAATTGTATCACAATTTACTATAGCACTTCTGGTGGCATGGAATAAAAAGGGAGATAGCTCACTTTGTGGCCAAATATCTAGTGGGCCAATAGGTCAAGGTTGAACATCAAAGGATAACTGGGCTACTACAACAACTTTCGATTACTGAGTGAAAGTGGGAGCACATCACTATGGACTTTATCATAAGTTTTCTGAAGAGTCTATCTGGGCGAGATGCTATTTGGGTAATCGTAAATTGACTCACTAAGTTTGCTCATTTCTTGCCCTTCCGAGTTGGCTAGTCTACATAAGCTTTGGCTGACTTATACATGAGATAGATCATGAGATTATATTGCATTCTGTTTAGTATTTTGTCAGATAGGGACTTGCATTTTATATCTCACTTTTGGAGGAGTATGTAGGAGAGTCTTGGGACTCATATAAGGTTTATTACTTCTTATCATCCGCAGACAGATGGGCAGTCAGAGCATACTATTCTGACGTTGGAGGATATATTGAGAGCATGCATGCTGGACTTTGGGGATCATGGAAGGACCACCTACACCTTATAGAGTTTTTGTACAATAATAACTATCAAGCGAGCGTCCAAATTGCTCCGTTTGAAGCTTTGTACGGTAGAAAGTATAGGTCTCTCGTGTGTTGGAGTGACATGGGTGAACATCATATCTTGAGGCCAGAGTTGGTTGTCAGTACTGTAGAAAAGGTGAAGAGGATACATGGGCACTTGGTAGTAGCGCAAGACAGACAGAAGTAGTGAGCAGATCTTCATAATCGTCCTTTGGAGTTCAAGGAAGGCGATCATATCTTCTTGGGGATATCACCCACTAGAGGAACTATTAGCTTTGGGAGAAGGGGAAAGTTGAGTCCAAGGTATATTGGACCGTTTGATGTGTTGGAGCGAGATGGAGAAGTTGTGTATCAATTGGCACCATCACCCTCGCTTGTGGGAGTGAATGATGTATTCCATGTGTCGCAACTCAGGCGATATGTGGAAGATAGAAGTCGTATTCTCGATCACTCGGAGATCACCATTGGGCCGAGCTTGTCATACCAAGAGCAAGAAATGGAGATTCTTGATCATCGAAAGAAAGTGTTAAAGAATCAATTTATTCCCTTGGTCCGCGGGGCATGGATACATCACTTGCCAAGAGAATCCACTTGGGTGTACGAGGATGACATGCGCAAATGTTTTCTCTATCTGTTCGAGATCAATGTATGATTTTACTTTATTCTTTTCTACCATATAATATTCTCATTCCCTATCATGCGTTGGCTTTAAGTTTGAGAATTTTTTTTTTGTAAGTTGGGTAGAATGAAACCTCCCCTAATTTTCTAAGATTTTTTTTATATAAGAATTGGAATAATAATGCGTATAACAAGAGCATACCAATAAATGATAGTAAAAAAATACAATAAAAATAAACTAATAATTATTTTATAGAAATAATAGTAATTATAATTAATAAGGATATTTTTATGAAAAAAGAAGAAGAAGTAATATATATATATATATATATATATATATATATATATATATATATATATATATATATAATCAATCAAGCAAAACATAACAATACCACTTATACTACAACCAACAACAACAACAGCAGCTAACTTTTACCCGACGGTTCACCAATGACCAGACCTTCCTCTATATTCGACCCGACCCATGTAACTCTCGGCTATATATATATATATATATATATATATATATATATATATATATATATATACACATATACATATATATATATATATATATATATATATATATATATATATATATATATATATACACATATACATATATATATATATATGTGTGTGTGTGTGTGTGTGTCGAGCAGTCACCCCATACCTTTCCCCTCACTGCCATCGTCGTCGCTCGACCGTCGTATGTCGGAGCACTACCGTCGCCGCTGCTGACCGATACACGCATGTGTCAAAACCGCGACATAAATGAACCCTAAGTACCCATCTTCCCCGCTGAATTTCTTCCTACACACGTGACCCAATTTTGATCCCGTTATTTTGATTCAACCACAACATGAACACCTTATAATGTCTTCAAGTTGTTTTATTTGAACCACCCTATTTCTGATGTAAATTTATCCAAAACTTTTCCAAAAACCATTATTTTATATATATGTGAATTGACAGTTTTTGAATCCAAGCTACTATTTTAGAAAGCAATTTTTTTCCAATCGAACTTACTTAATTATGATCTTTTTTTTCCTGATAGCTAGTCTATATAACCAGGATCGTAAATGTAGAAGCATAAAATACCCTAGGAAATTATATGCATATTATACAGTCAAAACCCCCAATATACATGAAGTTCGCATAAAACCGAGCTTCAAGGCTGTGTGGCATAAAATATGGCTTCAGAGTTGTACGCATAAAATAGGGCTTCAGAGCTATTTGGCATAAAGTAGAGCTTCAGAATTGTCTATGTAAAACAGGGCTTCAGAGATGTCTGGCATAAAGTAGAGATTCAGAGCTGTCCGCGTAAAATAGTGCTTCAAGACTGTTCTGCGTAAAAGGTTGCTTTACCTTCCTACGTAAAGTTTAAAATATGTTTGTTTTTAATGCAACATAAAGTTGTACGAGGAACTCTTCGTATTTCTCGGGTCAATTTGTCAGATAAATCAGTGAACATTACTTCTGACAAAAGTACTGTACGATGATAGAGAGGATGGCTGTGATGATAATTTTTGCACAGAGACCCATGTTGTCGTTTAGTGACATATTCTTGATGCAAGTCATTTTTTACGCATTCAAAGAATACGCTGCCTATTCTACATGGACAAAAATAATTTCTTACGCTCAAGATAAGACAAAATCAGACGCCACATCAAAAGTTGTTTCTCGTACAGAGCTCGAGGCATATCTCTGCATTTAATGCACGAGTTGGGGGCATATCTCTGCATTTAATGCACGAGATTTTGTTCTATTTTTAAATTGTGTCATGACTAGGAAAGCTAAAACTGTGACTAATACACTCACATCACCATCCTTGCAATTTATGCCAACCAGGTTATTTTCAACTATAGGAGTACGATGTATGCTATCTCCTCGAAATATGCCAACTCGGCTATATTTGCAAAGGTACGTGATAAGGCTATTTAGCCCAGAATATGCTCAAGACCTCAATCATGATGAATAATTTGCTATTTTACGCTGTTTATCTATTATTCATGCATTATCAAGTTTTACGCAGAGTTTGGCTTTTACGCCAATAAGATAATTATTTAACTTTTACTCCAATTATCTTTACGCAGGGGGCAGTTACCTACGTAGCTTGTATGCCATAATCTTTGAGAAATAGTTATACACGTTACCTCATAAAGGGACACGTGTCATACATAGATTCAGAAGACTATGGGAACGTGGGTAGTAGTTATCATAACCGCAGCGTAAAAAAAGTCTTCTTCTTCACAGTTTGCTCTTTTACGCCAGCAAGACAGTTAGTTCGCTTTTATGCCAACCATCTTTACGCAAGGTGCATTTACCTACGTGGCTTGCATGCCATGATCTTTAAGAAGCAGTTATATGCGTTACCTTATAATGGGACACGTATCATACGCAGATTCAGAAGATTATTTAAACGTGGGTAGCAGTTATTATAACTGCCGCATAAAAGATACAACTTTTTTCACATTTTGACATTTTACGCCAACAAGATAGTTTCTTGGCTTTTTATGCCAACTTGGTATTTATTTGATTGATCTCTCTAAATAGAGACCCCTGGTCACAGGGTGAAAGGAGGACGATCAGAGATAAGAGAGAGATAGCACAGACAGAGAGTGTTGGTTGACAACTTTAGCAACGAGAATTCAATCCCACTTGCAACCTTTGAAGCTTCTTCTTCTTTTACAGTACTTCCACATCATCATATGGTCCAAGAAATAAATTGATCAACCACAGATCAGACTTTTATAGCAATACTTCCCCAGAATCATTTTATTGTACTTAATATCCTCGTATAGGATTAATTGTACTTTTTTTTTGTTTGTAAGCAAAAAAGGTTTCGTATAAATGATCTCTTTCATTTGTTCATCCAAACAAAGATGGTGACCCTGCTGGGGACGACTTTCTCCTCTGACGAGAAAGCAATTGCTCAATACGATGCTGTATCCATCAGATCGACGAAGAAGACTTTGGTCGTCCAGTTCGACCAATCTGCCTATAAAGACATGCTTCAAGCCGGGGGTAGCTGTCATTCCTCCTCTTTCCAGAACAATATGAAGCTGTATAAAGTATGGATGCCTAAGATGTCCTCTACCCTTTCTGTAAGCTCTCAGTCACTGATCAACAAGGTTGTGACGACACAGCCAGTGCGCCCTATAGGTAAAACTTTGTCTTCCGTTTGTAATATGGTAGGCAAAACTTCTGGCAATGCCTCAGTGCCAATCCAGAAGTCTCAAACATGCCTTATGCATAAAACTTTGTCTCCCATTTGTAACATGGTAGATAAGACTTCTAGGAATGCCCCAGTACCAATCCAGAAGTCTCAGACGTGCCCTGCGCGTAAACCTTCGTCTCCCGTCTGTGACGTAGCAGACAAAATTTCTTGTAAGGCCTCAGCACTAATTTGGAAATTTTAAATGCGCCCTGCACGTAAAAATACATCTCCCATCTATGATGAGGCAGATGTACCCTTTGATCACATCAAGGAGAAATAAGTAGCGAATCTCCCAATCTCGAGGCTTTTACGCCCACAAGAGAAAAAAGTTCCCACTCTTCAGATTACGCGTGACGCTGAAGGCCGTTTGAGGACTTTTCCTATTTTATATGAACCTGTGCAAAACTCTAAATTATGCCAGGATAAGTCTGTCCACATAAAGAAGACCCGTTTCATGGGAAAATACGCTCCTCAAACAGATGATGAATCATATGCTACTCACATGGGTAAACTATTGTATTCCTAATCTCCATATTCCTACTGATATAAAAAGGCAGAATAAGCACTCTTCTTCTTCTTCTGGTAATCCCCCCGATTTATATGATTTTTTGATCCAGAAACGCAAAGACAGGGGATCTCCTAATATGTCTATTACACCCCCTAGGGAACATTGTTGTAATAGTCATAAGGTTGTAATTAACTCTTACTGTTCTAAAGCAGAACGGTCAGTTTTTGACCGATTGAACTATTCTTTGTCATTAAAGGAAGAAGAACAAGACAACGATATGTCTGGGGGTAGTCTCCCTCGATAAAATAGAGCAGCATCCAAAGCTGGGGGTAGAATTCTCTCTGAGTCCGAAGATGATGCAACTATGCCGATCTTTCCTGAGGATCGTACGACTCGGGTATCGGAAGCCCGAAAGCCAAATGAGACTTTCTCCTTCAATGAGGATGACATCATTGAAATCTTTAATATATTGATGAAGGAAAACAAACTTCGGCTACCCAACATCAGATACCCTGAAAGATCTGGCAAGGTCAATGACCCAGTATATTGTCTCTTTCATCGCTACATTCATCACCCCACAAAGGCATGCTATGTACTGAAAAGGAAAACCCAGGAGTTGATCAAGGCCAAAGTCATTACTTTGTATTTATAAATGAGAAGACGGTCACTGCAAATTGATCTCACTATAATGTGGCAATTTGCCCCCTCAAGAAGTACAGGATGATGAGTCCCTAAAATCTTCCCAGCGGAGCAACCTTCAGGTCTATCCCCACTCAGCAAATCACTCTCCAGTGAATTTTTAGACATGAGTTCACATCCATATTACCTCTGAACTGTTGTCCAAACAAAATTTCTCCAGCTGACTTTGCCATGTCCAAGTGACCTCTGAACAAACCTTCCAGGTTGTTGCTATCGATCAGTTCACGTCTATATTACCTTTGAACTACGTCTCTCCACTTTCTCCAGTAGAGTATATCTATAACCACAAAAATGGTCAGTTCCATATTGCTTCTGTTTTATTTTTCTTTACTCTCACAAAGTCATATTTAACCACGTCCATATTACCTCAGAGTAAGATATTTTCAGAACTTTTTTATGTCCATGAGTAAAGTTTTGCTGTTCGACTTTCTACTATCACGTTTGCATAACCCCTAGTAGTGCTAGTCATTTTAGCTTATTATCTGTACTTAAGGTATGCCATGGGTAATAAGTCCATAACCCAGTCAACTCTTGGTTCTTCATCCCCAACAAGTGCCTATGTGCAATATTTTCTCCTTCGTTACTAATTCTTGTAAAAAGCCATCATCCGTATCCAAGAGTCCCGAATACGCAATGGATAATAGATCCTCAAAACCTTGTTAGCGGAGCAGTCCTTAGGTCTACTCGCACACTCCCACAGTGACTATTCAAACATATCTCGTTAGATGCTAGCCATGCTCATATTGCCTCTGAGCTATCGTCCTATTAATCTCCCCAGCGGAGTGATCCTTTGGCCTATCTTCATGTTCGGATAGACCACACTCAACAAATTACTCCTCAATAAATTTTTTAGACATTAGTTTACATTCATATTACCTCTGAACTACTATCATAATATTTCTCTCAGGCTGAGTTTGTTTGATAATAAACGGAAGCAATAAAACTAGGTTTATACGAAACCCTTTCTTAGGTTTACAAACAAGAAGTACTATTAATCCTATACGAGGATGTTAAGTACAAAATTTAATCTGGATAAATATTGCTATAGGAGTCTGATCTGCAGTCGATCACTTTGTCCCTTGGACCACACGATGATGAAGAAGTGTTGTAGAAGACGGAGAAGCTTCAAAGATTGCAAGAAGTAGTGGATGCTCAATGCCAAAATCGTCGATCACTGCTCTCTGTCCGTGCTCTGGATTCTTCTCCCTCAAAAAACAATCTCCTGACCTCTATCAAAAATTCGACCTTGGACCTCCGTCAATAGAGGTCTCTATTTATAGGGTTTTAGTGACAGTAATCGTCCAATCGGTGTAAAAGCCGGATAGTAGAGAGTGTGGCACTTTTTACACGACGGTTATAATAACTGTCGCCCACTTATGAATAATCTTCTGAATTTGTATGTAACGCGTAACCCATGATAAGAAAATGCGTATAACTGCTGCGAAGATCACGACATGCAAGCCACGTAGGTAACTGCCCCTTGCATAGAAAAGGTTGGCGTAGAAGCCAATAACTGTCACCATGGCGTAGTAGCCAAATAATTGTCAGGTTGGCGTAAAAGCCAAATAGGTGTAGAATCCTTGTAGGCGTAGAAGCCTGATGCTGCATGGATAGGTAGCTAGCGTAAAAGATAGCTGATCCTTCTTCTTGACTGAGGCCTTGAGCATATTCTGGACCAAATAACCTTCTTATCACGACTCGCACCCGATGTAAGGGTACTAGTCGGAAACAACGCCCAGCCTACGCCGTAGAATCGACAGTAGAACGCTGTCTAGATAATCTATCTAATAATATAATAAACTACCAATAATGATAGTATACTCAATCACAGAACTAAGATAGAAATGAGCACGAATCAGATAAAGAATAGAATAGTCCTAATACAACTCATGAGTCAAAAATAATACATCAATGAGTCTGAAGAAGTAACAAAAATAAGCTAGAGACAAATCCAGTACAAAAGAATACTACGAGGCTACAACTCTAGGGTCAACTGTCTCAGTTGGGATAAGTCCCTCTTGAGCCAGGGTCTCAGAATCTAAATCCATAATATCCTAGGGTCCATAATAGGTAGGGTACCACTCCTCAGTGTCATCTGAAAAAATATATCCAGTTAGGAAAGGAGCAGAGTACATCTCTAACAGCAGTTCTAATTAATGATAAAAACTATGTAACAGTAAATAGCTGTGGATAAACAAGATGCACAATAGATACAAGAGATATATATACAAGAAGAAAATACTGGAAATAAATATAATAATGAACAATATGCCAATGGAACAATAATACTAATGACTAAGTGTGTGAGTACTAGCTTAACATGTGATCGGCTTGGGCAAGATGTAATACGATATGGCTAATCATACGTGCGATGCATGATCAACACTATTCTGTAATCTATACTTTATTCAATAGGGATATTGATCACATATCTATATTAATACTCTCCACCCCCGACTGGTATAATATATCCAACCACGGTATGCTATGGCACTAGATTCCCCAAGAAGAGAGCGACTCCTCCCGAAAATCAATGTCTGTACATGTACAAGATAACCAATGAAACAATACTTGCACCATATACACCATATACCAAGGAATAACATCTCATGACGAGATCAGGATATACCAATTCGTGTAACCATAGTGTCAAGAGAACATGGATATCTACACTAGATACAGTGAACATAGAGGATATTATAAATAAGAAACTATCAGAGAATGTACTCGCCTGAAGTCCAATGAACAGTCTCACAGATGTCTGACTCGGTGCCTCGAAGACCTAGATATGGAATACAACATTAATACAAGGTCCCGAAAAGAGAACAAGTTAAACTAGTCAACTTCTAGGTCAATAAGTCAAATCTAAGTCAAAAATCAACCATGGTCAACTCTAAAGTCATCTAAAGTCAACTATGGTCAAACCAAGGTCAACTATCTATTTTTAGGTTGCACAAGTCTAGTACCAAAATCTTGGATCAAAATACTAAAATCTAAGTCATAGGAACCACAACCTAAAATATTAGGATACCATATCTTCGGATACGTGAATCCAAGGTAAACCTCACAATACATATATATTAATAATAATATAGAATATTAATATTTACAACAATTAGGAACCATGGGTTTGAACCATCTTGGTACCCACACAAAGTAATGCTCAAGATACACAGATATAGTATTTATCCTTATACATAATATAATATATATAAACCAATATATATTATACAATTAAAATTATAACAATACTAGTATTATATCTCACAATACATATATATAAACATATATATATATAATTATCATATATAAAATATAAACTAAAACTGCCTAACTGTCACAGAAAATAGTGTGTTAAAACACTGATTTTCAATAAACAGACCCTTTAGTGATAGTTCCAACTGTCACTGCAAAAGCCGTCACCAAAATCGCTGTATAAAAACCCACAGTCACTTAATTGGTGACAGTTAACAACTGTCACAGAAAACCGTCGCCACTGTTGTTCAAAAACCCGCCCGCAGCATTAATGACAGAACTGTCATTAAATGCTCAGTGAGCTACAGCGGCTGCTGCTGCTGTTTAATGACAGAATCTGTCATTAATGCTGCCGTCGCCTAAAAGTAAATAATATATATAAATATATATATATTAATATATAAATATATAAATCAATATATATATATATATATATATATATATATATAAAACAAATAAATAATATATACTTATATATACATAATCCTATACATATAAATAAATATTAAAAGCTACAATACACATTCCATGTACTAATGTACATATTTTAACATGGCTAAATGCACACATAAAAATACATTCATTTATATACAATTAATTATATAATAATTATAATTAATATAATTACTCATTTAAACACATAAATATATTTTATAAAATATTTATATATAATTTATTTTATTAACATAAGTTGTAACATATATAAATGCATGTAAAGAAAACTACATATATATTTATACATTATATTAGTACACATAAAAATACCTAGATCTATGCTACAATAAATATCATAATAATTACACTAAAATAAATATATAACATCTATATATATTTACTAATTATAATTCAAAAATTAAAGCACAATAATTAGATCTACACATAAACACACACAAATGGAGAGTATCACACCGTATCCCACTAAATGTAGGATACGCATGCGACACGAGTCCAACACACAACCAATTGCACCCCGAAGGACACAAGCAAGTCACAATTATTATTTATGAACAAATCAAAGTGTCAAATGTAGATCTATGTGTCCGTGTCAAAATACGACATGTACAAAGTCCCGTGTCGGAGGGAAAACCCCCCAAAACAACACGTATCACCAAATTATTGGGATACGACCTACACATACCCAATTATGGACACGACACTACCTCCGAACACATAAGCACATGCCCAATTGATCTATAGGATCAATTGACACACAACAAAAAGTTAATTCGGAATTCTCACAAAATTGACACAAAAAATACTATAACTTTCTCCATGGGTCTCCTATGAACTCAAAACTAAGTCCTATGGGTAGTACATACATATGGATTAATTTTACATGATTAAATCTCAGATTTAAAAGCTATTTTAAGGGGAAAAACTGAATTATACCTATTGGGAGATGGATTCCCAATGAAACCTCCAATTGAGATAAAATTGCTTCCAAATTGTAGATCCTTGCTCCTCTTTGTAGATCCTTGCTTCCTTCTTCTAGATCCTTGCTTCTCAACTTTCTAATGGTGAATTAGGAAGGAATTGGAATAAATTTGGTAGAGAAATAGAATGGGAATGAAAGGAATTTGGTAGTAGAAAATTCTAGATCTAGATTTGAAATAAAAATGAGAGGAGAAAGAAATTTCCCCCCTCTTTTAATAGGCTGGCCCCTACCCCTTCCTCAAGCAATTATGAAATGTCCAATCTACCCCTTGGGGCTCTCATGAAGAAATAATTAAGGAAGGAAGCTTCTAGTCTAATGATTTAATTAATTTAATCCATCTCCTTAACAATGGGCTTTCTAAATGGGCCAAGTCTAACTAATTAATTTATGTTGGTCCATGGGTCCAAACTAAACTAGTTGGGTCCACTAATATAAGTCCAAAATATTTAAATAACATCTAACAATAATTAAATAATACAATAAATAATTATTTACCATGCATAATATTTAATTAAATAGGAAAAGACTAAAACACCCTTTCCTTGAAAATATGGTAGTGACAAGTCTACCCTCCTTAAAATAATTTTGTCATCAAAATTCAAAGATGAAAACTACCCCCAGAAAATCACAAATAGAACTAAAGAATCACAACTAACTAATGAACAGAACATAACAATGAATAGAACATAACTAGGAAATAACATACCTCAAGGTACAAACAAATATGAATAACGCTCTCGCATTTCATCCTCTCTCTCCCAGGTAGACTCCCCCGGAGAGTGATGCCTCCATGCGACGTGCACCAAAGGAATAGTCTGGTTCCTCAGCACCTTCTCTCTCCGATCCAGAATCTCAACTGGCTGCTCTGGATAGCTAAGAGTAGGGCCCACCTCTATCTCCGAGTGATCCAATACATGATTAGGATCTGCCACGTATCGTCTAAACTGTGACACATAAAACACGTTGTGCACTCCTTCCAATACAGGTGGCAAGTCTAGTTTATAAGCAACTGCACCGACCCTCTCTAGAATAGTGAAAGGTCCGATGAATCACGGACTAAGCTTTCCGCCTCCACCGAAGCGAATCGTGCTCGTGTCGGAGAAATCCTCAGAAATACCAAACTACCCACCTATAAAAAAACACCATCTTAAGAACTTAATCTATAACAAACAAGAATAAGCACAAACAAAATCTAAACTATACTTGGAACTCCAAAGGTCTCCGATGGCTATCGTCCCAATACCGCTGTCTATCCTGCGCCACTCGAAGTCTGTCTGTGATCAACTGAACCTTCTCTGCTGCATCCACAACCATCTCTGGCCCAAGCAAAACTCTCTCTCCAATATCGTCCCAAGACAAAGGAGTACGACACCTCCGACCATATAGAGCTTCAAAAGGTGACATCTCTATACTGGCCTGGTAACTATTTTTATAAGCAAACTCTACCAAATGGAGATGGTCCTCCCAAGAACCCTCGAAATCTAGTACACAAGTGTGCAATATATCCTCGAGAGTCTGGATAGTCCTCTTTGACTGCCCATCTATCTGGGGATGATATGCAGTACTGAACTTGAGCTGAGTGCCCAAACTCTCCTGCAAACTCCTCCAGAAATAAGAAGTAAAACGACTATCTTGATCTGAGACTATGCTGACGGGAACTCTATGTATCCTAACGATCTGCCTCACATACATCTCTGCCAGCTTCTCCGTAGACAAACCCACCTTGAAAGGCAAGAAATGGGCCGACTTTGTCAACCTATCAACAATGACCCAAATTGCGTCTTTCCCTCTTGGAGATCGTGGAAGTCCGGACACAAAATCTACAGTAATGTGTTCCCACTTCCACTCTGGAATAGATAATGGCTGAAGTAAACCTCCTAGCCTCTACCTCTTGGCTTTCATCTGCTGGCACACTAAGCATCTGGATACAAACTGTGCCACTTCCCTCTTCATGCCATACCACCACATACTCTCTCGCATATCCCGATACATCTTGTTAGCACCTGGATGTATGGAATACTCAGAGCGATACGCTTCCTGCAATACCTCCTCACGCAACTCCCCACTAAGCACACATAATCTATCTCCATGCCTCAAAGATCCATCATCTGTAATAGTGAAAGTATCCTCCAATCCTGCTCTCACCTGAGCTCTGATACTCCTTAGAGATACATCATCATACTGTGCTGCCTTGATCCTGTCCATCTGATCTGAGTGTATCTATAGTCCCCACATCTGTATAGCACACCCAGGACTATCACCTCAATGCCCAAGCTCTCCAAGTCCTCCAACAAATATCGATCCTACGTTAAGAACATAGCTACCGGATACCTGCTCAAAGCATCGACAACTACATTGGCTTTCCCTGGATGATATTGCAAAGAGATATCAAAATCCTTCATCAGTTCCAACCACCGACGCTGCCTCATGTTCAACTCCTTCTGCGTGAAAACATACTTCAAGCTTTTGTGGTCTGTGAAGATCTCCACACGCTCTCCGTACAAATAATGTTTCCACAACTTCAGGACGAAAATGACGGCTGTCAATTCCAAATCATGGGTAGGATAGTTCTTTTCATGAGGACGTAATTGCCTAGATGCATAGGCAATCACTTTTCCATGCTGCTGAAGAACACAACCCAAACCCTTCTCCGATGCATCACTATAAATAGTGAAACCTCCGGATCCTGATGGCAATGTCAAAATAGGAGCAGACGTCAACCTCTTCTTCAACTCCTCAAAAGCAACCTGGCAATCTTTCGTCCAAACAAACTCTACATCCTTCCTCGTGAGTCTGGGTCATCGGCTCGGCAATTCTCAAAAAATCTTGCACAAACTTCCTGTAGTAGCCTGCCAATCCCAAGAAACTCCTGATCTTTGCTACCGAACTTGGAGTCTTCCAAGATTCTACTGCTGAAATCTTCTTCGGATCTACTGAAATACCATCACCAGTCACAACATGCCCCAAGAACTCCACCTTGCCCAAGAAAAACTCATACTTGGACAACTTCCCATACATCTTCTCCTTCATCAGCACATCCAACACAATCCTCAAATGCTCCTTCGGTGTCCTCGAGTATATGAGTATGTCGTCGATAAATACCACCACGAACTTATCAAGGTACTGGTGGAATACCATGTTCATCAAGTTCATAAATACCGTCGGCGCATTAGTCAAACCAAATGGCATCACCATAAACTTGTACTGACCATACCGAATTTTAAAAGCAGTCTTCGGTATGTCCTCCGGCTTCACCTTCACCTGATGGTAGTCTGATCTCAAATCTATCTTAGAAAATACCTTGGCACCACCCAATTGATCAAACAGATCATCAATCTGTGGCAAAGGATACTTATTCTTGAGAGTGAGATTATTCAAAGCCCTGTAATCAATGCACATGCGCACCGATCCATCCTTCTTCGGTACAAACAATACCGGGGCTCCCCATGGTGAAGAACTCGATCTGATAAACCCCTTATCCTGCAATTCGTCCACCTGCTTCTTCAACTCGACCAGCTCGCTGTTGTTTACTTTATAGACATGCTGCAAAATTGGTTCTGTACCTGGCACCAAGTCTATAGAAAATTCAACATCTCGATCTGGCGGCAATCCTGGCAATTCCTCAGGAAACACATCCAAGAACTCTGCTATCAACGGATGCGGCAACTTCTTGTCTTCCACCATAGCTCCACAAATAATGCCTTCGTCTTGTTCTACAGCTCCTTTAGCAAACTCGAACTCTGGCTCTCCTGGCAGACCAAACAAAACTCGACCTCCTCTACAATCTATGCTAGCATGGTGCCTACTCAACCAATCCATCCCGAGTACAATGTCGTAGCTCCGAAGTGGCATTACAAGTAGACACGCACTCTACTCCCGGCCTCCCAAAGTAACTCTTCGGTCCTTGCAAATATCATTAACCAGGATAATGCCTCCCCCGGTCATGATCTTGTAAGTCCTAAGCAAAGACTCAGTTACCAAACTATGCTTTAGAGCAAAAGAAACAGATACAAAACTATGGGAAGCACCACTATCAAACAAAACTAAAGCTGGAATAGAATCAAGAAGAATAGAACCTGCGATGACATCTCCGGTGGGTTCCTCCTCTTCGACGGTCATAGCAAACGCTCATCCCTGCCGAACACCTTCCTGCTGTTGATGCTGGACAAAATGCTGCTGCTGTGTCGGAAGCGGTCCCCTCGGCTGTGCTACAGGTGGTCTCATCTGTGCCCTCGGAGCTGGAGCTGCTCCCTGAACTGCACGACGAGGACACTCCCTCGATTAATGCCCTTCAGTACCACAATACAAACAAACTCCTAGCCTCCTCCTACAAACTTCCCAGATGTGGCCGGGCTTCTTGCAGAACTTGCATGGAGCTTGCTGTAACTGTCTCTGCTGCTGAGGTGCCTGGTGAAAAGGCGCTCTAGCTGGAGTCTGGTTCTGGTGTGGCTGCTGGAAAGGTCTGGACTGGAAATGAGGACGTTTGGCAGATACTGCACTGCCGTTGGCCCCCAAAAAAGAATCACGGTCTCTCTTGGTCTTCAAACCCAAATCCCGCTCAACCTTGCGTTCCTTCGTAAGTATCTCCGAGTATGCCTGATAAAAAGATGGGATGAGAATATTCACTTCCCAGTTTAGACCCTCACAGAAACGAATAGCTCGAACCTCCGGCTCCCTTACCAAATACTCTACAAATCGGCTCAACCTACCGAACTCCGTAGCGTATTCCTCCACAGACATGCTCCCTTGAATGAGACTCTCAAATTGTCTCCTCAAGTCAAGCCTGTCTATCCGGGCAAAAAACTTCTTCTTGAAAAGGTCCTTGAATACCTCCCAAGATTGTCCTACGTCAACTAGTACTGGCTCATTCCTGAACCAAGTGCGAGCGACGTCGAACAGTTGAAGTCCTACAGCCTCAACCTTCAGATTTTCAGAAAGACGGGACACCCTCATAAGATGCTCAATGTCCTCGATCCAATCATCAGCATAGACGATGCCCTCCGTCCCTTTGAAAACCCTAGGCTCAAGTTTTTTGAAGTCCTGAATGTTGCCTGGCCGAAGCTGAGCAACCTGAGGAACAACCTACTGCTGGACCGGAAATCCTCTCTCAACTATAGCACAAGCAAGCTGATGAGCACTCTCGATGCCTTGCCGTAGAACGTCGGTCTGCCTCTGACTGAGCCCTCTGTGCCTCGAGCATCTCACGAAACAGTGTAAACATCTGTGACGCCTCTGCTGGCCCAAGAGGTGGAGGTGGACGCCCCTCAGATATAGCTGGCACAGTCCTCTGAGTAGGTGGTGGACCTCCGAAAGCAGCTGACACTCCAATCACCGGAGAAGTGACTGGTGCAGGCCCTCGGGATGTCGCAGACCTCTCAGAAACTGCTCTCCCTTGCTGTGATCTAGTCTTAGGCGGCATCCTGAGACAAAGCGAAAGAAAGAATCAATATGGCACAAGATGTAAGACATCAAGGAAATGACAGATTAAGAGATCAAGTATCAGTATCAAAGGAGAATAGTTGAATCAAAAGAATTTTCCTAGATGTTATTGAGTATCTCAGCCTATATCCTATATCCTATCGTAGGCTCGCAGTAGTACAACTGAATTATCGCACTACCATGACATTACATACTTTGTGAAGCTAGACCTGCATGGGCCACCACCAAAAATGTTTCATGACCCGCACCCGGTGTAAGGGTACTAGTCGTAAACAATGCCCACCCTACGCCGCAGAATCGGTGGTAGAACGCTGTCTAGATAATCTATCTAACAATATAATAAACCACCAATAATGATAGTATACTCAATCATAAAACTAAGATAAAAATAAGCATAAATCAGATAAAGAATATAATAGTCACAATACAACTCATGAGTCTAAAATAATACATCAATGAGTCTGAAGAAGTAACAAAAATAAGCTGGAGACAAATCCAGTACAAAAGAATACTACGAGGCTACAACTCCAGGGTCAACTGTCTCAGTTGGGATAAGTCCCTCTTGAGCCAGGGTCTCAGAATCTAAATCCACAATATCCTGGGGTCCATAATAGGTAGGATACCACTCCTTAATGTCATCTGGAAAAATATATCCAGTCAGGAAAGTAGCAGAGTACATCTCTAACAGCAGTTCTAATTAATGATAAAAACTATGTACTAGTAAATAGCTGTGGATAAACAAGATGCACAATAGATACAAGAGATATATATACAATAAGGAAATAATGGAAATAAATACAATAATGAACAATATGCCAATGGAACAATAATACTAATGACTAAGTGTGTGAGTACTTGCTTAACATGTGATCGGCTTGGGCAAGATGCAATGCGGCCTGGCTAATTATACGTGCGGTGCATGATCAACACTATTTTATAATCTGTACTTTATTCAATAGGGATATTGATCACATATCTATACTAATACTCCCCACCCCCGACTGGTATAATAGATCAAACCACGGTATGCTATGGCACTAGATTCCCCAAGAAGAGAGCGACTCCTCCTAAAAATCGGTGTCTGTACATGTACAAGATAACCAATGAAACAATACTTGCACCATATACACCATATATCAAGGAATAACATCTCATGACGAGATCCGGATATACCAATCCGTGTAACCATAGTGTCAAGAGAACATGGATATCTACACTAGATACAGTGAACATAGAGGATATCATAAAGGAGAAACTATCAGAGAATATACTCGCCTGAAGTCCAATAAACAGTCTCACAGATGTCTGACTCGGTGCCTCGAAGACCTAGATATGGAATACAACATCAATACAAGGTCCCGAAAAGAGAACAAGTTAAACTAGTCAACTTCTATGTCAATAAGTCAAATCTAAGTCAAAAATCAACCATGGTCAACTCTAAAGTCAACTAAAGTCAACTATGGTCAAACCAAGGTCAACTATCTATTTCTAGGTTGCACAAGTCTAGAACCAAAATTTTGGATCAAAATACTAAAATCTAAGTCATAGGAACCACAACCTAAAATATTAGGATACCGTATCTTCGGATACGTGAATCCAAGGTAGACCTCACAATACATATATATTAATAATAATGTATAATAATATAGAATATTAATATTTACAACAATTAGGAACCATAGTTTTGAACCATCTTGGTACCCACACAAAGTAATGCTCAAGATACATAGATATAGTATTTACCCTTATACATAATATAATATATATAAACCAATATATATTATACAATTAAAATTATAACAATACTAGTATTATATCTCACAATACATATATATATACATATATATATATATATATAATTATCATATATAAAATATAAACTAAAACTGCCTAACTGTCACTGAAAACAGTGTGTTAAAACACTGATTTTCAATAAACAGACCCTTTAGTGACAGTTCCAACTGTCACGGCAAAAGCCGTCGCCAAAACCGCTGTATAAAAATCCACTGTCACTTAATTGGTGACAGTTAACAGCTGTCATTGAAAACCGTCGCCACTGCTGTTTAAAAACCCGCCAGCAGCATTAATGACAGAACTGTCATTAAATGCTCAGTGAGCTACAACGGCTGCTGCTGCTGTTTAATGACAGAATCTGTCATTAATGCAGCCGTCACCTAAAAGTAAATAATATATATAAATATATATATATTAATATATAAATATATAAATCAATATATATATATATATATATATAAAACAAATAAATAATATATACTTATATATACATAATCCTATACATATAAATAAATATTAAAAGCTACAATACACATTCCATGTACTAATGTACATATTTTAACATGGCTAAATGCAGACATAAAAATACATTCATTTATATACAATTAATTATATAATAATTATAATTAATATAATTACTCATTTAAACACATAAATATATTTTATAAAATATTTATGTATAAATTATTTTATTAACATAAGTTGTAACATATATAAATGCATGTAAAGAAAACTACATATATATTTATACATTATATTAGTACACATAAAAATACCTAGATCTATGCTACAATAAATATCATAATAATTACACTAAAATAAATATATAACATCTATATATATTTACTAATTATAATTCAAGAATTAAAGCACAATAATTAGATCTACACATAAACACACACAAATTAAGAGTATCACACCGTATCCCACTAGATCTAGGATACGCATGCGACACGAGTCCAACACACAACCAATTGTACTCCTAAGGACACAAGCAAGTCACAATTATTATTTATGAACAAATCAAAGTGTCAAATATAGATCTATGTGTCCGTGTCAAAATACGACATGTACAAAGTCCCGTGTCGGAGGAAAAAACTCCTAAAACAACACGTATCACCAAATTGTTGGGATACGACCTACACGTACCCAATTGTGGATACGACACTAGCCCCAAACACATAAGCACATGTCCAATTGATCTATTGAATCAATTGACACACACAACAAAAAGTCAATTCGAAATTCCCACAAAATTGACACAAAAAGTACCATAACTTTCTCCATGGGTCTCCTATGAACACAAAACCAAGTCCTATGTGTAGTACATACACATGGGTTGATTTTACATGATTAAATCTCAGATTTAAAAGTTATTTTAAGGGAAAAAATTGAATTATACCTATTGGGAGATGGATTCCCAATAAAACCTCCAATTGAGATGAAATTACTTCCAAATTGTAGATCCTTGCTCCTCTTTATAGATCCTTACTTTCTTCTTTTAGATCCTTGCTTCTCAACTTTCTAATGGTGAATTGGGAAGGAATTGGAATGAATTTGGTAGAGAAATAGAATGGGAATGAAAGAAATTTGGTAGTAGAAAATTCTAGATATAGATTTGAAATAAAAATGAGAGGAGACAGAAAATTCCCCCCTCTTTTAATAGGCCAGCTCGTACCCCTTCCTCAAGAAATTATGAAATGTCCAATCTATCCCTTGGGGCCTCTCATGAAGAAATAATTAAGGAAGGAAGCTTCTAGTCTAATGATTTAATTAATTTAATCCATCTCCTTAACAATGAGTTTTCTAAATGGGCCAAGTCTAACTAATTAATTCATGTTGGTCTATAGGTCCAAACTAAACTAGTTGGGTCCACTAATATAAGTCCAAAATATTTAAATAACATCTAGCAGCAATTAAATAATACAACAAATAATTATTTACCATGCACAATATTTAATTAAATAGGAAAAGACTAAAATACCCTTTCCTTGAAAATGTGGTAGTGACACTTCTCACGCACAAATGCAAATATAGCCTGAGTTGGCATATTTCAAGAAGATATCGTACAGCATGCTCCTTATAGCTGAAAATAGCCCAGTGGCGTATTCTAAGGAGATAGCGTACAGCGTGCTCCTATAGCTGAAAATAGCCTGATGGCAAAATATGGAGAGGTGATGATGTGGACGTATTAGCCGTAATTATGGCTCGCCCAGTCTTTAAAAATATAACCAAATCTTTTGCATTTAATGCAGAGATCTGCCACCATTCTGAGCATTAAATGCAGAGACGTGCCTCGAGCTCTGTACAAAGATCTGCCACCATTCTGAGCATTAAATGCAGAGACCTGCCTCGAGCTCTGTACGAAGAGCGGCTTTTGACGTGGCAGTTTGTTTTATCTTCTGTGGAGCGTAAAAGCTCACATTTGTCTGTGTAAAACTAGGCAGTGTATTCCCTTGTATGCGTAAAAGCACTTTTGTATCAGGGAAACGTCACTAAACGACAGTCTGGCTCTCTGTGCCGCACCATCATTACAGCCGTCGTCTGGATAGCTGTGCAGTACTCATTATCAAGAGTCAGGTTTACTGCATGATTTGACAGGTTTATTTGAGGAATACGAAGCATTCCTCATACACTTCCATGCTGCATTAAAAGCGGATGAGTTTTACGCCATAAAGGAGGTATAATACCCTTTTTATGCTGAAGCAGCCTGGAAATACTGCATTATACGGATTGTCTTGTAGCTTATATTTTATGCTGTACTAGCGATAAAGCTCTATTGTAAGCCGATGGCTCTGAAGTCATATTTTACGCCGTCCAACACCAAAATGCTGCGTATAACTCTACAACATATTTTTTATGCTTCTACAAGACCCCCTTCAAAGTTTTTATATACCTTATAATTTGAAACACTTTGAGTGAAGCATAAAATGGTCAAGTCTGACTCGTTCCTCAAGGCTGATTTCTTGGCAGAATTTTTGGCGATTTGTTGGGATTCGGTGTATACTCTTTTGCCTATATAAAGGTTGAGGAGTTAACCTGTTCTTCCCATATTTCCTTCACCACACAGAGATGATTACCGGAGTTCGTCGGATCGACTTGAGGAAGAAGAAGATCATGTTCTTCCAGCATATAAGGAGCCAAAAAAGAAGGCATCTTCGAGCAAATATCCTCTGTAACGATGAATCATGGAAGGATATCATAGCTTCCTTTGCTTGGGATAATCAGCAACTTCATATGGCTATTCATCCAGGAGATAGGAAGGGTCACATTTGACTACACAGCTTGCAAGCTATATCTTCTCCCGTTGTTCTTGGACGAGGGCAGACAAACTAGCCCTGTCTTCCAGTATTGAGTTGGGTCTAAAACCTCAACTCAATCTGTCATAGCGTATGGAGGATGGGCTCTTGAATAATTTATACAGGCCCAGTTGTGTATTCTCCCGCCATTAATCATTTTCTTGTTTATCGACTGTGGAAGTCGATGAACTGTTGTAGAAGACGGATAAAGATCTCCCCCAATGCGAGAACATGACAGAACAGATTCTGGGCGTGATCTTTAAATGAGGATGAGAAACCTTTTGTAGACGAGATTTCCCTCATATGTAATCATGTAATCATGAAGATAAAAAACCCTTTGTAGACTGGATTTTCCTCATATGTAATCATGATTAATAAAATTGTCTTCTTTTACGTATCTGATGATTTGCCATATTTTGCTATAATAAAGTCTGAATATGTGTGATTTTGCTTCGTCTGAATAACTTTACGCCAACTATGATAAAGAGAGTATCTGATCTTATCCCATCTTTTATGCGTAACTGAGGACGCGCAGAAAGCTGCTAAGCATTTAAGTCGAATATCCGAACTGTCATGCTATTTTGAACGAGGAATTACGTAGAATTCTGAACTCGCACTCTTCTGAGAAGAAGAATTTTTTGTTCAGACCATCGTCTTCAAGAAAGATTTCCCGAAAATTCCGTGAAATAGGGCGAGAAATGGCTGTCAACACTGAGTCACCATCTTGAACTGTAGAGGAAATATTCTGACTAGATTCTAGATGAACTTCCAATCGACCCAAGAAGAAGAGTCATTTTTCGTACTGAACTCTGTATACTTTGGGTACTTGGGATATTTTGAGGCCAAGAAGGAGTATCTCCTGCATGAACCCTTGTAGTTAGCCATCATAAAAATTGTTCAGATATACGCATACTCTGGCCTGCATATTTTAAGATATGCAGAAAGTCATAGATTCGTAGTGTAGATGAGCGTAAAATCGTAAGTTTGTAGCATCTCGAGCATAAAAGCTGCTGAGCATAAGAGCATCCGGGCGTAGAACTGTAGATTTATAGCCTCTGAAAAGAAAACTTTCGAGCATGAAGTCGTAAATTTGTCGCCTCTGAGCGTAAAAAACTTCTGAGCATGAAATCATAGATTTGTAGCCTCTGAGCGTGAAGTCGTAGGTTTGTAGCCTCTCAAGCATAAAAGCTACCGAGCGTAAAAGCATCCGGGCGTAAAATCGTATACTTATAGCCTCTGAGCGTAAAACCGTAGATTTGTGGCTTTCCGAGCGTAAAAAGCTCCTTAGCGTAAAATCACGAATCTGCTCTGTATGAAAAACTTTTGAATTCGCTGACTGTCCGCCTTCCCTAAGTAATAGGCTGACGTAGTCCCCAATCATAACCGAATATTAAATATCGAATTTGGTTAGGGATTCGAAGAGTCCATCTGAACTCTATATATATCCCAAGGCTTTTAGAGATAAGACTCTTCACCTGTCTTTTGCAAATGAAAAACCCTTCGTCTCTTTGAGCACTTTCCTTCGTTTCTTCTCTGAGCATTCTGAGTCTTTAGAAATGGCACCAAAACCAATTTCCTCCTCTAATGGAAAGAAGGCTACTTCCTCTTCTCGCTCCTCTGCCCCAGAAAGAGCGAGTTCCATCGAGCAGGATGAACCTTGCTCTGAACGAAGTTTCCTACCGACGAGCTATGCACCGGGCGTTATAGGTAAAGCTTTTGGGACGATAAAAACGAAGAAAACCCTTCGCACACATTTTACGTGGATGCGCTAGGTCATCTTCTGTGCTAAACGCCTCTTCGAAGAAGATGATGCATAGAGATGTTTCATGTCTTACGCCCACATTCCTAATGTCTCAGCGTAAATACTCCATATTTTCACAGTCTAGCGTAAAAGCTTCGACTGTCAAAATTTGGCGTATACTACAAATTTTGGGTGTTACGCTCTGGATGAAAATTCTGGCATAATAACTCAAACTTTGGCAGTCTGACGTAAAAACACAGACTGTCAGATTCTTGTGTATACTGCTAATCTTGAATTTTATGCCTTGAAATAAGATTCCAACATAAAAACTCAAGTCTTTACAATCTTGGCGTAAAAGCACAGACTGTTGTTCTTTGGCATAAGCTGCAAGATTGTGAGGTAGTTTAGAAACTGACGTGTTTTTCTTGCACTTTGTCCTTAACTTGCAGATATCTCCGTTGCCTGAGGTGATGGGCTCTGATGCTGGGATGCTGCACTCCAATTACCTGGAGCATTTGTCCCATGTGACATTTCCTATTTTTGGACCCTAATATCCTGAAGAAAGAGGGATCTTGATATCGTCTCAAGGAGAGCGAATGCTGTTGAGCATGATCAACGGAGAGCCCCTGGCGTACATAGACGGGGCAAAATACATAAAATCGGCTTTTCTCTTCGGGAATATGATTGACAAGCAATACCAAACGAAGCCTAAGAAAGAAAACTGGATTTTTCCTGTCGGGGGCTTGGTCTTATATCTGCCCAAGATGCTGAGAGATTATCCTATCTCGGCATTCTTCCATGCCACGCATCTGAGGAGGATGTAGTGGACTCTGACCCCTAATCTTCACGGCCAACCGGGGAAGATATTTTATCAGAAAGGGTTCGACCAAGGGTTATTTATAAGCCGCCCTTCCGGTCCAGTCATGTCGTTCAGGGGATTGTATCCGGGTATTATCCGAGTGAAGATACTGCACTATTCCAGCCAGTCCAATTACCGACTTTTTGTAATGACTTTATGGGGCATGGAGGAGTATTCCCCAAGGTTAATCCTCGGACCAATGGGTGGCTTACTCCTACAAATCTTCGATGGATTCGTTTAGCTGCCTGGGCCCTGAAGAACTTTCAGACGGAGCTGAAGAGCATTGGTCTGTACGCGGCTGTGAGTGCTACCAGTGTTGGGTTACCTCTCAACCCCAACCTATTTTTGGCTTTGATGGAGCGATATATCTCGCTCATTGGGACTTTCGCCACTCCACTGGGGGAGTTAGGATTGATCTTTCACGAAATGGCAGAGATTTTAAGACTGCCAATGGGTGATACTCCTTATAAAGAGTATGTTCCCATAAACTGGGAGCTGGGGGATACAGACCCTCGGGTGGTGGCGGTGTACCAGGAGCTGATGTGCCATTATTTAGTGTATACCGCCTTCTATAATGAGCCCTCTGATTTGGCTCATACCAACAAATGAGCGTCCTACCTCTTCTTCCATCAGGGTAGAGATGCTAAGCCAGACAAAGTCGTAGATAGCAGGGATAGGCCTTTGAGCTTTCTGAGCATGCTTAGTGCTCAAGTAGTCGATGACCTTATTGAAGACGCTGGGGCTTCAGATCAAATTCTTGACGAAGGGATAGGGAAATATCCTGCAGGCCCTAAAGCCTACAGTTATTTGAGGCATTGCCGCAGGCCTCTATCCAAGGAAGCTCAACTAGCTGGCTTCCTCTTCATATGGCTGCGCCGATTGGTAGTACCAGACATTGCATCTTCGGATCGCATTCACCATAACACTTTATGGACTACAGTATATTTGGTGTTAGGGGCGAGACTGGGCCTACTCTCTGCCATGGTGTACCGGATACAAGCTGGCCTGAGGGCCATTACTGATGGGCTGCTTGCCGATGAAACACAGCGTGACAGTTTTCCTAGGGTAGAATTATCGTTTCTGTATTTGATGGGATGGTTAATTCTCTATAACCACAGGGTGATGTCTCCCGGCTCTGGCAATAGTTCGGGGAGTAATTTCTTGTTAAATTACAAGAATTCCACATGGAACGTGACCATAGTTTTAGACTGTCGGCGAGCGTTAAATTTTGCTCACAGTTGAAAGCTCTTCTGCATCGTCCCCACTGTATATCTTAATCAACAGGGGAGCGGGCTTCAGGACTCAAGTGAAGGGCATACCATTCTTTCTCCTGAAGCTTTTAATTGGTTGGTCTATATTAGACTTTCCCATTTATTATACAAATATGAAGACCAATGCTTCTTGGAGCCCTACCTGCCTAGTCGGTTTGCCAGACAGTTTGGGTATGACCAATTGCACGTGGGCAATACCGTCACCAGCTTCAAGTCCAGGGGTGGACTTATTGATGGTGCGAGAGGATGGCGGTACTTCATAATTGGTTGCACTGGAGCAGCTTTTACTGTTCCTGCAACTTTACTATCCATGGAATTGCGCATCCTTCATTCATATGCCCAGTTTTATGTGGCCGTCAATACCTTCCATCGTGATTTTGATATGGGTGAAAGTTTTAGGATGCCCTCTTCTAAGTCCGCAGGAAGAGCCGAAATTCTATCAGTTTTATCTTACGAAGAAGAAGACTCTCTCAATCCAGATGAGCCTTTGTTGACAGTACCGAGAGGTGAAATACCTCCGCCTGCAGGGCCTCTGGTTATCCCTGGTAAGTGAAGGGCTCTTGTCCTGAAGGAGACTTCCCCTCACAAGAAGAAGAAGACTGTTGATGGTCCTGTTAGGATTTCCAGTTATGAGGCTCCTAGGAGTGAGCCTGTTGTTTCCTCTGTTGGGGATGATCCTTTGATTGGAGGTCCCTCGCCTATTAGAGAGGGAACCTCCACAATTTCGGCTGGCAGTGCCGAAGAATCTTTGCTCGAGGCTGCTATTGCTGCTACCGCTTCATGTAGTAGTACGAGATCGCCTTCGGGGTCGAGCCAAATAAGTATATCTTTATCCAGATCAGCAACGGGAGAAACCCCTGCCGCGTCTGTAAGTATACCCAGCGAGATTTCACCCAATGAGCCTCGAGTGGATCTCGGTGAAGACCTGGAAGAATACCTGCCAGTGTCAGTTGGCATATCCCCTTCTCCAGGTTGACAGCTCACTTAGCATCATTAAGAAATGATTTAGCTGTACTGGCTGCAGATGCGACATATATACCATCGGCCATGGATAAATGTCGTCTTTACGCCTCTTTTAGAAAAATTAACATCATGTTGATATTAACTCTCTATTGTCTTCTTTTCAGGAGAAGACATCTACGGGGTGGGCAGTGTCAATACAACTTTTGGCTTTGTTTCAGCTCCTATGGATGATACGGAGGTGCCCGACTTTGAAGGAGAAACGTTTTTGGGTGCCGGCTCGCCCGAAACAACCCTGATATCTCGAGAGGAGGATCAGCCTGTCAATACGACTATGCCTCCTTTGAGTATGCCAGTGACTTCAGCCGTTGTCGTTGCCTCTACCTTTGTCGCACCCTCTACTGAAGCGACGACACCCTCTGTAGTCGTTGCTGGAAGGGGATTCTCTGATATTGCAGCCACTCCCAGCACCCATTCGAATCTTGTCTCGCTGGTCGTGCAATTTTTGAGCATTTTCTATGCCACTTTGAAAACGTTGATATCGATGGTGCTAGAGAAGAATCTAAGCTTCGAGGCTCTGAAGACTTCTTCCAGCTTTAGTATAGCACAGATTAGATAATTCAACAATAATGACAAAGCTGATGCGCTAGAGCAAATAGTTAATGGTTTGGAACAACCCATTAACGACTATTTGTAACTATCTCGAAGCAGCATTGACGGTCTCGTTCAAGCTAGGTATGACTCCTTAACTGCAGAGCTTGTTGGGTAAATAGAATCTATGAACAAATCCGTCCAGGAACAGCAGCAGGAGATGGATCGAGAGCTTGCCGAATTGGAGTATGTCATTCCCTAGCTGACTCAGTACGAAGCCGAATATGAGGAATAGACTGCGAGGGTCCACAAATTGGAAGATAACCTCGCTAAGGCCAAGGAGAAGGCTCTCTCTTTACCAATAGCTCGCGACGTGTTGAAGGATCGAATAGAGATGGCTCAGCAGAACCTGACGCATGTGGGTGTCATCTATGCAGGTTTTATACATGCTCGGTCTGAGCTATCTGCTTTGAATAATGAGGCGACAAGGTTGGAGCGGGCTCGCACCGACGTCTTGAACTCCAGGGATGAGAGAATGGTTACTCTGGCGCAGCAGATTTGCGACTTAACCGCTCCTCCCAAATGATGTACTTTTTTCTTTCTTTCTCCTGTAATTTCTTGGAGATAATAAAGACATATTTTATGACTTTGTGGGCCCATTATTTTAGAATGTGATAGGCTAGGGTGAAAGTGATATCAGAGGTATCATTAACATGACATACTTTCGTTAAGATTTTGCTGAATGTAAATCTATTCAGGGTTAACATGAACCTGAAAGAATATAATCCAACTAAATTTTTATACTAAACACTATCAGAGGTATCATTAACATGACAGGCTTACAAATTAGTTAAGGATAACTATTCGAAGGTCTCATGAACTTGATAGAATATGATCCAGTTAACCTTTGTGTATGATATCGTCAGAATAAGATCTTCGTCATACTCTGTTAAACGAAGGAGATCAAGTATAGTACTTCTTTGGGAATTTGCAGTTGATAGTAGCCATTGCCAAATTTCTATGAGGCTTGGCTAATCTGTAAGTGCTATTTGTAATCATACAAGGGCCCTCTCATTTTTTTATTATTGTTTGCGCGAATTTTGGACATCGTACTAGAGGTAATTGAGGACATCCCAGTGGGGGATTTTTGGTGGACTTATTACTTTTTGTGCACGAGAGCGCAAGTAATAAGTTTAGGACAAGTCCTGCCAGAGGTAATATAGACGCGATAAAATATGACTCTATAGGGATGAATAGAGACTGACTCTTTCTTCGCTGGGAAAATGAGGATAGTTCAGAGGTAATATGGACATAAATATTTTATCTTCCATTGCGGGCATTCCACAGGGGAATTTTTGTGGACCTATTACTTGTTGTGTACGTGAGTGTAAGTAATAAGATTAGGACAAGCCCTGCCAGAGGTAATATGGACGTGACAGTTTTTATGGATTCAACACCATGGGCGTACTTAGAGTTAAGTACAGGTGCTAAATTTGAGATGACAACCGATATCAGAGGTAGTATGGACATAATAATCGATAGTCGAACCAGGAAGGTTTGTTCAGAGGTAATATGGATATGACAAACTCTTGAGTTGTAACTCCACTGGGGGTGGAGGTACATATCTGCTCAGAGGTAATATGGACATGGCAGTTTTTCTGGACCTAACACCACTAGCGTACTTAGAGTTAAGCACGGATGCTAAGGTGGAGATGACAACCGATATCAGAGGTAATATGGACATGATAATCGATAGTTGAACCAGGAAGGTTTGTTTAGAGGTAATATGGACATGACAAACTTAGCTGGGGAAATAAAGAAATATTTGGACAATAGTACAGAGGTAATAAGGACGTGAACTCCTGTCCAAAAAATTTCACTGTGGAGTGATTTTTCTGAGTGGGGATAGTCCTGAAGAATCCGCTGGAGAAACTTTAGGGACTTATTATCCAATATTTTCTTGATTGAGCAAATTATTACATTACAGCGAAATCAATTTGCAGTAATTGTCCCCTCATTTATAAATGTAAGGTGATAACTTTGGCGTCAATCAACTCCTGGATTCTTCTTTTCAGTATATAGCAGGCCCTTGTAGGGTGATGAATGTACCAATTGAAGAGACAATAATCTGGGTCATCTACTTTGCCAACCCTCTCCGGATATATAATATTGGATAGCCGAAGTTTGTGTTCCTTCATCAACATATTGAAGATTTCAATGATGTCATCTTTATTAAAGGAGAAAGTCCGTTTCGGCCTTCGGGCTCCCGATGCCTGAGTTTTACGATCTTCTAGGAAGATCGCCATCGTTGCATCATCTTCGGATTTCGAGAGAATTCTACTCCCAACTTTGGATGCTGCCCTGTTTTGTCGAGGTAGGCTACCCCCAGACATGTCATGGCGTTTGTCCACAAAAGTTGATTTAGGAGGACCTGCCTCTGGGATTACAGGATCAGACTCTCGAGGCTTTGAGTTTACAAGAGATGCAGTATACCCCAACCCAAAATAAGTTTTTGACAGTAAGGATTACCATGCAACGGTGTTCTTTTGCCTTTTCCATAGTTGAGGCCTTGTTTCAACTTCAAATCATAACCCATGCTTTATATAATCTTCAAAGCTTGTAGGCTATATCTGTGGATTTGCATTTTGCCAACATCAGCCTCGCAAGATTCTTCTTGTACCATCGGTCTATTCCGTATTCGATCGAAGATTATTTGATGCTGATCGTCACGAGTTGGTAGAACAATAAAGACAGAATCTTTATGTGGCCCATATGTCATGACGATATCAGATGTTGATGCATCTTCCCACCTGATCTCTCTACGCTTGGTAGTTAGGGGAACTGAATCCTGGTTATGACTCCTGTCTTTGCATTTCTCGATCAAGAATTCATGCAAGTCAGGAGGATTAACAGTAGAAGAAGAAGAAGGCTTGTTCCTCTTGTTTATATCAGTTGGAATACGGATATTGGGAACCCCAATTCTTTCTCCGCCGTAGGAATATAGCAGTCCAGCCATGTGAGCAGCACATGATCCATGAGGAGCATATCTATCCATAAAATGGGTCTTTTTTACGCTGATTGGTTTAACCTGGCATAATTTGGAACTCTGCTTAGGCTGGCGTAAAACTGAGGAAGCCCCCAATCGGCCATCCGCTTCTCGCATAATCTGGAGAGCGGGCAGATTCTTTCCTTGCTGGCGTAAATGCCGAGAAGTTGAGTAGTCTGCCACTTATTTTTTCCTGTATAAATTATAGGAACCATCTGCTTTTCTACGGAGGGCAGATGTATCTTTATGTGCGGCGCACGTTTGGAATTTCTGATTTGGCCCTAAGGCCTTATCAAAAATCTTGTCTGCCACGTCACAAATGAGAGACTGAATTTTACGCGCGGAGCACAGAATAGACTTCTAGACTAGCGCTGAGGCATTTTCAGAAGTTTTGTCTGCCACATCACAGATGGGAGATAGAGCTTTACGCCCGAAGAGCGAAGGTTGCACAGCTACAACCTAGCTGGTGGGAGAAATCGGAGAGTCGACAGGAATGGTAGGGGATGTCCTGGGCATCCAAACCTTACGCAGTTTTCTGTTGTCTTAAACAGAAAGAGAGTGAGAGTTACCCCCTGCTCGAAGTATATCTTCGTAGGTGGATTGGTCGAACTGGACGACCAAGGTCTTCTTCATTGATCCTACTAATATTATATCGTGTTGAGCAATTACTTTCTCGTCAGATAAAAAAAAATTCCCCAGAAGAGTCACCATCTTGTGTTTGATAATAAACGGAAGAAATAAAACTGGGTTTATACGAAACCCCTTCTTAGGTTTACAAACAAAAAGTACTATTAATCCTATACGAGGATGTTAAGTACAAAATTTAATCTGGGTAAATATTGCTATAGGAGTTTGATTTACAGTCGATCATTTTGTCCCTTGGACCACATGATGATGAAGAAGTGTTGTAGAAGACGGAGAAGCTTCAAAGATTGCAAGAAGGAGTGGATGCTCAATGCCAAAATTGTCGATCACTGCTCTCTGTCCGTGCTCTGGATTCTTCTCTCTCCAAAAACAATCTCCTGACCTCTATCAAAAATCCGACCTTGGACCTTTGTCAATAGAGGTCTCTATTTATAAGGTTTTAGTGACAGTAACCGTCTAGTCGGCGTAGAAGCCGGATAGTGGAGAGTGTGGCACTTTTTACGCGGCGGTTATAATAACTGCCACCTACGTATGAATGATCTTCTGAATCTGCGTGTGACGCGTGTCCCATGATAAGAAAATGCGTATAACTGCTGCGAAGATCACGGCATGCAAGCACATAGGTAACTGCCCCTTGCGTAGAAAAGGTTGGCATAGAAGCCAATAACTGTCACCATGGCATAGAAGCCAAATAATTGTCAGGTTGGCGTAGAAGCCAAATAGGCGTAGAAGCCTTGTAGGCGTAGAAGCCTGATGCTGCATGGATAGGTAGCTAGCGTAAAAGATAGCTAATCCTTCTTCCTTGACTGAGGCCTTGAGTTTATTCTGGACCAAATAGCCTTCTCACACACAAATACAAATATAGCCTGAGTTGGCATATTTTAAGGAGATAGCGTACAACATGCTCCTTATAGCTAAAAATAATCCGGTGGCGTATTCCAAGGAGATAGCGTACAGCGTGCTCCTATAGCTGAAAATAGCCTGATGGCGAAATATGTAGAGGTGATGATGTGGACGTATTAGCCGTAATTATGGCTCGCCCAGTATTTGAAAATATAACCAAATCTCTTGTATTTAATAAAGAGATCTGCCACCATTCTGAGCATTAAATGCAGAGTCGTGCCTCAAGCTCTGTACGAAGATCTGCCACCATTCTGAGCATTAAATACAGAGATGTGGCTCAAGCTCTGTACGAAGAGCAGCTTTTTATGTGGCAGTTCATTTTATCTTTTGTTGAGCGTAAAAGCTCACATCTGCCTGTGTAAGACTAGGCAGCGTATTCCCTTGTATGCGTAAAAGCACTTTTGTATTAGGGAAACATCACTAAACGATGGTCTGGGTCTCTGTGCTGCACCATCATTACAGCCGTCATCTGGATAGATGTACAGTACTCATTGTCAGGAGTCAGGTTCACTGTATGATCTGACAGGTTTATTCGAGGAATATGAAGCGTTCCTCGTACACTTCCATGCTGCATTAAAAGCGGATGAGTTTTACGCCGTAAAGGCTGTATAATACCCTTTTTATGCTGAAGCAGCCTGGAAATACTGTATTACGCAGATTGTCCTGGAGATTATATTTTATGCTATACTAGCGATAAAGCTCTGTTGTACGTCGATGGCTCTAAAGTCATATTTTATGCCGCCCAGCACCAAAATGCTGCGTATAACTCTACAGCGTATTTTTTATGCTTCTACAGAGTTTGTCTTGTCCATATTACCTCTGAGCAAACCTTTCGGATTTGGCTATCGATTATCATGTCCATATTACCTTTGATATCGGTTGTCATCTCAACTTAGCACCCGTACTTAACTCTAAGTACGCCAATGGTGTTAGTTCTACGAAAACTGCCACATCCATATTACCTCTGGCAGGGCTTGTCTTAAACTTATTACTTATACTCTCGTGCACAAGAAGTAATAGGTCTATAAAAACCCCCCGGTGGGATGCCCGCAATGGAAACAAATAATTTAATTCCACATTACCTCTCAAACAAAAATATCTCTCCACTATCCCCACAAAGTCATATTTTACAACGTCTATATTACCTCTAATAGGGCTTATTTCAAACTTATTATTTGCACTCAACATGCACAACAAATAATAGGTCCACCAAAGATCCCCCAGTGGGATATCCTCAACAAACATGGTATTATACTACGTCTATATTCCCTCTGGGACGATATCCGAATTTCACACAAACAATCGTAAAGAAATGGAGGGCCCTTATGTGATTGAAACAACATTCTCAAATGACGCTTACAGATTAGCCAAACCTAATAGAGATTTGATAATGGCTCCTATCAACGGCAAATTTCCTGAAGAAGTACTATGCTTGATCTCCTTTGCTTAATGGAGTATGATGAAGATTTCATTCTGACGATACTACGTACAAAGGTTAGCTGAATCATATTCTATCAGGTTCATATGACCTCTGAATAGATATGTTTAACTAATTTGAAATCTATCATGTTCATATTACCTCTGATAGTATTTTATATACAATTTAGTTGGATCATATTCGATCATGTTCATATTACATCTGAAAAGATATATTCAGCTAAACCTTACTGAAAGTATATCATTTTTATATTACCTCTGATATCACTTTCATCTAAGCCTATTATTTATATTTTAAAGTGATGGGTCCGCAAAGTCAGAAAATGTATCATTATTATCTCTGAAAAAATAAGGAGCAAAAAAGTAAAAAGTACATCATTAGGGAGGAGCAGTTAAATTGCGGATCTGTTATGCCAAAGCAGTCATCCTCTCATTCCTGGAGTTTAAAATGTTAGTGGATCCAGTTCCAGCCTTGCTTTATCATTGCTCAAGAAAGATATTTTGGACAGAGAATCAACGAAACTTGCGTGGATGACACCCACATGTGTCAAGTTCTGTTGAGCTGTATTCACTTGGCCCTCCAATACATCACGAACTAGCGATACTTTGAGAAGCCTCTCCCTTGTCTGAGCAAGTTCAGCTTCCAATTCTTGAACCCTCACTTCATATCCCTCATATTCGGTATGGCACTGAGCTAGTTGAGGAATACTCTCCACTAATACTGCTTGCTCTTTCTCTATCTCTTGTTGATGTTCTTGGATGGATTTGTTTAAAGTTTCTGTCTTCTGAGCAAGTTTCGCAGTTAGTAAGTCGTACTCAGCCTGAACCAAGTCATTGATGCTACATCGGGATAGTTGCAAATATTTGTTAATGGGTTATTCTAAACCATTAACCATTTGCTCTAGCGCATTAGCTCTATCAGCGTCATTAAAATTTCTAGTCTGCACTATGGTGAGCTTGAAGGATGTCTTCAGAGCATCAAAGCCTAGATTCTTCTCCAGCGCCATGGATATCAATTCCTTCAAAGTGATATAGAATATGCTAGTGTATTGTTCAACTAGCATAGCAAAGCTCGAATGGACGTTGGAAGTGGCCAAAATATCGATAAATTTTCTTTTTCTGGAATGACTGCAGAGGATGTTGCTACAGTCGTTGCTTCAACAGATGGCACGACAAAAGAAGAGACACGAACAATAGTTGAAGTTGCTGGCATGCTCGACGAAGGAGGCACAGTCGAGATGGTGAGTTCATCCACCTTTGATATTATTTGAACTGCTGTTGACGGGATTATATCCGAGAATGTTGCGAATGAAAGATCAACGGCTTCAAGGTATGCTTCTTCGACTGTGGTCACCGCCGTTTTATTAGCTGGATCCGCAACAAAATCAGAGGTTATTTCAGCTCCGCCCTTCCCAAAAATATCTTCGCCTGAAACTAAGATAAGAGAATGTTAATATCAATTTAATGTTAAATTTTCCTGAAAAAAATGTGAAGACAATATTTACCCATGGCCGATGGTACGTATATTGCATCTGCAACCTGTATAGCTAAATTATTTTTAATGATGCTAAACAAGCTGTCATACCTGGAGAAGAGGGTACACCAACTGACGCTTGAGGTTCGTCATCCCAGTCATCACCCAGATCTACTCAGGGTTCATCGGGTAGAATCTTACTTGAAATATTTACAGATAAAGGAGGGGCTTGTCCCATTATTTGTCTAATAAAAGGTATATTGATTATTGGCGAGCTTGGCCTCGAAGGCGATATCGAAGCATCACCAGTAACGGTGGTAGCGGCAGCAGTCGCGGGCAAAGAATCTCCAGTACTTTCAGCTAGGACTGTGGAGGCTCCTTCTTTAAAAGGCGAAGGACCCCTAATCAAAGAATCATCCCTAACAGGGGAAACAATAGGCTCACTCCTAGAAGAGGCCCCCTTGGTGGAAGTCCTTTTAGGACCTTTTGTAGTCTGCTTCTTCTTACGAGGGAAAATCTCTTTCTGAGTATAAGCCTTTCGTTTATTGGAAATAATGAGAGGCTCTGCTGGCGGAGCTATTACGCCCTCGGTAAAATCAACAAATAATTATCTGCACCAGTAGCTTCATCACCTTCATTAGAGGAGACATATGGTATCTCCTCTCTTCCAATGGACTTATGGGAGGATATTCTGAAACTTCCATATACATCAAAATCACGATGGAAGGTATTGATGGACACATAAAACTGTGCGTATGAATAAAGAATGCGTAACTCCATGGAGAGAGAGGTCGCGTGAACGGCAAAGGTTGCTCCAGTACAACCCATGATGAAATAATGCCATCCTCTAGCTCCATCAATAAGTCCACCTTTGAATTTAAAGCTGGTGATAGAATTTCCCACGTGTAACTAATGATACCCAAATTTTCTTACAAAACGGCTAGGCAAATAAGGTTCCAAGTAGCAGTTGTCCTCACTTCTATACAGTAGGTGGGAAGGTCTAATGCAGACCAACCAGTAAAAGGCTTCAAAAGAAAGAATAGACTTCCCCTGACCAACATCCTGAAGTTTAGTCCCCTATTGATTAATATGTACGGGGGGGACGGTGCAGAAGAATTTCTAACTATGGACAAAATTCAGTGCTAGTCGACAATCTATGACGCTAGTCACATTCCAAAAAGATTTCTTGTAATTCAACAAGAAGTTATTGCCCGAACCACTGGAAGATCCGGGAGACATCACTCTGGTATTGTGAAAGATTAACCATCCTATCAGATATAAGAATGGTAATTTTACTCTAGGATATCCTTCGCGCTGTATAGTATCAGCCAGCAGCCCATCAGTAATAGCCCTCAGGCCAGCTTGTATCCTGCATACCAGGGCAAGGAGTAGGCCCAATCTTGCCCAAAATACTAAATATACTGCGGGCTATAAGGTATTGCGATGAATAAGATCCGCAGACGCAATGCCAGGCACCACCCATCGGCATAGCCAAATAGAAAGAAAGTCAGCCAATTGAGCTTCTTTTGACAGAGGCCTTCGGCAATGCCTCATTTAACTGTAGGCTTTGGTTCCTGCAGGATAACCCCCTATCTCTTCATTAAGAACACAATCTTGAGCCTCTGCATCTTCAATAAGATCATCGATTGTGTTGGCATTAAGAATGCTCAGAGGGTTCAAAGGTTTGTCTTTGCTATCTACAACCTTGTCCTGCTTGGCATTTCTAGCCTGATGAAAGAAGAGGTAGGATACCCATTTGTTAATATGGGCTAAATTAAAAGGCTCTCTGTAGAAGGTGGTACATACAAGATAGTGGCTCATCAGCTCTTGGTATATAGCCACTACCCAAGGGTTGGTATCCTTCAACTCTCTGTTGGTGGGGACATATTCTTCATAGGGAATGTCTTCCATTGGTAGCTTTGAGATGTCTGCCATGTCATGAAGTGCTAGGCCCAACTCACCTATTAGAGTGGCAAAAGTCCCAGTGAGCGAGTTATATCGCTCCATCAAAGCTAAGAACAAATTGTTATTGATCGGCAGCCCAATACTAGTTGCACTCACAGCCTCAAGTAAGTTAATACTTTCAAGCTCCATTTGAAAGTGCTTTAGGGCCCATGCCGTTAAATTGGCCCATCGAAGATTGTGGGGGTTAAGCCATCCACTTGTGTGAGGTTTAACCATGGGATATACTCCTCCCTGTTCCATGAATTCATTGTAGAAAGTTGCCATTTGAAATTGCTGGATCAAGAAGGAGTCCTCACTAGGGATGCTGTCTGGTAGTAATCCTCTAAAAGGCATAATAGGGCCTGAGGAACTGCTTACAAAGGATCCTTGGTTTAATCCTTTCTTATAAAAGATCTTCCTTGGCAGGCCATAAATATCAGGAGTCAGAGTCCATGCCATCCTTTTGGGATGTGTAGCACGGAAGAATACAAAATTTGGTTAATCTCTGGACATCTTTGGCAGATACATGATAGTACCCTCAACGGAAAATACCCAGCCTTCCTTCTTGCGCTTTGTCTGGGATAGCTTATCAATAACATCCCTAAATAAGAAAGTTGGTTTCTATGCTCAGTTCCTACTATGTATGTCAAGGGCTCCCCACTGATCATACTCAGCAATATTTTTTCTCCTTGGGCCGAGATCAGAGTTCCCCTTTCATGAGGATACTCATTTCCAGAGATGGGGAAAGTTACATAGGACAAGTCCTCCAAGTAGTTGAAATTCAATATTCCAGCAGCATAGCCCATTACTTCATCTAGAGGGGGGATCTGTAGGTCTACTGCAAAAAAGCAAGAGAATAAGTCAGTTTTATGCTAGAATTTACTTTCAGCGCATAAAATGTAAAGTGCTACATTTTTGCAGTATACGCCAAAATTTGACAGTCTGAGTTTTTATGCCAAATTGTAAAAATATGGAGTTTTACGCTGACATATTAAAATGTGGGCGTATTTGCACATACACGTATAACGTGTATGAAGGGTTTTATTCCTCTCAAAGTATTTACCTGTGATGCCTGGTGCACAGCTAGACGGTGGAGAACTTCGTTCAGAACGAGGCTCGCTTGGCCTAGTAGGAGTCGCTCATGCTTGAGTAGAGGAGCGAGATGATGAAGCGGCTTTATTTCCCTTAGCAGCGGAGGTTTGTTTTGGTGCCATAGCGAATCTGAGGTTTTTTTCAGAAAGAGATGAAGAGTTCTCAGAAAGAGACAAAAAGTTTTTCAGAAAGAGACGAAGGATTTTTCTCTCTCTTGACCTTGGCCTATTTATAGAATACAAGCGACTCTCTGAATCCTTAACCAAATCCGATTTTTATCATAGTTGATTATGATTTGGGACCACGTCAGCCGATCATTTAAAAAGGAAGACAGATAGTCATACTGCGTAACGGATCCCTGATTTTTATGCTCAAATTTTACGTGCAGAGCAAGGATCCATAATTTTACGTGCAGGGCAAGGATCCATGATTTTACGCAGAGCAAGGATCTATGATTTTATGCTCAGAATCTACAGATCTATGATTTTATGCTCAAAAGCTACAGATCTACAATTTTACGCTAAGAAGCTACAGATCTATGATTTTACGCTCAGAAGCTACAAATCTACGATTCGACGCTCAGAAGCTATAGATCTATGATTTTATGCTCAGAAGCTATAAATATATGATTTTACGCTCAGAAGCTATGGATCTATGATCTTATGCTCAGATGCTACGGATCTATGATTTTATGCACATCTTAAATTATGCGGAACAGATCAGTTAGCAGAATACGCATATATCTTAATAATTTAGATTTTACGCTTAAAAAAGCCAGTTACAAGAGTTTACGCAAAAAATGCTCTTCTTCCTCAATCGAAAGGACTTTATCAGATGAAGGGCCAAGGAGTTCCCTGAAAATATTTGTCCTCATTGAAGATGACTTTTTGGCCATTGATAGTTCATTCGAAGTCTAGCCAGAATCTTTTACACCCAGTTCAGGGATGGCCTGTTCGGCGGACATTTCTTGCCCTGTCTCAAGAATCTTTCGAGAAGCCATTTTTGAAGATGATATTCTGAACAGATATTCTTCGAAAGAGAAATGACGGTTCAGAATTTTATGTGAATCCTCGTCTAAAAATAGCATGACGATTGGATTTTAAGATAATTTAATGCTAAAGAGCTTTTACGTATCTTCCTTTACACGTAAAATTTGGGACATGACTGGATGCATATTTATCAGAGTTTGCATAAAAATTACTCAAACGGATTGAAACTGCGTATTACCAGACTTCTTTACAGTAATATAGCAAATCAATAGTGTGTAAGAGAAGACAAGTTTATTAATCATGATTACATATGATGGAAATTTATTTTTTACAAAGGATTTTTTATTAATATTCAAGATCACGATTACATAAGATGGGAATCTATTACGCTAGGTTCTCGTCTGATGGAGATCTTCATTTCTTCTTCTACAACACTTCTTCGGCCGGGGCCAAGAAAATAGTTAATGGAGGAAGGATACAAAACTGGGCCTGTTTAAATTATTCAAGCCTACCCCCCATACGTCATCGACGGCCATGATTAGAATTGTGATTGGGATTCAGACCCAACACAATACTGGAAGACACGGCGAAGCTGCCCATCAGGATCCAGCTTCATAATAGGGGAAAATACAGCTAGTAAGCTGTGTGGTCTAATGAGACCCTTCCGCTCTCTTTGACGAATTGCCATATAAAATTGCTGATTATCTCGAGCAAAGAAAGCTATGATATCCTTCCATGGTCCATCATTGCAGAGAATATTTTTTTAAAGACGTCTCTTTTTACGGCTCCTTACATGCTGGAAGAGCATAATCTTCTTCTTTCTTGGTTCAGCCTAATGAATCTCAGCAACCATCTTTGTGGTGAAGGAAGTATGAAAAAAAAGTTCATTTGCTTGCCCTTATATAGGCAGAAGAGAACATACAAATCCTAACAACTTCTTAAATATCGTCGAAAAATTAGCCTCAAAGAATGAGTCAAATTTGACCATTTCATGCTTCATTCAAAGTATTTCAACTTACGAGGAATTTAAAAACTTTGAAGGGGGTCTTATAGAAGCATAAAATATGCTGAGGAATTATACGTGTATTATACAGTCAAAACCCCCCAACATACATGAAGTCCGAGTAAATCAGAGCTTCAAGGCTGTGTGGCATAAAATATGGCTTCAGAGCTGTATTCGTAAAATAGGGTTTCAGAGCTGTTTGGCGTAAAATAGAGCTTCAGAACTGTCTGCAAAAAATAGGACTTCAGAGCTGTTTGGCATAAAGTAGATTTTCAGAGCTGTCCGCGTAAAACAGTGCTTCAAGATTGTTCTGCGTAAAAGGTTACTTTACCCTCCTGCGTAAAGTTTAAAATATGTTTATTTTTAATGCAGCATAAAGTTGTACGAGGAATTCTTCGTATTCCTCGGATGAATTTGTCAGACAAATCAGTGAACTTGACTTCTGACAAAAGTACTGTACGATGATCGAGAGGACGACTGTAATGATAATTTTTGCACAGAGACCCAAGTTTTCGTTTAGTGACATATTCTTGATGCAAGTTATTTTTTACGCATTCAAAGAATACGCTGCCTATTCTACATGGGCAGAAATAAGTTTTTACGCTCAAGATAAGACAAAATCAGATACGATGTAAAAAGCTATTTCTTGTACAAAGCTCGAGGTATATCTCTGTATTTTATGCACGAGATGGGGGCATATCTCTTAATTTAATGTACGAGATTTTATTCTATTTTTAAATTGTGTTATGACTGGGAAAGCTAAAACTGGGACTAATACGCTCATGTCACCATCCTTGTATTTTACGCCAACCAGACTATTTTTAACTATAGGAGTACACCACATGCTATCTTCTCGAAATATGCCAACTCGACTATATTTGTAAATGTATGTGATAAGGCTATTTAACCCGGAATACGCTCAAGACCTCAATCATGATGGATAATTGGCTATTTTACGCTTGTTATCTATTATTCATGCATCATCAAGTTTTACGCAGAGTTTGGCTTTTATGCCAACAAGATAATTATTTGGCTTTTACGCCAACTATCTTTACACAGGGGCAGTTACCTACGTGGCTTGCATGCCATAATCTTTGAGAAGCAGTTATACACGTTACCTCATAAAGGGACATATGTCATACGCAGATTCAGAAGACTATGAGAACATGGGTAGCAGTTATCATAACCGCAGCGTAAAAAAAGTCTTTTTCTTTACAGTTTGGTCTTTTATGCTAGCAAGACAGTTATTTAGCTTTTACGCCAACTATCATTACGCAAGGTGCAGTTACCTACGTGGCTTGCATGCCATGATCTTTGAGAAGCAGTTATACACGTTACCTTATAATGGGATACGTGTCATACGCAGATTCAGAAGATTATTTGAACGTGGGTAGCAGTTATTATAACCGCCACGTAAAAGATGTAACTTTCTTCGTAGTTTAGCATTTTATGCCAACAAGACAGTTGCTTGGCTTTTTATACCAACTTGGCAGTTATTTGATTGATCTCTATAAATAGAACCCCTGGTCACAGGGTGAAAGAAGGACGATTAGAGATCAGAGAGAGAGAGAGCACAGACAGAGAGTGTTGGTTGACAACTTTGGCAACAAGAATTCAATCCCACTTGTAACCTTTGAAGCTTCTTCTTCTTCTACAGCACTTCTTAATAATTGTGTGGTCCAAGGAACAAAGTGATCGACCGCAAATCAGACTTCTATAGCAATAATTCTCCAGAATCATTTTATTGTACTTAATATCCTCGTATAGGATTAATTGTACTCTTTTTCTTGTTTGTAAGCAAAAAGGTTTTGTATATACGATCTCTTTCATTTGTTTATCCAAACATTAATGACCTAATATTTATATACTTTGGATCATTAATTATGTGCTAAATTTAGATTTAAAATCACGATAAACAGTTTTTTAAGAACTTAAACTTGCGATACAGAGTATGTCCCAACAAACCGAACTACCACGTCACATACCAGTTGCATCAAAAGGAGCGTATGGTATATCTATACATGCGATCTTTCACGAAAGTTAATTTGGGCGTGTGTGCGCGTCAGAATCAACCCATATCCGTAAAAAATTTCTCTATATCGGTATTTTATAATTTCTATATTAGTTAGTACATGCTCGTTGGAACGGGATAAAATTTGCACCATTGCATTCGTGGTATCAAGATGGTCCTGATGCCCAAGTTTCACACAATTTTGAGACAATTGACCGAGTTGCCTATTCATGGTCCCCACGGTTGACTTGACGAACGAAATTTTGATCATCTCACCAAAATCCAAAATTGGACATACTTTTGAGTTTGAATCATCGTTTAGGATTGGTTTGACCTATAATTTGTCCTATTTAGAGACTTTTACCCCTGACACGCATTTCTGTGCAAGGTGGGCCCATATGGACAACGCTTTGACCTGAAATTATTCTTTTTTCCCTGCGTCCAAATTGGGCAAAAGGGTAAGTTTTCTGACTATCTCACTGATTTTGGAGATGTTGGTGTTGTTTATTTCACCATCCGGAGATGTTCGTTCGGAGCCTCTAGTTTCTGATCCGTTGTGCTTGACGTCAGGACACCTACATTAGAAAGATTGCTTGCCAGGCAAGTATAACTTGTCATTGTGCTATTTATTGACATTCATTATTAATATGCATATTTTTTGTTGTTCATTTAGTTATTTTATTTTTTATATAAAATATGCGTCCAAGAATAATTTGGATGCAACGACGGTTGTGTTGCCTTTTGTTACTTATATAATATTTTGCATAACGACCTAGTGTTACGAGACCACCCCATGATGTTGAGGCATTCTTATGTTTCATTGGCCGTAACATATTTGTTACACTAGTGTGTCTCATGTATGACAAGAACTTGCTTAATTGGCTTGCAACCTCTACATATGGGATGTGCGACAGATAAGAAATAACTGCTGATAAAAATGTATGCTAGAAGACTTGGCAGTTATTAAAGGTATCACCGTGGCATGGATATTACATGGATTTAGCATAGGGTCGAAAGAACAACCAGTAGGCATATGGGCTCCTTTATACTTTTTCTTTTGTAACCCGTACGCTCCGTCGAAGATTCGTGGTCAGATGACCCTTATATTGTATTATTTACATACGGCCTCTAACGATCGAAAGACTTTACTTTTTTTAGGCCAATGATTCTCCGAGAGAGTCACGCCAATCCTATTTTTATCCAGATAGCCCATACGTTAGAATTTTTTTCTCAAAAGTGCATTTCACATAGACGATTAGTCGACCATTTAGATATTATTTTTAGTATATTATGGAATTTACTTTTTGTATCTTGTTATGTCCCTCTGAGGTCCTGGTCCACTTTCTGGTATAGACGAGCAGGATTATCCGCGGGAGTATGGACCTGAACCTGATGCTTCATTCTCTGTCGAGGAGGTCTTACTTTCTGAGTACCAGTGATTACTTCATTGTTGACGGATCCTTAGTTATTGTTACTTTATTGACATTTATTTCATATTGGGATTTTGATCTCCTCTATCATTTTAGGTTTTGATATAGTCGATGGATAGTGGATTTGTCTCAACCTGACTATTATTCTTTTAATACTTCGTACTTGAGATAATTAGCTATTTATTTTGATATTCCTTAATTTGTACTTGTGGTTAAAATATGGATGCTTGTGACTTGTGTTGACAATATATGAACCATTTGTGAATTAATATTCATATTATACCGTACATATGTGTTACAATTTTCTAATATATTGGAGTTATCATATACACACGGTTGGCATACTGCGTATTCCTAGTCCTATATATTTTGGGACTGAGACATCATAGAAAGGATGTTGGAATCATCCACCAATGGTTGGACGATTCGGTGTTTTACTATGTGCCATAGAGAGTTCAATTAAAGCATTATGGGAGAAGTTGCATTCATTGTATGAAAGAAAGACGGCTGATAATAAGATGTTTCTTATTAGCCAACTTGTCAACTCAAAGTACACGGAGGGCTCCTCAGTAGCACAACAACTGAATAAGGTTCAAGGGATAATAGTAGTGTTAGATGATGAGCTTTAGGCCCTATTACTTTTGAGTTCTCTTTTAAAAAGCTGGAAGATGGTTATCACTCCCCATTCCCAATATACGTATTGGGGGCGTATTATTCTCGATGGCATATTATTTATTTGGTTGCATGAGACTAGACCCATTCTTTGGTTTGTCTTGGTTCTTTGTTTGTGGCTTGGCTTTGTTTTGGTTATGAGATGAACCCATAGTCTAAACCTCAAACTCTACCTATATAACCCAACTTCTTTCGTTCTTCCTCCTCATTCTTTCTTTTCTTTCTCTCACTTAAGTTTTCCCTCCCTCCATAGACAAGTACACCTTGTATTAAAAATTAAGAAACCTTCTATATTATTTGGTCTATTATGTTTATTATATGATTTTAAGCATGTTTACCACTTGATATTTTTGGATTTGGTGGATGGAATGGCGTAGATCAGGATTTTTATGAGTAATGGTGTTCTGGAGTTTTTTTTGGTTTTGATCTTCAAAAAAATAATTTTTTTGAAAATTATTATTCTATGTGATGGAGCACTTTATTTCAAGTAGTTTGGCTTTTGAACCACTTGATTTGGAGTTGAGATAAGGATTTTATGGCAAATCTAATCTTTTTAAATTTTTGGAGTTTTTTCATGGCCGAACATGTTGTTCTGGGATAATGGAGTACCATGCGACCCAGCAACATACTCCCCTCCAACATGCGTCCATCTTGTTGGATGCATATCATCTTGTGCATGCTTTCATAAGTCGGACGCATAGTACCTTGAACATATAAAAATTTACTAAGGCCTGACTCTATGCGACCATAGTCCATGTGTCCAAGAGATTATGCGACCTCAAGCCATAAATCTCTTCTTTTGGACGCATGTCTCTACACGAGTTTTGTGTCTCAACAAGATTTTATTGTGCTTTTGTGTTTTCTCTCTAACACTTATGCCTTGTCACATTAATCACCTTTATGTCACTTTCCTGACACTTTATTTATTGCCCATCATTTTGACACTTATCCCAAGTATTGGACTTTTGCCCGAGCATGCGGCCTGGAGGAGCATGTGGCCAATTGGTTCATTAGTCCCTGACCTTCTTGTGCATGACTTAGACAAATATTATCCTTAGTGACTCCCTTTGTACACATAGTACTTTCTTAGTGGGATCATTTATTTTATTTAGAATATTTCTTATTACCCTCTATTTTGGTTGATCCTGGTTATTGCTTGTGTTATAATTCAAGGGGAGAATGGACTCAGTAACCCGACCTTGTGCTAGAAATTAGGTTTATTATCTAAGTAATTGGACTTGAATACCGTATCCATGGTGATACAAACATTGCTTGATATTGTTCATGATCTGTACGCCGAGGATTGACATACCATGTTACATGTTAAGTGATTTATATTTTGATTGTGCAACGAGAATGCCTTCCCATTCCTGAATGCATTATACTATAAATATACTTTTCCCCTATACGGGCATGATAAGTGAGTCAAGTACCAAAATATTGCTTGGATATTAATTTATTGAATGTTGCATACATTTTCGAAGGAATCCAAATTGAACGTCCATTGATTCCTATCTAGCATACTTATACTTTGTTCGACATCTTAAAAAAAATTCTCATGTGGCCACGCCTTGCAATTTCAAAGTAATATAGGGTTAATTAATTAACTAAAAGTGGTTATAACATTGGAAGCAAATGGTATCCCAAAAAAATGCCAACGAACCTTCCCGCAGAGATTCATTCAAGTGCGCTTTGGACTGGCCACCATAGATATTGTATATCATCAGCCTTAGTGGAGTACAATATCTGACCTATTATAAATAATGCCTAGCTATTGTTTCACTAAAGTAACTTTGGAACCACTAATACTGTGATCTAGCGCATTGGCCCTACCGAAAACTAGTACAATTCGTGAAGTACCTATTTTGTATTATTTTGAGATAACCTCAGACTCCACAATTAGCAAGCCGTACAAGTGATTGGCCGATCTTATTAATTGAACTTGATTATTATTGTATTATTCTATTAGTAGACTAGAAAAATGGACTATCATATTGTGATGGATTCAGCGCTTGTCCTTGTTTGCTTGTAGGGTTGGGCCTTTGTGCTAGGATATGCCATAGACCAAAGTTACGACACCGAACCTATATTATTATATATGTTTATTGCTTGGGTTTTTGTTTCTCTATTTCATGCTTTCATTATGGTACTTGCTATTTTGCGGTCTAACTCCACTAGTTTTGTATGGACAGGTTTTGAGCCAGCATCCGAGGAAACAACATACTTTCCCACGACTTATGGCGCATACAGGAACATGGTCGAGGAGCATAACGGGTTGGTTCTCATCTTTCGTGCTCATCATTGTATATTTTATCTTTTGGATGTTTAGCCACCGACACATGTTAGCCGGTACGTTTGGATATTTAGTTTTCTTATATGATTGTATTAAATTAGACTGTAGCTGATTACTATCATGTACTTTTGATATTCCACCAGCTCTTTATTTTGTTTAGCTGGTCTCCAAAATATCTTGAAAAAGCATTTGGGATGCCTTATTTCTTTATTATATATGCTCTATGATTACTATTTCTTGTTTGATTGATTGAGCCATAAATTTTTGTGTTACCCTAAGTGACATGATTGTAGCATGCACCCTGTTGTCTAGTTTCAGCCGTGATTGTCATACGATATATAGTACCTTATATGGGGTAGCTGATTATGTCCATCTCTATATTCTAGTATTGGTGTGTGACAAGGTTTAAGTGGTGGCCCATGCAGGTCTATTCTACATACTTGTAGGATATCATGGTCATAGGAGTCTCAATTAAATATGAACTTTCTTAAAATTTTGAATTCGTCCTCTTTGATACTCAGCTTGAAATTTTCTAGAATAGTTGCTTTCTTGCTCCTTATCGTCCTATACTTGATATTGCTCATGCTTTTTTTAGGGTTTCCCCTCCTTCAGATATTATAGAAGTAAGAGACGCAGAGTTTCTGTCATACCTCGATCCTGCAAGGGTCGATCGTCATCGCTTGGATCCTTTGCAAAACCGATCATTCTTTCTTCGGCTTGATGTCGTACGAGCTTGGAGTTATGCTCGCACAATAGAAGAACGTGGCGTGATAGAAAACTATATGAAACACAAATTAGAAAATACATTCACAGATAGTTGAACACATGGTATAGGCAGAAAACATAATTTTTATTGATAATTCGGAGTAATTTACAAAGAGCTTATATTTGATGTGCCTCTAGGCTACTTGATTTGCATTACAAATAAAAACTCATAAGGTATGGCATTCTCCATCAAATAAGCCTTGTCGTCCGTACATTATGCCCTTGTATAAATTGAAAATCCATACCTCCAAAATGAACTAGATTTAACTATATTTCAATATATAATAGATTATAATACGTTCTCGTCTATCCACTAGCGTTGCACACCCTGAGTGCCTGAAATGATTGCCCACAATGTAGGTGAGTACCTCATCTTGTATTGGTGAGTGAAACCAACCCACTTGCCTAAATCAACACTTATTTATTAGGGTAGAGCATGTAATAAAAATGATATTTCTATTAAGAATTAAGTGAATTCAGTTCATATCAGTTGCATGGTTTTAAAGGAACAAAATAACATGGAACCCATATAGTACATCAGTCTCTTACTCAACTAATGTACGAATTCTCTGCAAAGAAACACAAGTAAACTTACCATCTACACAAGACAATAGATTTGCATGTGTACTATCTATATGCATTCATTGGTATGATCAACACCATTGGGACTTATCCAAGGCATTACCATGCACCCTTTTAGCCCGGGTAGTAAGCCCTGCTGAAGGTCACTCAATCCATCATTATTAGCACGATCAAATATTTCTCCCCCGGGTCGATACGGTTCTAATGCCCCGGAATACCATTTCGAGAAAATTCCAAACCATGTGCACAAGTTGTCCCAGACCATGCAAATGTGTGAAAAGTTTAACTATCATAAAATGTATTAGATAAAACAAAAGAAGTAAAGTAGCAATATACATACTTATACAATAGTTCATATTTTAACAAAATTGTGTTCCAATTTTGGTGTCCCGTGGGTCCAAACTTTTTGAGGCACCAAGACGTAACCAATATTTTATACGCCATATTCCATCAGGCAGTTCTATGGTTTCAAACCATAACTGCGACTTTATTTTGAAGCTCGTTATTTAGATCGTGTACATGAATATACTAGGTAGTCTACTATTCCTATGTTTCTTTCTTAGTGGCTGGCATGCATTATGGCTAAGGATTTCCTAGGCGCTCAGCCGGGCATTATCGATTGAACGTTGAATCATTAGAGATCTGGATGTAAAGAAGTAGAAAAGAAGGGTCCGAACCACCTAACGATTAAGGAAAGTTCTAAAAGAAGGAGTCCCACCTAGCGACGAACAAGCATCATTTATGCGGATCTACAATAGCACAAGTATCGAGTTAGAATCCTTTTTCCTATCATTCTTCCCGAACTCCCCAAGAACCAAAGCTTCAAGCGAGAAAGCCAATAGCAAAAACCAATCAAATCAAAAGCAGCACCAAAACAAAATCATAAAGCAATATCAAGAAAACCAAGCAACAAAATACGAAAACTATTGGACTCATTTTAATAGAGGCCTACCCATGAGTTGGAAAGGATCATCGTATTTTGTCCATGGCAAAAGGATACCGAAGATTCTAAATACCAAGCTACGACTAAGACAGACTAGCCATAACCCAATTATATAGTGTGTATTCTGGTCGGATCGTAATTTGAGGAACTACATAGTATACCACTAAGAAAAAGTTTTGCCCCAAAACATAAAAACAAGGTCTTACCTCTGACTGAACGAATAATGAAGGGGACTTCACCTTCATCTCTGACTCCATCTTTTGTGTTGATTCTTCCCCTGAATGGTTCTGCCATAACATGCGAACCAAGGATATTATACGGTTCTGTAATACCTTCTATTTGTGATCTAAAATCTGTACAGGCTCCTCTGAGTATGAAAAGTCCATGCGCAGTTCCAACTGATCAAATCTAACTATATGACTCGGAGCTTGCACATACTTTCAAAGTTGAGAGACATAAAAGATATCGTACACTAAAGCCAGGGCGGGAGGTAGTGCAATCCGATAGGCCCCAGTTGCCACTCACTCAAGTATTTCAAAGGGGCCAACAAATTTGGGACTCAATTTGCCCTTAATATCGAAGTACATCACTCCACGCATTGGTGTTACTTTCAAGAATACGTGATCCCTGACTATAAACTCTAATGGTCTTCGATGATCATCAACATAACTCTTTTGTCGGCTCTGAGCAGTGCGAAGTCTTTTCCGAATCAAGCGAACTTTTTCAACGGCTTGCTCCACCAGTTCTGGCCTGAGTACCTGTTGTTCGTCAACTTTGTCCCAGTAGATTGGAGATCGATACTTCTGCCCATAGGGTGCTTCGTACGGTGCCATCTGGATGCTCGATTGGTAAATATTGTTGTACGTGAACTCCGCTAAAGGAAGGTACATGTTCCAACTAGTCTTTAGATCGAACGCATGCTGTCGCAACATATCTTCAAGTATCTGATTCATCCTTTCTATTTGGCCATCAGTCTGGGGGTAATATGCGGTACTAAACTTTAGCTTGGTCCCAAAACAGACTGTAGGCTAGTCCAAAAAATGAGATAAGAAACGTCTGTCGTAGTCAAAGATGATTGAGGCAGGAACTCCGTGTGGTCGAACAATCTCGTTAATATAAATTTGTGCTAACCGATCGACGCTCCATATAACATTGGTAGGGATAAAGTGGGCAGATTTGGTTAAACGATCAACTATGACCCAAATTGCAATATGCCCCCATGGTATCTTTGGTAAGGCCTACGATAAAATCCATAGCGATGTCCCATTTTTATACGGGAATAGCGAGGTTCTGCAACTCCCCGTCTAGCCTCTGATGTTCAGCTTTTATCTTTTGACAGGCTATATACTGTGACACACAGGTTGCCACATCCTGCTTCATACTGTACCACCAAAAGGTTATATGCAAGACCTTGTACATCTTGGTGCTACCCGGATGTAAAGAATACTTTTTATAGTGTGCCCCTGTCATGATTTCCTTTCAAAATTCTGGATCGCTAGGAACATATAATCTTTCTTTCATCTGTAGGGTCCCATCTTCGCCTTCCATGAAGTTGGATATCTTTTTCGTCGAGATTAGCCTACGTATATTCATTATGAAGTGATCGTCCCTCTGAGCAGACATGATTTTATCACACAAACTTGGCTCAAGTTGGAGTGGAGCCAGCTGCATTCCTCGATGTCAAACTTGAAATTCGATTCCTATCGCCTCTAGATTATGAAGTAGATGGTTGTTTATGTATAGCGAGCCACATACTTTTGGCTCAGAGCATCAGCAATGACGTTTACCTTGCCCAGCGTATATGCGATCTTCAGGTCGTAGTCCTTTATCAGTTCTAGCTAGCGTTGCTGTCGGAGGTTCAGTTCCCATTGGGTGAATAGGTACTTAAGGCTCTTATGGTCTGTGTAGATTTTGAAAACAACACAATAAAGATAATGCTGCCACAACTTCAGTGCGAACATAATTTTTGCCAATTCTAAATTATGTGTTGGATAGTTTTTCTCGTACGGCTTTAATTTTCTTGAGGCATACGATATTACCTTTTCCTCTACATGAGAGAACATCCTAAGCCGAGTCCCAAAGCATCGTTGTATATCTAAAACTCTTCTGTTCCATCCGAAAGTGCAAGTATAGGAGCAAAAATGAGTCATAGATTTATCTCCTAAAAGTTATCTTTGCATTCGTCACTCCACTTGAATGCAATCCCTTTCTGAGTAAGATGAGTCAAAGGCAAGGCTAATTTAGAAAAATCTTTCATGAACCTACAGTAGTATACCACTAGGCCCAGAATGCTTTGAACTTTACTAGATGACGTAGGTTGCTTCAAATCTACCACCATCTTTATCTTCTTTGGGTCTACAATAACGCATTTTGCCGAGATAACATGTCCAAAGAATGCCACACTGTTCAACTAGAACTCATACTTGCTTAGCTTTGCGAACAACCGATGCTCCCGTAATGCCTGTAGCAAGATCTCAAGTGTTCCTTGTGTTTTGTCTCATTCTTGGAATTGAATAGTATGTTGTCAATAAATACGACCACAAACTTTTTCACTAACGGTTGGAATATGTGGTTCATCATATCCATAAAATCTGTTGGAACATTCGTTAAGCCGAACGATATTACAAAAAAATCATAGTGCCTATATCATGTTCAAAATGCTGACTTGGGGACGTCACCGGATTTGATCTTCAACTGGTGATAGTCCGACCTGAGATCAATTTTAAAGAATAGTGTTGCACCATGTAGTTGATTAAACATGTCGTCTATTCTTGGTAATTGGTACTTGTTTCGTACGGTAGTGTTAGTCAGTTCCTGGTAGTCTATATACAGCCGCAAGGATTTTCCTTTTTCTTTACTAACACACCGGATCTCCCAATGGAGAAACACTTAGGAAATGTATCATTGGTCCAATGGATCTTGTAACTACACCTTTCATTCTTTTAGCTCTGTTAGGGCCATTCGATAGGGTACCTTCGATATCGGCCATGTATCCGAAAAGGTGTTAATGGTGAATTCGATCTCTTGATCAGGAGGTATTCTAGGCAGTTTATTCGATAATACGTCAGGGAAATATGCTATAAAATTATCTTGAGATGCATTTGCACCTTCCTGTCGGGTGTCTCAAAGAGAGGCAAAGTTCCTTCACAGCCCGAATACAACATGCGCCTAGCCTTAACTGTTGATATCATCATCGCCATCTTCGATGCAGCGCTGCACGACTAGTAGAAGTTTGCCTCGTCGGGTAGACGAAATATGACTCACTTCTCTGTTCACTCAATCATTGCATGGTATGCACCGAACTAGTCCATCCCGAGAATAATGTCGTAATCCTTAATGTCTAGAACAATGACATCTACAAAAAGTTTTATGCCTCCGAAACAAATATAGACATTCCTACATATCTCATTGGCCGGTATGTCGACTCCCAAAGGGGTACTCACGTAAAGTTTCATATTTAATGTAGTAAAATATAATTTATTCTTAATAATAAAATTAGCAGATATGAAACTATAGGTAGCACCTGAATCGAATAAGTCTCTTGCGGGCAAATCTTTAAAAAGTAAGGTATCTGCCACAATAGTGTCGGTGGTGGATGCCTTATCCTGAGTCAAAGCATAGAATCGGCCTTGGGCACCCTGACATTGTGGGTCCACTGGTATAACATTGGCGTCATATGCTGGAGTTCTTTTGTTTTGGTTTGACTATTGTCTGACTATCGACCTTCCGTCTTGACAGTCAAATGCTTTATGGTCCAAGTAGCCACATTTGAAACATCCTATGACTTGGTACTCAGTCACCCGATGTCCCATCTTGACTCACCTATTGCAATGCAGTCCTTGAGGTGCACCCTTGTGCGTGGATGTGTACGAACACTTTGGCGTTCTAGACCTTCTCGTTTTATGAGACCGCTTGTTAAAATTAGTGCGGGGTGTCTGTATATTTGCCTTTTTGGAATTGTCCCAATGATCCATTCGCTATTAAGGAAAGCCTTATGACATTACCGGTAGGTATGGCACTTTTGATTTATGATATCCCTACGTAGGTCGTCATTCAGACCCTTTTGAAAATGATAGCGCCATGTCTGTTGGTTTGGCAAGAAGTTTCTAACAAATATAGCATGTCTTACAAATACTGAATCATAGTTATCAATAGATATACTTTCTTGGAACAGATTGCTGAAGTTGTCTTCCTTTTGTTGCCGCACTGTCCTTGGGATATATGTTTAATAAAGAAAGATTTTAACATCTCCCAAGTGATTTTATAATTAGGATTGACATCATTAATACATTGTTTGGTGGCTTCCCACCAATCATGCGCCTGCAGTTCTAGTTTTACCGCACACACGCCACTCGTTTGGACCCTTTAATGCCAACTAGGTTGAAGAGTCTTTCTAGTTTTAGGATCCATCCCATCACCACGTCCGGTTTTGCTCACCCATTGAACGTTGGTGGGTGCATCTTAGTGAACTCAGCCACTCTGTAGGAATTCTTAGCAGAAGGGTATGCTTCCTCAGATTAATCTTCTACCACCATGGCTGGCGGTGTAACAGGTGTTACTATAGCCACGCCGTTGCTGGGCACCAAAGATGTGATTAATTGCATCATGGTATCCATCTGCTTTTGTTGATCAATAAATTATGCGTAAATCTATGCCAAATGAGTGGCATCTCACTGTTGTTGTACCACTATTAGATGCATGAGCCTCTCCATCATATCGTTTGAACCCGCTCCTCTGGATTCACCAGAACTTGCCGGATCATTCTAGATAGGCTGAGTACTGCTTGTAGTCGCATTATCAAAAAGAGAGTAGCTTATCAATACTCCAAAAATAATATTTTTATCTATGGGCTCATTGTATAGGGAAATTTATCTCATGTAGTGGACGTTGAATGCATTCAGTCGAGAGGTATATCAAACTTCTTGCATATCTTTTAAAAACCTAAAGAAGGGAAGTTGTGCTCTAATAACAACATGTCATACCCCGATCCCGCAAGGGTTGATCGTCCTCGCTTGGATCCTTTGTGGAACCGATCATCCTCGCTTGGGCGTGATACCGTGTGAGCCTGGAGTTGCGCTCGCACAAGGCAAGAACATGCAGTTATAGAAAAGTATTTGAAACACAAATTAGAAAAAATATTCACGAAAAGTTGAACACAGGGTATAGAAAGAAATATGCTTTTTATTGATAATTAAAAGTAATTTAGAAAGACTTTACATTTGATGCGCCTCTTGGCTACTTGATTTATATTACAAAAGAAAACTTAAAAGGTTGGGAAGATAAGCCTTGTTGTCTGTACATTACGTCATTGTATAGATTAAAAATCTATGCCTCAAAAATAAACTGGCTTTAACTATACTTTAAAGTAGAAGAGCTTCTAACATCTTCTCATCTATCCACTAGTTTTGTACGCCCTGTGTGCCTGAAATAATGCCTACAACTTGGGTCAGTACTCAGTTTGTACTGGTAAGCAGGACGAATCCACTCTCCTAAATTAATACTTTTTTATTAGGGACGAGTATGCATTAAAAATGATCTTGCTATTAAGAACTAAGGAAATTAAGTTTATATCAGTTGTATGGTTTTAGAGGAACAAAATAATGTGACACAAATATAGCACATCGGTCTCTTACTCAACCAATGCGCACCTTCTCTGCACAAAAAGACAAGTAAACTTACCTTCTGCACAAGATAATATATTAGCATGTGTTCTATCTATATGCGGTTATTGGTGTAATCGACACCATAGGGACTTATCCAAGGCATTGTGGTGTGTCCTGTCAGCCCTGCTGAAGGTGCCGCAATGCATCGCGACTAGCATGATCAAATATTTCTCCCCCGGGTCGATACGGTTCCAGTGTCCCGGAATACCATTTTGAGGAAATGACTAACCTTGTGCACATGTTGTCCTAGACGATGCAAATACTTGAACAGTTCAACTATCACACAATGCATGAGATAAAACAAAAGAAGTAAAGTAGCAATATATATACTTATGCAACAATTCATATTTTTCAAAGCCGTGTTCCAATTTTGGTGTCCCGTGGGTCCAAACTTTTCGAGGCACCAGGCAACAACCAATATTCCAGACGTCGTATTCCATCAGGTAGTTGCTTGCTTTTGAACCATAATTGCTGTATTATTTCGAAGCTCATTGTTTAGATCGTGTACATAAATATATAAGTTAGTCTATAATTCTCATGTTCCTTTCTTAGTGGCTTCCATGCATTATGGCAAAGGATTTTCTAGGCGTTTAGCCGGGCATCATCGATTCAACATTTGAATCGTTAGAGATATGGACGTAAAGAAGTAAGAAATAAGGGTCCCATCCACCTACCGATTAAGGAAAGTGCTGAAAGAAGGAGTCCTGCCAAGCGACGATCAAGCATCAGTTACGTGGACCTGCAATAGCATGAGCCCTGAGTTAGAATCATTTTGCCTATCCTTACTCCCGAACTCCCCAAGAACCAAAGCTCCAAGCAAGAAAGCCAACAATGAAAACCAAGAAGATCGAAAGCAATCCAAAATAAAACCCTAAAGCAATATCAAGAAAACCTAGCAACAAAATACAAAAATTATTGGATTCGTTTCAATAGAGTCATATCCATTAGTTGGAAAGGATCATTGCATTTTTTTGTGGTAAGAGAATGCTGAAGATTCTAAACACCAAGATACGACTCAAACAGACTAGCCACAAGCCCAATTATATAGTGCGTATTCCGGTCGTATATGGATTTAAGGTACTACAATTTCCAGTAGAACGGGGTCCTGTAGAAGCCCAGCTAAGAATCCAAGTTGAGCCCACGATAAATACAGTAGAGTAGCAAGCTCCAGATTTTCCCGTACCTCCTACGGTACTGGAAGCACTAGATACCCCAACCTTGTTAGAGATTATACGCGGAACAACAATGTCAACAGCTTCAATAACAAGAATAGAATATTTTGTTGAACCAAGGGTTGTAGACTGTCTTGGAATGAGACAAAAGAGTAGATTCTGGGGCATCTGTTAGGTTTTATAGACTGAATCCCAAATATTCTAATGGTACAGAGGATGCCATTATGGCAGATGATTGGCTCCAAGATATTGAGACCATTCTGACAGCAGCTTAAGTTTTGGCTGAGGAACAGATTGACCTGATTCACTTACAGCTTTAGGATCTTGTAAGAGATTGGTAGGCCACGATGTAGATAGGATTGAGGCATCATATTTTCTTGATGATTTTAGGACCTAATTTAGGATTGAAGTACTTTGAGATTGTGGCTCAATGCAAGCTACAGCAAAGATTCACCAACCTCAAGCAGGCTGGAAGAATAGTAGATGGTTACACGGTAGAATTTTATCGATTAAGCAAGTTTGCTCCAACTATGTTGGCAACATAGTTAGAGAGAGCGATGAGTTTCCAGCAGGGGATTCACTTAGAGATTTTACACATATTAGAGGTGCATGACTACCAGACCTTCAAGGTAGTATTGATAGCGGCCAAAAAGGTTGAGCTTACCTCTAAGAGGATGACATCAAGAAGAGTAAACCAGAAGAGGCCTCGTGGACAGAGCAGCAAAGGAGGACCAATACCACAAATATTAGAACCATCCCCTGGCATTCACCTCCATGATGTGACACAGAGGAGCCAGTAACCTCGATAGTGATAGTATCTACTCAGCAGCAGCAGCCGAGGCAATAGTAGCAACAACAGTAACAACAACGTGGAGTGTCGACGGGTTATGCATATTGTGGCTAGGCAGGTCATACCTGGGATATTTTTTTGGCAGCAAATAGACTATGCTTGAGATATAGAAGCCCCAATCATAGGGTTGCCACTTGTCAAATAATATAGAGGCCAGGAGGGCCAGTACAATAGTTTTCTGTATTATCGACTCTAAGGACAGTACAGAAAAAAGACCAGCAGTAGCAGTATATCCTATAGCTCAGCATCCATTTAGGATGCAAGCTCAATTGTACCGACAATAACAGCAGCAGGAACAACAGAGGACGCAATAACGACACCACGAAAGGCAGCAGTAGGGAGCTAGACATGGCAAAGGTAGGCGTTCATCTTATACCTGAAAAAGCTATAGCATCAGGCGACGTTGTGGCTGGTAATATTTTTGTTATAACCTTTCTTTCCATAGCTTTATTAATTTTGGATCTTTGTACTCATTTATATATACACAATATGTGACCAATATCAGATTAAAGTTTGAGCTATTTTTAGAGAGGCTGAATATACTCATTGGCAATGGGATCGTAGAAGTTAGTAGGGTACGTCTAGCATGTCCAGTCATAGTATGTGGGCATTTATTACCTACGAGGTTGATTGAGTTACCTATGGGTAACTTTGGCGTTATCTTAGACATGGATTGGTTGAGAGACAGTCATAAGGTGATAGATTGTCATGAGGGTAGAGTGTTGTTTAGAGTCCCTGGTCTAGAAGATTTTTTTTACCAGAATAGTAGAAGACAATCATAAGGAGGGAATCACAACAATAGCAAAAAAAGAGGACCCGATACCCAAAATAGTTGAAGAATTTATGGACGTCTTTTTTGACGAGCTTCTTGAATTCTCCCAATCAGAGAAGTATAGTTATGTATAGAGTTGATGTCAAGAGCAGAACAAATATTCCAGAAGGTATACCTAATGTCACCATCAGAGCTTGATCAGTTATATCGACACATGAAAGAACTGAAGGCAAAAAAGTTTATTCAGACTGGTGGATCACTGTGGGGAGCACCAACGATATTGGTGAAGAAAAAAGATAGATCAACATATTTGTGCATGGATTACAGGCAATTTAATGCGATGACAATGAAGGACAAGAATCTATTTCCTAGGATTGCTGACTTGTTTGACCGATTAAGCGGAGCAAGAGTATTCTCCAAGATAGATCTACGATCAAGATTTCATCAGGTGCAATTTTGAGAGCAAGATATACCAAAGATAGCATTTAGGTCACGATATGGGCATTACGAATACTTAGTTATGCCATTCGGACCGACTAATGCTCCAGCGATATTCATGGATTTGATTAACCATATTTTTATGCCATACTTAGACCAATTTATGGTAGTATTTATCGATGACATTCTTGTGTATTTTCTTAATTGATTTGATGAACCGTCTATGTATACCAAGCAAGGATATTCAGCAAGAAGTTATTACTGAAGAACATAGTTCCCAATACTCCATTCATTCGGGAGGCACGAATATGTAGCAAGATATCAAGCAATACTTTTAGTGGAACAGAATGAAGAGGGAAATAGCATGCTTTGTATCACTATATTTGATATGTCAACAAGTGATGGCAGAAAAATAGAGACCGACATCGTTATTGCAGTCGCTTCTTATTCTAGAGTGGAAGTGGGAATATATCACCTTAGATTTTATGATTGGTTTATCTAGATCCCCAACTGGTAGAGATATAATTTGGGTAATAGTAGATCTACTCACAAAAGTGATACATTTTTTTCTTTAGAATGGGATAATCTACAAAGAAGTTGGCAGATTTGTATATGCAAAAAATTATGAGACAATATGGCATGCCGGTAAGCATAGTGTCCAGCCGAGATACCAAGTTCACTTCTTATTTATGGAGAAGCTTGTATGAGAGATTCGGTTCCAGGTTAAGTTTTAGTACTACGTACCATCCCCAGATAGACGGGCAATCAGAGAGGACCATCCAGACCTTGAAAGATATGTTACGATCCTGTACCCTAGATTTTGGTGGATTATTGGAGAATCATCTTCACTTAGTGGAATTCTCATATAACAACAGTTATCAGGCCAAAATTTTGATGACACCTTTCAAGATACTATATGGCAGGAGGTGTAGATCACCGTTAGCATAGGAGAACAATGGTGAACGGAAGATGTTAGGCCCCGAAATGATTATGTAGACAGTAAAAGTTGTCAAACAAATCAGAGAGCGACTTCGGGTTATGCATGATCGATTTTTTTATTGGACAGACCAACATCGTAGGCCTTTATAGTTTCTTGTCGGCGACCATGTGTTCTACCAAATTTTGTCCACTCGTGGAGTTATTAGATTCGGGTTCCGCAGGAAGTTTAGTCTACGATATGTCAGGCTGTTTGACATTCTCGATCGAGTAGACGAAGTGGCTTATCGTCTTTCCCTTCCACCTTTGCTATGAGTGGTTGTCACTACCAAATTTTGAAATAGGTGTATTTTTTCATTTATATATTATAAGTGTTGTGTGTATTTATTTAAAATAATTACATGATATGTTCATATACATATGTATTATATATAGTGTTCCTTAATGCGTGAGTTAGTAGACTCGACCTAGAAGCCCACTAAATGAAGCCCTGACCAAATTATAGAATCATAGATTTTTATTAGCATTTTTGGGATTTAATTATTGAGGTTATATTTTATTATTATAATTTTATTTAATTGTTTTGCCTTGCCGTTGCTTCGATATTTGGAGCGCTACTCTAGCTTTTGCCTTTCTACAAATTTTACACGTTTGTCCTAGACATGTCTGTCTTCCATTCTGACCTTTGTGTAACTCATAAATATGCTTTTTTGTGCTTTATTTTAGTCGCACAATATTTGTCGCAGACATTTATTTTAAATTTTAAATAAATCTAACTTTGCATCATTGTGCGTTCTAATCGATATTGGAGACATAATCTTGACCCATTTTGTGCAACCCAAAGTAAGATAATATTCTTTTCTGAGTCTTCTTCATTCATGACACTTTTGTCCCACCTAATTTTAGCCCGATATACTTCTAATTAATTTTAGAACATCAATTATATTAATTTTAATTAAATTAAACCAAAAATCTAACTTTGTGTAATTTTCTAATTGTTGGACACTTTTATGCAAAAGTGTATTAAGGTGTCCACCCCATTAGACACAATACATGAAGAAATCTATTTCTTCTTCATATGATTTTTTTCATAATTTTAGAGTGTGTAACACGCAACATCAACCTCCTCAAACCATAGCCCTCCATAATTTTGAACCAAATAAAATCCTTGCCATCTATTTTGAATCTATCTAATCCTATCCCTTGAAATATCTACATTAGAAGCCATTTTCCCAAGGAGTATGGACCAAATTTCTAGGTCAACCCAACACCTTACATGTATATATATGTTCTTTTTCTTTTCTTATTTTCTTCAACCCTAAAAATAATTCCCAGCCGACATCTTCTCCCTCCCTTCCTATTCACCATACCTTCCCTACCGGTCCTCACCGGAGCAGCCCATCACCTTGCCGGAGCAGCCTCGTCATCGCTATTTTCCTCCCCTTAATATACCCTATTGCACTCACCGCAACGCCGGATCCCCGACCCGCTGAACCCAGCAGCCCGAGCACCGCCAGCACCCTGCTGCTCATCGCCAACCCGATAAGAGTAGCCTGCACATGCTGAACCATCGAGAACCGCTGAAGCCTGACCCCCTTCACCTGACTCCTTCCAACCGTTCTCCTCTAGCGCCCTCCTGAAGCCAACCTGATCGCCTGAGAGTCGTTGCACCAAGCCAGAGTCGACCCCGTACGGCTGAACCCGTCGACCACCAGTTCTTCCCTTGATTGGAGTGAACCTTCATCTCCTTCAGCCGCTGTACTCGACAGAAATATACTGGAGCTCGAAAACAACATCCCTACCCTGCTGCCATTCGCCTGAACGTCCCCTCCCGATCGACGGAACACCTCCAGCAGCCCACTGAACCGAGCATCTCCCTCGATAACTCAACGATAGCCCCTCACCTCGATATTTAATACCCTGTCCGCGTGCACGCAGGTTCGAGTTACTCTTCATGTTGTGTGTGTTTATATGTGTGATGGTGTTAGGATCTAACATATTGTCCTAACGTATTCGTTAGTTTTTTATTGCTAGTCGTTGCAAATAAAACCAATCACGTACACGTATGTGTATATTCTCCAATTTGGTATGCATTTAAATTATTGCTTGACATATATATATGGTATGTATATATATTATAAGTAATTAAATACTATGCTAGTAAAAATTATATATATATTTATATATATGTACTATGAGACCCTAGGGTTAATTACGGATATCCTGTGGTTATATTAATATGTGACCCTGTAAATTGTTAGTAGACTGCCTTATGTACACTAACGTACTGGCAATACCGTATTATTTTAACTGTCTGATTTTGTACAACAATTACAAACGTAACACCCGTGCAACTATACGCACACTTGACCCTATAGATGACAAGTGTTACCCCCTAGCGTAGTCTCTGAGTTCATTGTGTTATTGATTGTGGGTGTTAGTGTATAGACTGATTTTGTATTGTCATCAAATAATGTCTATAGGACTATTGAATTATTCAGACAAGACTTTGGAAATAGGATATTGGTATTGCCAACAACAGGACCACAGGCGAGTATATTCTTTGACAGTTTTTATTATGTTTATTATCTCTATAATTCTAATTGTATAGCGTACATAATTCTAACACTGTTATATACACGAGTTGGTATCATCGAGACCTGTCACGAGGAGTCGTGATTGAAATCCATCATGCTAGTTGGGAAAATGGGGAAATATTAGTAGATTATGTTATTATACCTAACTCTACATGTATCATAGCTCACCCATACCTCACGTCAGTGCAGTCTGACCATTACATGCCTCATAGCCTGTTACATATGATTAGCCTGACTATTGCTCGCATTATTGCTATCCGAATGGTTAGCCTGACCTTACATAAATTATAGCTAATCATATTTAATAAGCCTGATCAGTCCCAAGCCGATCACGTGATATGCTAATGTTTTACATACTTAGCTAGATAGTCTATACATATATCTCTAGTCTTGATCTAGTATTTCTCTATATTCTAGTTATTGTTCTACCATTCACTATATTCTAGTTTATTATTCTAGAATACACATATATTCTGTTCATAGCTAGTTGTACCATTGATGATGACATATACTCCAGTATCTCTACTTCCAGTATATTTATGCTCGCCAATATTTTTTATTTTTAGCAGTTATATCTATCTTGTATTTCTTTATACTCTAATATAGTTTTTCAATATATATGAACTGCTGTTAGTGCTTGTACTTTGCTCCAATCCTGACTGGATATTTTTTCTAGACTGTGACATAGAGGACTTGTTTTCGACATACTTGAAGATTTGGTTGTTATTAATTACTGGTTAGACTATTTATTGTTGTTAGACTTGTCTTATATTTTATTTATTTTCTTTGATATCTCATCCTGATCTAGTTTATATGATTGATTATTTTTATATTATATTATGATATCTGTGTCTCCTTATGGAGTTGGATATTCATGTGAGAGTGATTAGCTAGTATTGTGACCGAGATAGCGTTCTACCGCCGATGCTATGACGTAGGCTTGGCGTACCCACGTGCTCGTGCCCCTACAATGGGTGCGGGTCATGACATATTTTTCGTGGCAGCCCATGCATGTCAGACATCGCAAGTTGTGCGATATTATGGAAGTGCGATGTCTTAGTTGTACAATTGCGTGCCTACAATAGGATATAGGACATAGGATACTAGGATGAGAGAGGTTACTCAATCTTAAATTTTTGAAAGATTTCTTGGATGACCCTTGAGAATCTTATTATAATTTTTAATTTAAATCTTTTTCTTGTTCCCGTCCATTCTCACTTTTTGTTATCGAATTTGATTCTCGTTGATCAGTTGTTAAATTTAATTTTTGGTATAGTTGTTGAGTTTGATTTCATTTTGAGATAAATTTAATGGACTAAAATTTACGGTATCATCTGATGACATATATTAGTGAGAACAGTGAAAAAGGTAAAATATCTACTTTGGTTATGGATCCTAGAGTTTATCGCAACCACATTAGCTGTCATGGCAGAAACGTAGAAACCTGACCTTGGATGTACGTATTTTAGTAATGAAATTTACAGTTTTTCGCAGCCATACCGGTTGGCGTGGCAAGGATTCTAGATGACGTGATTATAGAGTTGCATACCTTAGTCATTAAACCTCTCATTTATTACATCTATGCTTACTAGCGTGGCAAGGATTCTGAGTGTCATGATTTTAGACAGATGTGTATGACTATCAGGTTATATCTTAAATTATATCTTGAAGTACCATCTCAATACTTATCTACTTCTGTTATTAAAGGACCTTGTTCCATCACTTTTGCTTGGAAGTAGAGATACCTTTAGTTCCTTAGTCCAGTTTCTTTTTGAGCTTTATTTCTTTAAGGATCCTTGTTAGTGTGATAATTAGTGACTTACAATTAGGTATGTGTCTTATATCATTGTTAGTATTGGTACTATAGGTAGAAGGAGGAGAAAAGTGTATCATTGATGGTTCCAAGAGTAAGTATCAAAGTCATCATGCCAGTCCTGGATAGTCATAAATTTATGTAGCTAGGTGATCCATGTAAATAATTAAGTATCAAGAAAATTATGTTAAATTTTAATGGAGCATGATATTCAATTTGATGGTTGATACTTGGGTGTGTCAAAAGTAAACAGATGTATATGCATACAGGGCATTAATTTATGTGCCATGGGTTGAGAAATATAAAAATTAGTATATTAGTATGTAAAAGATTAAAGAAAGATACTTATACATCAATCGAGATATGGAACCATATGCCTGCGCTTGAGAGAGAAGTGAAGCAGGAATATTGTAGAAAGTGCAAGTGATCATGAGTTCTAGTGAGTGTGATGAGATAATCTAATAATGAAGCTAGTGTTACTATACCAAGAGTGCTAAAATATTCTATATCAAGGATTAGTTGAGCAATGTACTAGTAACAGTAAGTACCTTGTGAGATAATATTAGATTGGTGTATCAGTTAATATGGATAGAAAATTATTTGAAGCAATAGTACAAGTAATCCAGGCAGTACAATATTCAGTGCATAGTTGAGGAGTGTAGACAATTGGTGTATTTGTGTGTACCTTGATTTAGAGACTGTGAGTATTTATATGTACACTTAGATATATGTGGATTTAAATTTATAAATTGAAGATTTGAAATAAATTTCAATTTTAAAAATTTTGAGGAGTTAAGATTTTATGTTATTAAAATTTATGAGGATTCAAATTTAATTCAATAAACATAGTCAAAGCTATAAAAAATTTTGGAAGTGATTAAAATTTTATTTTAATGTTTGAATATTTGACATTTGAGGAAAGTTTATACATTTTATCTTAAATTTTTCACAAAGTTAAATTTTGAGGATTTTATTTTGAGGATAAAATTTTATGATGGGCAAAAAATGTATAACAGTATATGAGTGGATGAAGTGCATGTGTAAGGATCTGTTGCCTTGAGCAAGCTTGAGATGGCACTACAAACTGACTTGGTTGTCTATCTAAAGTTGTATTAGATAGAGAAGTACTTAGTGTGGGGTGTTGCACTTGGTATGCACTTGAGTGATCAGAGAAACTAGTATAAACAATTACAGTAGATAAGAGAGCTAGTAGTTGGTGTGCTTGTAGTAGAAACTGTGGTACCTAAAGGGATAGAGCTATCAAACTTTGGATGCATCATTAAATTTATGGTTGTGTTAGAAGGCTATATTTTTTTTTTTTTTTTTTTTGTCTATTTGATTCATTAATTAATTTTTTAGTACCATAGCTTGTATCAATAATCTTCTTGCTAGAATGTAGTTAGTAGTACACCCTGACAGAGACTATAATACCATGACAAAAGAGACCATAACCATGCATATTTTCTCTAGATTGTATGTTGTATGACTGTAGGTAGAATTTTCTTAGACTTTGATTGTTCAGAGTTTGACCATGTGAAGAGTTAATGAAGAGGTTATGACTTGACAAAGAGAGACAAGGTGCCTTAAATTTTGACGATAAACATTAATTTAAATAAAAAGTTAAGAATTTAATAGGGCAGGATTGACGATTTTGTTAAATCATTGATTTTTATAAAGATTATGATGTGATTGAATTTGTCATTAAATTTGAAAAAATTAAGAATATTATCATTATATTTATTTGACTGTAAGATATGAAATTAAAAACTTATGATTTGAATGTTGTATTTGAAGATTATATAGGTATTACATTGTTTGAGTATTGTGTGAAAAAGGAATTAAGGAATAAGATCACTAATAGATTAGTGTTGAATTCAAATTTTTGGGATGAAGATTTAAATTTTATAAATACGCATCGATTGGACTTAAATTAGAGGAGCAAGATGATTAATGGATTAGTGTTTAAAATTCAAACTTTTCGGATGAGAAATTTTTTTCAATATACATTGATTGGATTTCAATTATAGGATAAAATATTAAATTTTTGTATTCACTTTTGGAGAAGATTGTGATAAGAATGGAATTTAATTTCAAATTTAAAGATTTTTAGGAATATAATATTTATAAAATTTTCAAGATTGTGAAATAACAATATGGATTTACTTTATGATTATATGGATTGATGAATTTAAATTTTGATAAAAAAATAATAAATAAATACAACAATTGAGGATTTTAAATTTTGAGGACAAAACTCTTTTAAAGAGGGTAGATTTGTCACTATCATATTCTAAAATAGGGATATTTTTGTTATTTTATATATTATAAGTGTCGTGTGTATTTATTTCAAATAATTGCATGATATGTGCATATGTATATGTATTATATATAGTGTTCCTTAATACGTGAGTTAGTAGACTAGACCTAGAAGCCCACTAGATGAAGCCCATACCAAATTATAGAATAATAGATTTTAATTAGCAATTTTAGGATTTAATTATTGAGGTTATATTCTCTTATTGCGAATTTATTTAATTGTTTTGCCTTATCATTGTTTCGATATTTGGAGTGCTATCCTATCTTTTGCCTTCCAATAAATTCTACACCTTTGTCCTAGACATGTCCGTCTTCCATTCTGACCTTTGTGTAACTCATAAATATGCTTTCTTGTGCTTTATTTTAGTCGCACAACATTCGTCGTGGACATTTATTTTAAATTCCAAATAAATCTAACTTTGCATCGTTGTGCGTTCTAATCGATATTGGAGATACAATCTTGACCCATTTTGTGCAATCCAAAGTGTGGTAATATTCTTTTCTGAGTCTTCTTCATTCATGACACTTGTGTCCCACCTGATTTTAGCCCATATACTTCTAATTAATTTTAGTACATTGATGATATTAATTTTAATTAAATTAAACAAAAACTCAATTTGTGTAATTTTCCAATTGTTGGACACTTTTATACAAAAGTGCTTTAAGGTGTCCACCATATTGGACACAATACATAAAAAAATCTATTTCTCCTTCATGTGAATTTTTCTATATTTTAAAGTGTGTAACACTCAACATCAACCTCCTTAAACCATAGCCCTCCATAATTTTGAACCAAATAAAATCCAAGCCATCCATTTTGAATCTATATAATCCTAGCCCTTAAAATATCTACATGAGAAGCCCTTTTCCCAAGGAGTATAGACCAAATTTTTAGGTCAACCCAACGCCTTACATGTATATATATATTCTTTTTCTTTCCTTATTTTCTTCAACCCTAAAAATACCTCCAAGCCGACATCTTCTCCCTCCTCTTCCTGTTCACCGCCCTTCCCTGCCTGTCCTCACTGGAACAGCCCAGCCCCTCGCCGGAGCAGCCTCATCATCGCCATTTTCTAACCCTCAACACACCCCGATGCACTCACCGCAACGCAGAATCCCCGACCCGCTGAACCGAGCAGCCCGAGCACCACCGGTACCCCGCTGCTCACTACCAATCAAACCGGAGTAGCCTGCATACGCTGAACCCCCCTTACCTGACTCCTTCCTGTCGTTCTTCTCCAGTGCCCGCCTGAAGCCAACACGATCGCCTGAGAGCTGTTGCACCACGTAAGAGTCAACCCCTTACGGCTGAACTAGCCGACCTCCCATTCTCCCCTCGACTGGACTAAACCTTCATCTCCTTCAGCCTCTGAACTCGCTAGAAAAATGTCGAAGATCGACAGTAACATCCCGACCCCGCTGCCATTCGCTTGAACGTCCCCTTATGATCAACGAAATGCCTCCAGCAGTCTACTGAACCAAGCATCTCCCTCGACAACTCGACGTCAGCCCCTCACCTCGATGTTGAACACCCCATCCGTGCGTACGCAGGTTCGAGTCACTCGTTATATTGTGTGCGTATATACGTATGATGGCGTTAGGATCTAGCGTATTCTCCTAACGTATTCGTTAGTTGTTAATTGCTAGTCGTTGCAAATAAAACCTATCCCGTACGCGTATTCGTATATTCTCCAATTTGGTATGCATTTAAATTATTGGTTGACATATATATATGGTATGTATATATATTATAAGTAATTAAATACTATGCTAGTTAAGACTATATATATATATATTTATAGATGTACTATGAGACCCTAGTGTTAATTACGGATATCCCGTAGTTACATTGACCTGTGACCCTATAAATTGTTAGTAGACTGACGTACTGGCAAGACCGTATTATTTTGACTATCAAATTTTGCACAGCAATTACAAACGTAACTACTCTACAACTAGATGCACACTTGACCCTGTAGATGACAAGTGTCACCCCCTAGCATAGTCTCTGAGTTCATTGTGTTATTGATTATGTGTTAGTGTATCGACTGATTTTATATTATCATTAAATAATGTCTATAGGACTGTTGGATTATTTAGACAAGACTTTGGAAACAGGATAATGGTATTGCCAGCAGCAAGACCACAGGCGAGTACATTCTCTGACAGTTTTTATTATGTTGATTATCTCTATAATTTTAGTTGTATGGCGTACATGATTCTGATACTGTTGTATATACGGGTTGGTATCATCAAGACCTGTCACAAGGAGTCGTGATTGGAATCCATCGTGCTAGCGGTGGAAACGAGAAAATATTAGTAGATTATGTGATCATACCCGACTCTATATGTATCATAGCCGACTCTACAGGCATCATAGCTCACCCATACCTCACGTCGGTACAGCCTGATCATTATATGCCTCATAGCCTGTTATATGTGATTAGCCTGACTATTGCTCGCATCATAGCTATCCGGATGGTTAGCCTGACCTTACATGAATCATAGCTAATCATATATAACAAGCCTGATCAGCCCCAAGTCGATCACATGATATGCTGATATTTTATACACTTAGCTAGATAGTCTGTACATGTATCTCTAGTCTTGATCTAGCATTTCTCTATGTTCTAGTTATTGTTCTAGTATTCACTATATTCTAGTTCATTATTTTAGTATGTACATGTATTCTGTTCATTGCTAGTTGTACCATTGATGATAACATATGCTCCAGTATCTCTACTTCCATTATATTCATGCTCGCCAGTATTTCTTATTTCTAGCAGTTATATCCATCTTGTATTTCTTTACACTGTATTATAGTTTTTTGTCAATATATGTGGAACTGCTGTTAGTGCTTGTACTTTGCTCCAATCCTTACTGGATATTTTTCCAGACTGTGACATAGAGGACTTATTTTTGGCATACTTGGAGATTTGGATGTTAATTTTACACTATATTATAGTTTATTGTTGTTAGACTTATCTTATATTTTATTTATTTTCTTTGATATATTATCGTGCTTTAGTTTATGTGATTGAGTATTTCCATATTATATTAGGATATCTGTGTCTCCTAATGGAGTTGGATATTCATGTAAGAGTGATTAGCTAGTATTGTGACCTAGACAATATTTTACCGTCGATGTTGCGGCGTAGGCTGGACGTACCCACGTGCTCATGCCCCTACGATGGGTGCGGGTTGTGACAGTAGTACACGATATATTTTATGTATCTCAGTTATGTAGGTATGTCCTTGATCTGAGTCATATTCTCGATCATTCTGAATTAGTCGTTGGTACCGACTTATCTTACGAGAGCAACCTGTATCCATTCTGGACTGAAGGGAGAAGGTACTCAAGAACCAGACTATTTCTCTTGTCCGAGTTGCCTGGGGCCATCACACTCTTAGAGAATCAATGTGGGAGCGCAAGAAGGATATACGGTCTCGGTACCCGTACATGTTCGATTTGGATGGTATATTCTACTTTTTGCCTTCGTATCTTAGATTTCGTTATCAGACGATCACCAATGTGTTGGATGGTATTGCTTATATGTGTAGATTTTCTTGTAGATGTGTGTAGTGCTTGTCCTGAATTCTTTAGCCTTACTTGGATTCAAATTCGGAGGATAAAATTTTTCTAAGGTGGATAGAGATGTCACCCCCCATTTCTAATATACATATTAGGGACATATTATTCCCACTGACATGTTATTTATTTGGTTGTATGAGACTAGACCAATTCTTTTGTTTATTTTGGTTTTTGGTTTATTGTTGGATTAGTTTTGGTTATGAGTTAAACCTATGGTCTAAACCTCATACCCTAGCAATATAACCTAACTTCTTTCTCTCTCCCTCCATATTCTTTCTTTTCTTTCTCTTTCTTAAGTTTTTTTCCTTTCCTCCATAGGCAAATATACCTTACATAAAAAATGGATAAACCTTCCATATTAATTGGTCTATTATATTTATTGTGTAATTTTAAGCATGTTTAGAACTTGGTACTTTTAGATTCGGTGGATGAAATGGTGTAGATCTGGATTTTTATGAGTGTGGGTGTTTTTGAGTTATTTTCTTTGTTTTATTCTTGAGTTGGCTTTTGAACTACTTGATTAGGAGTTGAGATGAGGATTTTTCGACAGATCTAGTATTTTTGAATTCTTGGGATTTTTTATGGCCGAACTTACTGTTCTGGGATAATGTAGTACCTTGCGGTCCAGCAATATGTGCCCCCTATAGCATGCGCCCATCTTGTTGGACGCATGTCTGCTTGTGCATGCTTTCAAAAGTTGGACGCATAGTACCTTGAATGAATGGAAATTCACTAAGGGCTGACTCCATGCGTCAATAATCTATGCATCCAGGAGATTATGCTGCCTTGAGACATGCATCTCTTATTTTGGGCGTATGCCTCTACACTAATTTTATGTCTCTATACGACTTTATTGTACTTTTTATTTTTTTCTCTAACACTTAAGCCTTGTCACATTAATTACCTTTATGTCCCTTCCCTAATACTTCATTTAATACCCATCACTTCAGTACTTGCCCCAAGTAGTAGAATTTTTTTAGAGCATGCGGCCTGGAGGAGCATGCGACCGGTTGGTTCATGCGGCCTGATTTTCTTGTGCATGACTTAGACACGTATTATTCGTTGTGACTCCCTGTGTATACGTAGTACTTTCTTATTGGGATAATTTATTTTATTTAGAATATTTTTTATCATCCTCTATTATGGTTGATCCTGGTTATTGCTTGTTTTATGATTATAGGGGAGAATTGACTCAGTAACCCGACTTGTGGTAGAACTCATGCTTATGATCTTGATAATTAGACTCGAATATTGTATCCGTGGTGATACAATTATTTCTTAATTTTGTTCATGATTGGTGTACACAGGTATGACATATTGTGTTATGCGTTAAATAATTTATAATTAGGTTGTGCATCGAGAATGCCTCCAAATTCCTGAACATGTGATACTATAAATATAGTATTCCCCAACACGGGCATGATATACGAGTCATGTACGAAAGCGTGGCTGTGATATTAATTTATTAAATATTGCATACACGTTCGGGTAAATCCATATAGTACTTCCATGGATTCATATCTAGCGTGCCCGTACTTTGTACAACAACTTAAGAGAAATTATCATGTGGCCATACCTTGAGATTTCAAAATAATATAGGGTTAATTAAGCAACTAAAAGTGGTAGTAATATTGAAAGAAAACGGTATCCCAAGATCATGCCAACGAACCTTCCCATAGAGATTCATTCAAGTACGTTATGGACTGACCACCACAGATACTGTATATCATCAGCCTTGATCTAATTTTACTTCACGCTCTGAATGATAATATCTAACCTATTATAAATAATATCGAGCCACTGTTTCACAATAGTAACTTTGGAACCGCTAATACTGTGATCTAGCATAGTGGCCCTACGGGATACTGGTATAATTCGTGAAGTGCCTATATAATAATTTTATTTGGCTCGGTTAACTCATGCTCAGCAATGGTGTGATATATGATACCTATTATACATTATTCTGAGATAACCTCAGACTCCACAATTAGCAAGCCAAAAAAGTGATTGGCCGATCTTATTAATTTGACTTGAGTGAGATTGTATTATTTTGTTAGTAGCCTAGGAAAATATACTATCATAATGTGATGGATTCAATCATTGTCCTTTTCTGGTTGTAGGGTTGGGCCTTTGTACTAGGATATGCCATGGACCTAAGTTACGACACAGAACCTATATTATTATATATGTTTATTGCTTGGTTTTTTTTATATTTTGTGCTTCTTTTATGGTACTTGCTACTTTAGGGTCTAATCCCACTAGCTTTGTATGGCCAGTTTTTTAGCCATCATCCAATGATCCAGCATACTTTTTTCCGACTCATGGAGCATACCAATAACATGGTCGCGAGGATAATGAGTGGGTTATCTTCTTCCCTACTCATTATTGTATATTTTTCTTTTGGACATTTAGCCACCAGCACATTTAGCCGGCACATCTGAATATTTAGTTTTTATACATGATTGTATTAAATCAGACTACAGCTGATCACTATCATATAATTTTGATATTCTACTAGCTCTTTATTTTGTATAGCTGGTCTTTGGAATATCTTAAGAAAGTATTTGGGCTGCCTTATTACTTTATCATATAAGCTCTATAATTACTGTTTCTTGTTTGATTTATTGAGACATAGATTTTTGTGTGACCCTAAGTAACATGTTTGATTTATGTACCACCTTGTCTAGTTACAGTCGTGATCATCGTACGATATATAGTACCTTGTGTGGGATAGCTGGCCATGTCCTTCTCCGTATTCTGGTACTGGGACGTGATAACTGTTGTGGTACTAGTTTGCAACTGTACACCGGATGGATTTAGAGGATCTCCTCGGTACCCTTGAATACCCGGGGAAGCATCCTCCTAAATTCCAAAATGGTACCCAGTTTCTTCTAAGCAGGCTGCTGCGAGGTGACTCTCTCCATGGTCTCCAATGCCACCTGATGGGCATTTTTTATGCCCTCTCACATCAACTCGGTCTGAGATTTGTGTGCCTCAACCTGTACCCTCTAAGCCTCACCCTGAACTCTCTGAGCCTCATGCTATATCCTCTAAGCATCCACCATACCCTGGATAAGTGCAAACAGATATGCTCCATCAGTGGGCATATCTCTCATAAATAAAAATGATGGAGGAAGAGGAAGACACTCAGAGGCAATTACAGTATTCTCCTAGACAGGTGAAGGTGGAAGAACAATGTCAGTCTCTCCCCGAGTAGCATATCGGGAAGTCATCGATCTCTAGGAAGCTGCAGCTACTCCTAATCTTTGGGTCCTGGTCTTCGGAGCCATACTGAAAGACATATTGGAAACAAAAAAAAGTTAATATGGCACAAGATAAGATACTAACAAGGATAAAAAAATAAATATAAAAGATATCATGGTATTCATAAGGAACAATATTAGCAGGCTCATAATAGTATATCTAAATCTAACTACTACCACAATATCATACTATTTATGAAGCCTAGCCAGCATAGGCCACTATAAAAATGTGTTATGATCCGCATCTGGATATTCGGGTACGAATACGTGGGTACGTCCAACCTACGTCACATCATCGACGGTATAACCTTGTCTAGGTCAACACTATATAACTAACAATCTCACACATTAACATCCAAATCCATAAGGAGGACATTGATATATAAGAATAACATACTAATTCACAAATCTAAAGAAAATAAGGCACAATATGATATAAAGAGATGGAAATCCAAAATCACAGGTTCAAACAAGTCTAGAAAACAAATAATAAGTCTAAAGTCCAAACATATCATCAAAGTAATAAAATGGTCTCGGGAAACAAATCCAGTATCAAAATACCATAAAATAAATAAGATAACTTAGTGACTCCAGCTAGACCTCCTGGCAATCTCTCCAACCTACTCCTGACCTACAAGGTCCAACTCCGCTGCTACACCCTCCGGGGGTGCGTAATAGGTGGGACACCAGTCCTCTAAGAAATTTCCTAAAAACATTATCCAATCAAGATGGAACGAGTACAACCCAATAGCAGTTCCAATGCATGATAAAGACTATAAAACAATAGTAGTAATATAACACATGATAAGCAGATAAAATCATGATACTGAAAATAGAGTGAACCAGATAAATATAGAATCATGGAAGTAATTAGAGTGAACAGATAAGTATGACAGTAAAGACAGTCAAATATATAAAATTCAGTAGGCATATCAATGTATGAATGTAGCCAACAAGTATAGAGTGAAACCAGTAATATTGCACCTATCTAAGTGTGTTGTAATACCACTTTCGACATATAAACGGCTAGTGGGTAATGTGTGACATCTCGCACGTGAAATGTGCGAGTGCAGTCATTCCAGATTGGACTGAGGGAGTGGATCCAGATTTTGAGAATATTTACATATCTACTAAGGCATTTTTTCTCCCGACTAGTACTAATGGATCCAGGTTCCGACACGTAGATCAAATATAAGATCAATCAGATAATGTAAGTAATGCCAGTAAGGGTCCTGATATAAGTGATGCCAGTAAGAGAGTCCTGATGAGCCAGTCCAGTATGAAACAATGTATCCAATGATGAATCCATATAAAACTACTTTGTGTAACCATCGTGTCGAGAATTAAGTAAAATAATACTATAAACATGAATCATTTTTATTATCAGATAAATAAAACAATCAGATAATGTACTCGCCTGTGGTCTTGAGCAAAGAACATAAGTTAATGTTTGAACTGGAGTCTAAGAGCTAATTATGAATTTATAGTGTCAATAAGTGAAAATGAATTAATAACAATATTAACTATTTAATTTTAGGCTTCTAGGTCAATTCTATGTCAATAGGGTAAAACTAGATAATCACAACGACACATAGGATTATGGTCATATCTTATATATATGGTTATCTAGGTACCATACATTATATATATACCACATATTCTAGTATCACAATGACACATAGGGTAAAACTAGATAATCACCTATCTAGGTACCTTAACTATTTTCCTATACTATCTTTACCCACAACCTAGAACCTTGACCCATATTCTAGTATCACAATGATGCATTTGTATCTCAATACTACTCAAGTTTCTATCTCCAATACTTGACACTAAATAGTATATCCTCACACCATACTCAAACTCATAGGCACACTAGATAAAACTTTTTAATACCCACATATAACACATAATACTCAATATATTTGAAACTTATCCTTTATTAAGATTTATTTCACGGATTTCTTACTGTACACACAAATACCATTGGGTACACCAGAGTTTTGCATATCCTTGGGGATAGATCAATATAATATACTAGAAGATAAAAGAATCGTATCCTACAATCCTCTACAGTTCATTCCTGCATATCTCTTGCAGAATTATGTGCACTCATATATTACTCATGCATGACTCTTCAACCTTAAATACCCAACCGACACTAGAACCCCTAGGCACACACTCAGACACACTAGGATACAGTACTTCCGATACACTATAGATATAGATACATAATTATTAACACTCATTGTATTTAGGCAAAAATAAGGTAGGCAACAAATCCAATTGACATTGGGCCAATGAATACATATCAATTTGATTCTCTTAAATAATCCACTCATCTACTCCTTGGCATAATGGCATCAATACCTACACACACCATGAAACCTATTCCACCCATATGAATATATGACTAAATTGATAATTTTTATACAAAATATAGCTATGATATAATAATAATGATATATATACATTGCTCAAAAATAATTATACCAAATTTATACCAAATTCCATTCCTTTGGTACACTCATGAATCCATACCACTAGGATACTAGTTTCCCATGATACACCTACACCAATGCACCCTACAATACAACTCTGTTAATACCAATGAACAACATCAATACCAATAGAGCCCCAACTATATATATATATATATATATATATATATATATATATATATATATATATATATATAATTTATCATGGAATCTACATAAATAATAGATCTAATATATTATATATAGAAATTGAGACAATAGGCTCCAATACACACCAATTACCAAAACTAGCCATGCGCATCATGATGTATCTTGACAAGGACTCTAAGTATCCATTTGTGGATACTAAAACTCAAGCACAACCAATTTAGACACCAAAAATCCTATTGAGGAACCTCATAAACACTTAGTGGACATATTTTGTAATTCCACCAAATTGGCATAAAAAATATCAAACCACCATGCAAACACAAATATCTACTAGAATTAAGGTCTAGATCTACCCCTAGGGGTCATTTTCACCTATAAAATTTGTCTATATTGGTTTAAATTAGGATTCTACCATAGAAATTAGGAAAAATGAAGGAATTACTTGTTGGAAGTTGAATTATGATGAATCTCCACCAAATTGGATACGAAGAGGGTAAATTAGGCACAATCTTCCTAGCTTGACACTCCTCCTAGCTTCTTTTTGGCTCTAAGTCTTCTAGCTCTCCATGGAAAGAGAATTGGAATAGAAATTGAGTGGTAGAAGTTGAAATTTGAGGGAAAATAGAAGTGGATTGAGGAAGAAGAATGCTTGGGAGAAGGAGAAGAGTTTTGGAGGAAAATAAAATAAAGTGAATGATTCCACTAGGAGTGGGACAACCACTACATTTTGGTTGTGGAGTTGTTTTAATAACTAATTTGCACCTCTCCAATCTCTAATTGGTTTCTAAAATTATAACGAATAGAATTATTTTGGTTATGAAGGAATCTAATTAGTTATAGGAAGGTATCTAATTATTCTAGAAAAAAATATTTTATTTATGAAAACTAACTAATTATTGCTAATTAACTAGTATTATAATTAACACTAATTATTCTAGCTAATACTATTTAAATATAGATATATAATTTAACAACCAAATATGAAATGATAAAAATGTCCCTACAAATGAAAGTGGTTATTACAGCTATTTGGTCAATCTTCCCCCTGGAAAAATCTTCATCTAAATCGCCCAAGAGCTCAAAGAATTGGTTTTTGTGATGCAAAAGGCCAATATTCAAGGTGCCCTTGAGATAGAGGAAACTAGGTTTAATGACACATAAGTGTGACCCCTTGTACTTTCTTGGAATCATGCACACATATAAATACTAAACATGATATCGGGAACAATAGTAGTTAGGTAAAGTAAGCCATATATCATACCTCAGTACTTACGAATATCAATCGATTTATCATCATCATCTTAATCAAGTTTCGATGTAGTAGCCTTTGGAGTTCTCATTATTTAGGAAGAACCAATTTCAAAGCACTTGAGAAGATCCTTTGTGTACTTGGATTGATTGATGAAGGTTCGTCGAGGACCTAGCTTTATTTAAAGTTCAAGAAAAAATGAGAGTTCTTACATTATACTTATTTCAAATTTATAGTGCATGACTTTAGCAAATTTATCACAAATCATTTTGTTAGTAGAACCGAAAATAATATTGTCTATGTAGATTTGAACTAACAATAAGGTACCATTGTGAGATTTAATAAAATGAATAATGTCAACCTTGTCTTTGAAAAAATATGAGAAAGTAAAAAACTATTAAGATGCTCATACCAAGCACGTGGAGCTTGCTTGAGGCCATAGAAAGCATTATGAATTTAGAAAACATGATCAGGACAACGTCAACCCTCAAAACCTGGAGATTGTTTTTACATAGACTTGCTCCTTGATAAAGCAATTTAGAAAAGTACTTTTAATATCCATCTGAAATAGTTTGAAATCAATTAAAGCAAGCAAAAGCATAAAATATTCTAATATACTTTAAATGAGCAATTCGTGCATCGGTTTCCTCAAAGTCGATACCTTCTTCTTGATTATAACCTTATGCAACCAATCTTTCTTTGTTTCAAGTAACAACACCATCCTCAACAAGTTTATTTTAAAATACCCATTTAGTCCCAATAATAGATAGTTATTGGGTCTAGGAACTAATTCCCATACTTGGTTTCGTTCAAATTGATTTAATTTTTCATGCATAAAAAGCATCCAAATTTTATTAAGAAAAGCATCTTTAATATTTTTAGCCTCTATTTGAGAAATAAAAGCAACATTGGCACAATAATCTCTTATAGTAGATTGAGTGCTAACACGAGTTAAAGGATCACCAATAATAAGCTCTTTGGTATAATGAAAAACAAATTTTACTCCTTAGGAAAGCCATTTGGAGAGGTTTCTATTGGTGTGACATCGGATGAAGTAGTCTCACCCTCACAACTAGGTGAAGGAGGATCCTTTTCTCCAAGGGAAGTTCTTTCCAAATTACAAGACACACCATTATCATCCTTAGAGAAAGATGTGGAAGCGTTAAGTTCATCAAAAGAGACATTAATAGATTCTTCAACAACCAGGCACTTTTTGTTAAAATACGAAAATCTTTTCTTTGTATTGAATATCCAAGGAATATACCTTCATTGGATTTTTCTTCAAATTTGCCTAGGTTATCCTTGGTGTTCAAAATAAAATATTTACAACCAAAAACTTTGAAAAAAAATTAATCAAGAAGATTTTGTCAAACCAAAGCTCATATGGAGTTTTGTTAGAAATAGGTGTAATCAAGACCCTATTTATAACAAAATATGTCATATTTATGGCTTTCGCCCAAAAATATTGAGGAAGCTTGTATTGGTTCAACATGACTTTGGCCATATCACAAAGAGTTCTATTCTTTTTTTTTTACAACACCATTTTTTTGTAGAGTTTTTGGACATGCAAAATCATGCCCTAATTTATTTTTAGCACAATTTTTTTTAAAATCGACATTATCAAATTCTTCTCCATGATCGCTTCTAATCTTGTTGATCGTATTGCCTTTCTTATTTTGAACACATTCGTAAAAATCAACCAATTCACGAAAAGTGTGACTTTTATTTACAATAAAAATAATACAAGTAAATCTTAAAAAATCATAAATTAAAAAATGCATAAAGATTTGCACCAAGACTAGCCACTCTACTATGACCAAATAAATCTATATAAATAAGTTGAAGAGGTCTATTAATGCTTATCGAGTTTATTTATTTGAAAGATGATTTTGTCAACTTACTCTTCTCGCAACCCTCACATACCATAACCTTCTTGAAGGAAATACTTACAAGGCCTCTTACAAGTTTCTTAGTAGCATGTTGGAAGATGGTGTCCATATTGGCATATCCAAATCACTATTATCAACTAGGCACCTATCATTGTTACTACCTTCAATAAGATAAAATACGTAAATATTGTTTTCTCTAGTACCTTCATAAATTATGGTGCTATTTTTGCTATTATAAATAAAGCATTTGTATTTAGTAAAATTGTGTAACCACAATCATTGAGATTGCTAATACTGAGAAGGTTATGCTTCAAGTTTGTAACGAGAGCAACATTATTAATACATGGACACGGAGGAGGGCCAATATTACAATTACCAATGATGTACCCTCTCAAGTTGTTGCCTATGGAGACATATACTTCTTTTTTTCATCGATAATATTTCAAATAACGTAGCATCACCGGTCATGTATCATGAGCAACTGCTATCGAGAATCTACTTGCTCCTAGCATGTGATGGATGGTTCACCTACAAGACAAGTTGAAGATGAATAATTGGTACCCAAGATTTTGTGGGTCCTTGTATGTTATTCTTGGTAACGCATTTTACAATTTCCTTATTGACATGAGTTCCAATTTGACATTAAAAAGTGGCATGTCCTAGAATACCATAATAGTAACACATGATAGGTGTCAAGAATCTAGTAGGGGGTGAGTTAATACTTTGATTATGTAATTGTCTATCATGATTTCTATTATTAAGGTGGCAATAGTAGAAAGTAATATGTGGTGCAACATTATATGACTTCTTCATATAGGTCCTTTTTCTTGATTACATATTTTGACCGTAAGGCCTATATGGCGCAAAAGGGTAAGCATGACCCCATGTGTCTCATATTATGATATGTATTTTTGATCTTGATGGCGTGCGCCATAATGAGAGTGGTGATACAAGTTAGGAATGTTTCTTCTATCTTGTTTCTTGCATTTTATAAGAAGATTATTGTACTTAGTGGTGATTACTCCATATCTTTAGGAAGCAATGGGAGTTTTATTTTTTGCAACTTTTTGTTTATTGCATTTTGCAAGAAGAGCATTGTACTTAGTAGTAATTGCTCTTTCTCTTTTGGAATCAATGGGAGTTTTGCTTCTAGCAAAGTTGTATCCCTCTCTGAGAGTTTGACGTTCCATATTTTTCTCTTGTACCTCTTCTAGAGCTTCATGTAGCTTTAATTTAAGAAACTCAATTTTATCTGTCATAATTCGAGGTCTTTCCCTTGAAATCACTAATCAAATTTGTGAGTCTTTCTAATTCTTGTTTAATTAAAGCCTTCATTTTATTTTAAAGATTTTTAAATTTATTCTTTATAATTTTATAATCATCATAAAGTTCAAGAATAGCATTTTATAATTTATTATATGTAAGAATACTTATAAAGAAGTCATTAAGTACAACATTTGAATCTAATGCCATAAGGCATAGATTTATGGTGTGCCTTGAGTCTTTGTCATTGTTTGAGTTGCTAGCCTCACTCCCATACAAAATACTAGTGTTAGCATACTTTCTTGAAATATTCTGCCTTTGTTGGATTTTTCATACTTGTTGGAGTCTCTCTTCATTAGAGGACACTCCTTCTTGATGTATACAGGCTTCTTGCAGTTTTAGAACCTCGAATCTTCATTATTCTTTCTTCTTTCATGATTTTCTTTGTTGAACTTTAGGAACTTTAAGTTCCTATAAGTGATAGTGATTTCTTCATCATCAGTGTCTATCTATAAGTAGTGCTTACATTAGTTGGCTTTCAGGGCCAGAGCATTTTCTTTTCTTTTTTCTCTTTCTCCTTCTCTTGTATGGAGGAAGCATTTGATCCTTCATATCTACCTTATCTGTCATCAGCTTTCCTATAAGTATTTCCAGGTCATGGTTGAAAGATCATTCTCTTCGATGATTATTATGGCTTTAGGGCTCCAGATCTTGGTAAGTCCTCTGAGTATTTTTTGTATCTTTTCATGAGTGGTATATTCCTTACCAAGAGAAGTGATAGAGTTCATCACATAAAATAATCTAGTAAATATACTGGTTATTGACTCATCATGTTTTATTTTAAAGGCTTTATACTCTTGTGCAAGTATACTAATTTTAGACTCCTTAACTTGAGAAGTACCATCGTGTATGACTTCAAAAAGTTTTTATATTTTGTAAGAAGTTTTGTATGTAGAGATTCTATTAAATGCATTGCTATCAAGGGCACAATAAAGAGAGTTTATTACCTTAACATCTCGATAAGATATATTTTTATCGCTTTTAGTGAGTCTCGCCACAAGTCAATCTCAAATAATATCTTCAACAATTACTTGAGGTATTAGGAGACCTTTCATAACACATAACCAAATATCATAATCTATAGATATCAAATAGATACTCATTCGAGTTTTTTCGTAGGTGTAGGTTATTCTATTATATATAGAAGGTCTATTCATGGAGTGTCCCTTAGTGGTATTTAATCTAGAACTAGAGTTTGTTACTATTTAATCACCCTAAAAATGTTAATAAAAGCTAACAACCAAATTAAAAGTAATAATGCTTAATTAAATAAAATTAGATAGCAAGAAATCAAACACACGATGTATCATGGTGTCCTTTCATGAAGGTAATCTAGTCCCAAAAACTCATTTTTGGCTTTAATCCTCTATTTAAACCAAAATAGTACACTATGAGATTTAATCCAAAGACTCACAAACCAACTTCTTACACATGGGCTTTGATTCGAAGTCTAAACCAACTTCTTACACGCGAGCTTTGATCCGATGGCTCGCAAACTTTTTTATTAACACGAGCTTGGAATACGATTGGATAGGTCTTGTACAAGGATGATAAAGTTTTTCATCTTATCGTGAATCCGAAATAAGTCTTCAAATGGAGTTAGAATAAAACCAGTAAAAGAGATAATTATAATAGTTTATCAAAATCAGTAATGTGCCAACAATATGCTCCAAAAAAACTTCTAACTGTACCACCATGTCTTTGCAGTCTACTTAAAATTTATTCTAATTGATTCAGGCCACAATTTAATACACATTCCATAATTGATTTCCCAACCAATTTATCCAATTCATAAATTTGAATCATTATCCAATATTATCTTACTATATCAAAAATGTACTTGATCATCCAAAATAATTCAATAATGGTCATTAAAAGTCATATTTAACAAGACATAGCAATAAACTGAGACCTTCCCCACTACCCATCCATTACTTATAGACTTCTTGATATCATTAATCATACACCACTATGGATAAAAGATATACCACTCAAAGAACGAAGCCACTTAGTACATAAACATTATTTCTCTACATACTGAGTTTGTATCCCTTTCGAATTACATAAACATTATTTCTCTACACACTGAGTTAGTATCCCTTTCGAACAATCATTACCTCGGTGGTCTCAACAACCATAAATATAACATACACTCCCCTGCCACTAGGTAATTACTTGAAATTAAATTAATACCATTCCACTAACTTAACTCATTTTTATCTGTTAAAATTTAGGCAAACATCCTTCAATACTCATAAGCTGCTATGGAAACTCTAATGTTGTCCGTTAGTCATCCAATATTCAAATTATCCCTTTTCCAAACATCATTTCTTACAGTCGACTATAAACAATGGATCTTATTACAATAAATGATGTTACATGGCTTATAAATCGAGAACTAATATAATCAACAATGTTTCATATATTATGTCCTTTATAAATAAAAGATAACATCTTCCAGAATAAAAGCTTCAAGCTGCTAACTCCAAATGCCTCAAAACGTTAAAGAAACTCTCTGCACCGGTGGAGGAGGAGGTCAGGACATTGGGAATGTACTGGTGAATTGTCTCAACTTGACTTACCCAAACTAACAGAGTAATCATGTGAGAACTGGTAAAATTATTATATGATCTTTTTACTGTCTTCCATAGTTGATTATATATATATCTATATATATATATATGCACACATGCATGTATGCATGCACACACACACATTTTAATATATAAATGTGTTTTAAGTCTGTCCCTATAAACAAGTGCTAGCGTTGTTCCTAATATATAAATGTTTTATAAGCCCATTCTTGTAAAAAAGTATTACCGGCAAAATAGTTGTCATTAGCATATATCATAACTATATGACGGTCATTGGTGACACACTATTTTGGACTATTTAATGTAAGACAATCCTTCCATTACAAGTAGTGTTACCCACTGAAGGTTCTGAAATACCCGTGCTTATATATCAGCACTAGTTATCCAAGTTTCTCCTATGTCGAATCAGTTCCGTAACCACAGATACCATTCAAGGAACTAAACTTTGTGCATAATTTATCCATGACCATGCATGTGTAAGCAACTAAACTATTAACATAACATACATGATAATAGAAACTTGAAACAACTATCAATCACATTCTCTTTTGTACTTAATATTCCTCGTGCCATCACTCGTAGTTCCATTTCTCAATTTCCAAAGTTTACCATATTTGTCTAGTTACTAATCCAAGGATTTACATACTTTGCAACTTTCTAATTCAGGGATTTAAACACTGAGAATTCAATGATCCCAAATATTTTTTCTTAATTTTATATCTTTGTAACAATGGTACAATATTCTATATTTTTATATTAACAAGTTACCAATAATAAGATTACTCTATTTTATCTTGGTTCATCTACTTATCATTTATAATTTTATGGAATGTAAAAACAAAGACTAAGAAGTCTTCTTTTTATTTAAGTATAAAGATAAATGACAGAAGGATCAAAACCATCCACCATTTAATGAATTGTTCTTCTGTTCTGATTAATATTTTTTTTGCATGAATCTAAGTCCAACCAGCTCCTTCAAGCTAACAAACTAGTGTAGTGCACCACGTGGTAAGACAGCTCATGTGTATATATTTTGACACGGGACACTTTCCTGACTAATCTTTCGTTAAAAGTATATTTGACTTCTTTAGATGAGACACTATAATTTAGGATTGCATAAACTAGTTTATTTATGTAAATCTTGATAATGTGATAGTAGTGGTGTGACCGAATAAGATTTTATTCGAGGGTAATTCTTGCAAGCACATGAGATGTGTTACAAGAAGGTCTTAGCATATTAGATGTTTTGATACTCTTTATCCATTTAACTAAAATATAAAACATCACCTAAAATGATCTTTGATTATGTAGTAAACTTTGTGAGGTCTAATGCTTGAAGAGGTCACGTATAAAGTAACCTTGTGTTGTGCACTAGAATTTTTTTAGATTATGATGTTACAACCAGTACGTTGTATACTTAAAATATTGTTAGCAATAATAATACATCATCGAATATCCACTAGATATGCCTAGCAATTTCCTCTGTAACTAGGTCAAAAAGGTAATTAAGGAATTAATGTTGATCATTGATGTTATCTAATAGTAATAGACAATAATTTCTACATGACAGAAAATACATTCTATATTACTTTTTTTAGTAAATTGCTCCTATGTAAGTGATAGGTGGTTTAGCCTCTACCATATCGAGCAGAAGAGGAAAAAATGTGCAAAGGATGAAAAATTAGCACAAGAGCAACTAACACATGATGCATTTGAGAAAATATGCAAAGGATGAAAAACTAGCACAATAGGAAACAAAATTAGGCTGTACTAAATTGCAAAGGATGAAAAACTAGCACAAGAGGACACAAAAAAAGGCTGTACTACAAATTGATGACATTGATGATAATTGTTGTAGTAATGGAAACATCCAGCATTGCGATAAGAATCTCCAATGACAGTGGGTGTATGTATATATATATATATATATTGGAAACATGAATCGATGTGAAAGTGAGTGATGAGATTTGCTTCACAAAAACAAAGTATGGCATAAAAGCCACATGGTAATGTCATGTTGTGAACTTTGGTAGTTAAGCATAATTGAACTGAAGGATACCAAATTAGTCATGGTATTTCAGATGAGTAGAAACAAAGAAGTTATTGAGTAGAAGTTATCTATTCCTTTACGTAAATAATTTTGATAGTGCTTGTTGTTATTTTTTTTCTTGCTTAAGCATTCAATTCGGTTCGCCAAAAGATTAGTTAAGAAAAAATGAATCAACCTTAGTTCATATTCACCTTCTTATTCTCCTTTTTTTTTCTTTTTTTTTTGACATATATGGTGATAATTAGCTACTAAATTAGAAGTATAGATGGAATCACGATAGTGAAATAATTTTTTAATACAAAAATTAAAATTTGTATCTAATCCATATTAATTGAATATATATGATACAGAATCACTCACGGCAAAGAAATTATTGATTCAATACTTAGTTGACCGTACGTCGATGTACAATCGGTGACATGAAAGCATGATTGATCTGAATGATAATTTCAAGTCGCGCATTGAAGAATTTCTTAAATACGCTAGTAGCTAACCTTATTTTATGGATGGTAGTCTCATCAAGTGCCCTTGTGTGAAAGGTTATAATAAACAATTCAAAGAGGTGATCTTATGAGAGAGCATTCTAAATGAAGGGTTATGTACATAACTATAAGGAGTTGATGTCTCAAGGAAAATAATTTTTTTTTAATATTTATTACCCTTTAATACGAAGGTCGAAGGGTTCGAATATCGGCTGCGAAACCTGGCACTGGAGATCGTATTTGCTATGGTCGAGCCTGGTTTTAATCCGGAAGATCCGAATCCGAAAGCAAATGATGTGTTCTAATTTTTTTTTTGAGAGGGTTGTATTGATACTCTATATTATATTCTATTTTAGCATTGTATTATTATTATACTTTATGGATATTAGTACTATTGTTAGACTATGGATATAGATATGTTGTATTATATTATACTAGCATATATGCACTATGCACTTGTGTTGCACGTATTTATTATTAGGAATATTAAAAGACACTTGTAGTCAAAATTTATTCATTGTTAAAGAATGAATGATGCTAAAATTTTAATTTTAATGCCTCCATTTTAGATACTCAATGCATTTATGAACTGTTGTAATTAGAAATACCAAAGAAATTCTATTATATTTAACTAGATACCCCTATTAATTTTAGTTAATATTTTTAATTAATAAATTTATTAAAGGATATTTTGGAAAATAAAATTCCCATGGTGAAGCCTACTTTTGGCATTATATAGTAGAATAGATGCATGGATTTGTGTGATACATTTTTAATACTATATAGAGATCTATGTTGGATGAGTTTATACTGGGATATGGTATTTGATTGGGATATGGATGATACTTTGTCTTACAAGTTGTGTATAGTAGGAAATATTTAATTTTGAAAAAAAATCCAAGTTAGCGACAGACAAGCATGACTTCTTACCGACTAAAACTTGGAAAATTTTAGTCAAAGACGGGATAGCGACGACCTAGTGATGGATCAACAAATAATTTTTTTGTCATTATTAGGATATAGTAATTGTCTGAAACACAAAGAGTATCAGAAACAATCAATATTTATGTCAATAATTTAGTCACTGAGGTAGCGATGAATATATAATTCGATACTCAATTAATGTTTTTCTGTCGGTAAGTTCGTCTACATTGACATATAAAATAGTGATGTAAAATTTTGGTTGATGTTTCGTCTCAATTACTGTTTAGCGATGCAATATATTAAAATAGCGAAGAAAACATTCATCACTATTTTGCAATATTTGTGAGTGTTCTTCATTCATTAGGCTTCTTCTTAGTCTTTAGAATTTGGTTTAATAAATTTGTATGCAACATCTATCCTTTCCAACCTAAACATTTCTAAACCTCAATAGAAATATCATCCCTTACCATTTTTCTTACTTTCTTCAAAGCATCCTACATTTTGTTAAATTTTATGATAATAAAAAATGACCTATTATGAGAAAACTTTAATTATCAACATTAAGATCTTCCAGGCTACTCTCATTAAATAAATTAAAAAATATCTCATCCACCTCTGTTAATATCATTTTGTCTTACTAATATCTTTTGATCTTCACTCTTAATTAATATTTTTAATATTATCTAGGTCTCTAATCCTCATCTTTCTCTCTTCTTAGTCTCTAACTTTTAATATGATGTTTTTTTCTCTCTAACTTTTAATATGATGTTTTTTTCTGACTTATGGTAGCATTATGAATATAATTTGGGTTATTTACTATAGATTTTTCTTATATATTAAAATAATAATATTAATAATGCTACCATAATAAACAATTAGTCATTTAATATCTCTCTTCTTAGTCTCAATTATTTATTAAAAATATATAGTTTATTTTTCTTACTTATGGTAGCATTAAAATATATAGTTTATTTTTAAAAATGGTATACTTGAACATATAAGTATAATATAATATAATCTTGTAATATTGAATCAAAATACTATACGTATTTCCTATTTTTATATCTTCCCTTCCGTCACGCCCCAATACTAAAATATAGAGAACGAGAGTATGTCACGGCCAACTGTGCACTATAGAATATATCAATATCCAGCAATACGGTCACGACTATACCTAACAATGGAGTATATACTATAATACTAGCCTCATAAGAATATACTCTGTCTTAATCAGTCAATACAAGAAGAAAAATTATAGAACATATAAAATAAAGAAGGCATCCCCAATGCTCTATTAAAATGATCATGAAGCTAGCTTAATAAAATAGAGAGTTAGCACAGTATCAAATATACATGATTACATCGTCAACTTCAATCCGAATATAATACAATCATTGGGTGGAAAAAGTCTCCAAAAATACTATAACGCTTGTTGAAGAAGAAATTCACTCATATCCCTCAGCAATCATCTTGCGAGTATGGACCATCTGGGATAAAGTATACTAGATCCTCAGGCTAAGCAACCAGATCTTGCCAAACAAAACCAGATGGGTCAAGCCCTTAATAGCAAGTACCATAAGAACGAACAAGTAAATGAAATAAAATTATGTCACTCCCCGTTCCGAATATACGTAATTGAAAATATATTCTTCCTTGCTGGCATGGTTGTCAGGTTGGTTGGAGGCCATACTATTTTTTAGAAGAGTTTCAGTCTTAGTTTATTTCAAGATCGGGGCTTGGTCATGACTTGAACCATTTGTCAAGTGAACCCAATCTCTCCCTATACAAACAAAAACACACACACTCTCTCTCTCTCTCTCTCTCTCTCTCTCTCTCTCTCTCTCTCTCTTCTCATTATTTTCTTTTTATTCTCTCTCCTAGGTTTTCTCTCTCCCTCCATTGGCAAGTACATATTGCATAAAAATGAAGAAACCTTCTATTTTATGAGTCCAATATATTTTTTATGTGATTTTCCATATATTTAGAACTTGGTATTTTCGAATTTGGTGGATGGTTTAGTATAGATATATATTTTTAATTTAGAGATTTTTATGAATTATTGAGTTTCCTTCAGTTTTGATCGCCTAAAACTTTATTATTTTTGAAAACTTGTTGTTCTATGTTAATTAGCACTTGATTTTGTGTTTCGATCTTTACTTTGTTGGATTTGGACTTTGTTTGTGGTTTTCATAGAAGAAAAAATATGGGTTTACGGAGCTTCCATGGCCAAAACCTGTTGTTCTGGGATGAAGGAGCTCCATATGGAACACTTGGCATGCGGCCTAGACTTCTCGCTCTGAGCCTTCATACAGCCATCTTGTTGGACGCAAGACTGAATTTACACTTGCATCCCTTGGCCAAAAGCATGAAACGTGACGAATAAAATCTCACTAAGTCGAAGAAATTTTACCAAGTCCAAAAGAATTTAGGTGGCCAAGTGTGTATGCGTCCAAGAGAAGCATGCGACCTCGTCGTTAATGCAGCCTAAAACTATGCATTTTCTCTTTCTCAAAATGCATGACTCATTACTGCCTTGGCATGACTTTTTCTAATTGTGTCTTCTTCTTTTGTCATACTTTATTGCATGTCATATCGGTCACATCCATCATTTTATGTCACTTTTTTTTACTTGTATTTATTGCTTGTCACATTAAACTTGTCCCAAAAAGTGGACTTTCTTCGACTTCAGGCGGCCTCAACTGCATGTGGGCTCGATTTCATGCGACACCATAGATATACGACTATTGTTCCTACGCGCCTACTGTTTCATGCATACGTTGAACACTTGCTTGGTTTAGTATTTTCTTTTGATTGAATGATTGTGATGTTATATGTTAAAGTTAGAAATTACTTGTATTATGGTCTTGAATATATAATTATACATCTATCTGAGGAAGCGGCATACACAATACGGGTGTAGATGGATCTAATGACCTAGATGTGACCATGTGCTAAATGGACTAAGTACCTGACATGAGCCCGGTAGATGTGGTCTTATATGCACTTGCTAATTTCCCTTGATTACCTTATTATACGTTGGAAAGAATAAGGGGCTTAGTTCAACTCGGAGGAAGATCTGCAATCTTGGTCCTTGTTTGGTTTAAAGATTGTGGATCTAATCTCGAGGAGTTCTCGCACAACTCTTATTCTCATCTAACAATATAATAAAGTAATAATTTAATGTGACTAGTACGTAACTGTCCTATTCTGAATGACTTGCTACTAGATAACTTGTCCATGATCTTGTCCATTATCTTGATACTAGACCTTGTTTCTGCCCTAACTATTATATCCGTGCTGATACACTTGATCTCACCGAGAGTGCTACTTGATATATATAGTGAGATATCGTGCCACATACTCTTGCTACGTAATATATATAATTATTTCCATAAATAAATCTGGTAGTTGGACAATGACTTTAGCCGCGGCCAGATAGTATTGATTGTTGTATCACACTTGGGTGGATCCATATTTGACCAGCGAGTAACAATATGGGTTCATATCAAGAGTGCCCGTACTTAAAGTATGACATCTAAGAAGAATATTCATGTGACCATGGCAAGAGATTCTAATTAACCCAGGGTTTACTAGGTAATATAATTTGTAGAGTGTTTATGATGAACAAAAGTTGTACAAACTTTGTATTACAAACTATTACAAGAAAGAATAGTAGAAAAGATCCTAAACAAGAATCTAAGAATAATTAATTCTGGATAAGTATAGCTATAGAGATCTGATCTGTGGACCATCACTTTACTTCTTGGACCATACGACGATAAAAAAATTCAAGGATGTTGTGAACAACTTGAAGAGTTGGAAAATAAGAAAGATTTGGCAACAACGGCACGACAAGCATCTATTTCTCTCCTTCTATTTTTGAACTTCAAAGACTTGAAATTCCAGCGTCTGTAATATACATAATGAACTTATATTTATAGGATTTCAGAGAAGTTATGATAGTGTACGCACACTTTGGATACTCCGTACTATGTGCGCACTTTTGCTGGGCTGACATCACACGATCTAGTGAGTGGGCATAACTTGATGCAAGCTTGACACATGGCTTCGTATACGAGGAAAGCGTAGGTCATGAGATAACTATTGTGCAGCTTTCACGAGGAACATGGCATGTAGGACACATAATCGTAACTTCTCTTTGTCAGTTAGGATCATAGGCGCACTTTAGAAGTGGTCTAGAGAATGGCGCACTTTTAAGGAAATTATTCATATAGGCGCACTTTTGAATAAGTAGCCGTAATGGCGCACATTTAAGAAAATTGGTCGTGATGGAACACTTTTGAGAAAGTAGCCATGATGGCACACTTTTGAGAATTTTGGCCTTAATGGTGCACTTTTGAGGAAGTAGCCATGATGGAGCACTTTAGAGGGAGGAGCCATAATGGCACTCTTTTGAAGAAGTAGACATGATGGCATTCCGTTAAGGAACTAGCCATGATGGCGCACATTGAAGAAGTTTTACTTATGGTGCACTTTAAAGAAGCTGGCCTTACGGTACACTTTGAAGAAGGTGATTCGTACTGGCCGTTAAACGATAACCTAGGTCTGTAGCCGCAGCTCAGGTGTAATGATGACTTCTGACTCCGCGACTGATGTTTCAATCTGTCAAATTCATTGTATTTAATGTTTGTGAGAAAAAAATACATGCGATTTGTGCGCTATCTTTATTGATGAAAGCAGCATAAAAGTGCGCTATCCTTTGAAACAAAGAGAAAGTGCGCCATTCTACCCTACTAAGTTTATTTGTAGAAAATGGTGCCATCTTTATTAAGCAAATTTTTATAATTCTACAAGATCCCATTCAAAGTTTTTGAATTCGTCTAGAAGAATTTAAAATACTTTCAATTAAAAGCATAAAAAGTTGGTGAGATTTTGTGTGCGCATTTTGGGCCGAATCCCAACGGATTGCTAACATAGCTGAACAGCATGATTAATGTATGTGATTCAAAGAGTCTTGATCAAAATATATAAATGGACTTGGGAAGAAACAGAAAAGGTTTATTTTACGAATTCTGAAAACCTTCTGTATTCTCTCTAAATTCCTAATCATTTTTCTTCTTCCTCGAGCAACAACAATGGCCCCCAAGCAAACTCAGTCGGCCAAGAAAGGTATTAAGGGGAAGGGATTGGCCTCCTCTTCTCAAGCAATGACAGCGAGGCCGCCAACGCGGTCGACGGTTGCTCAGCTTATCGTAGAGCGGCTCAATATGCCACCATCGAGAGTAGCATGAGTGGTTGTAGCTTACCCTCCACAGATAGGCACGGCGACTGACTTTTTCTTCCTTATCTTCTTTCTGTATTTTTTACGTATACAATATAAGCTCCAAGAATAGAAAAAAAAAGATAGAAGAAGGATAACAAAAAATATATAACACAGAAACACACAAACACGATCACTTTTCTCTCGTTCAGAGCAGAAATAGCCATTATGGCACATTTTCCATCGTTCATAATGGAAACAATCATTTGGCGCATTTTCACTCATTTAGAGTAAAATAATCATCTGGCAAATTTTTCCCGTTTAGAGAGGAAACAGTCACTATGGCACACTTTCCCCAATATTGGTGAGTCAGCGCACTTTTTATCCGTTTTGACAGATTTGAGCATTCTTTATCTGTTTTGGCAGATTGGCGCATAAAATGCACTGATCCCCTTAAGTATTCGTAAAATGTGCCTAGTTTCCAAATTTAAAGAAAATGTGCCTCCTTTAAAATCTTCGAAGACTCATAATAGGATTTATGTACTCCTCTTCAAGAGATTTATTGACTCCTCGGTTGTGGCTTTTGAAGTTGACTTTTGTACGAATTCTTTGGCTGAACTGATGGGATCCACTGTTCGACTTATGCATACTAATTATCTAAAGGAGTTATCGCACATCAAATTTCTTTAATCTGAAAAGAAGATGTGCAGCACACGCCAATTGTTGATAGTCGGTCAAGGGGAATGAATATTGACATCATTGATAAGCGGCGAACCTCTCACTTCCTAAACGAATGAGACATATTCTAAGTCAGCTTTCTTGTTTGGCAATGCCATTCATCAATTATCTCATCTGAAAAAAGGAAAGGGAAGTGGTTATTCAATGCTCATGGTAGGATCATGTATCTCTCATAGATATCAAGTAGTTTTTTGTTGTCTGCCTTCTCCCATACTACTAATCCACCAAAGATGGAGTAGGATTGGATTCCTTCACTAATGGAGCTAAGTCGAGGAAAATTAGCTACAAATATGGTCGTTTCTCCATTTCCAGCGATGGACATTCAGTTTGAATGTGAGGACTTCATCCCGTGAATGTACCAAGCGAAGATTCTTCGTTGATTCAACAAATTCAGTCTTCTTTGTTCCCCAATACTTATACTGATGTTGGAGGCGTTTATCCTCATAAGAACGTCCGACTGCCAGGATGGTTGACCAATAAAAATATTTATTGGCATCGAGCAACAACATGGATATTGGATCAATATACCGAGACTTTTGTATCTTTGGGTTTATACAATGACTTGTTAGCGACTTGCTACGACATTACGCCCACCGCCAATATATTCTTGGCTTTGTTAGAGCGATATAACTCTAGCATCAGAACAATTTTTACTCTACGTGGCTAGTTGGGATTCGCCTTACACGAGATAAAATACATATATGCACTGCCAACAGGGGAAATTCCTTATGAGGAGTATATGTCTACCAACGTAGAACTAGCAGATTTAGTAAAGACTGAGTCTTGTCTAGTTAAAGTGTACCAAGAACTGATGTACCACTACCTGGTCTATAACCATTACTACAATACTGATCCTAGCACTATCTTTATCAGGAAGTGGTTTCAATACCTCCTAAACAATATAAGTGAGAAAGAATGTATAGAGATTTGCCGCTTTGACCTTTGAGTTCTACTAGATTAAAAAACTCATGGCAAGTCATGATGCTGAAGATAAGTCCTTTGACTCTCATATAGTTGTCACTACCATAATTCTTGACGAGAGCATTTTTGTCATTTAGCATATTTACTATTTAGTGATTAAATATTAAATATTATACTACTAATTAATTATATTGAGTTGTGCTATTTAATTAATTGTTAGTGGGCTAGCCTATGTTTATTTGGACTTGTCATTAGTGGACCCATTAGTTGTCATGACATAATTTAGCCCAATATTATACTAGGCCCATTAGACCCATTCTCTTAATTAATTAAGGAGATTTTATTTAGTTTCATGTAGAACTAGAAACTTTCTAACATAGCGCTCCCGAATTAAACCACATGACTAGCTAATAGGGGTACCATAGACATTGTACATTACTTTGGAAGGGTGAAGAGGGGGCTGGCCACTATAGAGGGTCCCACTCTCTCTCCTCTCATTAGTTTATTTTATTAGAGATCTCCAATTATGTTCTTCCCCAAATTGATTTATTCCTCCACCAAATTTAACCAAATTCATACCCTTTCTCTCTCAATTTTTTCATCTAAGAAGTATTGGAGCTTAGATTGCAAGGAGCACTTAAAGAAGAAGAAATTAATAAAAAGATTGTGTCCATTGAGCATTTTATTAGAAATCCATCTCCCAATAGGTAAATTCTAAATTCACCCCTTAATTTAGACTCTAATTCATGCATTTAACTATTAAGAATTATCCATTGTCTTAGCGCTACCCATATGATCAATAACTAGTTCTTATAACTTTGAATTGTGAATTATACATAGTGATTTATGTCTAATTAGGAGGAATTCTGAGATTGACACATCGAGTGTGTGTCAAGAGACCAATTAGATATAATTAGACTTAGATCAGGGTTGTAGGACTAGATATGTATCCACAATTAGATACGAGTAGAGCATATCATAGTAGTTTGTGATACGATATAATATAGGGCTCATTTACGTTGTTTTGTATGAATTCTCTTTAATCCTTTGTAACTAGTTGCATTGGTTATATATATGTGTATTTGATATATATGAATGATTAATATGGAGAATTGGGAGTTTTGACATCTTATTTGGGTACATATCATAGAGTAGCATGGAATGCATGCCAAGTGGTTGATATAATGCTTTAGTGTGGACTTGGTGTACTCAATCTAATTGTGTGTTATATAAATATATACATTAGTATGTATATAACTATATATATAACTATATATATATATATATATATAATATATATATTTATATATATATATATATATATATATATATATATATATATATATATATATATATTGTGTGTGTGTGTGTGTGTATAGATATATGTGTTTATATATATAGGGTGAGGTGTGTATCCTAATGAGGATGGATATGTATTTTTATGTAATTTTGTAAAGTTTGTTTTACTGTGAGCAATGTAGTTGTGTACTTATGTTCTGTGAGTGTGGAGAGGGTGCTTGGTTAAAGGGAGTAATAGCAAGAGACAACAATATTAGGTAACAACATGGAATAACAGGTAATAACATGAAATAACAGCAGCAGTAACAGTATAGGACTAATGTGTTGTTTGTGTAATAGGATGAATAGGGGGGTGTCAGGTTAACATGAAGTAGCAGCAACTTTAGCATGAAGCATTTGTAACAGTAGTTGCATTATACCTATTATCAGTAACTATAATAGATAGGGGAAGTGCATATCAATATGAGGGACTGTCTCATAGGTAGACTTATACCAGTGTTTGGTAACTTTTGGTGTTATCAGTGTAAGGTGTGACCGTTGTTAATAGATTTAGAGTAGGAGTTGCAGAAAGCAATTCAGTGATTAGGATGCACATGTGCAAGTGTTGGATAGTTCAATCACTTAGAGTGTGATATTATGTATGTTGTATCAGTAAAGAGAGGTGAGGTTCAAACATATAGGAAGCAACAACAACAACTAATGTCTATATGCAGTAGCAGTATAGGCAATGTCAAGTAGCAGTAGCAGCAAAAGGAAGACTGTACAGGGAGATAGGTTTGAGGGTGAAGTAACAGGCATTATGAGAAAGTTTAGGGGAATGGCACTAGTCTGTAACATAGGGTACAAGTCAGTGTGTACACCTGAATGTAGTAGGTCAGAGTAATCTTAGTGAGCTAGTGTTAAGTATAGGTAAGATACAAGTATCTTGAGCTAAAAGCATGGAGGTATCCTAGATACCAAGATATGAGGATCAACTAGTATCAAGAATGGTAAATCAAGTATCACAAGTGTTAGATACTAGTTAGTATTCAGTAACAAGTATTTGATATTAAAGAACAATACCTAGGTATTGGATAGTGGGCAAGTTATGGGTAATTACAAAGTTATACTAAGGTTTGGATTAAAGTAAGGTATTCTAATATATTAGTTACTATACCTTGATACTATATTTACATATATGAGTTATATATGGATATTAGTAGGTATGAATATTAGTATTAGCTAGTATAGCTACTAACCCTCAAGATGAACTTAAAGCTAGGTATGGACCTAGAATCAAGGTATTGGACTAGTTTGGCTAGTATTAGCTAGAGTGCCCTAGAAATTGCCTATAAAAGCATATTTAGTGCATTTAGCTTATTTCTCATTCATTATACCAAATAATATGATATTCTTATTTAGGTGTGTGTGACACCAACTCGAATACCGAGATACACCATTTGCTCAAGTCCATAATCGAGTACATTCTCTGATAGTTTTCTTATTTGATAGCCTCTATGTTTCATGTATTAAGTATTGAGATATTTGATTTCTGACACAATGGTTTCATGGATTGGTATGTGCGGATCTTGGTTATGAGATATTATTATCGTGGTTACTCAGTAATTATCGTATCGTACTTCGTAATTACTCAGTGATTACTATGATATCTTAGAGATTATATAGACCGTTATCATAGTGCATGATATTATAGACTGTACAGTATGATATATGTGTTATAATGTGTCATGATTTAGATCCATGAACTAGTCGGGAGATTAAAAAAGTATTAGTGGATATGTGATCATACCTTATAGCCCATAATTTAGTGTAGCCCATGATAGTTAGCAGATCATGCAACTCATGCATGATCATGCTATCTCACCTTTAATATAGCCTATATTAGGCCCAAGCTGTTCACATTATCTTACTAATATTTTAAAGCACATTTACTATTTTATTTCCTTGCTCTAGTTAATTATATTATTATTCCTTACCATATTATTCTCAATTTTTTTATTATTTACCATGATGCCTCTTCTCGTAAAATATGCTAGTTCAGTTACTTCCATCATTTATCTTCATTGCTACTGTATTTTCATAGTTTCTGTCAATTATTGAAAATGCTATTTGGATTATACTTTGTTCCAATCCTGACTGGATATATTTTTTAGATGATTCATTAGAGGACAGGTATCCTATGCACTACGGGCACAGGATGGCGAGCCAGTTGAGTTAGCAGCCGTAGAGCCTATTGAGTTAGTACCAGCAATCGATGAGATATAGCTAGTTCATTCATGATATTGTATATTTCAGTTAGAAACTTTGGTATTGTATTATTATTTGATGTCTTGTGTTAAGATTAGACTTAGACTTGTGAAGTATTATGACTTTATTTTTTTTAAATTTATAATGTGCCATATCTTCCTCTAGTTGTTATTGTGATTGAGTAATGTTTACCATTATCATATTATCATATTATCCTTTATTTGGGAGACGAGAGATCTTGAAAGGTACAATATATATATTATGTAAAATATTTATATAGTATTATTGACCTAGACAGCGTTCTACCCCCGATGCTGAGGCGTAGGCTGAACGTACCCACGTACTCGTGCCCTTATACAAGGTACGGGTTGTGACAGTAGAAATTTTTTTAGCATGCACATCGGCTATTAGCTATCTCAGACACACTCGTACAGAGATCTTGTCTGAAGCTTTATTGGTCGAATATTTCTATTTATGGCTCCGACGATAGGTAATCCCTAAAGGTTTAGGTTTAGTGGGTCGTCTCCATATGACTATTCTATTTTTTATAGTCTGTCTGATTTTCAAGCATCGATTGGCACTGCTGCCAACTATAGTGTATCGTTTGAATACTGGTTTATAGGAACTTGTGTAACTACGACTTTTCTAAAGAGAAATATTTTTGCCTTTTCCTATTTAGTAATATTTTTAATAATTATATTTTATATTAATTATATTGATTAACTTTTATTCCATAATAATTGCTCTTGTTGCTATATATATATATATATATATATATATATATATATATATATATATATATATATAATATAGTTGAATGGTTAGTTGTTAGTCATTAGTTAGACAAGTTGTTAGTGAACCTAAATGAACCCAACTAGACCTGTCATGACTCATTAGTGTAACCAATTAGCTAGCCATGATTGACTCATTTATATTAGAGAGAATAATTAGTAAATACTTACTTTAGTTATTGGGACCTTCCTTAATTAAATTTCTTTTAATACTAAACCTTCATAACTAATTAGGAGGGGATATTTGGAAATTTTGCATTTCCTTTAGAGAAATAGAGGTAGCCGCCCTTATCCCAATATAAAACCCCCTCTTTGTTCATTAATAGCCTTTCTCTTTCACTTTTACTCATCCTTAAATATTCCTCCAACTTGAGAAGAAGCCCCAACTCGGTTAATCCCCAAATCAATCCCTATTTTCCCTCAAATTCTAATCCCAAGGAGACTAGGAGCTTGGAATAGCAAGAAGGAAGCATTGGAAGGAAATTAGCTTGAGGGAGGTGCCCATTCCTTAGAATTGTGTCATCTTCGTGTGTAACATTGGAAATCTATCTTCCAATAGGTAAATTTCTTTTTTTATCAATTTTATTGTTAATATAATGCATTAGACCTATAAAATCCTTCTCTTGGCTAAGGACTACCCATAGGTGGAAGAAATAGGTTCATATGAGCTATATTATGATAGTTATATTAACTTTTGTGACCACATTAGTGTTCGAATAAATATTTCTCTAGTGATTTTAGGTTATGATTCATGATTTAAGAGGGCATACATGTCTACAATTGGATACGAGGAGTGGATATCATGATATTACAGTATCGTAGGAGGGATATTTACTTTTGTAGAGGGCTCTAACATGCCAAATTACATTCATTGCTATTATATAACTATAATATATGTTATATATATTAATATAATATATTTGATGTATTAATGGGGTTTTGGGAGTGTATCGTGGTGTTGTGAGTGCGTATCACAAGTGTATCATGGGTATATAGTGAGTATCTTGAGTGTGCCCACCAAGTATTTGATACTTGGTCTAGTGCTAGTGTAATGAGAACTTTTTATTTGTATATATGATAGTTTATTGGTGTGCTTGTGGTATGAGGGCTAGAAAGAAGAGTGTTGGGTCCTTATTATAGAGTGTGTAAGTGTGGTCTGGTACTAGATTGGGGGGTGTTGTGTGCATATATGTGCATATATGTTGGGAGAAGTTGCTATGTGTATTAGTATCTAGTTGTGTGAGTTTTTATAAGTGAAGAAAGTGCCATGGTCATGTGTGTATCATACTTTGGTAAGGGATTAATCCATAAATTGGTAGAAGTGATTGAGGTGCGTGCTCAAGCTTGTGCATTTAGAGAGTGAGTAGTGAGGTGTATAAATAGGGGTTATGTTTGTATTTAGATTTGAGTGAAAGTACATACTTAAGTATATGTGAAGAGTGTATTCTATCATAGACTAAAATAGTGCACCCTTGAAATTACTGTAAAATATGTTTGTATGATTCAATTATCAAAAATTGGTCCTACATAACTGCATCTAAGTGCGTTGGAAACTTGGATGAGATGGAGTGTGTATCCTAGAAACTAGAATGCAAGTGAACTTATGCCAAGAAATCTGAATGCGAGTTGAGCAAGTATAAAAGAATGACTATATTTATGCAGTTCCAACCACAAAATAGTGAGAGGCAAGTTTAGTGCATTGCACTGTGCTTGCTGTACAACAGCAGCTCGGGTTGGCAGTAAGGGAGCAAGGCCTGCAGTACAAGTATTGTAGGGATGTATCAGGGTATAAAGGGAGGTCTGTGTTGGAGATTACACAGAGTATCAGAGGTAATAAAGAGTATAGTCAAATAGGAAATATGTAATTGTTGGTAGCAGTGGTGTGAAGGAAAATATACCTATGTGAATGAGTGTCTAGATTAAGATAAGATTTTATGCCAGTAAGATGATGATCTAAAAATATGTGCAAAAATTAGTGTGCCCAGTTAATGGGTGTCAAGCATTAGAATTATATATTGGAAATATCTAGGATAAGGGTGTAAGTATTTTGGTATTTGAGTAAGGCTTATATGCAACCTTGAGTTATATGTGAGTGATACATTAAGAGTATAACTGAGTGAATATAGTATTGTGTCCAAGTTGAGGTATCTTGGGCATGGGTACTATAAGTAGGGTTATTTGAGGGTGAGCCAAGTATCAAGGTGTTAGAATTATTGAGGTAATAAGTTAGTATCAGTGGGTAGCCATAAGTTTGAGGTTAGTGTATAGGTAAGTTGATTCATGTGTTAAGATATTAAGATACTAGGTAAATAGTCAATCGATAAATGGTTGGGTATCAAGGTATTAGATACTAGTTGGTAGTGTAAGGTATTATGAGATACTATAGGATACTAGTGTATTGAGCCTATATATATGTATATATGATATTTGATATATTTGTACTAGCTAGTTTAGCCTAGTTACCAACTTATAAGCTAATTTTGGACCTAGAATCAAAATATCGTCCTAGTTTGATCTAGTTTGACCTAGTTTGATTAGTATGACCTAGAAATAATATTTTAGTTTCTTTAAGCATGTTTAATACTCTGATATACCAAATGACATAGAATTTTATATATAGGTCACTATAACACCAGTTAGGAAACCGATTTGCATTTATTGCTCTGGACCAATAGTGAGCACATTCTATGATAATTTCCATTATTTGATGATCGTCACGACCCGCACCCAATGTAAGGGTACGAGAATGTGGGTATATCCCGCCTACGTTGCATCATCGGAGGTAGAACATTGTTTGGATAAACAATACTATCTATCAATTATGATCATCAAGATATATTATATCACCAATAAAATATGAATACTCAATCAAAGAACTATAAGATAAAACAACACACGAATATGATATAAAGAACTAAAGGGTCAAAATAAAACTCACAAGACAAAAAATAAATCATAAGACAAAAGATAATATCCAATGAGTCTCTATATAAAAAAGAAAAGAACTAAATATCAAAGCTTGAGATAAATCCAGTACAAAAAAAATCTATTTGCTGAGCTATAGGTAAAGTATCATCTGTCTCAACTGGGATGAGTCCCTCCTAAGTCACAGTCTCTAGCTCTAAGCCAACTACATCCTGAGGCCTGTAGTGAGTGTGTTTGATGATAAACGAAAGAAAATATGGAAACGAAGTTTTATACGAAAACCCGCCCTTCTTCGGTATTTACAAACAAGATTGTACAATTTAATCCTATACGAGGATGTCGAGTATAATTTATTTAATCTGGATAAATATTGCTATAGGTGTCTGATCTGTAGTCGATCAATTTAGCCCTTGGACCACACGATGATGAAAAAGTGCCATGGAAGACAGAAAGCAGCTTCGCAGGTTGCTAAAGAGGGTGGATGCCCGATGCCAAAGTCGTCGATCCCTTCTATTTGCCTGAGCTCTGGATTCTTCTCTCTCTTGACCGTTTGACCTTTAATCTTTGCGACCGTTGGATCTGATACTGGATTTCTTGATCAATTTTCCCCTCTTTTTCTTTGTTGATAGAGGTCTCTATTTATAAAGTTTTAGTGACAGTGACCACTCAGTCGGTATAGAAACCGAGTAGTAAAAAGTACAACATCCTTTTACACGATGGTTTAAAATAACCAATGCCTGCGTATAGATGACCTTTTGAGTGAGCATGTAACGCGCGTCCAACTAAGGGACAAAATACGGATATCTGCTGCGAAGATCACGACGTAGAAGCCACGTAGATAGTTATCCCTTGTGTAGAAGAGGTTGGCGTAGAAGCCAATAACTGTCACCATGGCATAGAAGCCAAGTAGGCATAGAAGTCGAGTAGGCGTAGAAGCTAAGTAGGCATAGAAGCTGAGTAGACGTAGAAGTCGAGTGGTCATAGAGGTCGAGCGAGCATAGAAGCCGAGCTGGCGTAGAAGCCGAGAGATGTGGACGTTTTTGCCGAAATTACGGCTCTTAGTGATATAATCAAATCTCTTGCATTAAATGTAGAGATCTGCCTCCATCCTGCGCATTAAATACAGAGGCTTGTCTTTAAGATTTTCCATCATTCTGTGCATTAAATATAGATACGTGCCTCGAATTTTGTACGAAAAGTAACTGCTGACGTGGCGGTCTGTTTGCCTTCTGCGAAGCGTAAGAAGCTCATGTCTGCCTGTGTAAAACTGGACAGCGTATCTTCCTTATATGCGTAAGAGTAGTTTACGCAAAGGGGATGTCACTAAATGACGGTTCGATGACATTTAATCAAATCTCCTGCATTAAATACGGAGATCCGCCATTATCCTGTATATTAAATGCAGAGGCGTATTTTGAAGGCCTGCCACCCTTCTGTGCATCAAGTGCAGAGACGTGCCTCGGGCATCTGTCAGTATTTGGCGCTTTAAATGCAGAGATGTGCCTTAAGAAACTGTCACTGCTCTGTGCATTAAATGTAGAGTCGTGCCTCTAGCCCTGTAAGAAGTATAGCTTTTGACGTGGCAGGCTGTTTGTCTTCTACAGAGCGTAAACAGCTCATATCTGCCTGTGTAAGACTAGGCAACGTATTCCTTTCTAGGTGTAAAAGTGGTTTACGCAAAGGAAATGGCAGTAAATGACAGCCTGGGTTGCAGTACCGCGCCATCATTATACCCGTCGCCTGGGTAGTCGTTCAGTACTCTTTGTCAGGAGTCCAGACGTCAGGTTCATTGCATGATCTAACAGGTTCATTTCGAAGAATACGAAGCATTCCTCGTACACTTTAATACTGCATTAAAAGCGGATGAGTTTTACGCCGTTAAGGCGATGCAGCACCCTGTTTACGCTGAAGCAGCCTGGACATACTGTATTACGCGGATGGTCCTGGAGTTTTAAGCTTTTATGCTGTGCTCAGTGAAAAAGCTCTGTTGCATGCTTGATGGCTCTGAGGTCCTCTGTTTACGTTGTCCTGCATCAATATGCTGCGTATAGCTATCCAGCGTATTTTTTATACTTCTACAAGACCCCCTTCAAAGCTTTTAAATTCCTCGTAATTTAAAATGCTTTGAATAAAGCATGAATCGTTCCTCGTAACTCAAAACGCTCTGAGTGGAGCCTGAAACGGTCAAGCCTGACACGTTCTTTCATGGCTGACTCTATGGCAGAGTTATTGGGGATCGGTGTGATCTCTTTTGCCTATAAAAAGGCTGAGGAGTTTTCCTGTTCTTCCCATCTTCCTTCCCCACACAGAGATGATGGCCGGAGTTTGTTGGGTTGACTTGAGGAAGAAGGAGACCATGTTCTTCCAGCATGTAAGGAGCCAAAAAAGATGGCGTCTTCGAGCAAATGTCCTCTGCAACGATGGAACATTGAAGGATATCATTGCCTTGTTTGCTCGGGATAATCAGCAACTTTGTATGGCGGTTCTTCGGGAGAGAGAAAGGGTCGTATTTCACCATACAGTTTGCAAGTGGTGTCTTCTTCCATTACCTACGTGGACGAGAGCAGATAGACTAGCTCTGTCCAGGATTGAGTTGGATAAAATATTTTAACTCAATCTGTGACGGAGTTGGATGTAGGAAAGCAGATTTACCCTGCTTTTCTGTTGGAGGATGGGTCTATGCCCAGTTTTGTATCCTCCCACCGTTTACCAATATGTCAGTCGGTTTGCGTCCATCGACTGACTGCTGGAGAAGATGGATGAAGAATGCCGCCCATGCGAGAACCTGGCAGAACAGATTCTGGGCGCGATCTTCAAACGACGATGAGGAAGTCCTTTGTAGACGGGATTTCCCTCATATGTAATCAGGAAAATAAAGAAAACCCTTGTATACTGAATTTCCTTCATATGTAATCATGATTTTAATCTTAATAAAAATCGTCTTCTTCTTTGCATATGATCATCTTGCCATACTTTGCTGTGAAGTCTGAATATGTGTAGCTTCGACACGTCTGATTCTTTACGCCGACTTTGTTCGAAAGAGTGCTAGGTCCTGTCTTATTTTTTACGCATAACGAAGGATGTGCAGAAAGTCGCCTAGCATTCGAGTATTCGAACTGTCCCGCTACGTAAAATTCTGAACTGTTACTTCTGATAAACAAAATTCTTGTTCAGACATCATCTTCAAGAATGATTTCTCAAAAATCCCTTGGAATAGGGCAAAAATGGCTGTCAAACTGAGTCGCTATCTTGAATTTGTAGATAAAATATTCAGACTGGAGTTTGGATAAACTTCGAATCGACCCATGAAGAAGAGTAATTTTCAATGTTGAACTCTGTATGCTTTGGGTATTTGGGGCATCTTGAGTTTAAGAAGGAGTATCTTCTGTGTGAACTCCTATAATTGACCACCTTGAGAATCGTTCAGATGTACGCGTACTCTGGCCGGCGTATCTTTCAGATGTGCGAAAAGTCATAGAGCGTGAAATCATAAGTTTGGAGCCTCTGAGCGTAAACTAAATGCCATCGAGCATGAAATCATAGACTTGTAGTTCCTGAGCGTGAAGTCGTAGGTTTGTAGCCTCTCGAGCATAAAAGCTACCGAGAATGAGAGCATCCGGGCGTAAAACCATAGACTTGTAGCCTTTGAACGTAAAATCATAGATTTATAGCTGTCGAGCGTAGAAAGCTCCTTGGCGCAGAACTATAGATTTGTAGCCTGTGAAAAGGAAATCTTCCGAGCGTGAAGTTGTGGATCTGTTGCCTCTGAGCGTAAACTAAACGCCACCGAGCGTGAGATCATAGATTTGTAGCTGCTGAGCGTGAAGTCGTAGGTTTGTAGCCTCTCGAGCGTAAAAGCTACCGAGCACAAAGGCATCCGGGTGTAAAACCATAGACTCATAGCCTGTGAGCGTAAAACCGTAGATCTGTAGCTGTCGAGTGTAGAAAGCTCCTTAGCGTAAAAACCATGAATCTGCTTTGCGCAAAAACTTTTTGAATTTTCTAACTGTCCGCCTTCTCTGAGTAATAGGCTGACGTAGTACCCAATCATAACCGAATATTAATTAGGAGATTTTGTTCGGGATTCGAGAATTCCATCCAAACTCTATATATACCCCAAGTTTCTGAGAGAAAAAACTTTTCATCCGTCTTCTGCGAAAGAAAGCCTTCGACTGTTCGAGTTCTTCTTCGTTTCTTCTCCGAGATTTCAAAGTTTCCAGTAATTGCCCTAAAACAAGTCCCCTCCACTAAGGAAAAGAATGTTGATTCTTCTTCTCGTTCTTCTGCTCAAGTGAGAGCATCTTCGGTCGGGCAAGGCAAACTTCATTCTGAGCGAAGTATTCCGCCGACGAGCAGTGCACCCGCCTTAAAGGTAGAGCTTTTGGGACAAAAAAGAATGACTGAAAATCCTTCGCACACGTTGTACGTGACTGTAGTAGGTCATCTTCTGTGCTGATAGCCTATTTGAGGAAGATGATGCACAGAAATGTTTCATATTTTATGCCCACATTTCTAATGTGTCAGCGCAAAAACTATATATTTTCGCAGTCTGGCGTAAAAGCTTTGACTGTCGAAAGTTGGAGTATAAAATTTGAGTGATACGCTTCTGGATGAAAATTCTGGTATAATACCTCAACTTTATCAGTCTGGCATAAAGCACAGACTGTATACTGCCAGCCTTTGACTTTACGCTTTAGGAAATGGATTCCAGCGTAATGGTCAAGTTTTTACGGTCTTGGCGTGAAGCACAGACTGTTGATTTTTGGCGTATGCTGCAAGATCTGTAACATCTAGTTATAGGAACTGATGTGTTTTTCTTGCACTCTTGCAGTTGACTTGCATATGTCTCTGCTAGCCGATGTGATGGGTTCTGCCGCCGGGATGCTGCACTCCAACTATCTGGAGGATCTGTCACACGTGACATTTCCTATCTCCGGGCCCCAGTATTCCGAAGGAAGGAAAATTTTGATATCGGCTCAGGGCGAGCGAACGCTGCTGAATTTAATCAACAGAGTGCCCCTGACGTACATAGACGAGGACCAGTACCTAAAGCCGGCTTTCCTCTTCGAGGACATGATTGACAATCAGTCCCAAACGAAGCCCAAGAGAGAACTCTAGGTTTTCCCTGCAGGGAGCTTGGTTTTGTATCTGCCCAAGATGCCGAGAGACTATCCCATCTCGACTTTCTTTCATTCTACACATCCCAGGAGGATGTCGTGGACGCTGACTCCCGATCTTCACGGCAGGCCGAGGAAGATCTTTCATCTGAAAGGAGCTGACCAGGGGTCGTTTGTCAGCCGCCCTTCCGGCTCTGTGACGATGTTCAGGGGACTGTACCCAGGCAGTGTCCCGAGTGAAGACAGTTTAGTGATCCAGCTGGTCCAATTACTGACTTTTTGCGATGATTTTATGGGACACGGGGGAGTATACCCTAAGGTGAACCCTCGGTGCGGTGGGTAGATCACCCCTACAAACCTTCAATGGGCTCGCTTAGCTGATTGGGCCCTGAAGCATTTTCAGACTGAGTTGGAGAATATTGGTATATTTGCAGCTGTGAGTGCCACCAGTGTTGGGTTACCTCCTAACCCTAACTTGTTTCTGGCACTGATGGAGCAATATATTTTGCTCATCGGGACTTTTGTCACTCCACTGGGGGAGTTGGGATTGGCCCTTCATGAGATGGCAGAGATCTCGAGACTGCCGATGGGGGATACTCCGTATGAAGAGTATGTTTCTACGAACCGAGAGCTGGGAGATTCAGACCCTCGGGTAGTGGAAGTGTACCAGGAGCTGATGTGCCACTACCTCGCTTGCACCGCTTTTTATGGTGAGCCTTCAGATTTGGCTCACATCAATAAATGGTCATCCTACCTCTTCTTTCACCGGTCCAGGACTGCTAAGCCGAAGAAGGTATTGGAGGGCAAGGATCAGCCTGTGAATCCTCTGAGCGTGCTTAATGCTCAGGTAGTTGACGATCTCATGGTAGATGCTGGGGCTCCGGACTTGATCCTCGACGAAGGGATAGGAAAGTATCCTGTAGGCACTAAGGCCTATAGTTATTTGAGACGCTGTCGCAGGCCTCTGTCCAGGGAAGCTCAACTGGCTGGCTTCCTCTCCATATGGCTGCGCCGACTGGTGGTACCTGGCATCGCATATGCGACTGCATTCACCGCAACACGCTTTGGCCTGCAGTACGTCTGGTGTTCGGGGCAAGACTGGGCTTGCTCCCAGCCATGGTATATTGTATAAAAGCTGGCCTGAGGGCCATGACTGACGGGCTACTCGTTGATGAAATTTGGCGTGATAGCTTTTCCAGGGTAGAATTACCAAACCTGTATTTGATGGGATGGTTAATTCATCATAACCCCAGGGTTATGTCTCCCGGCTCCGACAGTAGTTCAGGGGCTAGTTTCTTGTTGAACTACCAGAAATCTTTCTGGAATGTGACCACGGTTCTAGACTGTCGACGGGTGCTGGGCTTCAGTCACAGCTGGAAGCTCTTCTGCACTGTCCTTTTTGTATATCGCAATCAATCGGGGATTAGGCTTGAGGATTCAGGTAGAGAGAAGACCAATCTTTCTCCTGTAGCTTTTAATTCGTTGGTCTGCATTAGACCTTCCCATTTACTGTACAGGAGTGAAGACCATTGCTTCTTGGAGCCCTACCTGCCTAGTCGGTTTGCCAGGCAGTTTGGGTATGATAAGTTGCACGTGGGCAACGCCGTCACCAGCTTCCGGTCCAGGGGTGGACTCATTGATAGAGCGAGAGGCTGGCGATACTTCATCATGGGTTGCACTGGAGCAATTTTTACTGTGCCGGTCATTACACTCTCTACGGAGCTTCGTATCCTGCACTCGTATGCCCAGTTCTATGTGGCAACGAACACCTGCCATCGCGATTTTGATATGCATGGAAGTTTTAAGGTGCCCTCTTCCAAGTCTGGGGGAAGAGTCAAAGTCCCTTCGATTTCTTTCGATGAGGGTGAGGAGTCGGTCAATCCAAACGAGCCTCTGTTGGCGGTATCGAGGGGTGAAGTACCTCTGCTTGCAGGTGCTTTGTTAATCTTCGGGAAACGAAGGGCTCCTGCTCCAAAGGAGACTTCCCCTCGCTAGAGGAAGAAGATGACGGTTAATCGCCCTCTCCGGATTCCTGGTATTGAGGCTCCTGGAAGTGAGCCTGCATCTCCCCATGTTAGGGATGATTCTTTGATTGGAGGTTCCCCGCCTTTTAGAGAGGGAACCTCTAATGTTCCGGTCGGTGGTGCCGGAGAATCTCTACTGGAGGTCGCCGTCGCTGCTACTGCTTCAGGTAGTGGAACGAGGTCGCCTCCGGGGCTGAGTATAATAAGATTTTGTATACCTTTATGTGGATCGGCATCGAGAGGGACCCCTGCCGTGCCTGTAAGCGCACCTGGCGAGATTCCAGCCGATGAGCCTCGGTTGGAATTTGACGAGGACCTGGAAGACTATTTGCCAGTGTCAGTTAGCAGACTACTTTCTCCAGGTATGACAGCTTGCTTAGCATCATTAAGAAATAATTTAGCTGTACTGGCCGCAGATGCGACATATATGCCGTCGGCCATGGGTAAATGTCGTCTTCACGCCTCTTTTTAGAAAAGTTGACATTATTTTGATACTAACTTCTTTTCGTCCTCTTTTCAGGGGAAGACCTCTTCGGGGAGGGCAGTGTAGATGCACCCTTCGGCTCTGTGTCAGGTCCTGGCGGCGAGGTGGCTGATTTTTAAGAGGAAACATCTTTGGGTGTCGTCTCGCCTGTCGACGAAATTCCGATATCTCAAGAGGACGAGCCTGTCATTGCGACAATGCCTCCTATGAGTATGCTGGTATCTTCGTCCGATGTTGGCGCATCTTCTTTTGTCGTACCACCTGTTGAGGCGACGGCCGTGGCAATATCGTCTGCGGTTGTTCTTGGAGGGGGACTCGCCAATATCGAGGCCACTCCCTGCGTCCATTCGGATCTAGCTGCGCTGACCGACCAGTACACTGGTATCTTCTATACCACTTTGAAAATGTTAATATCAATGGTGTTGGCGAAGAATCTGAGCTTTGCGTCACTGAAGAGGTCCTCCCTGTCCGCGATAGTGCCGATCCGAGAATTTGACGACACTAGACTAGCTGATACGCTGGAGGAGATAGTTAATGGTTTGGAGCAACCCATTAACGAATACTTACAGCTAGCTCGAGACAGTATTGAAGATCTGGTCAAGGCTAGGTACGACTCTATGACTGCGCGGCTGGTCGAACAGATGGCAGGCCTAAATAAATCTATCCAGATACATCAGCAGGAGATGGATGAAGGAAAAGCCGTCCTAGAGGAGGCCATTGCTCTTCAAACGAAGTGCCAGGCGGAGCATGAAAGGAATGTAGCGAGGGTCCGCAGGCTGGAAACAAAACTCGCTCAGTCAAAGGAGTGGGCTTCTCAGTCGTCGGAAGCTCTAGCTGTAGCGGATGGCCGATTGTGCGTAGCACAACAGAACTTGGCGCGTGCAGGAGTCGCCCGTGCTGGTTTTCTTTGGGCTAGAGCCGAACTGTCCCTCCTGAGCAATAATGAGGCACGACTGGAGCGGGCTCGCGCTGATGTCTTGGATTCCAGGACTGATAAGATGGCCGCACTGGCGCAGCAGCTTCGCGACCTGACCGCTCCCCCCAAATGATGTACTTTTGCTTTTGCTTTTCAATGTACTTTCGCTCCTTTTTGGGAATAATAAAGAGGCTTTCATCTGACTTTGTGGACCCATCATTTTGATATATAAATGACAGGTTTGGGTGAAAGTGATATCAGAGGTAATGTGGACGTGATATACTCTCGGTAAGTTTTAGCAGGATATATCTATTCAGAGGTTATATGGACATGATACAATACGATCCAACTAGTTTCTTTTTGGAAGTAGTTTTATCAGAATGAGGTTTTTGCCATATTCCACATGAGCAGAGGAGGTTAAGCATAGTACCTTTTCAGAAATTTGCCCTTGATCGGAGCCATTAACAGGTCTCCATTAGGCTGGGCTAACTTGTAAGCACCGTTTCAGAACGTCGTCTCGATCACGTAAGGGCCTTTCCATTTGGGCTGGAATTTGCCCTTACTTCTGTGAGTAAGAATCATCGACCTTCTCACAGCTAAAACTAGCTTGCCGACTTTAAACACCCTTTCCTTTACTTTTTGATTAAAAGCTCTGGAAAAGCATGCTTGATAGAGCGCGATGCGCTGTTGAGCTTGGAGGCGTTTCTCGTCTAATCCTTCTAGCTCTTGAAGCCTTAACAGGTCATTCTTTTCTTGAGTCAACTCATTAGTCACGGCTATCCTGAGTGACGAAATTTGGATCTCGATGGGGAGAACTGCTTCACTTTCGTAGACTAATGAGAATGGTGTGCAACCTGTTGGTGCCCGTACCGTTGTGCGATATGCCCAGAGACATTCTCCCAGCTTCTCATTCCAATCCCTTTTGTTCGAAGAGACGAACTTCTTCAAGAGCTTGATAATGGTTTTGTTGAAAGCTTCTGCCAAACCGTTAGCAGCATGATTATATGCCGTAGAGGCAATATTTTGTATCCGATTTTTATCGCAAAATCGATGAAACGCTTGGCTGAAGAATTGAGGCCCATTTTCATGAATTATCCTTCGGGGTATCCCGATGCGATAAATGACGTGAAGCTTGATGAAGCTGACCATATTAGATGCCTTCACCTCAGCAAGAGGGATCGCCTCTTCCCATTTGGAGAAGTAATCCGTGATGGGCAGTATGAACCGGTGACCTCTGCAAGAAGACGGGTGAATAGGACCAATGATATCCATACCCCATGCTTCGAAAGGCCAGGACACAACCGTAGGATGTAGATATTCGGGAGGTTGATGGATAAAGTCTGCATGGACCTGACAGGCTCTGCATTATTTTGCATACTTTATTGCATCTGTGATCATAGTAGGCTAGTAATAGCCCATTCTCCTGATGCGATCATGTAGCTTAGGACCGGGTTGATGCTCTCCGCATACGCCATCGTGGGCTTCACGGATAATCTGCTGTACTTCGTCACCAGAGAGACATCATAATAATAGTCTGTCATAAGACCGACGATATAGACATTGTGACGATGCGTCAAAATAGAAGCGTAATGATCGTCTTTTGACGGATACCGCTTCTTTAGGATCCTCTGGCAAGATTCCGTATACGAGGAAATCTATAAAGGGACTTCTCATGTCTCTCCTGGGAGGATCTGTTTCCACCGCGTAGCTGCGTTCTATGTGAAAGTTATTTTTCACACAGAATAAATCCCTGTTAAGAAGGATTACCGAATTCTTTCTTTTTATAGGGGTAGCTAAATCTGCAGCTAGACTGGCTATGACATCAGCTTCCAGATTCTGAGATCGAAGCACATGTTCCAGGAAGAATTCTTTGAATGTCATGGCTATCTCGACCGTTGCTTGGTGATAGGGGATGAGGTCTGGATTTCGGACTTCATATATTCCTCTGACTTGATTGACGATCAGCAGGGAATCACCAAAAGCTTCCAGAGATTCGACGCCCAATTCATTAGCGACTTGGAGGCCGATTAGTAGAACATTGTACTCCGCCACATTATTGAAGCAGGGCTCGCTAAGAGAATATGCTCGGTAGATGATGAGCTTATCAGGAGTAACTAGGACAATTCCTACTCCCAAGACCACGTTTCCCCTGGGACCAGTTCTGGAGGCACCATCGAATAAAGTTGCCATGCATCACTTTCCATTGCGGAATTATATTCTGCAACTTCGTCGGGAATATCTTCGTACAGTTTGGAGGCCTCCGGGATCGGATGAGCAGCTGGGAAGTCAGCCAACGCTTGTCCTTTGATGGACTTCTGGGGGACGTACACCATGTCATACGGTGTTAATAATATCGCCCAAGTCACGAGTCAGGAATTAAGAACACTTGGCTTGTTCATCAGTACCCGAAGAGGATTGATCTTGGAAATGATGTGAATGGTTTGGCCTGTGACATAGTGTCGCATTTTCTGAATAGAGAACATCAGAGCCAAGCATTCTTTCTCCAGTAGATTGTACCGGTGTTCGGCTCCGACCATCATCCTGCTGAGGTAGTAGATAGCCTGCTCGTGACCCATATCGTTCTTTTGTGCGAGAAGAGCTCCCAGAGAATGATCCATCGCTCGAACATACAGCACAAATGGTCTTCCTATGACAGGAGACACCAGAACTGACGGACTAGTAAGGTAGCGCTTGATATCACCGAACGCTTGCTGACAGGCTTTGTTCCATACGAAGGATACACCTTTCTTCATGAGACGAGAAAATGGCTGACATCTCCCAGAGAGGTTGGATATGAATCTCCGGATATAAGCCAGACGACCTTGAAATTCCCTGAGTTCCCTCAGATTGTGGGGCGGTTATATTTCTAAGATGGCCTTGACTTTATCAGGGTCCACTTGAATGCCTTTGGCGGTAATGCCAAATCCCAGAAATTTGCCACTAGATACCCCCAGAAAGGACTTTGTAGGATTCATTTTGAATTGATGTTGGCCCATCAATTCAAATACTGTCTTCAAGTCTTGGATGTGATTATCCTTGAGGCGGCTTTTGATAGCTACATCGTCCACGTAACACTCCACTGTCTTGCATAAATGCTCATAGAATATGTTACTCATAGCCCGTTGGTACGTACCCCAGCATTCTTCAATCCGAAGGGCATGACCGTATAGCAATATACCCCCAATGGTGTCCGGAAGGCAGTATGCTTCTCGTCTTCAGGATGCATCTTGATTTGATTGTATCCTAAAAATCCGTCCATGAAAGACATACGTTCAAAACAGCATGTATTATCAATCATGACGTCTGTGATAGAAAAAGGAAACTCATCCTTGGGGCAGGCTGCATTCAGATCTCGGTAATTGATGTAGACTCATACTTTCCTATTTTTCTTCATGATCGGAACAACATTGGTGACGTAGTCGGGATGTTGTTCTTCACGGATGAAGCCGAAGGCTATCAACTTCTTGATTTCAGCTTCAATAGCGTCCATCATATTCGGGCGGAACCTGCGTTGGTGCTGCTTCACAGGCTTCAAATCGGGCAATATATTGGGCTTATGAGTAGCCACCTTTGGATCAAGGCCTAGCATGTCCTCATAATTCTATGCAAAGACGTCATTATATTCTTTTATCAGCTGGATAACTTCTTCCCTTTCTGCTTCAGAAAGATTGTTACTGATAAATATTGGCTTTAGCAAAAGTTTATCCCCAACGTCAATCTGGATAAATTTATCTTCAGTGGGAGGTTCCCTCTGCTAGAAGCGGAACTCCCATTGTGTATCCATTTGTCGAGCCCCAAGCGTCATTCTCAAACAGTTCAGATTCTTGTTGGTCTAATTCGAAGGAATCCGTCACTACCATATTTACTGATAATGTTCGCTCGAGAGCGTGAGATACGTCGGAGGGCGCTGAGCCATTTTGAGAGGAGGAAAAGATATCCTCGTTTGACTAAGGAGTTGCGAGGTGGGTGGTATACCCTAACCCGAAATGAGTTCGTTGATAGTAGGGATCACCGTGCAGCGACATTCGTCTGCCTTTCCCGTAGTTGAGACCCGGTTCCAGCTTCAAGTTATAACCCATACCTTATATGATCTTCAGAGCTTGCGGGCTGTATCTGTGAACCTGTATTTCACCGGCATTATCGTCGAAAGAATCCTCTTACACAGTTAGTTCATTGTACATGCGACCGAAGACTATTGAATGTTGACTGCTGCAAGTAGGTGGGACAATGGAGATAGAATCCTCATGCAGTCCATATATCGTGGTGACATTGGATGATGATGCCACTTCCCATATATACGGATGATAGGAATCTATAGCTTCCAAGAATTTTTGCGCTATAGGTTCTATATATAGGGAGAGGATTCCTGATTTAGAATTTGGGTGTCAATATACTGGAAAAAAGGGTGTTTATTATCATCTGAAACTCTGTTCCCGGTTGCGTTTACATCACTCGGCTGCCTGTTGTGCCGGAGGTTGATGACCAAGGGTGGAGGCTTCTGGTTCAAAGTGATCACTAGAGGATAACCCTATTTTCCTGACCTAGTCTCATTCGGGTGGATAGCCATAGGCTCTATGGCTTTTGGACGAGTAGTCCGTCCTTTCACCTTGATTGACAGAGGTTGCTTGGCAGAGGGTTCTTCTGGCTCCCGGTGGGATTCTTTCTCTGCTTCGGCTGACACCTCTTCCGTGCAGTCTTGAGAGTACAACACGGCATCAGAGTAGTAGGATTCTACTCATTTGAACCGGTTCAGGTCAGCAATCTCCGTTTGTACTGTTCCTCGAGCGTCTACATATTTAAAGCATTGGTGTAGAGTTGAAGGAACGATATTGTGGTCGTGGATCCAAGGTCTACCCAGCAGAATATTGTAGGACACCTCTGAATTGATGACGTAACATGTAGCCACCGATCTGAGGTTTCCAATTTGGATCCTCAGGCAAATTTTCTCCAACGACTTACTTCTTCCGGCGTTGAAACCCACGATCGTAGTGGTGGTGTAAGCCAATTCGCTGGTAGGAATCCTCAGCGGTCTGAGCAGACTATGAGGAATAATGCTGATTAATGATCCCGGATCTATGTGAATCTGGTCGACCACCATGGAACCGACGTACCCGGTGTAATAGAGGGGTCTGTCATGCCTGTTATGTTTTAACATCATGTCATCTTGAGTGAAAGTGATGTTTGGGACCACCTCCATCACACTGTGGCATTGAGGACATGCCACGGGTTCCTTGTCAGGTGACTTGAGCTGGGTCAAGTATGCATCCGCCTGCATCAATGCTTCACTCAGGGCTTGACGAGTGTACTGAGAGATCCTGAGTAGCTCGAAGATGGACAGCCTAGCTGGTGTATTAGCCAGTTGGGCCAGGATATCAAAGTTGTATGGCTTCTATAAACCTTTGTTTTGAATATTTTTCACAGGTTTATCAAAGCGCACTTCTTTTTGCTTCCCTTTGTCCGTCGAAATTGGTCTCGAAGGACCGGCCTCTGCTACGACGGATTCCGGTTCTGAAGGCTTGGCAGCTGAAGCGTCTGCCGATGCATCTTTCTGGCTGGCTCTATAGTCCTGGAGGTAGGCTTTCCCTGAGTGGATTCCAGTAGCCAAGACCTCGTCTTCTGATGCCGAGTGTACCATAATTATGTGACACAGTTTGTGCTTTGAGTTCTTTTTAGACTTAGCCTTAGCAGCTTGAGTCTTTTTCTCGATCTCTGGTACCAGATCTGGATGAACCCACATAGTCTCACCTCGCTGGGTAGTTAGTGGTAGCAGGTCATGATTTTAACCTTTAGCTGGAGGGAGATTAACGATGTTCATCGTCTTCCGGGAAAGAGGCGTAAAACCGTCCGAGATTTCTTGGGGAGGGGCATTGAGGACACGCCACGGGTTTCTCATCAGGGGACTTGAGCTGGGTCAAGTATCCATCCGCCTGCATCAATGCTTCACTCAGGGCTTGACGAGTGTCCTGAGAGAGCCTAAGTAGCTCGAAGATGGACAGCCTGGCTGGTGTATTAGCCAGTTGGGCCAGGATGTCGAAGTTGTATGATTCTCTAAACCTTTGTTTTAAATATTTTTCACAGGTTTATCGAAGCGCACTTCTTTTTGCTTCCCTTTGTCCGCCAAAGTTGGTCAAGAAGGACCGGCCTCTGGTACGACGGATTCCGGTTCTGAAGGCTTGGCAGCTGATGCGTCTGCCGATGCATCTTCCTGGCTGGCTCCATAGTCCTTGAGGTAGGCTTTCCCTGAGCGGGTTCCAGTAGCCAAGACCTCGTCTTCTGATGCCGAGTATACCATAATCATGTGACACGGTTTATGCTTTGAGTTCTTTTTAGACTTAGCCTTAGCAACTTGAGTCTCTCTCTTGATCTTTGGCACCAGATCTGGATGAACCCACATAGTCTCTCCTCGCTGGGTAGTTAGTGGTAGCAGGTCATGATTTTGACCTCTAGCTGGAGGGAGATTAACAATGTTCATCGTCGTTTAGGAAAGAGGCGTAACACCGTCCAGGATTTCTTGGGGAGGCAGATTGCCAAATTGCAGGGAGATCATGTTGGCCGTGACCATTTTCTCGCTGTTATGCAGAGTGATGGCCTTAGCATCGATTAGCTCCTGGATCTTCCTTTTCAATATATAACACGCCTTTGTGGGGTGGTGTATGTACCTATGGACGATGTAGTACTTGGGGTTGTTGGTACTGCCGGCCTTATTGGGCCGTCTTACCTCAGGAAGGGTAATCTTGTCGCTTTTGACGAGACATTCAAATATGCTCGGAATATCGTCGTCGTCGAAAGAGTACACTTCAAGGGGCCTGGATGTCCCAGGTTTCGTCTGCGTGGTAGCCACCATCTTTTGCCTTGACGTGTTGATCGCCAGAGCTTCTTTACCCTTGGTACCCCGAGGATGGTCGATGTTGGAGGATGACCTCTTGCCTTTATCAGAGGTCGAGATCATGATGCCATTATCGTGAGCCTTCTGACTATTGTCCTCCGTGGCTACCGCTGAGATGATGAACGAGGGCCAATCATGGAACTGATATGGTCCTGTGAACACCGAAATCACGGGGAGAAGGTTCTTCCTGCAGATGTCCACCAATGCCGAGGTCTGGGACTCCTGAAGGCATTTACAGAGTGGCTTGACGAAAATGTTTGATGAAAGTGAGAACATTCTTTTTTTCCTTCTGCCTGACTTCGATGAGAGAGGACATAGACATGTCCATCCCTCCCTCGTAGAATCGTGTGAAGAATAAAGCCTTGAAGTCTTCAAAGGAAGTAATGCAGTTGTCCGCCAGGCTATGGTACCACTGGTAAACTACTCCCGAGAGACAGCCCTTGAACACCCGAGTGAGGAGGGCGTCGTTCCCTTGTAACAACACTGTCATCATGCTGAAGTAGTTCATGTACTAACTCGGTAATATTTTTCCCTCGAACAAAGCCATAGTCTGTGGTTTGTATCTAGGAGGGAAAGGGACCTCTTCCTAGATAGCTGGGTAAGGTTGGTTGATTCCCAATTTCTTGAGCTGATCTTTGTGCTTCAGGGCTTCAAATTGGGCTTTCAACTCCCGTACTGCCTGCATCGGATCTTCAGCCGATAGCGGGACCACGGAGTGATGAGGAATTGATTGCATCGCGACTCCGATGGGAGGTAATACATTCTCCGAGTGAGGAAGCCGAGGAACTGCTGACTCCTGATCTAGAGCAGGCTCTTGGATCGTGTCCACGCGTATCTGAGTTGGAGGGGCCGATGCTTGAGCCATAGCAGGTGTGTATTGAGTTAGCATCATCTGGTGCATGTTCTCCATCATGGATTGTATCTCGTTCAGAGATGTCTCCAGTATAGTAATGCGTTGCTCAGTGCTCCCGGAAGGGGAAGCTTCCTCGCGCTCATCTCCAATGGCATAAACTCCTATCTCCCTGGGTGTCATTGAAAGATTAGTATAGGTCTCTGTAGAAGTTGACTCTATACTTTCGACATCTGATTCGGGAGACTAGCGACCCTCAGCTTTGGAATCAGAAGAGTACGAAGTCGGTTGTCGCGACCTCGAACGAGTGTTTTAGAATACCCCAGCTTCGGTGTTCCTACGGAGCAAGTTGAATCTCCTTCGGCTCAGAGTTTTAGAGGGATGACGTCTTGAGCCCGAACCTCCTCTAGGTATGTGTGAAGCCATGTTCACAGATGCATGCATGGGCTCTTCTTCCTGGAAAGATGGAGAGTAGCTCAACCGGTCGAAAACCGACCATTTTGCTTCAGAGCAGCAATAATTAATTACAATCCTATGACTATTACAACAGTGCTCGCTAGGAGGCGTAATAGACATGCTAGAAGATCTCCTCTCCTTGCGTTTCTGGATCAGATAATTGTGCAGGTCAGGAGGAGTTACAGAAGAAGAAGATGATGGCCTGTTCCTTCTGTTCACATCAGTGGGCATGCGGATGTTGGAAACCATAGTTTTTCCTGTGCCACCTATATACAACAGGTTGGCCATCTGGGTGACGAATAATCCCCGAGGAGGGTGTCTTCCCGCAAATTGAGCCTTCTTTACGCTGAGGGGCTTCTCCTGGCGTAATTTGGAGCTCTGCTCTGCTTGGCGTAAAGATGAGGATGTCCTCAGTCGGCCATCAGCTTCTCGCGTAATCCGGAGGGCGGGCAGATTGTTTCCTTTCTGGCGTAAAGGTCGAGAAGTTGAGTAGTCTGCCGCTGGCTTTCCTTTGCGTAGATTGCAGGGATTATTCGCTTTTCTGCGGAAGACAGATGTATTTTTACGCACGAAGCGCATTTGTGATTCCTGATTTGGCGCTGAGGCATCATAAAATTTTTTGTCTATTCCGCCAGGGATGGGAGACTGAATTTTATGCGCAGAGCGCGGAGTAGGCTTCTAGGCTAGCGCTGAGGCTTTATCCGAAGTTTTGTCTGTTTCGCCAGGGACGGGAGACTGAATTTTATGCGCAGAGCGCAGAGTATACTTCTGGGTTAGCGCTGAGGCATTATCAGAAGTTTTGTCTGCCTTGCCAGAGACAGGCGACTAAATTTTATGCGCAAGGCGCAGATGGAGCAATGCTATAACCTCATTGGTCGGAGAGATCGGAGAGTACACAGGAATGGTAGAGGATGTCTTGGGCATCCAGACCTTATGCAGCTTCCTGTTGTTTTGGACAGAGAGGGAGTGAGAGCTACCCCCTATTCGAAGCATGTCTTCGTAGGCAGACTGGTCAAACTGGACGACCAATGTCTTCTTCACGGATCCCACGGATGCCGCATCGTGTTGAGCAATTGCTTCCTCATCAGAAGAGAAAGATATCCCCAGCAGAGTTATCATCTTGTTGTCTGATAAAATAAACAAAAAAGATAATATATAGAAAACGAGGTCTTATACGAAAACTCGCCCTTCTTTTGTGTTTACAAACAAGATTGTACAATTTAATCCTATACGAGGATGTCGAGTACGCCATCTTGTGTTTGATGATAAACGAAAGAAAATATGGAAACGAGGTTTTATACGAAAACCCGCCCTTCTTCGGTGTTTACAAACAAGATTGTACAATTTAATCCTATACGAGGATGTCGAGTACAATTTATTTAATCTGGATAAATATTGCTCTAGGTGTCTGATCTGCAGTCGATCACTTTAGCCCTTGGACCACACGATGATGAAGAAGTGCCGTGGAAGACAGAAAGCAGCTTCACAGGTTGCTAAAGAGGGTGGATGCCCGATGCCAAAGTCATCGATCCCTTCTCTTTGCCTGTGCTCTAGATTCTTTTCTCTCTCTTGACCGTTTGACCTTCGATCTTTGCGATCGTTGGATCTAATACTGGATTTTTTGATCAATTTTCCCCATTTTCCTCTGTTGATAGAGGTCTCCATTTATAGAGTTTTAGTGACAGTGACCACTCAGTCAGTGTAGAAACCGAGTAGTAGAAAGTACAGCACCCTTTTACACAATGGTTTAAAATAACCAATGCCTGCGTTTAGATGACCTTTTGAGTGAGCATGTGACGCACGTCCAACTAAGGGACAAAACGCGAATATCTGCTGCGAAGATCATGGCGTAGAAGCTACGTAGGTAGTTATCCCTTGTGTAGAAGAGGTTGGCGTAGAAGCCAATAACTGTCACCATGGCATAGAAGCCAAGTAGGCATAGAAGCCGAGTAGGCGTAGAAGCCAAGTAGGCATAGAAGCCGAGTAGGCGTAGAAGCCGAGTAGTCATAGAGGTCGAGCGGGCATAGAAGCCGAGCAGGCATAAAAGCCGAGAGATGTGGACGTTTTAGCCAGAATTACGGCTCTTGGAGATATAATCAAATCTCATGCATTAAATACAGAGATCTGCCCCTATCCTGCACATTAAATGCAGTGGCTTATCTTTAAGATTTGCCATTATTCTGCACATTAAATGCAGATATGCGCCTCAAATTCTGTACGAAGAGAAACTGCTGACGTGGTGGTCTGTTTACCTTCTGCGGAGCATAAGAAGCTCATGTCTGCCTGTGTAAAACTGGGCAGCGTATCTCCCATATATGCGTAAGAGTAGTTTACGCAAAGGGGATGTCACTAAACAATGGTTCGGTGATATTTAATCAAATCTCCTGCTTTAAATGCGATGATCCGCCATTATCCTGCACATTAAATGCAGAGGCATGTTTTGAAGGCCTGCCACCCTTCTGTGAATCAAGTGCAGAGACGTGCCTCGAACATCTGTCAGTATTCGGCGCTTTAAATACAGAGACATGCCTTAAGAAACTATCACCGCTCTGCGCATTAAATGTAGAGACGTGCCTCGAGCCTTGTACGAAGTACAGCTTTTGACGTGGCAGGCTGTTTGTCTTCTGCGGAGCGTAAACAGCTCACATCTTCCTGTGTAAGACTAAGCAGCGTATTCCTTCGTAGGTGTAAAAGTGGTTTACGCACAGGAAATGGCAGTAAATGACAGCCTGGGTTGCAGTACCGCGCCATCATTATACCCATCGCCTGGGTAGTCGTTCAGTACTCTTTGTCAGGAGTCCAGACGTCAGGTTCATTGCATGATCTGACAGGTTTATTTCGAAGAATATGAAGCGTTGTCGCTCCTTTATCAATGACAGTCTTTCATTGTCTGATTTTTTGGTTTGATGAATATGAATACACTCGATCTTATGTATCTACTTATTGTCTTTTTGCCTCTGCTCGGTAGTTCCGTAGCCGGTTTTTTCGGACGTTTTCTAGGATCAGAAGGAACCGCTATAATGACCACCACGTGCGTTTCATTTTCTTCGATATTCTCTTTTCTTGCTTTTTATGAAGTCGCACCGGGAGCTAGTGCTTGCTATCTCAGAATAGCTCCATGGATCTCATCGAAAATGTTTGATGCTTCTTGGGGCTTCTTTGGCGACCGTGAAGTCACCGGATGAATTGCCGAGTAGATAGATCAGATCCGGACGCTGCAGTTGCTCCGCGGCGATACGGACTCGACTCGCTCCTACCCACCCCCGGGGTATCATAGCATGTCGGGAATCGAGGGGGGACATACTGGACGTAACAACTCCCGTTCCTCGTACTCTTCAATATTGTATTGAAAGCGGATGAGTTTTACGCCGTTAAGGCGATGAAGCACCCTGTTTACGCTGAAGCAGCCTGGACATACTGCATTACGTGGATGGTCGTAAAGTTTTAAGCTTTTACGTTGTGCTCAGCAAAAAAGCTCTGTTGCACGCTTGATGGCTCTGAGATCCTCTGTTTACGCTGCCCTGCATCAACATGCTGCATATAGCTATCCAGCGTATTTTTATGCTTCTACAGTGAGTGGAATACCACTCCTCAGTTTCATCTGGGAAAAATATATCCAGTCAAGATTGGAGCAAACTATACATCTAGCAGCAGTTCCAATAAATGATGAAGACTATGTAGCAGTAAATAGAGCACATATACCAGAAGAATAGGGCATGGCAGAAATAAACAGGAATAAAGAAATACAAAAAATATATACAAGAGATATAAACATCATATATAGAATCAAGAAATACATCTAAGTGAGTGAGTACTAGTGACAACATGTGATCGGCTTGAAAACTTGCTCGGAAATCATGGTAGGCCATAATTCATACGTGTGGTATATAATTAACATTATGTAAGAAAAATAAGAACTGCGAGGGTATGATCACATATCTACACTAAATACTTCCTACCCCAAACTACTATAGTGGATCCAACCATGACACGGGATTCCATAAGAAGGGCGCTAATCCTCTCAAGAATCAGTGTCCATACATGTACAAGAACAACGGGCTCACACAAGAAATACGCCAGGAACTACCAGGAATAATATCTCATGATGGAATCTAGGAATACCAATCCATGAAACCAAGTGTCAAAAAAATCAAGGGTATCTACACTAAATATAATAAATATAGAGGATATCATAAACAAAAAACTTTCATAGAATATACTCGATTAAAATCTGGTGAACAGTATCAAAGATGTCTGAAATAGTGCCTCAAAGACCTAAAAATGGAATATTACAGCAATACATGTTTTGTAAATGAATACAAGTTAAACTAGTCCATTTCTAGGTCATTGGGTCCATACGCTACGTATCTAGGCTATACTTGTTATATTAGGATACTAGAGTATGAATACTATTCCGTATTATAAGATACGTAAAATAGTATATATAAAAATACTACATAATATACAAATATAATATTTTAGTATCTCCTAGATAGACTAACACAAAATAGATACATTAGCTTTGAGCCAACATGGTATCACACTAGCTACACCCTCTTTTGACACTCACTACTCATACCTAGAGATAAAGTCATTACCTTATCATTACCATTTGTAACCCATGGTAATTAGAACTAATATTAAACTCACATTAACCTATACTATCTAGAGTATATATACTAACTCATACTAACATCATAACTATTAATAGATATAGTAACTCATATTATAACTAACTAACAGTTAATAATTTAACTAACTAATAATCATCTACTATATGAACTAACTAACAATTGTTAATACCAATATCTAACATATAGATACAACTAACTAACTTAACTAATAAAATAACCTATTATACTAACAGGTGCTAATATATCCCCCATGAACCCCTGTGTGTAATCAAAGCAGTGAGGCCTAACTACTGCTACTGTATAATTTATGCACAACCCGACCCCCTTCACTTATTGTCATCAGTTGCTCCAACAGCACCATACATCTAAAATGACTATAATATACCCAACTGATATAACATCCCCACCTCCACTTAATGTATCAACTGATACATAACTACACTGCCCTCAACAACGTGACCGACCCCCCATCACTGATATACCCACAGAATAAATTCCCCCAGGTCCATGACTGATACACAATAATACATCAAAATATACATATATACAGTGAAAAGACCTCCTACAGTCCAAAATCTCGAGCTCTAAAATAGCATGATACTAACAGACACTCCATCTCAGCAAAATAGTTTCCCACACCTATATAAAGTTGAACACTAAAACAATAATACAATACACCATTATATAGGCACCTATATAAATAGTATAGATCAAGAACATAAAGATACAAACTTATATATATATATATATATATATATATATATATATATATATATATACACACACATATCAAAAGAATTCAAAAATATACATAAACAACACTAAAATAGAGTATTAAATATTTCATCAAACATGTGGGGTGCATCGCACCTGTATCATATTAAATCTATGATACGATTACGATATGCCCCCAACACAACACCTAAAATATCACAAATGATATGAGCAAGACCGGAATCATAATTATAAGCAATATAAAGTGCAAGCTACTCATCTACGTGTCTATGTCACAATATGACATGTGCAACCTCCCGTATCAAAGGAAAAACCCCCAAACAATCACGTATCACAAAATATCATGACATGGCCTACTCGTTCCTATTGTGGATACGACACTAGTCTCACAAAATTAAACACATGTCAATTTAGTCCACTAGATCCATTACAAATACATTGTGCACTAATCTTGGATTTCTCCTAAATTGGGCATAAAATACACAATAATTTCCAATATAGGAGATCCTTAGTAGTCAAATCTTCTTCTTCGTGGTATCCCTCATACATGAAAGGATTCCTAATGATTAAACTATAGATTTAAAGTCTAAATATAAAGGAAAATCTGAATTATAACTATTGGGAGATGGATTCCAAATACAAGTCTCTAATTGGATGCAGAGAGCCCTCAACTGGTGCAATCTCCTTCTCCTTCTATATCCTTGCCTTCTCCTTCCTTTTAGAGCTTCTAATAGTAAAGAATAAGAGTAATTGGAAGTGATTTGGTGGAAATTTGGTGGAGGAATAGATTGAATTGGCGAAGAACACCACGTAGAATAAAATAAATTAAAATAAAATAAAGAGAGAGAGAATTTTTCTTCGCCTTCAATAGGTCGGCCACTTGGCCCCCCTCCCCAAGTAATGGTATAAAGACCCAAATACCCCTATTAGGTTGTCATAAAGAAAAGGATTATGGAAGAAAGATTATATTCCTAATGGTTTGACTAATTAATTACCAACTTAAGGAATTGGGCTAGTTATTGGGCTCAAGTCTAACTAAAATAAATATTGACCCATGAGTCAAGTCTTGTCTAGTTAGATTCACTAACACAAGTCCAAAATATAATACAATGTCTACCAATAAATAAATAATACTATAAATACATATATAACATGCACAAGAATTAGTTAATTATAAAATGACCAAAATATTCCTTTCCTAGAAAATATAGTAGTGATAATAATTACTACAATACAAGTATTTAAAATATTTTACTTGATTTTTGACATGATGGTAAAGGGGTTAGTGCACATATAGATTTTCAGTCATGAGATGTTACTTCTTGTTTTATTTTTCTCGTGTTCTCATATGGTTATTAGACATTGTTTAACATTAGACAGTTTTTTTTTAGTACTTTACCTTGTAACGTATCATGGTTGGATCCATTATACTAGTCAGGAAAATAGGGAAGTTCTAGCTAGATATGTGATCAAAGCCTAGACAATGTTCAATGTTTAAGTTAGACAATGTTTATCTACGTTTAAGTAGACAATGTTTAACCCAAGTCGATCATATATCTAACTAGTATTTAAAACACTTAGTGTAGTTACAGTTTTTTACTATATTCTATTTTATTGCCTTTATTCTATTTCATTGTGATTAGTTTATACCATATTGTTCTAGTTTATCTTTCTCTTCTCTACCATACTATAATATTGTTCATTGCTTCTTGTCTTGTATTACATTCTCTATTTATGTTTATAGTCATTATCAATTAACTTGGAACTTCTATTAGATTATACTCGCTCTATCCTGACTGGATATATTTTTCAGACGATTATTTAGAGGACTTTTGTCCAACACATTATAGACCGCAGGAGGTAGAAGCTACAGTTTTAGACCCTTTAGTTCAGGAGTGATTACCGAGAGGCCTAGCTATTTTTTAGTTACCTTTATTCAGTAGTAGATTTGTTTCCATCATATTAGACTTTTGTGATGTATTATTATTATTCCTAGACTTGTTTATATTGATGTTGATATTGAGGATTATCTATTTGTGATTCGTGATTTCTTTGTTTTATCATATCATGCCATTTATCCTCCTCAAGTTTTATTGTGATTGAGTATTAATTTTTATATCATTATCATATTGTCCTCCATTTTGGATTTGAGATATCAGTGACAGGTTTAGTTTATAATATTGTGTGAGATTGATAGTTAGTATTATAGACCTAGACAGTATTCTACCGTAGATGCTTCGACTTAGACTGAACGTACCCACATACTCGTACCCTTATACCGGGTGCGGGTCGTGACAACTTGCTCATAACTTGGCGATAGATCCTCGATGAAAGAAATTTTCTTGAATAGAGCTTCCATTTACATATTTGATGGGTTGGTTTATTTTTTACAACCAAAGTTTGATAGCCCCTAGCTTGACTCAGGCTGACGGGACAGAACACTTGTTCCTCTGTAGATATAGGCTTTCTAAATAGTCCTAAAATACACCTTTTCACACCAGACGAGCTTTAAACATGGGGAACAACTTAAGCTTTTATTGCATTATTCCGAATGTAGCAATTGAGCACCAAGGTTCGAGTTGACTGACGAGGGGACCACCACATCGAAGTTTTCATCAAGTATCTTTTTATGGCTGATATTTATCCGTCCATCTTACTTGGTGTATAAAAATAGCAACGGTTGCACCTTTGAACTGTATTTACCTAGCAGGTTTGCAAGATAATTTGGCTATGATCAATTACATATTGGAAATGCTACTCGATGCTTAGCAAATTCTGAAAGTTTAATCGATGGCGCCTGGGGATGGAGAAGAAAATCTTAGCAAACTCGGTGCTTATCAAATGCTTAGCAAACTCGTTACGTCGCTAACTTTTTCAAATAGGTTTACAGATCGATTACATTTTCCCCACTTCCAAACAAATTTTGTGATGTACATTTATGTCACTAAAACATTTCAGAACGTCGCTACCTGATACTAAGGACATCACTAGCATGTCGCTAAATATTGCTAACATGCTGACATGGTAAACTTGCCATGTTAGAAATATTGTAACAAAATATTGCTCATAATGTCACTAATGTAGCGACGTTTTACGACCAAATATTACGTCATCATTTAACGATGATACATCGCTAATCATCGTATATTCTACAACATTGTTTTGTCTTAAATATACGTCACTACAGCGATGACTAACGATATTTTTGTTGTTAGTGACCATAAAATACGCCACACCACAAAAATGACACTAATTACGTTGCTAAATTATTTTAACGACGTTAGTTTACCTATTAGTGACGTGTTTAGGTGTCGCTAATATATTTTATTCTGGTAGTGTCGGCTCAACCTCTTCCATCTGCTCCTCTGTCTCCATGATGGCGTCAGTAGGAGAAACTCTGGATGGGAGAGTACTGTCAGGCCTAGAACTGCTCGTCCCAGGAGTACTACCATGTACCGTCGACAGAGTCGGAGTTGTAACTGGTCGGTACACTAGAGTACTCTGCGATGAGGATTCAGAACCCGTAGCCGGTACCGGAAGAGCACTCTGTCTCGAGGATCAACCTCGGAATGATCCACGTTGTTCTGTCATACTTGATAGTAACATATGATGATAAAAGTAATATATTAAGTAACTAGTAAAACGTAATAAATTATATTTATATATATATATATATATATATATATATATATATATATATATATATATATATAAGATAGGTTGTGAACATAGGTTACCAACATAGGCACGATCATAGTCATAACTTGACACCCTAAACTATTTTGCAACACAAATATATATAACCAATTATGACACATAGGGCCCGTCATACACATATAACCAAATACAACACAAATACATACATGCAACACTATTTTGGAAAAAAATGTGTGTATGTGTCGGTATATCATGTTAGCATGTGTGTGTCATGTCAGTGTGAATGTGTCCCATATGTGTGTATATGAATGTGTCATATTGTCTATGTGTATATATGTGTCTGTATGTGTCTGTGTCTGTATCTGAGTTTGTGTCATGTCAGATAGGGTTAGGGTTTACCTATGTCTGTGTCATATCAAATAGTATAGAGAATACCATCTCAGTATGTGTGTGAGTGTGTGAGTGTGTGTGTGTGTGTGTGTATGTGTGTGTGTGTATGTGTGTTTGTATGTGTGTCCGTGTCCATTTTTGAGTTCCAGCCATAATACCATCTTAGTGTATGTGTGTGTTGGTGTGTGTGTGTCCGTGTATCCATGTCCAAGATTCATACACAACCCCCAATCCAATTCTACACCCGACACCATCTCAGTGTGTGTGTCCGTGTGTCTGTGTCTGAGTTCCACACACAACCCCCAATCTAATTTTTATACAACACCATCTTACTAAGAGTGTGTGTTTGTGTGTCTGTGACAGTGTGTTCATGTGTCCGTGAAAGTGTGTCTGTGTTCGTTTGTCCGATGGATTCCTTGAAAACTCTAGAGAGAGAGAGAAATAAGAGACAGAGAGAGAGAGAAAAAGACAGAGAGACAGAGAGACAGAGAGAGGATCTTATCGATTGAGGAGAAAGGGAGTTAGAGGAAGGAAGAAGGAGCGCCTGAGGTTAGGTTCGATGGAGGAGGACCAAGTCAGAGAGGAACAGTCACGACGAAGGGGGAGGAGTTGCATCTGGGGTGCACAGGGGCAAGTGGGTCGAAGAGAGGGTCGCCGAGGGCTCGAAAGCCGGGGGTCGAGGAGGGTGTCGTCGGGGTGGGTGGGTTTTCGGGGGCTTAGAGGCGGTCGACGGTCGGCGGTCGACATAAACGAGGGAGGAGGGGGTGCACGAGAATTGATAATTTTAAAAGATATGATAAGTAGAACCAACCAGCGGAACCCTATATGAAGTGATTTAGCGACGTCAACACACAACGTTGCTAAAATTTGCTAAATTTTTAATATACTATGATATATAAGGCATTGAGTCTCTAAACGTTGCTATTATTAATAATATAGCAATTTTTACCGACTCGTTGGCGACGTCATATTTCATAATACTAAAATAGTCGCTAAACTTCACTGAATGTCGCTTAATATACTATGACATATAAGACATGGAGTCACTAAATGTCGCTATTATTAATAATATACAGACGTCCATCAACTCGTTGGCGACGTTAGCTTTCATAATACTAACAGTAATCGATAAACGCTGTTGAATATCGCTGCTAGCAATGTATTATGATGCCTTTTAAATACGTCGCTAATTTGAATAATATTAGCGATGTTGTCTTCCAGAGTCTCTAAGTAGACTTATTTTGGTAGTGGATGACATCCCATAATCAAGTGAGTAGGTGCACAACTTGCTTCTTGCTTAACATGTGGCTTCCTATACGACCAAAGCGTAGGTCATGGGATAGTTATTTGTGCACATTTCATGAAGAACATGGCATATAGGACACATAATCATAATTTCTCTTTGTCAGTTAGGATCATAGATGCACTTTAGAAGTGGCCTGGAGCCTGGCGTACTTTTGGAAAGATTGGCTATACAAGCGCTCTTCTGAAGAAGTAGTCATGATGGCGCTTTTGGAAAAATAGCCGTGATGGCGCACTTTTAAAGAAGTAGCCATGATAGCGCACTTTTGAGGAAGTAGCCATGATGGCGCACTTTTGAAGAAGTAGCCGTGATGGCACACTTTTAAAGAAGTAGACTTTTGAAGAAGTAATCATGATGGTGCACTTTTGAAAAGTAACTGTGATGGCACACTTTTGTGAAAATTGGCTGTGATAGCGCACTTTTGAAAAAGTTGATTCGTACTGGCCGCTAAACGATAACCTCGGTCGACGTGCCTTCGTATAGCTGTAATGATGGCTTCTGACATCCTTGACTGTTATTAATCTGTCAGATTCATCGCATTTAATGCTCTAGGGGTAAGCAGGCACGTGATTTATATGTCTGTCTTTATTGAAGAAATCAGCTTGAAAGTGCATCATCCTTTGAAACAGAGATAAAGTGTGACATTCTTCCTATATTTAGTTTATTTGTAGAAACTATGCCATCTTTAAGGGGCACACTTTTTATGCTTCTACAAAACCTCCTTCAAAGGTATTGAATTCGTCTAGAAGAATTCAAAATACTTTGAATTAGAAGCATAAAAGTTGTTGAGATATTTGTTCACGCATTCTTTGGAAGAATCCCAACAATGATTCTAACGTGACCACGCGGCATGCATGTATCTTGTCAATTTATTCAGTTTTGAGTTGTTTCTTTCTTTGACATGGTCTTTAAGGAGATGCAGGCAGCTTTTAAGGAGATACAGGCAGGTTTTCAAGAATAATTTTTGAGAGCTATGCTACACTTGTCATATTTTCTCCTACAAATAGGAGGAAATTTTACCAATATTCTTAGACTTATCTCCTTCTTTCTGTGGGTCTTGAGTATGGTTATTGTTAAGTGTGAGTCTAAGAAGATATCTGAAATAGCGTGGCGCCATTGTCTTTGCTGGCCGCCGAGAGGACGAAAGAGGAGATGCCCAACGATGGGTGAGAGGCTCGTTTAGAGATCGTTGTCATCAAGCTCTTCGTGTGATAGAGCATAGAAGGATATCATAAGGTTCATCGTTCATGCTAAACTGATATATTATCCTGAAGCCAATACGTTGTCTTCAAACCCAGCTCGCTAGAATTACTCTCTTAATATGGCTGTTGTGTTGATTATAGGGTTATGATTGGAATCCCAATCGGGACTTCTAGCAGCAGTATAGTATCAAAAAAAATAGGTATGTGCTAATTTAAACAGGCCCAGTCCTTTGTAGTATCCTCGCCCACAACATGGATTTAGTCACCATGTATTATGGTTGGCACTGAGGAGCTCATTTCTTCTATGCCTTAATTTATATACATCGGGAGTAGACGTGGCACGGATATGTGGATGGCTCTGTTATAGATCTATCATATAAAAATCTAGATGTAATGATTTTCATATATGAAATCATAATTTTATAAAAAAATCAAGATGTGATAGATCTCCATCATATGTAATCATGATTAAGCATCAATACAATTTTTAGTTTTAGTTTGTCGTGTTGTTTGCGCATTACTGAATATTTACTTTTGGCATCTTCTGAAATAAAAATTTCTACTTTGCTTCCTGAAATCAGATATGCATCAGAGAAGACTATATACTATGCACTACGCTGCTTCCTCCAGCGTATATGCATACCAAAAGAACTTGCGGATTCCCAATAGTTGCATCTATTGGGATTAAGCATCTAGTTCTTCAGTTAGGGAAATGAACCAATGCTTCTCTTCATTGATGAGGCATGTGTGGGAGTTCAAACCATCATACTTTTTATCGATGAATCATGTGGAGAAATTTGAACCGACGCCCCACTTATTATAAATAAAAGTTGGCTACTCAATTTAACATTCTTTATTTGAATTTGCTGATGGCTTCTCAAAATGAGTCCCTAAAGGAGAAAAGAGAATATGATGAATCGATTATTCTCCAACCCTTTAAAGTTTACTCTGGTTGTTTTTCTACAACTCTTGTACCACCTCACATCGAAGAAAAGAAAGGCTTTTACTAAGCTATGTAGGGTGGACCTTCTTCAAGACCTTGTTAGACCCTTACCAGATGGACCTTTCCTACTTCAGAATGAGATCAATGATTTCTGCCATCCTTCTATTGATTCAAAAAAGTAAGAAGAACCAGCCAAAACAGAAGCTCTACGTCGACTGCTTGCATCGTTAGACGTCTGTATTCTGCATGCTCTTATAATATTTATGAACAACTCGGAAGATTCTGACCCATCCTCTTCCTATATATTTGTGATGTTCTTTCCTTGTTTTCTATCAATAAAGAAATTTTATTTTATTTTAGTGATCTGTATAAAAATATCGACAATGTCATGGATCTCAAAAGTCTTTTTTTGGACTTACTATACGTTACGTACCCCATAATAAGTTAAAGCGATAACGATATCATGGATAGCGTGGACGTGATATATTTTCAAATAGGATCCCGCATAATATATTTGTTCAAAGGTAACATGGATATATAATTTTATGGGGGATTTGGTAGATATGTCACCCATGGCATACTCATACTAAATACAAATAACAAATTTTATAGGATGCAATACTATCAGAGGTGATATGGACGTGATAGATCGATATTTTACTCCACTGGGAAAAAGAAGAATGAGTAGTTCGAGGACAACTATTGTCTTATCTTTTGGGAAAAATAAATAAAATATAATTCAGAGGTAATATGGACATGAATCATATTACACTTATTGAGTGATGAAAAAACATGAGTTTATTTTCGACCAAATTGGGGATCAGGAATAGAATATCCTTAAAATAACTGGGTTCTAAGAATAAGATATTTTTGTTAGAGTAAATCATTTAGATGATCTCAACAAGAGTGTTTCGTTGGATTTAAGTATTGTCCCACTAGAGAACTTGAGGACCTATTATCCATGCCTTATTCAAGAATGAATATAGGTAATAGTTCGAGATACCGTGTAGGGTCTCCTTGCTGTTGGAGAATACTGTCTCCATCACATAAGGACTTTCTAATTTAGCTTGAAATTTGCTTTTTCTCTTATGGGTTGAGATTATAGGTCTCCTTGCTGTAAGGACCAATTCACCGACCTGGAATATTCTTTCCTTGACTTTTTGATTCTCTACTATTAGCTCATTAGCAATAGCTACTCTGACAGAAGGAATCTAGATTTTGGGCGAAAGAACAACTTCACATCTAAAGACTAGAGAGAATGGTGTACAACCAGTTGGAGTTTGAACTATTATACGATAAGTACGTAAACACTCTTCGAGCTTCTCATTCGAATTATATTTGTTGAATGAGACACACTTTTTAAGAAGATTGATTATGATCTTTTTGAAGGCTTTCGCTAAGCCGTTGGCTGCTAGATTTTAGGTCGTAGATGCTATATTCTGTATTCGATTCTTGTCACAGAATCGATAAAATACTTGATTGGCAAATTCTAGCCTATTATCATGTATTATCCGTCGAGAAACACCAAAATAATAGATAACATGGGGTTTGATGAAGCTAATTATATTGGATATTTTTACTTCGATGAGCAGGATTGCTTCTGCCTATTTAGAGAAGTAATTAGTTATTACAAATACGATCGATGTCCTATAGGAGAAGATGGGATTATCGGACCAATAATATATATTCCCTAGGTTACCAAAGGCTAGGGGACAGCTATAGCATCTAACATTGCTGGTTGGTGGATAAAATATGCATGGATTTGACATAATCGACATTTACGAGCATAATCCAGCATATGCTACCATGAAAGGACAATAATAACCTATTCACTTGAGACGTTCTTGTAATTCAGGACCTGGCTGATGTGCCCTACAGATGCCATCATGAGCTTCATGGAGTTATTATCTTGCTTCAGGGTTGGAAAGACAACGTAGCAATAATCCCACATAAGAACGATGATATAAAATTTTGGATCAGGCATTATAGTAGAATTAGAGTGAGCATCTATTAATAAAAGTGGCTTCCTTCAAATCTTCTAGAAGAATTCTATAAGTTGTGTAGTCTATATAAGGGTCTCTCCAATTTTTATCCATAGAAGTTGAATTTATGACGTAACTCTGTTTAATGTGAAGATTATTTTTGGTACATAACAACTCTCGCCTTGTTAGCATAATTGAGTGTCATCTTATTAGGGGAACGACCAATGATGCTGCTAGGCTGGCCAAAGCATATGCTTCCACAACCGAGGCACATGCTCGATGAATAATCCTTTGAAAGTAAAAACTAGTTTGATTGCCACCTGATGATAAGGGATGAGGTCTTCATGATGAACCTCATATGTTGTCCTAATCTGATTTACTATCAGCTTGGAATCTCTGTAGCCTTCAAAGTTTTTTATATACAATTCTTTGGATAATTAAAGACAAATGAGTAGAGCATTGTATTCTGTCACATTATTAAAATATGGCTCACTGAGAGAATATACTCGATAAATGAGTAGTTAGTTTGTCAGAAGATACTAGGACTATGCCTACTCCAGCTACTATATTGCCTTCGCGTCCTATTCTTGAAGCAATATCAAAGAATAGTTGCCAGGTGTCATCTTTCATTGCCATATTAGTCTCCAAGACTTCATCTGGGATATCATCGTACAGTTTGAAAGTTTATGTTACAAGATGAGAGTTTATGGTACAGGATGAGCTGCTAAAAAATCAGCAAGTGCTTGACCTTTCACTATTTTTTGTTGGACATATACCATCTCATAAGGCGATATCTGCATTCCCTATATAGCTAACCGAGAATTGAGTATGCTTGATTTGGTCATCAATACCCGGAGGGGATTCACTCTGGATATGATATGAATGGTTTAATCCGACACATAAAATCACATCTTTTAAATAGAAAACATCAAAGTGAGGCATTATTTTTCCATAGGATTGTATCTATGTTCAACATCGACCATCATAGGACTATGATAATAGATCATTTATTCATGGCCTTCATTACTCTTTTTTTCAAGAAGAGCTCATATGGAGTGATCCATTGCTCGAAGATAGAGCAGAAAGGGTTTCTCTACAATCAGAGATACTACAACTTGCAGATTTGTGACATATTGTTTGATATCATCGAATGCTTATTGACATACTTTATTCCAGACAAAGGATACACCTTTCTTTCTTAACTTAGTGAAAGGTCAGAATTATCCCGAGATATTGGAGATGAACCTCATAATGTATGCCAGTTGGCCTTGATGACCACGAAGTTATTTGAGATTAAGTAGAGGCCCCATTTCGATGATAGCTTTGATTTTATCGGGGTCAACATGAATACCCTTAGAAATTATAATAAATTTGAGGAACTTGCTACTAAAGACTCCCAAAAAAGATTTAGTTGGATTCATCTTTAATTGGTGGTGGCGCATTAATTCGAAAATAGTCTTCAAATCTTGAAGGTGAAAATCTTTAAGACGTATCTTGACAGTAATATTATTTACGTAGTATTCTACTGTCTTCTTTAAATTCTTCTAAAAATTTGTACTCATATCTCGTTGATACGTTGCTCCCTTATTCTTTAGGTCGAAAGACATGACTGTATAGTAGTATATTACCAATGGTGTATGGAAAGAGGTATATTTTTTGTCATCAGAAGACATCTTAATTTAATTTTATTCTGAGAATCCATCCATGAAGGATATACGTTCAAAGCCACGTGTATTATCGATCATGACATAAGTGATAGGAAGAGAAAATTTGTCTTTTAGGCAGACAAAGTTTAGATCTCGATAATCTATGTAGACCTGGTCCTTCTCATTCTTTTTCATAATTGGGATATTATTGGCTACCCAATCGGGATGTTTCTCTTCTTGAATGAAGCAACATTCTATCAGTTTTTTGACTTCTGCTTCAATTTTATCCATCATATTCGGACGAAATCGTTGTTGTTGATGTTTTATCTGCTTACCATTCGAAAGAATATTGAGCTTGTGTGTGGATATTTGAGAGTCAAGGCTAGGCATATCCTCGTAACTCCAGGCAAATACTTCAATATACCCCTTTATTAGCTGGACTAAAGCCTATTTATCTTCTTCAGGAAGACTCTAGCTAATAAATATTGGTCTTAGGAATGATTCTTCTCCTACATCAATTTGGACTACTTCATCCTCTGTAGGTAGTTCACATTGCTAAAACGGAAGCTCCCATTGAGCATCCATCCGTTGTGCCCATGGATCATTCTCAAATGGTTCTAATAGTTCAGCGTCTTTATCATCTGGACCAGTTGATACCATATTTATAGAGAAATCTTGTTTAAATAGATCATCAATGCTTTTATCAAAATTCCATAACAATAAATCAGAGGAATGAGAATATGTTCTTCTTCTAATTCTAAACCTTCAGGACTTGTTGGTGGTGTAACATATCCTAAACCATGATCAGTCCGCTGGTAATATATTTTTAGCTTGCCTTTTGGAGAGAAATGACGTAAAAGAATTTGTCTGTAATTTCCATAATTCAGTACCAAACCAGATTTTAAGTTATAGCACATCTCTGGCCTAATGTTCTTAGCTAGTTGGCTATAATGATATGATTGTATCTTTCCAATATCTTCATCTCAATCATCAATCTATGTGAATCTTTTATTTCTAGCTTTGCCAAAAATTATCTGAAGTTTCTTATCATATCTTATTGGGAATATGAAGTATGCATCTTCATATGGTTCATATAATGAACTATATTAAAATAGAGATGCCACTGGTATGAACAGAGGTTCATGAAGATGAAGGGCTTCTAAGAAATTTTTAGCAAAGGGTTCAACATCAATGTAGTGCAAAGTAGTCTCTTTTATTCAAGAAATACATGATCTCTTCTTCTTCATCATAGTCAACATAAACTTCATCCTTGACAGCAGGCTTGGCAAGATTGATAACTAGTAGTTGATTTATTGATATTGGTTGCTTATTATGACAAAGGTCAAAAACAAGTAGCTCATTCTCCAGTTTTGGATGTTTATTGCATCGAAGGTTGATGACTAATCGAGGTGACTTATGCAGGTTGATGTCGAGAGGCTTAAAAGGAGTTGAACGAGTAATACGTCCTTTGACTCGGATCATCAAAGGTTCTTCCTTTGGGATATTCTCATCTTTATCACCAGCTTGATTAGCTTCTTCTTTTATATACTTTGGTGTATAGAGTGCAGAGTCAAAGAAATAGGCTTCGACACCTTTGAATGGGTTAATCTCAACTACCTCTATTTTGACTTCTCCCCGATTATCCATATATTTGAAGCATTGGTGATGATGGAGGGTACAATTTTATGCTCGTGTATCCATGGTCGTCACAGCAAAATATTATGGAATTTGTGAGAGTCGATCACATAGCATGTAACTTCAGTACGTAGATCACCTATCTAAATTTTTTGCCGTATATTTCCCTGCAGTTTACTTCTTCCAGCTTTGAAACCTAGAATAGTAGTGCTAGTGGCAGACATTTTGTGCATTGGCATCTTCAATCCTCTTAATAGGCTTTTAGAAATGATGCTAAGTGCAGAATCAGGGTCAATGTGAATCTGGTTCACTTTAATAGATCTGATGTAACCGATAAAATACAGAGGCCTGTCATGCCAGTTTTCCTTGAGTACAATATCCTCTTGGATGAAGGTGATGTTAGGAATCTTCTCGATCATGCTATGGCATTGAGGGAACTCTAGTGGTTTTTCATCAGGAGTCTTGAGTTGAACTAAGAATGAGTCTGCATGTATCAGAGCTTCTCTCAAAGCTTCACGAGTCTCCTTCGACAAATGAAGCAACTGGAATATGGAAAGTAGGGATGGAGTATTGACCAGTTGTGCCAATATGTCAAAATTATAGGATTTTCAACTCCTTGAGGTACTTTCTTCTTTAGGGTTTTTTGAATCTTCCTTCTTTTTGCTTTTATTTCTCTGCCGCAGTAGGCTTCGAAGGACAAAGTTCGGTTGCGACTGGATCAACTGGAGTTGATGAAGTAGAAGGATCATCAGGAGCATCTTTTGGGACAGACTCAAATTTTTTATGATAATCTTTGCCAGATCTGGTACCAGTCATGACTTCTTCTTCGGACATCGGAGAAAAAAGAACCATGTTACAAGACAGAGTTTTTTTTTGGCATGCCACTTTTTGGAATCGATGTATGGGATAATTTGATCGTAACCCAATCCACTACGAAATTTTTTATACTGCCCTTGGAGTTATAGAAAAATATATTCTTTCTTTTAAAAAATTTAAACCTTTAGCTTTCTGGAAATAATACCGCATGTTTTGCCTCAAGCGTACAGATTATTGGCTGTATTAAAAAAATTGGGGACGCTTCTCCTAGGCCACACTATTTGAGGTTGATGTTCTAATTATAGAAGAAGAAGAGGGAATTTGTGTAGGAACATCTTCATAAACAAAAAAGATTTGTTGTCCCCTATATAGCGAAATACTGGCAATCATACACCATTGTTGATATGCCAAGAGAAGCTTGCAAGTCAATCTTGGTGGGGCAATGTTCAGGTTATGAAATTTGATCTTAAGAGGTATATCTTCTTGAGGTTGATATTGATCTCTATCTGAGTGATGATTCGAAAAAATTATATTGCATGGTTTATACTTCTTGCCCTTCTTGGATTTTGAATTGGAAGATGATCTTCATGGTCCCAATCTGGCAACAGGTCGGAATGAATTCACATAATCTCGCCATAATCTGTGGTTAGAGGAACCAACCCTTCTATTTGACTTCAAGGAGGCGTTAGATTTACCACTTTTATTATAGCTCGAGGTATCGAAATGAAGTCATTAGGGACTTCTTGTGCTAAAAAATTACCAAATTAAAGAGAGACCATATTGACAGTGACCGTCTTTTTCTCATTGTGAAGGGTGATAGCTTTAGCATCTATCAACTATTATATTTTTCTTTTTAAGATATAATAAGCCTTGGTAGGATGATGTACATACCGATGGTATAAGTTGTCACCCTCACTTTTCATCCATGGGTAGTTCAGTAATTGCATGGGTATTATTTATTTTAGGATTATTTATATTTAATAATTGTGCATGCATGATTATTTAATTATTATATTATTTATTGTTTACTAGTTGTAGTTTTGTTTTAGGCTTGTGTAGTGGACCTAACCTAGTTATTAGAATTAATGAATCCAACTTTTAGTCTAATTTAGATTGAGCCCATGAATTAGGCCCAGGGATTATAAGGCTTGATTAATTAGAGAAACCATTAGACTAGAACCTTTTCTCCTAATTAGTTTTTTTCATAAGAGGCCCCAAGGGGTATTTGTGACATTGTATATTGCTTGGCGAGGGGGTTACATGTCCGTCCATAGCAAGGAGAGATAGAGTAATCTTATTTTATTTTATTCTCCAAATTCTTAGATCTATAATTTTTTCCTCTTCAAATTCCCTACATTCCCTCATCAATTTTCCACTAATTCTTCACTAATCTCTTACTAAATTCTTCATTGAGGCTTCTACACAAAGTATCTACAAGAAAAAAGTAAGGATCAAGGAGGAGGGGACCAAGATCTACAAAAAGATGAGCTACTTGGCAATTGGAGACTTTTTATTACGAATCCATCTTCCAATAGGTATATTTTAGTTTTTTCTCTTCTAATAGACTCTAGATTTGAGATTTAACCATGAGAAACCAATCTACATGCATAGGCTACCCATATGAAATGGTTTTAAGTTCATCGGAGACCTACGGTGGATGTTATGACCAATTTGGTGCCAATTTTGGGGGACTCCGAGATTGACAGTTGTAGTGCTTGTTATTTGTTCTAATAGATCTAAATGACACTTTATTGCTTGTATGTGACTAGTATTATATCCATAATTTGATACGTGTAGGCTGTATCTCGTCAATTTGATAAAACAAATAGATTTTGGGGGTTTTCTTCGACACGGGGCCTGGTGCATATCACATTGTGACACAGACACGTAGATACTCTAATTACTATACGTATTATTCATAATTAGTGCATTAGACTTGCTCGTGTCCTTCGAGATATGTTTGGTTGTGTCTTAGAGCCGTATCGCAGGTGTATCATAGAGGAAGTGTGATACGGGTTCGGTGCACTCTACGTGTTTGATATTTTGTTCTTTTTTTATACATGCATGTGTAATTATATATATATATATATATATATATATATATATATATATATATATATATATATATATATATATATATATATATATGCTATCTATATAATATATAGTGTATATAATAGTGTATATCGAGTTATGTATATGTGTGTGTCTATATGTGAACATATTAGAGTATATATATATATATATATATATATATATATATATATATATATATATATATATATATATATATATATATATATATGTCTTGTATATATATCTATGTGGGTGTGTGTGATTGAGTGTGAGAGTATATATATATATATATATATATATATATATATATATATAAAAGAGTAATTGGGATACCTTGATATATATACATCTATATGTGATTGTATGTATAAATAGATATATAGATAGATTCATATATATATTTATATCCATAGAGGAATGTATAGGTATATATGTTTTGTATAAGTGTATGCACTTTTGGTTGTGTGAGGGGACTCGAGCAGTTCAGTCAGTGACTGGGAAGAAAGTGCACAGGGAGGTGTAGTCAGGTATCATGCGCAGGAAGGAGGCAGCACAGCAATGTCCAAGGATTCAGCAGCTAAGTGACAGCCAAGGCCTAGTATCAATTTTTGATACACTCCGTATCAGTATCAGACAACCAAGTGGCAGATGCTGACACTGTATAAGAGGTACAACTGTCGAACTACTGTGTAGTCAAGAGGGTGAGAGCAGCGGGTTCACAATCCAGCAGGGAGCAGCAGTGGCATTCCGCCTGTACATGCTGTGAGCCTCGAGCACTGCTAGCTCAGCAAGAGGGACAGTGCAGGAAGCCTCAATATTAGCAGCAATGCTCGGGTGTCTACCTCAAGGAGCTTTTATTAAGTGCAAGGCAGTGAACAATCAACCAGGGTGTGTGCACAGTTCAGATAGTATTCCAGGTATTAGTCTGTGTCTTTCAGTTTTTGATTTTCGGTTGGGTTTTGGTATTGAGGTCAGTGTTGGATTCTCAGTTTAGTGTCTAGTTGCGTATTTGGGTTTTAGATAGTTGTTAGATTGGTAGTTAAGTGTTGAGTTAGGATTTAGGTTTCAGTATTCAGATATCGGTAGGATTAGTTAGTTAAGGTATTATAGTATCTAGTAATACTTGTTTAGATACTAGTTATAAGTTAGAGTTGGGTTACCTCAGGATACCAAGGTATCACCAAGGTATTGGGTTGATACCTAAGGTATTGAGTTTGGGTATCGAGATAGGTGCGATACGCTTTGTTGCAAGTCCAGGGTTTCCTGTTTCAACTAATTTGATATAATATTATAATATTTGACTTGAATATATATATATATATAACTTTATTTTTATATTAGAAACTTGCGTATATTGGGATATGGCACTTTGAGTATTTTGTTGTCTCTTAGCTAGCATAGCATTGTTTCATAGTGTATCGACTTAGTGACTTAGTGGTAGACTCTTGCAACCTAGAATTTATTGGTTTGAATTAAAAATGGCGTATCGACCTAGAATTGCATCAACTTTACTTATTTTTATTCTTGAACCTTGTATTGATGCAACATACCTTATATAGGTTGTGAGACACCGGCTTGGGCATCGAGAGACACACCTTGCTCAGGACGTCAGGCGAGTATATTTCTCTGATTGTTTTTAATTCAAAATATTATATATTTTCAAGTTCTAGAATTGTATACATTGATTCTGACACAGTAATTTCATGAACTGGTGCTATATGGATTCTGTCGTGAGATATTATCCCATAGCATGTTCAGCGGGTACTCGTGTACATTGTATCTCATCATGTATATTGGGTATTGATTATATTTCTTATTCACATACTACTCTTGTTCAATGTGCTTATTCGTGTATACCCACGGCTCGTGTTTGGTGGTTATGATATTCGTGTACACCCACTGCTCGTGTTTAGTGGTTATATTTTTTGTTCGTAGCGTATCGTGATTCGATCCATCGGTATTAGCTGGGAGTTGGAGAGTAGGAGTTGATTATGTGATCAAAGCCATTGTTACATCGTGTGCATTCTGGTTACATACCATACTTATAATCTGTCTCACCTGATCATGTTCACCTAACCCGATCACATAATGAACTTGTATTCTGAGGCACATTAGCTAGTTTATATTGCAGTTATTTTATCATATTATTGATATTCATATTATTGATCTATATTCTCATATATTACCTGTATATCTTGTTCATTTTTTCATATGCTTGTGATCTTGTATTTCATTTCAATATTTGTTTATATGCTCGATTATGCTATTGAAACTGCTTTCAGAGGTATGTACTTTGCTCCAATCCTGACTGGATATATTTTTCCAAATGACTGGCTTCTAAAGCAGTGTCCTACATTCTACGGGCCGTAGGACAGCGTGGCTTTAGAGGATACTCCTATTGACCAGGAGGACTTAGTTGCAGAGCCTGAGGAGGTCTAGATTTTTGTATTGGATTGTATTAGACTATTCTTTTGGTGGATTTATAATTTGTATTATTCTTTCAGATTGTGTATTGTATCTTAATTCTTTCCTTCTCTATTTCCATTCGTGCATTATTCTTCCTTGTTTGTTTTGTGATTGAGATTAGATATACTTGTGAGATACCATATTGCTCCTCCGTTTGGAGTAAAGATGAATGACAGGTACCATATTATATTTTTGAGATATTAGATAGTTAGAAATGACCCAGACAACATTCTACTACCGATTCTGTAGCGTAGGTTGGACGTAACCATGTACTCATGCCCGATTATTCGGGTGTGGATGGTGACAGATTTTTTGTGGTGGCCCATGCAGGTCTAGATTCGTAATTAGTACAATTTCGTAGTTGTGCTTGCCTAGAGTACTTCTACCAGACTGCTTTAGGAAAATAGGATTTAGGCTGAAAGTTTACTCAATCACACCTAAGAAAATTCCAATATCTATTCTTACACTACCAGAAAAAGTCAAATTAGCGACGTCTAAAAACATCGCTAAATAACAAAATGTCGTCGCTAATTTGGTTTAGCGACGTAATTAGCGACGTTATAAATTTGTCGGAAAAACCTAAGTCGCAAAAAAAAAACGTCGCTATACCGACGTTTTTAGCGACTTTACTGTGTCACAAATTTTTACGACGTTTAGCGACGCCAAGTCGCTAAATAGCGACGTTTATTAAAGTCACTAAAGGTCGCTGATTAGCAACGTCAATAGCAACGTTATACCGACGTCTTAAATGACTTGGCTATCCTGCCATGTCAGCAATTGGCGACGTATAGCGACGTCTTTAGCGACGTGATTATCGACGTCATTAGCGACTTTTTACAGCATCGCTAATTAGCGACGTATTTAGCGACGTAACTTAACGTCGCTAAACGTCGCTAAATACGTCGCTAATTATAAAAAAAAATAAAAAAAATAATGTCCAGAAGCAAACACCTTACCACAAACACCACATTGGTGATTCCCTGCAGTTTTAGCCTTTCCACTGTGGACAACTGTCGGATCGACGACATCCAATGGGCTAGTAGTACTCTCGCCTCCTCTGCTGCAGCATGCCCCTTTGAGCCTCTTGTGGATCGCACGGTGCCCGCCTAGAGCCTGGTAGGAGTGGAAGCTCTTCTTGCAAGAGGCACACTCGTATCGGCTCTTTCCCAATCTAGCACCGTAACCATCTTCATCACACACACCAACATGATTCAATCTAGTTAACTATATAATCCAATTAAATTAAAGACCACAAGAAGCATTGTTGAAGTATCAATCCAATTAAATGTGGATATGCAAGATAACTATATAATCCAATTAAATTAACTAAAAAATTAAAGACCACAAGAAGCATCATACATCATGCCTATTGTTGAAGTATCAATAATTCATAATATACAATCGCATCCTAAATAATAATAAAAATAACTATACTACTACGGATCTGTAGGAGGCTGACCACCGGCGCGCTTAAAGGATAAAAACTCCTCATACTCGTCCCGTGGAATCGATACCGATGTCGATGGAGAAGGCAGTGACGTCGGTGGAGGCCGTGCCCGCTCCAAGTCTGCGAGTCGCTGGTTGTAAGAATCCAGGGTAGATAACAGCCTCGTACTGCTATCACCCATTGAATCCTGCATCCTCGTCAGCTTCTCGCCCATCGATAGCTGTGACGCCTGCAGCTCCATGATGTTGCGATCATTGGAGGCTCTAATATCATTTGTCAATTCCCGTAGCTTCGTTATGCTGCGGTCGAGCATATAGTGGAGTCCTTGCATTCTCAAGCAACTCCATAAACTTTGCAGCATCGGCATTCGGTGCCTCCTCAGCTGCATCAAAATTGTCTGGATTGAAACTAGGTCCCGTCGCATCATAATTGTCAGGATTGAAAATAGGCCCCGCCGTATTATAAACCATGTTCACCAACCCGTCGTCGTAAGCATCGTGGTCTTGGACATCCATATTCGGCTCCACATAGGGCTCCGACTCTGATGCTAGAGATACAAGTTCTCCGTGCGTGGTCCACTGATAGTAATTCGGCGTAAAGCCCTTCGAGTATAAATGATATGTAACTTCCACTTCTGGATGATATTTCCTGTTGCGACATCTCACACACGGACACTTAATTTTGGTACCGTCCATGTACTAAGGGAACGCCTTGGCGAACTGCAGGAACTACTGTACACCCTCAATGAATTCATCCCACACACCGCACATATCATCAGGATGACGGTTGTACATCCACGAACGATGACGTAGATAGTAATTCATATCCATTTCTAGATACTTCTGCAAAAATGACAGTATGTATCATATAAATCATTACATACAGTGGTTTATCACCTAACTTCAAAACTTAACCGTACTATAAAAATCATATCTGATATAATACATACTTTCATTTATCAAAGTCTAAAATAAGCAATATTCAAAACAACTAAAAAGAGGCCAAGTCTCTTAGTTTTTTAATATTTTATACTATTGGTAAAAGCTTGGGTTCTTTACTGTATACAATGCTTATTAGGACATATAGTTACTTAGCTAACTATTAACAAAATCAAGTATATCAGTAAGTAACTATTTAACTACACTAACTATGTACTAATTTAATACAAAAATGATACCCTTAACTTCTACCCAATAACTCATGCTAACCCATCTTAAACCAACTAACCAATACCTCGACACTAAGCTAACTAAAACTAGTATACATAGCTCACTAAATGCAACTGAAAACGGATACTGATACAGTGGGACTTGTTGATACTTACTGATACATGGTTGCTGAAATGACACAGTGTTGATGGTTTTCCTCTTCGGTTGCCTGCTCACTGTTGCAAACCTCCTTCTCACTGCCCACTACAAGGCTCGAGCATGCCATTCCGCTTATTCTAGATACCATCTTAGTACACTCCTATCTAACATCTCTAAAGATCACTAACCTACATATCTATATATACCCTATTAACACTTGACTTTATACCTTGCCTACATTAACTCCTACAATTGCCTGTACTGATACCTCACACAGTCCCTGATACGTATCAGTGTATAAGTACTGATGACTGATACCAAACTGAAACTGAGATGCACTAAGGCATGCCTCTGCAGTGCCTAGGGACTGCCCCCAAGCCTAACTGACAGGCACCATTTGGGTGCACTGCTGCAGTACCCCATGCCAGAGCCCCAAGTCTGTAACCAAACTTTATTTGGTCTCCTCCATGTACCAATACTAACAACAGATAATATACTAACTGATGACTCCACATACTAACACTTCTAAAGTGTATCACTTGCAGGTAATAACCCTACTACAACTGTCACAATCCCTCACATCTCGAGCTCAGTGTCTGTGTCACTGTCTGTGTCCATGTGATATTAGTGTCTGTATCCATGTCAAAAAACCTAATCCTAACCCTAAGGTCCTTATCAGTGTCTGTGCCAGTGTCTGTGTGTCGTGTCTGTGTATGTGTCACCATCTGTGTGTGTGTCGTGTCTGTGTCAGTATCACATGTGGAGAGAGAGAGAGAGAGAGAGTTAGGCTTTACCTAGAGCTCGAGGAAGAGAAGGGGGATGCCGGAGTAGCCGCGGGGGAGGTCGACGGAGCAGGCGGTCGACGGAGCGGGGAGGGGGGGGGCGGGGGGAAATTTTTTTCGTTTCGAAATTTTGACAGTTGGGGAAAAATGGAAACAGAGCCCTAGTTAACCAAATTTTAGCGACGTTTAGCGACGTCAAAGAAGGACGTCACTAAATTAAATTATAGCGACGTTATGGTCGTCGCTAAAAACATTGCTAAATATTTCTAATATAAACGTCGCTATTTGGGTCGCTAAACGTCGCTAACTTAGATATATTAGCGACGTTTAGCGACCAAAATTGAACTTATAGCGACTAATCTTATAAAAACTGAATATAAGTCGCTAAACATCGTTAAATGTCGCCAATTAGCGACGTATACCGATGTTTTACATGGAGTCGCTAAATTAGCGACGTTTTTACTTTGGAGTCGCTAAAATACGTCGCTAATCCCGCTTATTCTAGTAGTTTTGTAAATCCTTATCTATTGAATATTATTTTACATTGAAATAAAGTTTTATCCTTCTTTGATGATCTTGTATCATATTCAATATTGATTTCGTATTTTAATCTATCTTAAGGATGTCGTCGAAGACGCGTTCCCAACGATCAGGTGTCGCGACAACTCGATCAGTCACTTTATCACCCATGAGGGTAGCACACTCAAACGATGGTTCAATACCTACATTCAGGAGGTCAGCTTTACCAGTCCAGGTAGGCGTATCGGCAGCAGCTTTCCGTGGTGCTCCACCTCCAGTGTCAAGGACAGGGCAGACAGCTTCAGAGGATCTTCCACCTCCACCACCTGTAGTTGATCAAATACAGATGTTCATGCTCTTTCAGCAGATTATGGAGGCACAGTAGTGACAGTCAGAGGTCCTGCGATAGAGCGTAGAGAATGCTCACCAGATCGTACTTACAGTAGTGAAGCGAGCTACTATAGCCCAACCACAAACGACACCAGCTCAGTTTATTCTGTATCAGCCGAGGCCAGGTACCATCATCGACTTCAAGCGGATAGACTTGAAGCACTTTATGGGCACAAAGAAGATTATCTATGTAGATGAGTGGATCGAGGACATCGAGCAAAACCTGCGGCTGGCACAGATTCCAGAGATGCTACAGATAGAGGCAGTGGGTTGTATAATGTTCGACATTGCACTAACATGGTTCCGAACAAACCCGAAGATTATAGTACCAGGACTCACTTAGGAAGATGTAACCTTCGTATCCAAAATTTTTTGCTTAAATATTGTTATTAGATTAATTTGGGGCTATTGAAAATTTTCCACAATTTTTGGTTAATTAAAAACTAGTAACACTAATTTTTTTGGACTTTCAAGAATTTATTTTAGTGACAACCATAATTAAAAATATCACAAACTTTAGTTTTAGGTTCTAAATAATCAAATATATTTTATAGAATTATCTGATTATTTTTAGCATTTATTTTGAGTTAATTATAAAAAACTGAATTAAAAACTAATTTCTGAAAAAGAAAACCCATAAAAGTAATTATTCTGCCCAGTCAGCCAATAGGGGCCCACCCGTCACCCTCCCGCAGTAAACTGGGTAGGGCCCGTCTGTCAGCGACTGTAGACGTGGGTGCAGGTGCAACCGAGCCGACCGCGAGCCGAGCCGAGCTAAGCCGCGTCCTAGTCCGACTCGTTCTCAGTTGAGCCAAGCCGAGTTGAATCATGGTCGTTCGATCTGAGCGGGCAGCAATGGATGGATGCCATGTGGCACACTCTGAGCTGCGACTACTCTCTCTCTCTCCAATAGATATATAGTATTTGGTTTATAATTTTTAGGGTTTTCTTTTAGCCAATTTTGGAGAATTGTCATCTAGGATTTTCTTCATTTTCCAGAAGCCATTACTCATAGCTCTGTACTCCAAACATGGCCCAGTTTCTTATGTTAGAACCGTATTGAGGTTAGTTTTCTAAATATGTAAATGCTTTCACCAAATTATGAATACTAAATTCTAGAAAATTCGTAGAGCATAGTATGTCTAAAAATAAACTCGTCTCGGTGTTTTCATAATTTTGGGAAAACTAGGAATCAGAATGATGAACCCTTTGAAATTTCGGAAACCTACTATCGAGATCATTGACATATGTTTTTTCAAGAATTTAAGTCAAAATATTTATATGCTGTTAATTCTGTAGAACTTTTAGGTTAGCAATCAACTACTATTGCACAATGCAATTTTGTATGTGCAATAATTTCCAAATAAACTTGAATTCAGATAAGCCATAAATTCTAGCATATTTGTGATGCTGATATATACATGAAACTAAGCATAAAAGTCGAGTTTGCATCGGTTGACTTTTTGGTCAACAGATTGCCTCGATTTGCGTGCCATGAGTCTCGAGTTGATAAAATTTAGTTCCTTTGGACAAAATTTAGGAATTAACCTAAAAATTAGAATAATAAAATTAAAATAAAATTTTAAAATAATTTTTTTAGAATTAAATAAATTAAAATTAAATATTTTTATCATGGTAAATTCGTAATACATAGGCTATTTGGACTTGGATTCCGACTCGTACCAGCAAAGGACCACAGGCGAGTACATACTCTGATAATTTCCATTATTTGATAATTTCTATGATGCATGTTTATAGTAGTATTTTACCTGATTTTTGATACAATGGATACACGGATTCATATTGTATGGATTCATTTTCGTGAGACACGTATTTTCAGGCCTATTGACTTTTTTCTAGATTAATAAATTACTGGACTAATGTATTTTTTGGCCTGTTAACATCTTCTGGACTATTGCGATTATTCATGTCTGGACTTGGATCCAAGAGTACTAGTCGGACAGGGAAATACCTAGGAGACGTGTGAACTACCATTTCTATCCCATGGTCTTTCTGGAATAATAGCAACCACACACGACACTTGTGGTTTGCCGGATATTACCCCCTAGCCGTTCACATGTCAGCTTAGTATTTCAAAACACTAGTTAGATGCAGTCATTCTGGATTAATCTATACTTGCTGATTGTACACTTGCATGACAGGTTTTCTAGTTCACATATATGTCTGTCTTTACATGCTTCTTTGTTCTTCTTTTTTGTCTTCCATTATTTCTTTATTTAACTGTTCCTCTATGATGTACCACATTCCATAATTATATGCTCATCAAGTATTTCATAACTATTTACTGTTCATAGTACTTGTCAATTAACTGGAACTGCTATTGGGTTGTACTCGTTCCATCCTGACTGAGTAAACATTTTTAGGCGATTTGTTATCTTGCTTATTAACTTTTTTAGAGATCGAGTTACTTTTGGAGGCCAATATTATAATTTAGATAGTTTAGCAACTTCTTTCGATTTAATGTTTAGCGGGTTTATTCCTGAATTATTATTTAATTATAAATTAAGAATCTTGTAAAACTATGTAAATATTGTGAATGAGCAATAGATTTAAATTTATGATTAAATATTATCTACTTGGATTGATGGACCATTGTTATCATAGATAGCGTACTACTGTCGATGCTGCGGCGTAGGCTGGGCTTAGCCATGTACTCGTATCCGAAAAGTGGGTGCGGGTCATGACAGAAGCCTTCAAAGAGCTTATCAAGGAGAAGTCCTTCCCAGACGTGGCTCTTACATCTTTGGAGAGTCAGTTCCAATACCTCATCCAGGGAGGTATGTTAGTGGAGGAGTATGCAGCGGAGTATTATCGACTAAGTCACTTCGTGGAGGGTCAGAACCCTAGAGACAGAGAAAGAAAGTTCAGGAAGGGCCTGAACTGGAAGGTCAAACCCTACACCAACGGAGATCCTACCGCCACCTTCGAGGAGATACTCAGGCAGACGGGGAGAGCAGAGGATGACTTAGAGCTTGGTTCTAAGAGGTCGAGGGACACCAAAGAATCTAGCAACAACACGGGTCCAGCGAAGAGACCTCACTTCCTGCAGCAGCACCAAAGACCTTACCAGCACCAAAGGCAGCAGTATCATGGGCCCACTAGAGTGTCGGCTCAACAGATACATCAAATTCAGAAGGCAATAGTTCCTTGCACTTTCTGTAAGAAGCAAGGACCCGGATATGATACATGCAGGATGAGGCTAGGCCAATGCTTATTTTGTGGATCGGGAGATCATCAGTTGTGGGCTTGTCCCAAAGTCCTAGCTCATCCAGCTTAGGGTGGAGGACAGGCACAGAGGGCACCCGCTAGACCAGCAGCGGGCCAGCAGAGAGGACCTCTTCCACCACAGTAGTAGCAGTTTGTCCAGCATCAGCAGCAGAAAGGAGCACAGCGACAGGGGCAAGCTTTTTCCTTGACTGTCGAGAAGGAGGATTCGGTTGGCGATGTAATCTCAGATTCAGTTTATCTCGATTCCTTTCCATCTCATATTTTGTTCGATTCTGGTCCTTCTCATAGCTTTGTATCTATATCTTTTGCTTTGCGATATCGTCTTGAGTCTGAACCATTAGCGAGGACTTGCAAGATCACGACCGGGAATAATATTATCCTGGTCAGTGATATTTGCAAGAACCAGAGAATTTATTTGGGAGGCCATGAGCTGAGAGTATATTTACTTGTAATGCCACTTCTGACTTACGATATAGTACTCATGATGAGTTGGTTGAGTAGACATCACGCTATTATCGATTATCATAGAGGCAGAATTTTATTTCAGATGCCAGGAGAGCCAGATTTTGGGTTCATCCGAGGAGCAAAGCAGAGCAAAGGTAATTTCTGTGGAGCTTTGGTAGAAGAGCAGGAGTCACCACATCTGTTGATTATAGAGTTCTTGGATGTCTTTCCATAGGAGTTGTCAGGGTTGCCGCCGGATAGAGATATAGAATTCTCTATAGATTTGGTGCCAGGTGTAGAGTTGATCTCTTAGCACGTCTATTGAGTAAACAAGAGCGAACTGGCAGAGTTGAAGAAGCAGGTAGATGAGTTATAAGACAAGGGCTTTATCCATTCTAGTTTATCACCATAGGGTGCTCTAGTACTTTTTGTACCAAAGAATAATGGGTCGGTACATATGTGTATCGACTATAGTACACTTAATAACCTCACTATCAAGAATAAATACCCGTTGTCGTGGATAGATGACTTATTTGACCAGTTAAGCGGAGCGAAGGTATTCTCTACCACCAGATGAAAGTAAAGAGGGAAGACATCCCAAAGACGGCTTTCAGGACTCGTTATGGTCAATTTGAGTTCTTGGTGATGTCGTTTGGGTTGACCAATGCCCCGATAGTGTTCATGAACCTGATGAACAAGGTATTTCATCAGTACCTGGACCAGTTGGTTATAGTCTTCATTGATGATATTTTGATATATTCGAAGACCCCAGAGGAGCATGAGTAGTACTTAAGGATTGTTATGGAGGCCCTCGGGAAGGAGAAGTTGTATGGCAAATTATCGAAGTGCGAATTCTTTCTTGATAAGGTTGAATTCCTTGGGCATGTTATTACAGGAGATAAAATCTCGGTGGACCCAAAAAAGATCTCAGCAGTTGAATCATGGTCTACCATGAGTTCTGTAGTAGAGATCAGTTGCTTACTTGGATTAGCAGTCTACTATCGGAGGTTTGTTCAGGACTTTTTTAGACTTGCAGAGCCGATGACTAGGCTGACCAAAAAGGATATAGAATTCATCGGGACTAAGGATTGTCAGTCAGCATTCGAGGAGATGAAGAGGAGATTGACTATAGATCCTATCTTAACACTACCATTAGGATCAGAAGAATTTTTTATTTACAGTGATGCATCAGGGAAGGGTTTGGGTTGTGTGTTGCTGCAGCACGAGAAGATGATTGCCTATGCTTCCTGGCAATTACGCCCGTATGAGAAGAACTACCCTACCCATGATTTAGAGTTGACAGCGGTTATCTTTGCTCTCAAATTATGGAAACACTATTTATATGGAGAGAGAGTAAAAATCTTCACAAACCATAAGAGCTTGAAGTATGTGTTTGCATAGAAAGGGCTCAACATGAGACAATGGCGATGGTTGGAGCTGATGAAAGATTTTGACATATCCTTATAGTACCATCCAGGGAAGGCCAATGTAGTTACGGATGCTTTGAGCAGGTATTTTATGGCTATGTGCTTGACTAGAGACAGAGATTTTTTGGCCAATCTTGACAGTTTGGGCATTGAGGTATTGATTCCTCGAGTCACAGCACAGATGTGGGGACTTCAGGTGCAGTTAGAGCTGATGGACCGGGTCAGAGCCGGAGAGTTTGAGGATGAGTCTCTAAGGAGCATCAGAGCATAGGTTCAGATCGGGCTGGTAGAGGACTTTATGGTTACAGATGATGGATCATTTTAACATGGTACCAGGTTATGTGTATCGAGAGGAGCTTTTGGCGAGGAGATTCAGTCATTCTCCAATCCCGCGGGGCATTGATCGTCCTTGCTTGGTCCCTACGGAACCGATCATCCTCGTACGGACGTGATACCGTACAAGCCTAAAGTGCGCTTGCACAAGGAAAAAACTTTGAACAAGGGCAAGTAAGCTATTCAATACAGAAGCAGCGGCACATATATTGCAGAAAAGTAAAGAACACAATGGCATATAAAAATGAGCTCTTTATTGATAATCGAAAGTATTACAAGCGGTGCATGGCCAAGGTAACAAATTTGCTCAAGCACTCTTTCTCTCGATTACAATGACATCGTTCCATATATTATATCTCTCTATATTAAAGCGCTCAAACTCGATACGGCTCAAGGCATCGACTCCAGATTTTTGGTTTCTTGGGATAAGGCACGGCTATCACTTCCTCGAACGATCAAGCACCTGAGAACAAGCACATTATTGGTGGGTCAGCACTTTTATAAGTACTAGTGGGTAAGAACAACTAAATAGAAGCTACATCCCCTAAAACCCACACTAAGCAAGCATGTGGCAAAAATATTATATTACTAGTGATCTTACTAGTTTTATCTAAGTTTATTTCATGCAGCTCAAGATTAGTCAGATTATATCTTTTAAAAATATAGTTGGAAACACCTTTGTATATTCAACAATAAGCATACAATCGGAACAGTGTTCTATCGTAGAGTGCACAGCATGTATTGTGCACCATATTCTAATTCTTTGGGGCAAAGTTCTCTTAGTGTACTAATCATCTCAAAATAAAGCAAGCATTAAGGGGACTATCATACTTTCAAGCATACAAGAAGAACTAGATATATAATTTTAGTCCCCGAGAAAATCAGGATCAGTAGCAATAATCTAGCTAACCAATGACTCACATTCTGATCCTATTAGCAATTATGACCAAGGTTCAGCTCTGCACTAATAGTCATTGTCCAAACGATATGAATGCATGAAGCACTAACAGATAAACTCTACTATGTAGATAAAATCAATGAGGAAGCTATATGTATACACTTATATTTTTTACACCATAGGCGAATGATTATCCCTGCAGCAGACACACAAGTTAGCCATAATTTGCATATGAATAACTTATAAACCAATCTAGGCATCAGGTGTTAGGTATACAAGAAGGCTAGCCTAGCATGCACCCTAACTATATGATGGTCCATGGATAGCCCAATGATTAGCTGTGGTAGTCCAAGGTTCAGCTTTTCACTAGCACTCATGGGTGTCGGCAGCTATGACTCATGGTTCAGCTCTTCACCAACACACTCGAGTGCTAGCAGTTGTGATATCATGGGTTCTGCACAACACTAATAGAAAAATATTTCCCTACTAGACCCAGTGGCCGTATCCTTAGGGCAATCCAAAAATCTCTTCCGGACCGAGCGATTTTCAGTGCCCCAGGAATCATTCGAGAGATAAGACCTTGTGCACAAGTTAGTCCGAGACCAAATGCAATGATATGAGCATCTATAGTGCAAGCAAAACAAATAATCAAGCAAAACATATATGATCTAGCAAAACACATCTTGTCAAACAAAGAACATCTCTCTCATATCTAATAGCACACCCCACTAGGCCCCCAATGGGCCATATCCTCAGGGCATACTATTAGTCTATGCTGATACGAATCAAAGACTTTTAGCAGTTCAATATAGCAAAATAGACAAGCAAAATATATATTAGCAAGCATGAATTCGATTTCATATCTAGCATGCAATATCTATCTCTTTCTTAGCATATTTTAAAGGGACATATTCAAGCGATTCATTTACTTATCTCTTTAGCATGGCAAAGATTCGTTCGATAGTTGTGTCAGTGTAACTAAGTATACAACATTTCTTATAGTCTTGACTTAGCATAGCAAGGTTCTATCTTATTGTAAACAAGCATAAAAACTCTCTTAGTTAAGCAAGAAAGTTTGTTCCGATAATAAGTTATACGAGTTCTCTTATTAAGCATGCAGAGTCAAGTTCTATCATTCTTCTTATGAAAATATCTTCTTAAGCAAACAAGCATTCAAAAACTCAGATTCATTATTAAGTCGTGCAAGAATCAGATAATGCAGTTTTGCCTACTCACATTGATCAATCATCTTATGGTTCGGCCGGGAACTGTCCGAGAAGACTTCCACATGAGCAAGCAAAGCGATATCACTTATACATAGTGCATATACGGAGCAGGGCACTATATACTTACCCACCAACAAAGAGTTTCATCCTCGAAACTGAAGAAGAAACTCCCAAAAACACAGAGCAGTGATAGTCCTCATCCCTCACCATCCTCAATGAAAACACAAGCAAATCACAAGCACCAAAGCACAAATCTCAAGCAACAAAAAAAAATCTAGAAAAATTTTATGCGTATCTTAGAGAATATTTATGGACTTATCGTATAAAACTTTCATTATAGCACATCGGGCACAACTCAGAGTCGGAGGCAACAGAATGGGCAAAGAATCGAGTTACTCTGATACCACTATGTCATGTCCCGGTCCCGCAGGGCACCGATCATCCTCGCTTGGTCCCTATAGAACTGATCATTCTCGCATGAGCGTGATGCCGTGCAAGCCTAAAGTGCACTTGCACAAGGCCAAAGCTTTGAACAAAGGCAAGTAAGCTATTCAATACAGAAGCAGTGACACATATATTATAGAAAAGTAAAGAACATATTGGCATATGAAAATAAGCTCTTTTTTGATAATCGAAAGTATTACAAGCAGCGCATGGCCGAGGTTACAAATTGCTCAAGCACTCTTTCTCTCGATTATAATGATAACATTCCATACATTATGTCCCTCTATATTAAAGCATCTCAAACTCGATACGGCTCAAGGCATCGACTCCAAATTTTTGGTTCCTTGGGATGAGGCATGGCTATCGCTTCCTTGAATGATCAAGCACCTGAGAACAAGCAAACTATTGGTGGGTCAGTACTTTTATAAGTACTGGTAAGTAAAAAAACCTGAACAGAAGCTACACCCCTTAAAACCCATACTAAGTAAGTATGTGGTAAAAATATTACATTACTAGTGATCTTGATAATTTTATCTAAGTTTATTTCACGCAGCTCAGGATTAGTCAGATTACATCTTTTGAAAACATAGTTGGCAACACCTTTGCATATTCAATAATAAGCATACAATCCTGACAGTGTTCTATCGTGGAGTGCACAGCATATATTGTGCACCATATTCTAATTCTTTTGGGCAAAGTTCTCTTAGTGGACTAATCATATCAAAATAAAGCAAGCATTAAGAGGACTATCATACTTTCAAGCATACAAGAAGAACTAGCTATATGATTTTGATCCCCGAGAAACTTAGGATCGGTAGCGGTAATCTAGCTAACCAATGACTCATATTCTGATCCTATTAGCAGTTGTGACCAAGGTTTAGCTCTGCACTAATAGTCATTGTCCGACCGATGCGAATGCATAAAGCACTAACAGATAAACTCTACTATGTAGATAAAATGAATGAGCAAGCTATATGTATACACTTGTATTTCTTACCCTATAGGCGAACAATTATCCCTACAGCAGACACACAAGTTAGACATAATTTGCATATGAATAACATATGAACCAATCTAGGCATCAGATGTTAGGTATGCAAGAAGGCTAGCCTAGCATGTGCCCTAACTATTTGATGGTCCATGGGTAGCCCCATGATTAGCAGTAGTTGTCCAAGGTTTATCTCTTCACTAGCATGCATGGGTGTCGGCAGCTGTGACTCATGGTTTATCTCTTCACCAATACACCCGAGTGCTAGCAGCATTGACATCATGGGTTCTGCACAACACTAATAGACAAATACCATCCCACTAGACCCTAGTGGCCATATCCTCAAGGCGATCCAAAAATCTCTTCTGGACCGTGCGATTCCTAATGCCCCAGGAATCGTTGGAGAGATAAGACCTTGTGCACAAGTTAGTCCGAGACCAAATGCAATGACATGAGCATCTATATTGCAAGCAAAACAAATAATCAAGCAAAACATACACGATCTAGTAAAAAATATCTTGTCAAATAAAACACATCTCTCTCATATCTAATAGCATACCCCATTAGACCCCCAACGGGCCGTATCCTCAGGGCTCACTATTAGTCTATGCTTATATGAGTCAAATACTTATAGTAGTTTGATATAGCAAAACAGATAAGCGAAATATTTATTAGCAAGCATGAATTCGATTTCATATCTAGCATGCAATATCTATCTCTTTCTTAGCATATTTCAAAGGGACTTATTCAAGCAATTTATTTACTTATCTTTTTAGCATGGAAAAGGATCATTCGATAGCTGTGTCGGTGTAACTAAGCATGCAATATTTTTTATACTCTTGACTTAGCATACAAACTCTCTTGGTTAAGCAAGCAAGTTTGTTTCGATGACAAGCTATACGAGTTCTCTTATTAAGCATACAGAGTCAAGTTCTATCATTCTTCTTATGAAACTATCTTCTTAAGCAAACAAGCATTCAAAAATTTAGATTCATTATTAAGTCACGCAAGATCAGAGAATGCAGTTTTGCCTACTCATATTGATCAATCGTCTTGTGGTTTGGTCAAAAACTCTCCGAGAAGACTTTCGTACGAGTAAGCAAAGTGATATCACTTGTACATAGTGCTTACGCAGAGCGGGGCACTACAAATTCTGCAGGAGGTGCATCATTCCCAATACTCTATGCATCCAGGTGCCAATAAGATGTATAGAGACATGAAAGAGCATGTATAGTGGTATGATATAAAGCGGGAGGTAGCTAGCTTTGTGTCCAGATGCTTAATTTGCTAGCAGGTCAAGGCGGAGAGACATAGATCAGGAGGATTGCTTCAACCTTTACCCATTCTGGAGTAAAAATAGGAATATGTGACTATGGATTTTGTATCAGGGCTTCCGCGCTCTCTAGGAGGTAAAGATGCAATTTGGGTTATTGTGGACAGGTTGACCAAATTAACCATATTTCTTCCATTTAAAGTGGGTACATCTATGGAGAGACTTACGAAACTATATGTGCGCCAGATTGTCAGATTGTATGGTTTTCTAGTGAGCATAGTCTCAGATTGGAATAGTCATTTTACGTCCCATTTCTGGAGGAGTTTACTGGATAGCTTGGGCACCCAGCTCAAGTTTAGTACCGCTTATCACCCTCAGACAAATGGATAGTGGGAGAGGACTATTTAGACTCTCGAGGACATGCTACGCATATGTGTTTAGGATCTTGGAGGTTCTTGGAAGGATCACCTTCACTTGGTAGATTTTTCATACAACAACAACTACCAAGCCAGCATTAAGATGTCACCATTTATGGCATTGTATAGACGGAGATGCCGTACTCCGTTGTCCTTGGATGATGTTGGTGACAGAGCTTTATTGGGACCAAAGATGGTAGTGGATGTAGCAGAGAATGCGAAGCTTATCAGGAACAGACTTCGAGTAGCATAGGCCAGGTAGCGGCATTGGGCCGATAGCCATCAGAGACCTTTGGAGTTTGAGGTATAGCTTTAGTTTTGTCTTGCTTATATTTGATTATTGTTTGTTAGAGTGCTAAGGTTATATTTTATGCTTTGTTGGCGGTCTAGTTTTCTTGAGAATTTCTTCGACACGTGGCACAATTTATTTCGGTGGAGGCGACAAGCTTAGTACGCAATTCATCGATCATTTAAGTATTCTTGTGAGGGTCGGTGCAGTCGCTTACAGACTAGAATTACCACCTGTACTGGAGGAAGTGCACAACTTATTTCAAGTATCGTAATTGAGATGATACGTGGCCGATCCCAGTCATGTGTTAGATCACTCGTAGATAGAGGTGGGCCCTACTCTCAGCTATCCAGAACATCTATTGGAGATTCTGGATCGATTAGAGAAGGGGTTGAGGAACCAGACAATTTCTTTGGTGTGCGTCGTGTGGAGGTACACTCGCCAGAAGAGTGTACCTGGAAGCGAGATACCGAGATGCACGAACGATATCTATATTTGTTCAAGCCGTGAAGTATAATTCTTTCTTGTATTGTATTGTTTGCTTTTGGTAGATAGTTTATTCCTTAATTTTGAGGATAAAAATTTTCTAAGGTGGATAGGGTTGTCACTCTCACTTTTTATCCAAGGATTGTTTAGTAATTGACATGGGTATTATTTATTTTAGGATTATTTATATTTAATAATTGTGCATGAATGATTGTTTAATTATTATATTATTTATTATTTGTTAGTTATTGATTTGTTTTAGACTTGTGTAGTGGACCTAATGTAGTTATTAGAATACATGAATCCAACTTTTAGACTAATTTAGATTGAGCCTATGAATTAGGCCCATGTATTAGGAGGCTTAATTAATTACAGAAATTATTAGACTAGAACCTTCTCTCTACAAATTAATTTCTTTATGAGAGGCCCAAAGGGGTATTTGTGACATTGTATATTATTTGGGGAGGGGGTTACATGGTCGGCCATAGCAAGGAGAGAGAGAGTGCTCTCATTTTATTTTATTCCCCAAATTCTTATATCTATAATTTTTTCTCTTCGAATTCCCTCCATTCCCTCATCAATTCTCTACCAATTCTTTACCAATCTTTTTTTAAATTATTTATTAAGGCTTTTACACTAAGGATCTACAAGAAGGAAGCAAGGAGCAAGGTGGAGGAGGCTAAGATCTACAAGGAGATGAGCTACTTGGCAATTAAAGACTTTTTATTGGGAATCCATCTTCCAATAGATATATTTTAGTTTTCCCCTTCTAACAGACTTTAGATCTTAGATTTAACCATGAAAAACTAACCCACATGCATAGGCTACCCATAGGAAGTGGTTTTAAGTTCATCGGGGACCTACGGTGGAAGTTATGACTAATTTGGTACCAATTTTAGAGGAATTTTAAGATTTGCACATATAGTATTTGTCATTCGGTCAAATAGATCTAAATGAAACTTGATTGCTTGTTTGTGAATAGTAATATGTCCACAATTAGATATGTGTAGGCCGTATCTCGTCAATTTGACGAAACTGATTGATTTTGGGGGTTTTCCTCCGACACGGGGCCTTGTGCATATCACATTATTATACGGAGACATAGATACTCTAATTACTATACGTATTATTCACAATTAATGTATTAGACTTTCTTATCTTCCCCATGATACATTTGATCATGTGTTGGAGCTGTTTCGCAAGCGTATCATAGAGGAAGTGTGATACGGGTGCGGTGCACTCCACGTATTTGATGATTTCTTCTTTTTCCTATATGTGCATGTGTAATTATAGATATATGCTATCTATATAATATATAGTACATATAATAGTATATATCGAGTTATGTATATGTGTGTGTCTATATGTATACATATTAGAGTATATATATATATATATATATATATATATATATATATATATATATATATGTTTTGTATATATATTTATGTGGGCGTGTGTGATTAAGTGTGGGAGTATATATATATGTATCTATATAAATGAGTAATTGTAATACCTTGATATATATACATCTATATGTGATTGTATGTATATATAGATATATAGATTGATTGATATATATATATTTATATCTATAGAGGAATGTATAGGTATATATGTTGTGTATAAGTGTGTACTTTTGGTTGTGTGAGCGTGTGTGAGGGAACTAACTAATCCTACCGATATCAACCAAAGTGTGTGCACTGTTCAACTAGTGTTCCATGTATCAGTCTGTGTCTTTCAGTTTCAGATTTTTGGTTGGGTTTTGGTATTGAGGTCAGTATTGGATTATCAGTTTAGTGACTAGTTGGTATTTGGGTTTTAGTTAGTTGTTAGATTGTTAGTTAAGTGTTGAGTTAGGATTTAGGTTTCAGTATTCAGATATCGGTAGGATTAGTTAGTTAAGATATTATAATAGCTAGTGATACTTGTTTAGATATAGTTAGCTATATGTAATGTGTAGATACAAATATATTAGTAAATAGTTAGATATGTATGATATTGTTAAGTGTTAGTCCTATATAAATACTTGTATTGGATGTTAGTGTTAGTAGTTAGCCTATATATATATTATAGTGTAATTTGTATAGTTAGTATTAGCTTGGTTGTTAGTAGATACTAGTTATAAGTTAGAGTCGGGTTACCTCGGGATACCAAGGTATCACCAAGGTATTGGGTCAATACCCAAGGTTTTGAGTTTGGGTAGCGAGATAGGTGCGATACGCTTTGGTGCAAGACCAAGGTATCCTATTTCAACTATTTTGATATAATATTATAATATTTGACTTGAATATATATATAAAACCTTATTATAAATTAGAAACTTGCGTATCTTAGATACGACTCTTTGATTATTTTGTTGTCTCTTAGCTAACATAGCATAGTTTCACAGTGCATCGAATTAGTGATTTAGTGTTAGACTCTTGCAACCTAGAATTCATTGGTTTGACTTAGAAATGGCATATCGACCTAGAATTGCATCAATTTTACTTATTTTTATTCTTGAACCTTGTATTGATATAATATACCATAAATAGGTTGTGAGATACCGACTTGGGCATCGAGAGACACACCTTGCTCAGGACGTCGGGTGAGTACATTTCTTTGATTATTTTTAATTCATAATATTATATATATGCATGTTCTAGAATTGTATACATTGATTCTGATATAGTAATTTTACGGACTGGTGTAATATGGATCCCGTTATGAGATGTTATCCCCTATCATGTTTAGCGGATACTCGTGTACATTGTATCTCATCATGTATATTAGGTATTAATTATATTTTGTGTTCACAAACTACTCATATTTAGTGTGCTTATTCGTGTAAATCCGCTACTCGTGTTCGGTGGTTATGATATTCGTGTACACCCACTACTCGTGTTCAGTAGTTATATTTTATGTTCGTAGAGTGTCTTGATTGGATCCATCGGTATTAGTTGGGGGTGGAAGAGTAGGAGTTGATTATGTGATCAAAGCCATTGTTATATCATGTACATTCTGGTTACATACCTCACTTATAATCTGCCTTACCTGATCATATTCACCTAATCGGATCACATAATAAACTTGTATTCTGAGCCACATTAGCTAGTTTAGATTGCAGTTATTTTATTATATTATTGATATTTATATTGTTGATCTATATTCTCGTACATAACCTGTATATCTTGTTCATTCATTTATATGCTTGTGATCTTATATTTTATTTCTATATCTGTTTATATGCTCGATTGTCCTATTGAAACTGCTATCAAAGGTATGTACTTCGCTACAATTCTGATTGGATATATTTTTCTAATTAACTGGCTTCTAGAGCAGTGTCCTACATTCTACGGGCTGCCGGATGGCATACCTTTAGAGGATACTCCAATTGACCAGGAGGACTTAGTTGCAGAGCCCGAGGAGGTCTAGATTATTTGTATTAGATTGTATTAAACTATTCTTTTGGTGGATTCATAATTCATATTATTCTTTCAGATTGTGAATTGTATCTTTATTCTTTCCTTCGCTATTTCTATTTATGCATTATTCTTTCTTAGTTTGTTTTATGATTGAGATTAGATATACTTGTGAGATACCAGATTGCTCCTCCGTTTGGAGTTTAGATGATTGACAGGTACCATATTACATGGTTGAGATATTAGATAGTTAGAAATAACCTAGACAACATTCTAACACCGATTCTGCGGCATAGGCTGGGCGTAACCACGTACTCGTGTTCGATTATTCGGGTGCGGGTCATAACATAAGCGATACTTTGGGTCATATATTTTACTGACCTCCTGCCATCGTTTGAAATCGGGAACTACAATCTACCACTCTTTATATGACAGTCAAAAATATTGTGGGTATTACTCTCATCAAAAGAATATTCCTTCTTAGGTCTGAAAGATTCAAGTATCTTTTGTGTTGGAAGAGAGGTAGGTCTCTTTGCCAAATTTATTGCTAAGACCTCCTTTCCTTTATTGATATGATTATTTGCATTGTTGTTGTTGTTGGAGGAGCACTTCCCTTCGGCATTGGTCACTTGTATCCCCAAGTTATGTGCCACATTCGCGTTATCTTCCAAAGTGTCGGCCCTAATGATGAATGTCGTCGAGTCTTAAAATTAAGCTAGAACTGTCCAGTGCCCTATTATAGGTAGTAGATTCTTTTGGCAAGTAGCAATAAATATGAAATTAGGAATACCGGGAGGCAACTTCAGAGTTGCTTGCCTGAATTGCTCTATGAATTCGCGAGCGGATTTTTTCTCCTTCTGTTTGATATCGATGAGCAAAGAAATTGTCATATCCATGCCTCTGTCATAGAATTATGAGAGAAAAAGATACTTCATATTATCAAATAAGGATATGCAGTTATCAGATAAACTATGATATCAATCGTAGGCTATGCCGGCCAAGAATCCCACGAACAATCTGGTAAGGAGAGCATCCTTTTTCTACAAGTAAGCCATCATCATATTGAAGTAAATAATATATTATATCAGCAATATCTTGCCTTCAAACAAGACTATTGATTGGGATTTGTATTTAGGAGAGAAGAAAATATTATCCCAAAGAGAAGGATAAGGCTGTTTTACCCATAACTTGCGGAGTTATTCTTTGTTCTTTAAAGCATCGACCTATGAACGCAACTCAAAATAGCTTTGAGAGAATCTTCTGGCTGAAGGGGTGTAGCTGACTGGTAAGATCCTGGTTGAACAGTTATAACCACCAGCGGAAGTCCATTTCCAGTATTTGGATGATTAAGAGTTGGCGCTGCTGACTTTTGGTTTAGGACTGCTTCTAGATTTGTGTTAAGTTGCAGGGGTGTTATTCCAGGAGTAGTTGTACAGGTATGAATGGAGCCCCTTGGACAGGAACTGGTGTAGCAAAAAGTTAGGCTGTCATGGTTTGATGCATATTTTGTACCATGGTGTGCATGTCCCTGAGAGCGGCCTCTAATAAGTTGAGATGTTGTTCGGTGCTTCTGATGGAGGAGCATCTTGTTCGTCATCGATGGCGTAGATGCTAATATATCTGTATACAACAGAGAAATTGGTAGAAAGAATCGTGTAGTTGAAGTCTACACTGTAAGTTTCATAATATAGGTAATTGCTACCCCAAGCCACAGATTCTGAGGAATAAGGATTCCCATGAGAAACGAGATCTCGTCTTCGAGAATGGATATTTTGGTATACTCCTTCAAAGGAGTCAACGAGTTAGTCAAATTCCCTCTGGCTGGGTATTCTTGAAGGACTTTATCATGATTGTATCCCACCACGGGGAAGATGCGAAGCCATGTATGCTGGAGAAAAGAATGGTTCATCATTATCATACTCTTGGTTGTTACCTTACTTTGCATGTAGAGGTTTAGAAGACATAGTATAAGTCAATCGGTCAAACATAGACCATTTTGCTTATGCACAACAATATTTGAATACAACCTTATGACAATTGCAACGACATTCATTAGGAAATGTTATTGCAAAGTCCGAAAGGCCTCTCTTGTTACGCATTTGTACAATAAGCTTATATAAATCAGAAGACAAAAGTTTAGAGTAGGAAAAAGGAAGACTCTTCCTTTTTATATGAGATACATTGAATCTTCTATACACATTTTTGGTCCCCTGTGTATAACGTGAGGTGCTGGCTTAATTGGCGAGTGATTCATCATCTCTCAAGCTTTTGTTCTTTACGGATGAGAAAAATTTGTCTCTAGCAGTATCCTTATGTACACGTGCACAAATATTACGTTGTGAAGAAGTTAAGCCTGCTTGGCACAATTTTTGTGGCGTAGACAGATTGGCACAGTTTGTCTATGTGCACTTAAGTTTGCCTATATGCATTTAATTTTGCACGAAGGTTTTGGCCTGGCGCACTAATAGTAGGCTTCTAACGAGTAGTGCATAACTTTTTCTCCACTGTGTGCATGATCATGATGTTAGGAGAATAATTTTTCCTGACTAATGCTTTGTTAGTGCACATGTAGTTTTTCTTCTGCTAGCGTGAATTCTAGAGAAATTTTTTTATCTCTTTGTATAGCATGCTTGTAGAGAGTTTGGCTTGGACAGCAGCGTCCATAACTTACTGCCCTACACTTTATATCAAATATACGTTGGTTCAGAAGCATGGGTATGGATCACCATTTTCTTAATATGTGCAAGTTTAGCAATTGTATCCCTTGTTTAATGCAAGGGAGTTTTTCACCAAGTCATTGATCTGAACTTGGTTGACAGAATTGACAAGGGAGCTCTCGTCAATCAGAATACTTTTTTATTTTTTGATAGCAACTTCAGGATATGTGTGACGAGGCTTAGGCACCCAAACTTTGTGTGTCTTCCTTGACTTAAATCCAAATGAGGGGTGAGCACTACCCCAGAATGGAGCATTTCTTGTTATGCTTATTGGTCAAATTTTTTGACCAAGATCTTCTGCATCGAGCCGAACGATGTAGCGTCACGTTGAGCTATTACTTTTTCATCAGAGGAAAAAATTTTCTCCAGCAGTGTCACCATCTTTGTTTGTAATGAACAAAGGTCATTTGAACTTTTTATTACAAACTATTGAAAGAAAAGAAAAGTAAAAGTGACCCTAGACAAGAATATATCTACAATTGATTCTGGAGAAGTATATGTGTAAAGATCTGATCTACAAACGATCACTTTACTTCTTGAACCAAATGATAATGAAAACTGCAAGGATTATGTGAATAACTTAAAGAGTTAGGTAATGAGAAAGCTTTAGCAACAACGGTACTACAAGCTTCTATTTCTCTCCTTTTGTTCTTGAACTTCAAAGACTTAAAAATTTTGCCTTTGTAACATACACAATAATCCTATATTTATAGGATTTTAGAGCAGTTATGATAGTTTGTGCGCACTTTGGACAATCCGTATTGTGCACATACTTTTGATGGGATGACATCCTACGATCTAGTGAGTGGGTGCATAACTTGTTGCCTGCTTGACACGTGGTATCCTATACGAGAAAAGCGTAGGTTATGAGACAATTATTTGTGCATGTTTCACAAAAAATATGGCATGTAAGACACATAATCGTAACTTATCTTTGTTAGTTAGGATTGTAGGCGAGCTTTAAAAGTGGTCTGGAGACTGGCGTACTTTCGAAAAGATTGGTTATTCAAGCGCTCTTTTGAAGAAGTAGCTGTGATGGTGCACTTTTGGAGAAATTGCCGAGATGGCACACTTTTGAAGAAGTAGCCATGATGGTGCACTTTTGAGAAAGTAGACATGATGGAGCACTTTTAAAGAAGTAGCCATAATGGCACACTTTTGAAGAAGTAGCCTTGATGGCACACTTTTGAAGAAGTAGCCTTGATGGAGCACATTTGAAGAAGTAGCCGTGATGGCGCACTTTTGAAGAAGTAGCCGTAATTGCACACTTGTGAAGAAGTAGTCATGATGGCGCACTTTTGAAGAAGTAGTCATGATGGCGTACATTTGTGGAAGTAGCCCTGATGGCACACTTTTGTGGAAATTGGCCGTGATGTCGCACTTTTGAGAAGTTGGCCGTGATTGTGCACTTTTGAGAAGTTAGTCGTGATGGCACACTTTTGAAGAAGTTGATTCATAATAGCCGCTAAACGACAATATGGGTCTGTGTGCCATAGCTCAGCTTTAATGATGGCTTCTGACATCCTTAATGTTGTTCATCTTTCTGATTCATCACATTTAATACTCGTGGGGAAAGCAGGCACGTTATTTATACACATGTATTTTTTGACGAAAGCAGCTTGAAAGTGCGCCATCCTTTGAAACAGAGGGAAATTGTACCATTCTTTCTATGTTCAGTTTATTTGTAAAAAACTGTGCCATCTTCAAGAGGCGCATTTTTTATGCTTCGGCAACTTCATTAGTGCGCCTGTAGTTTTCTTTTGCTAGCATGGATTCTGGAGAAACTTGTGTCTCTCTTTCAAGAGTGCGCCTGTAAGGAGATTGGCTTGGACAAAAGTGTCCATGACTTGGTTGTCCCGTATATTACAATAATATGCGCGGGCTCAGAAGTTTTAGTGTGGATCACCCTTTTCTTGATATTTTATGATTTGCATAATTTGTATCCCTTGGTTAACGCAAGCATGTTGTCCACCAAATCATCGACTTGGACTTGGTTGATAGAATTGACGGAGAGTTCTAGTCAATCAGAATACTTTTTTACTTGTTGAAAGCAACTTTAGGATATGTGTGACAAGGGTTGGGCACCAACACTTTGCGGGTCTTCCTTAACTTAAGTGCGGATGAGGGGTAAGCACTAGACCTAGAATGGAGCATTACTTCGTATGCTTGTTAGCCGAACTTCATGACCAAAGTCTTCTGCATCAAGCCGGCCGAAACAACATCGCATTAAGCTATCACTTTCTCGTCAGAGGAGAAAGTCGTCCCCAGCAGAGTCACCATTTTGTTTGCGATGAACAAAAGTTGTACGAACTTTGAATTACAAACTATTAAAAGAAAGAAGAGTACAAAAGATCCTAGATAAGTATCAAAGTATAAATGATTCTGGAGAAGTATAGCTATAGAGATCTGATCTGCGGACAATCACTTTACTTCTTGTACCACACGATGATGAAAAAATGCAAGGATGCTGTGAACAACTTGAAGAGTTGGGCAAAGAGAAATCTTTGGAAACAACAGAACGACAAGCTTCTATTTTTCTCCTTCTATTCTTGAACTTCAAAGACTTTAAATTTTATTCTCTGTAATGTACACAATGATCCTATATTTATATGATTTTAAAGCAATTATGATAGTATGCACGCACTTTGGACAGTCCGCAGTATGCGTACACTTTTGATGGAATGACATACCATAATTTAGTGAGTGGGTGCACAACTTGCTGCCTGCTTGACATGTGTCTTCCTATACAAGGAAAGATCAGGTCATGGAATAGTTATTTATACATGTTTCATGAGTAACATGGAATATAGGATACTTAATCGTAATTTCTCTTTTTTAGTTAAGATCGTAGGCGCACTTTAGAAGTGGTCTCGAGACGGACGAACTTTTCAAAAAATTATTTGTAAACCCCCTCACCCAAAATTAGACCTACTTAGCTTAGATGGACTAGGGCTAGTTTGAATCCAATAAGAATTAGAACATTTTATTTTATTTAATTTTGAAATATTTATATCACTTAGCGCACATTATCGTTGCTTCAATATACTACACTAGCCATTACCTTTCTACAAATTTCACACTATTGCCCTAAACATGATCGCCTTCGATTCTGACCTCGGTGTAACTTATAATTATACTCTCTTGTGCTACATTTTAGTCGTACAACATTCGTCACGGACGTTTATATTTAATTCCAAATAAAATTAACTTTGTACCCCTGTACGTTCCAATCGAAATTGGAGACACAATCTTGACCCATTTTGTGCAACCCAAATTTTATTAATATTTTACTCTAAGCCCTCTATGTCCATGACACTTGTTTCCATCTAATTTTATCTTCATGTACTTCTAATTAATTTCATAACACCTTGCGCATTAATTTTAATTAATTTAACCCAATTTCCACCTTTGTGTAATTTTCTAATTTGTGGGTGCTTTTATGCAAAAGTGCATTGAGGTGTCCACACCATTGGACATGACACATGAAAAAACCTATTTTTCGTTCATATGAATTTTTTTCATGAATTTTTCGAATGTGCAACACACAACATCGTCCCCTCATGTAAACCTAACCTTATATTTTAACAATGTAAATTATAGCCCGCCAAACATTCCCATGTCATGCCAACGCCTAATCCCATGAGTTAACCAAGCCCAAATTTTTCTAGGTTAACACCCAAACCCAAATTTTATATATAAATACACAACTTTTCCTTTTTCCTATTTTTTTCCAAATACCCAATCCCACCTAGCCGTTATCCTCACATTCCCTTCCTATTCATCACCTTCTTCCCCAACACGCCGGCCGGAGCAGTCCCAGCAGCCGACCGGAGCTAGTCCTCCCTTCTCGAGACCCCTCATCTTCAACTCCCTGCTCTCTTCCTCATCTCCTCCTCTTCTACTGCCCTCGCCTGAACGAAACATCATCACCACCATTTCCATCTCCCTCTCCATCTTCTTTCTCCTGTCCATTCCATCGTCCCCAGCCAACCCGTCGGAGCCCGATCATCCCTCGTTCGTCGGACTTCTACAATTATACCACCAGCCTCGCCTTCTCTTCTCTCCTTCCTCTCCAAACCTCTATGGTTTGACCACAGCGGTCACCAGAGCCCCCTCTTCTTCCCTCCACCGTCAAAACCATAGCCCGACTTCTTTCATCCCACGACACCCGACCCCACTGGTCACCGCCATTAATGCAACCATCACGACCACCAGCACCGAGCCTCCTCTCCTTCTTCCTTTCGAGCACCATCACCTCCTCTTCTTTCCAGTCTCCTGAACCCGCCGGAGCACGGTGAACTCGACCACAACCAGCCTCCACCAACTGACTTCCTCTTCTCCTCATCCCGAGCAAACCTCCTCCGGCCGACTGTACCACTATCCACCACCATAACTCCCTGTTCTCCCTTCCCTGTCATTCCTCCTCTTCCCGGCATAACCCATCACCCCGGCCAACACCACCATACCACTAGCAAGCTACCACCTTTTCTCCTCATCCCGATTGACCTCCACCTCTCCCTGCTCTCTCATCCTCCATGACCTGAGCCTCCTCTTTCCTATCCACCACCCATCACCACCACAGCCTCCTCCTTCTTGGCCGGACCTTCCCTGGCTGGAGCAGTAACAACCATCATCATCATCATCATCTCCAATCATTATCATCAACATTATCATCAATATTACCTTAACCTTTATCACCATCATAATTATTATCCTAATAATCTCACCATCCTTATCATTTTATTATCATCTCCATCATCGTCCATATTATCACCATCATCCCAATCGCCATCGACATCATCACCACCATCCCCATCATCATCCACATTATCACTATTATTATCATTTCTAATATCATTATAATCATCATCACCATGATAATCTCCATCATCAACATAACCATCATCATTGACCTAATCACTACCCTAATCATCTCATCACCCTCATCATCGTCGTCATCATGGATCCGTCACCCTCGTAGTAGACGACCTGCAACAGTCACCCCCGATTCTCGTGCCTGTGTATGCTGACCCCGAGGATATTGGATTATTCTATGTGACTTCTAGAGCAGGTTATTAGGACTTTGCAGCTTTTGTGCCAGGCAAGTATACCTTGCCAAATTATTTATAGTACTTTGTATGCTTATTATATTTCTATATAATTATTGCATATGTAGTTTCTTTCAGTTATTACTATAAATTAGATATGTTGACACACACTTGACACTTAGTATCATGAGAGGACAATCAGTAGGCATATGGGCAATAACCACTCGATTAAACTATAGTATCTAGCATGACTACGGTAGTGTGTCGCGCTAGTCGCTACCCCCACGGTATATCGATTTCTTTAGTCTCGCTGGTCGCTACCCCGGTGGTATATCAATTTCTGATGTCCCTGCCGTGTGTGTGAGTTGTGAGATTTAGATCGAATAGCCTACCCTTGCCCATACGTTAAAAAATTATCCTCATTATGCATTCATATAGATTGTCTTATACAACGTACTTATATATATTTTATCTATTATGCATGTTTACTGTATTCAATTGGCATGCTTATATGTATCTTGTTATATCTTTCTGAGGACCTGGTCCCTTGCCAGGTATAGAAGACTAGGAGTATCCGTAGGAGTACGGACCCGGACCTGATGCTTTACTTTCTGCCGATGAGACCTTACCTACTAAGCATCATTGATTAGCTCTAGCGATGGATCTTTTAGCTAACACTTTTATCATCACCTTATTTTATATTGGTGATTTTACTCTTCTCTTTTATTTTAATTTTGATATAGTTACTGGTAGTGGATATGTCTCCACCCGACTATCATTGTTGGATTATTCAGACTCTTTATTCTAGTTTAGTTATTTTCTCTCTGTGACTTATTGTGTGGATGAGATTAGTATTCTGTAACTTGTGACAATAAATATATACCACATTTGAGTATTATTCATATTACAGCGTACGTATATATTATAGTATCCATATATTGGAGTTGCCATATACATACTGCTGACATGCTTACGTGTTTCTAGTCCTATATATTTTGGGACTGGAACGTGACATTGTCTATATGGGCGCACTTTTGAAGAAGTAGCCATAATAGCAGACTTTTGAGAAAATTGGTCGTGATGGTACACTTTTGAGGAAGTAACCATGATGGCGCAGTTTTGAGGATTTTGGCTATGATGGCGCACATTTGAGAAAGTACTCGTGATGGAACATTTTTTAATAAGTAGCCATGATAGCGCACTTTTGAGGAAGTAATCGTAAATGCGCACTTTTGAGGAAGTAGTAATGATGGCAAACTTTTAAGAAGTTTGCCTTACGATGCACTTTGGAGAAGCTGGCCTTACGGTGCCCTTTGAAGAAGCTGATTCGTACTGGCCGCTAAACGACAACCTGGGTCTGTGCGCCGCAGCTCATCTGTAATGATGACTTCTGACTTCTCGACTACTCTTCCAGTCTGTCAAATTCATCGTATTTAATATTTGGGGGGAAGCAGATATGTAATTTGTATGACTTTCTTTGTTGACAAAAGCAGATAGAAAGTGTGCCATCTTTTGAAATAGAGATAAAATACGTTATTCTTTTCCTACTAAGTTTATTTGTAGGAAACCGTGCCACCTTTAAGACGCGTATTTTTATGCTTCTACATAGAGCATTAGGAGGAAACGGTATCCTGAGATCAAGCATGTTAAGCCACCAAAAATTAGCTGGGACTAAAGATAGGCCACCATGGATACTGTATATCATTCGTACTAGTGGAGTGCAGTATAAGATCTAATTATAAGACCAATCCTGTATATTTCCTATATAAAGCCTGGAACTGTTATTAATTATTGATTATCTTAGTGCCCTTGCAAGGGACTCATGCATCTTATAAATACATTCTTGCTAGTATATCATTGGTTCAGCCAGCCCTATTCGATTGGGGCACAGTCTGAGGATACTTATATATTGCATTACTGGCATAACCCAGAGATCACATATGAAACCATAATACATGATTGGCCATTTAAATTGCTTGTAATGCATGCCTAGCTAGGAAAGTAGGCTATCGTGGCATGATGATTCAGCCCATGTCCTTGTTGGGTTGTTGGGTTTTGTCGTTATGTTACGATAATGCATGGAGTGAAGCTAGATTTTTTTTGCTATGTATAATCTTTGATTGTGTATTATTTCTTCTGTTAAGTGGAATTAAGGACAAATTATTGTAGCATGATGGCTCAACTCATGTCCTTGTTTGGTTGTACGGTTGTGTTATTGTTTTACAGTAGGCAGCAAACTGAAACTATGATGCAGAGTTACTTCAGCATTGACCATAATCAAGGGACATATTCTATCTTTATGTGATAAGGTAGTCCCTATCCTTATTTGGTATAGGGTATCGTACCATGTCATTGATAGGACATATGCCATTGATTTTTTGCTCACGGATCTCATGGTATAGAAGTGGTTTTGTTTCTTTATTTCGTGCTTTCTTTATGGTACTTGCTGTTTGGGGTCTGATTCCACTGGTTTTGCATGGCCAAGTTTAGATCTAGCACCTGAGGATCAACCTTACTTCCCTCACTGATGGCACGTACTCGAAAGATGGCTGCTGAAGGATACGAGTGAGTTCCTTTATTCACTACTCCTCTTATGTGAACTATATTCTTTTGGGCGTTTAGCCAACCGACACCTATTAATCAGCAAATTTGGATATTATTTCCCTATATTACTGTAATCTATTAAGATTGTAGCTGACACACTGTCATGTATACTTTTGATCTTGTATCTGGTATATTATTTTATCTTACTTTATCTCTAAGAATATTATGATACGGTATTTGGGACGTCTTACTGCTAATTCTAAAATATTTTATATTATTGCTACATATTTAAATGATTGAGATATAGAAGTTCTTGATCCAAGGAGACTTGATTGTAGTATGCACCCCCTTATCTTTAGAAAGTCTTAACACATTGAGGGTGGCTTCGATGATCCGTAAGGTGTGGGTGGCTGAGTCATTCTTCCACTCTCTAGTATTCTGGTTTTGGAATGTGACTAAGGTTTTAATGGTTGCCCAAACAAGTACGTCATTCTTTTCAGACTTGTGGGGTGCCTTGATCATAGAAAATCCCAAACATGTTCCTCCTTGAAATCCAGAATCTGTCTCCTCGAAACTCAGCTTGACTTTTATACCGTTGATTCCTCGATCCTTTCTCTTCCTGTTATTAATTTTTCTTATGTCATTTTTCTCAGGGCTTCTCCAGATTCGGTGGACGGAGCACTAGCAATTTTAGCAGGGAAAGGATCTGCTGGCCCCCAGCGAGAGGCAGCACATATTCCTGGAGAGATCAGGATAGAACTAGTAGAGGAGCATGGGGAGCAATATGTACAAGAAGCTCAAGTACCCTCGGTCATAACAGTAGTGCCAATAGTAAATGATACACCAATATTATTAAAAATTATACGAGGAATGATGACAACACAATAACATCAGCAGCTTCAACAGTAAGAGCAAAATATCTTAATGAACCATGGATTACAGACGGCCTTGGAAAGAAGTGTTAGAACAGACTTAAGGGAATCGATAAGATTCTACCAGCTTAACCCTAAGTACTTTGATGGAACAGAGGATGCTATTACAACAGATGCTTGGCTACAAAGAATTAAAATAATACTGACAGTAACAAAGGTTCCAGCTGAGGAACAAGTTGATCAGGTCCAATTTCAACTCCAGGACCTTGCTAGAGACTGGTGAAAAACAGAAGCAGTTGGTTAAAGATAACCTATCTCATTGGACAACTTCAGGACCCATTTCTGGGTTAAGTATTTTGGGGTGGTAGCATAATATGAGCTATAATAGAGGTTTATCAACCTCAAACAGTCTTGAAGGACAGTGGATGGCTACAAAACAAAGTTCTGCCTGCTTAGCAGGTTTGCTCCGACGATGGTAGCAACAAAACCGAAGAGTATGATGTAAACCCCCTCAATTTATTCTGTAGATAGTTAGAGTGGACCAGGAAAAATTTTATAGATAATATTGAGGTTTAGAGTAGAATATATTTATCTAAAATTTTAATCTAATTAATTAAAACCCTTGGCGCGCACTATCGTTGTCTAATTATTCGGAGCCCATTTTCAGTCCATAAATTTCGTACAAATATTGTACACTCGACTCAACTCGGCAAATTAGGCACTGGACCTTTCCGTCATAAAAAGTCAGATTCTTATTGTGCTCTAAATTAATTGCACAACTTTTCGAATCCGAAATCCATATTTAATTCGGTGTCGGACTCCTGTGTCGTTACTCTAAATTTTGGGATACCAATTTAACCCGTTGAGCCGGACCAACAAAAGGGTCCAAGACTGACTCCAAGCCCCCACCATTTTTGGCTTTTGCACCATTTCCGGATTTTGACCCCAAGTACCCAAATTAAATTAAACTCGCGGGACGCTTATTTCTAGTTAATTCGGGATTACCAACTTGGTAAATCCCATTTAAATCCTAAATTAATCCCAATGTCCATTTAATTAAACCTGTTCCTCACCCACACTACCCCCTCGTCATACAATTTAATAAACGCAATTTTCGGCACAATTTTCGCGTTATTTCATGTGTTTGTACAAGTTCCCGAACTTAAGGGGCTAATGTGCAAAAGTAGCGATAGGTGTCACTTTCTCATTGGTTTGGGCCAATGAAGAAAGCTTTCCCCCCTCTTGGATCGGTCACAACCCCCCTCTCTCCCTCATGGAAGCATTCATCCATCATAATAAATCTCAACCACCCATTCAAATAATTCCAATCATTCTCCACCACACAATCAACACACACTCTCCTATATAATTCCCCCCTCACACACCTATCCCTAGGCCGGCCCTAATTCCAAGGAACATTGAAAACCCCCCTCCCTCACTCTCTCTCCTCCCTCTCCTTCCCTCAACCGTAAGCTCCCTTCCCATTTCCTTTCTTTTCTTCTTCTTCTTCTTCTTCTTCTTCTTCTTTTTCTTCTTCCCTCCTACTTCACCAGTTAATTCCCTACTTCACCAACACCTTCATCACCACCACCATCCACCTTCACCACCACCTCATTCAAGTTCACCACCCCCATCCAGTCACTCCACCACCACCATCCAGTCCCACGACCACCATGAGCACCATCAACTCCAGCGAGCCTAATTGAGGTTCATTCCTCCACCTCTTATGTATTAAATTCTAGAATAATAATTGTGTTTAAATAGGAAGTATGCATATTGAAATGATATTAGCTAAGGATGTATTCATATATTGTTAGAGTGTATTGTGTGGAGTAGTATAGTGTATTTTTACATGGTTAAGTGTCATGGATAAATGCATGGTTGAAGAGAATGATAAATAAATTACTTGTGGGTTAATTACATTTGAAAGAAGGTCCTTGAATATATATAAATGGTTAGTGTAGGTTTACTTGCACTATGTGTTAAGGTATACTTTGGTTAGTTCAAATGAGGTTTAATGTGAATGCATATGAAAATTTAAATGACTTGAGGATGGGTTTAATGAGGTTGACATGGTTTAATATTTATGTAGTATAGTGAGAATGTATCTTGTATTATAAAGTTGGTTTTGGATATTGAATTAGTGGAAATGAGGGTGAATACAACTTGTGAGAAAATAAATACGATATTGGGCATGTGACGATGATTAAATAGGGTGATCAAAGACTTGGGGATTCGACTTGTAGTATGTCGGAGAAATGTATTTGTGTTAAGGTGCATTGTGGATTAGGAATGTTTCCTACATGAAGTATTACAATTTAATCAAGTTATGGATTCGAGGAAAAGTGAGTGTTTGACCTTTAAATAAATAATCGGGGTCTATGGTACATGATGGAAATTATAGATTTAATTATGGAGAATTAAATTGAGAAGAGTGTACAGATGATTAGTTGAATTGCTGTATTGTACCGATAGTCAACTGTGGTCAACCCCCCTAGTGTCTTGTCTCTGTGAGTCGTATTTGAGACTGAGTCTAGAAGTAGATGTGTGTAGCACACTTGCCTGTCCTAAGTGGTTTATTAATTCTGGTTTGTATCTCTTCACTAGGTATTGCGGGACCTGAGGACTTGGACGCGGTACCCGATCCCCCTCATCAGCAGCCGCACGCAGGCAAGTGTACCTTGCCAACCTGTATTTTAGTTTACAGATATATATTGTTTCGTATGTACATTGTGTACGTAGTTGTATTAACGTTCGGTACTTCACGTCCGGTTCACAACCGGGTGAAGACGTACGTCGTAGCATCCTAGGAAGATTGTCGGATGATTCGTAGTATCTCGATATGCGTACCTGAGTTTATCGATACCCCAGGACACACTCATATACTGTGATCGTGCCAGATTCCTGTATCCTGATACTGACATCATGACCAGAGACTGGGACGACCTTAGGGTCGCGTCTGTTGAGTTATTTTCCTTGTGTCGAGACTGTAGTTAGAGGTTCAGGTTCAACGCACAATCGTTGACCGCTTAGGAAGGGGAAGACAGTTATTAGACGTTTGGGCTACTCTGCACGCGCTTATATATGTATATGTAGTGATCCGGTTTCATAGTGTAGTGATCCTGTTTCATAGTGTAGTGGTAACACCCGTGTGTCTCTGTGCTCGGAGCTACGGTACGACCCGTGTGTCTCTGTGTTCGGAGCTGCGATTTTATTTTGGACAGCCCACGCGTCGAACATTGTCTTTAAACTGTGTCACACTAGTTGGTTATGATAGAGTACCATATCGTGCACTTGTACTTTCTGTTTACTTGGCATGCTATATTTTTGTACCTTGTTACGTCCCTCTGAGGACCTGTTTCTCTGCCAGTTTTACAGCATAGACGATTACGGAGCACTTGGAGATACTGATGGAGTGGCAAATCTTGCGAGCATGGTACCAGGTACTCACCTTATATCTACCGGTATTATGGTTATTTACATTGATTATTCATCTGCTGTTGTAGCCTAGTTTTGTAGACTCATACTTCTTCTCGAGTCTATTCGAGTTAGTGTGTTATTGGGCGACCGACCTTAGCACATATAGCTCTTTCTTGTATACTGATGTATATTGTGGATTGAGACATAGAGGTTTACTTTTATGGAATATCTAGATAGTGCCCTTTATATTACAGCTTATACGTATTCGAGTCAGACCAGAGTCTGGTCGAATGCGTAGCTGGCGTGTCACGTATTCCTAGTCCTACGTATTTTGGGACTGGGGCGTGACATGTTTTTGTGGTGGCCCATGCAGGTCCGATTTAAATTGTCTTGGTCACCTGACTGTGCCAAGCGAGCCTGCAAATTAGGAATAGATGATATGATTGTTGAATAGGATCTCAATCCATAATCGATTTTAAAACTCTTTGTATGTGATTATCGCCCTTGGACTTCCACTTTGCATTCGTTCAATCTTCGTCAATATCGCTATCCTTGTTTCTCGTCCCCTATTGTTCGGGGAGACGAATGCTTGTGACTAATGATTTCCCTCCAGAAGAAGATCGAAGACCAGACGACAGGAGACAGAATTTGTATGCCTTTCTCTGAGAAGATGTTACCCTATCAGGATAGATTGAAGGGTTCTTTGGATTCTAGAATTAGTATGAAAGGGTAGCAAGAGAATTGGAGCCAGTAGTACCCTAGTCGTACTTGAGATAGCAGTGATCTTGGGAGTACTGAGAGCTAGAAGGATCGTTGATCATGACCTAGAATGATTTATGTGAATGCATATCCTGACGAAGGAAACTAGTGGTTGTATATGATAGCAATACCAGAAATGATATTATGGACTAGAGAAGATGAAAATTTTAGGATCTCACTTGGAAGATAATAATCGGATTCCAGAAAATTCTAGTATGTACTAGAGTGATACCAATATTGTACTTGTGACTTGGAGAGATGAATAACGAAAAGAAGAAATTTGAGGAATAAAATTTTAGGAAAAACTTTGAGGAGAAGAGAATTATACATTAGGCGAGGGAAATTTTTCTTTTGAGGATTGATGTTGGAAACAGAACGGGAGAAATTATTTTGAGGTTTAGTCTAGATTATGACTTTATCCTAGACATGGATTGGTTGAGCCAATACCACGTAACGCGAGATTGTTGACGTGATTATATTATTTATGACCACCAGATTACCCTGAGTTTGAGTTACTTCTGGGAGCCTAGGAGTATGGTGCTCAGCTACCTTAGGGGTATATATTGCAGAAGGTGAACCAGTGTACCCCGTATTATATCAGGGCTTGAGGATGTGTTTCTAGAGAATTTTTTGGGCCTACCACATGACAGAAAGAGTTGTTACAGAGTTGACTCCAAGAGCCGAGACAGTTATTTTCCCGTCTTCAAAGTAGCACCGATAGAGTTGGTTGAGTTGAAGGTCCATCGTGGAGGATCTCTTAGACAAGGATTTCGGTCGAGCTAGTGTTTTTCCATGAGAAGCAACCATCTTATAGTACCGAAGAAGGACGAGACGGTACGTCTGCGTATTGATTTCAGGGACGATATGTTTGTGTATCGATTACAGGATTTAATGCTGTAACGATAAAGAACAAGTATCCACTGCCGCGCATCGATGATTTGTTTGATTAACTTAGCGGCGCATGTGTATTCTCGAAGATCGACCTCAGATTCGGATATCATCAGATCAAAGTACGGAAAGAGGACATCCAGAAGACGGCCTTTCGGACGAAGTATGGCCACTATGAGTTTTTAGTCATGCCGTTTGGTTTAACCAACGCGCCAGCAGTATTTATGAGCTTGAGGAACAAGGTTTTCCACCAGTACTGGGATAAGTTCGTGGTGGTGTTCATCGACGTCTTAATATATTCCAGGAGCCAGGAAGAGCATGAGAGACATCTCAGGATTGTGTTGGAGACGCTGAGACATGAGAGGCTGTATGCCAAACTCAGCAAATGTGAGTTTTGCTTGGACAGAGTACCATTTCTGGGACACATAATCACCGGAGATGGACTATCACTTGATCCGGAGAATATTACTGCAGTAGAGACCTGGCCTACCCCTACATCAGTTACAGAGGTTAGGAGTTTCCTCTGACTTGTCGGATATTGCCGAAGGTTCGTGGAAAACTTTTTGAGGATAGCTGCGCCTATGACGCGACTAACGCGTAAAGGCGAAGAGTTTATCTGGACCGACGAGTGTCAGGCGGCTTTCGATGAGTTGATGAAACGTCTGACATCAGCACCGATTTTGACACTATCCTCAGGATCAGGAGGATTTGTAGTGTACAGTGATGCGTCAGGGAGCGGATTGGGATGTGTACTAATGCAACACGGCAAGGTGATAGCCTACGCATCGAGACAGTTGAGAGTTCATGAGAAGAACTATCCGACGCACGACTTGGGGCTAGCTGCGGTGATATTTGCACTAAAGCTATGGAGATATTACCTTTATGATGAGCGTGTAGAGATTTATACAGATCATAAAAGTCTGAAGTACGTCTACACGCAGAAGGAGCTCAATATGAGGCAGAGACGTTGGCTAGAGCTGATGACAGATTATGACATTGAGCTATAGTACCACCCTGGCAAGGCGAACGTCGTAGCAGATGCCTTAAGCAGGAAGCCCATGGCATACTTTCTGACGACACATCGACAGTTGCTAGAGGATCTCCAGGAGCTTGGAATAGAGATCGTATTGCCAGGCATGGATGGACAGATGGCCAGTCTTGAGGTTCAGTCTACTTTGATTGAGAGGATCAAGACAGCATTGCCTACAGATGTGAGATTTCGACGTCTGCGAGAGAGAACAGAAGCCGGCCTGCAGACGGGACTCAGGATTCATGAAGACGGAACATTAAGGTACGGAGATCGCCTATACGTTCCAAGTGGCGAGCTACGCCAAGAGTTGATGACCGAGGCGCATAGCTCGACTTATACAATTCATTCCGGGGGTACAAAGATGTACCGAGACTTGAAGCAACAATTCTGGTAACATAGGATGAAAGGAGAGATTATGAGATTCGTAGCAAGATGCTTGGTACGTCAACGAGTTAAGGCAAAATACCTGAGAACTGCAGGACTATTGCAGCCGCTTCCCATTCCCGAGTGGAAGAGGGAACAATTTACCATGGACTTTGTCACATGATTCCCGTGAAGCCCAAACGGAAAGGATACAGTTTGGATTGTCGGGGACAGACTCACCGAGTCTGCACATTTTCTTGCCCTTCAGAGTTGGGCAATCCACAGAGATACTAGCTGACATGTATATGAGGCAGATAGTACGATTACATGGAGTGCCTGTCAGCATCGTATCGGATCGTGATTCCAGATTCACGTCATATTTTTGGCGGAGTATGCAGGAGAGCCTAGGAACTCGTCTCAAGTTCAGCACTGCGTATCATCCACAGACTGATGGACAGTCAGAGCGCACGATACAGATATTAGAGGATATGTTGCGAGCGTGCATGATTAATTTTGGAGGTTCTTGGGAGGACCCTCTACACTTGGTGGAATTCTCCTACAATAATAACTACCAGGCCAGCATACAAATGGCACCCTATGAGGCACTGTACGGCAGGAAATGTAGGTCGCCAGTTTGTTGGAGTGACGTGGGAGAGCGTCAGATACTTGGTCCAGAATTGGTGACACAGACAGTAGAGAAGGTCAAGCAGATTCAGAGCCACCTGCGCGCAGCACAGGACAGACAGAAATACTGGGCAGATGCGCACCGCAGACCATTGGAGTTCAAGGAGGGTGACCACGTATTTTTGAGGATATCGCCCACTCGTGGTACCATCAGATTCAGGGGCAGAGGCAAGCTGAGTCCGAGGTATATCGGACCTTTTGATATTTTGGAACGAGTTGGCGAAGTGGCTTATCGTCTTGCATTACCTCCATCACTAGAGGGAGTACATGATGTATTTTACGTATTGCAGCTGAGGAGATATGTCGTAGACCCTAGCCACGTGCTTGATCATTCGGAGATTACAGTCGGGCCTAGTCTGTCTTACGTAGAGCATCCAGTTGAGATTCTCGATCGCAGCGAGAAGACTTTAAGAGGACAGACGATTCGACTGGTCAGAGTGGCATGGAAGCACCATTCCCCAGGCGAGTCTACTTGGGAGCGCGAGGATTCTATTCGGCAGCGATTCTCGTACTTATTTGAAGAGCAAGGTACGAATTTACGTACGGCAATTTAATTACTAGTTGTTTTAAATTCTGTTAGATATTATCGTGCTTTACTTTTAATTTCGGGGACGAAATTTTTCTAAGTTGGGAAGAATGTGAACCCCCTCAATTTATTCTATAGATAGTTAGAGTGGACCAGAAAAAATTTTATAGATAATATTGAGGTTTAGAGTAGAATATATTTATCTAAAATTTTAATCTAATTAATTAAAACCCTTGGCGCGCATTATCGTTGTCTAATTATTCGGAGCCTATTTTTAGCCCATAAATTCCGTACAAATATTGTACACTCGACTCAACTCGCCAAATTAGGCACTGGATCTTTTCGTCACAAAAAGTCAGTTTTTCGTTGTGCTCTAAATTAATTGCACAACTTTTCGAATCCGAAATCCATATTTAATTCGGTGTCGGACTCCTGTGTCGTTACTCTAAATTTTGGGATACCAACTTAACCCGTTGAGCTGGACCAACAAAAGGGTCCAAGACTGACTCTAAGCCCCCACCATTTTTGGCTTTTGTGCCATTTCCAAATTTTGACCCCAAGTGCCTAAATTAAATTAAACTCACGGGACGCTTATTTCTAGTTAATTCGGGATTACCAACTTGGTAAATCCCATTTAAATCCTAAATTAATCCCAATGCCCATTTAATTAAACCCGTTCCTCACCCACACTACCCCCTCGTTATACAATTTAATAAACGCAATTTTTGGCACAATTTTTGCGTTATTTCATGTGTTTGTACAAGTTCCCGAACTTAAGGGGCTAATGTGCAAAAGTAGCGATAGGTGTCACTTTCTCATTGGTTTGGGCCAATGAAGAAAGCTTTCCCCCCTCTTGGACCGGTCACAACCCCCCTCTCTCCCTCATGGAAGTATTCATCCATCATAATAAATCTCAACCACCCATTCAAATAATTCCAATCATTCTCCACCACACAATCAACACACACTCTCCTATATAATTCCCCCCTCACACACCTATCCCTAGGCCGGCCCTAATTCCAAGGAACATTGAAAACCCCCCTCCCTTACTCTCTCTCCTCCCTCTCCTTCCCTCAACCGTAAGCTCCCTTCCCATTTTCTTTCTTTTCTTCTTCTTCTTCTTCTTCTTCTTCTTCTTTCCTCCTACTTCACCATTTAATTCCCTACTTCACCAACACCTTCATCGCCACCACCATCCACCTTCACCACCACCTCATTCAACTTCACCACCCCCATCCAGTCACTCCACCACCACCATCCAGTCCCACGACCACCATGAGCACCATCAACTCCGGCGAGCCTCATTGAGGTTCATTCCTCCACCTCTTATGTATTAAATTCCAGAATAATAATTGTGTTTAAATAGGAAGTATGCATATTGAAATGATATTAGCTAAGGATGTATTCATATATTGTTAGAGTGTATTGTGTGGAGTAGTATAGTGTATTTTTACATGGTTAAGTGTCATGGATAAATGCATGGTTGAAGAGAATGATAAATAAATTACTTGTGGGTTAATTATATTTGAAAGAAGGTCCTTGAATATATATAAATGGTTAGTGTAGGTTTACTTGCACTATGTGTTAAGGTATACTTTGGTTAATTCAAATGAGGTTTAATGTGAATGCATATAAAAATTTAAATGACTTGAGGATGGGTTTAATGAGGTTGACATGGTTTAATATTTATGTAGTATAGTGAGAATGTATCTTGTATTATAAAGTTGGTTTTGGATGTTGAAATTAGTGGAAATGAGGGTGAATACAACTTGTGAGAAAATAAATACGATATTGGGTATGTGACGATGATTAAATAGGGTGATCAAAGACTTGGGGATTCGACTTGTAGTATGTCGGAGAAATGTATTTGTGTTAAGGTGCATTGTGGATTAGGAATGTTTCCTACATGAAGTATTACAATTTAATCAAGTTATGGATTCGAGAAAAAGTGAGTGTTTGACCTTTAAATAAATAATCGGGGTCTATGGTACATGATGGAAATTGTAGATTTAATTATGGAGAATTAAATTGAGAAGAGTGTACAGATGACTAGTTGAATTGATGTATTGTACCGATAGTCAACTGTGGTCAACCCCCCTAGTGTCTTGTCCCTGTGAGTCATATTTGAGACTGAGTCTAGAAGTAGATGTGTGTAGCACACTTGCCTGTCCTAAGTGGTTTATTAATTCTGGTTTGTATCTCTTTACTAGGTATTGCGGGACCTGAGGACTTGGACGCGGTACCCGATCCCCCTCATCAGCAGCCGCACGCAGGCAAGTGTACCTTGCCACCATGTATTTTAGTTTACAGATATTTATTGTTTCGTATGTACATTGTGCACGTAGTTGTATTAACGTTCGGTACTTCGCGTCCGGTTCACAACCGGGTGAAGACGTACGTCGTAGCATCCTAAGAAGATTGTTGGATGATTCGTAGTATCTCGATATGCGTACCTGAGTTTATCGATACCCCAGGATACACTCATACACTGTGATCGTGCCAGATTCCTGTATCCTGATACTGACATCATGACCAAAGACTGGGACGACCTTAGGGTCGCGTCTGTTGAGTTATTTTCCTTGTGTGGAGACTGTAGTTAGAGGTTCAGGTTCAACGCACAATCGTTGACCGCTTGGGAAGGGGAAGACAGTTACTAGACGTTTGGGCTACTCTGCACGCGCTTATATATGTATATGTAGTGATCCTGTTTCATAGTGTAGTGGTAACACCCGTGTATCTCTGTGCTCGGAGGTACGGTACGACCCGTGTGTCTCTGTGTTCGGAGATGCGATTTTATTTTGGACAGCCCACGCGTCGAACATTGTCTTTAAACTGTGTCACACTAGTTGGTTATGATAGAGTACCCTGTCGTGCACTTGTACTTTCTGTTTACTTGGCATGCTATATTTTTGTACCTTGTTACGTCCCTCTGAGGACCTGGTTCCCTGCCAGTTTTGCAGCATAGACGATTACAGAGCACTTGGAGATACTAATGGAGTGGCAAATCTTGTGAGCATGGTACCAGGTACTCACCTTATATCTACCGGCATTATGGTTGTTTACATTGATTATTCATCTGTTGTTGTAGCCTAGTTTTGTAGACTCATACTTTTTCTCGAGTCTATTCGAGTTAGTGTGTTATTGGGCGGCCGACCTTAGCACATATAGCTCTTTCTTGTATACTGATGTACATTGTGGATTGAGACATAGAGGTTTACATTTATGGAATATCTAGATAGTGCCCTTTATATTACAGCTTATACGTATTCGAGTCAGACCAGAGTCTGGTCGAATGCGTAGCTGGCGTGTCACGTATTCCTGGTCCTACGTATTTTGGGACTGGGGTGTGACATATGATGAGGTTCCAATATGTACTTTACTTGGACATTCAGTAACTGGTAGAGGGCCATAATTACTAGACTTTCGTTGAAGCATTGATCGCATATAGGCGACATGAGGTGACGATGCAGAGGTATCACTACCACATTTCTAGATGAGAGTCTTTTTATCAAGCATATTTATTATTTAGTAATTAAATATTTATATATGTGCTATAAATTAATTATATGGTATTATTGTCATAACCCGCTCCCGGTGTAGGGTTGCAAGTCGGGAATAACGCCCAGCCTACGCCGCAGCATCGGCAGTAGAATGCTGTCTTGGTCAATTATACTATCTAAATATCTCATAATAATATAAAATCTGCCAACAATATTTCAACACAAAACTCAATCACAATTCTAAAAGCACGAGAAGATATCAAAGAAGTCTAACTATACATTCAATATATATCAATACCAATAGAACAATAATCAAAAAACACAAATATAAGTCAAAAATAAATTCGGTACCAAAATGCTAAAGAGAACTAACTAAGCTACCTAGTGAATCCGACTAAAAACTCCTGGCACACTCCAGAACTAGTGGATCCAAGTCTGCACCGTCTTAAGTCAAAATCCATAGTATGTCAGACACTAATCTCTCGGATCCTTTGGAAAATATTTTCCAGTCAAGAATGGAGCAAAGTACATCTCTAACAGTAGTTCTAAATCAATAATATAAACTATGTAACAGTAAATAGATGTGAATATAAAAGATGCAACAATCGATACAAGAGATATACAATAAAGAAAATATTATGAATAAACACAAGAATGAATAATATGGCAATGAACAAGAATATACTAATGACTAAGTAAGTGAGTACTAGCTTTAACATGTGATCGGCTTGGGAACTTGTACAGGAATAATGGCCTGATTAGTCATACGTGCGGTGCATGACCAACACTCACTGAAAAATAATACTTCACAGAAAGGTATGATCACATATCTATAATAAAATACTCCCCAATCTTGACTGGTATAGTGGATCCAACTATGGTACACTATGCCACAGGATTCCCCAAGAAGATAGCGACTCTTCCCAAGAATCAATGTCTGTACATGTACAAGATAATCAATAAAACAAGGCTTACATATGATACACCATATACCAAGGAATAATACCTTATGACGAGATCCGGATGTACCAAACCGTGTAACCATCGTATCAAAAAAATATGGATATCTATACTAGATACAATGAACATAAAGTGTATCATAAATGAAAAACTATTAGAGAATGTACTCGTCTAAAGTTCGGTGAATAGTATCACAGATGTTTGATATGGTTCCTCGAAGACCTAGATATAGAATATAACATCAATACAAGGTTTTGGAAAGAAATAAGTTAAACTAGTCAACTTGTAGGTCATAAAGCCACTTCTAAGTCAAAATAGTCAAACTAGGTCAACTCTAAGTAAAATCGGTCAAACTTGGTCAACTACATATTTCTAGGTTGCATGAGTCTATCTCAAGGATATTGGGTTCATACACTATGAATCTAAGTCATACAAGCTACATCTTGTGATACTAAGATACCGTATCTCAAGATATACAAACAATTGATAAATATCACATATCTATAATAAAGCAATATTAAATATATAAGTCCTAATTACAAATACTAAAGAGATACCTTGGTTTTGAACCAACTTGGTATCGCAACACTAAACCTCTATCTTGATACCTAAGCCCAATACCTTGGGTATCCTCAATACCTTGGCATTTATCTTCGTATCTCAAGGTAATGTCACTCTAGTATAATAATAATCTATCCAACTATAACTATTATCCAACTATAACTATAAACTACCATGCATTTAATACTTATACAATACTATATACCTTATTTTAGTCACCTTAGTATCAATCCATAATTAGTTTACATATATCCTATTACTATACGAATACCTACTACTCATACCTTGGTATATCTCAAGGTATTATCTAACCATATTAATTCTAACATACAAGCTAACTCTATATACAATAACTACTAATATATCCACTAGCTAAATAAATCCATTAACTAACTACATGTTAAACATAACAACTACTAAATACCACTAACTACTAACATATGATACATATCAATACAATACCTACATAATAACTTACTACCAATATCCATAATATGCATAGTTACAAATAGTTAAGAGTATAACTAATAGGTGTATATATATCTAACAATTTAAATAACAAGTATATAACTACCTACCCACTACTAGTTCATATGCACATATCTACATATATAGTACTTAACTAGAGATACAAGTACACACACACACACACACACACACACACACACACATACACACACACACTTATATATATATATATATATATATATATATATATATATATATATATATATATATATATATATATATATATATATATATATAATTAACTAGATAAATATTAAGCTACTAGTAAATATTAGCTAACTACTACTAACCAACTAACTAACTTACAACTACTAAAATATAGTACACTAATACATAAATACCAATTATGAAATATATATATATATACCAACACCATATAAATAGCTATTAGTTATAAATAATACATAATTATAACTATACCGTAAAACTGTTACTGTAAACTGTTGTTGCCGTCGCTAAATGCCATTGCTGCTATTATAATACTGCTACTGTTGCTACGGTGACTGCTGCTGTCACTAATGCTGCTACTGCTGCTACCGCTGAAGGCGCTATTGCTGTTGCTGTATGCGTTGTTGTTGCTAATGCGTTGTTGTTGCTGTCGCTGAAGCTGCAACTGTTGTAATACTATTGCTGATGTTGCTAATGTGCTGCTGCTGTTGCTAAATGTGCTGCTACTGCTGTCACTATAACATTGAGCCCCCTCTCTCTCTTATATATTAATATATACACAATATATATATACTAATATGTATATAATAACTACATATATTTATATGTACACATGCTCATCTATATATATGTACACATCCACAATAATACATATAGTATAACATACACACATTATAGTAACATATATATATATATAACATCACATATATGTACACGTATATATATATATAATCATGCAAGGATATATATATATATATATATATATATATATATATATATATACATATACATATACATATACATATACATATACATATACATATACATATACATATAACTTATATATAAATATACTACCACACTTAATAGTTATTACATATATAGAAATATAGCTACATATATACATAATACATAGGTACATAGATATATGATACACTAACACATAAATATATATATATAGCAATATATATATATATATATATATATATATATATATATATATATATATATATATATGCATATAATTACATATTATAATACTAAAAATAATGGAAATAGATCAAGAAATAAAATGCACAAACACGTGGAGTACATCGCTCCCGTATTCCACTAGATCTAGGATACGCTTGCGACACGAGTCCACCACAGATTCAAATATACCCCGAAGAAAATGAGCAAGTCTAATATATAATTTATGAATAATACAAAGAGTCAATCACAAATCTACGTATTCGTATCAAAATATGACATGCACAAAGTTCCGTGTCAAAGGAAAAACTCCTAAATCAACACGTATAACCAAATTATTTGGATACGACCTACGCGTACCCAATTGTGTACACGAAACTAGCCCCAAACAAACAAGCACATGCCAAATTGATCTATAGGACCAATTGACACACACAACAAATATCAATCACGAAATTTCTCCAAAATTGACACAAAAAGTACCATAACTTTCTCAATAAGCCTCCTATGAACACAAAACAAAATCTTATGGGTAGCCTATGCATATGGGTTGATTTCTCATGGTTAAATCTCATATTTAGAACCTAAATTAAGGGAAAAAATTGAATTATACCTATTGGGAGATGGATTCCTAATAAAATTTCTAAAATTGGTAAAATTGGCCTTCAACTTATAGATCCTTGCTCCTCTTTGTAGATTCATGCTTCCTTCTTGTAGATCATTACTCTACTAATTTCTAATGGTGATTTGGGAAGGAATTGGGTAAAAATTTGGTTAAGATTTGATAGAATTTGGTTGAGAGAAATTCTAAATCCATATTTGGAATAAAAAATGAAGGGAGAGAAAGTTTTTAACCCCTTTATATAGGCCTCACTTGTCCCCTCCCTCAAGCTACTATGTAAAGTCTAAAATATCCCTTGGAGCCTTTCATGAAAAAATTAATTAAGGAGGGAAGGTTCTAGTCTAATAGATTTAACATAATTAATCATCCTCCTATTAAATGGGCTTCTAATTATTGGACTCAATTCTAACTAAAATTAAATGTTGGTACATGAGTCTAAACTAACTAGTTAGGTCTACTAACACAAGTCCAAAAAATAAATCTAATATGCTAAGATCTTTGTATCTTCAAAGAGTGTTTACAATAAATAAATAATATAATAAATAAATATTTAATATGCACAATATTTAAGTAATTACCAAAAGACTAAAATATCCTTTCCTAGAAAATATGGTAGTGACAAATCTACCACCCTTAGAAGAATTTTGTCCTCAAAATTAAAAATCTTACCCCTCTATCTTAGGCCAGTCATATCCTATTCATACAAATCTTACTATGGTCAAACCCCATTAATTATAGTCTAAAATAGTATATATCCTATATTTAATATGCACAATATTTAAGTAATTACCAAAGGACGTGTGGTTGAGGTCGACGGCGTGATGGGTGAATGGGGAGTATGATGGTCGGCTGCTATATGGTTTAGGTTTAGAAGAAAAGGAAAGTAAGGAAAAATGAGTATATATATATATAGAGAGAGGGGGTTGGTTTGACCTAGAAAGGTTTGACTTGGTCAACTCTCTTAGAAAAAGGGTCTTCTCATGGATATTTTCAATGGTTATGATTCAAATAAATTGAAATGAATGGCCATGCTGCATTGGTTCAAGGTTTTGAGGCCATGATTCAAACTGTCAATGTCTTAATTTGCACACTCCAAAAAATTATGGAAAAAATACACATAAAAGAGAAAAAGGGTTTGTTTATGTGTCGTGTCCAACGGGGTGGATACCTCAATACACTTCTGCACAAAAGTGCCCAATAATTGGAAAATTATCCAAAGTGAGATTTATGAATTTAATTAATTAAAATAAATACAAGTGGTGTTCTAAAATAAATTACAAGTACAAAGGGGCTGGAATTAAGTGGGACACAAGTATCATGAATGAAGTAGACTCAAAATAGAATATTTTCCTAATTTGGATTGCTCAAAATGGGTCGAGATTGGGTCTCCAATTTTGATTGGAACACCCAAGGATACAAGGTTTGATTTGTATAGAATTATATATAGTCATTTGCGATGAATGTTGTGCGCCTTAAATGAAGTACACCAAAATATAGTTATTAGTCATACAAGGATCAAAATAATAATCTGGCATGTCTAGGACAAGGGTGTAAAATCTGTTGGAAGACAATAGCAAGTGTAGTGCTCTAACTATCAAAGTAACGGTAAAATACAGCAATCAAATAAAATTATAATAATTTAAATATACTAAATTATCATGTAATCATTTACACATTAATTATGAAAAGATGAAAATACCCTTAATCTGAAAAGTGGGGGTGACAGCTGCGCGTTGTACCGTAAATCGCACACTGCGCTGCTGCGCATGCAGCACTCGCCCCTCTCACATACACACACTCACAACATAAACACTCAACATATAGCATGCACACACATGCATATATATACCCCCTATATATATGTATATATATATATATGTATATATACTCTTACACACAGTCACAAACACACACAAGCATATACACATATAAACACTAATACACATACCTCTATGTATGTTACTCTATACACATACACACACACACATATATATATATATATATATATATATATATATATATATATATATATATATATATATATATATATATATATATATATATATACATATATATATACATATACATATACATATACATATACATATACATATACACTAACACACACACAATACTGCACATCTATGTATATATATTCCTCTCACAACTATATATATAGATATATATAATCACATACATATTAATAAGTATATATATATATATATATATATATATATATATATATATATATATATATATATATATATATATATATATATATATATATATATATATATATTTACATAATATATAAATTTATATATAAATATATATTTATAAATATATACATACAAATATATATTTATAAATATATATATATATATATATATATATATATATATATATCCACATATATATATAAATGCATATATATATAAATGCATATAGATAAACCAACACATATATACATACATATATATATAGATCTATATATAACTATATACACTAGTATATACACACATCTACACACACATATACCCAAACTCAAATACACTAACACATACATATATATATATATATATATATATATATATATATATATATGTCACTTATTTATCATCTATATATAATTACACATGCATGTATAGCAAAAAGGACCAAACAACAAATACGTGGAGTGCACCGCACCTTTATCACACTTTCTCTATGATACGCTTGCGATACGGCTCCAACACACACCAAACGTATCCCGACAGACACGAGCAAGTCTAAAAGACTAATTATGAATAATATGTATAGTACATAGAGTATTCACGTGTCTGTGTCATAATATGATATGCACAATACCCCATGTCGGAGGAAAATTACCAAAATTAATCCGTTTCATCAAATTAACGAGATACGACCTACATGTATTCCATTGTGGACATGATACTAGTCACAAACAAGCAATAAAATATCAATTTGATCTATTAGACCCAATGACAACCACTACATGTGCCAATATCAAAATTCTTCCAAAATTGGCACCAAATTGGACATAACTTCTACCGTAGGTGTCCTATAAACTTAAAATCAATTTCTATGGATAGCCTATGGATATGGGTTAGTTTCTCATAGTTAAATCTAAGATTTAAAGTCTATTAAAAGAGAAAAAAACTAAAATATACCTATTGGGAGATGGATTCCCAATAAAAAATTCCAAAAATAGAAAATAGCTCATCTTTCTAGATCTTGGCCTCCTCATTCTAGATCTTTATTTTCTTCTTGTAGATCCTTGTTATAGTAGCCTTAATTGATGAATAGGGAAGGAATTTGGGAGAAAATTTGGTGAGGAATGGTGAGAGAATGAAGGAATTGGAAAGAAAGAAAATCTAGATCTATTTGGAAATAGAAAAATAAAATAAGAGACACTCTTTTTTATCCTCTAATGGCTGGTCATAAACCCTCTTCCAAGCAATATAAATTATTCAAAACACTCATTGGGGCCTCTCATAAAGAAACTAATAAGGAGGAAGGTTCTAGTCTAATGGTTTCAGTAATTAATCCGGCCTCCTAATCCATGGGCCTAATTTAATAGGCTCACTATAAACTAATCTAAATATTGGGTTCATGCAACTAATAAATAGGTTAGGTCCACTACATAAGTCTAAAATAAATTTATAACTAATAATCAATAAATAATACAATAAATAATAAATTATATGCAAAATATTTAAATACAATAAATCCTAAAATAAAAATATCTGTGTCAATTACCAAACTATCCTTAAATAAAAATATGAGGGTGACAGTGTGCCTCTGCTGAGCCTTTGACTGGGCCCTCTGAGCCTCCAACATCTCGCGTAACAGTACAAATATCTTTGTCACATCTGTAGGCATGGAAGGTGGAGGTGGAAGTCCCTCAAATACTGGTGGAACAATCCTCTGTACAGGAGGTAGACCCTAAAATGCAACTGATCCGCCAATTACCGGAGAAGTGACTGGTGCAGGCCCTCCGGAAGTCGCAGATATCTCAGAAACTGCTTTCTGCTATAATCGAATCTTAAGTGGCATCCTGAGGTAAAGCGAAAGAAAAGAATCAATAAGGCACAAGATAGAATATATTCAAGGAAGGACAATTAAAGCCCAATTATCAGAATCAAGGTAGAACAGTTGAAATAAACAATAAAGTTTTTTTAGTTGTGATTGAGTATTCTCAGCATATAGCCTATATCCTATATCCTGAAGCAGGCTCACAATAGAACTCAAATTAGAGCACCACTATGAATTACACTAATTGCGACCTCGAGGACATGCATGGGCTACCACTAAAAATGTATCACGACCCGTACCCGATATATGGGCACGAGACGTGGGTACGTCCAGCCTACGCCACAGAATCGACGGTAGAACGATGTTTTGATAAACTATTTATTTAGCAATAATGATCATCAAGATATATAATACCACCAATGAAATATATATACTTAATCACAGATCTATAAGATGGAACAATCGCACGAATATGATATAAAGAACTAAAGAGTCAAATATAATTCATAAGACAAAATAATATCCAATGAGTAATCAAATATAATCAAGATATACTAATGTCAAATACTGGAGACAAATCCAGTACAATAAACCAATCTACCAAGCTACAGGTAATGGATCATTTGTCTCAACCGGGATGAGTTTACCCTGAGGCAAAGTCTCTGAATCTAAGCCAACTACGTCCTGAGGCCCGTAGTGAGTATGATACCACTCCTCGGTGCCATCTGAAAAAATATATCCAATTAGAAAAGGAGCAAAGTGTATCTCTAAAAGCAGTTCCAATAAATAAAAAAACTATGTAACAGTAAATAGAGAGTATATACAAGAGAAATAGGGTATGTCAGGAAGTATGCTGGGATAAGAAAATACAAAAAATAAATACAAGAGATACGACCATCATATATAGAATAAGAAATGTAACTATCTAAGTGAGTGAGCACAAGTGATAATATATGATCGGCTTGGGTACTGCTAATAAACCACGGGCCTGGCTAATCATACGTGCCATGATTAACGCTATTCAAGAATAATAAGAACTCTGGGGAAATAATCACATATCTACACTAAATACTTGCCGCCCCCGACTGGTATAGTGGATCCAACCATGGCATGTTATGACATGAGATTCTATGAGAAGTCGTGACTCTTCTCACGAATCGATGTCCATACTCAAACAAGAACAACGGGCTCACACAAAAGATACGCTAGGAACTACCAAAAATAATATCTCAAGAAGGGATCCAGGAATACCAGTCCGTGTAACCAAGTGTCGGGAAAGTCAAGGATATCTACACTAAATACAAGAAACAAAAAGGATATCGTAAATAAAAAACTCCCAGAGAATATACTTGCCTAAAATCTGGCGAATGATATCGTAGATGTCCGAAATGGTGTCCCAATGACCTAAATATGTAATGTTACATCAATACAAGGTTTTAGAATAAAAACAAGTTAAACTAGTCATTAAACTAGTCAAAATTTAGGTCGTAAAGCTATATTTAAGTCAAAATAGTCAAACTAGGTCAACTTTAGGTCAAACTAGTCAAAGTTGTTCAAACTAGCTATTTCTAGGTTGTATGAGTCCAACTCTAGGATATTGGATCCATACACTATGTAACTAGGCTATATTAGCTATATTGGGATACTAGGATACTCAATAGTATCCATACACTATGTTACAATATAACTTATACTTTACTAATATTACTCTATTATACTAACTTACTAACATATATTAACTAGCTTATACTTACTAGCAGACTAGCAATATACTTAGCTACTGATACATAACTAACATTAATATCTAAGAGTCTGTAAATATCTGACACTTAGTCTAACCTCACAATACTAACTGGTACTCTCCTACCATTCTCCAACCCCTATATTTTAAAGCTACTGCTACTTAAACCTGGACCCTTAACTCCCTTCTTTGCTATGATACTTCCAGTATTAAATTCTACCCCTGCACTAACTTCAGACACCAATGCCAACATACCTTAATACTATCACTAACCACTAACACTTACTATATTTAACTAACACCTGAAGCTAACATTACCATATGACTAACTGATAGTTTAATACACAAACATAATTAACTCTAACAGTTAATTGACAGACTAATAACATAACTAACATCTAACCTTTAGTATTTCCAACTTTTAATGTACATCTATCCATAGTTAACTAACTAGTTTCTAAGGCTATTATACCTACCACAGATAACCTGAGTTGCTTCCCACAGTGCCTGCACACAAGTGCAAGGGAATAGCTGCTGATACTTACTGTAGTTGGTGTATCAGAAAACTCACTAACCCACCTCAAATAGGCAGCAGTTGTTGTTGCCTTCTATACTGATATTACCCGATTGCACACACTCGTTAACATCAGTATATCAATTTGATACATCTACTATAAATCAATTACTACTGCTAACAGCAACCTCTACCCATCCATACCCGACGGTATCATAACGGATAATTTTCTATTAACGCATAACATCACCAACCCGATTGTGCACTACAGTTTTCACAGTCCCAACTGAACTCAAGATACTCTATAAATACACAACACAGTCCACAAAATTCCCTTCAATCTACTGTGTCAAAACCAACACCCAGTTCAGATATTCCCCCCATTCTTATTGTGCAACAGCACAAGCAAGAAGGGAGAAGCAAGGCAAGCAAGAAGGGAGAAGCAAGGCAAGCACAAGCAAGAAGGAGGCACCGTCATCTAAACCTTTAAAGCTTTCGGGTAAGGATTAAAACTTTCCTTCTTAAATTCCCATGGCATGAATCTCTTAGATTTATGTGATTTTAATATTTTAAAATCCTCCTTTACCATCTTTTTCCACCATAAAATTTATGAAAATTTTTATGTTAGATTGATGATAGATTGGATAATAGTAGGGCTAGTTTTAAACTTTGTGACACGGTTCTTGGAGGTTTTGTTGTTAATTATTTAAAATAAATTTATTGGTAGTTTATTACCATAAATTAAGTATATTATAAATATTTTTCTGGTAATTTTATTAAAATTTTGAACCCTAAAAATAAGGGTTACTAGCCTAGGTTTTGGGTGATTTTGTGGCATAGTTTTTCTCATAAATAGTGTTATTTTGGAAGAAATAAAAGGTGATTATTTTCTGAGATTAAAATAAAATAAAATATGATATAAAATAATTTTACATTAATACAAACCATACCCATGGACTAGCAATGCTCCGAACAAGTTTTGGACAAAACTAGTCAACTTAAAGTAGCCCTAATCTTGAAATATAATTATTTTGTCAATTCTAAAATTTAATGGTTAAAAACTAATATGAAGAATATTTAAATAAAAATTATATGATTTATTATGATTTATGTTCATGTCCTTCGATTAGAGACTTAATAGTGAATTTTGGAAGTCATAAACCATAAAACTATATTCTGATACCTCGTAAAACGTATAAGTTATTGTGTCAAAAATTTATATGTTAGGATAAGGTTAGACTTGGGTATTAATGGTTTATAATAAATTAGATAATTTAATTATGGTTATAAGATTCTTGATTAGATACTTAAAGTAGAAAATTTATTGTTAAGTCAATTGGATTTCGAAGGAGTAGACGTGGGACCAACTTTGCAACTACATACTGTTGACCCAGGCAAGTGTACCTTTCCAAACTTATAGTAGATCATATTATATAATATTCTTGTGTTTCTTTCCAAATATATATACTCATGTAATGTACATGTTCAACCTAGGACCGTGAGATATTGCTTAGCGTCCGAACAAGTTTTGGGTGTCGACGCCGTACGCGGAGTCGTGTAACGTCACTTAGAGAGATGATTCTATGACCCTATTTTTATGTGCTTGCTTTACTAAGTGTGCCATACCGTAGGACACTTGACACTATTTCAGGTGACAGAATCTTTCTTGAGTTATTCATGGTGATTATGTATAGGCTTATAGGATTTGTAATATGAGACTTGCATATTATATAAATATTATTATGACTCATTGTACTAGCTAGAGGTCATGATCCTTCGTATTATGGATATGAAACATTATGGATATAAGACTTAAGGTTACATTGGGTGGGAAAAGACACACATGCTACAGGCTTATTATGTTTATATATATAAACTATGTTACTGGAGGTACTTCTTCTCTGTACCATAGCTTGGCACATTTACTGGCCCTACGAGATACTACTTGCTGCTATAGGCTCCCTGACACAGAGCATGTAGTGGTCTCAACCTGAGTACTGGTGATGCTCTAATTTGTATTTTACTTAGCTGGCTACATAGCTTGCCCTGAGGATCTATTTTTACTTACTGTATTTTATTTGGCTTGAGTGTTTATTGTACCTTCCTATGTCCCCGAGGACTTGGATCCAGATTATGTCCCTAGGTATAGATGAGGAGAGCTATCCCGAGGTTTATGGGACAAGTGCTGCTATTGGAGACATACAAGTTTACAGAGGACGAGTTTATTCCGGAGGACTTCCCTTGAGCACACAATATTCTCACCATTCATTTATTATGCTTAGTATTCTTAGATATTTGATCTTATAGTAACTTATGTATATTGTACTTAGAGTTATTTTCCTTTCTATTTTGATGACAGATTATTATCCGTGATATTATTTATATTGCTTTGGTTGGACAGATCATTTTATACTATTGTGACTAGACTTGTCTCTTTGTGACTTCGTTACTTATTATGGGTGAGATTAGATATATATAAACTGTGACAGGTATTTATAGACCATTTTATATGTATTACAGCTTAAGTATACTCTAACAATTCTATTAAATTGGATTTGTCCATTGGAGTTGTGCTGCTGGCCATTGTCACGTGGCTAGTCCCTTAGTATTTTAGGACTGGGGCGTGACATGGTTTTTGTTGTGACCCATACAGTTCTATGAATATATTACTTTGGTTTCAACTAAGGGACCGATCAAACCTGTGATTAGGATAAGAATAAATTTATAGGATCTCATCCACATGTTGATATATCATTGACATCTATATCGGAGTCGAATAAATTTCTTGACTTGCATCATGCTTCATTCAACTGTTCGACCCTACACTGATCCCAATAAAAGAAGAGTAGACAAAAAAAAAATTTGATGGACTGAGCTTTGAGTTACAAAGATTGATTAGCATAGTTACACCTACTTCTTATACGAATATCCTTGTAGTAGCTCGACGCATGGAACGCTTCAACAGAACGGAGTTCGGCCAGAAGCGGCGACATGAACTAGCACCAGACCGAGCACAACAGGGAAGAGCTGCAAAGAGACCTCACATGCACCAGCCACCCAGAGTAACCCCACCGACACTACCTATATGTCAATATTGTGGTAAGCAAGGCCATCACGAGAGCGAGTATAAATGCAAGTTAGGACTATGCTTGATTTGTAGATTGGGACAACACTAGGCACGGGACTGTATGGAACAACGGAGAGGAGCACTGATGATTCATCGACCAGCCCTACCAGTACCAGCACCATGACTACCAACTTGTTATTATTGTGGCAAGATCCCTTGATGACATAAATTATGGTTAATCGAGTGAGATGAGGTTGCAAGCCCCGACTTTTATTCCCATCGACGGGTTCTATTTAGAAATTTTTGCCCAAAGGCACAGATTTGTGAGGTTTTTAGTACTTTCTTCTCGAATACCTTATGGTACCAATATGGGCCATCTCGCCAAACAATGAAGATGCAGATTGGGATTGTGTTTGCTTTACGGTTCAGACCAGTATTCAGTCAGAGATTGCATGGAGTATCAAGGAGGAACACCAATTTTTTACCGACAAGCATCGATGGTTCACCTACTAGCTTTACTAGCAGCGAGGCCAGTTTAGCAGCCACTGGGGCCAGTTATTCCAGTACCGAGGGCACCAATACTAGGAGCATATCCACAGAGGCCACCCTTGGCACCACAAGCAGCGCTCTTTTAGTAGGCTCAACAGCAGCAAAGGACACCAGCTCAGGGACATAGTCAGGTTTTTGCAATGATAGTAGAGAAGGCACAGACTGGAGGAATAGCGAATATGGATAAGATTTAGTTTTTTTAGCTAGCTATAGTAAAGGATATTCCTAGTAATACTTTAACATGTGCCTATTAGTTCCATTCCCTAGTCTATACCTAGTATTATGTTAGCATAAACTTGTTAGTCTAGAGTAGTAATATGTAAGAGGTATCCAAGTTTTCAGAAGTTGTAGTTGATCCTCGTTCTAATCAGACTCCTTTACTCTTGAGTTACTCATCTCTCATTGCCTAGAAAAAAAGTTCTCATTGCTTTCCTACGTGTTCTGCTTGAACAAAACCCTTACCCTTCCTCTTTATTTTTCTCTTGTTCATGGTCCCTTATCCTTTGTGTCGTGCTTCAACAAATATGTTATACTACCGTATCATCTCTTCTGGAGCAAACATTTCCTGACCTGTTACGTTTTATTTTTCTTAATCGCGAGGACGCAATTCTTTTAAGGTGGATAGATTGTAAGCCCCCTCATTTTTGAATAGGGTTAATTTGTTATTTTTTTAATTTAATTTATTTATTTATTTTAATTTAATGAATTAAAGTATTAATTTCTACATCGTTCTTTTATATATATGACCCTTTGTCATGGCTTGGATATTTTAAGCAATGCACAACCTTTTTTCTCCTAAAAAAATTTATATTACTAATCTTGATTGTGACTAATATATTTGGGACATGGATATTATATTTGTTTGACCTGCCCTATGCTCAAAAAATATTATCAAATATCTAGAACCATGGTTACCGTAAAACTGCCTTTTTTTTACTAGAACTTGACCCAAACCCAACCCAAATGCATATAATGCACACAAATACCCCCATGTATATTATATATATATATATATATATATATATATATATATATATATTTATTTATTTATTTATTTATTATAATTTGGTTCTATTTATAGATTTCTAATTATAGAAAGGGCAATGGTGGAGACTTTATGGTTGTTTGGTGGAGATTGGGTGGAAGGATGATGAAAGGTGGAGTTTGGAAGAGAGAAGAGGGTTTTTGGTGAAGGAGATGATATTGTGAGGGGTAGATAACAAGGAGGGCTGCTCTTATATATGAAGCAGAGTGGAGGGGTCGTCCAAAAAGGGGAAAGAGTTATTAGGGTTGGGGTTTTATGATAATGGGGTATATATATGGGCTTTTTGGATGGATTTAAACCTAGGAGGGGGTATTCCTAGGTCTTGTAGGGGTCGGCCACCTAGGGGCCTGCTCTTGCACAAAATTATGAAGAGGGGTAGGGTTTTTATGGAATATATATATATATATATATATATATATATAATATTTATTTTAATTTGGTTCTATTTATAGAGTTCTAATTATAGAAAGGGCTATAGGTGGCATCCTTGTTGGCAAACTACCTAACTAACTACATAACCATCCAAGATTCTCTCAACCAAATTTCAACCATAAAAACCCTACCCCTCTTCATAATTTTGTGCAAGAGCAGACCCCTAGGTGGCCGACCCCTACAAGACCTAGGAACACCCCCTCCTAGGTTTAAATCCATCCAAAAAGCCCATATATATACCCCATTATCATAAAATCCTAACTCTAATAACTCTCTCCCTTTTTTGGTCGACCCCTCCACTCTGCTTCATATATAAGAGCAGCCCTCCTTGTTATCTACCCCTCATAATATTATCTCCATCACCAAAAACCCTCTCCTCTCTTCCAAACTCCATATTTCATCATCCTTCCACCCAATCTCCACCAAACAACCATAAAGTCTCCACCATTGCCATCAAATCCATAAAGAACTCATTTCCATCATCATTAACCCATCAAGAAGAGAGAAGTAAGGCAAACACAAGCAAGAAGGTGCATTCTTGAATAAGAATAGGGACCGTCATCCAAACCTTCAAAGCTTTTGGGTAAGGATGAAAACTTCCTTTCTCAAATTTCCAAGACATGACTCTCTTAGATTTATTTATGTTTAGTTTTATAGAACCCTCTTTTGCCATCTTTTCCCACCATAAAAATTTATGACAAATTTATGTTAGATTGATGATAGATTGGACAACAGTAGGGCTAGTTTTAGACTTTGTGACACGGTTCTTGGAGGTTTTTTTGTTAATTCTCAAAACTAAATTTATTAGTGGTTTATTACTATAAAATAAGTATTTTAAAATTATTTTTATGATATTTTTATCAAAATTCTGAACCCTAAAAATAAGGGTCACTAGCCTAGGTTTTTGGGTGATTTTGTGGCATAGTTTTGCCCATAAATATGGATTATTTTGAAAAAAATAAAAGGTGATTATTTTTTGAGATTAAAATATAAAATAATATAATTTTTGAATATAAACCATACACATGGACTGGCAATGCCCCGAACAAGTTTGGGACAAAACTAGTCAACTTAAAGTAGCCCTAATCTTGAAATATAATTATTTTATCAATTCTAATAGTTAAAAAAATAATATAAATCAGGTTAAATTAGTATTACATGATTTATATAATTTATGTTCATGTCCTTCGATTGGAGACTTAATCGTAAATTTTGGAAGTCAAAAACCATAAAACTAGGTTCCGATACCTCGTAAAACGTGTAAGTTGTTGTGTCAAGAATTTACATGTTATGATGAGTTAGACTTGGATATTAATGATTTCTAATAAATTAGACCATTTAGTTGCGGTTACAAGATTCTTGATTAGATACTGAAAGTAGAAAATTTATTATTTAGGTCAATTGGATTCCGGAGGAGTGGACGCGGGATCAACTTTGCAACTACATACTACAGACCCAAGCAAGTGTACCTTATCAAACTTGCAGTAGATCTTATTATATTATCTGCTTGTGTTTCTTTTCAAATATATATACTCTTGTGATATACTTGTTCAATAGGACCATGATACGTTTGTTAGCATCCGAACAAGATTCGGGTGTCGATGTCGTACGCGGAGTCATGTAACATCATTTATTGAGTTGATTCCATGATCCTATTTTTATGTACTTGCTTTACTAAGTACATAATAATGTAAGACACTTGACACTATTTCAGGTGACAGAATCTTTCTTGAGTTATTCAGGGTGATTCTGTATAGGCTTACAGGATTCGTGATATGAGACATGCATATTATATAGATATCATTATGACTCATTGTACTAGCTAGAGGTCATGATCTTGAGTGTTATGGACATGAGACATTGTGGACATGAGACATAAAGTTATATTGGGTGGAAAGAGATACACATGCTACAGGCTGATTATGTTTATATATATATATAAAAACTATATTACTGGAGGTGCTTTAGTCTTCGTACCAGAGCTTTGCACATTTACTGGCCCTACGAGATACTACTTGCTGCTATGGGCTCCCCGACACAGACCTTGTAGTGGTCTTAGCCTGAGTATTGGTGATGCTCTTATTTATATTTTACTTAGCTAGTTACATAGCTTGTCCTGAGGATCTGTTTTTACTTATTGCATTTTATTTAGCTTAAGTGTTTATTGTACCTTGTTATATCCCCTAAGGACCTGTATTCGGATTGTATCCCCAGGTATAGATGATGAGAACTATCCCTAGGTTTATTGGACAGGTACTGCTATTAGAGATGTATAAGTTGCAGAGGACGAGGTTGTTCCGAAGGACTTCTCTTGAGCACATAGTATTCCTACCATTCATTTATTATGCTTAGTGTTCTTAGATATTTGATCTTGTAGTGACTTCTGGATATTATACTTGGAGTTTTTTTCTATTTTGATGACGGATTGTTCCCTGTGACATTATTTATATTACTTTGGTTGGACAGATCATTTTATATTATTGTGACTGGACTTGTTTCTTTATGATTTTGTTACTTATTATGCATAAGATTAGATATATAAACTGTGACAGGTATTTATAGACCATTTTATATGTATTATAGCTTAAGTGCACTCTAACGGGTCCATTAAATTAGGTTTTTCTATTGGAGTTGTGCTGCTGGCCATTGCCACGTGACTATTTCCTTGATATTTTGGGACTGGGGCATGACAAGGACAGTCCACAGAGCAGTAGGCTAGGATATTTATGTGGTATATAGTAAGGCAGTACGGAGTTCCAGAAAGAATAGTGTCAGATCGTGATACTCACTTTACATCTCATTTTTTAAGAAGCTTGAACTATCGCTTAGGTACCAAGTTGAGATTCAGTACCGCGTATCATCCCCAGACAAATGGGCAATCAGAAAGGATAATCTAAACTTTGGAATATATGATGCGGGCTTGTACCTTAGACTTTGGTGGCTCTTGGAAAGATCATCTTTACTTAGTAGAATTCTCGTACAACAATATTTATCAGGCAAGCAAACAAATGACTCCTTTCGAGGCATTATACGGAAGAAAGTGCATATCACCCTTTGCATGGGATGACATTGGTGAATAAAAGATATTGGGACCTGAAATGATCACTCAAATGATTTAAGTTGTTAAACAGATCAGGAAGCGACTTTGGGTTGCACAAGATCATTATCATCATTTCGTAGATCATCATCGTAGGTCGTTAGAGTTTTCTTTCGACATTAAGGTATTTTTTAGGATTTTGCCCACCAGTGGAGTCATTGGATTCAGGGTTCGCGGGAAGCTTAGTCTACGATATATGGGACCGTTCAATATTCTCGAAAGGATATGGGATGTTGCTTATCGTCTTTCCCTTCCACCTTCGTTTTGTGAGGTGCATAATTTATTTTATGTGACTCAGGTTAGTAGAAACATCCCAGATCTGAGTCATGTCCTCGATCACTCTGAGTTAGTCGTTGGTACCGACTTAACTTACGAAGAACAGCCCGTGTCCATTTTGGATCAGAGAGAAAAGGTACTCAAGAACTTAACTATCCGTCTTGTTCGTGTTGCTTGGGGTCATCACTTCTTGGGGGAGTCGACATTAGAGTGCGAGGATAATATTTGATCTTGGTACCTGCACCTATTCAACTCATAAGGTATATTTTCTTCATATGCCTTCGCATCTTTCATTCCGTGAATGACAAGCACTCATGTGAGATAATGTTGCCTTATTTTATTATATGTATTGAATGTAATTGCTTATATGTATGTGTAGATTTCTTATAGTTAGTTTTTTTCTTGTCTTGATATCTCTATCTAGCCTTGAGCTTGAATTTTGAGACAAATTTTCTAAGGTGGGTAGAGATGTCACTTCTCGTTCCCAATATACGTATTTGGAATATATTCTTGCTTGTTGGCATGGTTGTCAGGTTGGTTGGAGGCTATACTATTTTCTGGAAAGGTTTGGGTCTTGGTTTATTTCAAGTTCAAAGCTTTGTCATGACTTAAACCATTGGTCAAGTGAACCTAATCCCTCCCTATATAAACCAAACATACTCTCTCTTCTCATTATTTCCTTTTCATTCTCTTTCTTAGGGTTTTTTCTCCCTCCATAGGTAAGTATACCTTGCATGAAAATAAATAAATCTTCTATTTTATGAGTCCATTATATTTGTTATGTGATTCTCCATATGTTTAGAACTTGGTATTTTTGGATTTGGTGGATGGATTGGTATAGATCTACATTTTTACTTTAGAGATTTTTATGTGTTCTTGAGTTTTCTCAGATTTTGATCTCTTAAAACTTCTTTTTTTCAAAAACTTGTTATTCTATGTTGATTGGCACTTGATTTTGGGTAGTTTAGAACTTTACTTTGTTGAATTTGGACTTCATTTGAGGTTTCCATGGAAGAAATAAAACTTGGGATTATAGAGCTTCCATGGCCGAAACCTGTTGTTCTAAGATGAAGGAGCTCCGTGCAATACACTTGGAATGCGGCCTGGACTTCTTGCTCCAAGTCAGAATGTGGCCATCATGTTGGATGCATGAGTTAATTTACAAATAAGCCATTTGGCCAAAAGCATAAAACTTGACGAATGCAGTCTCACTAAGTCAAAGAAATTTTACTAAGTCCAAAAGACTTCATACGACCAAGTGTGTATATGGCCAAGAGGAGCATGCGGCCTCGAGCTATGCATTTTCTCTCTCTTAAAAAGCATGACTTAGCACTGCCTTGGCATAACTTTTTATTATTTTGTCTTCTTTTGTCACACTTTATTACATGTCATATAGGTCACATCCATCACTTTATGTTACTTTTTCTGGCTTATATTTATTTTTCTGTCATAATGCACTTGTCCCGAAGAGTGAACTTGCCTCAACTTTATGCAGCCTCGACTACATACGGCCTCAACTTTATGCAGCCTCAACTGCATGTGGCTTTGACTTCATGTGGTACCCTGGCTATGCATCTATTGTTCCTATGCGCCTATTGTTCCTATGCGCCCACTGCTCCATGCACATGTTGAATACTTGCTTGGTTTAATATTTTTGTTTGATTGAATGATTATGATGCTATGTGTTAAACTTAGGATTGAATTATATTATGGTCATGAATATATATTTGTAGATGGACCTAATGACCCAGATGTGACCATGTGCTAAATTGACTAAGTACCTGACATGAGCCTTATAAATGTGGCCTTATATGCACTTGCTAATTTCTCTTGATCACCTTATTATATGTTGGATAGAATAAGGGGCGTAGTTCAACTCAGGAAAAGGTCTGTAATCCAGGTCCTTGTTTTGTTTAACGATTGTGGGTCTGAACTCGAGGAGTTCTCACACTACTCTTATTCTCATCTATCGATATAATAAAGTGATAATTTAATGTGACCAGTGCTTAACTGTCATATCCTGAATGCCTTTCTACTAGATAACTTGTCAATGATCTTGTCCATCATCTTGATACTAGAACTTGTTCCTTCCTTGACTATTGTATCCATATTGATACACTTGATCGCATCAAAAGTGCTATTTGATATATATAGTGAGTCATCGTGCCACATACCCATGCTATGTGAAAAATATAATTATTTCCATGCACGGATATGGTAGTTGGACAGTAACTTTAGCCGTGGCTAGATAGTATTGATTGTTGCTACACACTTGGATGAATCCGAATTTGACTTGCGAGTAATAATATGTGTTCATATCAAAAGTGCCCATACTTAAAGTCCGACATCAAAGAAGAATTTTTATGTGACCACAGTATAAAATTCTAATTAACCTAGGGTTAACTAGATAACTTAATTTGTAGAGCATTGTGAGGAAACGGTATTTCAAGATCGTGTATGTTGATCCACCCTAAATTAGGTGGGGGTAAAAGCTGGCCAATACATATACTGTATATCATATGCACTAGTGGAGTACAATATCTGATCTAATTACAAGACCGAGCCAATATCTTTCCTATAGAAAGCCTAAAATTATTACTAATTATTGATTAGCTCAGTGCCCTTACAAGGGACTGGTGCATCTTATAAATACATTCTTGATCGTATATTATAGGTTCAGCCAGCCCTGCTCGATTATGGCACGATCTAAGGATACTTATATATTTTATTACTTGGATAACCCAGAGATCACATATGAAGCTGTAGTACATGATTGGCTCTTTAAATTGCTTGTAATGCATGTCTAGCCAAGAAAGTAAGCTATCGTGGCATGATGATTCCACCCATGTCCTTGTATTGTTGTTGGGTTGCATCATTATGTTATAATAATCCATGGACTGAAGCTAGATTATTTCTTTTATGTATTATCTCTGATTGTATATTGTGCCTTCTGTTAAATAGAATTACGGACATAGACTGTTGTAGCATGATGATTTAACTCATGTTCTTCTTTGATTGTTGGATTGCGATATTGTGTTATGATAGGCTATAAACTGAAACTACTATGCAGAGTTACTTTAGCATTGACCATAATCAAGGGACGTATTCTATCTATATGTGATAAGGCAGTCCCTATCCTTGTTTGGTGAAGGGGCATCGTATCATGTCATGTATAGGACCTATGTCATTAATTGTTGGCTGACATATCTCATATTATAGAACTGGTTTTGTTTCTTTATTTTGGGCTTCCTTTATGTTTATTGCTATTTGGGGTCTGACCCTAGTAGTTTTACATGGTCAAGTTTAGAGCCGGCACCTGAGGATCAAGCTTACTTCCCCCTCACTGATGACACGCACTCGAAGGATGTTTGTTGAGGGACATGAGTGGGTTCCTTTATTCACTACTTTTTTATTATAAACTATATTCTTTTGGTCATTTAGCCAACCGCACTTGTTAGCCGACAAATCTGGACACTAATTCCCTACATGACTACAACTAACTCACTGTCATGTATACTTTTGATCTTGTATTTGGCATATCATTTTTTTTGCTAGACCTCTAAGAATATTTTGATACAGCATTTAGGATACCTTACTGCTTAATCTAAAATATTCTATGTTATTGCTACTTGTTTGAATGATTGAGATATAAAAGTTCTTGACCCTAGGAGACTTGATTATAGTATGCACCCCCTTCTCTCTAGAAAATCTTAACATATTGTGGGTTGCTTCAGTGTTCTGCAATGTGTGGTTGGCTGAGTCATTCCCCTATTCTCCAGTATTCTAGTTCTGGGGCATGACAAATCCAAACAATAGTAGGAACTTGTGTCATAGCTTAGATATATAGCCTATCGTTTGGCAGTAGCCCAACCCTATACCAAACAAGGATAAAAGTTAAACCACTATGTTGAGATAGACTACGCCCTTAGGCTAATGGCAGGTAATAGTATAAACACAAATGAATAAGATAAAGTGGTCAATCAATTTCTACAGCTTGATAAATGAATATATGGGTTACCCTAGTAATGCAATATCGAGATTTCAAATCGTATAATGCGAAAGCATGACTGGCCAACCAAATAAATATATATCTATCAGTAATAGTAGCACACCTCGAGAGGTTACTTGGTCCATCACAGTAAATCAGCAATGGTTCCAGTATCTTATATAGTTGATATAGGGTCAATAACGGTAATATAAAGTCGGATATTGTACTCCTCTAGAATTGATGATACTATATTAACTGATGGATGCCAGCAACACACGATCTCGTATCGTTTTTCCTCCTAATGAATCTATAAATTTTAAGTTACCTAATTAACCATATAGTTATAAGAAATCTCGTACCATGGACACACAATCATACTCTCTACATATTGTATCGTAGTATGGGCACTCTTGGTATAAATCGACATTGGTTCCTTGGGGGCCCAGTCTAGATTTATCATGAGCGTAGATGCACAGTTAATACATAAATACTAATCATAATCTATACTGGAATCAGTGACCAACTATGGGTACCCGTATAGGGAGAACATGATAATATAATATATATACTAGGATATAACAGAACAAGGTGTCGCATCTCAGTGCACATAAAACAGAAATAACACCATAGTGCACTAGTGAACAGAAGTACCTCAGTACAATAATAGGGCCAATACTTTAAGGGTAAGCTGGTGATTATGTCACGGATATAAGTAGTCATGTCAGGAATAGGTGTAGTCAATCATTCGATCAATCGAATAAGTATATTCATCAAGTCTGTCTATCAACTAAATCAGTCTATCAATAATTTCTCCATCCATGATGTAACATGTATATCAGTCCAAGAATACTATTACAAGACATAATGATAGTCAACATGAATAATAATAGGCCCACATGCTCACATGAATCTATCAAACAATGATCACAAGCTATCGTCCATTAAATCCCCTAACTCTCAGGATATAATAATAGGTAACCTATACCAGGTTAACAATCAATATGTGTTGGTACTAGAATAAGTAAAAAATTACTAGGGCCATATGGGTAAGAACTAGACACTCGTAACGTAATTTAGTACACAAAAACTAGGGTAAACTAGAACCTGGATATCAAAACAGTATACTAGAGGTGCACCAGTGGCAGTGTACCGGTGGTGATGTACCGATGATATGCCAAAGAATCCTAAAATCAAGTCAGAACATCAAATAGGAAAACCAGGCTACAGAGCGGTATATCGTTGGTATGCCGAAAAACAACTTTGTCACAAAACCAAAAACCACACAAAACCACATAAATCAATATAGCCGATATACATATGGTATACCGCTTGCACTGTATGTACATAGAAATAGCTCAAGAATGGCTTTGTCTGGGTCAAAATCAAGTCCTGATTCCACCTATTCCAATTCCAACAAGTTGTAATACTATGAGTGTGACGTCTAAATCATTTATGGCAATAGTTTGACGATAAAAACCTAGGTATCACAATCAATACCTAGTTTACATTATGGTATCACAAGCTATGAGATAGAAAAACAAATCTATGGTAAATCAATGCCAACAATCAATTACAATGAGATGACTCATGAGTAAACAAATTAAATAAACATGTTTTGGATAAAACTAAGGAATATAATATATAAAAAATAGAAATATAATAAAAATATAGTTTCATTCACTCTAGAAAAATGTACCTGCAAAGGGTTTAACTTCCAAGCCTAGCTTCTACTACACCACCTAGGGGATTCAGAAATTACACCCTTCAATCTCAAGATCTAGCTTCTATGTTCTGAAGACAAAAAGGAGAAGATAACATGGGGAGTGGAAATGAAGAAGAAGTAGAAAAAGGGGAAGAGAGAAAACTAAGGGTTTTCATAAAGGGAGGGGGGATCCTTATCCATTTATGATACCAAATCACTAATCCATTTCTTCCAACAGTGAATATCAACCATTAAAAGAAAATCCATGGGACCAATGGGTAAAGGAGTAGCTCAAGTCAGCTCTACTGACTGACTGGGTCAGTCCCCGACGGCATACCAGCGGTATGCTAGTATGATAAAAAATTTCTTTATTAGGCAATTCAATGGTGCTTCGTTCTACGTAAGGGAGTTAGTATAGATCTATGGATAAGCCAATGAGTATTTTATGTCTCAAATAGTCTTACGCATAACTATCTTATATAAAACCATAAATACAAATGCAGTTGCACAAGTTAATTAATTATTTTATGTCTAGTAAAGTTTGGAGATGGAGAGAAGATAAAGAGAAAAGTATGAGAAGAGAGAATATGAGAAATAAGATTGCAAGGAAATAAAATCCTAGGTTGCATCTCATGTCTAGTTATATTGATATGTAATACACCAATAATTACTATTATACCCTTATAAGTTAAATAACAAAATAAAATAACTCTAACACCCTCCTTCAAGTTGGAGCAAATAGATCAGACATGCCTAGCTTGCCACATAAATCAGAAAATGGACCACGAGCAAGTGGTTTGGTGAAGATATTACCTAATTTATCCTCCGACCAAACATAAGGAGTTACAATATTTTTCTTCAGCAACAAATCACAAAAAAGTAATAATCTACCTCGACATGCTTCGTGTGCTTAAAAAATACTAGATTACTTGCAATAAATATTATCGACTAATTATCATAATACATCTCCATCGGAATAGACATTATAATCCCTATTTCATAAAAAAAAGACTGCACATATATCATCTCATAAGCTGTATGAGCCATCACACGGTACTCGACCTCTGTACTAGAACGAGCCATAATATTTTGCTACTTACTATGCCACTTGACAAGATTACTACCTATAAACGTACAATAGCCAGAAGTAGACCTCCTATCATTGCGATTGCTTTCCCAATCAGCATCACTAAACCCCATCAATTGCCGTAGAGATGTTTAAAGGGCTATAATTTATATTATTTAAAATGCAAGGCTAGGTTTAAATGAGGGACGATGTTACGGACCAAAATATAGTACAAGGGAGCTTAATTATAAGTTGCACAAAGGTCAGAGTGGAAGATAGGCATGTATAGGATAAGGGTGTATAATTTGTAGGAAGGCAGTGGCTAGTGTAGTACTCCAATTATCAAAGAACGGTAAGGTGTGCTAAGTGATATAATTAATACAGAATTAAATAAAAGTACCGTGTTCTATCTCTAACTGGACTCAATCTAGCCTTAGTCTCACTATCTCCACCAAGTAGGTCTAATTTTGGGTGAGGATTTTATAATCTACCCAACTTAAAATTTACCCATCTATCAGCTAAAGCTATATATCTAGGAAAACCATTCCTCAATTATTTAATCATGTTATTCAATCCTCAAAGTTTTAATACCAAACATATCACCTATGATATGCCCTTAATCAATTATAAAAGAGAGTCACTAAGTCATGTGATTAGCCTTATGGGGTATATCTAGTACTATCAGTGTGTCAACTTATACCAAGCATGAGGTTTCGTCTTTCCGAAATAAGGGAAGACGAAGAGAAATAATAAAGAATTCAAAGTAAAGGTGATAGAATACAAGTACGAGGTTCAAAGAGATTAAAGAATTCAAAAAGAGAGTTGTCAGGGCAGTTATGGATTAAAATCCCATTTTGGTAATTTCCTATTTACATGCTCGTATCAGTACAGTTATGTAAACGATACGATATGTCAGACATGTCTAGGGGCAAGTATATTCGTCTACTACCATATATCTAAATCCACGTAAAGTATTCATACAAAGAGCGAACCAAGCGCACTAAGGTTAGCTAGACCTTAATACACCGATTCTGATTAGGCAATTATATCATTGTGTGCACCCAATAATACATATGTCATGAGCAAGCTCGATAAAAGAATAAGCTTACAAAAACTAGGCTATAATAGCATCATAAATCAAGGTAGTACAAAAAATATAAGTACGCTAGATTATGATGAGAGAAGTTATAAAATAATCCAAGTTCTCAAAGAAGATAAGACTCTTACAATCTCTACAGTTGTTATACCAACTCCTTGTCTAAGTCGATAGTCGACCAAATAGGAGTATGGGCTTCTAAGTTCTACAGTCTGATAAAACATTATCTTCTTATGCTAGCACATAGTTAATGTCATTCAGCTACACTTCAATAATAGGTCAAAAGACTATGTGATACTAGGTTATGAGGCATACTACCCAACTTAAAAGAATTAACTAATGATGTAGCTGTCTTGAGGGGATTCTACAGAATAATCTGGTCCTTGTAAAGTATAAAATTTTATTGGGGTACACGTAAAAAGATCTTGGTACTCATTCGGGTCTCCTATTGTATTATATAGGTAGCGACTATCTTTAAGTCTTAGTCATAGTGCTTATAGAGCAAGTGTCAATAGTAAGAATGTAAAGTTACTGGCCTTCAAGGGGAAGGGGGATATAATTTGTATCGAGGTGGGGGCACAAGTTACGCAATTTGAAAACTAAGGGATAATCATCAGGTCACAATCTACCAGAATAACTTAAAACTATCCAGTTCTAACTACCAAACACACAATTTCAAAATTTAAGATTAACAACTATAATCCTAGCAACTATATATCCTAATCATAGAATAAAATTAATCGGTCTACAATCAGAGAGGTTTAGGTGACACAAATTAAAAGATGAAGGAAAGAAATTTAGCCTTCACTAATAGCGAGCGCTAAGGGTTCAGAGGAACAAGTCATAAAACTAAATAGTGTAGAAGCATGAAAAATACGCTGGAGAATCATACGCGTAAAACCCTCAACATGCAGGCAGCCGCATAAAATAGAGCTCCAGCACTGGGTGGCGTAAGATATGACTTCAGAGCCATGGGCGTACAGCAGAGCTTTAACGCTATTTAGCATAAAATATAGCTCCAGAATAACCTGCGTAATGTAGTATTTCCAGACTGCTTTATGGCGTAAAAGGTGGCTACCTCCCTACAGCATAAAATACGTCTGCTTATTAATGCAGCATGGAGTTGTATGAGGAACACTTCGTATTCCTCGAATGAACCTGTCAGACAGTATAACGAACCTGACTCCTGATAAAGAGTACTGCACGACTATTAAGAGGACGGTTGTAATGATGATTCTACACAGAGCCCAGACTGTCGTTTAGTGACAAAGCCTCGAATTAAGACGTCGTTTACGCATTCAAGGAATATGCTGCCTATTTTTACACAGGCAGACATGAGCTTTTACCCTCAAGATAAGATGAAACCAACCGCCACATCAAAAGCTGCTCTTCGTACAGAACTCGAGGCACGTCTCTGCAGTTAATGCACGAGATAGGGGCAGATCTCTGCATTTAATGCACGAGATTTGGTTCTACTTTTAATGACTGGGTGAGCTATAATTAGAGCTAATACGTCCACATCACTATCCCTGCACATTACGCCATCAGACTATTTTTAGCTATAGGAGTACGCCATATGCTATCTCCTCGAAATACGCCGACCTGGCTATTTTCAACTATAGGAGTACGCCGTATGCTATCTCCTCAAAATACGCCAACTCAGGCCATATTTGCAAAGGTGCGTGATAAGGCTATTTGGCCCAGAATACGCTCAAGACCTCAGTCAAAGAAGGATAATTAGCTAATCTTTACGCTAGTTACCTATCCATACAACATCAAGTTTACGTGCTATTTAGCTTCTACGCCAGTATGACATCTATTTGACTTCTATGCCAGTATGACAGCTATTTGGTTTCTACGCCAGCAAGAAAGCTACATGGCTTTTATGCCAAAATTGGCTTCTACGCCAATCATCTCTACGCGAGGGGCAGTTACCTACGTGGCTTGCATGCCGTGATCTTCACAGCAGTTATATGCATTACCTCATAATGGGATACGCGTCACACGCGGATTCAGAAGATCATTCAGACGTGGGTAGCAGTTATCATAACCGCCACTTAAAGAATGCCACACTCTCTACTGTTCGGCTTCTACGCCGACTGGACGGCTACTGCAACTGGGATCTATAAATAGAGACCCCTATTAACAGAGGCAGAGGATCGATTTTTTTTTAGAGAGAAGAGTCTAGAGCACAAACAGAGAGTAGTGATTGACGACTTTGGCATCGAGCATCCAATCCTTCTTGAAATCTTTGAATCTTCTCCATCTTCTACAGTACTTCTTCGTCATCGTGTGGTCCAAGGGACAAAGTGATCAACCGCAGATCAGACTCCTATAGAAATATTTCACTAGAATCAAATTTTTGTACTTAATATCCTCGTATAGGATTAATTGTACTTCTTTTTCTTATTTGTAAACTAAAGAAAGGGTTTCATATAAACCTAGTTTCATTTCTTTCGTTTATTATCAAGCACAAGACGGCGACTCTGTTGGGGACTACTTTCTCTTCTGACGAGAAAGCCATTGCTCAACACGATATTGTATCCGTCGGATCAATGAAGAAGACTCTGGTTATCCAATTCGAATAATCTGCTTATGAGGACATGCTTTGTACAGGGGGTAGCTCTCATTCCCTCTCTGTTCAGGACAACAGGAAGCTGCGTAAAGTATGGATGCCCCGGACATCCTCTACCCTTCCTGCAGGCTCTCTCTCTCCGATCAACAAGGTTGTGGCATCCCAACCTATACGCTCTGTGCCTAAAAAACCATCACCCATCTGTGACATGGCAGACAGAGCTTCTGGCAATGCCTTAATGCCAATCCAGAAGTATATAATACACCCTGCGCGTAAAAACTCCTCTTCCGTCGCTGACGTGGCTGACATAATTTATGGCAAGGCCACAGCACCAAGTCAGATATTTCAAACGCACCATGTGCATAAAAACTCGCATCCCATTGCTGACGTGGCTGACATAATTTCTGGCAAGGCCTCAGCGCCAAGTCAGAAATTTTAAACGTGCCCTGTGCGTAAAAACTCGTCTCCCGTTACTGACATAGCAGACATAGTTTCTGACAAAGCCTCACCGTCAAGTCAAAAATTTCAAATGCGCCCTGCACGTAAAAATATATCTCCCGCCTATAAGGAGGCTGATGGTCCCTGCAATCACCACAAAGGAAAACAAGTGGTAGATTTCTCGACCTCTCGACTTTTATGCCATCAAGAGAAGAACTTGCCCGCTCTTCAGATTATGCGGAATGATGATGGCCGTTTGAGGACTTTCTCAGTTTTACGCCAATCTGTACAAAGCTTCAGATTATGCCAGAACCAGCCCCTCGGCGTAAAGATGGTCCAGTTTGTGGATAGATACGCTCTTCATGGATTATGTGCTACTCACATGGCTGAACTGCTGTATTCGTATGGCAGGAAGAGAGTTATGATTCCCAATATTCGCGTTCCGACTAATGTAAAAAGGCAGAATAAGCCTTCTTCTTCTTCTTCTTTTGTTATTCCCCCTGATTTGCACAATTTCTTGATCCAGAAACGCAAAGACAAAGGATGTTCTGATATGTCTATTATACCCCCTAGAGAGCACTATTATAATAGTCATAAAGTTATAGTTAATTACTGTTGTTCTAAGGCAAAATGGTCAGTTTTTGACCGGTTGAACTACTCTTTGTCCTTACAGGAAGAAAAACCGACATTCGCATCGGTAAACATGGCATCACACATTCCTAGAGGAAGGTCAAGTTCAAGACATCACCCATCTAGAACTCCGAGCCAAAGAAGATTCGACAGACTCCTTGAGAATATTGAATCAGGTGTTTTTTGAAACACTCGCTCAAGGTCGAGATAATCGGCCTCATATTCTTCCGATTCTGACACTGGAGGTCGACAATTTCCTGAATGTGATACTGATAGTATAGATTCGATCTCTACAGAGATCTATAGCAATCCCTCAATAGCATCTAGAGAAATGGGAGTCTATGCCATTGAAGATAAACATGAAGAAGCTTCCCATCAGGAAGTACAGAACAACACGTCGCTATTTTGGAAGCATCACTCAAAGAGATGCATACCATGATGCGGAGTATGCACCAAATATTGGTGACTCAACATATAGTTGCGCCTGTTCCTCCGACTCAACTACGGATGGAGGTAGATATACCATCAAGTCAGGAGCCTATTCAAAATCAAGAATCGGCTGCTCCTCAATCTCTTAACCCGAAAAACATATTACCTCCTGTTGGGGTCACAATACAGCCGGTCTCTCACCTCTCTGCGGTCTCTTTACTAACTGAAGATCTGATGCAAGCAGTACGGGAATTAAAAGCCCAATTTGATGCCCTGAAGCATAAGGATCAGCTCAAGTAGTTGGGCATCAACCAGCCTTACCCGGCCATCTGGGACGAGATCCCTTTTTCTCTAAAGGAATATCGCTCTGCTCACTCGAGTATTTAAGGGCTGCCTGTCTGGAGTGGCCTAACAGTGGTACCGTAGTCTTGCGGATAACTGCATTACTTCCTTTGAAGATTTCAAGACTCTGTTCTTCGTGCGATTCTATGAAGGAGGGTTGGACATGTCTATGTCCTCGCTCATCGAAGTAAAACAGAAGGAAAAAGAGAGCATTTGTACTTTTATTGAACGTTTTCGTCATGCCACTTTGCAGATGCCTCCCGGAGTTCCAGATTCTGCCTTGGTGGACATTTACAGGAAGAACCTTCTCCCACTGATCTCAGTATTCACGGGACCATATCAGTTCCATGATTGGCCCCTCGTTTATCATATTAGCGGTAGCCGTCGAAGATAACAGTCGGAAGGCGCATGACAATGGAATTATGATCTCCACCTCTGACAAAGGGAAACGGTCATCTTCCAATAGCGACCATCCTCGTGGTTCCAAAGAAAAGGAAGCTCTGGCGATTAATACGTCCAGACAATCTACCCCAGCAACTACGCAGACAAAACCTAGGACTTCTAGACCCAGAGAAGAATATTCTTTTGATGAAGATGACATTCCGAGCATCTTCGACTGTCTGGTCAAAAGTGGCAAGCTCACTCTCCCCGAAGTAAAGCGGCCAAATAAAGTCGGCAGTACCAATAATTCTAAGTACTGTATTTTCCACAAGTACATACATCATCCCACAAAGGCATATTATGTACTAAAAAGGAAAATCCAGGAGTTGGTCGATGCCAAGGCCATCACTCTGCGTAACAGCGAGAAGATGATCACTGCCAACATGATCTCTCTCCAATTTGGCAATATGCCTCCTCAAGAAGTCCCGAATGGTGTAGTACCTATCCCACGGGCAATGATGAATATTGTTAATCTCCCTCCGACTAGGGGTCAAAATCATGACCTAGTACCCTTAACTACTAAGCATGGGGAGATCATGTGGGTTTATCCTTATCTGGTGTCAGAGATTGAGAAAGAGACTCAAGCTGCTAAGGCTAAGTCTAAAAAGAACTCCAGAAGCAAACCATGCCATATGGTTGCAATATCTTTGACATCAGAAGAAGAGACTTTGACTACTGGAACCCAGTCAGGGAAAGCCTACCTCAAGGACTATAGAGGAAATCAGGAAGAAGCAACGGCAGACACTTCAGCTACCAAGCCTTCAGAGCCTGAACCTGTTGTACAAGAGACAGGTCCTTCTAAACCAACATTGATAGACAAGGGCAAGCAGAAAGAAGTTTGTTTTGATAAACCTTTGAAGAGTATTCAAAACAAAGGTTTAGAGAAACCTTATAACTTCGACGTTTTGGCTCAATTGGCTAATACTCCAGCCAGATTGTCCATATTTGAGCTACTCAGGCTATCAAAAGATACTCGTTAGGCCTTAAGTGAAGCGTTAATGTAGGCAGATGCATGCTTGACTCAGCTCAAGACTCCCGATAAAGAGCCCGTGGCATGTCCTCAATGCCACAGTGTGATGAAAGTAGTCCCTAATATCACTTTCACCCAAGAGGACATGTTATTGAAATATAACAGACATGACAGGCCTCTTTATTACACCGGATATGTCGGCTACATAGAGGTAGACCGGATTCATATAAATCCAGGATCATCGATCAGTATTATCCCTCATAGTCTGCTAAGACCATTGAGGATCCCTACAAGAGAACTGGCTTACACTAACACTACAATCGTGGGCTTCAATGCCAGGAAAAGCAAGCCATTGGGAAAGATTCGTCTGAGGATCCAAATTGGTGACCTTAGATCAGTGGCTACACACTACGTCATTGATTCAGAGGTGTCTTACAATATTCTTTTGGGCAGACCATGGATCCACGATCATAATATTGTTCCTTCCACTCTACATTAATGCTTCAAATATGTAGACTCCCAAGGGACAGTGAAGACAGAGTTTGTCGATCTTAACCCGTTCAAAGAGTTGAGTCCTACTACTCCGATGCCATGTTGTATACCCAAGACTACATGAAGGAGGTATCAGGCAAGACGAGAGAGGAATCCCACCGGGAGCCAGGAGAATCGTCAATTGAGCAACCTCTGTCAATCCAGGTGAAAGGACGGACTACCCGTCCTAAAGTTATGGAACCCATGGCTATCCACTTGGACAGAACCAAATCAGGAGGAGTAAAAGATCCCCTAGTGATCACTCTGAACCAGAAGCCTCCACCCTTGGTCATTAACCTTTGACGCAACAAACAATCGATTGATGTAAATACAACCGGGAGTATGATTTCTGATGATAATAAATAACCTCTTTTCCAGTATACTGACGCTCAATTTCCTAATCAGGAATTATCCCTCCATAACGATATAGAGCCTATAGCACAAAAATTCTTGAAAGCTATAGACTTCTATCAACCGTATGTGTGGGAAGTGACATCAATATCTAACGTCATCATGACATATGGGCCACATGAAGATTCTATCTTTATTGTCCCACATACCCGTAAAGATCAGCATCCAATAGTCTTCGACCGCATATGGAATCGACCGATTGTATAAGAAGATTCTCACGAGTCTGATGCTGGAAAAATGCAGGTTTTCAAATATAGCCCACAGGCCTTAAAAATTATGCAAAGCATGGGTTATGACTTAAAGTTGGAGCTAGGCCTCAACTATGGAAAAGGCAGACGAATTTTGTTGCATGGTGATCCCTATTGTCAACAAACTCGTTTCACGTTTGGATATACCACGTCTCCGGCAACTTCGAACAACTCTGAATCAAGCGGAGAGACCATTTCCTCTTCTCATGATGGTTTGTCGTCCTCCGATTCAGATGATGAACTCCCACAGATATTGTCAGTAAATACGGTATTGACAGATTATCTCGAAACAAAGGAACAAGAATCTGAACTGTTTGAGAATAAATCCTGGGCACAGCAAATGGATACACAATGGGAACTTCAGTTCGAGCAAAGAGAACCGCCCACTGAAGATAAAGTTGTCCAAGTCGACGTTGGGAATAAAATTTTACCAAAGCCGATATTCATCCACTACCAAAAAAAGTCAAATTAGCGACGCCCAAAAATGTCGCCAAATGACAAAAAAATGTCGCTAAACATGTTTAGCAACGTAATTAGCGACGTTTTAACGCAGTCGGAAGATACCAAGTCGCTAAACGAAAAAATGTCGCTAAACGTCGCTATGCCGACGTTTTTTAGCGACTTTATTGAGTCGCTAAATGTAGCGACGTTTAGCGACGCGGCATCACTAACTAGCGACATTTATTAAAGTCGCCAAACGTCGCTCATTAGCGACTTATATAGCGACGTAACAGCGACGTCTTTAATGACCTGGCAGTACTGCCATGTCAGCAATTTGCGACGTACAGCGACATATTTAGCGACGTTTAGCGACGTCTTTAGCGACGGCTACTAACACGTCGCTAATTAGCGACTTGTTTAGCGACTTATAAAAACGTCGCTAAATACGTCGCTAAATTTACAAAAAAAATAAAAAAAATAAATTGTTCCAAACTATTATTCCTGCAATTTATAAATTTCTAATTAAAAATAGACCCGGAGCAACCCTCCGTTGAATTTTATGGGTTCGCCGACCCCTTCGGTGGAACACTCAACACCGGATCAACAATATTTAATATGAAGTATCAGAGTATCACAGTCATACAATTAATACACACAAATATTATAGACAGACAATAAAAGTATCACAGTCATAAAAGTATCACAGCATCACAGTCACACAAAATGGGCATAAACAGTATCACAAAATACATAATATATAAGTATCAGAGTATCACAGTAACACAAAATGTATAATATATAAGTATATGAAACATTAAAGTATCAATCTCGAGGATTTCCAAAATAGGACAGATACCAGTCCCTCAAATACTGCGCATAAACAGCGTTTATGTTATCAAGCTCCGCTATGGGTGCTGGGTGACTGGAACTCCCCGTTTGAGATACAGCCGCGATAGGTACTGGGTGACTGGAACTCCCCGCAGGTGGTATCTCTTCCTCCTTAACAGTAGGAGGCATCACTTCCTCCTTAACAGTAGGAGGTGTCGCTCTCTTGGGTGCCATCTGGTAAGATAGATGAAAACAACGAATTAGCAAAGAATTAGCTATTGGACCGGAACGGAAGAGTTAGATGTCCTTGCTATTAATGTAAGCTAACTAATCAGGTATTCAATTCTCTCTGAGTTGCATGTACATTATTCTTCGCGTGCATGTCTTGTGAATTTTTACTATATATGTGACTATGTCTAGCATCAATGAAAGATGGACTTGCTCTTTAGATTAGATTTGATCTATATTCTAATGAAATTCAGTTGTTGCTAATTTTCTTTGGTCCCATTTGGAAAGCAACCATATTCGACAATATTTGATCACTTCTCATGTTCATCATTATTCTGATTAATGGCTACGCTGCTTCAAAGTATATATTGTCTACTGACTTTAGAGCACGGTGAACGTTTCTCCAAAGCTTTATCAGTCCATGAGGTTTGATAATCTAAAACATGTATGCAGAAACTGAAACATGAAATTTGGATGAATGAACAATAATAGTATAATATGATAAAATTAAAATAAGAAATGCATGACTGCATTCACAGGAAGTGGTAGGTTCAACCGAGGCTAAGAAGAAGAGGTTAGATGGTTTAGATGTGAACTAACAGATGTTAGCAATAGAATTGAATTAAAAAAGGATATGTAGCCAATGAGAGTTTTCGGATAATCTTTTGTTATTTATTGAATATGTAGAAGTAACTCGATTTGGAAACTAGTCAAGGGAGATTTTTTGGTACTCTGTATACTATGTTGCAAATCATATCAAATTATCTATATATATGGAAGACATGAAATCACATAATGGAATGTACTAACCCTAACCCTAACCCTAACCCTAAACCTAACCCTAACCCTAACCCTAAACCTAACCCCAACCCTAACCCAAAACCTAACCCTAACCCTAACCCTAACCCTAATCTGCGTCTGTGTGTGTATGTCTGCGTCTGTATGTGTGTGTCGTGTGTGTGTGTCGTATGTGTGTCTGCGTCTGTGTGTGTGTCGTGTGTGTGTGTCTGCGTCTGTGTGTGTGTCGTGTGTGTGTGTCGTGTGTGTGTCTGCGTCTGTGTGTGTGTCGTGTGTGTGTGTCGTGTGTGTTTGTGTGCGTGTGTCGTGTATGTCAAGTGTGTCTTGTGTCAGTGTCACATGAGAGAGAGAGAGAGATTACCTAGAGCTCGAGGAGGAGGAGGGGGATGCCGTGGAGACCCGATCGCCGGAGAGGGGGGGCGCAGCCGTGGAGACCCGGTCGCCGGAGGGGGGGGCGGGGGAAATCGAAACGATTTCAAAATTTTTGACAGATGGAAAAAAGAAAACTGAGCCCTAATTAACCAAAATTTAGCAACGTTTAGCGACGTCTAATAAAAACGTCGCTAAAATAAAAATTAGCGACGCCAAAGACGTCGCTAAATACGTCGCTAAATATTATAGATTGATACGTCGCTAATTACGATGCTAAACGTCGCTAAAACAGATATATTAGCGACGTTTAGCGACCATAATTGAACTTATAGCGACTATTCTTTTAAAATCTTAATAAAAGTCGCTAAACGTCGCTAAATGTCGCCATTTAGCGACGCCTAGCGACGATTTTACCGAGTCACTAATTTAGCGACATTTTTACTAGGAGTCGCTAAAATACGTCGCTAATCCCGCTTATTCTAGTAGTGATCAGTAACAATCTTTCCCCAGCAGAAAGGGAAAAGATGATCCAACTGATAAAAGAATATATCAATGTCTTTGCATGGAATTATGAGGATATGCCAGGTCTTGATCCAAAAGTGGCTACCCATAAAATCAATATATTGCCTAATTCAAAGCCCATAAAGCAACACCAACGCTGGTTCTGCCCGTATATGATGGATGCCATTGAAGCTGAAATCAAGAAATTGGTAGCCTGCGGGTTCATCCGTGAAGAGCAACATCCTGATTGGGTCACCAATGTAGTCCCGGTCATGAAGAAAAGCGGGAAAGTTCATATTTGCATCGACTTCCGAGATCTAAATGCGGCATATCCTAAAGATGAGTTCCTTCTTCCCATCACAGACGTCATGATCGACAACACATGCAGTTTTGAACGCATGTCTTTCATGGACGGATTTTCAGGGTACAATCAAATTAAGATGAATCCTGAAGATGAAAAGCATACTGCCTTCCGTACGCCACTGGGGGTATATTGATATACAGTCATGCCTTTTGGATTGAAGAATGCTGGGGCTACATATCAGCGAGCTATGAGTAGCATATTCCATGAGCATCTACGTAAAAAGGTAGAATGTTACGTAGACGATATCGCTGTCAAAATCCGCCTTAAGGCTAATCACATCCAAGACTTGAAGACAATGTTCGAGTTGATGCGCCAACATCAACTCAAAATAAACCCTACAAAGTCCTTTCTCGGAGTATCCAGTGGCAAATTCCTGGGATTTGTCATTACCGCTAAAGGTATTCAAGTTGACCCTGAAAAAGTAAAGGCTATCCTAGAAATATGACCGCCCCATAATCTGAGAGAGCTCAGGGAATTTCAAGGTCGTCTAGCTTATATCAGGAGATTCATATCCAACCTCTCTGGAAGATGTAAGCCTTTTTCTCGCCTAATGAAGAAAGGTGTGTCTTTCGTATGGGACGAAGCCTGTCAGCAAGCGTTTGACGATATCAATTGCTACCATACTAATCCTCCAGTTCTGGTGCCTCCCATCATAGGGAGACCATTTTTGTTATATGTTCGAGCAATGGATCATTCTTTAGGAGCTCTCCTCGCACAGAAAAACGATGAGGGTCATGAACAGGCTATCTACTATTTAAGCAGGATGATGATCGGAGCTGAACACCGGTACAATCTAGTGGAAAAAGAATGCTTGGACCTAATGTTTGTTATTCAGAAGATGCAATATTACGTGACAGGCCAAACTATTCATATCATCTCCAGAATCAATCCTCTTCGAGTATTGATGAGTCAGCCGAGTGTTCTTAATTCCTGACTCGCGACTTGGGCAATGTTATTAACACCGTATGATATGGTGTACGTCTCTCAGAAGTCCATGAAAGGTCAAGCCTTGGCTGATTTCTTAGCTGCCCATCCAATTTCGAAAAACTCCAAACTATACGAGGACATTCTCGAAGAAGTTGCAGAATGTAACTCTGCAATAGAAGATGATATATGGCAGCTATTCTTCCATGGCGCTTCTCAGACTGGTCCCTAGGGAAACATGGTTTCAGGAGTAGGAATTGTTTTGGTGACTCCTGAAAAACTCATCATCTATCGAGCATATTCTCTTAGCGAACCCTACTCTAATAATGTGGCAGAGTATAATGCCCTACTCATCGGGCTTCAAGTCGCTAAAGAATTGGATGTTGAATACTTGGAAGCTTTTGGTGATTTCCAGCTGATCGTAAATCAGGTTAGAGGAATATATGAAGTCCACAATCTATACCTTATTCCTTATCACCAAGCAACAATCAAGATAACCATATCTTTTAAAGGATTCTTCTTAGAGCATGTGCCTCGATCTCAAAATCTGGAAGCTGACGCTCTGGCCAGTTTAGCTGCAGATCTGGCTATTCCTATAAGAAGGCAAAACTCGGTGATCCTTCTTAACAGAGATTTATTTTGTGTGAAAAATAATTGGCACATGGAACGCAGCTACGCCGTAAATACGGTTCCTCCTAAAAGAGATTGGAGAAGTCCCTTTATAGACTTCGCAGCATACAGAATCTTACCAGAAGATTCCAAAGAAGCAGTATCGGTTAAAAGACGATCACTATGCTTCTATTTTGATGCTTCTTCACAAGTCTATATCGCCGTACTTATGATGGACTATTGTTACGATATCTCTCTGACGATGATGCAAAACGGGTTATCCGAGAAGCTCATGATGGGGTATATGGAGCACATCAATCCGGTCCTAAGTTACAGGATTGTATCAGGAGGATGGGCTATTACTGGCTTACCATGATTGCAGATGCCATAAAATATACAAGATAATATAAAGCTTGTCAGGTTCTTGCAAACTTTATACATCAGCCTTCTGAGTATCTACATCCTACCATTGCATCATGGCCCTTCGAAGCATGGGGTATGGATATCATTGGTCCAATTCACCCGTCGTCTTCTAGGGAACATCGGTTCATATTGGCTATCACCGATTATTTCTCTAAATGGGCAGAGGCGATCCCTCTTGCTGAGGTAAAGACATCCAACATGATCAACTTTATCAAGCATCATGTCATTTATCGCTTTGGGATACCCGAAGGATAATCTATGACAACGGGCCTTAATTCATCAGCCAAGCATTTCACCAATTTTGCGATAAAAATTGGATACAAAATATGGCCTCTACAGCATACAATCCTGTTGCTAATGGTTTGGCGGAAGCCTTCAACAAAACCATCATTAAACTCTTGAAGAAGTTCGTTTCTTCGAACAAAAGAGATTGAAATGAGAAACTGGGAGAATGCCTCTGGGCATACCGCACAACGGTACGAACACCGACAGGTTGTACCCTATTCTTATTGGTTTACGGGAGTGAAGCAGTTCTCCCCATTTAAGTTCAAATTCTCTCACTAAGAATAGCAGTGGCTAATGAGTTGACTCAGGAAAAGAATGATCTATTAAGGCTTCAAGAGCTAGAAGGATTAGACGAGAAATGCCTTTAAGCTCAACAACGCATTACGTTCTACCAGGGACGTATTTCCAAAGCTTTTAATCAAAAAGTGAAGGAAAGAGAGTTCAAAGTTGGTGAGCTAGTTTTAGCTGTGAAAAGGCCAATGATCATCATGCACAAAAGTAAGGGTAAATTCTAGCCCAAATGGGAGGGCCCTTATGTGATTTAAATAACATTTTCAAATGGCACTTACAAATTAGCCAAGCCTAATGGAGACTTGTTAATGGCTCCTATCAATGACAAATTCCTGAAGAAGTACTATGCTTAATCTCCCTTGCTTTAACGGAGTACGGTGAAGATCTCATTCTGACGATACTACGTACAAAATCTGGTTGGATCATATTCTATCATGTTATTATGACCTCTGAATAGATATGTTTAACTAATTTGGAACTTTAAAACCTATCACATCCATATTACCTCTGATAGTATTTTGTATACAAATTCAGTTGGATCATATTCTATCATGTCCATATAACCTCTGAATAGATATGTCCAACTGAAGCTTACCGAAAGTATATCACGTCCATATTACCTCTGATATCACTTTCACCCTAGCCTATCATTTATATTCAAAAATGATGGGTCCACAAAAGTCAGATAAAGCCTCTTTATTATCTCCGGAAAGAGCGAGTTACAAAAAGAAGCAAAAAAGTACATCATCGGGGAGGAGAAGTCAAATCACGAATCTGGTTCACCAAAGCAGTCATCCTCTCATTTCTGGAGTTCAAGATGTTATTGTGAGCCTATTCCAGCCTTGCCTCATTATTGTTCAGGGAAGATAGTCTGGACAAAGACTCAACATAACCTGCGTAGATGACACCCGCATGGGCCAAGTTCTGCTGAGCTCTCTTCATTTGGCCCTCAAACATACCATGAACTGCCGACGTCTTAAGAAGCCTCTCTCTTACCTGAGCGAGTTCAGCTTCCAATCCTCAAACCATCGCTTCATTTTTCTCACGTTTGGCCTGGTATAGAGTTAACTGAGGAATAATCTCCTCCAAGACTGCTCGCTCTTTATCCATCTCTTGCTGCTGTCCCTGGATGGATTTGTTTAACAATTCTATCTGCTGAGCAAGTTCTGCAGTCAGAGAGTCATACTCGGCCTGAACCAGATCATCGATGCCGCCTCGGGATAGCTGCAAATATTCGTTAATGTGTTGTTATAAACCATTAACTATTTGCTCTAACGCATTAGCTCTTTCAGTGTCATTAAAATTTCTAATCTATGCTATGGTGAGATTGGAGGATATCTTCAGAGCATCAAAGCCCAAATTCTTCTCCAGCACCATGGATATTAACAATTTTAAAGTGACATAGAATATGCTAGTATATTGTTCAACTAGCATAGTAAAATACAAATGGACGCTGGGAGTGGCCACAATATCAGTAAAACCCCTTTGTGGAACGTTGGCAGAGGATGTTGCCACAATTGTCGCTTCAGTGGATTGCACAACAAAAGAGGAGACACCAACAACAGTTGAAGTTGCTGGCATGCTTGACGAAGGAGGCACAATCGAGACGATAGGCTCATCCTCCTCTGATATTGATTGAACTGCTACTATTTGGATGACACCCGAGAATATTGTGAATGGAAGATCGGCAGCTTCAAAACCTGCTTCGTCGATGTCGAACACCACCGGTTCATTAACAGGGTCCTCAACAAGGTCAGAAGTGGTGTCAACTCTACCCTCCCCAATGATGTCTTCGCCTGAAAAGAAGATAAGAGAAAGTTAATATCAAATTGATGTTAAGTTTCCAAAATAAGCGTAAAGACAATATTTACCCATGGCCGATTGTATGTATGTTGCGTCCGCAGCTTGTATAGCTAAATCATTTCTTAATGATGCTAAGCAAGCTGTCATACCTGGAGAAGAGGGTGCAACAAATAACGTCTCAGGGTAGTAATCCAAGTCTTCACCCAGATCCACTCGAGGTTCATCGGGTGGAATCTCGCTGGAAATACTTACAGATAAAGAAGGGGCTGGACCCATTATTTGTCTGGATAAAGATATCCTTAATATACTCAGCCTCGAAGGTGACCTCACTGCACTACCAATAGAGGTAGTAGCGACATCAGTCTCGAGCAAAGAATCTCCGGCACTGTCAGCCGGAACTATGGAGGTTCCCTCTCTAAAAGGCGAAGGACCTCTGATCAAAGAATTATCCCCGACCAAAAAAACAACAAGCTCACTCGTAGAAGCCTCACGGCTGGAAGTCCTTTTAGGACCACTGACAGTCTTTCTTTTCTTGTGAGGGGAAGGCTCTTTCAGAGTAGGTGCCCTTCGCTTACTGGGGATAACAAGAGGCTCTGCAGGCGGAGCTATTATGCCTCTCGATATTGTCAACAAAAACTCGTTTGGACCAACAGGGTCTTCACCTTCATCAGAGGAGGCTGATGGGATCTCCTCTCTTCTAGTGGACTTATGAGAGGGCATCCTAAAACTTTCACGCACATCAAAATCACGATGGAAGGTATTAATGGACGCACAAAATTGCGCATACGAATGGAGGGTACGCAACTCCATGGAGAGAGAAGTCGCGGGCACAGTAAAGGTTGCTCCAGTACAACCCATTATAAAGTACCGCCATTCTCTGGCTCCGTCGATAAGTCTCCCTCTGAACTTGAAGCTGGTGATAGCATTCCCCACGTGTAACTGGTCGTACCCAAATTGCCTGGCAAATTGGCTAGGCAGATACGGCTCTAAATAGCAGTGGTCCTCACTCCTGTACAGCAGATGAGAAGGTCTAATGCAGACCAACCAGTAGAAGGCTTTGGGAGAAAGAATATTCCTTCCGTGACCTGAATCCTGAAGTTTCGTCCCCTGTTGATTGATATGTTCAGTGGGGACGATACAGAAGAGCTTCCCGCTATGAGCAAAATTTAATGCTCGCCGATAGTCTACGACGGTGGTCACGTTCCAAAGGGAATTCTTATAATTCAACAAGAAATTATTTCCCGAATTACTGGCAGAGCCGGGAGACATCATCCTGGGGTTATAAAGGATTAGCCATCCCATCAGATATAGGAATGGTAACTCCACTCTGGGAAATCTTTCACGCCGTGTTTCATCTGCAAGCAGCCCATCAGTAATGGCCCTCAGGCCAGCATGTATCCGGCATACCATGGAAGGGAGCAAGCCCAGTCTTGCTCCAAACACCAAACGTACTGCAGGCGATAAGGTGTTGCGATGAATGCGATCCGCAGACGCGATGCCAGGTACTACCCATCTGCGTAACCATACAGAAAGGAAGCCAGCCAGTTGAGCTTCCCTTGACAGAGGCTTGCAACAATGCCTCATATAACTGTAGACTTTAGTGCCGGCAGGATAACCCCCATCTCCTCATCGAGAACATGATCTGAAGCCCCAGAGTCTTCAATAAGATTATCGACCGTTTGGACATTAAGCATGCTCAGAAGATTCAAGGGCTTATCTCTGCTATCCACAACCTTGTCTGGCTTAGCATCTCGGGCCTGATGAAAGAAGAGATAGGATGCCCATTTATTGCTATAAGAAAAATCAGAGGGCTCATTGTAGAAGGTAGTGCAGGCAAGGTAGTGGCTCATCAGCTCCTGATACACTGCCACTGCCCGAGGGTTTGTATCCCTTAATTCCCTGTTCGTAGGTACATACTCTTCATAAGGAGCGTCCCCCCATTGGCAGCCTTGAAATCTCTGCCATCTCATGAAGGGCCAATCCTAACTCCCCTAGCAGAGTGGCAAAAGTCCCAGTGAGCGAGATATACTACTCCATCAAAGCCAAAAATAGGTTGGGGTTGATAGGCAGCCCAACACTGGTAGCACTCACGGCCGCGAACAAACCAATACTTTCCAGCTCTACCTGGAAGTGCTTCAGGGCCCAGGCAGTTAAACGGGTCCATCGAAGATTCCCGGGGCTAAGCCACCCGCTAGTCCGAGGATTAACCTTGGGGTATACTCCTTCCTGCCCCATGAAGTCATTGCAAAAAGTCAATATTTGAACCGGCTGGAGCAGTGAAGTGTCTTCACTCGGGATGCTTCCCGGCAGTAATCCCCTGAAAGGCATGACAGGGCCTGAAGGACGGCTCACAAATAATCCTTGGCTTGATCCTTTCTAATAAAATAACTTTCCCGGCTGGCCATGAAGATCAGGAGTCAGGGTCCATGACATCTTCCTGGGATGCGTGGCATAGAAGAATATCAAGATAGGGTAATCTCTGGGCATCCTTGGCAGGAACATGACCATGCCCTCAGCAGTAAACACCCAATTTTCCTTCTTGGCCTTCGTCTGGGATTGTTTGTCAATCATATCCCCGAATAGGAAAGCTGGCTTCCTATATTCGGTCCCATCTATATACTTCAGGGGCTCCCCACTGATCATACTCAACAGCATTCACTCTCCTTGAGACGATATCAGAGTTTTCCTTTCTTCAGGATACTGGGTTCCAGAAATAGGGAATGTCACATGGGACAAGTCCTCCAGATAATTGGATTTCAGCATCCCAACAGCAGAACCCATCACTTCAGCCAAATGAGGGATCTGCAAGTCCACTACAAAATGCAAGAAAAATGAGTCAGTTCTATACTAGACACTACACTCTTGCAGCATATACCAAAGACTAACAGTGTGTTTTTATGCTAGACTGCAAAAACTTAAGTCTTACGCTGAAATTTACATCCAGTGCATAAGAACGCAAGAGTGACAGTTTTTACGCCAAAACCTGACAGTCCGTGCTTTCACGCTAGACTTTTAAAAATTAGGATTTATGCTGGAATTTACATCCAGTGCGTAAAATGCAAGGTTTTGTCGTATACGCCAAATTTTAACAATCTGAGTTTTTACGCCAGACTGCAAAAATATGGAGTTTTTACGCTGACACATTAGTAATATGGGCGTAATAATAAAATATCTCGGTGCATTATCTTCCTCGAAGAGGCTCTCAGCACAGAAGATGACCTAACGCGTTCACATACAACGTGTGCGAAGGGTTTTTCTCTTCCCAAAAACTTTACCTATGACGCCTGGTGCACAGCTTGATGGTGGGACACTTCGTTCATATCGGGGTTCGCTCAGCCCAATGGGAGTTGCTCGTGCTTGAGCAGAGGAGAGAGAAGAAGAGGCAACTTTCTTTCCCTTAGCGGTGGAAATTTATTTCGGTGCCATGGCTAAAACTCAGAGTGCTCAAAGAAGAGACAAAGAAGAGTTCTCAAAGAGACAGTTTTTTTTTTACAAAAGACCGATGAAGGGTTTCTTCTCTGAAGGCCTTGGGATATTTATAGAGTTCAGATAAATCTTCGAATCCCTAACCAAATCTGATATTTAATATTCGATTATGATTGGGGACCACGTCAGCATATCATTAGAAGACGGACAGTCATACTGCATAAACAGATCCATGCTACACGCTCAGGAGCCTTTATGCTCAGTAGCTACAAAGTCTACGATCTTACGCCCAGGAGCTTTTACGCTCAGAAGCTATAGACCTATGATGTTACGCTCAGGAGCTTTTACGCTCAGAGGCCACAAGTCTATGATCTTACACTCAAAAGTTTTTACGCTCAGAAGTTTTTACGCTCAGAAGCTACAGATTTACGATTTTACGCTCAGTAGCTACAAACCTATGGTTTTACGCTCAGAGGTTACAGATCTATGATTCTACGCTCAGAAGATACAGATGCTACGGATCTATGACTTTCCGTATATCTTAAAATACGCAGGCCAGAGTATGCGTATATCTGAACAATTTTTAAGAAGGTCAATTACAAGGATCTACGCAGTAAATGCTCCTTCTTGGCAACAAAATATTCCAAATGCCCAAAACATACAGAGTTCAACATTAAAGATAACTCTTCTTCTTGGGCCATTAGAAGTTCATCCGAAGTCCAGCCGGAATCTCTCTCAAATGTTCAAGTATGGCCTATTTGACCGCCATTTCTCGTCCTATTGCATGGGATTTTCGGGAAACCATTCTTGAAGATGATGGTCTGAATAAGAATCCTTCATGTCAAAGAAGTGACAGTTCAAAAATTCTATGCGACTCCTCGTCCAAAATAGCATGACAGTTTGGATCTTCAAAGATGACTTAATGCTAAGAAGCTTTTACGCGTCTTCAGATTCGCGTAATCAGATACTCTTTTATCAGAGTCGGCATAAAATTATTCAGACGTGTTGAAGCTATACATATTCAGACTTTCTTACAGCAAATATGGCAAATTATCAGATGCGTAAAAGAAGACAATCTTATTAATCATGATTACATATGATAAAAATTCAGTCTACAAAGGATTTTTTATCTTCATGATTACATATGATGTAAATCCTTTTTCTACAAAAGGGTTTCTCATTTTTATTTAAGATCACACCAAGAATCTGCTACGCCAGGTTATCGTATTGGTGGAGATCTTTTTTGTCTTCTACAACAGTTAATCGGTTTTTGCAGCCGATTAACAAGAAAATAATTAATGGCGGGAGGATACACAACTAGGCCTGTCTAAATTATTCAAGTCCATCCTCCATACGCCATGGCAAGCATGCCCTAGATTTGAGTTGGGGGTTCAGACCCAACTCAATATTGGAAGACAGAGCCAAACTGCCTACCCTCGTCCACTGGCATGATGGGAGAAAATACAGCTTGCAAGCTGTGTGGCCAAATGAGACCCTTCCTCTCTCCTGGACGAATCGCCATATGAAATTATTGATTATCCCGAGCAAAGAAAGCTATAATATCCTTCTATGATCCATCGTTGCAGAGGACATTTGCTCGAAGATGCTCTTTTTACTGCTCCTTACATGCTGGAAGAGCATGATCTTCTTCTTCCTCAAGTCAGCAAGATGAACATCGGCAACCATCTCTACTGTTGTGAAGGAAGTATGGGAAGAATAGGTTAACTCATTAGCCTTTATATAGGCAGAGGAGATCACATCAAATCCAAATAAATTCCTAAATATTTGTCAAAAAATCAGCCTTGAGGAACGAGTCAAACTTGACAGTTTCATGCTTCATTCAAAGTATTTCAAATTATGAGAAATTTGAAAACTTTGAAGGGGGTCTTGTAGAAGCATGAAAAATACGCTGGAGAATCATAAGCGTAAAACCCTCAACATGTAGGCAGCCGCATAAAATAGAGCTCCAGCACTGGGTGGCATAAGACATGATTTCAGAGCCATGGGCGTACAGCAGAGGTTTAACGCTATTCAGTATAAAATATAGCTCTAGAACAACCCGCGTAATGCAGTATTTTCAGATTTGTTTGTGGCATAAAAGGTGGCTACCCCCCTACAGCGTAAAATACGTCTGCTTATTAATACAGCGTAGAGTTGTACGAGGAACTCTTCGTATTCCTCGAATGAACCTGTCAGACAGTACAACGAACCTGACTCCTGACAAAGAGTACTGCACGACTATCAAGAGGACGGCTGTAATGATGATTCTACACAGAGCCCCAGACTGTCGTTTAGTAACAAAGTCTCGAATTAAGATGTCGTTTATGCATTCAAGGAATACGCTGCCTATTTTTACACAGGCAGATATGAGCTTTTACGCTCAGGATGAGACGAAACCAACCACCACGTCAAAAGCTGCTCTTCGTACAGAACTCGAGGCACGTCACTACAGTTAATGCACGAGATAGGGGCAGATCTCTGCATTTAATACATGAGATTTGGTTATACTTTTAATGACTGGATGAGCTATAATTAGGGCTAATACGTCCACATCACCATCCCTGCATATTACGCCATCAGACTATTTTCAGCTATAGGAGTACGCCGTATGCTATCTACTCGAAATACGCCGACTTGGCTATTTTCAACTATAGGAGTACGCCGTATGCTATCTCCTCGAAATACGCCAACTCAGGCCATATTTGCAAAGGTGCGTGATAAGGCTATTTAGCCCAGAATATGCTCAAGACCTCAGTCAAAGAAGGATAATTGGCTAATCTTTAGGCTGGTTACCTATCCATGCAACATCAAGTTTACGTGTTATTTGGCTTCTACGCCAGTATGATAACTATTTGGCTTCTATGACAGCTATTTGGTTTCTACGTCAGCAAGAAAGCTACGTGGCTTTTATGCCAAAATTGGCTTCTACGCCAATCATCTCTACGCGAGGGGCAGTTACCTACGTGGCTTGCATGCCGTGATCTTCGTAGCAGTTATACACGTTACCTCATAATGGGACACGTATCAAACGTAAATTCAGGAGATCATTCAAACGTGGGTAGCAGTTATCATAACCGCCGCGTAAAGAATGCCACACTCTCCACTGTTCGGCTTCTACGCCGACTGGATGGTTACTGCAACTTGGCTCTATAAATAGAGACCCCTATTAACAGAGGCAGAGGATCAATTTTTTTGAGAGAGAAGAGTCTAGAGCACAGACAGAGAGTAGTGATTGATGACTTTGGCATCGAGCATCCAATCCCTCTTGCGATCTTTGAAGCTTCTCCTTCTTCAACAGCACTTCTTTGTTATCGTGTGGTCCAAGGGACAAAGTGATCGCCGCAGATCAGACTCCTATAGCAATATTTCCCCCAGAATCAAATTTTTGTACTTAACATCCTCGTATAGGATTAATTGTACTTTTTTTTCTTGTTTGTAAACAAAAGAAAGGGTTTCATATAAACCTAGTTTTATTTCTTTCGTTTATTATCAAATACAAATAGAAAGACTCTAGATAGTGTCATAGTTTTCTAAGGAAGGTGTTATGCTAATCTCTGTGTTTGAGGTATGATCAAGAAAATATTCTATACATTGCTCTTGGCTTTCTAAGGTACTGTCTGCTACTATTAAGACAAAAAATAAATTTATAGTTCTCTAGTGGTTCCTCAATACTAGGGTCAAACACGAAAAGTTAGATTAGTCCTAATACTGAACCTTGGATTTCTATTGGTTCCTCAATACTAGGGTCAAACACTATGGTCAAATTTCTAACTGACTCTAGTAGTGTTTATACTACTCTTAAGTCTTCGTAAATACATCAAGGGGTAATGGTTAACCAATATATAGATAAGGGGCGCTAGGGTTCATTAGGCATTCAGATCTTAGTGATGTGTCAACATTCTAGTTGTACTCTTAATAGGAAGGTTACCCTACTTATCATCCAACAATAGGGACTTCTATATTCTAGGAGGGGGCTATACTCAAGGAATTAGGGAAGCACATGAATCAAGCAGGATGCAACTATTCAAATAGAACAGATTAGAAGAATGCGAGTCATAGTAAATAGTGGATGAGATCCTATATTCTAATTCTATTTGCAGGCTTGCTCGGTACAGTAACGTTACCAAGACAATATGCTCTCGACCTGCATGGGCTACCACAAAAATATGTCACGCCCTAGTCCCAAAAATACGTAGGACTAGGACACGTAAGCATGACAGCAGTATGGATATGGCAACTCCAATATATGGAAACCAAAATCCACATGTACGCTGTAATATAAATATCAATCCACAAGTGGTATAAACATATGTCACAAGTCACAGGGTATAATCTAAATCTCATCCACGAAAATTAAATATAAATAAATAACCAGTATCTATGAAACTAGATCTCAATATAAGTATCTAAGGATGATAGTTGGATGGAAACAAATTCACTACCAACTCGAATAAAAAAGTACAACACAATAAACACAATATAAGAATACCAGCTAACGACCACGGGGCTTGAAGAGAAGACATCCTCGAAATATATGTAACCATCCGAATCTGCGCTCCTGCGAATACTCAAGAACAGCGACACCTGGAAGGGACCAGGTCCTCAGAAGGACGTAACAAGATACATAGAAGTAAGCCAATTTGAATACAGTAAACATGCATAATTTTTGAAAATATATAAGTACGCTGTACAAGACAATCTATATGAATGTAATGAGGATAACTTTTTGACGTATGGGCAAGGGTAGGCTACTCGATCTAAATCTCACAACTCACACACACGTCAGTGGACATCATCAGCCAACATACCTCGGGGGTAGCGACCCTCGGACTCCATCAATCGACATACCTCAGGGGTAGCGACCATCGGACATGACCACCATAGTGTGTGCTAGTTACTATAATTTACCACAGTGGTTATAGCCCATACGCCTACTGATTGTCCTCTATGATACTAAGTATCAAGTGTGTGTCAACATATCTAATACATAGTAATGACTGAAAAAAAACTACGCATGCAAGAAATATACAGAAATGCAATGAATATACAGAAATAAAATAAGCATACAAAATACTCTAAGCAATTTGACAAGGTATCTTGCCTGGCAAGAAAGCTGCAAAGTGTAACGTCCAGATGTCACGCGCACGAGAGTAGAAGTTGCAGCCTCGGAATAAACGTCTCTGGATGCTGAAATAGATATCACCAACATTTTCAGAATAAGCGAGATAGTTAGAAAATACTACCCTTTCGTCCAATTTGGACACAGGGGCAAAACGGTAATTTTGAGTCAAAGCGGGGTCCACAGGTGGCCCACTTTGCACCAAAAAGCGTGCCAGGGGTAAAGGTCTCTAAATGGGATAAAATTATGGATCAAACCAATTCTAAACGTCAATACCAACTCAACGATACGTCCAATTTTGGATTCCGGTGAGCCGAACAAAAATTTGCCCAAAAAGTCAACCGTGGGGCCTGCCAATTGATGACTTGGTCAACTATCTCAGAATTATGTGAAAATTGGGTCACAGGACCAGCGTGATACCACGAGTCCATTGGCATAAGTTTCGTCGCAATCTAACGAGCATGTACAAAATGAGCAGAGCTTTCACAGAAGTTACGACACGAAGATTGTCACGCGTCCGAATCAGTTTTCGTGAAATCTCACGTGTCCGAATATACTGCGCGCACCTTTTGGTATACTTGGTACACGGTGGAACGTTCCCGTTTGGCGGAGCGCACTCCGTTTCGCAATTTTTGGAAATCTAAAAAAAGTAGGTTTTTGAGATTTTCCAACAAATTTAATTCTACATACAGCAGTTAACAAATTAATGTAATTAACAGAAATTAAACTAGGTCAAGTGGTCTCCGCATATCAAAAAGAAAAATCGAATTTGAATCTCTGTGGTGGGAGATACGAATCCGGGAACATAGGTAGTTTACCGCAGTTTTCTGCGATACCCAAAAGCTATCTTTTTTCGTCAACTTGGACGCTGTTTTTGCCTAGGGTTATGTACTGTTCGAGGTTAACTATCATACAGATATTGAAGAGGGTTAAGTGGTGAATGTACCGGTGAAGACGGGGTCGATTTTGGTTCAGCGAGGTGACAGAAAACAGGGCTTGAACACAGGTAACACTACCAAAAAAAGTCAAATTAGCAACGCCTAAAAACGTCGCCAAATGACAAAAAAATGTTGCTAAACACATTTAGCGACGTAATTAGCGACGTTTTAACTTAGTCGGAAGAAACCAAATCGCTGAACGGAAAAACGTCGCTAAACGTCGCTATGCCGACGTTTTTTAGCGACTTTATTGAGTCACTAAATGTAGCGACGTTTAGCGACGCGGCATCACGAAATAGCGACGTTTCTTAAAGTCGCTAAACGTCACTCATTAGCGACTTATATAGCGACGTAACAGCGACGTCTTTAATGACCTGGCAGTACTGCCAAGTCAGCAATTTGCGACGTACAGCGACTTGGTTTAGCGACGTTTAGCGACGTCGTTAGCGACGGCTAATGACACGTCGCTAATTAGCGACTTGTTTAGCGACTTATAAAAACGTCGCTAGACGTCGCTAAACGTCGCTAAATACGTCGCTAAATTGAAAAAAAACAAAAAAAAACTGAATTGTTCCAAACTATTATTCCTGCAATTTATAAATTTCTAATTAAAAATAGACCCGAAGCAACCCTCCGTTGAATTCTATGGGTTCGTCGACCCCTTCGGTGGAACACTCAACACCGGATTAACAATATTTAATATGAATAAAAGTATCACATGCATACAATTAATACACACAAATATTATAGATAGACAATATAAGTATCACAGTCATAAAAGTATCACAATATCACAGTCACACAAAATGGGCATAAACAGCATCACAAAATACATAATATATAAGTATTAGAGTATCACAGTAACACAAAATGCATAATATATAAGTATATGAAACATTATAGTATCAATCTCGAGGATTTCCAAAATGGGGCAGATACCAGTCCCTCAAATACTGCGCATAAACAGCGTTTATGTTATCAAGCTCCGTTATGGGTGCTGGGTGACTGGAACTCCCCGTCTGAGATACAGCCGCGATAGGTGCTGGGTGACTGGAACTCCCCGCAGGTGGTATCTCTTCCTCCTTAACAGTAGGAGGCATCACTTCCTCCTTAACAGTAGGAGGCATTACTTTCTCCTTAACAGTAGGAGGTGTCGCTCTCTTGGGTGCCATCTGGTAAGATTGATGAAAACAAAGAATTAGCAAAGAATTAGCTATTGGACCGGAACGGAAGAATTAGATGACTCACAAAGAATTAGCTGTAATTAATGTCAGGGGTACAGAGAGATAAGAAGAATGCAACAAAACTTAGGGGGGGTGTACTTGAGCACAGTGACCCCACTAATCTCTATAGTTTTGTGCACTTTAAAATCTCGCAGCTGATGTTATTATCTATCTGCTGATTGACATAAAATAATTATGCATACTGAAAGACAGATATGGGTCTCTTCTTTCCTTCTTCCCAGAAATAAAATAATTATGCATACTGAACTAAATAAATAAACAATTAGTCAACATTACACAATTATATTCATTACCACATGATATCTTAATTCAGGTGTTAAATTTGTCATTCTTGACAAAATAAAGAATGAGTTTCAGATATTTATTGAGTTGTGTTCTTCTATAACGTTTTGAAGCACTATGTATCCTAATTTTTGTCACTAGCAAAAAATACTAAGTTTGTCAAGTATGAATTTACATCCCAATTACACACTCATGTCATGAATGTTCTGTAAATATTTTGTTATGAACATTAATGGCTATTCTCTAGTACTATTTTATTGGAAATGTCACTCTTATATTGGCAATCAAATTATACATATAAAAATAAATACAACTTTGTTGTGGAGAAAACATATACTGAGGTAATTGTAGAACATATATGCACATAACTGGTGTATCCCAAAAGTCAGGATATACTGAGGTAATTGTAGAACTTAGGTATCAGATGACACAGGTACTGAAACATTATAATTAAACACAAAGAAGACACCTATAGCTAATGCACTACAATATACAGAAAAAATGCACATCAGCAGTTGTTGAAACAAAAGCAAGACTTGAATTTAGTAGCACTGCAACCAATCGATAGCATCAACCAAAACAATTGATAGAGAGCTAGAAAAAGGTGGGCGTCACCAAAAAGTTACACTTGACTAACTGATACAAGTTCTTCTTCTACAAGACATCCGAGAGCCAACTATCCAGAACCCTAACCCTAACCCTAACCCTAGCCCTAACCCTAAACCTAACCCTAAACCCTAACCCTAACCCTAACCCTAGCCCTAACCCTAAACCTAACCCTAACCGTAACCCTAACCCTAAACCTAACCCTAACCCTAATCTGCGTCTGTGTGTGTGTCTGCGTCTGTGTGTGTGTGTGTGTGTGTCGTATGTGTGTCTGCGTCTGTGTGTGTGTGTCTGCGTCTGTGTGTGTGTCATGTGTGTGTGTCGTGTGTGTGTCTGCGTTTGTTTGTGTGTCTTGTGTCACATGAGAGAGAGAGAGATTACCTAGAGCTCGAGGAGGAGGAGGGGGATGCCGTGGAGACCCGGTCGCCGGAGAGGGGGGCGCAACCGTGGAGACCCGGTCGCCGGAGGGGGGGCGGGGGAAATCGAAACAATTTTGAAAATTTTGACAGATGGAGAAAAGAAAACTGAGCCCTAATTAACCAAAATTTAGCGACGTTTAGCGACGTCAAATAACAACGTCGCTAAAATAAAAATTAGCGACGCCAAAGACGTCGCTACATACGTTGCTAAATATTTTTGATAGATACGTCGCTAATTACGACGCTAAACGTCGCTAAATTAGATATATTAGCGACGTTTAGCGACCTTAATTGAACTTATAGCGACTATTCTTTTAAAATCTTAATAAAAGTCGCTAAACGTCGCTAAATGTCGCCATTTAGCGACGATTTGTACCAAGTCGCTAATTTAGCGACGTTTTTACTAGGAGTCGCTAAAATACGTCGCTAATCCCGCTTATTCTGGTAGTGTAAGTTGCTGTTGAATTCTGCAGTTGCGCGGGGTCGTAGTCGTCGACGGCGGTTCTGGGCGGCTGAGGCTTGGTTCTCCGGTCGAGAGCGGCACGGTTCGATGGGAAGAAGGAGATGAGAAGATCTAGGGTTAGGATTTTGATCGAATGAGGAGATTATATATAAGAGGTGGACGCGGGGGCTTTCTACGCTCGCGGGTGAGGGGGGGTTTGCGTATGGGCCGTTGGGGCTGATGCTGCATATTACTAAAGGGGTGCGGGTGTTTAAGCTATTGGGTTAGGTAGTTATTGTGGTTTGGGTAGGATCCATTTTGTCACGACCCGCACCCGGTGTAAGGGTACTAGTCGGAAACAACGCCCAGCCTACGCCGCAGAATCGGCGGTAGAACGCTATCTAGATAGTCTATCTAAAGTAATGAACCACAAATAATGATAGAATACTCAATCACAGAACTAAGATAGAATGAGCACGAATCAGATAAGAATAGAATAGTCATCATACAACTCATGAGTTTAAAATAATACATCAATGAGTCTGAAGAGTAACAAAATAAGTTGGAGACAAATCCAGTACAAAAGAATACTATCATACTACAAAGCTACACTCCAGGGTCAACTGTCTCAGTTGGGATAAGTCCCTCTTGAGCCAGGGTCTCAGAATCTAAACCCACAACATCCTGGGGTCCATAATAGGTAGGGTACTCCTCAGTGTCATCTGGAAAAATATATCCAGTCAGAAAAGGAGCAGAGTACATCTCTAACAGCAGTTCTAATCCATGATAAAAACTATGTAACAGTAAATAGCTGTGGATAAACAAGATGCACAAAATAGATACAAGAGATATATAGACAATAAGGAAATACTGGAAAGAAATACAATAATGAACAATATGCCAATGAAACAATAATACTAATGACTAAGTGTGTGAGTACTAGCTTAACATGTGATCGGCTTGGGCAAGATACAATGCGGCCTGGCTAATCATACGTGCGGTGCATGATCAACACTATTCGCTTACCAATACTTTATTCAATAGGGATTTGATCACATATCTATACTAATACTCCCCACCCCCAACTGGTATAATAGATCCAACCACGGTATGCTATGGCACTAGATTCCCCAAGAAGAGAGCGACTCCTCCCGAAAATCGGTGTCTGTACATGTACAAGATAACCAATGAAACAATACTTGCACCATATACACCATATACCAAGGAATAACATCTCATGACGAGATCCGGATATACCAATCCGTGTAACCATAGTGTCAAGAGAAACATGTATATCCACACTAGATACAACGAACATAGAGGATATCATAAATGAGAAACTATCAGAGAATGTACTCGCCTGAAGTCCAAAGAACAGTCTCACAGATGTCTGACTCGGTACCTCGAAGACCTAGATATAGAATACCACATTAATACAAGGTCCCGAAAAGAGAACAAGTCAAACTGGTCAACTTCTAGGTCAATAAATAATTTCTAAGTCAAAAGTCAACTATGGTCAACTCTAAAGTCAACTAAAGTCAAACATGGTCAAACCAAGGTCAACCTCACAAGAAATCTATATAAATAATATAAAAATAAAATACAACAATTTAGGAATCAAAATTAGATCCCAATTGATACCCACACAAAGTATACTAATAATACAATTAATGCACACTCTAAATAATGTATATACAAACCAATATTTATACAAATAGAATAATATATTATTATTAGTATTATACCTCACAAAATACCTATATATATACATATATAAATCAAAATGCATATATATATATATATATATATAAACAATTTAATAACTATATACTTATATATACATACATATAAACTTACAAAATTAAAATACCAAACACATGCACATGTGTACATATTTTACATGGCTAGAAGCACACATAAAAATATTTTCATTAAATTAACAATTAAATATATAATAATTATAAATAATATAATTACACAATTAAACACATAAATATATTTTATAAAACATTTATGTATAATTTATGTTATTAATATAAGTACATATATAATTACATGCAAGAAAGCTACATATTATATTTGTACATCATATTAGCACACACAAAAATATATAGATCTATGCTACAATAATTACTATAATAAATACACAAAATAAATATATAATATCTATATATATTTACTAATTATAATTGAAGAATTTAAACCATACATAATTAGATCTATTCAAAAATCCACACAATTGGAGAGTATCACACCGTATCCCACTAGATCTAGGATACGCATGTGACACGAGTCCAACACACAACCAATTGCACCCCGAAGGATACAAACAAATCACAAATAATATTTATGAATAAATCAAAGTGTCAAAAGTAGATCTATGTGTCCGTGTCAAAATACGACATGTTCAAAGCCCCGTGTCGGAGGAAAAACCCCCAAAATGACACGTATCACCAAATAGTTGGGATACGAACCACATGTACCAAATTATGGACACGACACTAGCCCCAAACACATAAGCTCATGTCCAATTGATCTATAGGATCAATTGATACACACAACAAAATGTAAATTCGGAATTCCAACAAAATTAACACAAAAAGCACCATAACTTTCTCCATGGGTCTCCTATGAACACAAAACAAAGTCCTATGAGTAGTATATACATATAGGTTGATTTTACATGATTAAATCTCAGATTTAGAAGCTATTTAAATGGAAAAATCTGAATTATACCTATTGGGAGATGGATTCCCAATGAAACCTCCAATTGAGATGAACTTGCTTTCAAATTGTAGATCCTTGCTCCTCTTTGTAGATCCTTACTTCCTCCTTCTAGATCCTTGCTTCTCAACTTTCTAATGGTGAATTGGGAAGAATTTGGAATGAATTTGGTGGAGAATTGGAATGGGAATGGAAGGAATTTGGGAGTGGAAAATTCTAGATCTAGATTTGGAATGAGAATGAGAGGAGAGAGAAATGTCCCCCCTCTTATATAGGCCGGCCATGCCCCCTTCCCCAAGCAATTGTAAAATGTCCAATGTACCCCTTGGGGCCTCTCATGAAGAAATAATTAAGGAAGGAAGCTTCTAGTCTAATCATTTAATTAATTTAATCCATCTCCTTAACTATGGGCTTTCTAAATGGGCCAAATCTAACTATTTAATTCATGTTGGTCCATGGGTCCAAACTACACTAGTTGGGTCTACTAAAATAAGTCCAAAATAATTAAATAACATCCAACAACTATTAAATAATACAACAAAAATTATTTACCATGCACAATATTTATTTAAATAGGAAATTACTAAAATACCTTTTTTCCTAAAATGTGGTAGTGACACATTTAGAACTTCTATTTTCTTTCTCATTTCTTATTTCTTTTATATTTTCTTTTCCATTTACTAATTCAAATTACTTTTTCTTTCTAAATAAACTATATATATATATATATATATATATATATATATATATATATATATATATATATATATATAGAAAATTCTAAATTTTGTATTAATGCATACCATTAAGCTAGCAACTGTCCAAAGGGTCTTCTACATGAAATAAATTCGAAAAAATTTATACCGGCTCCATAAATCTTCTAAGTGCGTACACCTAAAATAAAAATTAAAAAAAATCTATTTATCCTAATTAGCTCATAATTACTATAATTAAATTAATAATTAATTAATTAAAAAGGTAAATACGGTTTTTTAGGATTAGGGGTTTTACAGATACGGGTACTCGCACTATATGCATAATAACATATCGATACATGATACGTGAACAAGTACACGTATAAATACACGTATAACGGAAATGGAGAGTGACACATTCACTTGATAATTTTATATTTTACCTCACTATTTCTTATATTATATTAGTATATATGCACATACATTGTATATTTCATACTACTTGAAAAGACCAACAATAAATTTTTAGTACATAATTATCTAATTATTTATATTAAACTTAATAAATAATTTTAGAGCCACAAGAGGAAAAGATAAGTAGATTATAGGGTGTTTCTATATTATATCTCCTGAGTCCGTGTGGCGTGGTCTTGTGGGAAGGCACCGGAGAGAGGGTGGTGGTGGTGGTGGTTAGGGTAAGAAGAAAAAAAAAAAATTCTCTCATGACCCAGGTTTGCGCATGCATGATGCTATTCCCATCTAGTCAATCCAACTTAGGGAGAAAGAGAGAAAGAGTAGGTTAGGGACTTGGGGTGTCTCATCCCTCGTGCACCACATGGGGACAATGATCAACAACATATGGTTCATTCCTCCCCATGGGCTAAGGCACTTTTTTTTTTTTTCTTGCTGGTTAATAATTATATATAGACAAAGTAAAAGAAGGAAGCGTCCACGTACGTACGTATCCATCCATTCACATCTTCTAACTCCTTCAAATATGCGCCTAATGAATACGTAAACGAAAACACTTTCTTCTCCACATGTGAATCTCTGCAACCCACATCCGAAAAATCAGACACCCTCCCCTGCAATCACCGCTCGCCACGTGGACCGTGGGCCAAAACCACGGACAGACTCCGCGGTCCACGTAGCATTACTCGTACGTAAACTATTCGCAACTAATAAACAATAGAGAAGGGATGGTCTGCATCCTCTCCCCTCCTCTCCATAAAAGCCTTGTTCCTATTCCCATTCTTATCATCTTTTCTTTCTTTCTCTAGAACATCACTGTCATGATCAGCTTCTTCACAGTGGTAGTGATCATCACTCAATCAATCAGCTGAGAGAGAGAGAGAGAGAGAGAGAATAAGGTGGATCGGAGGCATGGGAAGAGGGCTCTTCCTCCGGATGAGCGGGAAGAGAGAGAGAAGAGCATGCTCCCCAAGTTCACCCAGTCACGAGCAGATGAGGACGCCTCCGCCATGGTCTCCGCCCTCGCTCACGTGATCAGCTCCACCGCCGCCGCCGACTCCTCAAAAGTTAACTTGCCGGAGGAACAAGGCCCCATGGATCAGAAGGAAGCAGAATCAGCAGCAGCAGCAGCAGCAGCAGCGCAGTCACCTGAAGAAGAACAAGGTGTGTGTAGATATAGTCTAATGATTTGTTCAGAGCTCGATCGATCAAGAAACTATCAGAAGATCCCACCTCGGATAGTCTCCTGCATAATCATCTTATATAAAACCAGAAATCCAAATATAGTTGTACAAATCAATTAATCAGCATACCAAAATGTGTTGGTGGTTATGAATACCAAGACACTGGATCAATCAACATGGAGATATATTGGGGTATTTTCATATTTTTGATCTTCTGAAAAAAAATAACTCTGTGAGAGTTGAGTGTTGGTAAAAGAAAAGAAAATAGAGAAGGATAGTATAGAGCATAAGAGTGCGGATCTAATTAATAAATAATTATGCTCTAACTCGAGGATCAGACTTACTAAGGGGGTCAATCTTCATGGAGCTAGCTTCAAACCAAATTGGACAACCTACATGTAATTAAAGCAAATATATATAAAAAAAAATTAAAGAACAAGGAAATTTTACCACACTAGGGGATCAACTGCAAACCCCCGTCTTGGTCCTAGGTCATTGATAAATATGGTCTGATAAAGGCATAACCAAAAGTGTTAAGAGGACATCATAATTTTGAAAGTCTTGCGCATATTTAGAACTGTCGACAGTTCTAACTTATGCATAGACTATCAAAATTATGATGTAATATAATTTTTTTTGTTTTGTTTTGTGCCTTTATCAATGGCCATAGATAATATGGCTAGCATGCATTATCACCCAAGCTTCCGCAGCTATTTTTGTACCAAACTCACCTTTAGCATCATAGTTAATATATTGGTAATAATATACAGATATTGACACCAAAATTAAACACATCTTAAGAAAACTAGTTATGCAACAAGACCTTTCGTGCCAACCTAACTATTCTCATTTTCCAGTTGATAGCTATAGTATTGGTAAGTTAGGCATTAGAGAGATTAAAATTGATGAAATATGAACGATCGATAAATTATCAAACCCAGTCCAATTTTTTTTTTTTTTTTTTTTTTTTTTTATATTATCGAGTGGATGCAACTGTCGGTAGCAAATTGTCTTTCCCACTTCATCCACACCCCTTTTCTAGTCTATGGGAACATAGAAGGCACTCTTAGTTGCATGAGCTCAAGCTACACGGAAGATAAGTTTGTCAACCTATAGGTTCTTTGGAAAGACCCATCTTTTCGTTGTAGCTGCTCTTAGAACACCGAACACCGACATGTGGTACTCCAAATCTAGTCAACTTTTCTTTATACCCAGTAATAAGAGAGACAATGATGACCAGTCCTTCCTAACTTGTGTATATATACATACAAGGATGGAGCCTAGCCAGAAATTTTTTTTTTTTTTTTTTTTTTTTTTTCATATAATGAGTTTATCCACGCTACAGTCCATTCCAACCTAACATAGTGCATCCCAGTTCAAACTTCTAGACCTCCGCCCTTGTATACATAATGAGCTAGCAAGCTAGCTATGAGATTGACTTCCTATTTATGCTTGTACAAACGAAAGTATCAAGTAAGGATAATATCCTCCATTTAGTTCGTTGTGTTTTCATATACACTTGTCCTGCTACATGTTTCTTTCATTCTTCTTACAGGGAAGGATTAATATAGAACCAAGTTGGATCAATTACCATAAGCATGGTAGTCCCATATTCTATTGCCAGAATGTCTAAGTCTATGCTGTACCAATTTAAAGCAGGAGTAACTATTGATTTCACCATCTTGAATTTCTAATTTTTAGCGTTGTGGTCAACTTTGGTTGTAGTTTTCATTGAAACCTAAGTTTTGGATCTGACTGTAACCCCAGCTTTGATAATAAGTAGACGAAAAATGATATGTTCTCCGTGGTCTTGGACTGGCAGATCGTGACAGCAGACGACGTGGCCAAATCTCATTTGGCCACCCTCCTGTCCTGCCAATGAAGAGCTGCCAAGTGGACTGCGGACCAAAACTGCAGGCCAGAAACACGGTCCACGTAGCACCGTCCTAGTTTTAATTAATTAGACAATGAATTAAGTTTCAGAAATGGCTTTTCCTTTTAGCCGCTGTGCATGCAATTGCATGATATACTACTGTTACATTAGCAAACTGTTGTTCTTGATCATCATAATGCATTAAAGGATACTTAGTATTATTTCATGGATTATGAAGACTAAAAGATAGTTAATATAATTATTTTAGTTTTAATTAAGATTAATTAAGAATAAAACTAAAAGACATCTACTTTAGTTATTTTAATTTTATTATTATATTAATATTATTATATATATTATTTTATGCATGCATGAAATGATGAAAGACAAAAATTATTTAAGAAAATCAAAAGACAGCTTCTGTAATTACCTATCTGACCCTATCAACGTTGATAAATTATTTTAATTAGTAAACATATGCAAGGATGTTTTTGGAAAAAAAAAAACGTTCATGTTGAAGCATAACTTATTCTATTGTAGAGTAGTACTTGAATATTTTATAATTAATTTTTTTTTTATATGTATGGAACAAAAGGTACTATAATAACGAACTAATTTTTTTTTTGAAATTTTTATACATAATTACCTATTTGTCCTCATTAAATTTTCAACAATTTTAATTAGTAAAGTTAGATAATGGCATATTCAGAAGAATAAAAATTCAAACTACAACCAACTATTTTTATTATATAATAGTGTAGATATAGAAGAATAATGTTATTCATCCCTCCAAAGTCTCTCTCCAAGCCATTCCTTCTTATGTGGCAGCTGAAGTGACCATAAATATGACAGCTGTCATGGAAACTTTTAAAAATTAAAATTAATATTAAAATTAAAATTAACATTAATATTAATATTAATATTAACTGTTATGTTAGATATCACATAATATTATTTGATATTTCAGGGACGTCAGTGGTCCACATAAGGAGGATTGATTTGGAGGAACAATTTGGAGGGATGGATAGTATTTACTCTAGATAGTTACGTGGATGGTAGTATAGATTTACTGTGATGAAGCTTGGATTAAAGATGTTCTAGCATGAAATATATATGATTATGATCACGATAACCTTATGGTTAAGCTATAGCTTAGCTTGGTTCCAGTCAACTGAAAATTTCTTTCTTAAAAGTAGGAAAGGCGAGCAGAAGACACTATAGAGGGGTAAGGCAACGGCCATGGGGGAAGTGGGCCGCCGAGATACGAGACCCCCAGAAGGCGGCTCGGGTGTGGCTGGGCACCTTCGACACCGCGGAGGGCGCGGCCATCGCCTACGACGAGGCCGCCCTCCGGTTCAAGGGCACCAAAGCGAAGCTCAACTTCCCGGAGCGGGTCCAGGGCCGGACCGACCTCGGCTTCCTCGTCAGCCGCGGGATCCCCTCGAACCAACAACAGCAGCAGCAGCAGCAGCAGCAGCAGCAGGCCGGATCCTACCCTCACCTGGTTCAATACGCTCAGCTGCTCCAGACCAGCAGGGACGAAGACCTGCACACCGTAGCGGCCGGACTATACGGAAGGGTCGAACATAATACTCTTGTTTCTGGAGGACCTGCTGCTTCCACGTCGGCACCTGCAGCGACCAGGAACCTTCCTCCGGATTCGCCACGAGAGTACTACTTCGATTTCGCTACGCATGCTGGAGCCGGGTCCTCCTCGTCTTCTTCGAGCTCGTGGACTACTCAGGGTGACAGAGACAGCAGCGGTAGGCCCAGGTCTGGGAATGGATGATGAATGATGATGCATGCTGTTGTACGTACGTATAACTCGAGCTATTTAGGGTTTTTAATCGAAGCAGCCTCGGGTGTCTCCCTCTCTGTGTGTGTGTGTGTGTGTTTAATTACAGTGGATCGATGAATGGAAAAATAGTGGAACGTACGTAGATTTCTATTTTACATACAGCTGTCTTGCGGGTTTGGATTGATCACACGTGTTTCTGGTTTCGCTTCGTATTTCCGGACACACTGGTTTTAGTCCAATGGCGCCCATAGTATAGAAATATATATTTCTTTTTTTTTCTTTTTCTTTTTTAATGTGGTTAATGTTGGATGCAATTCTTTTGAGAATTCTTGGCCGGATGAATTCGAGTTTTCAAAATTTTATTTTCCAATTTACAAATTGGTCAAATTCGTGTGAATTTCTGCAGGTTCTGAATTTTTTTTTTTCCATAATTTATTTTTAACGTTAGTCAGATCCTTGTGAACTTCTGGCAAAATTGAATTCCTGTGGCGGTATTTTTCCACAGTTTATTTTTTTAAAATTAGACAGATTTATGTAAATTTCTAGCAGGATTGGAGGGATGGTGTGTGTTATTAAAAAAAAAAAAAAAAAAAATCTTATTGTGGTTTAGTGATTTGGTGTGTTTAGGTGCAATGCCATTGGAAAAAAATATAAAGGAGATATTTGTGTGTATGCATGCTAAGACTTCGGCGTCGCTTGAATTAGTTTGGACCTTGTCCATTCCTTTCAGTGTCTGACGAGAAAAAGTTGATCAAGTAAAATATGAACTGGACTGGGTCTAAGTTTTGCATGTGCACCTAGGAATCTTGACGCGCTAATGTTTTCGGTCGGAAATAATTAATTTTGGGATAGATTTGGTCCTACTTTCCTTGGTCTATTATATGTAATACCTATATGTGATTTTTATTTTATATTTTATTTTTTATTTTTTATGGATTGTCGACAGAAGGACAAAGGGAAATAAATAGGAACTGAGAAATTCTATACTTAAAACTAAATAGAAGAAATTGTAAGCTGATTATACTTCTTGCTTTATTCTTTTAATTTAGAGTTGTACTTTAATATTATTTTGCTATAAATAATAAGGAAAAAAAGTGGGAGTGTAAAAGGTCCCAGCCGCAAAGCACCTAAGAATCTTGATGCATTAAATATGGCCGACCCAACATAATTAATTTTAGGATATTGATGCTTTAATGTTTTCGCCCCAAAATAATTAATTTTAGGATATATAGATTTGATCATGCCCTCATTGGTCCATTATAAAACATATATGAGTTTTTTTTTTTTCTTTTATGTGTTTTTTTTATATGGGTAGTCGGTAGAAGAATACAGTAAAATAAATAGGAATTCTGAAATTCTTCACTTGAAACTAAAGAAAAGGAATTTTAAATTGATTGTACTTCTTGCTTTATTTTCTTAATACAGAGTTGTACTTTAACATTACTTTTGCTAAAAATAATAAGAAAAAAATAAGAGTGGGAGTTCAAAGTGTCCGAGCTGCAAAGCACCTAAGGATCTTTGACGCGCTAATGTTTCGACCCGAAATAATTAATTAGAGTTTTTTATTTTTTTATATTTTTTTATATGGGCAGTCGGCAGAAGAACACAGCGAAATAAATAGGAATTCAGAAATTCTTTACTTGAAACTAAAGAAAAGAAAATTTTAAACTGATTGTACTTCTTGCTTTATTTTTTAATTCAGAGTTGTACTTTAACATTATTTTTGTTAAAAAAAAAAATAAGAGTGGGAGTTCAAAGTGTCAGAGCTGCAAAGCACCTAAGGATATTTGACGCGCTAATTTTTCGGTCCGAAATAATTAATTTTAGGATAGATTTGGTCCTGGTCTCGTTGGTCCATTATTATACCTATATGTGATTTTATTTTTTTATATGGGCACGAAATAAAATAGAAATTCAGAAATTATTTACTTGAAACTAAAGAAAAAAATTGAAAACTGATTATACTTCTTGCTTTATGCTTTTAATTCAGAGTTGTACTTTAAAATTACTTTTGCTAAAACTAATAAGAAAAAAAAATAGTGCGAATGCAAAGTGTCTCGGCCACAAAGCACCTAATAATCTTGACGCGCAAATGTTTTTGTCTCGAAATAATTTATTTTGTGATAGATTTGGCCCTACTCTCGTTGGTCCATTTCAATATCTATATGATATTTTTATTTTTTTTAGATGAGCAGTCGACAGAAGAACACAAAGAAATAAATAGGAATTCATAAATTCTTTACTTGAAACTAAGTTAAAGAAATTATAAACTGATTTAACTTCTTGTTTTATTCTTTTAACTTAGAGTTGTACTTTAGCATTAATTTTGCTAAAAACAATATAAAAAAAAAGAGTGGCAATGCAAAGTGTCCCTGCCGCAAAGCACCTTAGAATCTTGACGTGCTAATATTTTTGGCCCGAAATAATTAATTTTAGAATAGATTTGATCCTGCTCTCTTGGTCCAATAAAATACCTATATGTGATTTTTATTTTTTATTTTTTTATATATGGAGAGTCTACAGAAGAACACACAAAAATAAATATAAATACCTTACTTGAAACTAAAGAAAAGAAATTGTATGTACTTCTTGTTTTATTCTTTTAATTCAGAGTTGTACTTTAAGATTATTTTTGCTAAAAATAACCAAAAAAAAAAAAAAAAGTTGGAGTGCAAAGTGTCCCATCCCAAAGCAACCTAAAAGTGCTGATGTTATCGGTCCGAAATAATTAATTTTGGGATAGATTTGGTCATGCTCTCTTTGGTCCATTATTATAGCTGTAAGTGAATTTTATTTTTATTTTTTTTATATGTGCAGTATACCGAAGAACACAATGAAATAAATAGGAGTTCAGAAATTATTTACTTGAAACTAAAGAAAAGAAATTGTAAACTGACAGTACTTCTTACTTTATTCTTTTCATTCAGAGTTGTACTTTAATATTATTTTTGCTAAAATAATAAGAAAAATAAAAGTGTGGGAGTGCAAAGTGTCCCAGCCGCAAAGCTTGACGTTGCAGCCGAAAGGAGTAAGTCAGGATAGCATGTCATGCAGAAAGTAAAGGAGAGGACTACGTACATGCCCCCTCCCTCGGTACCCGTGCCAACTTTTACCAACCGCCTCTAATCTGCTGCTGCGTTTACACTGAAGACCACCCCCGTGTGCGCAGTAAGAAATTCATTGCTGGATCCACGATGTAATAAATCCACACGGTATTTCACTTTTCAGCTTGAAAACAAACCCCAGTTACAATGGGTGTAAACAGTGAGATGCCGAGCACTATTTTTCCAAAAGGATAAAGGCCTGTTTGGTTGTGATATAAAACATTGATTTGGGAATAAAAATGTTACAGTATATGAAAAAAGAGGATTTGGCAGCAATCATGAGTTTTTGCTTGACAATTTTTTTTTTCAAACTTAACACTCAAAATGTCTGTTTTCAGAAAATATCTTTGAGCTGTTTTCTCAGAGCACTTTTTCCAAAGTAGATTCTCCCACCCCCACCTAAACACTCTCTCTCTCTATCCCAGAAAGGAGAACACGTCGGAGACGACGACGACGACGTCTCTCCGATGGAGACATCGGACTTGCCCGAGCTCCGTGCTACCCCGGAGACCCTCCTCTGGCGCTCCCTCAACCACGGCGGACACACCGTCGAGTACGCATGATCGCCACCGCCCTCCTCGAGCTCGAATGGGACGGCGGGGCTAGGGATTTGAAAACGATGTCGGAAGCCTGGACGAACCGACGACGGAATTAGGGTTTTGAGAACCGTCTCATTCTCTCCTCCACCTAGATGACCGCATCCACCTCCATCTCAGGGTTAGGGTTGGGGTTTTCCGACAACGCTGGGCGAAGTTTGACCACCTCGACGAGGAGTAAGGACCTCAAACAGTTCGGCACGTTTGGGAGGGACACAGTTGGATACGATCAGCTGTGGACACAGTTAGAAAATAATATTTTCTAAAATTATTTTACCAAACAGAATATTTAACTTTTTTTCCAAAAAATATTTTTTCAGATGAAAGTAACCAAACGCAAACTCAAAATCTTCATATTCAGAAAACAACTTTATAACATCTTTTCTGAAAACTGCTTTCAGAAAAAAAAAAATTTAAAAACATATCCAAACGAACCCTAACCTTCTTCGGGACACCCCCCATCAAATGTCTGTCATTGATAGATGCACCAAGAGAGTATTAATTAGCCAACTTCCAGTTGTTGGAGTGGGTGAGGTTCCCAACCTATGTGAAAAATATTCCGGAGTTGGATTGAGTATTCCTACATATAATAGGAATACCTCAATATATTTGTATTGGGTATTCCTACATATAATAGAAATATGTCAATGGATTTAGATTTGGATTGGATATTCCTACATAGAATAGAAATATAATGGATTTGGATTTGGATTGGGTATTCCTATATATAATAGGAATACTAGTTGTGGGTTTGAGGCTATATATATTAGGTGTCTCCTAGCCCTAAAACATATCTCATATCTCAAAAATAATGCAAAAGGAGGCAAGAGTACTTTTAGAACATTGGAAGGATAGAGGAAGAGATTGAAGGCTATTTCGAAGAAGAGATCGGTTTCGGGTAATTATTTTCTCGTCATCTCCGTTCTTCATTTATCTGTGATCTATTTTCTATTCCAAAGAGTTGTGGTGATCCGTTTCGATCGGTGAGAAGTTTGTAAGGAGTCGGTGTATTTTTTATTCTATTAGTGGAGGCTTTTCAGGGTTGGACTCCGATCGTCCAGTAATTTTTTTTATTTGGATTTTCCACTTAAAAATATTTGTGTCTGCGATTTGTGTTTAACGTTTTTGGTTTGTGTTCTTTTGCTCGATTCTCTCGCAAGTACTCTCTGGTTTGGAAAACGGTTTTTGTGCTTTCGTTCCCAACAAAGTGGTATCAGAGCCATGTTCTTGAGTTCAAAGAGGTGTCAGAAGTTGACAGTCAAATATGGGAGTAGAGATGGACGCAAGTTGGTACGCATGGTAAACCTAAATGGTACCAACTATCTTTATTGGAAGAGCAAGATGAATGATTTGTTGTTCGTCAAGAAGCTGCATCTTCTAGTATTTGCGTCCGAGAAGCCTAGTGATAAATCCGAAGAGGACTGGAAGTTCGAGCTCAAACATGTTTGTTGGCACATACGACAGTTCATTGACAAGAACGTGTACAACCAAGTTGCCAATATTGAGCACGCGAAGACGTTGTGGGATAAGTTGAAATCTTTGTATACGAAGAAGTCCAGGGTAAACTAGTTGTTCCTGATCCGAACGATGATGGGTCTGCATTATAAAGATGGTACGTCTATTACGGATCACTTGAGTGAGTTCCAGGGCGTGGTGGACCAGCTATTCTCGATGGGTGTCAAGTTCGACGACAAAGTACAGGGACTATGGTTGCTATGTACATTGCCAGACTCGTAAAAAATGGTATGAGTGTCTATGATCGCTTCTGCTGCGGAAGACGTAGCCAGTCTGGAGTTTGCCAAGAGCGGGGTACTGAAAGAAGAGATGCGGAGACGTTCTCAGGGCATTTTATCCACATTCCACTCAGAGGCACTAGTTTCAGAGAGTCGCGGAAGGAGCAAGAGCAGGGGTCCAGGTGGTGGCAGAGACAAGAGAAGGGTAAGTCCAAGGGTTAGTACGAGGACTCGGAGTGTTACCATTATGGCAAGAAGGGCCATATCAAGCGGAACCGTTTCGCTTGGAAGAGGGAGAAGAATGGCGACAAGGGGAAGCAAAGTGAGAACACTACAGCGGCGGCCTCGGCACATGGAGTCGACGTAATCACTGTAGGTGTTGAGATAGTTATGAACCTCGCCTGCGATGACAACTCTTGGTTGGTAGACTCAGGTGCTTCAATGCACGTATCTCATAACATGGCACTATTTACTACTTACACAACAGACGACTGTGGAGTGTTGAAGATGGGCAACTGAGATGTGTCAAAAGCTGTTGCTGTTGGAGATGTACATTTGAGAACAAAGACGGGTACAATTCTTGTTCTCAAAGATGTTCGTCATATTCCTGATATCCGTTTCAACCTAGTATCGGTTGGAAGGTTGGATGAAGAGGGTTTCTTTAACCTCTTTGGGAACGGTCAGTGAAAGCTTTCCAGCAGTTCGATGGTGATTGCCAAAGGAAGCAAGAAGTCCTGACTCTATTATATGGAAGGGACCTTACATGGGGCACAAGAGGTGAACGCAGCTACTGATGCGTCTACTGAGTTATGGCACAGACGGCTCAGCCATATCAGCGAGACAGGGATGAGCTACTTAGTGAATAGGAAGGTAATTTCAGGGCTAAAGTCTACAAAATTGGAGAGATGTACGCACTTTTTGGTGGAAAAATAAAATATGGTGTCTTTCCAAAGTCACCTAAGTTCAAGAAAGCCGGCGTTGCTCGAGTTGATTCACTCGGATGTATGCAGTCCTATGAAGGTAAAGTCCATTGGTGGTGCTTCTTATTTTGTGACTTTTATTGATGATTGTTCCAAGAAGCTTTGGGTCTATGCCATAAAGACCAAGGATCAGGCGCTGCCCACTTTTAAAGAGTTTCATGCCTCTCTTGAAAAGTAGACATACAAGAAGCTACTATGTGTTCGGTCCGACAACGGCGATTAGTACATTGGTCCATTTGATGCTTATTACAGAGAGCAAGGGATACGACAACAGAAGACTCCACCAAAGGCACCACAGCTCAACGGTGTAGCGGAGCGCATGAACATGACGTTAATAGAGAGGGTGCGATATTTGTTGTCAAAAGCAAATTTGCCGGACAACTATTGGGGTGAGGCTCTTTACACTACTGCTTATATTATTAATTTATCTCCTAGTATTCCTTTGCAGGGTGATGTGCCTGACAAAGTATGGCATGGCAAATAACAGTCATACAATCACCTGCGAGTGTTTGGTTGTAAGACCTTCGTGCATGTACCGAAGTAAGAAAGGTCCAAACTTGAGCCAAAGATAAGGCTGTGCATCTTTGTCGGCTACGGTCGGGATGAGTTTGGCTATAGACTTTACGATCCAGTGGAAAGAAAGCTCTACAGAAGCAGGAACGTAGTTTTTGTCGAGGATCAGACCATGTCCAACACTCGGGATTCTGATATGCCTTCTGAGGCTGAGGAATTATCTGAGTTAGAGTCATTTTGCTTCGAGCGGTTTCCAGAGGACAACGCAGAGGATCCAGTTACGGAGGAGCCAGTACATGGAGTTGCTTCCAACCTTGATCATCAGCCTGCTGATGGTGGTCAGGGTGACCTTCAGGAGCATGAGCATGCCGAGGAGGCAGTTTCTGAAGGTGAGGAGGCTGTTGATATACAACCAGCACCGGTGGTTCCATTGAGGAGGAGCGATAGAGAGCGTCGACCATCTACAAGATACTTACTGGGTGAGTATGTGCTACTGACTAACGGGGGAGAGCCCAAAAGTTTTGCAGATGCTTTGGAAGACGAACACAGGCAAGAGTGGATAAAGGCTATGTAGGAGAAGATGAGTTCCTTACATGCCAACTCTACTTATGATCTGGTGCGGTTGCCAAAGGGGAAGAAGGCTTTTAAAAATTGATAGGTATTCAGAGTAAAGCAGACAGATGATGCTACTCGCCTTTGATACAAAGCGAGCTTGGTAGTTAAAGGCTACGGTCAGTGAAATGGCGTAGATTATGATAAGATCTTTTTGCCAGTCGTCAAGCAGTCGTCTATTCGGGTAGTGCTAGCATTAGCAACCATTTTTGACTTGGAGGTCGAGCAGATGGACGTGAAGACAACATTCCTCCACGATAATCTTGAGAAGAAGTTGTACATGGAGCAGCTAGAGGGATTATATGAGAAGGGCAAGTCACACTTGGTTTGTCGGTTGATGAAGAGCTTGTATGGTCTAAAGCAGGCTCTGAGGCAGTGGTATAGGAAGTTCAATTCGTTTATGGGGGAGCATGGTTATGCACGGACGATGTCAGACCACTTTGTATTTATGAGGTACTTTGTTGTCACTACCATATTTCTAGATGAGGATATTTTGGTCATTTAATATAATTTTTATTTAGTGATTAATATCTATTTATATGGTGTTATTTATTTAAATTGTACTTATGCTATTTAATTATGTATTAGTGGGATAGCCTATGTTTATTTATACTTGTCATTAGTGGACCCATTAGTTAGTCACGATAACATTTTGGGCCCAACATGAGACTAAGTCCATTAGACCCTCTTCCTTAGTTAATTAAGGAGATTAGTTTAAGTTGTATTAGTTTAGAGCCTTTCCAATATAGCCCTTTATAATTATCCCTCATAACTAACTAGTGGGGGTACATTATACAATTGTTGTTGCTTGGAGAAGAAGGAAGGGGGGCCGGCCATATGAGGCATTCCCATTCTCTCTCATCTTCATTAGTTTATTCCAATTAGATCCCCAATTGTGTTTTTTCCCAAATTGACTCATTCCTCCATAATTTTAACCCAATTCACAACTATTCCCTCAAAATTTCATCATCAAAGAAATATTGGAGCTTGAATTGCATGGAGCACTTGAAGGAAGAGGAATTTGCAAGGAGATCGTGTCCTAATTATGTCCATTGAGTATTTTATTAGAAATCTATCTTCCAATAGGTAAATTCTGAATCTAACCCTTAAATTAGATTCTAATTCATGCATTTAACTATTAGAAATCATTCCTTGGCTTAAGGATACCCATAGGATCAATAATTAGGTCAATATGACTTGTATTGTAAAAGTTACATGGTAATTTGTATCTAATTAGAGGGAATTATAGGATTGACACATCAATTGTATGTTATGGAACCAATTAGATCTAATTTAACTTAGATCAGGGTTGTGGGACTAGATACGTATCCACAATTGGACACGAGTAGAGCGTATCATGGTATTTTATGATACGGTGTGATATGAGACTTATTTTTATGTGATTTGTATAATTACTCATCAAATTCCTTTGTAGCGAGTTACTTTAGTTGTACTGTGAGTTTATGTGTATGCTATATATATATATATATATATATATATATATATATATATATATATATATGTGTGTGTGTGTGTGTGTGTGTGTGTGTGTGTGTGTGTGTTTGGTAATACATACATTTTAGTATTATGTGATGGTGTTGACTGTGATCGAGGGAAGGAGTATATATGTTTGAATGTCTGAGTGTGTTTGATGTGGTGAGGGAAGATAGAGGAATAACAACAGTGACAACAACTTAAAGTTTCTGCATTCAAGCATAGGGGATTAAGATACCTGATACCTGGAGTTGGGGGTAATGGGAAGAAGAAGTAGCAGCAGTGCACACTCGTGCACTACTATAAGAGCAGCAGCAGTACTAGAAGCTTTAGCAGCAACATTGAGGGCCAGCAGTTGAGGTTGATGAAAGGATCGGGTTTCAGGCCTCATCTGCAGCAAGGTAAAGTAGGGTAGGTATGTAGTGGTTACACTGCAGTCTTGTGTGCAAGCAGTAGCAATAGCAGCAGCAACAACTAGGTGCAGCAGCAGCAACAAGATATTTACCAACAGTGGCAATGCAACAGCTGTTTGTGGTTATTTAAACAAAAATAATAGGAATGTATTCGATGTGGGGGTTTACACGGAACCCGCCTTCTTTTGTTTACAAACAACTTGTACAATATAATCCTATATGAGGATGTGGGAGTACAATTTATTTAATCTGGATAGATATTGCTATAGGTGTCTGATCTGCGGTCGATCACTTTAGCCCTTGGACCACACGATGTTGAAGAAGTGCCGTAGGAGACAGGAAGCAGCTTCGAAGGTTGCAGAAGAGGGTGGATGCACGATGCTGAAGTCGTCGATCCCTACTCTTTGCCTGAGCTCCGGGTGCTCTCTCTCTTTCTCTCTCTCTCTCTCTTTTTCAATTCTCCGACCTGGTTCAATCTTCCAAATTGTCGACCTTATTCCCCATTGATAGGGGTCTCTGTTTATAGAGTTTTGGTGACAGTGACCACTCCATCGGTGTAACAACCGAGGAGTGGAAAGTACAATACCCTTTTACACAACGGTTAAAGTAACCAATGCCTACGTATAGATGATCTTTTGAATGAGCGTGTGACGCGGGTCCAACTAAGGGGACACAACGCGTACAAATTTCTACTAAGATCACGGCATAAAAGCCACGTAGGTAGGTATCCATTGTGTAGCAGAGGTTGGCATAGAAGCCAAATGTCTGTCACCATGGCATAGAAGCCAAGTAGGCATAGAAGCCGAATAGGCATAGAAGCCGAGCAGGCATAGAAGCCGAACAGGCATAGAAGCCGAGCAGGCATAGAAGCCGAGTAGTCGTAGAGACTGAATGGTCGTAGAGACTGAGTGGGCGTAGAAGCCATATGAGCACAGATCCTGAATGGGCGTAGAAGCCGCTGCGTACTGTGCTAGAATGGGCATAGAAGCCGCTGCGTACCGTGCTAATGTGGACGTCTTAGCCGGAATTATGGCTTTTGGAGATATAATCGAATCTCAGAGATTTGCCACCATCTTATGTATTAAATGTGGAGGCGTGTTTTGAAGGTCTGCAGCCCTTCTGTGCACCCGTCGCAGAGACGTGTCTTGAGAGAAACTGTCACCGCTCTGTGCAATTAGACGTGGAGACGTGCCTCGAGTCCCGTACGAGGTGCAGCTTTTGACGTAGCAGGCGGTTTGCCTGCTGCGGAGCGTAAAATAGCTCATGTTTGCCTGTGTAAAATAGGGCGACGTATTCCCTTGTACGCGAAAGAGCGGTTTATGCTGAGGGGACTCCAGTAAACGACGGTTTGGTGATGCTTTAACCAAATCCTCTGCATTAAATACAGAGATCCGCCATCATACTATAGGGCGCGTCCCGAGGGGTCTGCCATCGTTTCCAGCCGTCGTCTGGGTAGCCGTGCAGTACTTTTTATCAGGAGTCAGAGGTCAGATTCACTGCGTGACTTGACAGGTTTATTTCGGGGAAGACGAAGCGTTCCTCGTACGCATTAATGCTGCTTTGAGAGCGGTTGAGTTTTACGCCATGGAGGCGATGAAGAACTCTGTTTTACGCTGGGGCGGCTTGGACGTACTGCACTTACGCGGATGGTCCTTTGAGCTTTATACTTCATGCCATTTTTTTAGCGGAGAAAGCTCTGTTGCACGCTTGATGGCTATGAAGGCCTCCGTTTACGCTACTCTGCATCAAGAGGCTGCGTAGCTCTTCCCAGCATATTTTTTATGCTTCTACAAGACCCCCTTCAAAGCTTTTAAATTCCTCAAAATTTGAAATGCTTTGAATGAAGCATGAACGGCCCCTCGTAAATCGAAACGTTTCTGAATGGAGCGTTGAAACGGTCGATGCTGACTTTATGACGGATTTATTGGGGACCGCTGTGATCTCTTTTGCCTATAAAAAGGCTGGGGGGGTGAACCTGTTCTCACCACATTCCCATCACCATGCAGAGATGATCGCCGGAATTCGTCGGGTCGACCTGAGGAAGAAGGAGATCATGTTCTTCCAGCATGTAGGAGCCGAAAAAGACGGCATCTTCGAGCAAATGTCCACTGCAACGATGGATCATGGAAGGATATCTTAGCCTCCCTTGCTCGGGATAATCAGCAACTTTGTATGGTGGTTCTTCTGGGAGAAGGGAAGGATCATATTTCACCATACTGTTTGCAAGCTGTATCTCTTCTTCTGAGATCCCCGCGGACGAGATTAGACAAACCGTAATCTATCGTCCCCGATTGAGTTGGGCAGAAGATACCTCAACTGGATCGGCCATGGAGAATGGAGGATCTTCTTGTTCATGACTGTGGTAGTCGATGAACTATCCTCGAAGAAGAGGAAGATCTCCACCCATGCGAGAACCTGTCAGGACCGCTTCTGGGCGATCTTCGGACGACGAGGGGGTATCTCCTTTGTAGATGGAGTTTCCCTCAGATGTAATCATGAAAATGAAAAGAAAACCCTTGTAGATTGGATTTTCCTCATATGTAATCATGATTTTGATTTTTAATAAAATTGTCTTGCTTCTTCATATGATCATTTTGCCATACGTTACTGTAAAGTCTGAATATGTGTAGCTTCAACACGTCTGAATCATTATGCCGACTCTGTAGAAAGAGTGCTAGGTCCTGTCCTTTACGCGTAGCGAATAGTCCATAGAACGCTGTAGAGCATTTTGAACATTTTAGAACTGTCCTGATGCTAGGACTGAGGAACCGCGTAGAGCTCTGAACTTCTGATGAATAGAATTTTTGTTCAGACTTCGTCTTCAAGAGTGACTTCTCAAAAATCCCTTGGGACAGGGTTGTTAAACGAGACGTTCAGACTGGAGTCTGGATGAACCTCCAATAGACCCGAGAAGAGTAATTTCTCAATATTTGAACTCTTGTATGCTTCGGGTACTTGGGATGCTTTGGGTCAAGAATGAGTATCTTCTGTGTGAACTCTTTGCAATCGACCGCCTTGGGGACTATTTCGAATATGCGGAAAGTCGTGGAGCGCGAAATCATCAGTCTGTAACCTCTGGACGAAAAACACCATCGAGCGCGGAATCGTAGACTTGTGATTCCTGTGCGTAAAGTCGTAGGTTTGTTGCCTCTCAAGCATAAAAGCTACCGAGCACAAAGACATCCGGGCAAAAACCATAGACTTATAGCTATCGAACGTAAAGCTGTAGATTCGTAATCGTCGAGCGTAGAAAGCTCCTTTAGCGTAGGACTTGAGATCTGTAGCCTGTGAGCGTAGAACACCATCGAGCGTAAAATCGTAGACTTGTGGTTCCTGTGCGTAAAGTCGTAGGTTTGTTGCCTCTCGAGCATAAAAGCTACCGAGCACAAAGGCATCCGGGCAAAAACCATAGACTTATAGCTGTCGAACGTAAAGCTGTAGATTCGTAGCCGTCGAGCGTAGAAAGCTCCTTTAGCGTAGAACTGTTTGATTTGTAGCTCCTGAAAAGAAAATTTCTTCGAGCGTAAAGTTTGAGGATCTGTTGCCTCTGAGCGTAAACTGAGCGCCACCGAGCGTGAGATCGTCTATTTGGTATCTGCTGAGCGTAAAGTCGTAGGTTTGTGGCCTCTCAAGCATAAAAGCTACCGAGCACAAAGGCATCCGGGCGTAAAACCATAGACTTGTATCTTGCGAGCGTAAAAATCGTAGATCCGTAGCTGTCGAGCGTAGAAAGCTCCTTTGGCGTAGAACCTGCTGAACCGTTTTGCACGAAAAACCTTTCAAATTCGCTGACTGTCCGTCTTCCAAGGGTAGAGGACTGACGTAGCATCCAATCATAACCCCTCATTTAATTTGCGAGATTTGGTTAGGGTCTCGAGGAGTTCGTCCGAGGATTTGAGGAGTCGACCCGGACTATATATACCCCAAGTATTTTTGAGAGAAAAACTTTTTATCTGTCTTCTGCGAAAGAGAGCTTTCGACTGTTCAAGATTTTTCTTCGTTCCTTCTCCGAGCACTTCGAGTCTTCAGAAATGGCGCCGAAACAAACCCCCTCCGCTAAGGGAAAGAGCATAGGTTCTTCCTCTCATTCTTCTGCCCCATCGAGGGAGTCTCTGGTCGGACAAGGCAAACTTCCTTCCGAGCAAAGTATCCTGCCGACGAGTAGCGCACCCGGCCTTAGAGGTAGAGCCTTTGGGGTGACAAAAACGACGAAAAATCCTTCGCACACGTTGAACGTGACCGCGCTAGGTCGTCTTCTGTGCTGATAGCCTCTTTGGAGAAAGTTGATGCACGGAGGCATTTTTATCTTTTACGCCCATATTTCTGATGTGCCAGCGTAAAGACTCCACATTTTCGTAGTTTTGAGCGTAAAAGCTCTGGCTACTGAAAATTGGTGTATATCGTAAAATTTGAGTTTTACGCTTGTGGGGAGGACTGCCGACGTAAAATAGCCAGATTTACATAATCCTGCGTAGAGCACAGACGGTCGTTTCTTCGGTCTGCATGTTCATGCAAGACTTGTAGTGACATCTTTTCCTTGCACTTTTGCAGTTGATTTGGGTGAGTCTCCACTGGCCGAGGTGATGGGCTCCGCTGCCGGGATGCTGCACTCGAACTACCTGGAGGATCTGTCTCACGTGGCATTTCCCATCTTCGGACCCCAGTATCCTGAGGGAAGGGGGTTTCTGATATCGGTTCAGGGCGAGCGGACGCTGCTGAGCATGATTAATGGCGAGCCCCTGACCTACGTAGACGGAGAGCAATACATAAAGCCGGCTTTCCTCTTTGGGGACATGATTGACAAACAGTCCCAGACGAGGCCCAAGAGGGAGCCCTGGGTTTTCCCTGCCGGAAATTTGGTTTTGTATTTGCCAACGATGCCGAGGGATTATCCCATCTCGGCCTTCTTCCATGCGACGCATCCCAGGAAGATGTCGTGGATGCTGACTCCTGATCTTCATGGTAAGCCGGGGAAGATCTTTCATCTCAAAGGAGCTGACCGGGGGTCGTTTGTCAGTCGCCCTTCCGGTTTTGTGACGTTGTTCTGGGGACTGTGCCCGGGTAGTGTCCCGAGTGAAGACAGCTCGGTGATCCAGCCGGTCCAATTGCCGACCTTCTGCAACGACTTCATGGGATGAGGCGGGGTATATCCCAAGGAGAATCCCCGGTGTAATGGGTGGATTGCCCCAACAAACTCCCAATGGACATGCCTGGTTGACTGGGCCTTGAAGCAATTCCGGAGAGAGTTGGAGGTTATTGGACTATATGCCGTGTGAGTGCGACGAGCGTCGGGTTGCCTCCGAACCCTAACTTGTTCCTGGCGCTGATGGAGCGATACATTCCGCTCACTGGGACCTTTGCCACTCCACTGGGGGAGTTAGGATTGGCGCTCCATGAGATGGTAGTTGTCTCGAGACTGCCGATAGGGGATACCCCCTATGAAGAGTACGTTCCCACCAACCGGGAGTTGGAGGATTTGGACCCTCGGGTGGCGGAAGTATATCAGGAGCTGATGTGTCAAACTTCGCGTGCACCATTTTTTATAACGAGCCTTCTGATTTGGCTCATACCACCAAGTGGATGTCCTACCTCTTCTTTCACCGAGCTAGGGCTGCCAAGTCGGAGAAAGCCTCGGGGGGCAAAAATGAGCCCGTGAATTGTTTAGGCGTGCTTAGCGCCCAGGTCGTCGAGGGTCTTATGGAGGAGGCCGCAACTCCGGATCAAATTCTCGTCGAGGGGGTAGGAAAGTACCCCGAAGGCACTAAGGCCTGTAGTTACTTGAGGCGCTGTCGCCGGCCTCTGTTTAAGGAAGCCCAGTTGGCTGGTTTCCTTTCCATATGGCTGCGTCGAGTAGTAGTGCCCGGCACAGCGTCCGCAGACCGTATTCACCGGAACATCCTGTGGCCGGTAGTGCGCCTGGTGTTCGGGGCAAGACTGGGCTTGCTTCCTGCCATGGTGTGCCGTATACAGGCTGGCCTGAGAGCCATAACTGATGGGTTGCTTGCCGACGAAGCTCGGCGTGAGAGTTTTCCCAGGGTGGAATTACCATATCTATACTTGATGGGATGGTTAATCCTCCACAATCCCCGGGTGATGTCTCCTGGCTCTGGTAGCAGTTCGGGGGGTATATTCTTGCTGAATTACAAGGATTCCTCCTGGAATGTGAACACAGTCTTAGACTGTCGGTTGGGGTTGAACCTCAGCCAGGGCTGGAAGATCCTCTGTATTGTCCCCTTCGTACATCGCAATCAATCAGGGGTGTGGCTTGAGGATTCAGGTGGAGAGAAGATCGACCTTTCCCCGGAAGCTTTTAACTGGTTGGTCTGTATTAGGCCCTCCCATCTGCTGTACAGGAGCGAAGATCACTGCTTCTTCGAGCCCTACTTGCCTAGTCGGTTCGCCAGGCAGTTTGGGTACGATCAGTTGCATGTAGGCAATGCCGTCACCAGCTTCAGGTCCAGGGGCGGACTCATTGATGGAGCTAGAGGGTGGCAATATTTCATCACGGGCTGTACGGGGGCAAGCTTTATCGTGCCGGTCGTTACAGCCTCCACGGAGCTCCGTATTCTCCATTCTTATGCCCAGTTCTACGTGGCGATTAACACCTTCCATCGTGATTTCGACACGCGTGGAAGCTTCAGGGTGCCTTCTCCCAAGCCTGGGGGAAGAGTTGACGTCCCCTCGGTTTCTTCGGACGAGGGTGAGGAGTCTGGTACTCCGGATGAGCCTCTGGTGTCGGTGCCGAGGTATGAAGTACCTCCGCCTGCGGGGGCTTTGGTAGTCTCTTCTGGGAAGCGACGGGCTTCTGCTCCGAAGGAAGTTTCTCTTCGTAAGAGGAGGAAGGAGACGGTCGCTCGTCCTCTCCGCATTCTTGGTGTTGAGGCTCCCGGGAGTGAGCCTACCTCTTCCTATATCAGGGACGATTCTTTGGCTGGAGGTTCCTCGCCTTTTAGAGAGGGACCTTCTATAGTTCCGGCCGGCGGCGCCGGAGAATCCTCGCTAGAGGTCGCTGTCATGGCTGCTGCTCCAGGTAGCGGAGCGAGTTTGCCTGTGTGGCCGAGGCAGATGGAAGAATCTTTCCCGAGGTCAGCAACGGGTAAAACTTGTGTCAGCGAGCGTGCCTGGCGAGATTCCAGCTGATGAACCTCGACCGCATCTTGGTGAGGGCTTGGCAGAACTCTCGGCGATGTCAGTCGGCCCACCTCCTTCTCCAGGCATGACGATTCGTATTACGTCATTAAGGCGTGGTTTAGCTACCTCAGGTGCAGATGCGTCGTACATGCCGTCGGCCCCGGGTAAATGTCGTCCTCATGTCTCTCTTTAGAAAGGTTATCATCATACTGATATTAAATTTCTTGTCCTCTTTTCAGGGGATAGCGCCCACGGGGAGTATAGCGTTGAAGCGCATTCCGGCTCAGCTCGGGCTCCAGACGATGATACGGAGGCGTTCGACTTTGATGAGGAAGTGGCTTCGGGGGCCAGTACGCCCGGTGTAGTTTTGTCACCTCAAGAGGAGGATGAACCCGTCGTCGTGACCCTGCCTCTTGTGAGTGTGGCGATGACTTCGACCGCCGTTGCCGTACCTTCTTCGGTCGTGCCATGCACCGATGCGACGGCTGTGGCCACCTCGTCTGCAATTGTCCCGGGAGAGGGACTTGCTGATATTGCGGCCAATCCCGGCGTCTAGTCGGATCTAGTTGCGTTGACCGAGCAACATACCAGCCTTTTCTACACCAGTTTGAAAACGATGATATCAATGGTGTTAGCGAAGAGTCTAGATTTTGAGCGCCTGAAGAAGACTTCTCTTGCTTCGATCGTGGTCATCAGGGAGCTCGGCGATCCTGGGGTAGCTGACGCTCTGGAGGCGGTGGTTAATAGGTTAGAGCAACCCATTACCGAATACTTGCAACTGACTCAGGGCAGCCTCGATGCTGACGTCCAGGCTCGGTTCGACCTCATGACTGCGCGGCTTGCTACAAAGCTGGAAAGCCTAGACAACTCCATCCAGAAGCATAAGCTGGAGATGGATAGGAGAAAAGCTGTCGTGGAAGAGGCTCTTGTCGTTGAGACGCAGTGTTGCACCGAGCATGAAGGGAATGCGGCGAGGGCCTCCAAGCTGAAGGAAAAACTCGCTCAGGCTGAGGTATGGGCTTCTCAATCGTTGGCGGGTCTAGAGGTAGCAGCTGGTCGTCTGAACGCAGCACAACAGGCTTTGGACCGTGCAGAAGCTGCTCGTGCGGGCTATCTTCGGGCAAAGGCTGATCTGACCCTTACGAACACTCCCGAGGCACGGCTGGAGCAGGCTCACGCCGACGCCTTGGTTCTAGGAATGAGAGGATAGCTGCACTGGAGCGGCTGATTCACAATTTGGCTACTCCGCCATTATGATGTATCCTTTCCCTTTTTGCTTGCCCAGATGTAATTCTGCCTCCCTTTTGGGAATAAATAAAGGTGACTCTTTTTTGACTTTTGTGGACCCGTCATTTCGGAATATAAATGACAGTTTTTTAGGCGAGAGTAATATCAGAGGTAGTATGGACATGATAGACTCTCGATAAACTTCTTAGCAGGACATATCTATTCAGAGGTCGTACAGACATGATAGGATATGACCCAACTGGCTTCGTTGTGGAAGTAGTTTTGTCAGAATTGGGATTCCCGCTATATTCCACTTTGGGGCAGAGGAGGTTAAGCATAGTACCTCTTCAGGAATTTACCATTGATAGGAGCCATTAATAGGTCTCCATTAGGCTGGGCTAACCTGTAAGCACCATTCGAGAATGTTGTCTCGATCACATAAGGGCCTTTCCACTTGGGCTAGAATTTGTCTTTACTCCTGTGAGTAAGAATCATCAGCCTTCTTACGGCTAGGACTAGCTCGCCGACTTTGAACACTCTTTTCTTTACTTTGCGATTGAAAGCTTTGGAAATGCGTGCTTGGTAGAGCGCGATACGCTGTTGAGCTTGGAGGCGTTTCTCGTCTAATCCTTCCAGCTCTTGGAGCCTTAACAGGTCATTCTTTTCTCGAGTCAGCTCACTAGTCACGGCTATCTTGAGCGACGGGATCTGGATTTCGATGGAAAGAACTGCTTCGCTCCCGTAGACCAGTGAAAAGGGGGTACAACCTGTCGGTGTTCGTACCGTTGTGCGATATGCCTAGAGATATTCGCCTAGCTTCTCGTTCCAGTCTCTTTTGTTTGAAGAGACGAATTTCTTCAGGAGTTTGATAATGGTTTTGTTGAAATCTTCCGCCAAACCATTAGCAGCTGGATAATACGCCGTAGAGGCAATATTGTGTATCCAATTTTTATCGCAAAACCGATGAAACGCTTAGCTGATGAATTGAGGCCCATTGTCGTGAATTATCCTCCGGGGTACCCCGAAGCGATAAATGACGTGGTGCTTGATGAAGCTGATTACGTCAGACGCCTTTACCTCAGCCAGAGGGATCGCCTCTGCCCATTTGGAGAAGTAATCTATGATGGCCAGTATGAACCGGTGGCCTCTGGAGGAGGACGGGTGAATGGGACCAATGATATCCATATCACATGCTTCGAAGGGCCAAGATGCAACCATAGGATGTAGATATTCAGATGGTTGGTGTATGAAGTCTGCATGAACCTGACAGGCTCTGCATTGTCTTGCATAGCTGATCGCATTTGTGATCATAGTGGGCCAGTAATAGCCCATTCTCCTGATACGATCCTATAGCTTAGGACAGGGCTGATGTGCTCCGCATACGCCGTCGTGAGCTTCCCGGATAACCTGCTGTGCTTCATCGTCTGAGAGACATCTTAATAGCAATCCGTCGTAAGTCCGATGATATAGGCATTGTGAAGATGCATCGAAGTAGAAGCGTAATGATCGTCTCTTGACGGATACTGTTTCTCTGGGGTCTTCTGGCAAGATTTCGTATGCGACAAAATCTATGAAGGGACTCCTCCAGTCTCTTCCAGGGGGATCTGTGTTTACAGCGTGGCTGCGTTCTATGTGGAGGTTGTTCTTCACGCAGAATAAATCTCTGTTAAGAAGGATCACCGAATTCTGCCTTCTTATAGGAGTAGCTAAATCCGTCGCTAGACTGGCTAGGGCTTCATCTTCCAGATTCTGGGATCGAGGGACATGCTCTAGGAAGAATCCTTTGAATGTCATGGCTATCTCGACCGTCGCTTGGTGATAGGGGATGAGGTCTGGATTTCGGACTTCATATATTCCTCTGACTTGATTGACGATAAGCAGAGAATCACCAAAAGCTTTCAGGGATTCTACCCCCAGCTCTTTAGCAACTTGGAGCCCTATTAGTAGAGCGTTGTACTCTGCCACATTGTTGGAGCAGGGCTCGCTAAGAGAATATGCTCGGTAGATGACAAGCTGATCAGGGGCGACCAGGATGACTCCTACTCCTGAAACGATGTTTCCCTTAGGACCGATTCTGGAGGCGCCGTCGAAGAACAGTTTCCATGCGTCACCTTCCATTGCAGAATTATATTCTACAACTTCGTCGGGAATGTCTTCGTATAATTTGGAGGTCTCCGGGATCGGATGAGCGGCTAGGAAGTCGGCTAGCGCTTGGCCTTTGATGGATATCTGCGGTACGTATACCATGTCATATGGTGTTAACAGCATCGCCCAAGTTGCGAGTCAGGAATTAAGAACGCTCGGCTTGCTCATCAGTACTCAAAGAGGGTTAATCCTGGAGATGATATGGATAGTCTGGCCGTGACGTAGTGCCGCGTCTTTTTGATAGCGAACATCAGAGCCAAGCATTCTTTCTCCACTGGGTTGTACCGGTGTTCGGCTCCGACCATCATCCTGCTGAGGTAGTAGATGGCCTGTTCATGCCCTACATCGTTCTTCTGTGCGAGAAGAGCTCCTAGCGAATGATCCATTGCTCGGACGTATAGCAAGAACGGTTTTCCCATAACGGAAGGCACCAGAACTGGCGGACTTGTGAGGTAGCGTTTGATATCCCCGAATGCTTGCTGACAGGTTTTGTCCCACACGAAGGATACACCTTTCTTCATGAGATGCGAAAAGGGCTGATATCTTCCCGAGAGGTTGGATATGAACCTCCGGATATAAGCCAGACGGCCTTGAAATCCCCGGAGTTCCCTCAGATTGTGGGGCGGTCGCATTTCTACGATGGCCTGGACTTTGTCAGGGTCCACCTGGATGCCTTTGGCGGTGATGACAAATCCCAGGAATTTGCCACTAGATACACCCAGGAAGGACTTCGTAGGGTTCATCTTGAGTTGATGTTGGCCGATGACGCTGCTTCCCAGACATATGGATGGTAGGAGTTTATAGCTGCTAAGCATTTTTGTGCTATAGGTCCTACCTCATCACGGGGCGTGGATTCCATACTTGCTCAGAGGTGATAGGGACATGGCAATTTTTGTGGACTTTAACATTACTGGCGTACTTTAGAATCTAAGTACGAATGTTAAGTGTAGATGACAATCGATATCAGAGGTAATATGGACATGATAATAGATGGTCGAGAGTTTATTCAGAGGTAATATGAACATGACAAACTTTGTGATTGTGACTCCATCGGGGAAGGAGGCGCATATCTGCTCAGAGGTAATATGGATATGACAATTTTTGTGGACTTAACATTATTGGCGTACTTTAGAATCTAAGTACGAATGTTAAGTGCAGATGACAATCGATATCAGAGGTAATATGGACATGATAATTGATGGTCGAAAGTTTATTCAGAGGTAATATGAACATGACAAACTTTGTGATTGTGACTCCATCGAGGAAGGAGGCGCATATCTGCTCAGAGGTAATATGGACATGGCAATTTTTGTGGACTTAACATTACTGGCGTACTTTAGAATCTAAGTACGAATGTTAAGTGTAGATGACAATCGATATCAGAGGTAATATGGACATGATAATTGATGGTCGAGAGTTTATTCAGAGGTAATATGGACATGGCAATTTTTGTGGACTTAACATTACTGGCGTACTTTAGAATCTAAGTACGAATGTTAAGTGTAGATGACAATCGATATCAGAGGTAATATGGACATGATAATTGATGGTCGAGAGTTTATTCAGAGATAATATGAACATGACAAACTTTGTGATTGTGACTCCATCGGGGAAGGAGGCGCATATCTGCTCAGAGGTAATATGGACATGGCAATTTTTGTGGACTTAACATTACTGGCGTACTTTAGAATCTAAGTACGAATGTTAAGTGTAGATGAAAATCCATATCAGAGGTAATATGGACATGATAATTGATGGTCGAGAGTTTATTCAGAGGTAATATGAACATGACAAACTTTGTGATTGTGACTCCATCGGGGAAGGAGGCGCATATCTGCTCAGAGGTAATATGGACATGGCAATTTTTGTGGACTTAACATTACTGGCGTACTTTAGAATCTAAGTACGAATGTTAAGTGTAGATGAAAATCGATATCAGAGGTAATATGGACATGATAATTGATGGTCGAGAGTTTATTCAGAGGTAATATGAACATGACAAACTTTGTGATTGTGACTCCATCGGGAAAGGAGGCGCATATCTGCTCAGAGGTAATATGGACATGGCAATTTTTGTGGGGACCAAATCTTTATGAAAGAAAGGAATGGGAATCCAATTGATAAGGCCAGTGCCCTTGTTCACAGATTCAAAGTGATGACCTTGGCATCGATCGTCTCCTGAATTTTTCTTTTTAGTACATAGCATGCCTTTGTGGGGTGATGAGTGTATCGGTGGAAGAGACAATAATCTGGGTGATCCACGTCGCCAGCTCTCTCAGGATGTCTGATATCGGGTAGCTGGAGCTTACGTTCCTTCCTTAATATATTGAAGATTTCAATTATGTTATCTTCTTTGAAGGAGAAAGTTCCTTTTGGTCGTGGGGCTTTTGATATCTGAGTTTCATGGTCTTCCGGAAAGATAGCGGTTGTTGCGCCATCTTCGGATCCTGTAGACATTCTGCCCCTAGCCTTGGACGGTGCTTTGTTTCGTCGAGGCGAGTTACCCCCAGACACGCTGTGGTCCCTGGTTCTAGAAACTGATTCAGCAGGAATTGTCTCTGGTCGTACAGGTTTAGACTTTGAAGTTTTGGGATTAGCAGCATATCCCAATCCGAAACGAGCTTGTTGATGGCGAGAATTACCCTGCAACGGTGTTCGTCTACCCTTTCCATAGTTGAGGCCTTGTTTTGATTTCAGATCATAACCCATGTTCTGTATAATCTTCAAAGCTTATGGGCTATACCTGTGGATTTGCATTTTTCCACTCTCAGGCTCGCAAAATTCTTCCTGTTCAACCGGACCGTCCTGCTTGTGTTTGAAGATTATTGGATGCTGATCGCTGTGGGTAGGAGGGACAATAAAGGCATCATCTTCGTATGGTTCATACATCATGATGACATTGGATGTTGATGCATCTTCCCATACGATCTCTCCCCGTTTGATCGTTAGGGGTCCTAAAACCTGTTTACGACTCCTATCTTTGTCTTTTTGGGCGAGACGGGTACGCAGGTCAGAAGGATTTACCGAAGAGGAAGACGAAGGCTTGCATCTTCTATTCCCATCAGCGGGTACGCGGAGACTGGGCACCCCAGTTTTCTCTATACCACCTGTATACTACAGGTTGGCCATCTGGGCGGCGGATAATCCCCTGGGAGGGTGTCTTTTGGCCATCTGAGCTTGTTTTACGCCGCGGGACTGTATCTGGCGTAACCTGGAAATTTGCTCAGTCTGGCGTAAACCTGAAGAGGTCCTCAGTCGGCCATCGGTTTCTCGCGTAATCCGGAGAGTAGGCAGATTGTTCTCTTGCTGGCGTAAAGGCCGAGAAGCTGAGTATTCGCCTGTTTGCTTCTCCTCGCGGAGATCACAGCGCTCATCTGGTTTACCGTAGATATCAGATGTTGTTTTGCGCGTGGAGCGTGATCTATACTTCCGATTTGGCGTTGAGGCACCATCAAAAGTTTTGTCTGTACCGCGCGTAGCGGAAGACTGATTCCTACGCGTAGAGCATAGTGGATACTTCTGGGTTAGCGCTGAGGCTTTGCCCGAAGTTTTGTCTGTACCGCGCGTAGCGGGAGACTGATTCCTACGCGTAAAGCTCAGTGGATACTTCTGGGTCAGCGCTGAGGCTTTGCCCGAAGTTTTGTCTGTACCGCGCGTAGCGAAAGACTGATTTTTACGTGCAGGGCACGGTGGATACTTCTGGGTCAGCGCTGAGGCTTTGCCCGAAGTTTTGTCTGTACCGCGCGTAGCGGGAGACTGATTTTTACGTGCAGGGCACAGAGGGAGCGATGCTACCACCTTATTGGTCGGAGAGATCGAAGAGTCCACAGGAACGATAGAGGATGTCTTGGGCATCCACACCTTGCGCAGCTTCCTGTTGTCTTGGACGGAGAGAGAGTGAGAGCCACCCCCAGTCCGAAGCATGTCTTCGTAGGCAGACTGGTCGAATTGGACGACCAGTGTCTTCTTCACGGATCCCACGGATACCGCATCATGTTGAGCAATTGCTTCCTCGTCAAAAGAGAAAGATGTCCCCAGCAGAGTCGCCATCTTATTTTTGGTTATTTAAACAAAAAGAATAGGAATGTATTCGATGTGGGGGTTTATACGGAACCTGCCTTCTTTTGTTTACAAACAAACTTGTATAATGTAATCATATACGAGGATGTGGGAGTACAATTTATTTAATCTGGGTAGATATTGCTATAGGTGTCTGATCTGCGGTCGATCACTTTAGCCCTTGGACCACACGATGTTGAAGAAGTGCCATAGGAGACAGGAAGCAGCTTCGAAGGTTGCAGAAGAGGGTGGATGCACGATGCTGAAGTCGTCGATCCCTACTCTTTGCCTGAGCTCCGGGTGCTCTCTCTCTCTCTCTCTATCTCTCTCTCTCTTTTTCAATTCTTCGACCTGGTTCGATCTTCCAAATTGTCGACCTTGTTCCCCATTGATAGGGGTCTCTATTTATAGAGTTTCGGTGACAGTGACCACTCCATCGGTGTAACAACCGAGGAGTAGAAAGTACAGCACCCTTTTACACAACGGTTAAAGTAACCAATGCCTACATATAGATGATCTTTTGAATGAGCGTGTGATGCGGGTCCAACTAAGGGGACACAACGCGTACAAATTGCTACTAAGATCACGGCGTAAAAGCCACGTAGGTAGGTATCCATTGTGTAGCAGAGGTTGGCATAGAAGCCAAATGTCTGTCACCATGGCATAGAAGCCAAGTAGACATAGAAGCCGAATAAGCATAGAAGCCGAGCAGGCATAGAAGCCGAACAGGCATAGAAGTCGAGCAGGCATAGAAGCTGAGTAGTCGTAGAGACTGAATGGTCGTAGAGACTGAGTGGGCGTAGAAGCCGTATGAGCACAGATCGTGAATGGGCGTAGAAGCCGCTGCGTACTGTGCTAGAATGGGTGTAGAAGCCGCTGTGTACCGTGCTGATGTGGACGTCTTAGCCGGAATTATGGCTTTTGGAGATATAATTGAATCTCAGAGATTTGCCACCATCTTATGCATTAAATGTGGAGGCGTGTTTTGAAGGTCTGCAGCCCTTCTGTGCACCCGTCGCAGAGACGTACCTTGAGAGAAACTGTCACCGCTCTGTGCAATTAGACGTGGAGACGTGCCTCGAGTCCCGTACGAGGTGCAGCTTTTAACGTGGCATGCAGTTTGCCTGCTGCGGAGCGTAAAACAGCTCATGTTTGCCTGTGTAAAACAGGGTGGCGTATTCCCTTGTACGCGAAAGAGCGGTTTATGCTGAGGGGACTCCAGTAAACGACGGTTTGGTGATGCTTTAACCAAATCCTCTGCATTAAATGCAGAGATCCGCCATCATACTGTGGGGCGCGTCCCGAGGGGTTTGCCATCGTTTCCAGCCGTCGTCTGGGTAGCCGTGCAGTACTTTTTGTCAGGAGTCAGAGGTCAGATTCACTGCGTGACTTGACAGGTTTATTTCGAGGAAGACGAAGCGTTTCCCGTACGCATTAACGCTGCTTTGAGAGCGGTTGAGTTTTACGCCATGAACGCGATGAAGAACTCTGTTTTACGCTGGGGCGGCCTGGACATACTGCACTTACGCGGATGGTCCTTTGAGCTTTATATTTCATGCCATTTTTTTAGCGGAGAAAGCTCTGTTGCACGCTTGATGGCTCTGAAGGCCTCCGTTTACGCTGCTCTACATCAAGAGGCTGCGTAGCTCTTCCCAGCGTATTTTTTATGCTTCTACAACAGCAGCATGGTGCAGTATCAGTATCATTCAGTGTATTTGTGTATCAGTGTTAGGATGTTATTGGGTTGGAGATATGAGGAATAGAGCAGCTAGTACAGCTGCATTTGGGATTACAGTTAACTTGAGTATGGGGGAGCGTTGTAGGTACTGTTGATATCAAGTTGAGTTGGCTCTCGAGTTAACTGATACAAGTTATCAGTTACATCCTTGATGATAAACACAACTGTAACAAGTTAAGCTTAGGTATGGGGATGTGAGTGTTAGAATAAGGAGGGGTGTATCAGGTGATTGGGGTGTGTGAAGTGTATTAAGGGAATGTTAGGATTGTGAGTTGAGGGTGAGTGGGAAGGCCCAAAAATGTAGCAGTTGTGGTTATTAGAGTTGGTTGTTAGTATAAGATATAGTTAGCGTATATTGATATCAGCTAGGAGTGTATACTTGAGGGTATCAATTATTAGTAAGTTAGTGTATATAAATGTCTGTTAGTATCAATCCTAAGTTAGTTAGTGAGCTATACTAGACAGTATAAATATTAGTTAAGGTATTAATTATACATATAAGGTAATTACCTAGTATAGCTATTATAAGCTAGTATTAGCCAGTTAGTGACCAAAATGGACTAATTAACCTAGAGTTGGACTCATACAACCTAGAAATGGCCTAGAAACTCATATTAGTGTATTTTGTCTTATTTCTTACTTCATTACACCAAGTCTATTTAGGTGTGTGTGACACCAACTCAGATATCGAGATATACCATTTACTCAGGACTACAGGTGAGTACATTCTCTGGTAGTTTTCTTATTTGATAGCGTCTATATTTTATGTATTTAGTATTGATATATTTGATTCTTGATACGATGGTTTCACGAATTAGTATACGTGGATCTTGGTTATGAGATATTATTGTCGTGGTTACTCAGTGATCATCGTGTTATGCTTCGTGATTACTCAGTGATTACCATGATATCTTAGTGATTATATATAGACTGTGATCATAGTGCATGATATTACAGACTGTGCAGTATGATATACGTGTTATAACATGTCGTGATTTGGATCCATGTACTAGTCGGGGGTTGGAGAAATATTAGTAGATATGTGATCATACCTTATAGTCCGTGATAGTTAGCAGATCATGTCACTCATCACGCTAGCTCACCTTTTATATATAGCCCTTGTTAGGCCCAAGACGATCACATTATATTACTAACATTTCAAGGCATATTTTATACATTATTTTCTCTATTCCAGTTTATTACATTATTGTTCCTCACCATATTTATTTATCGTGATGATCTTTCTCGTGATATATGCTAGTTCAGTTATTTTTATCATTTTTATTCATTGCTATTATTATTTCATAGTTTTTGTCAATTATTGGAATTACTATTTGGGTTGTACTTTATTCCAATGCTGACTAGATATATTTTTCAGATGATTCATTAGAGGACTGGTGTCCTACGCACTACGGGCCAGAGGATGGCGAGTTAGTTGAGTTATCACCCGTAGATCCTCTTGAGTTAGCACCAGCAGTTGATGAGACATAATTAGTTTATTCATGAGATTGTATCAGTTAGACTTTGGCATTGTATTATTATTTGATGTCTTCTGTTAAAATTAGACTTGGAATTGTAATGTATTGTAACTTATTTTCTTTCCTTCTATTCTATATCATGCTTTATCATCCTATAGTTTGATATTGTGATTTAGTAATGGTTACCATTACCATATTATTATATTGTCCTCAATTTGGAGTTGAGATAGCATGACATGTACCTTATATATATTGTGTGAGATTTGTAGATAGTATTATTGACCTAGACAATATTCTACCGTCAATATTGTGGCGTAGGCAGGACGTACCCACGTAGTACTCATCCCCTTACACCGGGTACGGGTCGTGACACATTTTTGTGGTGGCCCATGCAGGTCAGGCTTCGCAACTAGCATGATGTCTAAGTAGTAGTACCCAGACTTAGAGTATTACTACAAGCTTGCTATAGGATATAGGACTAAGGATATAGGATAAGAGGATGCTCAATCACTACTAGAAAATATTTTTATCTATTGATATTGCTATCTTTATCATTCAGAATAATTGTTTCTTTGAAATATTACTATCCTTCCTTGATGTTATCGTATCTTGCGCAATATTGATTTTTTTGTTGAATCTATCTTCAGGATGCCTCTGAAGACTCGATCGCAGCACTCTGGAGCAGTTTCGGCGAGGTCTATTACTTTGTCACCTCAGAGAGAGCCAACAACGATCGTTCTGCCTTCTTCCGCTCAGAGAATTGCTTCACCAGTCCAGGTGGGTATTTCAGCAGCAGCTTTTGGGGGTGCTCCATAACCCGTTTCGAGGCCTGTTCCATCAGTCACGGAGGATCTTCCACCACCACCACCACCCATGCCAGTAGATGAGACACGGATGTTCGCTATATTCCAGGAAATGATGACGGCGCATCAAAGACAGATGGACGCTCTACGTTAGGGCATTGAGAGTGCTCACCAGCTTGCACTAGCTACTTTGGAGAGGGTATCACCTGTTCAGCCACATACCGTACCACTTTATGCTTTATCGTACCAGTCGAGGTCGGATACCATCATTGACTTCAAAAGAATGGGGCCCAAGGACTTCAAGGGTGTCGAGAGGATATTATACATGAATGATTGGATCGAGGACATTGAGAGAGCCATGAGGCTAGCACAGATCCTGGAGGGCTTACAGGTGGAAGCAGCGGGCAGCCAGATGTTTAATATTGTGCTGACATAGTTACGCACGGACCCAAGGATCGCAGCGCTAGGACTGACTTGGAAATCTTTCAAAGAGCTTTTCAAGGAGAAGTTCTTTCCAGATGTGGCTCTAAGTGCTCTAAAGAGCCAATTCCTATATCTCATCCAGGGGAACATGACGGTGGACGAGTACGCAGCGGAGTTCTGCAGACTAGGTATATTTATAGAGGGACAAAATCCTCTAGGGAAGGCCCAAAAGTTTTGGAAGGGTTTGATCAGGGAGTCAAATCTCTTACTAGAGGATACCGCACAGTGATATTCGAGGATATCGAGATGGATGCTCAGTGAGTAGAGGATGACTTAGAGCTCAAAACCAAGAGGATACGAGATACGTCAGGAGGAGCTGGTAGTAGTACGGGTCTAGCCAAACGACCGCACTTTTAGCAACAGAGGACCTTCCAGCAGTAGAGATAGCAGTTTCATGCACCATTCCAAGCACCGACACAGCAGACATACCAAGCCCCGAGACTATCACAATCGGCCCCACAGTGTACATACTATGGAAAGATTAGACATACACGGGAGGTCTGCAGGAAGAGACTTGGAGTGTGCCTCTATTATTGAGAGCCAGGCCACTAGTTAAGGGAGTGTCTAGTCGCTCCAGTTTGAGCAGGCCAGGGAGCATCACCGGCACAGAGAGCACCAACGAGACCACCTGCGGGACAGCAGAGGGGACCTCCTTTACAAACTCAGCAGCAGTATTTTGTCCAGCACCAGCAGCAGCAGTATTTTGTCCAGCACCACCAGCAGCAGAGAGGTGCACCATGAGGATGAGCTTTTGCCCTGGCAGTTGAGGAGAAGGAGCCGGTCGAAGATTTGATATCATGTTCAGTTCTTCTTGATTCTATTCCAGCTTATGCTTTGTTTGATTCTGGTGCTTTTCGTTCTCTTGTATCTGTATCTTTTTCTCTTAAGTATCGATTAGAGTCTGAACCTTTGGCTAGGACTTGCAAGATCACGATTGGGGGAGGCATTATCCTGGTCAGTGATGTTTGAAAGAATTGAAGAGTTATACTGGAAGGTTGAGAGTTGAGCGCATGCTTACTCGTAATGCCACTTCCTAGCTACGATATTGTACTCGAGATGGATTGGTTGAGTAGGCATCATGCTAGTATAGATTATCGTAGAGGCAGGATTTTGTTTCGACTGTCAGAAAAGCCATAGTTTGACATCCTTAGAGGGGAAGCAGAGCAGAGCGGGGATGCTATCTATGGATTCATGGTGGAATAGAAGGAGTTGACATATCCGTTGATAGCAAAGTTCGTGGATATTTTTTGGAGGATTCGGGTTTGCCGCCAGACCGAGATTTTGAGTTCTCTAGAGATTTGGTACCAGGCGTAGAGCTGATATCTCAGCACATCTATAGAGTTAACAATAACGAATTAGTAGAGTTGAAGAAGAAGGTGGATAAGTTGCAGAATAAAGGCTTCATTTGATCCAGTTTACCACCATGGGGTACTTCGGTATTATTTGTACCAAAGAAGGATGGGTCCGTATGCATGTGTATCGATTACAGGGCTCTGAACAATCTCACTATTAAGAACAAATATCCGCTGCCGAGGATAGATGATCTCTTTAATCAGTTGAACGGTCCAAAAGTATTTTTGAAGATAGACTTGAGGTCAGGTTACCACCAGGTCAAAGTGGAGAAGAAAGATATTCCGAAGATAACTTTTCGGACTCAGTATGACCAGTTTAAGTTCATGGTGATGCCGTTTGGGTTGATCAATGTCCTGACGGTATTAATGAATCTGATAAACAAGATATTCCACCAGTATCTGGATAGGTTTGTGGTGGTATTTATTGATGATATTCTGATATATTCGAAGACACCGGAGGAGCATCGGGGGGCATTTGAGGATAGATTTGGAGACTATCAGTAAAAAGAAGCTTTATGGCAAGCTTTTGAAGTGTGAGTTCTTCCTTAACAAGGTTGAATTCCTTGGTTATGTGATCACAGGTGATGGGATCTCAGTGGACCCGAAGAAGATTTCAACAGTGGAGTCATGGGCTACTCTGAGTTCAGTGGCAGAGATCAGGAGTTTTCAGGGGATAGCAGGTTATTACCGAAGATTTATACATGACTTCTTCAGGATTGCAGAGCCGATGGCTAGGTTGACCAGGAAGGATGTGGAGTTTGTTTGAACTGGGGAGAGTCAGGCCACTTCCGAGGAGCTAAAAAAGAGGTTGACGACAGCTCCAGTTTTGACGTTGCCATCAAGAGTAGGCGAATTCACTATCTATAGTGATACTTCAGGGAAGGGTTAGGGTTGTGTCTTATAGAAGAATGAAATGGTGATTGCCTATACTTTTATGTAATTATGTCCTCATGAAAATAATTATCCTACCCATGATTTGGAGTTGGCAGTGGTCATTTTTGCTTTAAAACTGCAAAAATACTATCTTTACGGAGAGCATGCAGAGATCTTCATAGACCACAAGAGCTTGAAGTACGAGTTTACCCAGAAAGAGATAAACATGAGACAGCAGCAGTAGTTGGAGTTGATGAAGGACTTCGATATATCATTACAGTACCATCCAGGGAAGGCCAACATAGTCGCTGATGCCTTGAGCTGGTATCTAGTGGCTATGTGCTTGACAACAAACAAATATTTATTATCCGATCTTGAGAGCTTGTGTATTGAGGTACTGGTTTCAGGTGTCGAGATGCAGATGTGGGGACTGTAGATAAAGTTAGAGCTGATGGACATGCAGAGCTGATGGACATGATTCGAACTATGCATTATGATGATGAGTCTATAAGGAGCATCAGAGCACATGTTCATAGGAAATTATTCGAGGACTTCACTATTGCTGAGGATGGATTACTACGGCACGGTACCAGGTTGTGTGTGCCAAGTGGGATATTGCGCAAGGAGGTTCTTTAGGAGGTACATCGATCACAGTACTCTATACATCCAGGTGCAAACAAGATGTATAGAGATCATAAGGAGCATGCATGGTGGTATGATATGAAGCGGGAGGTAGCACACTTTGTATCCAAATATTTAGTGTGCCAGCAAGGAAAGGCAGAGAGACAGAGGCCAGGTAGTTTATTTCAGCCTTTACCTATTTCAGAGTAAAAATAGGAGCATGTTACTATAGATTTTATTTCAGGGCTTCCGCGTTATCCAGGAGGTAAAGACGCGATTTGGGTCATCGTGGACAGGTTGACCAAATTAGCCCACTTCTTGCCATTCAAAGTGGGTACGTCTAAGGAGAAGCTAGCGGAGATGTATGTGCGATAAATTGTCCGATTTTATGGAGTTCCTGTGAGCATAGTCTCGAATCTGGATAGTCACTTTATATCCCACTTTTGGAGGAGTTTGCAGACTAGCTTGGGCATGCAGCTCAAGTTTAGTACCACATATCACCCTCAGAGCGACGGACAGTCGAAGAGGACTATTCAGACTCTCGAGGATATGCTTCGCACTTGTGTTTGAATTTTAGAGGATCTTGGAAGGATCATCTTCACCTGGTAGAGTTTGCTTACAACAACAACCACTACCATAAAAATTCAAACTAGCGACGTTTAAAAACGTCGCTATGTCAACATTTTTTAGCGACTTAAATGTGTCGCTAAAATTAGCGATGTTTAGCGACGCAGCGTCACTAATTAGTGACGTTAATTAATGTCGCTAAATGCCGCTAATTAGGGACTTATATAGGAACGTTACAGTGACATCTTTAATGCCTGGCAATACTGCCATGTCAGCAATTTGCGACATACAACGATGTTTTTAGCGACATATTTAGCGACATCCTTAGCGACGTGTTTTAACGTCGCTAATTAGCGACGTATTTAGCGACGTGTATACACGTCATTAAACGTCGCTAAACGTTGCTAAAAATGTCAATAATTTTACAAAAAAAAGAATTCTGAATTGTGTCCAAACTAGTATTCCTACAGTTTATTAAATCACAATCAGTACAAATAGACCCGGAGCAACCCTCCTTTGAATTTCTGGGTTTGCCAACCCCCTTGGGTTGAACACTCAACACCGGTAAATAACATATTTAATATGAATAATATAATAAAATTTTAAAAAAAGAAAGCATCCAACAAATCTCATCGTAAAGAATACGGCAAATATATATCCATACAATCTCATCCTAAAATAAAAAAATACAAATATCCAGCAACTAGCTATAATACTGCGGATCTGCCGGAGGCTGACCACCGACGCGCATAAAGGATAAGAACAGCTCATACTGCTCCCGTGGAATCGACACCGATGTCGATGGAGAAGGCAGTGACGTCGGTGGACTCTGTGTTGATGTAGGCGCACCAGAAGGCCGTCCCCGCTCCAAGTCTGCGAGTCGCTGGTTGTAAGAATCTATGGTAGATAGCAGCCTCGTACTGCTATGAACCATTGAATCCTGCATCATTGTCAGCCTCTCGCCCATCGATAGCTGTGATGCTTGCAGCTCCATGATGTTGCGGTCTGTCAAGGCTCTAATATCATTTGTCAAATCCCGGAGCTCCATGATGCTGCGGTCGAGCATATCGAATCGTGCGATGAGCGTCGGATCGTCCGCCTACGGCTGGGACCGGGGCTGCTCCTTCATCCTTCACAGTAACTCGTCACGGAGAGACGCAATCTGACGGTCAACGGCCTCATAGACTCTGGTCGACGACTGCGAGGGCTGTGTGGAATGCGTAGCTGTCGGGGAGGCCCTAGATGACTGCATCACAACCAGGGCGCCATAAGATCTCGTACCGTAGTACGTACCCCTCTGGAGACCACCAACTGCGGTCACCCACAGGTCATCCGCCGGCGGAGCTGGACCGGGCTGCGAGGAAGTACCAGCCTCTCCACGTGTAGGTGCTCTAGCAGTCGTCCGCTCATGCAGCCTAAGATACTCGGCCTAGAAAGGTTTGGAAACTCGATAATTGCCTAAGTTATATTAAAATTAACACAAAGTAAAGTAATAATTACAAAGGTCTGCGAGGCCCTCTCATCAATGAGATTTTCGTCCTTGCGATAAGTGGCCAAGAAGACGGTCACCATGTTTGCATCCTCACCCCTCTGTACATGTTAAAAATATATTATTTGGTACTAAACTTAAATATTTTTTCCTACTACCATTTTATGGTACTTATATTAAAATAATATATTTTAAAAGAAAAAACATACCAAACGACGAAAATGTTCCGTCATCAGAATCGAGCCACCACACCACCTGGCAGCATTCCGCCTAGCCGCCTTGGCCTTCTCAGACCTTTCCTTGTAGCTCGGATCGTCGAATCTAGCCCTCATCGCAGTCCACTACTCAGGTATGATCCAACTTTTGATCGGTTTTCCAGCACGATCATGAGCCTTCTGGTCATCCAGAGCATCTCGGATAAGCTTGGCGGCAATGGTAGGAAAGAGCCGCTCGATCAACTCGGCCCGGTGCGGAGGATAGAAATACGTTTGCTACAATAAATAATTTAGTAAGTGAGCATCACGGATAAGTTATATAATATTCATAAATTAGAGGATTTATTTAATATACTTTTACCTGGAAGTGCGCAAACCAGAACGCCTTTCTCTCCTCCGGAGCCTCAGAGTAGTTGATCCAAGGGCCACCATAGTTGTTCCTCAGAAATTGGCCCAGGCGTCTCTGAACCAACGATGGACGATATCTATACAGAGATAATTATTTTGATTGAAAAAGTCAATATACGATGAATAAAGAAATACATGATATATATTATGCTAAACCATCTAATTGACTTACTTTGTACCGTCGGCCCAAATCTCTGTCCTCGTCTCCTCCGGAGGTGCGCATGGAGGATCTTGCTGATGCTGGGACAACGTGGGCACAACCTCCTCGACATGCTCATATGTCCCCATGGTTCCGTCAGTAGGAGGAACGCTGGACGAGGGAGTACTATCATGCCTGGAACTACTCGTCCCAATAGTCGAAGATGTGAGTGATCGATATACTGGAGTACTGGACGACGATGATCCAGAACCAACAGTAGGCAGTACCGGAGGAGCACTCTGTCTACCTCGGGACCTGTCGAATCCTCCGCGTCATCCTGTCATACCTGATATCAACAAATGATGAATATAAAAAAACACAAATATATAGTATATTCTACAGTCAAAATATGATGCATATTTCAAAGCATTCTATAGTCAAAATATAATACATATATTCGTTAAAATAGTACATTCTACAGTCAAAATATAGTTACATTCTACAGGCAAAATATTTTATTTTCAATCATTTTCAGAAAATTCATCTTGTTCGCCTTCCTCGTCCTCCTCTTCCTCTTCCTCTTCCTCCTCCTCGTCTTCACTTTCATCTACTTCATCTTCGTCTTCCTCTTCGGGTAATTCTACATCTTCTACATTATTACTCGTGTAATGAGTAACTTCCGTTGAGTCCATATCTACAATATTTGTTACAAGAGGTAGATCGTCCTCCTGATAAGCTATTTCGTCAATGTCAAAGGTATTTCTAGCTTTAGTCTTACATACTGCCCACCAATCCGACCTTGTTGTCCCCCATCTAGGATAAGTTGTGAAGTACACGAGCTGAGCTTGACTTGATAGGATAAATAGTTCGTAGCCTTGATATCTACGCTTGTAGTTTATATCCACAAGGCCATGCTTGTCAATTTTTCAACCTTGATCTTGAATCAGATCAAACCATTCACACTTGAATAGCACGATATTAGCAGGTTCTGTGCCATAATTATATGTCAACTCCACAATCTCTCGTAAGATGCCAAAGAAATCATTGCCTGGATCGACGTCTTTGTAGTTCGAAGATTTGATACACAAACAACTATTTTTCGAATCAAGATCCAGAAAGCTGTCTCTGATAGGAGCATTTGTTGACTTGAACCTGAATCCATTCACACAGAAACTTGGCCATATTTTAACGGCAGTAATTGGTCCCTTGGCTAGAGTTCTAATAGATTCAGTCTCGGATATTATTAGACGATCGACCTAAATACCAAAGTAGCGATAGTAAGTTATTTGTTTTGCATGTGTAGAATTAAAAAGTAATTACCAAGCATCATATATATGCGCTCAACCAAGAAGGAAAATGGTATCTCATTTCTTGTTCTAGTTCTTCGTCTGTTATGTAGGGTCTAACCAACCTCAACTCATTATTATATGTGCTAAAAAATAATAAAGCAACTGCTGATTAGTAGCATAATAGTATCTTATACTATTACATTGAGATAATGTAAACGTGGATGTATTAATTACTTACCCCTCTAGCTTCTCCACTTCATCCTCGTCGCAATTGAGTAATATATACAACTGAGCAGCCCTTAGCTCGTCGTCATTCAAATATCTCTTATTCATTTTTCCCGAAGGCTTTCCGGACTCATTGAATACTTTGAGTATTGCATCATTAGATTCCTGATATGCATCGTCGTTTCTCGGAGCTTTCGTTCTATTAGTAGCAACATGTGATTTGAAATACGTCGAGCAAAAGTTTGTAATCTCCTCGAAAAAATAAGCTTCACAAATAGAGCCCTCAACCCATGGCTTGTTTTTCACCTTTCTCTTTAGGTGATTCAAATGCCGCTCGAAGGGATACATCCACCGATAACTGACAGGACCACCAATACGTGCCTCATAGGAAAGAAGAATTAGCAAATGCTCCATAGAGTCGAAGAATCCAGGAGGAAACACCTTCTCGAGCTTACATAGTGTTACCGTAATGTCCTTCTCTTAATTTCTAGACGATCGATGAGCAACTTAGTACAACAAAGATCTCTAAAGAATATGCTGAGCTCTGTCAATGGATCCCAAACGACCTACGGTAAGAATTCCTGAAATGCAATCGAAATTAACCTCTCCATGAATATGTAACAATCGTGGCTCTTCATACCCGCCAGTTTGTTCTCCTTGAGGTCGACGCATCTTCTCAAGTTAGACATGTACCCGTTTGGAAACTTTAGACCCTGAATCCACCTACAAAGTCTTCCTTTATCCTCTTTCTCCAGTGAGAAAACTGACTTAGGTTGCTTTAACTTTCCATTCCCCTCCTCTATCAAATGCAATGCAGGACGTCTACATATTTCTTATAAGTCCAACCTGGCCTTCGGATTATCTTTCGTCTTCCCCTTTACCTCCATTACCATATTAATTATGTTATCAAACACATTCTTCTTGATTTGCATGACATCAAGGTTATGTCTGATCAGATTGGTGCTCCAATATGGCAGATCCCAGAATATACTCCTCTTCGTCCAGTTATGAGTGCGACCAAATCCGTCATACTTGTACCCCTTAGCAGGCTCTTCGATAGCACTTGGTAAATCTTTTACCTCTTTTCATATCGTATATCCGGGCTACCTTGGGGGTGGATTGGCCTTCTCCATAACTCCCGTATGAAAAGTATTCCGGTTCCTCCGGTACGGATGATCATTCGGCAAAAATTGTCGATGACAATCGAAGAAGCATGGTTTGCCTCCGTGTTTCAAACGGAAAGCCTTAGTACGGTCCATGCAATACGGACATGAGAGACGACCATGGGTGCTCCATCCTGATAACATTCTATAGGCCGGGAAGTCGTTGATGGTCCATATAAGTGCTGCCCTCATCTGAAAATTCTGCTTTCTAGAAACATCGTACGTGTTGGCACCTACTTCCCATAACTGATTCAACTCATCTATCAAAGGCTGTAAATACACATCGATGTTCCTCTCCGGATTGTTCAGACCCAGGATAATAACGGTTAGGAACATATACGGAGTCTTCATGCACATCCAAGATGGTAGATTATACGGAGTAACGATCATAGGCCAACACGAATACTGGGAGCCCGAAAGTCCGAATGGGATAAAACCGTCAGAGGAGAGCCCCAATTTGACATTACGCGAATCTTCGGCAAAATATGGATACTTTCGATCAAAGTGCTTCCATGCTTCTCCATCGGATGGATGATCCAATACTCCTTCGATCTATTTTCGCCTGTGCCAACTCATATTTTCTGCAGTCTCCTTAACCATAAACAACCGCCGTGTCAAAGGCAAGTAGTGCATTAAATCGGTAGGCTTCCTTGCACCGACAGACTTTCCTCTAACAGTGGCCTTGTAGCGATCAGCACCACAGAATCTATACGCATCTTCATCCTTGTCGTCTTTGTAGTACAACATGCACCCGTTGCGACATGCATCGATTTTCTCGTATCCTATCCAAAGAGATCTCACCATCCTCTTAGATTGATAGAAGTCTTTAGGCAACTTTGCACCCTCGGGCAAGATCTATATAATCAAATCGATCAGTCGATTATAGCATTCTTGTGACATGTTAAAATTGGACTTGATGCCCAATAATCTTGTAACCACCTCCAACGGTGAATGATCCTCACAACCAGGATATAATGGAGTCCTTGCATTCTCCAGCAACTCCATAAACTTTGCAGCATCGGCATTCGGTGCCTCCTCAGCTGCATCATAATTGTCCGAATTGAAACTAGGTCCCGCCGTATCATAATTGTCTGGATTAAAACTAGGCTCCGCTGCATCATAAACCATGTTCACCAACCCGTCGTCGTAAGCATCGTGGTCGTGGACATCCATATACGGCTCCATATAGGGCTCCGACTCCGATGCTAGAGATACAAGTCCTCCGTGCGCGGTCCACTGATAGTAATTCGACGTGAAGCCCTTCGAGTACAAATGATATGTGACTTCCACTTCTGGATGATACTTTCTGTTGCGACATCTCACACACGGACACTTAATTTTGGTACCGTCCATGTACTGAAGGAAAGCCTTGGCGAACTGCAGGAACTGCTGTACACCCTCGATGAATTTATCCCGCACACCGCACATGTCATCAGGATGACGGTTGTACATCCACGAACGATGACACATATAGTAATTCATATCCATTTCTAGATACTTTTGCAAAAATGACAGTATGTATTATATAAATTATTACATACTGTGTGATTCTCTAAAGAAGAAGCTGACAATTAGTTGGTTAGATAATCTATATTTGAAGTCACATAGAAGAAGCATATTAGATCCTGTGCAGAGTGTGTGCACACCAGTGTAGGTACAATATTTTATAGGACAGCAGCATGCTAGATCCTGGTAACTATAGTAAACCCAAATCCCAGCCTAGGCCAGGACAAAAGCTGTGGTTTCTTTTTTGTTAGGCTTGGTTTGGGATTGTTAAATCTTATTATAAGATGGTAGGATTAAATTAAAAAAGATAATGAATTTTTAAGTCAAAACGAATTTGATAAGCAACACTTTTTGATGTGATTCAAGTTTCTGCTTTCTTTCCTCAGAGTGAATATATCCACTGCTTGCTTTCTTGCCAAATCTATAGTACGATTATCCAAGCTTCTCCAATAAGAGAAGGGTCGAGTATTGACTGGTTGCCCACTGATTGCTACACTATTTTCTGTACTCAAAATCTGAACACAACACACTCATCTCACTACTAGTTTGTAGCACAGAGCCCCCAAGGTCTGTACACTAACACAGGCACTCTTGACACCATCACATGATACACATCACTACCTACATACACTAGACAGGCACATATCAATGCATAGATTACACACCCTCTCATATGCTAATATTGAACACATTTCTTAAGTTCAAACCCATAATACTTCAATTCCTACAATTCTATACTCAAATAGCAGGTGCACACACATATTGATACCCCTGTTTTGTGGTTAATCCTTGACACTACTGTAGACTTCTACTGCACTGATGCACACATGGGATTCTTGTACTACACAGGCTCTTTAGAGACATACACACATGATGGGAATGTTGTTCCTTAATACAGAAGCAATATGCCAGGTTGCACAGTTTCAAATGCCACTGCTGCAGTTTCAGTCTTGCACATACTGCAGGGCACTACTGCACTTACTGCTCTGAGCAGTTGCACAAATCCAGACCACATACCATACTGGAATACCAATATACACATAGGAAACTGTGGGTTACCGTGTTTAAGTTATGCACACACACAAAGAACTACCCAATCTCTGATACACATTGCACTGGAATCCCCTTTGCTGCAGACACACGGGTGTCTATGATACACCATGACACTCATCTAACACAGTTCACATCTAAAATTTAATCACAACACTACACACCTTACTCAAGAACACATATACGCACTGTAAACACAAGGACACACTGTCATAGAGCAGTGTTTACTCTTGCACACTCCTCACAAGATCCCGTATACACCATCTCCGCACTGTTAACACAAGGACCCAGGTCAAAAAACCTAACCATAACCCTAACCCTAGGTCCTGATCAGTGTCTGTGTCAGTGTGTGTGTGTATGTGTGTCGTGTCTGTGTCAGTGTGTGTGTGTGTGTGTCGTGTCTGTGTCAGTATCACATGTGTGTCCTGTGAGAGAGAGAGAGAGAGAGTTAGGGTTTACCTAGAGGAGGAGGAGGAGGAGGAGGAGGGGAGAGGACGCGGCCGAAGGCGGGAGGACGCGGCTGGAGGGGGGTCACCGGGAGGGAGGAGGGGGCGTCGGAGGGAGGAGGGGAGCCGGAGGGGGAAGACACGGCCGAGGGGGGTCGCCGGAGGGAGGAGGGGTCGCCGGAGGGAGGAAGGAGGAGCCGGTTTGAAATTTGGGAGAGGGAGAGGGAGAGATCGAAGGAAATAGGGGGAATCAGCACTAAGTAAAAAATTTAGTGATGTTTTAGCGACGCCAATAATGACGTCGCTAATTTAGAATTTAGCAACATTTTAGCGACGCCAATAACGAAGTCGCTAATTTAGCGACGTCTTAAACGTCGCTAATGACGTCGCTAATTGTCCAAAATATATACGTCTCTAAAAAATGTCGCTAAACGTCGCTAAATAAAACATATTAGCGACGTTTAGCGACCTAAATTGAACTTATAGTGACTAATCTTTTAAAAACTGAATAAAAGTCGCTAAAAGTCGCTAAATGTCGCCAATTAGCGACGTCGAGCGACGTTTTCACATGGAGTCGCTAAATTAGCGACGTTTTTACATGGAGTCGCTAAAAAATGTCACTAATCCCGCTTATTCTAGTAGTGAGCTAATAGGCCAATATCGAGATATCACCATTCGGGGCTTTATATGGACGAAGATATCACACTACTATATCTTGGAATGATGGCTGTGAAAGAGTCTTATTGGGACCAGAGATGATATTGGATGCAACTGAGAAGGTGAAGCTCATCAGGGATAGATTTCGGGTGGTGCATGACAGACAATGGCATTGGGCCGATAGCCACCAGAGACTTTTGGAGTTTGAGGTATGGATTTTGTTTGCTTGCTTGTGATTGCTTTGTTCTAGATTGAATGTTAAGGCTATATTTTGTTTTAGGTTGGCGATCTTGTGTTCTTGCGGATTTCTCCGACACGAGGCACTATTCGCTTTGGTGGAGGCAAAAAGCTTAGTCTACGGTACATCAGACCCTTCAGTGTCCTTGTGAGCGTCAGTGCAGCGGCCTACAGACTAGACATGTCGCCTGCATTAGAGGGAGTGCATGATGTGTTTCATGTGTCACAGATGAGATGGTACGTAAAAGATCCTAGTCACATATTGGATCACTCGGAGATCGAGGTGGGTCCAACTCTTAAATACCCATAGCAGCCAGTGAAGATTCTGGTTCACAGGGAGAAGGTGCTGCAAAACCAGACGATTTTCTTGGTACGTGTCACATGAAGGCATTACTCTACGGAAGAGTCTATCTGGGAGAGAGAAGCCGAGATGCGCGAGCGATACCCTTGTCTCTTTGAGCCATGAGGTATCATTCTTTTTTGTTTACTGTGATTGCTTATTGTAGTGCTAAGTTCTTCCTTAAATTTGAGGACAAAATTTTTCTAAGGAGGGTAGACTTGTCACTACCATATTTCTAGATGTGGATATTTGGTCATTTAGTATAATTATTATTTAGTGATTAATATCTATTTATATGGTGCTATTTATTTAAATTGTGCTTGTTCTATTTAATTATATATTAGTGGGCTAGCCTATGTTTATTTAGACTTGTCATTAGTAGACCCATTAGTTAGTCATGGCAATATTTGAGCCTAACATGAGACTAAGCCCATTAGACCCTCTTTCTTAGTTAATTAAGGAGATTAGATTAATTTACATTAGTTTAGAGCCTTTTTAATATATCTATTCTTAATTATCCCTCATAACTAACTAGTGAAGGTACATTAGACAATTATTGTTGCTTGGTGAAGAAGGAAGGGGGGGCGGCTATATGAGGCATTTCCATTCTCTCTCCTCTTTATTAGTTCATTCCAATTAGATCTCCAATTGTGTTCTTCTCCAAATTGACTCATCCCTGCACAATTTCAACCTAATTCATAATCATTCTCTCTCAATTTTATCATCAAATAAGCATTGGAGCTTGGATTGCAAGGAGCACTTGAAGGAAGAGGATTGGCAAGAAAATTGTCACTACTAGAAAAAGTTAAATTAGCGACTAAAAATGTCACTAAATGACCAAAAATTATCGCTAATAATATTTAGCGACATAATTAGCGACGATTTACAGAAGTCGGAACTCAGCATGTCGCTGAAAGAAAAAATGTCGCTAAACGTCGTTATACCGACATTTTTTAGCGACTTAAATATGTCGTAAAATTAGCGACGTTTAGCGACGCAACGTCGCTAAATTAGCGACATGCTCGTCCGTCGCTAAATATCGCTAATTAGCGACTTATTTAGCGACGTATTTAGCGACGTATTCAGCGACGTATAGTAACGTCGCTAAACGTCGCTAAATTTTCATTGAAAAATAAAAAAAAATGTTAAAAATTACCAATCTCCTACAATTTTTGAATTTCTAATTAAAAATAGACCCGAAGCAACCCTCCGTTGAATTCTCTGGGTTCGCCGATCCCTTCGGTGGAACACTCAACACCGGTAAATTAACATCATTTAATATGAATAAAAAGTATCACAGTCACACAATACACACAAATATTATAGACAGAACTGGAGAAACCCTCCATTGAATTTTCTACGTACGAAATAACACAAAAAGTATATAAAATATCATAGTCACACAATACACACAAAATAAAATATCACAGTCACACTCTTGGTACAAAATAACACAAAAAGTATATAAAATATCACAGTCACACAATACACACAAAATAAAAGTATCACAGTCACACAAAATGTATAATATATAAGTATCACAGTCACACAAAATGCATAATATATAAGTATCACAATCACACAATAACCACAATAAAAGTATATGAAACATCACAGTATCAATCTCGAGGATATCCAATACGTTGGGGCACATACCAGTCCCTCAGATACTGCGCATAAACAGCGTCTATGTGATCAATCTCCGCTATAGGTGCTGGGTGACTGGAACTCCCCGTCTGAGATACAGCCGCTATAGGTGTTGGGTGAATGGAACTCCCCGTCTAAGATACAGCAGGTGATATCCTTCCTCCTTAACATTCACTTCCTCCTTAATAGTAGGAGGCATCACTTCCTCCTTAACAGTAGAAGGTGTCTCTTTCAAGCGACGTGCACGTGCTCGGGTCATGGGTGCCATCTGGTAAGATAGATGAAAACAAAGAATATAATTGATAACATATATAAATATATTGTCTAATATTAAATATTGTGTAAATTTTAGCGACGTTAACTCAAACCACAAATTAATCTCTGCCACAACTATCTATCTTAACTTTGGGATGCATGTGATGGTCTTCTATGTTTCCCTCAACATGATTAAGGTTAAAGGCTTGGTTTGGTTTTGCTACTACTTTTCAAAAAATCCTAACCCTAACCCTAACCCGAGGTCAAAAACCATAACCCTAACCCTAACCCCAGGTCAAAAACCATAACCCTAATCCCAGGTAAAAAACCCTACTTATATCTTAACTATTATCAACTGATACTAATATATATATATATATACTAATCACTGACATTAACTAATACTAATACTACAGTAATCCGAACTTCACTTAGCAGGTTACATATACTAACTGATATACACTATGCTAACTAATATCTTAACCCTCCTCTACTAACTATATCTAACATAACCAACTCCAAATAATAAGTAAATGTATAACCCACCTTCCTTGCCATCAATACTAATCACCCACATTCTCATAAACATACACATACCCCAAACTTACCTGTATAGTACTCTTACTGATGCTGCTACTCTTTTCACCATACAACACATGTTCAATTGTCTATTCCTGGCTTTATCTCACTGGCACTTAAGTTATTGACTGAAACTACACCTACACATGACTGAATACTAACCGAGATATACCACTTAACCTTAAACTTCTAACTTAATACTAACATATGACTAAGCTAATCTACTCCTAAATGGTATATAGATTACAACCTGATACTCTCCTGTTCATATATCTATCTACAGGTAACATTCCTCAAAATAGTTAAATATTGTAGTGTTGTAGTTGATGCAACCATCACCTAATGTTCAAATAGGGAAGAATTCCTAGACAAAACCTCACTCTACTTCCTAATATACTAATTATCATATTAACTAACTAACAATCAACTAACACAACTTAAGACTTACTGTCAACACTTACTATCATCTAACACACTAACACCAACTAATAGTTAACAACTAACTAACTAACTAATTCACTATTATTTTCAGTTACAGACCTGAACATATTCCTCTCTCTCCCTACTGATGTATCCATCTCTAGCCATACGGTGTTAGTCCCCAACTTGCCTAGTATTTGTTGTGCATCATTGCTGTCACAACTATTGCAGCTTCAAATTCTATTAAACAAGTGCGCGACAGTGCTCTTGCCACACTGCATCAGTGCTTAGCCCCCTACTAGTCTCTAGTAGTGTCCCATATTCATACATATACACCCAGCACACAAAGCCACTGACACTCGATCACTTCCCATAGCCACTGCCAAAATACCCCTCCTGCTACTGCTAATACTTGTATATGGCAGTGATCCACAAGTAGTGAATTTAGACACTACTACTGCAGTAAATTCCCCATGACCCGACTGATGTTGCCCCCTTGTAGTGCACTTGAAGTGCACTACTACTACGATTGCATTTGATAACAAATTTCCCCCTTCTTACTGTCTGATACCCACTGCAGATTATCTCAAATATACACACCTAGCTCAGTCTCACAGAGACACCAACACATATAGCTATCAACTCAGTCCCCAAATACTGCACAATATTACCAATACTTCACAACTGGTATTGATACATGTTATTAGTGCACTCAAATAATAACAAATAACATATAGATACCTGATTATAATTATAACATATAGATACCTGATTATAATTATAACACTCAACTGGTATTGACTCAAGCCTCACTGACTGATATTAAGCCACAGTCTCCACTTGTATTAAAGGGAATTAGCCCGGAACTAATCGCATGTACTAAAGAAAATACTTAAAACTAATCGACAATGTTGATTAATCGCATGTCTTTGCGGAGTATTAAAGAAAATACCAATCAATAAGCATGTAAAATCAGCATGTACGTAAAAGAAGAAAATATATCTATCGCATGTAAACTAATCGACAATTTTGACTAATATTTTATTCAATTTTAAAAGTACTCAGAAACAACACAGAAAATACTTAAAACTATGCTTAAATGTAACAATATTTTTTTCTAAAATTTTAATAATTAATTTTTTTCGATAAAAAATATAAAAAAATGTACTCTAATCTAAAATTGTCGATATAACCGATCTCGATACTCATAATAAGGGTCTTATACCGATACTGTAAACTTTGACAATCGCCAAATTCATTCTCCATTTATTTTCATGTCTCTAATCACTTGAATATGAACTCCTTGGTTGTAAGTATATATTACTTTCATGGAACATAGTTAAAAGCTATTTTAATTTCTTCACTTTTTTTAATCACCCCTACCAAGAAAATGTCTTTGCGGAGTATTAAAGGAAATTAGCTCGGAACTCATGTGCAAGTGTATTGGCCTTTTTTTTGAGATGTCCGACGGTACGTACGAAATTTTGTACATGCTGTGTTGTATGTCATTTGGATCCATTGTTCCATACCTCCCACGCGATTTGATTTCGAGACTGTCCGTTTAGCCAGAAAGATTATACCTCTTCTCACTAACTACAAAAGCAAGTTGAGTTCGGTTGCAAGTATACTAGTCATGACTATTAATTAAGAACCCGAGTGTTCATCCCGCAAGGGTCTAAATAAGTCACTAATTAGGGACTGAGACTACGTTCTTGACACAAGCTTCATTAAACTCGTGATTCTTGGCAATGTCATCATATGATCTCGATCATGAGGAAGAGGTATATAACAGATTCTTATTAACAAAAAACGGTTGATTTTAGCTACGGCGAGGTCAAAAACTGTCACTACCGTATTTTCTAGAAAAGGGTATTTTGGTCATTTTATAATTAATTAAATATTGTGCATGTTAAATATTTATTTATTATATTATTTATTTATTATTAGCATGTTAGATTTATTTTTTTGGACTTGTGTTAGTGAACCTAACTAGTTTAGTTTAGACTCATGGACCAACATGTATTAATTGTTAGAATTGAGCCCAACTAGAAAGCCCATTAATTAGGAGGATAATTAAATTAATTAAACCATTAGACTAGAAGCTTCCCTCCTTAATTAATTTTTTCATGAGAGGCCCCAAGGGGTATTTTAGACTTTACATAGTAGCTTGAGGGAGGGGGCAAGTGAGGCCTATATAAAGGAGATGAAAACTTTCTCTCTCTTCATTTTTCATTCCAAATCTAGATCTAGAATTTTTCTCAACCAAATTTCATCAAATTCCTACCAAATTTCTACCCAATTCCTTCCCAATTCACCATTGGAGACTAGAAGAGCAAGGATCTAGAAGGAGGAAGCAAGGATCTACAAAGAGGAGCAAGGATCTACAAATTTGAGGCCAATTTCACCAATTTTGGAGGTTTCATTGAGAATCTATCTCCCAATAGGTATAATTCAGTTTTTTTCCTTAAAATAGCTTCTAAATCTGAGATTTAATCATGAATAATCAACCCATATGTATGTACTACCCATAAGATTTGGTTTTGTGTTCATAGGAGACCTATGGAGAAAGTTATGGTACTTTTTGTGTCAATTTTGGGGGAATTCCGAAAATGACTTTTGTTGTGTGTGTCAATTGATCCTATAGATCAATTTGACATATGTTTATGTGTTTGGGGCTAGTGTCATATCCATAATTGGGTACATGTAGGTCGTATCCCAACAATTTGGTGATACGTGTTGTTTTGGGGGGTTTTCCTCCGACACGAGACTTTGTACATGTCGTATTTTGACACGGACACAGAGATCTATATTTGATACTTTGTTTTGTTCATAAATATTATATGTGATTTGTTTGTGTCCTTCGGGGTGAAATTGGATGTGTGGTGGACTCGTGTCGCATGCGTATCCTAGATCTAGTGGGAGACGGTGTGATACGCTCCAATTATTATGTGTTTATGTGTAGATCTAATTAATTGTGCTTTAATTCTTGAATTATAATTGTGTATGTATCTATATATATTATATATGTATTATGTATATTTATTATAGTGTTTATTGTATCATAGATCTATGTATTATATATGTATTAATAGAATATATATTATGTAGCTTTCTTCTACATGAATTAATATATATGTTATAATATATGTTAGTGATGTAAATATATGTATATATTTTATATAATATATGTGTATGTTTAATTAAGTAATTAGATTATTTATATATGATTATTTATATATATATATATATATATATATATATATATATGTATGTAGATATATATTTATAAGTGGTAGCATATGTATATATAATATAGTAGATATATTTATATGTGGTTATATATATAGTTATATTATATATTGTTGTGTATTTATATTATTATATGATTATATATATGTATACATATATGTATAGTTATATATACATATTACTATATGTGTGTGTGTATGTTACTGTGTGGTATTTTATACAATTTACTATGTATAAGTGTATGTATAGTTATATATAGTTTTATATATATATTGTATAAATATATATTGTGGGTTATATATATGTATTTAAGTATATATTGTATAAATATATATGGTGGGTTATATATATGTATTTATATATATATATTGTATATATATATACATATATTTTCAGCGACAGCAGCGAGCCAGAAGTGTCGCAACAGCAGCAACAAATGCAAATAATAGCAGCTTTTCAGCGACAGCAGTCAGCGACAGTTGCAGAAAATTGTCGCTGAAACAACAGTGTATCAGCAGAGTATCAGAAGCTTCAGCGACAATTTTTAGTGACAGTGTAGGAAACTGTCACAAAAACTGCAGTGTATCTTTATACACAGCAGCTTTCTGTGACAGTGGACAGGGTATTTAGCGACAGTTTGGCAGTTTTTAATATATTAGATATTAATATATATATAGATATATATGTATATATATATGGTAATTAATATATATATAAATATGTTCCTAATTGCTATTTGTATTATAGTATACTATATATATATATATTTAGTTGTAGCATATAAATTTATTAGAATAATTAGTATACTTTAGTTATCAATTGTTATGAGTATTTTTTATATATTATATATTTGTAGGTATGTATGTACGTATATATGTATTAATAGTTAGTGTGTAGTTGGTAGTTAGTATTATTCTATTAGTACATACTAGAGTTATATTGGATTAATATATGTAATTATTGATGGGTAGTTAGTATATATATGAGATTTTGGCAATTACCTTGAGATACCAAGGTAAGTATCAAGATATACCAAGGTATGAGTAGTAGGTATTGGCATAAGTAATAGGATAGTTGTAAACTAATTATGGGTTGGTATTAAGGTGACTAAAATAAGATATATAGAATTATATAAATATTAAATGCATAGTAGTTTATAATTATTGTTGGGTAGTTAGTATAAATAAGGTTTTGAATTTACCTTGAGATGCCAAGGTAAGTATCAAGGTATTGGAGGATAATCAAGGTATTGGGTTTTGATATCAAGATAGAGGTTTAGTATTGCGATACCAAGTTGGTTCGAAACCAAGGTATCCATTTAGCATTTGTAATTAGGATTTTATATATATAATATTGTTTGATATGTACATATGTGTTATATTTATCCCTTGTTTGCGTATCCTGAGATACGGTATCTTAGTATCCTAAGATGTAGCTTGTATGGCCTAGATTCATAGTGTGTGAGCCCAATATCGTTGAGTTAGACTCATGCAACCTAGAAATAGGTAGTTGACCATAATTTGACTATAGTTGACCATAGTTGACTTAGAGTTGACCTAGTTTGACTTTTGACTTAGAAATCACTTTATGACCTAGAAAGTTGACTAGTTTAATTTATTTCTCTTCCCAAAAACTTGTATTAATGTAATATTTCATATATAGGTCTGTGACACCAGTTCGGACATCATTTTTTATCATTTGCTCTGGACCACAGGCGAGTACATTCTCTGATAGTTTCCATTATTTGATTACCACTATAATTCAAGTATTTAGAAATATTACTTATGATTCTTGACACGATGGTACACGGATTGGTATTATTATTGGATCGTCAGTCATGAGATGTTACCTTGATTATGGAGATGGTATCGGATACTGTCCTTGTTGATATTGGATAATATTGAATATTGTAGATTAAACATTGGATACATTGGCTAGTGACGTGTCATGATTCGATCCATCATATCAGTCGGGGCGGGGGAAATACCAATTAAATATGTGATCAAGAAACTATCGGCTAGTAGTGTAATCATTGGCTACTAACTAACCATGCAATTCACGTATGGTTGAGTTAGCTCCTTAGTGTAATCATTGAATCTCCCAGGCCGATCATATATTTCGTTAGTATCTCAAATCACATAGTTATTGTAGATTCCATTATTCAGTTCATTGATTACCTTGTTCTATTCTGACATTATAGTTTATTCCTTTATTCTTGTACGCATTGATTATATTCTGTTGTTAGTATTGCCTATTCTCTCATTGTTCTTGATTATCAATTATATCCTCATCGTAGATAGCATCTTCTATTCTACTGCTTTATAGTTTTTGTCAATTAATTGAAACTGCTATTGGGTTGTACTTCGCTCCATTCCTGACTGGAAAATATTTTTCAGAGGATCCGGGAGATTGGTGTCCGACATACTACGGACCTCAGCCTATTGATGGTGCAGACTTGGACCCACTAGTTCTGGAGTGACTGTTGAGAGATTTAGCCGGATTCACTAGTTAGCATAGTTAGTTCTCTTTAGCATTTTGGTACCGGATTTGTTTCCGGTATATATTTGTGTTTGGATATTATTTTTATTTGTTGTTGTTATATTTTTAACTGCTTAGTTATGTTAGACTTCTGTGATATCCTCTCGTGCCATAGAAATATGATTGAGTATTGTGTTGAATTAAGTTGATTACTCTTCTTGGAGTTGAGATATTATTGGAGGATTATACATTTTGTGAGATAATTAGATTGTATAGTTGACCAAGACAGCGTTCTACCGCCGATGCTGTGGCGTAGGCTGGGCGTTGTTCCCGACTTGCATCCCTACACCGGGTGCGGGTCGTGACAAAAACCCTAACCCTAACCCCAGGTCAAAAACCCTAACCCTAACCTTAACCCTTGGTCACGTGTGTGTGTCATGTTAGTGTGTATGTCGTGTCTGTAACGTGTGTGTGTCGTGTCAGTGTCAGTGCCATGTGTGTCCTGTGAGAGAGAGAGAGAGAGAGAGAGAGAGAGAGGGGGGGTTTACCTAGAGGAGGAGGAGGAGGAGGGGGGAGGACGCGGCCGAAGGGGGGTCGCCGGGAGGGAGGAGGGGGCGCCGGAGGGAGGAAGGGAGCCGGAGGGGGAGGACGCGGGTTTCTAATTTGGGAGAGGGAGAGGGAGAGATCAAAAGAAATGGGGAGAAGCAGCCCTAAATGAAACAAATTTAGCGACGTCAATAATGACGTCGCTAACTTATCGACGTCTGACACGTCGCTAATAACGCCGCTAAATATCCAAAAGACATACGTTGCTAAATACGTCGCTAAATATCGCTAAATAAAATATTTTAGCGACGTTTAGCGACCTAAATTGAACTTATAGCGACTAATCTTTTAAAAACTGAATAAAAGTCGCTAAACGTCGCTAAATGTCGCCAATTAGCGACGTCTAGCGACGGTTTTAAATGGAGTCGCTAAATTAGCGACGTTTTCTTTGTCGTCGCAAAAAAACGTCGCTAAACCCGCTTATTCTAGTAGTGTGTGTCCTAATTGTGTCTTTTGAGCATTTTATTAGAAATCCATGTCCCAATAGGTAAATTCTGAATCCAACCCTTAAATTAGACTATAATTCATGTATTTAACCATTAGAAATTATCTCTTGGCTTAAGGCTATCCATAGGATCAAGAATTAGGTCCATATGACTTGTATTATGAAAGTTACATGGTGATTTGGGTCCAATTAGAGGAAATTACTGGATTGACATATCAATTGTGTGTCATGAGACCAACTAGATCTAATTCGACTTAGATCGGAGTTGTGGGACTAGATACGTGTCCATAATTGGACACGAGTAGAGCGTATCATGGTATTTTATGTACAGTGTGATACGGGACTCATTTTTGGGTGATTTGTGTAATTACTCATCAAATTTCTTTGTAGCGAGTTACTTTAGTTTTATTATGTTGTTTATGATAGGTACGCATGGGTAATATAGAGATTTGGGGATTTTTGTATTTTAATTGGGTACGTATCATAGGGTATCATAGATAGCATGCCAAGTGTTTGGTCTAATGCTTCTATTGTGTGTTCATGTGCTAAAAATATATGGTAAATATATAAGAGTATATATATTTATGTAAGTGTTGATGTATATATATATATATATATATATATATATATATATATATATATATATATATATATATATATGTGTGTGTGTGTGTGTGTGTGTGTGTGTGTGTGTGTGTGTTTGGTCATATATACATTTTAGTGTTATGTGATGGTGTTGACTGTGATCGAGGGGAGGAGCGTATATGTGTGACTGTGTCTGATGTGGTAAGGAAAGATAGAGGAATAACAGCAATCACAGCAACTTGAAGTTTCTGCATTCAAGCATAGGGGATTAAGATAGCTGATACCTGGAGTTGGGGGTAATGGGAAGAAGAAGTAGCAGCAATGCACACTCGTGCACTGCTATAAAAGTAGCAGCAGTACTAGAAGCTTTAGCAGCAACATTGAGGGCCAACAGTTGAGGGTGATGCAAGGATCGGGTTTCAGGCCTTATCAGCAGCAAGGTAAAGTGGGGGAGGTATGCAGTGGCTAAACAGCAGTCTTGTGTGCAAGCAGTAGAAGTAGCAGCAACAGCTTTGTGCAGCAGCAGCAAGATGTTTAGCAGCAGTGGCAATGCAGCAGCAGCATCAAGGTGCAGTATCAGTATCAGTATCAGTCAGTGTATTTGTGTATTAGTGTTATGATGCTATTGGGTTGGAGATGTGAGGAATAAAGCAACAGGTATAGTTGCATTTGGAATTATAGTCAACTTAAGTATGGGGGAGAGTTGTAGGTAGTGTTGATATTAAATTGAGTTGGCTCTCGAGTTAACTGATACAAGTTATCAGTTACATCCTGGATGATGAACACAACTGCAACAAGTTAAGCTCTGATACGAGGATGTGAGTGTTAGAATAATGAGGGGTGTATCAGGTGGTTGGGGGTGTGTGAAGTGTATCAAGGGAATGGTAGGATTGTGAGTTGAGGGTGAGTGGGAAGGCCCAAGAAATGTAGCATTTGTCGTTATTAGAGTTGGTAGTTAGTGTAAGATATAGTTCGTGTATATTGACATCAGTTAGGAGTATATACTTGAGGGTATCAATTGTTAGTAAGTTAGTGTATATAAATGTCTGTTAGTATCAATCCTAAGTTAGTTAGTGATTTATACTAGATAGTGTAAATTTTAGTTAAGATAATAATCATACATATAAGGTAATGACCTAGTATAGCTATTATAAGCTAGTATTAGCCAGTTAGTGACCAAAATGTACTAATTAACCTAGAGTTGGACTCATACAACCTAGAAATAGCCTAGAAACTCATATTAGTGCATTGGGGTTTTGACAACCATCTCATTCTCTTCTCCACCTGGACGACCACATCCACCTCCATCTCAGGGTTAGGTTTAGGGTTTTCCAATAACCCTGGACGAAGTTTGACCACATCGACGACGAGTAAGGACCTCAAACAGTTTGGAACGTTTGGGAGGGACACAGTTGGATACAATTAGAAAAAAATATTTTCTAAAATAATTTTTACCAAACAGAATCTTCAACTTTTTTCCAAAAATTATTTTCCAGATGAAAGTAACCAAATGCAAACTCAAAATCTTCATATTCAGAAAACAACTTTATAACATCTTTCCAGAAAACTGCTTTCAGAAAGAAATTTCAGAAAATATATCCAAATGAATCCTAACCTTCATCGGGACACCCCCATCAAATGTCTGCCATTGATAGATGCACCAAGAGAGTGTTAATTAGCCAACTTCCAACTGTTGGAGTGGGTGGGGTTCCCAACCTATGTGAAAAATATCCCATAGTTGGATTGAGTATTCCTACATATAATAGGAATACCTCAATATATTTGGATTGGGTATTCCCACATATAATAGAAATATGTCATTGGATTTAGATTTGGATTGGATATTCCTACATGGAATATGAATATGTCAATGGATTTGAATTTTGATTGGATATTCCTATATATAATAGGAATACTAGTTGTGGGTTTGAGGCAATATATATTAGGTGTCTCCTAGCCCTAAAACATATCTCATATCTCAAAAATATTGCAAAAGGAGGCAAGAGTACTTTTACAACATTGGAAGGAGAGAGGAAGAGATTGAAGGCTATATCGAAGAGAAGATCGGTTTCGGGTAATTCTTTTTTCGTCATCTCCGTTCTTCATTTGTCTATGATCTATTTTCTATTCCAAATAGTTGTGGTGATCCGTTTGGATCAGTGTGAAGTTTGTAAGGAGTCGGTGTATTTCTTATTCCATTAGTGGAGGCTTTTCAGGGTTGGACTCCGATCTCCCGTAGTTTTTTCTATTTTAGTTTTAACGTAAAAATCTCCGTATTGCAATTTGTGTTTGGTGTTTTTGGTTTGTGTGTTTTTGCTCGGTTCTCTCGCAGGTACTCTCTGGTTTGGGGAACGATTTTCGCGCTTTCGTTCCCAACACCAGCTTAGCTAGATATAGTGAAATATATATATATATTTTTATTGGCCAATAAATTTTTTTTATTGTCTAGATATAGTGAAAAATATTTTTCAAGTTAAAGTGTTATTTGTTTGATAGAAACTAATTAATCATCTAGATATACAGAATTTCAAGTTATAGTGAATTTTTTTTTTATATTATCTAATTTTATTTTATTTGGTCCATTTTCGAACCAAGCCCACCATGTCATGAGATACGGGCCGGACTTGGCTAAGACTTTCCACCCTTAGACTCGGCTTGCTATATTACATGGGCCAGAGTAATCCGACCCGATCAATCCATATTCCGTGTCGGGCCGGCCTATCCCAACCCACTTGATAGCACTAATTGCAATGTTGAACCAACCAGTGAAACAGTGTCAAACCAATCACACGTCACAACGTTCATGTAATAAGAGAAGGGACCATGTATTGCAAATCTACAATATCTCAAACCACATCATAATAATCAAAATCTAATTCATCATCGTAGTAGATGACGATGTCCCCTCACACAAATATGTAATGCTTTGTATTGAATCCGTCAGCAACAATTTCAGCATTTGCGACTAGTCAAACTTTCCGCCTTGTGATCGCAGTAGACACTCTGTAGCAGTCAAGTACTTGTGTGGGATGTAGTTCGTTTGACGTTTTGGTTCGAGGTCCTCCCTTTCTACAATGTTGGATCGTTAATTTGTTGTTGTCCGTATTTCGGCCATCAATCTTGAAGACTTTTTCGCTTCCGTTTATGGCTCAACAATGGTTACAACCTGTTGCAGTACGTCCAGTTGCTCTGGTCGGTTGCAAGTACTTGAACCATCAGTGTCTTGAGGTGCCAATGCGTACAACAATGTTCCTTGATGCAATTGCTAATCAACCAAAACCTTATTGTATGGAACTCTCAAATCAACGGAACACAAAAATCCTGTAAGTAATTTCAATCAAGGAATTGCTTTCACAAGTACCTTTCAAAATGTCCAAGGAAAATGAACCTAGTGCTATGACAGTGTGACACTGTTATATCACATCCCGCTCTCGATATTTATTTAGTCCGTGTGAAATGATAAGAGTACGATACTAAATTATTGAAGGAGGTTTTGATTCTCAATTTCAAATATTAAGCAGCGGAATGTACACTATTTATCAATATTGCAGCTGAATATTCGCAAAATATTCAAGATGTATTAATGCGGCAGAATATATATTCAATACAATGAAATGAAATATAAGAAGTAATTAGAGTCGAATTGAAATGAAAATATTGTTCAATTGGAGATGAAGCGGGGTCGGGAGTGTCTAAACTCTAGGTGATATCAAAATAAACTTTTCAGCAAATGTGGATTATATCAACTACTAATAACTTTGACTGACTGAGCTTATAACTCGATCTAGATATGCAAATATGGGTTTAATTAAAACATCCAGCAAATACGTTCTTTAATTTTTTTCAGCTTTTCTTCTACATAAGATATAAAAACTTGCGCATCAAGTTTATTTTTGCTTTTATGGGCTGTCCAATCTTATGATTCTTGTTTTGGTTTTTCTTTGCCAAGAGTGCAGTTACGTGCATCAGCTTTAAATTAGGGCTGATACTTTTGCTAGCTATCATGGCATATTGCCTTATTCCAAGATTTATCTAAGTAATTGTTACGTCCGATCTCCCGCATGTAATCGGCCGTCCCCGCTAGGCGCGAATCACCGTGCCAGCGCTCCGGCAGAACGATCTTTTCCACCTGGACGTGATGCAGTCCGAGCTCAAGCTGCGTCCGTGCAAGACCATGATCCGAACAGGCGGTAAAATGTCTAAGCCACAGAGTCGCACGGATAGTCCGAGTGCAGTGGAATAAGAAACGAACAGGCGATTGGTAACAAGATCACAGAGTCGTCAATAGCGGAAGCATTGAATAACACAAGTATAGAAGTAAAACAAGCACTTTATTGATATTTAACAAGTGTTATAGGTGGCGCTAGGCCGAGATTACAAGTCGCTCAAGCCCTTTCTCTCTGAACAATAAAAACGTGCCAAGTGGCTACATTTGTGGAATGATACATAGACGATGTTCCAACATTATGTCTTGTATATGTGCTTCAGTTTCAGACGCAACGTTCCAAGGCTCCAAAGCGAACTCCACGCCTTAGCACGCACGAAGGAGGTTTTCGCACAGAACGAAATTCTCCCGCACCCTGTAAGCAATATGGTGGGTTATCAGTACATGAATGCACTGGTGGGGAGACTTCTCGCCCGCTCGACAAATCCAAACACGGTATAAAGGTTTCGTGCACCATCTATTATCTTTCTAGTCTTGCCTTAGGATCAGTTTCAAGGCATAATGTACAAGCCTAACTCGTGTGGCAGTTCGCCATACGATATAAAAGGGAACGCGGCGAGACTTACCAACTTACCATTTGTCCTTCCCTGTCCAAGGCAACCCAAGTTAAACCAAGCACGAACATATATAATAAAATCCAGGGGCAATAGCATAAGCAAACACAAGTGTAGTGAGCGAGGTGCTGTTTCAGGTACACGAGTTACACGAATTATTTAGAAGTGTTGCAGAAGATGTTCAAGTGTTCAATTATGTACAATTGTGTTATACTCATATCCATTCATGTGTTTCAGATACAGTTATAGGTATAGAAGTGTTACACATAGTGTTCGCCTACAATGCAAGGACTCGCACGCGGGTTGCCGCAATCGAGTCAACTTAATCTATATGACAGAAGGTCACTGGCATAATTTCCATAATGGACGGTTAAGTCTCGAGACGAAGATGGTGTACAAATAAAATATAATACAGCTGGCATTGCACCCATCCTGGCGCTAACAGACGACTACCAGTTGGTTTCGTCAAGATCGGATCGGCCCCAGTGCCCCGACGACCGTCCACAGAACTGGATTCAAAAATTCACCTTGTGCACAAGTTGTCCGTGACCATGCGTATCCTCAAGTTTTTCAGATTCTCGCAGGTACAGATACAGTTATAAATTCATATTCAGTCAGTACAGTATCGACTCCCCTAGCCTTCATATTCAGTACATGACGAGTATTGATTTTCAGAGATATTGTGATGTTATCTTGCTTAGCTATCCAATGATGCAGTCCCCTAGTTCAAAAAATGCCTTGGCGACCTTACGGTCCCGAATACTTTTATAAATCTCCTCACCCAGAGATTTAGCTATTTTAATTTAATAAAATATTTAGAATTATTATTTTTATTATTAATTAGGATTAAGTAAACAAAAGTATCCTTTAAAAATATTTTCCGTAGCTTTAATTTTTAGGAGCACAACATTAGCCATTATCTCCAAACAAATTTTATATGCATGATCTAGACGAGCCTACCTTAATTTATGATTATTATATCCTACTCAAATACATCTCCTTGTGATCTATTTTTAATGTAAAATATTCGGGTTAAAAACTCAATTTCTAGCACCTACAGTGCAACCGTTGACCATTCTAATTTAAATTGGAGATCCAATTTTGACAAATTCTTTCGACCTAATGCATGATCATGATCTAAACTAGGTCTAAGACACACATGATACCTGTGTCTCACTCTATTGAACCTCTATATGCTACCTACCCTCAATAGTCACAAATGATCAATTTTCTAGTAAATCGGACCAACCTAGTCAAACTAAACCGCAACGACCCGAACCTGCCCCAACTAGAAGTAGTTGGACTTAACCTAGGTTGACTAAGCTAGGTTTGGCCATCCATATTAAGTATCATTTCAGTTTTGGACAGCCATGTATTTATTAAATCATTAGGGTGGAATGTCAAAGGGAAGGGTTATAACTTGTGACTTTTTCTTACCCCATTGGTAACTCCAAACACTTCACCTCCCCACTAAGCTGTCCATAATCCCCCTCTCTTAACCTCCTCCATTCAAACCACCTGAAGAAAACTTCTTCCTAACTCTCTTACTCATATTTTTTCTTCACAAACCATCTCCAAATTCCTTCTCTGTCTCCCTCTACACCTCCATCTATCCAACCCTACCCAGGCTGAATCTGAATTCAGCAACAACCCCACCAATCCGGCCCTATCTCCCTCCACAGTAAGTATCTTTCTCTCAAATTTTGTATTCTTCTTTCTCTCCATGTCCTTATCATTTTATCTTCACAAACCTTTTATTAAAATTTACTCTAAGTTTCTCAAAATAGCCCTAAATCAGAGGTGTCCAGACTGAATCCGAATTCAGTGTATCCTCTTCTCAGGCCACTCCACCACCTCCATAGCCTCCAAACCACCACAACAGCACCCAAATATTCTTTCCCTACCTCTCCTTAACAAGTTTTATTTATAAACCAGCACATAAATTATCCCACAACCCCCCCCCCCAAATACCCCCTACAAAACGAAGATACCCTGCTGAACCCGCCAGCAATAGCACCACTTCTACACCTTGTTGCCACCACTTTTAGCACCAAAACCCCTTCAATAACCACCCTATCCTTATCCTCTACCTCTTCCCTAATCTCTCTAATCCCCAAAGTACTTGGAAAAATATTTTGAAGCCCCGGACAACAGCTACAAGACGAAGTGTACAAATCTGGACAGATTTGTGCAAACAGTGTACAACCCTCTTTTGCCTTCCCATTTCACTTTGGTGAGAGCTCCAACTCCTCCTACTCAACCCTCTTTTTATGTACTTCACATACCTATTAAATTTTACTAACTTTCTATTCATATTTTTTATGATATTACACTAAGAACACTTATTATTTCTCATGTCTAGACTTGAATGTTATTTATGCACTTGTTGTCCTATTCACTTTGCCACGATCTAAAACCTAAGAAAACACTTGCAAAATATAATTTTTACTCTAATTATCACTAAATTTCAGAATATATAAGTTTTGTTTAGGGTATTATATATAAATAAATTCATGGTTGAGACATGATTAAATATTGTACAACTAGTAGTGCACTTTGCCTAGATTTTGTGATAGCTAATTTTATTGTTTATAAACACTATTTTGGAATATAGAAGATACCATGCTAAGGTTGTTCACTAGTTGTAGTAGTATTTGCACACATGGTTCATGACAAATACAAGTTAGAAATGAGGTATATGACATGCTCTTATTATAAATTCAGATTTGACTTGTCTATGTATACTTGACATTTTATAGTAGAATGAGAGTTGTATATAGTTGGATGAATGTATATACTTGAGAAATAAAGTATGTGATTGTTTGTGATGACCCTAAATTGACCTATTGTTAACGCTCATGTGCATGTTTTAATAGACAAAACTAACCCTAGGTTGGTTAACATAGTTTAACACTTAGTGAATACCAAGGTTGATGATATGTTGTCACTACCATATTTTCTAGGAAAGGGTATTTTAGTCATTTCTTATTTAATTAAATATTGTGCATGGTAAATAATTAGTTGTTGTATTATTTAATTGTTGTTAGATATTATTTAATTATTTTGGACTTCTATGAGTGGACCTAACTAGTTTAATTTGGACCCATGGACCAACATGAATTAACTAGTTAGACTAGGCCCATTTAGAAAGCCCATTGTTAAGGAGATGGATTAAATTAATTAAATCATTAGACTAGAAACTTTCTTCCTTAATTATTTCTTCATGAGAGGCCCCAAGGGGTATATTGGACATTTTATAATTTCTTGGGGAAGGGGTAAGGTCGGCCTATAATAGAGGGGGGGAAATTCTCTCTCCTCTCATTCTCATTCCAAATCTAGATCTAGAATTTCCCACTACCAAATTTCTTTCATTCCCATTCCAATTCCCCACAAAATTTATTCTAAATTCTTCCCAATTCACCATTAGAAAGTTGAGAAGTAAGGATCTAGAAGGAGGAAGCAAGGATCTACAAAGAGGAGCAAGGATCTACAATTTGGAGGCAATTTTATCTCAATTGGAGGTTTTATTGGGAATCCATCTCCCAATAGGTATAATTTAGTTTTTCTCCTTAAAATAGCTTCTAAATCTGAGATTTAATTATGTAAAATTAACCCATATGTATGTACTACCCATAGGACTTGGTTTTGTGTTCATAGGAGACCCATGGAGAAAGTTATGGTACTTTTTGTGTCAATTTTGGGGAAATTTTGAATTTATATTTTGTTGTGTGTGTCAATTGATCCTATAGATCAATTGGGCATGTGCTTATATGTTTGGGGCTAGTGTCTTATCCACAATTGGGTACGTGTAGGTCGTATCCCAATAATTTGGTGATACGTATCGTTTTGGGGGTTTTTCCTCCGACACGGGACTTTGTACATGTCGTATTTTGACACGAACTAATAGATCTACATTTGACACTTTGATTTGTTCATAAATAATATTTGTAACTTGTTTGTGTCCTTCGGGGTGCAATTGGTTGTGTGTTGGACTCGTGTCGCATGCGTATCCTAGATCTAGTGGGATACGGTGTGATACTCTCCATTTGTGTGTGTTTATGTATAGATCTAATTATTTGTGGTTTAATTCTTCAATTATAAATTAGTAAATATATATAGAGGTTATATATTTATTTTAGTGTAATTATTATGATATTTATTGTAGCATAGATCTATGTATTTTTATGTGTACTAATATAATGTATAAATATATATGTAGCTTTCTTTTACATGCATTTATATATGTTACCATTTATGTTAGTATTATAAATTATATATAAATATTTTATAAATATATTTATGTGTTTAAATGAGTAATTATATTAATTATAATTATTATATAATTAATTGTATATAAATGAATGTATTTTTATGTGTGCATTTAACCATGTTAAAATATGTACATTAGTACATAGATGTGTATTAGCTATTATTATTTATTTATATGTATAGGATTATGTATATATAGAAGTATATATTTATTTAATTGTTTTATATATATATATTGATTTGTATATTTATATATTAATATATATATATTTATATATATTACTTGCTTTTAGCGACTGCTGCATTAATGACAGATTCTGTCATTAAACAGTAGCAGCAGCCGTTGTAGCTCATTGAGTATTTAATGACAGATTCTGTCATAAATACAGTGGGCGGGTTTTTGAACAGCAGCAGTGACGGTTGGTTCTGTGACAGTTTGAACTGTCACCAATAAGTGACAGCAGTGCATTTTAAACAGCAGATTGTCGACAGCATTTTCAGTTACAGTTGGAACTGTCGTTGAAAGCCTGTTTATTGGAAAATTAATGTTTTCCCCACAGTTTTTCAGTGACAGTTTTGCAGTTTTAGTTTATATTTTATATATGATATATATATATATATATATATATGTATATATATATGTATTTGTGGTAAGATATAATACTAGTTTTGTTATTATTTTAATTATATAATATATTAGTTTATATATAATATATTATGTATTAGAGTAAATAATATATCTATATATATCTTGAGCATTACTTTGTGTGGGTACCAAGATGGTTCAAAACCATGGTTCCTAATTATTGTAAATTTAATATTCTATTTATTATACTTTATTATTGATATATAGGTATTGTGAGGTTTACCTTGGATTCACGTATCCTAAGATACGGTATCCTAATATTTAAGGATGTAGTTTTATGACTTAGATTTTAGTATTTTGATCCAAGTTTTTGGTACTAGACTTGTGCAACCTAGAAATAGATAGTTGACCTTGGTTTGACCATAGTTGACCATAGTTGACTTTAGTTGACTTTAGAGTTGACCATAGTTGACTTTTGACTTAGAATTGACTTATTGACCTAGAAGTTGACTAGTTTAACTTGTTCTCTTTTTGGGACCTTGTATTGATGTTGTATTCCATATCTAGGTCTTCGAGGCACCGAGTCAGACATCTGTGAGACTGTTCATTGGACTTCAGGCGAGTACATTCTCTGATAGTTTCTCATTTATGATATCCTCTATGTTCACTGTATTTAGTGTAGATATCCATGTTCTCTTGACACTATGGTTACACGGATTGGTATATCCGGATCTCGTCATGAGATATTATTCCTTAGTATATGGTGTATATGGTGCAAGTATTGTTCATTGGTTATCTTGTACATGTACAGACACTGATTCTCGGGAAGACTAGCTATCTTCTTGGGGAATCTCGTGCCATAACATACCGTGGTTGGATCTATTACACCAGTCGAGGGTGGGGAGTATTAGTATAGATATGTGATCAATATCCCTATTGAATAAAGTACAGATTATAGAATAGTGTTGATCATGCACCGCACGTATGATTAGCCAGGCCGCATTGTATCTTGCCCAAGCCGATCACATGTTAAGCTAGTACTCACACACTTAGTCATTAGTATTATTGTTTCATTAGCATATTGCTCATTATTGTATTTATTTTCAGTATTTTCTTATTGTATATATATCTCTTGTATCTATTGTGCATCTTGTTTATCCACAGCTATTTACTTCTACATAGTTTTTATCATTAATTAGAACTGCTGTTAGAGATGTACTCTGCTCCTTTCCTGACTGGATATATTTTTCCAGATGACACTGAGGAGTGGTACCCTACCTATTATGGACCCCACGATGTTGTGGGTTTAGATTCTGAGACCCTGGCTCAAGAGGGACTTATCCCAACTGAGACAGTTGACCCAGGAGTTGTAGCTTCGTAGTATTCTTTTGTACTGGATTTGTCTCCAGCTTATTTCTTTATTCTTCAAACTCATTGATGTATTATTTTAGACTCATGAGTTGTATTATGAATATTCTATTCTTATCTGATTCGTGCTCATTTTCTATCTTAGTTCTGTGATTGAGTATACTATCATTATTGGTGGTTCATTATATTGTTAGATAGATTATCTAGACAGCGTTCTACTGCCGATTCTGCGGCGTAGGCTGGATGTTGTTTCCGACTAGTACCCTTACACCGGGTGCGGGTCGTGACATATGTTGTATATAAAAATCTAGTATGGGAACACCTAGTACCTATATAAACCTTCGTTATAGCCATGTTTATGAGGCTTGATGATGTTATGTAACTAGTAGGCTTGGTGTTTACACACTTTCTTGGTCCTTGACTTGCGAACCTTAGCCAACCTACTTTGTTAGAACCCCTAATATTATCTATTTAGGCTCTTGGGATCGTACGAGCGTGGATTCGAGAGCAGATTCTTTGTATTATTAGCTTGGAGTTCCTGGCAAGTGTACCTTGTTAGCTTGCAGTAAATTATGTTATTTTATCGATTTGTATTTTATTTTATATATTCTTGTGATTTGCCTGCTCAACCTAGGACCGTGAGACGTTGCTTAGCGTCCGAACAAGATTCGGGTGTCGACGCCGTATGCGGGGTCGTATAACATCACTTAGAGAGTTGATACCACGATCTTATATATTTTCGTGCTTGCTTTACCAAGTACGTCATATCATAGGATATTTGATACTATTCATGTGACAAAATCTTTCTTGAGTTATTCATGGTAATTCTGGATAGGCTTACAGGATTCGTGACATAAGACTTGCATATACATAGATATCATTATGACCCGTTGTACTAGTTAGAGGTCATGATCTTGCGTGTTATGGACATGAGACATTATGGATATAAGATGTGTGATTACATTGGGTGGGAAGAGACACACAGGCTACAGGCTGATTACATATATATATACTTTATTATTGAGGTGCTTTAGTCTCTATATCAGAGCTGGGCCCATTACGTGATATTCTTGCTGCTATGGGCTCCCCGACACAGAGCTTGTAGTAGTTTTAGCCTGAGTACTAGTGACGCTCTCACTTTTATTTCACTTAGATGGTTACATTCGTTTACCCTTGAGTATGTGGCATTATGCTATTTTACTTTGCCATGTTGTTTCTTCTACCTTGTTACGTCCCTCTGAGGACCTAGTCCCTTGCCAGTTTTATAGCATAAACTGTTGTAGAGTCTGCCTGGAGTTGCTGAGGTGTGTTGCTTTGTCTTGCATGCATTGATGCCAGGTACTTATATCAGTTCATCCGTAGTTATGGTTATTATTCATATTATTTATTCATCTGCTGATGTAGCATAGTTTTATAGACTCATATTCCTTTCTCGAGTCTATTCGAGCTTATGTGTTATCGGCGGCTGACTTAAGCACATGTAGTTCATTATTGATATTTTGTTCTTTATGTGGATTGAGACATAGAAATTTTAGTATTTATTTACCCTAATTATATAGCTTATACGTATTCGAGTCGGAACAGAGTCTGGTCAAATGCGTAGTTGGCATGTTACATATTCTTAGTCCTATATATTTTGGGACTGGGATGTTACAACTTTTAATGTTCTAATACTTGTCTTGGAACGACTATTTTGATAGCCTTCCTGTCTCAACTGAGGGAATCACAAATAGTGAAGTACGATAATTTATGGTATGCATATAAGTTAGAAGCATTAAATCGAGGCAACGCGTATAAGTTAGCATATAAGAAGACAAGCGTTGCATTTGTATGAACATAAGCATAAGGAAACGAGCGATATAGTCTACTTTAGAACATAAGCCTTTAAGTTTGCACGGTCTAAGGGGTAGTGCGAGGTGTGAAGCCGTACAGGGACATATCGAGCAACATAATCTAGGGGATAAGCAGTGTAAACAAGTGAACTGTGCACTACGAAGAGTATATAATGATTAACTCGAGGCATAGCGGGGTCTACTTGCACGAAACAAATGTAGCATGCGAGGGTACAATTATAAGCCAAGTTTCTTTTCCATGTTCTAATACAAGCAATACAAGATAGGATTATTCTCTTAGCTAGGTGCGTTGTATTCTTTATTAGCATGCAAGGGGTGATTCACCTAGCGACTGGCATATATCGTCCATATTTTAAGTGTATTGGCTAAGCAAAGACAAGTTCATCGTAGCCACCTACCTTAGCGATGATTCGCCTCGGTCGAGCGATACTCCAAGCGAGCCTTTAAAATTCTAAATTTAAACTCCTGAAGGGCCAAGTCTGGAAATCTTTTGCCTCAAATGAGTCTTCTCGCTGAGCAAAGCGGGTTGGGTCATTGCACTTGTGCCATTTGAATCGGCTGTCCGCTTTAGTAGAACGGGTCGTTATATTATACACCACTCATAAAAGTCTCGTCCTCGAGATTTCCTGAGTGCGAGCCAGTTTATCGCACTATCGAATCTATCTCAAGCATAGCAATCGGTACCACTAGATCTATTCGATCAAAATTTACTACTCCTTCCTTATATCGTGTCATGTGTATGTTGGGTCTGTCTCATTGAATGAACCTATCACTCAATCCAAGCTCTGACTCGGTCTCAACTGCATCTGAGTGCGGAATATATATCGCTTAACATTGGGTACGTTCGAATCCATCTTGAATAACGATCTAAGGCTGAGGCAAACTTATCCAAATCATTATACTCGTCCATGCGAATCTAACATATTTACTTGCACTAGCATTCGAGATCAGTATATCGCGAGTTTGGATCGTGCACATATTCAAAGCGTCCCTCAAACATATACATGTCAACCAACTTAGCGAAAGCAAAGTCTTTGCACTCGAGTTAAACATATCATTGAATCTTGGATCGTGCACACGTTCAAGGCATCTCTCAAACATATGCATTCAACCAAACTTAACGATAGTGAAGTCGGACAAGCTACTTGCGAATATCTCAAGGGTTCGTCTTACGAATCACGATGATAATTCTGACAGGGTTAATAAAAAATCCAAGTCATTCCAATCCCACTCAAACCAAGTATTGTACTACCATTAAGCACGATCTATCCGATCAACCGACTAGTGTCCATGTCCTATCGTACATTCTGTTTGTGTCAAACATATCACACACTTACCTTTCCAAGTCTAACTCCAATTCTTGCTGCCCCAGTTTTACGGCTTGTTCATACAATACTCTAAAGTCGGTTACACAAGTTCTTTTACTCGGCACAGGGTCGTCTGTCTAATTACTAGGTCAGATCACAAGGTCATAGGTACAAGTTCAAGCACATTATTCATCGTACAAATTTGTTGCACGATGATCGCCCCAAATTCTAAGGTCAAACCATTGTTCATTTGCATAGGATATTCTACCTGAACTCGTTTTACTCAGATTTCTAAACATTGAACACGGAACATCCTACACATATTAACACATTCGTTTGTACATGGTTCAAGTCCGTTCAATAAAATCCATAATATATTCAAGTTATATAACAAGCCTAGTAATTCGCATAGTCTATCTCCTTCAAACATGTTTTGATAGAATCCATTTATCCATTTCTAAGTCTAGACCATCATGCCATGATTCAATTCAAAATCATTGATCTCAATCATAAACTCTAAGTCGTTCAACAAGATTCATGTATCCATTCACGAAACCATTAAGCATGACTTACTCCAGGTTCTAGGCTAATTCATTCTTGAAATACTTCTGATTTATTTGCATTCTCAAACTCGTCTTATCGTATTGAACCATAAGTCAAGACGATCGATCAGTTGTTATGCTCCGGTCTCCCATAAGTTCGATCATCCTCGTTGGACGTGAGATCACCACGCCAATGCTTCCGCTGGATAATCGTCTTAACCCGGGCGTGAAGCATGTACGAGCATAGAATTATGCTCGCACAAGACAAGAAGTCAATCGTTATGGTTATCTTTGAGACGATCGAGACACCTTATTATTTTACTTTGCTCTATCCAAGTTATATATGTTTATCCACCAAGTCTTGTTCGTTCATGCGTGATTATAATTCGTCTTGCAAAATTATCCAACTTCAATGTTACCATTTGATAAATCTATATTCTACTACTGGTATTCCTCAAACAACTAAGTTTAAATATTCAAGCCAAAGTCTATCCACTTTGATACGTTCTATTTCATCGTGTTCGTTTGGAATAATCATCGAGAATATTTTTATGAGTTCGATTATCCCTACCAGACGTAAAATTACCATGCCAGCACTCTCGCAGGATAATCGTTCTCGGCTGGGACAGATTTTGAAGGTTATTTTTTTGAACTAGATTTAAGATCGTTATTCCAAACTTCAGGCCAAATCTGTTATCGCTTACCTCTTTCATCGAACCAAAATATTTATTCTTGGGCTAACTTCTAGCAAGCAATATTCTATTCATGTTTCAATCTATTTATGTATTTTTATGTGTACTAATATAATGTATAAATATATATGTAGCTTTCTTTTACATGCATTTATATATGTTACCATTTATGTTAGTAGTATAAATTATATATAAATGTTTTATAAATATATTTATGTGTTTAAATGAGTAATTATATTAATTATAATTATTATATAATTAATTGTATATAAATAAATGTATTTTTATGTGTGCATTTAACCATGTTAAAATATATACATTAGTACATAGATGTGTATTAGCTATTATTATTTATTTATATGTATAGGATTATGTATATATAGAAGTATATATTTATTTAATTATTTTATATATATATATATTGATTTGTATAGTTATATATTAATATATAAATATATTTATATATATTACTTGCTTTTAGCGACTGCTGCATTAATGACAGATTCTGTCATTAAACAGTAGCAGCAGCCGCTGTAGCTCATTGAGTATTTAATGACATATTCTGTCATTAAATACAGTGGGCGGGTTTTTGAACAGCAGCAGTGACGGTTGGTTCTGTGACAGTTTGAACTGTCACCAATAAGTGACAGCAGTACGTTTTAAACAGCAGATTGTCGACAACATTTTCAGTTACAGTTGGGACTGTCGCTGAAAGCCTGTTTATTGGAAAATTAATATTTTCCCCACAGTTTTTCAGTGACAGTTATGCAGTTTTAGTTTACATTTTATATATGATATATATATATATATATATATATATATATATATATATATATGCATATATATATATATATATGTATATATATATATATGTATTTGTGGTGAGATATAATACTAGTATTGTTATTATTTTAATTATATAATATATTAGTTTATATATAATATATTATGTATTAGAGTAAATAATATATCTATATATATCTTGAGCATTACTTTGTGTGGGTACCAAGATGGTTCAAAACCATGGTTCCTAATTATTGTAAATTTAATATTCTATTTATTATACTTTATTATTGATATATAGGTATTGTGAGGTTTACCTTGGATTCACGTATCCTAAGATACGGTATCCTAATATTTAAGGATGTAGTTTTATGACTTAGATTTTAGTATTTTGATCCAAGTTTTTGGTACTAGACTTGTGCAACCTAGAAATAGATAGTTGACCTTGGTTTGACCATAGTTGACCATAGTTGACTTTAGTTGACTTTAGAGTTGACCATAGTTGACTTTTGACTTAGAATTGACTTATTGACCTAGAAGTTGACTAGTTTAACTTGTTCTCTTTTCGGGACCTTGTATTGATATTGTATTCCATATCTAGGTCTTCGAGACACCGAGTCAGACATCTGTGAGACTGTTCATTGGACTTCAGGCGAGTATATTCTCTGATAGTTTCTCATTTATGATATCCTCTATGTTCACTGTATTTAGTGTAGATATCCATGTTCTCTTGACACTATGGTTACACGGATTGGTATATCCGGATCTCGTCATGAGATGTTATTCCTTGGTATATGGTGTATATGGTGCAAGTATTGTTCATTGGTTATCTTGTATATGTACAGACACTGATTTTCGGGAAGACTAGCTATCTTCTTGGGGAATCTCGTGCCATAACATACCGTGGTTGGATCTATTACACCAGTCGGGGGTGGGGAGTATTAGTATAGATATGTGATCAATATCCCTATTGAATAAAGTACAGATTACAGAATAGTGTTGATCATGCACCGCACGTATGATTAGCCAGGCCGCATTGCATCTTGCCCAAGCCGATCACATGTTAAGCTAGTACTCACACACTTAGTCATTAGTATTATTGTTTCATTAGCATATTGCTCATTATTATATTTATTTCTAGTATTTACTTATTGTATATATATCTCTTGTATCTATTGTGCATCTTGTTTATCCACAGCTATTTACTTCCACATAGTTTTTATCATTAATTAGAACTGCTGTTAGAGATGTACTCTGCTCCTTTCCTGACTGGATATATTTTTCCAGATGACACTGAGGAGTGGTACCCTACCTATTATGGACCCCAGGATGTTGTAGGTTTAGATTCTGAGACCCTGGATCAAGAGGGACTTATCCCAACTGAGACAGTTGACCCAGGAGTTGTAGCTTCGTAGTATTCTTTTGTACTGGATTTGTCTCCAGCTTATTTCTTTATTCTTCAGACTCATTGATGTATTATTTTAGACTCATGAGTTGTATTATGACTATTCTATTCTTATCTGATTCGTGCTTATTTTCTATCTTAGTTCTGTGATTGAGTATACTATCATTATTGGTGGTTCATTATATTGTTAGATAGATTATCTAGACAGCGTTCTACTACCGATTCTGCGGCGTAGGCTGGGCGTTGTTTTCGACTAGTACCCTTACACCGGGTGCGGGTCGTGACATATTTTTGGTGGTGGCCCATGCAGGTATAGCTTCCCAAAGTATGTGATATCGTGGTAGTACGACAACTTTGTTGTACTACTGCGAGCCTGCGATAGGATCTAGGAAATAGGCTGAGATACTCAATCACATATAGGAAAATTCTTTTGATTTAACTATTCTCCTTTGATATTGATACTTGTTCCCTTAAATTGTCCTTTCCTTGATATCTTACATCTTGTGCCATATTGATTCTATCTTTCGCTTTGTCTCAGGATGCCGCTTAAGACTAGATCACAGCAGGGGAGAGCAGTTTCTGAGAGGTCTGCGACATCCCGAGGGCCTGCACCAGTCACTTCTCCGGTGATTGGAGTGTCAGCTGCTTTCGGAGGTCCACAACCTACTCAGAGGACTGTGCCAGCTGTATCTGAGGGGCTTCCACCTCCACCTCCTGTGCCAGCAGAGGCGTCACAGATGTTTACACTGTTTTGTGAGATGCTCGAGGCGCAGAGGGCTCAGTCAGAGGCACATCAGAGGCAGACCGACGTTCTACGGCAGGGCATCGAGAGTGCTCATCAGCTTGTTCGTGCTGTAGTTGAGAGAGGAGTTCCGGTCCAGCAGCAGGTTGTTCCTCATGTTGCTCAGCTTCGGCCAGGCAACATTCAGGACTTCAAGAAACTGGATCCTAGGGTTTTCAAAGGGACGAAGGGCATCGTCTATGCTGATGATTAGCTCGAGGATATTAAGCGTCTTATGAGGGTGTCACGTTCTTTCTGAAGATCTGAAGGTTGAGGCGGTAGGACTTCAACTGTTCGACGTCGCTCGCACTTGGTTCAGGAATAAGCCAGTTCTGGTTGACGTAGGACAATCTTGGGAGGTATTCAAGGACCTCTTCAAGAAGAAGTTTTTTGCCCGGATAGACAGGCTTGACCTGGGGAGACAATTTGAGAGTCTCATTCAGGGGAGCATGTCTGTGGAGGAATACGCTGCGGAGTTCGGCAGGTTGAGTCGATTTGCAGAGTATTTGGTGAGAGAACCGGAGGTTCGAGCTATTTATTTCCGTAAGGGTCTAAACTGGGAAGTGAAGATTCTCATTCCGTCTTTTTATGAGACATACTCGGAGATACTTGCGGAGGCACGCAAGATTGAGCTGGATTTGGGTTTGAAGACCAAGAGAGACCGTAATTCTTTTCTGGGGGCCAACGGCAGTGCAGTATCTGCCAAACGTCCTTATTTCCAGTCCAGACCATTCCAGCAGCCACAGCAGAACCAGACTCCAGCTAGAGCACCTTTTCACCAGGCACCTGAACAGCAGAGACAGTTACAGCAAGCTCCATGCAACTACTGCAAGAAGCCCGGCCATATCTGAGAAGTTTGTAGGAGGAGGCTAGGAGTTTGTTTGTATTGTGGTACTGAAGGGCATCAATCGAGGGAGTGTCCTCGTCATGCAGTTCAGGGAGCAGCTCCAGCTCCGAGGGTACAGACGAGACCACCTGCAGCACAGCGGAGGGGACCACTTCCGACACAACAGCAGCATTTTGTCCAGCATCAGCAGCAGGGAGTGCTCGGCAGGGACGAGCGTTTGCTATGACCGTCGAAGAGGAGGAACCCACCGTAGATGTCATCGCGTATTCTATTCTTCTTGATTCCATTCCAGCTTTAGCTTTGTTTGATAGTGGTGCTTCCCATAGTTTTGTATCTGTTTCTTTTGCTCTAAAGCATGGTTTGGTAGCTGAGTCTTTGCTTAGGACTTGTAAGATCATGACCGGGGGAGGCATTATCCTGGTTAATGATATTTGCAAGGATCGGAGAGTTACTCTGGGAGGCCAGGAGTTGAGTGCGTGTCTACTTGTAATGCCACTTCCGAGCTACGATATTATACTCGGGATGGATTGGTTGAGTAGGCACCGTGCTTGCATAGATTATAGAGGAGGTAGAGTTTTGTTTGGTCCGCCAGGAGAGCCAGAGTTCGAGTTTGCTAGAGGAGCTGCGGAGCAAGGCGAAGGCATTATTTGTGGAGCTATGGTGGAAGACAAGGAGTTGCCACATCCGTTGATAGCAGAGTTCTTGGATGTATTTCCTAAAAAATTGCCAGGATTGCCGCCAGATCGAGATGTTAAATTTTTTATAGACTTGGTGCCAGGTGCAGAACCAATTTTGCAGCATGTCTATAGAGTAAACAATAGCGAGCTGGTCGAGTTGAAGAAGCAGGTGGACAAATTACAGGATAAGGGGTTTATCAGATCGAGTTCTTCACCATGGGGAGCCCCGGTATTGTTTGTACCGAAGAAGGATGGATCGGTGCGCATGTACATTGATTACAGGGCTTTGAAAAATCTCACTATCAAGAATAAGTATCCTTTACCAAGGATTGATGATCTGTTTGATCAGTTGAGTGGAGCCAAGGTATTTTCTAAGATAGATTTGAGATCAGACTACCATCAGGTGAAGGTGAAGCCGGAGGACATACCGAAGACTGCTTTTAGAACTCGGTATGGTCAGTACGAGTTTATGGTGATGCCGTTTGGTTTGACTAATGCACCGGCGGTATTTATGAACTTGATGAACAAAGTGTTCCACCAGTACCTTGACAAGTTCGTGGTGGTGTTCATCGACGACATACTCATATACTCGAGGACACCGGAGGAGCATGAGGAGCATTTGAGGATTGTGTTGGATGTGCTGAGGAAGGAGAAGCTGTATGGGAAGTGGTCCAAGTGTAAGTTTTTCTTGGACAAGGTGGAGTTCTTGGGGCATGTTGTGACTGGTGATGGTATTTCAGTAGATCCGAAGAAGATTTCAGTAGTAGAATCTTGGAAGACTCCGAGTTCGGTAGTAGAGATCAGGAGTTTCTTGGGATTGGCAGGCTACTACAGGAAGTTTGTGCAAGATTTTTTAGGATTGTCGAGCCGATGACCAGACTCACAAGAAAGGATGTGGAGTTTGTTTGGACGGAGGATTGCCAGGTTGCTTTTGAGGAGTTGAAGAAGAGGTTGACGTCTACTCCTATTTTGACGTTGCCATCAGGGTCCGGAGGTTTCACTATTTATAGTGATGCATCGGAGAAGGGTTTAGGTTGTGTTCTTCAGCAGCATGGGAAAGTGATTGCCTATGCATTCAGGCAATTGCGTCTTTATGAAAAGAACTATCCTACCCATGATTTGGAGTTGGCAGCAGTTATTTTTGCTCTGAAGTTGTGGAAATATTATTTGTACGGAGAGCGTGTGGAGATCTTCACAGACCACAAAAGCTTGAAGTACGTTTTCATGCAGAAGGAGTTGAACATGAGGCAGCGTAGGTGGTTGGAACTGATGAAGGATTTTGATATCTCTTTGCAATATCATCCTGGGAAAGCCAATGTAGTTGCCGATGCTTTGAGCAGGTATCCGGTAGCTATGTTCTTGACACAGGATCGATATTTGTTGGAGGACTTGGAGAGCTTGGGCATTGAGGTGATTGTTCCTGGGTATGCTATGCAGATGTGGGGATTGCAGATACACTCAGATTTGATGGACAGGATCAAGGCAGCACAGTATGATGATGTATCTCTGAGGAGTATCAGAGCTCAGGTGAGAACAAGATTGGAGGATGATTTCACTATTGCAGAGGATGGATCTTTGAGGTATGGAGTTAGATTGTGTGTGCCTAGTGGGGAGCTGCGTGAGGAGGTGTTGCAGAAAGCGCATCACTCTCAGTATTCCATGCATCCAGGTGCTAACAAGATGTATCGGGATATGCGAGAGAGTGTATGGTGGTATGGCATGAAGAGGGAAGTGGCATAGTTTGTATCCAGATGCTTAGTGTACCAGCAGGTGAAAGCCGAGAGGTAGAGGCCAGGAGGTTTACTTCAGCCATTACCCATTCCATAGTGGAAGTGGAAACACATTACTATGGATTTTGTGTCCGGACTTCCACGATCTCCAGGAGGGAAAGACGCGATTTGGGTCATTGTTGATAGGTTGACCAAGTCGGCCCACTTCTTGCCATTCAAAGTGGGTTTGTCTACGGAGAAGCTGGCAGAGATGTATGTGAGGTAGATCGTTAGGATAGATGGAGTTCCCGTCAGCATAGTCTCAGATCGGGATAGTCGTTTCACTTCTCATTTTTGGAGGAGTTTGTAGGAGAGTTTGGGCACTCAGCTCAAGTTCAGTACTACATATCATCCCCAGACAGATGGGCAGTCAGAGAGGACTATTCAGACTCTCGAGGATATGTTGCGCACTTGTGTACTAAATTTTGGGGGTTCTTGGGAGGACCATCTCTATTTGGTAGAGTTTGCTTACAACAACAGTTACCAGGCCAGTATAGAGATGTCACCTTTTGAAGCTCTATATGGTCGGAGGTATCGTACTCCTTTGTCTTGGGACGATGTTAGAGAGAGAGTTTTGCTTGGGCCAGAGATAGTTGTGGATGCAGTAGAGAAGGTTCAGTTGATCAGAGACAGACTTCGAGTAGCGTAGGACAGACAGCGGCATTGGGCCGATAGCCATCGGAGACCTTTGGAGTTTGAGGTATAGTTTAGATTTTGTTTGTGCTTGTTCTTGTTTGTTATAGATTAAGTTCTTAAGGTGATATTTTGTTCTAGGTGAGTGGTTTGGTATTTTTGAGGATTTCTCCGACACGAGGCACGATTCGCTTCGGTGGAGGCGGAAAGCTTAGTCCGCGATTCATCGGACCTTTCACTATTCTAGAGAGGATCGGTGCAGTTGCTTATAGACTAGACTTGCCACCTGCATTGGAGGGAGTGCACAACATGTTTCATGTGTCGTAGTTGAGACGATACGTGGCAGATCCTAGTCATGTATTGGATCACTCGGAGATAGAGGTGGGACCTACTCTTAGCTATCCAAAGCAGCCAGTTGAGATTCTGGATCGGAGAGAGAAGGTGCTGAGAAACCAGACTATTCCTTTAGTGTGCGTCGCATGGAGGCATCACTGTCCGGGAGAGTCTACCTGGGAGAGAGAGGATGAAATGCGAGAGCGTTATCCATATTTGTTTGTACCTTGAGGTATGTTATTTTCTAGTTATGTTCTGTTCATTGTTATGTTCTTTCATAGTTAGTTATGATTCTTTAGTTCTGTTTGTGATTTTTTGGGGGTAGTTTTCGTCTTTGAATTTTGAGGACAAAATTATTTTAAGGAGGGTAGACTTGTCACTACCATATTTTCTAGGAAAGGGTATTTTAGTCATTTCCTATTTAATTAAATATTGTGCATGGTAAATAATTATTTGTTGTATTATTTAATTATTGTTAGATGTTATTTAATTATTTTGGACTTGTATAAGTGGACCTAACTAGTTTAGTTTGGACCCATGGACCAACATGAATTAACTAGTTAGACTAGGCCCATTTAGAAAGCCCATTGTTAAGGAGATAGATTAAATTAATTAAATCATTAGACTAGAAACTTCCTTCCTTAATTATTTCTTCATGAGAGGCCCCAAGGGGTATATTGGACATTTTATAATTGCTTGGGGAAGGGGTAAGGCCGGCCTATAATAGAGGGAGGGGAATTCTCTCTCCTCTCATTCTCATTCCAAATCTAGATCTAGAATTTCCCACTACCAAATTTCTTCCATTCCCATTCCAATTCTCCACCAAATTCATTCTAAATTCTTTCTAATTCACAATTAGAAAGTTGAGAAGCAAGGATCTAGAAGGAGGAAGCAAGGATCTACAAAGAGGAGAAAGAATCTACAATTTGGAGGCAATTTTATCTCAATTGGAGGTTTTATTGGGAATCCATCTCTCAATTGGTATAATTCAGTTTTTCCCCTTAAAATAGCTTCTAAATATGAGATTTAATCATGTAAAATCAACCCATATGTATGTACTACCCATAGGACTTGGCTTTGTGTTCATAGGAGACCTATGGAGAAAGTTATGGTAATTTTTATGTCAATTTTGGGGAAATTCCAAATTTACATTTGTTGTGTGTGTCAATTGATCCTATAGATCAATTGGGCATGTGTTTATGTGTTTGGGGCTAGTTTCGTATCCACAATTGGGTACGTGTAGGTCGTATCCCAATAATTTGGTGATACGTGTCATTTTGGAGGTTTTTCCTCCGACACGGGACTTTGTACATGTCGTATTTTGACACGGACACATAGATCTATATTTGACACTTTGATTTGTTTATAAATAATATTTATAACTTGTTTGTGTCCTTCGGGGTGCAATTGGTTGTGTGTTGGACTCGTGTCGCATGCGTATTCTAGATCTAGTGGGATACGGTGTGATACTCTCCATTTATGTGTGTTTATGTGTAGATCTAATTATTTGTGGTTTAATTCTTCAATTATAAATTAGTAAATATTTATAGAGGTTATATATTTATTTTAGTGTAATTATTATGATATTTATTATAGCATAGATCTATGTATTTTTATGTGTACTAATATAATGTATAAATATATATGTAGCTTTCTTTTACATGCATTTATATATGTTACCATTTATGTTAGTAGTACAAATTATATATAAATATTTTATAAATATATTTATGTGTTTAAATGAGTAATTATATTAATTATAATTATTATATAATTAATTGTATATAAATGAATGTATTTTTATGTGTGCATTTAACCATGTTAAAATATGTACATTAGTACAAAGATGTGTATTAGCTATTATTATTTATTTATATCTATAGGATTATGTATATATAGAAGTATATATTTATTTAATTGTTATATATATATATATTGATTTGTATATTTATATATTAATATATATATATTTATATATATTACTTGCTTTTAGCGACTGCTGCATTAATGACAGATTCTGTCATTAAACAGTAGCAGCAGCCGCTGTAGCTCATTGAGTATTTAATGACAGATTTTGTCATTAAATACAGTGGGCGGGATTTTGAACAGCAGCAGAGACGTTTGGTTCTGTGACAGTTTGAACTGTCACCAATAAGTGACAACAGTGCATTTTAAACAGCAGATTGGCGACAGCGTTTTCAGTGACAGTTGGAACTGTCGCTGAAAGCCTGTTTATTGGAAAATTAATATTTTCCCCACAGTTTTCAGTGACAATTAAGCAGTTTTAGTTTATATTTTATATATGATATATATATATATATATATATATATATATATATATATATATATATATATATATGTATGTATATATATGTATATATATATGTATTTGTGGTGAGATATAATACTAGTATTGTTATTATATAATATATTAGTTTATATATAATATATTATGTATTAGAGTAAATAATATATCTATATATATCTTGAGCATTACTTTGTGTGGGTTCCAAGATGGTTCAAAACCATGGTTCCTAATTATTATAAATTTAATATTCTATTTATTATACTTTATTATTGATATATAGGTATTGTGAGGTTTACCTTGGATTCACGTATCCTAAGATACGGTATCCTAATATTTAAGGATGTAGTTTTATGACTTAGATTTTAGTATTTTGATCCAAGTTTTTGGTACTAGACTTGTGCAACCTAGAAATAGATAGTTGACCTTGGTTTGACCATAGTTGACCATAGTTGACTTTAGTTGACTTTAGAGTTGACCATAGTTGATTTTTGACTTAGAATTAACTTATTGACCTAGAAGTTGACTAGTTTAACTTGTTCTCTTTTCGGGACCTTGTATTGATATTGTATTCCATATCTAGGTCTTCGAGGCACCGAGTCAGACATCTGTGAGACTGTTCATTGGACTTCAGGCGAGTACATTCTCTGATAGTTTCTCATTTATGATATCCTCTATGTTCACTGTATTTAGTGTAGATATCCATGTTCTCTTGACACTATGGTTACACGGATTGGTATATCCGGATCTCGTCATGAGATATTATTCCTTAGTATATGGTGTATATGGTGCAAGTATTGTTCATTGGTTATCTTGTACATGTACAGACACTGATTCTCGGGAAGACTAGCTATCTTCTTGGGGAATCTCGTGCCATAACATACCGTAGTTGGATCTATTACACCAGTCGGGGGTGGGGAGTATTAGTATAGATATGTGATCAATATCCCTATTGAATAAAGTACAGATTACAGAATAGTGTTGATCATGCACCGCACGTATGATTAGCCAGGCCGCATTGCATCTTGCCCAAGCCGATCACATGTTAAGCTAGTACTCACACACTTAGTCATTAGTATTATTGTTTTATTAGCATATTGCTCATTATTGTATTTATTTTCAGTATTTTCTTATTGTATATATATCTCTTGTATCTATTGTGCATCTTGTTTATCCACAGCTATTTATTTCTACATAGTTTTTATCATTAATTAGAACTGCTGTTAGAGATATACTCTGCTCCTTTCCTGACTGGATATATTTATCCAGATGATACTGAGGAGTGGTACCCTACCTATTATGGACCCCAGGATGTTGTGGGTTTAGATTCTGAGACCCTGGCTGAAGAGGGACTTATCCCAACTGAGACAGTTGACCCAGGAGTTGTAGCTTCGTAGTATTCTTTTGTACTGGATTTGTCTCCAGCTTATTTCTTTATTCTTCAGACTCATTGATGTATTATTTTAGACTCATGAGTTGTATTGTGACTAATCTATTCTTATCTGATTCGTGCTCATTTTCTATCTTAGTTCTGTGATTGAGTATACTATCATTATTGGTGGTTCATTATATTGTTAGATAGATTATATAGACAGCGTTCTACTGCCGATTCTGCGGCGTAGGCTGGGCGTTATTTTCGACTAGTACCCTTACACCGGGTGCGAGTCGTGACATATGTTGTATATAAAAATCTAGTATGGGAACACCTAGTACCTATATAAACCTTTGTTATAACCATGTTTATGAGGCTTGATGATATTATGTAACTAGTAGGCTTGGTGTTTACACACTTTCTTGGTCCTTGACTAGCGAACCTTAGCCAACCTACTTTGTTAGAACCCCTAATATTATCTATTTAGGCTCTTGGGATCGCACGAGCGTGGATTCGAGAGCAGGTTCTTTGTATTATTAGCTTAGAGTTCCTGGCAAGTGTACCTTGTTAACTTGCAATAAATTATGTTATTTTATTGACTTGTATTTTATTTTATATATTCTTGTGATTTGCCTGCTCAACCTAGGACCGTGAGACGTTGCTTAGCGTCCGAACAAGATTCGGGTGTCGACGCCATATGCGGGGTCGTATAACATCACTTAGATAGTTGATACCACGATCTTATATATTTTCGTGCTTGCTTTACCAAGTACGTCATATCATAGGATACTTGATACTATTCATGTGACAGAATCTTTCTTGAGTTATTTATGGTGATTCTGGATAGGCTTACAGGATTCGTGACATAAGACTTGCATATACATAGATATCATTATGACCCGTTGTACTAGTTAGAGGTTATGATCTTGCGTGTTATGGACATGAGACATTGTGGATATAAGATGTGTGATTACATTGGGTGGAAAGAGACACACAGGCTACAGGCTGATTACATATATATACTTTATTATTGAGGTACTTTAGTCTCTATATCAGAGCTGGGCCCATTACGTGATATTCTTGCTGCTACGGGCTCCCCGACACAGAGCTTGTAGTAGTTTTAGCCTGAGTACTAGTGATTCTCTCACTTGTATTTTACTTAGATGGTTACATTAGTTTACCCTTGAGTATGTGGCATTATACTATTTTACTTTGCCATGTTGTTTCTTCTACCTTGTTAAGTCCCTCTGAGGACCTGGTCCCTTGCTAGTTTTATAGCATAAACTGTTGTGGAGTCTGCCTGGAGTTGCTGAGGTGTGTTGCTTTGTCTTGCATGCATTGATGCCAGGTACTTATATCAGTTCATCCGTAGTTATGGTTATTATTCATATTATTTATTCATCTGCTGATGTAGCCTAGTTTTATAGACTCATATTCCTTTCTCGAGTCTATTCGAGCTTATGTGTTACCGGCGGCCGACTTAAGCACATGTAGTTCATTATTGATATTTTGTTCTTTATGTGGATTGAGACATAGAAATTTTAGTATTTATTTACCCTTATTATACAGCTTATACGTATTCGAGTCGGAACAGAGTCTGGTCAAATGCGTAGTTGGCATGTTACATATTCTTAGTCCTATGTATTTTGGGACTGGGACGTTACAACTTTCAATGTTCTAATACTTGTCTTGGAACGACTATTTTGATAGCCTTCCTGTCTCAACTGAGGGAATCACAAATAGTGAAGTATGATAATTTATGGTAAACATATAAGTTAGAAACATTAAATCGAGGCAACGCGTATAAGTTAGCATATAAGAAGACAAGCGTTGCATTTGTATGAACATAAGCATAAGGAAATGAGCGATATAGTCTACTTTAGAACATAAGCCTTTAAGTTTGCACGGTCTAAGGGGTAGTGCGAGGTGTGAAGCCGTACAGGGACATATCGAGCAACATAATCTAGGGGATGAGCAGTGTAAACAAGTGAACTGTGCACTACGAAGAGTATATAATGATCAACTCTAGGCATAGCGGGGTCTACTTACACGAAGCAAATGTAGCATGCGAGGGTACAATTATAAGCCAAGTTTTTTTTCCATGTTCTAATACAAGCAATACAAGATAGGATTATTCTCTTAGCTAGGTGCGTTGTATTCTTTATTAGCATGTAAGGGGTGATTCACCTAGCGACTGGCATATATCGTCCATATTTTAAGTGTGTTGGCTAAGCAAAGACAAGTTCATCGTAGACACCTACCTTAGCGATGATTCGCCTCGGTCGAGCGATACTCCAAGCGAGCCTTTGAAATTCTAAATTTATACTCCTGAAGGGCCACGTCTGGAAATCTTTTGCCTCAAATGAGTCTTCTCGCTGAGCAAAGCGGGTTGGGTCATTGCACTTGTGCCATTTGAATCGGCTGTCCGCTTGAGTAGAACGGGTCGTTACATTATACACCACTCATAAAAGTCTCGTCCTCGAGATTTCCTGAGTGCGAGCCATTTTATCGCACTATCGAATCTATCTCAAGCATAGCAATCGGTACCACTAGATCTGTTCGATCAAAATTTACTACTCCTTCCTTATATCGTGTCACGTGTATGTTGGGTCTGTCTCATTGAATGAACCTATCACTCAATCCAAGCTCTGACTCGGTCTCAACTGCATCTGAGTGCGTAACATATATCGCTTAACATTGGGTACGTTCGAATCCATCTTGAATAACGATCTAAGGCTGAGGCAAACTTATCCAAATCATTATACTCGTCCATGCGAATCTAACATATTTACTTGCACTAGCATTCGAGATCAGTATATCGTGAGTTTGGATCGTGCACATATTCAAAGCGTCCCTCAAACATATATCGAGAATGTTTGATACTGATATTCCTCAAACAACTAAGTTTAAATATTCCTCAAACAACTAAGTTTAAATATTCAAGCCAAAGTCTATCCACTTTGATACGTTCTATTTCATCGTGTTCGTTTGGAATAATTATCGAGAATGTTTTCATGAGTTCGATTATCCCCACCAGACGTAAAATTACCATGCCAGCGCTCTCGCAGGATAATCGTTCTCGGATGGGACAGATTTTGAAGGTTATTTTTTTAAACTAGATTTAAGATCGTTATTCCAAACTTCAGGCCAAATCTGTTATCGCTTACCTCTTTCATCGAACCAAAATATTTATTCTTGGGCTAACTTCTATCGAGCAATATTCTATTCATGTTTCAATCCATTTGATTCAATTCAAAACTGCTCATATGATCCATCAAGTTTTCACCAAGTTTTGTTGACCAAGATATCGATTTTATTACATTGAATACCTATTCGATATAAGCCTTATCACTTGTTCAAAACATTCTCAATCGTTCAAACCTACTATCGTATGAGACCTATGAATTCGTTTAAATATTTCCAAAATGATCCTTACACCACTCAGGAATTGAGTCACCCAATTAAATTCTCAATCGTGTTTGTATCACTCGCTAGCATATTCACCAAGTCGTTCCTTAGAATTCCTGCACGATACCTAAACATCGCCTGATAAATCTTAGTCTCGTATATATCCTATTGATAATCATCCAAGTAAACCATATTTGATTTGTATCTTCCAGATACGACATACCGTCCGAGCTATTTCTCAAAATCCAAGCACGATCTTTATATTCGTCTTAGCGATAAACTGATAGCATTTCTATCGGTTGCTATTCTAAGTCTAACTTATCTTTTCTGGAATGATATCTCAATCTCACTTGCAACTAGCTTGCACCAAAAAAGGGTCTTGGCGCGCAATACTTAACACAACTTAGACGAAAGGCTGTGTACATAGCTAACCGTCTGAACGATATTCCATATCGCACACTAACTAGTTGGATAATCATGTATAGGCATTCGGGTTCGTACATAACTTACAAATGCTAGCACGAGTCTATTCCCACAAAGTCTAATACAGGTTGGCACAAAGGCCTTCGCATAACTATCCAGTTCAAGCAATCATATCAATCACATGCAACTTTTGAAAGTATTTAGACTCATTGTATGGAATATCCCAATTGGGTCAATGAGAGAGAGTGTATGCACATAACCCACGAACGAGCTTTCAAAACTAAGAAAATCGATACGAAGTCCAAAGGCGTAAGCCATGCTCTGATACCAATATATTACGCCCCGATCTTCCATAGGTAATCAGCCGTCCCTACTAGGTGCGAATCACCCCGCCAGCGCTCCCGTGAGACAATCTTTCCCATCTGGAAGTGATGCCGCACGAGCTCAAGTTGCGCCCGTACAAGAACATGATCCGAACAGGCAATAAAATATCTAAGCCACAGAGTCGCACAGATAGTCTGAGTACAGCAGAATAAGAAACGAATAGACGATTGACAACAAGTTCACAGAGTCATCAATTGAGAAAGTATTGAATAACGCAAGTGTAGAAGTAAAACAAGCACTTTATTGATATTGAACAAGTATTACAAGCGGCTATAGGCCGAGATTACAAGTCGCTCAGGCCCTCTCTCTCTGAAAAATAAAAGCATGCCAAGTGGCTATATTTGTGGAATGATACATAGGCAATGTTCCAACATTATGTCTTATATATGTGCTTCAGTTTCGGATACAACATTCCAATACTCCAGAGCGAACTCTACGCCTTAGTACGCACGAAGGTTTTTTTTGCACCGAACGAGGTTCTCCCGCACCATGCAAGAAATCTGATGGGTTATCAGTACATGAATGAACTGGTGTGGGGGCTTCTCGCCCGCTCGATAAATCCAAACACGTTATAAAGGTTCCATGCACCATCTATTAAGTTATCTTTCTAGTCTTGCCTTAGGACCAGTTTTATGACATAATGTACAAGCCTAACTCGTGTGGTAGTGCGCCGTATGATATAAAAGGGAACACGACGAGACTTACCAACTTACCATTTATCCTTCCCTGTCTAAGGCAAAGCAAGTTAAACCAAGCACGAGAATATATAATAAAATCCAGGGGCAATAGCATAAGCAAACATAAGTGTACTGAGCGATGTGCTATTTCAGGTGCCCAAGTTAAATGAATTATTTTGAAGTGTTGCAGAAGATATTCTAGTGTTCAATTATATACAAGTGTGTTATACTCATATCCTTTCCGATGTTTCAGATGCAGTTATAGGTACATGTGTGTTACACAGAGCGGTCACCTACAATGTAATGACTTGCACGCGGGTTGCCGCAATCGAGTCAGCTTAATCTATATGACAGAAGGTCACTGGCATAACTTCCATAGTGGACGGTGTAGTCTCGAGACGAAGATGGTATACAACCAAAATATAATATGGTTGGCATTATACCCATTCCGCTGATAACAGACGACTACCAGTTGGTTTCATCTAGATCGGATCGGCCTCAGTGCCCTGACGACCATCGCGAAACTGGATTCAAAAACCTACCTTGTGAACAAGTTATCCGTGATCATGCGTATCCTCAAGTTTTTTAGATTCTTGTAGGTACAAATACAGTTACAAATTCAGATTCAGTCAGTACAATATTGACTCCCCGTGCCGTCAGATTCAGTACATGATGAGTATTGATTTTCAGAGATATTATGATATTATCTTGCTTGCCTATCCATTGATGTAGTCCCCTAGTTCAAAAAATTCCTTGGCGACCTTACGGTCCAGAATACTTTCAATGTTCTAATACTTGGCTCAGAACGACTATTTTGATAGGCTTTCTGCCTCAACTGAGCGAATCACATATAGTGAATTTTGATGATTTGTGGTATGCATATAAGTGAGAATCATTAAATCAAGGCAATGTGTACAAGTTAGTATATAAGCAGGCAAGCATTGCATTTTTGTGAACATAAGCATAAGAAAACGAGCGGTATAGTCTACTTTAGAACATAAGCCTTTTAGTTTGCACGGTCTAAGGGGTAGTGCGAGGAATAAAGCCGTACAGGGATATATCGAGCAACATAATCTAGGGGATGAGCAGTATAAACAAGTGAACAATGCACTACGGAGAGTATATAATGATCTACTCGAGGCATAGCGGGGTCTACTTGCATGAAGCAAAGGTAGCATACGAGGGTCCAATTATAAGCCATATTTTATTTCCATGTTCTAATACAAGCAATACAAGATAGGATTATTCCATTAGCTAGGTGCGTTGTATTCTTTATTAGCATGCAAGGGGTGATTCACCTAGCGACTAGCATGTATCATGTGCTGGCTAAACAAAGACAAGTTTATCGTAGCCACCCACCTTAGCGATAATTTGCCTCGGTCGAGCGATACTCCGAGCGAGCCTTTGAAAGTCTAAGTCTGAACTCCTGAAGGGCCAAGTCTGGAAATCCTTTGCCTCAAACAAGTCTTCTCGCTGAGCAAAGTGGGTCGGGTCGTTGCACTTGCGCCATTTGAATTGGCTGTCCGCTTGAGCGACATGGGTCGTTACAATTATTGAACTCGAGTGACCCTTATTGTTACCGGAGAGAGAGATAAAATTCCTAGATGGGTGGCATAACATATTATTCCTTCTATTTATTTTGTGGGAGTTGGATATTATTCATTTTATTTATTTGGTGGAAGCTAGGGACAATGGGCCAAAAATGTATACAACGCAACGTGCACAAAGTTCCGAACATGTTATGCCGGGCATCTAAAAAAAAGATTTCTAAGTATGCTTTACTATCTATGTATCAGAGAAAACTTTTGTTTAACTTTTTATTTCAACAACCGAACTTGAGTGACTCTTGTGGTTACCGAGGAGAGGTATAAGCCCCGGCTGGGTGGCAGAAGGTCAGTGGATCGAGCCACATGGGCGTATTATTTCTTTCATTTATAAATAGTGGGAGTTGGAGGATAGTGGGTCCAAAGACATGCAATGTAGTATGCACAAAAGTTTAAAAAGTTACGTCGGGCCCCTTGCGTTATGCTGAAAAGTCAAAAAAAAGAGAAAAAAGAAAGAAAAAAAAGAAACTTCTGATTTCAGCATATGGCCCCTAGTTTTGCATTGTTTGGTGGCTGGTTTTATGAAGGTTGTTTGGTTGCATCCTTTCTTTCTTGGTTGGTTGGATGATTGGTTCTCATCTTTCAAAGCTCATAGCTATGTGCGCTCTGTTGGTTAATGCTTAGAGCATCTCCAACCCTATTATTTTGTAATGTGGTATAATTTTTATGTGATATGAGATTGTCAAGTGGATTATCTAGAAATTTTTATCTTTTTTCTTTTATTTAAATATATATTGTCAAGTGGATTGTCTAGAACTAGACAAACAACTTTACAATGTTTTCTATAACTTTTGTTACATAAGTTTTATAATTTACTTGACAATTATATTAGAGAAGTATTTTAAAATAAAATTTTGTTATTCCTATGCGGCAACAACTTTTTTCCAAAGTCACATTAGGGTTAGAGATGTTCTTAGTTATGGGAGCTAACTTTGGCAGCACACTTTCGTTTGGTTGCTATTTTGTTGTTGATTTTGTAGTATTCATTTTGGTTCATTTTCGCTAACATATTTTCTTTCACTAATGTCCATAATATAGCTTGATTCGTTGCCTATGTTTTTGGTTGCTTGCATGCAAACTATAGGCTACTTGCTTGCAATATAGTGGAGTATATATATTGCATGGTTTGCAATATTGGTATCAGAATCCATTCGGAGGGTGACAATTTTGGCTGTTTCGATTGTTTCTGATGGAATATCAAATTTTTTTTCTGTTTCAAAAAGTCTAAAATAATAAAAAGGACTTTAAGAAGGTTGAAAATAATTTGATATATCCGTGAATCCCGCAATTAGAAAAAATGTACATAATTAAGTGGAAGACCGACAATTACAATAACTTGAAACAAGAGAAAAATACAAACTAACTTTTAACATAAAATATTGAAAAGTAAGACTATTACAATCCTTGTTACAATACACAAACAGAATGAGAGAAAAAAGAAGATGTTGAGAAAAATAACACGCTAGAGTGTATTCTAACTGTTTAATGCTTTCTCCTGGATTTGGATTCTATTTCTTGTCATACCTGTACGGAGTATCATTCCTCGAAAGATCGTAATAACCATATCGTGTGAGCATCTTTTCTACGTAGTAAGCTTGTGATAGAGCAAGCCTAACTTTCATCTAGAAGATATTTATCCCAAGGATAACATCAGTATCTCCAATGTCCTTCATATTGAACTTGGATTAGAGGAATTTCTTCGTCTCTATGAGATATTCTAGATTTGTACCCAAAATTAGTATGTAGTCAACATAAAGACAAAGGGCCACCACTCTTCCATCATCAAACTTAGTGTAAACACACTTGTTTCTTGCTCACCTTATCAAACTTTCTATGCCATGTCTTGGGAGCTTGCTTTAGATCGTGCAAAGATTTTATCAGCTTGTACACTTTGTATTCAAGATCCAATTATCAACACCTTGTACACTTTGTAATTGGTCAATCAACAATTTTACCTGCCTTTACTTTCTTCTTGAAGATCCAATTATATTTGATGTATTTTCCTCCTTCTGGTAGATTGACCAACACCTAAGTTTTATTGGATGTTATGGAGTCAATCTCGTCATTGATCACCTCCTTCTAGAAAATAGTATCTCTGGACTTTATCTCATTATCATAGGTCAGCAGATCTGCTTTTAAATGATAGGTGACAAACCAATCTGCCTTCTCACTCACTTTGATGAAGGCTATACGAGTTCTGGTTTATTTATTTCATCTTTAAGTACAACTTCTTCTTCCAGTACATCTTCTTCGAAAGTGCTAACTTCCTTTGTGTTCATATTGTTCTCTGAAAGAACCTCTGAAATAAAATTCTTGTGCTAAAAAAACTTATCTTCGAAGAATTCATCATCATAAGACTCAATAATTTGATTTATTTTCAAGATCAAAGAACGTAGGAGCGTCACTCTTCTCAGCATAATCTAGGAATATTGTGTTCATAAACCTTTTTTCCAGCTTTTGAATCTTAATGTCAGATAGCTTAACATAAGCAAGACACCCCTACACTCGAATACTATTCAAGTTGGATCTGACCTTAAACCAAATTTTATGAGGATAATGCCTGATTTGGCTAACAACACATTTAAGAATGAATATAGCCATTAGCGCAGCTTTTTCCGAAAAATAGATTGGAAGACCAGCAGTCAACATCATTGAATTCATTATCTCCGTTAATGTTCGAATCTTTTTTTTACTACTATATTGGACTGAGGAGAATATGAGCAATCATTTTATTAAAAATTCTATATTCTTTGCAGAACATTACAAATTTAAGGTAATGATACTCTCTGCCTCAATCACTTCTAAGTCTCTTGAGCTATTGTTTCGTTTAACATTCAGCTTTAACCTTGAAGTCCTTGAACTTCTCAAATGTTTTATCCTTCAATTTGAGAAGATAGACGAACGCGTACTTTGAGAATTCATCGATGAAGGTAGTGAAATACTTTATCCCATCCTTTGTGGAGAAGTGCTTGAAGTCACAGATATCTAAGTGCACAAACTCCAGAAGTTATATACTTCGGTTCACTCGTCTGAATGGTTTTTGTCACAGACTTCACATTTTTCCACTTCCTTACCTCCATATTTGGAGATAAGGCCTAGACTAGATACCTTGTTAATTCTTTTATAATGTACATGACCTAGCCCATTTTGCCATCACTACATAGAGCAGCCAAAAATAGATACTTCATTGATACATTCTGTTGAAGTTATAATTTATAGTTTGAATAGTCCTTCAGTACAAAAAGTTTTTCTAAATTATGCTCCTTTGTAGGACATCATCATCTGGCCTACATTGATGTTCATCATTAAGCCTGTGTTGCACAACAGACTTCCAGAGATCATATTCTTACTAATAACATGTACATGCTTTACGTTCTCCAGAGTAAGAGTTTTTTTGAAATTAGTTTTAGCACCACGGTTCCGATCCCTTCAACTTTAGCTTAGGATTTGTTCGCCATCGAAATATTTTTAATAGTAGGTATTATAAAGCATGGAAAAATCTAGGACCATGCTTCAAACACCTAAATCTAGTAAAGACATGCCATATGACGTTCAAACATCATGCAAAATGGAGCTTAAGGCTCATATAGCCTAAAGATAGTACAATCTCCGTCTATGAGGCTCGGGCAGTGATCTTGAAGTCATGCGACAAATATCTTAGTCGCATACTCCAAAGCTCTGACATTGTATTAATTGATTTGAGCGCCTCGTAAATGGTGCAGACGACGAACGTCGGTGCTTGCGCTATCGTCATAATTACTTTCGTCAATCGTAGTCGTGCAGTGCCACGTGTCTCTAAAACAAAAATATTTTATGCAACAGCCTTTCCATCAACCTTCATGCCATGGATCTTTCATGTGGCAGTGTTCCCATAACCTTCATGCGGTAAAACATTCATGTGGTAACGTTCTCGTGAACCTTCATGACGCAGAGTCCTCATAGGATCCTCAACGGCTGGCCCATGCCATGTGTCATATTGACCGAGTCATGCGTCCCACGGGTGTAACAACCCAAATTACGTGGGCGCCCTCCAAGATCTCAATAGTAGTTTATCGCAACTAATGCTACATGGCAGCTGGACCATGACATGTACGCACAATTACAATCGTATTTTGTTACGAATACCAAGCGATAGCCCAAAATTTGTGCGTAAAGACTGAAAACAACATTTTTTAAGGCATGTACGCGCATGGCCATTCCAGTACAAATGGCTATAAATAGCATAAACATGTACTTTCAAACACACACGAAAAGCAGAAGAGAGACCAATTGCTGTCCTTCTATCAGTGAGCCAGAGACCTTGCAATTTTCTTTCGTCGTTCGATCGTCAACGGAGTAAAAGAGTCAGGTGCAGAACTCGATGTCCATCGTCACACTTTTCCAGATCTTTCTTTGTACTTAGAATCTCCAGTGTTAGGGTTCTTTTGTATTATATTTTTATTGTAATTTGTTTCATACGAAAGTTAGTACAACTTTCAATTTTTGATGGCAATAAGTTTATAAGTAGTGAACGATTTCTTCTTTGAACATACATGATAAGATGTACATGTGTCCAACCAACCAGTCTGTATCTATGTCAGATGACAACCTATAAAATTCTAGCAACCAAGTTAACCTCACCTTTATAGAAGCATAAAAAATCTCAAGTCTACATCTTATGCCAGTAGAAAGAAGATGTCAAAAGATCCCCACGAAAGGCCAAGTCCAGAAAACTCTAACGGGAGACTTAAAGCCACGATAACCTGTAAAAGACTCAAGTCACAACAACCCGCGAGAGAATCCATCTAACACCCTCCAATGGAAGAAAAGGGCTCAATACGTCACAAGTGACAGGGTCATCAAGTCATCATGAATAGCCGACAACGCATTATTTTAAGTGCACTGTCAACCATTAGGCCACGTTAGCCCATCCCACATATGGCAGTATTTTATTACTTCCAAGAGGGTAGCTTAATTTCGTGGGTCTTCCACCCATGGATAGGGACCTAACACCTTCCAGTTCACCTAGCGGAACACTCTAAGCATATCCCACTCCATGACTCCCTCGACTCCATGACTCCCACAACTCCTACAACTCCTACGACTCTCGTCAAACAGCTAATTACGTGGGGGGGTGGTTTATCCACTCACCCCATGATCATACTCCTCCTCTAAGAGTTCCTACTTAACCGTATACGTTGACAACCATTCTCCAACCGTCGGCCACCATCCTTCTTCTACGACTCTGATGCAGGGCATTACTGATATAACTGCAAGACACCTGACATCTTGAGAAGTAAGCACTCTTTTTTATGGCCATGATCCCTACTGGTCATATTGGAACATGGGCCACACATTCTCCAGTACATGCCATGGTCGTGCCTATAGAAGCTCCCCCACTCAACGATATAACTGAACATCATCATTCTATAAATACTTGGCACTTTACAACTTTTCAAAGGACATCCAATGCGAAAGAAGACAGTAGTCTCGACACCAAGCTCCTGCTCGTCCCCTACTATAATTGTGTCTGATAGTTAATAGAAAAAAGGGCTCACTCTGATCCGACCTCTACCATCCCACTTCTCCAGAATCTCGAACTTGTTCTCAAGTTGTTATACTTGCTGTCGACATTGCATAAAACAATACTCAGAAAAGTTGAATGAACTTTTGTATTGATTGGGAATTGAAAAATAGTACAAAAGAGTCTCTAATACGTAGAGTCTAAGTACAATAAAAAGGGAATTTGGGCAAGTATGACGGTGGAGATCGAGCACAACAATGGCTCCTTTACTCCATTGAAGATTCGGGACCAAGGAGGTTGACGAGACTTTGGGTGTTGCTTTTGTCTTCTTCTCCTCTCTCTCTCTCTCTCTCTATTTTTTTTGGTAATTCCCCTCATGCAAAGGATTGCATTTCGGCATATATTCTCTTGTAAGCGCATGTTGTATTAAGGTTGCCACGTGGTAAGTCGAGATCTGGGGTTGTTGATGCCCATAATACTTGTGACACGTGTCATGTCCTAATTTTAATGATTATGATTGCACCTTGGAAACATTGTCGCTTGGCACATAGAGATCATTGAGGGATAGTAGTGGCATATGGCACTGCTGGCACATGGGGCATTAGAGAAGTAGTGCCGCATGACACTGTTGGCACATGAAAATACTAAAGAATTTCTATAGTGGTGCATGGTACTGCCAGCACATGGAACACTGGAGAAGTAGTAGCGCATGACACTGCTATCAGATGGGAATACTACTCAGGAAATAGTTTGGCGCATGACTCTGGATCACTTTGGTACATGGGTCTTGATCACTGTGGTGCATGGCTCTTGATTACTGTTGGCGCATGATAGAGATTTTTAATGCTTCTATAAGACCCCCTTCAAAGTTTTTAAACTTAAACTTTATAAGTTTTAAGTTTGGAATACTTTGAACAGAAGTATGGGGGAGATAAGTGCATAGTCTTCTATGGTGCATGTATGATACCACTCCTGCTTGGTGCATCCAGGCTTTCAGCGCATCGAATATAGACTTGCGGTTGACAGGCTGTTGAGTCGACATTTTGACTGGCTATTCCCTAGGTAGAGATTCATCCATTAAATGTCAGGTTCATCCCACAGTTTAGGCATCTAGCAATTCGTGAGCCATTAAAGGCTCTCTTACTATAAATAGAGGGCTAGGGGAGAGAAATAATAATCCTTCTCTTCTCTGTCTAATGTCTTTTCAAAGGTCGAGAGTGGGGAGATCGGTAGAATGGTTCTTCGATACCCTTCCTCTGATGGTCGATCATCCAACTGTCGTCGTTGGAGGTAAGGAACAAAACTTGTTCCTTCTATTCTTGAGTCACTTGGACACTTTGGCACTTTCTTTTTTCATGGGAAAAAATTTCCCATTCATGTGCAGGTACTTACTCTCTGTTTGACGCGCTTGGTCGTTGCCGAAGGGATTCGACCTGAAGATGTATAGACGACAAGGGTTCTCCCTCAGTGGCATAGGTGATGTTTTCTTTGGACACTCATCTGAGACATGCGCTGAGAAATTATGTGTGACCAAGCTACATGAGTGCATTCGCCTCTACACTATGGCCGTCATGCGCGTATATACTGGAGTTGGCGCCCGTGCGTATCTGGTTAGATTGCCATGAATTATGAGTGGCGCATGCTCTTGCGGATTCGTGCCTCCTGATCTTTGTCTTCTTTTGCACATATTCTGACTTTTTTTGTGCTCGTCTTGTAGGGACTGCCTTGGATAGCTTGAGTCCTGATGGAGCCTAGAATGATATCACAATTACCGTTGTTCATGATGAACAAGCATGTTACCCGAAGGATTATCCCCGATCTTCTAAACTAGCTTACTGTAGCTATTCTTCGTACGCAACCAGGATGTGATGGATGGATCTCGGGTTAGATCTTGGCGGTGCATCTGTGTGGAAGAAATGGGGCTAGTTATCCCAACCAATATTTCTAGTTACGTCCTTTCACACGACAGAGTTAGGTCTGTAGACTTGGCTCTGTGTTGCAAGCTCCCTTGCTATCCATCAATATGGAATCTTTTCTCGCATTGAGGAGTTTTGCCAAAGTGATGACCCAGAATGTGTTGAGCTACCGGCTTTACACACGTTGGTACCAGAAATATCACAAATGGGTCTCCTTCTTTTTAAATATACCTATGAACTTGAATATTAATAAAATATCCTTAAATGTAATGGACTTCCAGATGGACTCATGATCTTGAATATTAATAAAAAATTTACTTTCTTTCCTGCTTAGAACTTTTTTTATTGCTGTGGTTTGCATAACATCATAATAGAGATAACTAACTAACATAACTTATACCAATTAACAAATAACTAATACACTAATAACTAATATCTAACTTAATTCACTAACATACGTACACTAACTATACTAAATGATAACTAGCATTCTAATACCTAACTGATATCATATTGGTATCATACACTAACTAACAACTCAATTGATAGCACTACCCCACATACACACTGATACTCAAGCTTCCCTCTTGCTGTCACATATGATACTCAAGGTACTTCACACATGAGGATGTCCTAACTTTACCCTGTGATCGAGTGATACACCCTGGCATCCCCCATATCACCAACTTGCTATTAATTGCATCAAGGCATTGCCTGCTGTAATGAATTGCAGTGTATATAACATTGTAGCTATTGTTGTAAGAGTAACACAGTAATTCAGTTGCTGTGCAACTGACACTAAATTCCCCTCGAGCTGTGCAAAACAACATTGGCTCATTGAACACCACAAGAATCCAAGCAATATCCAGTTGCCCCTTCACTTCCCTGCATTCACACTCACTCACAACCGAGCATTAACACCCCTCAGTCTCTCAACTTAAACAAGTATCATAATTCCTTGCATATATCTACACTTATAGATATACACACTTATGTTTAACATCTATATTCATATATACACATACTACACACTCTCAAACAACTGAACCCAACCCAAATAACCAACTGAAATCGAGCTCCCTCTCTTCTACCTGAATACCAACTATTTGTAGGCCTGTTGTTGCAGTCCTTACTTGAAACCCAATCCCTCATACTTACCTTGCTGAACTGATAATCCTATCACTGTCAATTACACACTTTGATACTTGTTAAACACATTACAATACACCCCTTACACTACCACATGAACACTTTTCCTAATCTACACACTTTAGCAGTCCAACTTGGCTTCAATAGCCTACAACAAGTATGTTATGCCATCATTGTTGCTGTAGGAATGAGCCTCCCGCATTCTTCCTAATATCACACACCCCCTTTAGTTGCTAGTTAAACACCAACACCAACACACAAGAACACAATAACTTACATACATACAAGTACATACTAAAATATATACTAATATATGCACACACACACACACACACACACACATATATATATATATATATATATATATATATATATACACACACAATTTAGGCTGAGTGAACTCAATAACCAAACCAATAGTCATTTCACCAAACACCTATAGTGTATAATTAGGATACCAATGATACACCCCTAAAGTCAATGCCAAAACTCCCAATATATTGTAAATATCAATGATACTCCTCAATTACATCAATAGACAACTAAAGGAACTTGCTACAAAAAATTGAAGAGTAATTACACAAATCACCCAAAATAAATCCCGTATCACACCTTATCATAAAATACCATGATACATTTTACTCGTCTCCAATTGTGGACACGCATCTAGTCACATCTCATCAATCTAAGTCTAATTAGATCTAATTGGTCTCATGACACACAATTGATGTGTTAATCTCAGAATTCTCCCAAATTGGATACTAAAACTTATGTAAAATTTATAATAGGGATCCTATGAACCTAGTTCTTATTCATATGGGTAGTCCAAAGCCAAGGAATATTTTCTAATGGTTAAATACATGATTTAGAGTCTAATTTATAGAGGAATCCAGAATTTATCTATTGGGAGATGAATTTTTAATGAATTGCTCAAATGGACAAGATCTGACACAAGCTTCTTGTCAATTTCTTCTTCTCTAAGTGCTCATTACAATCCAAGCTACAATGCTTCTTAGATAATAAAATTGAAAGGGAATGAGAGTAAATTAGGGTAAATTTGATGGAGGGATGAGTCAATTTAGGGAAGAACACATTTGGAAATCTAGAATGAATGGACTAATAAGAGTAAAGTAGAGAGAGAGAGAGAGAGAGAGAGAGAGAGTCCCTACAAGTGGCCGCCCCCTTTTTTTCCTTCCCAAGCAATGTACAATATCCAAAAATACCCCTAATAGTTGGTCATGAGGTTTAATTAGGAAGGACGATATTAGAAATCTTCTATTTCTTCATGAAACTAATCTAATCTCCTTAATTAATTAAGGGAATGGGTCTAGTAGGCCGAATCTAATATTGGGCTCAATTATGTCATGCCAATCCAATTGGTCCACTAATGACAAGTCCAAATAAAATAGGCTAGTGCACTAACAATTAATTAAATAGCACAACACAATATAATTAATTAGTAGCTCATAATATAAATATTTAATCACTAAATAATATTATGCTAAATGACAAGAATATTCTCATCTAGAAATGTGGTGGTGACACAATCTATATAACTCAGCTTAAATTACAAGATTGAATAAAATCAATGTTGAACCTGTTGCCCTAATAGGTTCAACCCCCTAACCGCACTCAAGAAAAAATACATATATTATAATAAAATCACTCATCATACCCGTAGTAATATCTCTGAACGAAGATAATGGCTCCTCGATAAGATATCCTGTTTTTGTCTATCTTAGATGGCAAGCCCTAAGAGCAAAGTAGGTACTTTCTATTAGATTCTCTGTGGACAAGCACCCTAAATTTCCACTTTGTGCTCTTCTTTATGCCTCCACCATCAATACATATAAATAGGTTAGGGTTTAAAAAATCCAAAAATGAGCCCACCAATAGATCTGGCCATCCACCAGCATCCAACATCGTAGATTAGAACACAAAACCCATCAACCCAGCCTACAACCGAACTTGGACAAAGTTTGGTTCAGACCGTACTTAACGTTCTTGACCAACAGCACTAAAATCTAGCCGAGATCTGTCCTACTAAATCAGACTTGACCCAACATTCTTTCTCTCCAATCTGATTAGAGATGTTGACCTCCATGGCTCGTCAACTGTACTCTATTCATGTTACCCTATGATATAATTTCTGCTCCCCCACGGCACTGATCTCCAATCCCCTGAACTGCTTTGCATCTTCCTTCCTCTCTAGATCCTTGACCATTACTTCGATGCTCGCTTCCATATGTAACTCATGTATCTGTGAGACTCGTCTCACTATTCTAGTATGCATGCTTGAGAATACACATATAGTACGTGTATAACTTTCTTCATGCTTATTGCTTATTTCATGCTTAAGCCAATTCATGCATTGTTTAGATAATTTTTATAAAATTTCCTTTGGTTGTAAGCTATGGACTGTTGGTCCCTTGGTTTTCACGTGTGTGGGGGTCAATTGACCTGGTGAGGGGCATGGATCATAATCCAATGGCCATAAATAAAACCCTTTGCTATATAAGCAACTCTTTTCTCTTTCCATCACTTTCCTTTTTCCTTTTCTTTCGCTTTCCTTCATCACTATCTTCCTCAGCTGAGAGCAACCAAGCTTGGCCTTGGCCGTGGGTGACCTTGGTAGTGTTTGTGTTACGCATAGAACTTGACCGTAGGCAAGTACATCTTGCCAACCGAGTGAACCCTTGCACTGTATGCTTTTGATAACTTAGTCCATATGCTGCAACTTGTTAACTTAGGCTTAAGCTTTGATGTACTGTCTTAGCTTAGAAATGAACTACTTATAACTTTAGTTTTGTTGCACTTGATTTGGACTTAAATGGATTTGAGAAAATAAACAAAGTCGGAGCACAAAGAGTATTGGCCGGAGAAGAATTAGCAAGTCTACAAAAGTGTGCATGAGACTCTTGGTATGAACGTTACCTCCTTGAGCTTGAGCACACTATGTGCTGTCTCATATATGCTTGCTTTCAGCACAATATTCAATTTCTCACAAAAGTATGTCAGAAACTTTATAATAACTCTGGTCATACTTTTCCATCATGCGTACCTTTTGTGCAATGCATTCCATTCATTTCCTTACAAAAGTACGCCCAAGGCTATTCTGGAGCTTGGACGTACTTTGAAGAAAAACTCAGCGATGTAATTTTTGTGCTTCCTGTCTCAACATCAAGAGAGTACACCAAGCCTCTGTTGGTGTACAAATACCTTTCCCATTATTCTCTTGATAGGCAAGCCTTGACTTTGGCCTCTTCTCGACTTTCGTGTTCCTCAACTGTCATGCTCTCGACCACTATGTCATACTTGACATTTGTGTTTTATCTTTTAGTAGAACTTTCCATGCTTGCCATGTGTTCCACTATTATATATGTTTGGCGATAGTGCGCCACTCATCTAGTTTGCCTATTATACACCAGTGATATTTTTGGCCTATTATACGCCAGTGATATTTTTGGCCTATTGAATGCCACTAATCTTGTTTTTTTCTTGATTTTATGCCAACCCTATTTTGTTGATTTTATACGCCTATTTGCCATTATTCTCTCTTGTTAGCTTAGCACTTGATATTTTTCTTGTTTACTTTTGTCCAGTTACTTTATTTAATCATGTTTTACTTCCATTATGATGTTCTTAATATTGATCTTGATTCTCGGATATTACTTAATGATTGCATACTATATCAAGCATGAACCCCCGTATTCTTGATATCCCGATTCCTGTATCTTGATATTGTATTGATAATCCTGATAGTGGCTCGGCGTAGCGCACTCATGAATCGAGATATCCTGACATGTCCTGATCAGGGCTATTAGTAGCACCTGTATTATATAATCTATTATTCTCGTGGTTAATTTTCTGATTGTGCTTGTCAAGCTATTGTCCAGTCTTGCATCATGACTAAGGCAAATTTCTGAGCTCCACGATCGAAAATCTTGATTAATCTATTTAGGTTAATGAACTAGATTAATAACTAGAATCATTTAGGGATTTTTCCTGGCTACATGCAATCCCGATATCCCAGCCACACTTGTGGATTTGGAGCTCTCCGTCATATGGGTCACACTTCCAACACACAGTCGAGTGTTGCATTATAAGTAAAAATATCTAAATATGTTAATTATATTATGTAATCCCTTCGTCTGGATAATCCGGAGAGACTGTAGGGCATGTGGCTGTATGAAATTTTGAATTGCATGTAATAGTAACTAGGATTGTAGCAACCCTAGTTAGTTAATAATTAGCAAGTTATAAGACATGCTTGGCCGTGATTGTTTGATTGATAGTCCAATCTTGTTCGTGATTATTCTATTTTATTATCCCTGTACCATATCCTGCAAGTTGCACCTATTTATTCATTTATAGTGTTAAATTCAGTTTAATAAGTTTATACCTTGTTTTAATATGATAGTTTTAGTTCATAAGTTTGGCTCCCTTGTGGTACTTGTTGTTTTGGGGGTCTGACCCTACTGGTTTTGTATGGCCTAATTTTGGAGCAGGATCGCATGATCTCCCGTACCTTCCTCCAGATGATGAATACCAGGAGTACCAGAGGACTTGACTAGGTTTTCTTTCCATTCACCCAGTTGTTATGTACATTATCTTTTTGAGACATTTAGCAATCGAGCATGTGTCTAGCTCATATTCTGGTCCATTGATATTTAGCCTACCGGCTTAGCATGATTGTCATATTCTAGATAATATTTAGAGTTGATCATGTATAACTTTACTCTTGCTAGTTTTACTCTTTTGTATAACTAGATTCATGATCATCTGTATATGTATAGTTTGGGATACCTTACTATTATATGTGTGATGATGATAAATCTTATAACATGTTACTTACCTGTGATTGAGACACCTAGGATTGCCTGAGCTAAGATTGACTGTTGGATTGTAGCATAAAAATCTTATATGTCTTAGACAGTAGTAACTGTATTCTCGGGGTATGGAGTAAACTGGTATATGTAGATGGCTTTGTCTGCCATGATTTCCAGTATTCTAGTTCTGGGGCATGATAGTATCACTGGGATCCTGCAAATATCAATGACACAACCAAGAACAAAGTTCCTAACGATCAGCCTCACTGTAAGTCTTGGCTACCTGTCCCCGAATTCCATCTTCCACCGGAATGTGTTACCATTCCATCGAGCTTCTTCACCCTTGGCTAGACCAACCAAGCAGATAGTGAGGTTATCCCGATATTTAGACTCATAAATCTGCCCAGTTTTGTGTCCGACACTTAATATCCCCATAAAGATGCATCTTCGAACATAATATCATTTATTATGCATGCCGTCGATAACCCACAGATCCTCCAAAATTGTCCAAACAAAGATGCACTCGCCTCTGATTGAGTTTGTTTTACACCTTGATCTCCTTCATGGCTTCGAACTGCTAAAACAGATGTCGCTCCATAAAGCTTTTGCAAACCACCCATTACCAAACTTGGATATGTGGAACAACCCCCGCATGGAGGCTGACTAGTTATCATGGGACCAACAAACTGACCCTCAATCTTTGAGTCATCATTGTTCATCACTTTATCTCGATGAACCAAATCCTTTGTATTTCTCAAAGCATCTCGAAGGCCCTTCTCAGCAAGTTCTCAATAATCCACTAACTCCTATTGAATATCGCTCGAGCCTACATTCGATATCTGTGGCCGGCCAATACAACTCAGCGGCTTGAGCTTGTACATTCCATAACATAAATTTTCTCAGGACTTCTATTGGAAATCTTCGTAAGCATCTAATCTTTGTCCCCTAACACACTACAACAACCATCATCTAATAATCTCCCTATCAAAACCAAAGTTATAGTACAAACTCGGTATATGTCGTACACTCTAAAGAACAAGCTTCTCACCAATCTTCGTTGTCAAGTGCACATCACCAATACAAACAATTACAGTCGTCCCCTTATTTTCCATCTTCAAACATCCAAACCTACTACCTCGGTATGACGTAAAGATCCTACTATATAGAGTGACGTGATATGACTCTCTCGTGTCCATGACCCAATCGCCATCATGACACATGCCAAAAGATTGCTCTACGTCGGTTGCTGCTATGATCATATCTCCTACAGCCATAAGATCCTCTTAATCTGATTATCCTTGCATTTTGTCTTCTCATCTTTGAGCTTCATATTGTTTCTCTTTATATGAACCCTTCGCCATAGTGATAGTAGCCCTCCTTGCGTTCTATTGTAGCGAGATCCCGAGAAATCCCTCCTTGTCTCCGCTTGTGACTTGAGTCTTCCCTTATCATAGGAAGCTACCAGAGTGAACTCCTGTGATGATTCAACTAGTTTATGCTGGACCTCCTCATTCAATAAACTACTTTTGACTGCCTCCATCATGACAAATACATCTGGTGTGGAGTTGCTCACTGACACCACCATCGTCTTTCAACTTTTCAGCAGAGAACACAAAAGTAATAGGGCCAGAAGCACATCATCAATCACTATCTTTATCGCAGATAATTGATTGAAGATACCCTGAACCACGTTCAGATATTGTGCCACTGAGGCACCCTTTGTGTACTTCGAGTTGACGAGTTGGCTAATAAGAAATGCCTTGTTACTAGCCATCTTTCTTTCATATAGTGAATATAGTTTCTCCCATAATGCTTTTACCAAACTCTCCATGGATACATAGTGAAATACCGAATCGTCCAGCCACTGGTAGATGAATCCAACAGTCAGCCGATCCTATCGCTTCTAGTCTTCAGCAACTTTGTCTGATGGCTTGGCAATGTTGCCCTCCTACGGACCTTGTAAGTTCGTGCACCATAGTAGATCCTCTTATTTTTGGCTTCTAAATTTTCTAGTTCTCCCCTATGAGGGTGATCATACATGTGTTTATCGGTTCCATAGACATGGTTGTACATTCCCTCTCACGAACCTGAGAGCTCTGATACCAGTTATAATACTGGATCAAGTCTGATGTAGAGGGGTAGAACTCGGCTAAAGTTCGGTCCCTGACTGAACTCTACTCGAGTTCAGTGCTTTAGTTCCAGAATGTTCAGCCGGGTCTGAACCAAACTCTGCCCGAGTTTGGTGTCGACAGGGCTGATGAGTTTTGGGTTCTAATATACGTCGTTAGATGCTAGTGGACGACCAAATCTGTTGGTGGAATACTTTTAGGGTTTACTAAACCTAAAATTAGGTTTCTCAACCTATTATACGTTTCGAGGGTATAGGCACAAAAAAGAGTACAATATGGAGATTCTGGATACTTGTCCACAGGAAATCTAAGAGAAAGTCCATACTTTTTGCTCTTAGGGCTTGTTATCCAAGATAGAAGGAAGAGAAGATCTGATTGAGAAGTCATCTCCTTCGTTCAGAAAGATCGCTTCGGGTAGGGTGAGTAATTTTATTATAATCTCTGTCTTTTCTTCTATAGTGTACTAAAGAGTTGAACCTATTATGGCAAATATTTCAACATTTTTTTATTCAACCTTATAATTTCACTTGTGTTATAAAGATTAAGATTTGTCCAGACGATGTAGTCGTTGACCATATACATTGTTTGATCTATCTTGTATTTCGTAGTAGATTGGTTCATAATCTTCATGAGGGTTGGACTTGCTTTTGCATCCGTATCCGTGGTCGAATCTAGTTCATATTACTCAAGGTTTCCAGAACTCGGTCGAGTTCAGTGTCGGTGGGATAAAGCATTTTTGGGTATTTTATACACCGTTAAGTCATATCATGAGGTCCAAATCTATTACGATATTGAGGGGATCTATATTAGGTTATTCCTAACCCTAATCCTAAGATAGATAATAACTTTGGAGGCAGAAGTGCTTTGGAACTATTGAAGAAAGAAAGAAGGGATTGACGACTACTTCTAATAGGAGATCATTTCGGGTATTTCACGTCGGGTTCGCAAGAGGCACCTTGTGTAATGAATGTATATCAGCAATAAGCTACACGAGAGCAGCCTGTAGCAGTGTTGCAACTGCAATGACAGTTTAAAGAGGCATAGATAATCATCACCACCGTGGTCTGTCCTACCTCGATTGGATATTGTATCCGTCGGGACCTCCTCTTCCTCATTATGTACCGATGAACCGGTCCCTGTTCACTCCGAGCTCGTCTCCTAGCTTGCCAACAACACCAAGGCAACCTTTCTAAGTGCAACCATAGTCGGGAAAGACTGTATCGACTCAAGCTACATGCTCGCCAGATGGACCCCTTTGCTCACCAGTACCCCTTGGTCTTTGTCCTTTCCTGTTCATCTAGAGTATACTCATAATCGCCCTTAGCGTGTGAAATATTCTAAGAAATTCCTTATTCCGAAGATCCATCATGAAGAGAGAAGTAAAACAAATTTCTTTTAGTCTTGGACGAAATGAAACAACAACTTTAGGTTGAGTATTCTTTCGATCTAACCATTGGATTACGCATCCGAATCCTCCTTATCGATTGATATATAGCCCTATAACTCTTTAAAATTTTACTCGTAATTTTTTTATACCAAAATTGGACGTCAAGTTGCTTGATTAAAACTGTATTATTTTTATAATTTTGAGATGCCAACTTAGTGGGCTTAAAATCTTCATCCTCAAAACTATAGTTGACAAACGACCTCCACTTCTCCACATATGATATATTCCTCTCTGTTCTCGTAAAATTTTGTAGCTTAATTCTATCGTATGGCAAGTCAAACTTAAGGCCAAAGTTGGGCGCACAAAATTGACTTCTGATACTTTAAAACACCTGGAATGGACTTCTTTCCATCAATCTGGCCATCGAATTCTAATTCTGCCCACATTTTTGGACTTGTCGCATCATTTTAGCATAAAATAACATAATTTTTCAAGTTATGTCCTATGCCATCCTAACGCATTTTTTGGTTCAACGTGTATGAGACTCTTCTCACAGTATATGTATTTATATACGAATACGTATTTATATATTGTACTTAAGATTTCCTAATTTTTTACTTACATGAAAATACTTAAATACTTGTGTAACAATCTTGATTTTCTGAGTTTGTGACAACTATGTATTATCATCAGACTGTCCGAGGCTTGGAGAATACCTTTTGGGATTGACATAGACCCGTGCTAGGACCCGTGAGTAGAACAGAGAAACCTAAAATTTCTCCAAGTGGTAATTTTTTCCTTCATTCAGAAGATCTATCATTATTATGCGATAATCCGACGAAAAATTTGACCCAAATATTTTCCCTGGTGAATAGCTCCCGGTTCGCCCTTTCGTCTAATGGTTTCTTGGTTCTGAAGCATCCTATTATCCATTGGTTTCTTGGTATTCAATAAGAATGGATGAGATTGATCGGTTTGAGTCATGTATCGCTGACGTGGTAGATCCAACTGTCACAATTAATTTACCCCTTCTATATATAACCTTTGACTTTTTTCTTTCTTTCTCTCCCTTAACTTTCTCTTTCCCTTCATTTTCTCTCTATTTTCTTGGTGAGAATGAACCTTGGTCTTGAGTCCTAAGAGTGTGGTTTCTGAATCCTTTTAGTGGTGGGGTAGAAAGTTTAGGCTAGGAGCTCGACTTTAGACAAGTACATTTTGCCAAATTACTGAACAATTGTATTTATTGTTTTTTTTTCTTGGTATCGACAGCTCAATTTTTTCCAAAACTTATTTTGTTAAATATATTTTTCTCATAATTTCTAGTTATGTACATGTTCCTGAAATTGTTTTGAGCAAAGTTTAGTTTTTTGTTAAATCTTGATATTTATCTCGTAGAATAAACTCGATATCAAGAGAGAGATTGGAGTTTCCATCATGGAACATAGTTATATATTCTACATGAGACCCTACCTAGCTTGTACCCTATTGGTTTTTAGTTTTATGGAATCCGAATACGTTTTAGTTTCCCAAAGAACCTAATTTTGGAGTATTTTGATGAATTAATCTATTAAATATTAGAATTTGTTAATTCTAATTGTACCGGGTTGTGGAGAATAAAATTTCATGCAATTTTGACCTTTGAAAAGTTGAATTCAGATTTAAAACAAAGTTTGTATGGCCGAAACAAGTTTTAAATTTTTTAAGTCCCGACTATTGTGAAGTTTCAAAAAATTTCGATGGTGATCCACACAAATATGACTGAATTTTCGAATTTTCACCCAGAATCTTGTTGTGATAGAATGGATCATTCGACGGTAATCTGCGAACATCCGCCAGATAATCCGAATTAGTCTATTTTGCCTGAATGTGGCTGGTTTTGATTCATTTTTGATATTTCTTTCGACTATAATGATTTCTTAGCATGATTATATAACCTTTTATAGTTAGAGTATGATTGTACACACTATATACTTGACATGAGCACATGCTTACATGTTGTCACTACCATATTTTCTAGGATAGGATATTTTAGTCATTTCATAATTAATTAAATATTATGCATGTTAAATAATTATTTGTTGTATTATTTAATTATTGTTAAATGTTAGTTATTTATTTTGGACTTGTGTTAGTGGACCTAACTAGTTTAGTTTAGACTCATAGACCAACATGTATTAATTGTTAGAATTGAGCCCAACTAGAAAGCCCATTGATTAGGAAGATGATTAGTTTAATTTAAACCATTAGACTAGAAGCTTCCCTCCTTAAATATTTCTTCATGAGAGGCCCCAAGGGGTATAATGGGCATTACATAGTGACTTGAGGAAGGGGTAAGGAGGGAGCCAGCCTATTAAAGAAGATGGGAAAAGTTTCTCTCCTCTTTTTATTTGAAAACTAGATCTAGAATTTTCCACAACCAAATTCCTTTATTCCACATCATTTTTCCCTACCAAATTTTATCCCAATTCCTTTACAAATCACCATTGGAGACTAGTGAAGCAAGGATCTAGAAGGAGGAAGCAATGATCTACAAAGAGGAGCAACGATCTACAAGTTGGAGGCCAATTTCATCATATTTGGAGGTTTCATTGGGAATTCATCTCCCAATAGGTAAAATTTAGTTTTCTCCCTTAACTTAGGTTCTAAATCTGAGATTTAACCATGATAAATCAACCCATATGCATAGGCTACCCATAGGATTTGGTTTTGTGTTCATAGGAGGCCTATTGAAAAAGTTAGGGTACTTTTTGTGTCAATTTTGGGAGAATTCTAAGATTGACACTTGTGTGTGTCAATTAGTCCTATAAATCAATTTAACATGTGCTTGTGTGTTTGGGGCTAGTTTTGTGTCCATAATTGGGTACGTGTAGGTCGTATCCTAACAATTTGGTGATACTTGTTGATTTGGGGATTTTTCCTCCGACACGGAACTTTATGCATGTCATATTTTGACACGGACACGTAGATTTGTGTTTCACTCTTCATATTGTTCATAAATAATATATTAGACTTGCTCATGTACTTCGGGGTACATTTGGATGTGTGGTGGACTCGTGTTGCAAGTGTATCCTAGATCTAGTGGGATACGAGTGTGATACACTCCATGTGTTGTGCAATTTATTTTTAGATCTACTTTCCCTTTGTTCTAGTCATTATAATATATAATTTTATATATATATATATATATATATATATATATATATATATATATATATATATATTGCAATGTATATATATATTTATGTGTTAGTGTGTCATATATCTATGTACCTATGTATTGTATATATATGTAGCTATACTTTTACATATAATAGCTATTAAATATAGTAGTGTATATATGTATATGCTAGTGTATATATATGTTATATATATATATATATATATATATATATATATATATATATATATATACTTGTATGTTATGTTATATATATATATTTGTATGATTATGTATATGTGTTAATAAAATAATGTGTATGTTATACTATAGGTATTATTGTGGATACATATATATGTATATAGAGGAGTATGTATATATGTATATATAGTTGTAGTTATATATATATATATATATATATATATATATATATATATATATAAGTATATACATTTATGTGTTAATATATATATATATAAGAGTGAGAGAGGGGGGAACAACAACTTCAGTGACAGATTTAGTAACCGCAGTAGCATTAACAGCAGCATTAACAACAGCTTTAGCAGCAACAGCAAATTTAGTGACAACAGCAGCAGCCGCATTAGCAACTGCATTAGCAACTGCAGCACAAGCATTAGCGACAGCAGTAGCAATAGCAGCGGTAGCAACTTCAACAACAGCAACAACAACCTTTCAGCGACAGCAGAAGTAGCAGCATTGGCGACAACAGCAGGAACCGTAGCAATAACAGCTGTATCCGCAACGTTTCAGCGACGGTCAGCAGCGACTTTTAGCGACAGATCTGCGGCTATATATATATAGTTATGTATTAATTATTATATAGATATATATATATAGTATTAGTATATATATATATATATATATATATATATATATATATATATATATATATATATATATTTAATTAGTATTTATAAACTATATTGTAATAGTTAGTTGTTAGCATATAGTTATTATGGGTAGTTAGTATATATATGAAGTTTTGGCAATTATCTTGAGATACCAAGGTATTTTAGGATAACAATGGTATTGTGTTTGAGTATCAAGATGGAGGTCTAGTGTTGCGATACCAAGTTGGTTCAAAACCAAGGTATCCATTTAATATTTATATATTAGGATTTTATATATTTAATATTGTTTGATATATGTATATGTGATATTTACCTATTGTTTGCATATCCTGAGATACGGTATCCTAGTATCCTAAGATGTAGCTTGTATGACCTAGATTCATAGTATATGAACCCAACATCTTTGAGATAGACTCATGCAACCTAGAAATAGGTTGTTTGACCAAGTTTGACCGATTTGACTTAGAGTTGACATAGTTTGACTTTTTGACTTAGAAATGACTCGTTGACCTAGATGTTGACTAGTTTAACTTATTTTTATTCTGAAACCTTATATTGATGTATATTTCATATCTAGGTCTTCGAGGCACCGCATCAGATATCTGTGAGACTATTCACCAGACTTCAGGCGAGTACATACTCTGATAGTTTCTTATTTATGATATCCTCTATGTTCATTGTATCTAGTGTAGATATTCATATTTCTTGACACGATGGTTACACGGATTGGTATACCCGGATCTCATCATGAGATATTATTCCTTGATATATGGTGTATCTTGTGCAAGTCTTATTTTATTAATTATCTTGTACATGTACAGACACTGATTCTCGGGGAGACTTGCTACCTTCCTAGAGAATCCCGTGTCATATCATACAATGGTTGGATCCACTATATCAGTCGGGGGTGAAGAGTATTTTAGTGTAGATATGTGATCATACCCTTCTTGTGCAAGTATTATTTTTCTCTAAGTGTTGGTCATACACCGCACGTATGACTAACCAGGCCTTTATTCCTGTGCAAGTTTTCTTGTGCAAGTTCCTAAGCCGATCACATGTTAAAGCTAGTACTCACTCACTTAGTCATTATTATTCTTGTTCATTGTCATATTGTTCATATTGTATTTATTTTAGTATTTCCTTATAGGATATCTCTTGTATATATTGTACATCTTGTATATTCACATCTATTTACTGTTACATAATTTTTATCAATGATTAGAACTGCTGTTAGAGATATACTCTGCTCCTTTCCTGACTGAATATATTTTTCTCAGATGATACTGAAGAGTGGTACCCTACATATTATGGACCTCAGGATGTTGTGGGCTTAGAGTCAGAGACCCTGGCTTAGGAGAGACTTATCCCAACTGAGACAGATGACCCGGGACTAGTAGCTTCTTAGTATTCTTTGTACTGTATTTGTCTCCAGCTTACTTGTTAGTATTCTTTCTGACTCATTGATGTTATTATTTTAGACTCATGAGTTGTATGTGACTATTCTATTCTCTATCATATTCATGCTATTTTCCATCTTAGATATGTGATCGAGTATATTATTATTGTTGGTGGTTTATTATATTGCTAGATAGATTACCCAGACAGCGTTCTATCACCGATTCTGCGGCGTAGGCTGGGCGTTGTTCCCAACTTGCATCCCTACATCGGGTGTGGGTCGTGATACATTTTTAGTGGTAGCCCATGCAGGTCTCTTCGAGGTCGCAATTAGTGCGATTCGTAGTAGTGCTATGAATTGAGTACTATTACGAGCCTGTTTCAGGATATAGGATATAGGCTATCAGCTGAGAATAGTCAATCACATCTAGGAAAAATTCTTTTGATTCATTCAACTATTCTCCTTTGATATTGATACTTAATCTTTTAACTGTCCTTTCCTTGAGTGTCTTATATCATGTGCCATATTGATTCTTTTTTTCGCTTTGTCACAGGATGCCACCTAAGACTAGATCACAACAGGGGAGAGCAGCTTCTGAGAGGTCTGTAATGTCCCGAGGGCCTGTACCAGTCACTTCTCCGGTGATTAGAGTGTCAGCTGCTTTCGGAGGTCCACCACCTACTCAGAGGACTGTGCCAACTGTATCTGAGGGACTTCCACCTCCACCTTCCGTGCCAGCAGATGCAACGCAGATGTTTATACTATTTCGTGATATGCTCGAGGCACAGAGGGCTCAGTCTGAGGCACATCAGAGGCAGACCAACGTTTTATGGTAGGGCATCGAGAGTGCTAATCAGCTTGCTCATGCCATAGTAGAGAGAGGAGTTCTGGTCCAGCAGCAGGTTGCTCAGCTTCGGCCAGGCAACATTCAGGACTTCAAGAAGCTAAAGCCTAGGATCTTCAAGGTGATGGAGGGCATCGTCTATGCTGATGATTGGCTCGAGGACATTGAGCGTCTTATGAGGGTGTCCCATCTTTCCAAGAATCTGAAGGTTGAGGCGGTAGGACTTCAACTATTCGACATCGCCAATACTTGGTTCAGGAATGAGCCAATTCTTATTAACACGGGACAGTCTTGGGAGGTATTCAAGGACCTCTCCAAGAAGAAGTTCTTCGCTCGGGCAGACAGACTAGACTTGGGAAGGCAGTTTGAGAGCCTCATTCAGGAGAGCAGGTCTGTGGAGGAGTACGTTAAGGAGTTCAACAGGTTATACCGATTTGTAGAGTATTTGGTGAAAGAGCCGGAGGCTCGGACTATTTTTTCCGTTAGAGTCTAAACTGGGAATTGAAGATACTCATTCCGTCTTTTTATGAGACATACTCGGAGATACTTGCGGAGGCTCGCAAGGTTGAGCGGGAGTTGGGTTTGAAGCCCAAGAGAGACCGTAATTCTTTTTTTGGGGCCAAAAACAGTACGTATCTGCCAAGCATCCTTATTTCTAGTCCAGACCTTTCCAGCAGCCACAACAGCACCAGACTCCAGCTAGGACACCGTTTCACCAGGTACTACAGCAGCAATGATAGTTACAGCAATCTTCCTGCCACTTCTGCAAGAAGCCCAACCACATCTGGGAAGTTTGCAGGAAGAGGTTGGGAGTTTGTTTGTATTATGGTACTGAAGGACATCAGTTGAGAGAGTATCCTCGTCGTGCAGTTCAGGAAGCAGATTCTATTCCGAGGGCACAAACGAGACCACCTGTAGTACAACCGAGGGGACCGCTTCCGACCCAACAACAGTGTTATATCCAGCATAAGTAGCAGGGAGGTGTACGTCAGGGACGAGCATTTGCTATGACCGTCGAGGAAGATGAGGCCACCAGAGATGTCATTGCAGGTTATATTCTTCTTGATTCTATTCCAGCTTTAGCTTTGTTTGATAGTGGTGCTTTCTATAGTTTTGTATCTGTTTCTTTTGCCTTGAAGCATGGTTTGGTAGCTGAGTCTTTGCTTAGGACTTGCAAGATCATGACCGGGGGAGGCATTATCCTGGTTAATAATATTTGCTAGGATCGAAGAGTTACTCTGGGAGAACGGGAGTTGAGTGTGTGTCTACTTGTAATGCCACTTTTGAGTTACGACATTGTACTCGGGATGGTTTGGTTGAGTAGGCACCATGCTAGTATAGATTGTAGAGGAGGTAGAGTTTTATTTGGTCCTCCAGGAGAGCCAGAGTTCGAGTTTGCTAGAGGAGCTGCAGAGCAGGGAGAAGGCATTATTTGTGGATCTATGGTGGAAGACATGGAGTTGTCACATCCGTTGATAGCAGAGTTCTTAGATGTGTTTTTTGAGGAATTGCCAGGATTGCCGTCAGATCAAAATATTGAATTCTCTATAGACTTAGTGCCAGGTGCAGAACCAATTTTGCAACATATTTATAGAGTAAACAATAGCTAGCTGGTCGAGCCGAAGAAGCAGATGGACGAATTGCAGGATAAGGGGTTTATCAGATCGAGTTCTTCACTATGGAGAGCCCCGATATTGTTTGTACCAAAGAAGGATAGATTGGTGCGCATGTGCATTGATTACAGGGCATTAAATAATCTCACTATCACAAATAAGTACCCTTTACCACGGATTGATTATCTATTCGATCAGTTGAGTGGTGCCAAGGTGTTTTCTAAGATAGATTTTAGATCAGGCTACCACCAGGTGAAAGTAAAGCCGGAGGACATATCGAAGACTGCTTTTAGAATTCGGTATGATCAGTACGAGTTTATGGTGATACCGTTTGGGTTGACTAATGCACCGATGGTATTTATGAACTTGATGAACAAGGTATTCCATCAGTACCTTAATAAGTTCGTGGTGGTGTTCATCGACGACATACTCAGGAAGCACGAGGAGTATTCGTGAATTATGTTGGAGGTGCTCAGGAAGGAGAAGCTGTATGGGAAGCTGTCCAAGTGTGAGTTCTTCCTGAACAAAGTGGAGTTCTTGGGGCATGTTATGAATGGTGATGGTATTTCAGTAGATTCGAAGAAGATCGCAGTAGTGGAGTCTTGGAAGACCCCGAGTTCGGTAGCAGAGATCAGGATTTCCTTTGGATTGGCAGGCTACTACAGGAAGTTTATGCAGGATTTTTTCAGGATTGTCGAGCTGATGACCAGACTCACCAGGAAGGATGTAAAGTTTGTTTGGACGGAGGATTGCCAGGTTACTTTTGAGGAATTGAAGAAGAGGTTGATGTTTGCTCTTATTTTGATGTTGCCATCAGGGTCTGGAGGTTTCACTATTTATAGTGATGCATCGGGAAAATATTTGGGTTGTGTTCTTCAGTCGAATGGGAAAGTGATTACCTATGCATCCAGGAATTGCGTCCTCATGAAAAGAATTATCCTACCCTTAATTTAGAGTTGGTAGTAGTCATCTTTGCCGTGAAGTTGTGGAAATACTATTTGTACGGAGGGCGTATGGAGATCTTCACAGACCACAAGAGCTTGAAGTACATTTTCACGCAGAAGGAGTTGAACATGAGGCAGCATCGGTGGTTGGAACTGATGAAGGATTTTGATATATCTTTGCAGTATCATCTTGAAAAAACTAATGTAGTTGCCGATGCTTTGAGCAAGTATCCGGTAGCTATATTCTTGACGTATGATCGATATTTGTTGGAGGACTTGGAGAGCTTGGGTATTGAGGTGATAGTTCCTGGTTTGGCTATGCAGATATGGGGATTGCAGATACATTCAAGATTGATGGACAAGATTAAGGCAGTTCAGTATGAGGATGTATCTCTGAGGAGCATCAGAGCTCAGGTGAGAGCAGGATTTGAGGATGATTTCACCATTGTCGAGGATAGATCTTTGCGGCATGGAGTTAGATTGTGTGTGCCTAGAGGGGAGCTGCGTGAGAAGGTGTTGCAAGAAGCACATTGCTCTCAGTATTCCATACATCCAGGTGCCAACAAGATGTATCGGGATATGCGAGAGAGTGTGTGGTGGTATGGCATGAAGAGGGAAGTAGCACAGCTTGTATCCAGATGCTTAGTATGCCAGCAGGTAAAAGCCGAGAGGTAGAGGCCAGGAGGTTTACTTCAGCCATTACCCACTCCAGAGTGGAAGTGGGAGCATATTACTATGGATTTTGTGTCCGGACTTCCACGATCTCTAGAAGGTAAAGACGTGATTTGGGTCATCATTGACAGGTTGACCAAGTCGGCCCACTTTTTGCCTTTCAAGGTGGGTTTGTCTAAGGAGAAGCTCAGAGATGTATGTGAGACAGATTATCAGGATACATGTAGTTTCCATCAACATAGTCTCAGATCGGGATAATTGTTTTACTTTAAATTTCTGGATTAGTTTGTAGGCGAGTTTGGGCACTCAGCTCAAATTCAATACTGCATATCATCCCCAGACAGATGGGCAGTCAGAGAGGACTATTCAGACTCTGAAGGATATGTTGCGGACTTGTGTACTAGATTTTGGGGGTTCTTGGGTGGACCATCTCCATTTGGTAGAGTTTGCTTACAACAACACCTACCAGGCTAGTATAGAGATGTCACCTTTTGAAGCTTTGTACGGTCGGAGATGTCGTACTCCCTTGTCATGGGATGATGTTGGAGAGAGAGTTTTTCTTGGGTCAGAGATGGTTGTGGATACAACAGAGAAGGTTCAGTTGATCAGAGACAGACTTCAAGTGGCGCAGGACAGACAATGGTATTAGGCCGATAGCCACCGGAGACCTTTGGAGTTTGAGGTATAGTTTTAGATTTTTGTTTTACGCTTGTTATTGGTTGTTTATTATAGATTAAGTTCTTAAGGTTGTATTTTGTTCTAGGTGGGTGGTTTAGTATTTTTGAGGATCTCTCTGACAAGAGGAACGATTCACTTTGGTGGAGACGGGAAGCTTAGTCCGCGATTCATCGGACCTTTCACTATTCTAGAAAGGGTCAATACAGTTGTATATAGACTAGACTTGTCACCTGCATTGGAGGGAGTGCACAACGTGTTTCATGTGTCACAATTGAGATGGTACGTGGCAGATCCTAGTCATGTATTGGATCATTCGGAGATAGAGGTGGGCTCTACTCTTAGCTATCCAGAGTAGCCAGTTGAGATTCTGGATCGGAGGGAGAAAGTGCTGAGGAACCAGACTATTCCTTTGGTACGCGTCGCATGGAGGCATCACTCTCCGGTGGAGTCTACTTGGGAGAGAGAGGATAAGATGCGAGAGCGTTATCCATATTTGTTTGTGTCTTGAGGTATGTTCTTTTATAGTTATGTTCTGTTCTTTTGTTATGTTCTATTATTTTCTGTGGGTAGTTTTCGTCTTTGAATTTCGAGAACGAAATTATTATAAGGAGGGTAGACTTGTCACCACCATATTTTCTAGGAAAGGATATTTTAGTCATTTTATAATTAATTAAATATTGTGCATGTTAAATAATTATTTGGTGTATTATTTAATTGTTGTTAGATGTTAGTTATTTATTTTAGACTTGTGTTAGTGGACCTAACTAGTTTAGTTTAGACTCATAGACCAACATGTATTAATTGTTTGAATTGAGCCCAACTAGAAAGCCCATTGATTAGGAGGATGATTAGTTTAATTTAAACCATTAGACTAGAAGCTTCCCTTCTTAATTATTTCTTAATGAGAGGCCCCAAGGGGTATAATGGGCATTACATAGTGACTTGAGGAAGGGGTAAGGAGGGAGCCATCCTATTAAAGAAGATGGGAAAAGTTTCTCTCCTCTTTTTATTTGAAAACTAGATCTAGAATTTCCCACAACCAAATTCCTTCATTCCACATCATTTTTCCCTACCAAATTTTATCCCAATTCCTCTCCAAATCACCATTGGAGACTAGTGAAGCAAGAAACTAGAAGGAGGAAGCAAGGATCTACAAAGAGGAGCAAGGATCTACAAGTTGGAGGCTAATTTTATCACATTTGGAGGTTTCATTGGGAATTTATCTCCCAATAGTTACAATTCAGTTTTTCCCTTAATTTAGGTTCTAAATCTAATATTTAACCATGAGAAATTGACCCATATGCATAGGCTACCCATAGGATTTGGTTTTGTGTTCATAGGAGGCCTATTGAGAAAGTTATGGTGCTTTTTGTGCCAATTTTGGGAGAATTTTGAGATTGACACTTGTTGTGTGTGTTAATTAGTCCTATAGATTAATTTGGCATATGCTTGTGTGTTTGGATCTAGTGTCGTGTCCATAATTTGGTACGTGTAGGTTGTATCCCAATAATTTGGTGATACGTGTTGATTTGGGGGTTTTTCCTCCGACATGGGACTTTGTTAATGTCATATTTTGACACGGACACGTAGATTTGTGTTTGACTCTTCGTATTATTCCTAAATAATATATTAGACTTGCTCGTGTCCTTCGGGGTACGTTTGGATGTGTGGTGGACTCGTGTCACAGGCGTATCCTAGATCTAGTGGGATATGAGTGTGATACACTCCATGTGTTGTGCAATTTATTTCTAGATCTATTTTTCCTTTGTTTTAGTCATTATAATATGTAATTATATGCATGTGTATGTATATATATATTTCTATGTATATATATATTTATGTGTTAGTGTGTCATATATCTATATACCTATGTATTGTATTTATATGTAGCTATACTTTTACATATGTAATAGCTATTAAATATAGTAGTGTATATATGTATTTGTTAGTGTATATATATATATATATTCTTGTATGTCATGTTATATATATATATTTGTATGATTATGTATATGTGTTGCTATAATAATGTGTATGTTATACTATAGGTATTATTGTGGATATATATATATGTATATAGATGAGTATATATATATGTATATATAGTTGAATTTATATATATATATATATATAAGTATATATATTTATGTGTTAATATATATATAAGAGTGAGAGAGGGGGGAACAACAGCTTCATTGACAGATTTAGCAACAATAGCAGCAGCAACAGATTTAGTGACAACAGCAGCAGCCGCATTAGCAACAACAGTAGCATATAGCAACAGCAGCAGCAGCATCATTAGTGACAGCAGTAGCAATAGCAATGGCAGTAGCTTTAACAACAACAACAACAATGTTTCAGCGATAGCAGAAGTAGCAACATTGGCGACAGCAGCAGGAACCGTAGCATTAACAGCAGTATAAGCAACGTTTCGGCGACAGACCGCAACGGCTTTTAGCGACAGTTTTGCGGCTATATATATATAGTTATGTATTAATTATAATATATATATATATATATATATATATATATATATATATATATATATATATATATAGTATTAGTATATATATATATTCAGGATGTTGTGGGCTTAGAGTTAGAGACCCTGGCTCAGGAGGGACTTATCCCAACTGAGACAGATGACCCGGGACTAGTTGATTCTTAGTATTCTTTGTACTGGATTTGTCTCCAGCTTACTTATTGGTATTCTTTCTGACTCATTGATGTTATTATTTTAGACTCATGAGTTGTATGTGACTCTTCAATTCTCTATTATATTCGTGCTTATTTCCATCTTAGATCTGTAATTGAGTATATTGTTATTGTTTGTGGTTCATTAGATTGCTGATTGATTACCCAAACAATGTTCTTGTCATGACCCACACCCGAAATAGGGGCACGAGTACGTAGGTACGTCCAGCCTACGCCGCAGCATCGACGGTAGAACGTTGTCTAGGTTAATGCACTATCTAAACAATCTCGCACGAGTATCCAACTCCATAAGGAGACACGAATAACACATTATAATATGAAAAACATACTCAATCACATAACTACAACATGATAAGATATCGAATAAATAAGTAAAATGCAACACAAGTCTAATTAGAAATAATCTAACTCAACAATAATATCCAAATCTCAACAAAGTATGCCGGAGACAAATCAGGTACCAAATTATCTGTTAAAAGAACTAACTAGATAACTAGTGATTCCGGCTAGACCTCCCGGGATCACAACTGAACTACCAAGTCCAAGTCTGCAGCTACTCTCCCTGTGGTCCATAAAATGTCGGACACCAGTCCTCTAAGGCATAGTCTAGAAAAATATTTTCAGTCAGGAAGGAGCAAAGTATATCTCAAATAACAGTTCCATTTAATTGATAAGGACTATAAAACAATAAATAGATGATGCTATATACTGAGAGAAGGCAATAAGTAAATGCAATGACAATATAAAAAGACAGGCAATATAAGCAATATGGTACAGTCAGTGCATATATGAAATGAAGAGAAAGAGCTACAATATCATATACATGTGATGTAGTATATGAAAATGAAATGAAGAACTGTAACTATTCTAAGTGTTTAAAATATCAGTCTATCATGTGATCAGCTTGGGACAAGATCAGGATTGTTATATATGATTAGCTATAATTCATGTAAGGCCAGGCTAACCATTTGGTTAGCTATGATACAAGTAATGGTCAGGCTAATCATATATAACAGGCTATGAGGCATGTAATGGTCAGGCTGCACCCGACGTGAGGTGTGGGGTGAGCTATGATGCATGTATAGTTGGGTATGATCACATAATCTACTAATATTTCCTTCGCCCCCAACTAGTACAGTGGATCCAACCATGACACGTTACGATACACGATGAATGTCCAATATATCATGTACGATGTCTAATATCAATGTCGTATATAATATCAATGCGATAATCAATGTAACATCTCATGATTGCAGATCCAATCTATATACTAGTCCATGTAACACAGTGTCAAGAATCAGATGTAATATTTTTAGATTCTGGAATTATAGATATTATTAAATAATTGGAAATTATCAGAGAATATACTCGCCTTGGGTCCTTAGCTAGTAATACCAATGTCCTGTTCCAGAGTATCGTCTGGATGATCCAACAGTCCTATAGACATATCATAAAATATAATATTTGTATCAGACGTTACACTAACACAATCACAAATACATTGAACTCAGGGGCTACGCTAGGTGTGACACTGGTCAACAAGGGTCAAGTGCGCGTCTAATTGCGCGGTGTCGCGTCTGTTATTGCTGTAAATTCAGGGAGTCGGTGATACGGGTCTCGCCAGTACGTCGTTGTACATATGGCAGTCTTCTAACAATTTATAGGGTTACAGGTCAATGTAAATATGGGGTATCCGTAATTACACTCGGGTCGCCTAATACATTCAATTAGCATATATCATTAATTAATATATGTGCATACCAAATAATTACATACAAAAAATATGTATAAGTTTATATACACTAAATAGAATTTTATACTATACATATATATATATATATATATATATATATATATATATATATATATATATATATATATATATATATATATATATTTATGTTTAAAATACATACCACTTATTTATATATATATAACAACCAATATTTATATATACGAAAGAATACGTATACTGAATATATATATATATATATATATATATATATATATATATATATATATATATATATATATATATATATATATATATACACACTAACATATATTATGAATACGTATATACTAATATATATGTTGAATACATATATACTATTAGAGAAATATACTATATACATGTATATGCGTATACATACGAATCGTACACATGCCAATACATATACTACATAGATAGATGCATACACCAAATACGTACACGCATACGTGTACACGAGGGGGAGAACCGAACCTGTGTGCGTTCGCGACGACGACGGGGATGACGAAGACGACGAAGACGATGATGATGACGAGGATGACGAAGACGACGATGACGATGACGATGACGAGGATGACGAAGACGACGACGATGGTGACTATGACGACGACGACGAGGTGGTGGTCCTGGTGGTGTGGGGTGGTCGAGAAGGAGGAGGCAGGGGGTGGTGGAGAGTGGTGGTGTAAGGTGGCAACGGAAGGAGGAAGCTCGGGAAGAAGGAGAGGCCGGAACAGGGAGTAGGGGGTGGCTGGCGGTGAACGGCTCGTCGGAGTCGGGCTCGAACGTTGAGGTGGAGGGAGATGCCGGTGCAGGAGGAGGAGCGGGGCTTGGGAAGAGGGGAGGAGAACTCGTCGGGAAAGAGGGAGTGATGGTCAGGGAGAGGAAGTTGCATGTCGAGCTCCGGCGTGCTCGACGGAGGAGAGCAGTCAGGGTCGATGGAGATGCCAGTCGAGCTCCGGCGTGCTCGACGGAGAAGAGAGCAGTCGGGTGGCCGGCTCGTACAGTTGTGAGCTCCGGCGGGTCGGCCGGAGCTGGGGGCCGAGGTTGGTTTAGGGTTCTCCTTGTTGATGGTGGGAAGTTGGTTTAAGGAAGAAGAAGAAGAAAAAGAGAAGAAGAAGATAAAGTAAAAAAATATAAAAATCTACGGTTGAGTGAGGAGGGAGGAGAGAGAGAGGTGGGGGCTTTCCAAGGTTTGGGGATTAGGGCATGCTTGGGAATGGTGCATTGAAGAGACATCTTATAGGAGATATGATGGAAGGTGTGTGGTAATGATGATTCCCATTTTGAATGGGTGGCTCAAATTTGACCTGAGAAAATTACTCATACAAGGAGAGGATTGAGTTGACTAGTCAAATATTAGGACTTCTCCATTTGGTTTGAACCAATGGGGTGTTGACACCTAATGCAACAATTGCAAATAAGCCTCCTTAAATTTGGGTATTTGCACAGACACATGAAATAATAAAAAATTGGTGGGAGAATTGGTGTTTGGTGTTTTGTAGGGTGAGGGGGTGTTGTGTGTTTTGTACGGGCTTAATTAATATGGTATTTGGATTAAATTGGGTTAAAATAAGATTAGTCAAAGTTGGTATCCATAATTTAATTAGAAATAAATGCAAGCGATATTCTAAAATTAATTGAAAGTATAAGGGGCTAAAATTAAGTGGGACAGAAGTATCATTAGTGAAGAAGACTCAGAACAGAATATTATCCTAATTTGGATTGCTCAAAATGGATCGAGGTTGTGTCTCTAATTTTGATTGGAACGCACAACGATACAAATTTGGATTTTATTTAGAAATTAAACAAACGTCTGAGATGAATATTGTGCGGCTAAAATGAAGCACAAGGGAGCATAATTATGAGTTACACAAAGGTCATGAAAGATGTAGGTATGGTGTCAGTCTTGGACCCTTTAATTGGTCCGGCTAAACGGGTTGAGTTGGTGTCTCAAAATTGATGGCAACGACACGGGTGCGCGATACAAGATTAAATAATAGATTTTGGATACGGAAAGTTGTGCAATTAAATTAGAGCACAAGGTATTATGATTTTAAGTGATGGAAAAATCTAGCGCCTAAATTGGCGTGTCAAGCCTAGAATGCAACAACTTGTTGTAAATTATGGGCTAAGGCTGGGCTCCGAATATTGCAACAACGGTAGGGTGTAACAACCACGGTAATTAATTACAACCTCAAAATAATTAAATCCTGGATAATACAAATTAAATTCATAACCCTATCATTCGGTCAGGTGTTTATCTAGTGGGCTTCTAGGTCAATTCTACTAGCTCAAACATTAAGAACACAGTATATAATATATATGTAAATACACATCTCATACAATTATTTAAATTAAATACATATATCGTGAAATCACTTAAAAATAACTACCATATTATTAATAATATAAAAAGTCAAAAATACACCTATTTTTAGAATGTGGTACTGACAAGTCTACCCCCCTTGAAAGAATTTCGTCCTCGAAATTTATGATCCTCAATAGTTGTATTTACTCATTATATATTTTCCATCAAAATTTAAATTCATCAAACCTATAATCATAAAGTAATCCATATTATTATTTAACAAAATTCTCAAAATTCTATGAATGTAATATTTCTGAAAATCTTCAAATTTAAAATCAAATTCAATTCTTATCACAATCTTCTCCAAAATTTTAAGTTCATATCTAAATACTCAAAATTTGATATCCAATCCTCTAATTTAAACTCAATCAATGCACACTTTTATAAATTAAGAAATCCCATCTAAAAATACTAATCCATAAATCCAATCGATGCATATTTATAAAATTTAAATTCTCATCTCAAAAATTAAATTCAAACACTAATCCATTAATGATCTTATTCCTTGATTTCTTTTTCCACAAAATACTCAATAATGCGATACTTATGGAATCTTTAAATGCAACATTCATAATATAAAATTTTAAATTCATATCTTGTAATCAAACAAATATAATAATAATCTCCTAAAATTTCTCAAGTTTTAATGATAAATTATATCATAATCAATAAATCATCAATTCTATCATATTAAATTCTTATCTCTTTATTTAAATTAATGATTATCCTCAAAATTTAAGCATCTTGTCTCTCTTGTCAAGTCATAACCTCTTCCTAAATCTACTACGGTCAAACCCCCAATAATCAAGATCTAAGAAAATTCTACCTACAGTCATACAATATACAATATAGAGGAAACATGCATGGCTATGGTCTGTTTTGTCATGGTATTACAGTCTCTGTCAGGGTGTGCTATTAACTACATTCTAACAAGAAAATCATGAATACAAGCTACGGTACTAAGGAATCAGTCAATCAATCAAATAGAAAGGATAGAAGGAAAGAAAAGAACAAAATCTGCTAATACATCATCTACAGTATCTTCTATTTCTAACATACACTTAACTCTGGCACATTCACTAACTAATTCCTATTCTTGTATACTGATACCCATATCAACTAATCATTAGTCCACAAGACATCCATGAATACATCCTCATTGCATACTCCTATCTATTGATACCTAAATCTGATACCAAGAATCTCTAATATAACCATGGTTTAATAATGCATCCAAAGTTTGGTACCTCTATCCCTTTATGTACCACAGTTTCTACTACAAGCACACTCACTTGTAGCTTTCTTACCTACTGCAATTGTTGATACTAGTTGTTCTTTTTTACTAAAGTGTACGCCATGTGCAACACAACACACTAAGTACTACTCCTTCTAATGCAACTCTAGATGGACACCCAAGTCTGTTTGCAGTGCCATCTCAAGCGTTCTCAAGCCAATAGATCCTTACACATGCATATCAACCACTCATATACTATTATACATTTCTTACCCACCATAAAATTAATCCTTAAAATAAGATCATCAAAGTTTAACTTCTTGAACAATTTAAAATAAAATGCATATACTTCTCTCAAAAGTCAAATATTTGCATATCGAAATAGAATTTTAATCACTTCCCAAAAATCTTTATAGCTTTGACTATGTTTATTGAATTGAATTTGAATCCTCCAAAATTTAATAACATAGAATCTCAACTCCTTAAAATTCTTAAAAATTGAAATTCATTTTCACTCTTCAATTTTAAATCCACAAGTATACATATAAATACTCACAGTCTCTAATACTCAAGGTGCACTCAAATACACCCATTGTCTACAACCCTCAACTGTGTACTAAAATTTGTACTGCCCGAATTACTTGCACTATTACTTCCAAATGATCAAAATTATCATCACACGTATTTTCTCTAATGAGTTTCTGTCTATATTAACTGATATACTAATCTAACATTATCATACAAGGCACTTACTGTTACTAGCATATTGCTCAACTAATCCTCGATATAGAAACATTAATACTCTTGGCATGGTAACACTAACTTCATTATTAGATTACCTCATCACACTTATTAGAATCTCTCAAAGGCATGCATATGATTCTATATCTCGATTGATGTATACATATTTTCTCTTAATTCTTTTACATCCTGTTACACTATTTTGTGATACAATTTATACCTTGCACGATCCATATTGATATTCCTCAACCCATGACATCTTATTAATACCTTTTATGCATGTATATTTCTTAACTCTTAACACCCCCAAGTATCAATAATCAAATTGAACATCATGCTCCATTAATCTTTAACACAATTCCTTGATACTTAATTGTTTACCTAGATCATCCAATTACATAGATTAATGACTATCTAGGGTTGACATGCTGATTATGATACTTACTATTGGAACCTTCACTGATACTCTTTTCTCCTTCTATCTATAGTGCCAATACTAACTATAACACACCTATCATAGACCTATTGCTACAAGGTACTATGCTATGGGTTAACTCTAGATTAATGCATACTGCTCACATGTCCAACTAGGAAACACTTACAAACTCACAAGCAACACTTAGTCAATACTAATACTCAAGACACAGACCTAATTGCAAGTCATAAATTATCATACTAACAAGGATCCTCAAGAAAAGAAGCTCAAAAGGAACTGGATTATGGAATGAAGATATCTCTACTGCTAGCAACAAAAGGAAGCGATGGAACAAAGTCCTGTAATAATAGAAATAGATAAGTATTGAGATGAGACTTTAAGAACCAATTTAAGATACAACCTGATATACACGTCTGTCCAAAATCATGACACTTAGAATCCTCGCCACGCAAGTAAGCATAGATACGATAAACGACAGGTTCCGTAACTAAGGTATATAACTCTATAATCATGTCATCTAGAATCCTTGCCACGCCAACCGGTATGGTTGCGAGAGACTCTAAGTTTTATAATTACAGTATGTACATCCAAGTCAGTTTCCTACGTTCTCGTTATGACAGTTAATATGGCTGCGATAAACTCTAGGTTCCATAATCAAAGAAGACGTTTTACCTTTCTCACTGTCCTCATCAATATATGCCATCAGATGATACCATAAATTTTAGCTCGTAAAATTTATCTTGATATGAAATCAACTCAACAACAATACCAAGAATTAAATTTAACAACTGGTCAACAAGAATCAAGTTCAATAACAATAAGTGAGAGCGGACGTAAACAAGGAAAAGATTTAAATTGGGAAATTATAATAAGATTCTCAAGGGGTCGTCCCAGGAATCTCCTAAGAATTTTTGTGATTGAGTATCCTCTCTCATCCTAGTATCCTATGTCCTATATTCTATAGCAGACACGCAGTAGTACAACTAAGACGTCGTACTACCACGATATCGCACAACTTGCGAAGTCAGACCTGCATGGGTCACCACTAAAAATGTGTCATGACCCGCACACGAAATAGGGGCACGAGTACGTGGGTACGTCCAGCCTATGCCGCAGCATCGGTAGTAGAATATTGTCTAGGTCAATGCACTATCTAAACAATCTCGCACGAGTATCCAACTCCATAAGGAGACACGAATAACATAGTATAATATGAACAACATACTCAATCACATAACTACAACACGATAAGATATCAAAGGAATAAGTAAACTGTAACACAAGTCTAAATAGAAATAATTTAACTCAACAATAATATCCAATTCTCAACAAAGTATGCCGAAGACAAATCCGGTACCAAATAATCTGCTAAAAGAACTAACTAGATAACTAGTGATTCCAGCTAGACCTCCTGAATCACAACTGAACTACCAAGTCCAAGTCTGCAATTACTCTCCCTGTGGTCCATGAAATATCGGACACCAGTCCTCTAAGGCATAGTCTGAAAAAATATTTCAAGTCAGGAAGGAGCAAAGTACATCTCAAATAACAGTTCTATTTAATTGATAAGGACTATAAAACAATAAATAGATGATGCCATATACTGAGAGAAGATAATAAGTAAATGCAATAACAATAAAAAAAGACAGGCAATATAAGCAATATGATACAGTCAGTGCATATATAAAATGAAGAGAAAGAGCTATAATATCATATACAGGTGATGTAGTATATGAAAATGAAATAAAGAACTGTAACTATTCTAAGTGTTTGAAATATCAGTCTATCATGTGATCAGCTTGGGACAAGATCAGGCTTGTTACATATGATTAGCTATGATTCATGTAAGGTCAGGCTAACCATTTGGTTAGCTATGATGCAAGTAATGGTCAGGCTAATCATATATAACAGGCTATGAGGCATGTAATGGTCAGGATGCACCCGATGTGAGGTGTGGGGTGAGCTATGATGCATGTAGAATTGGGTATGATCACATAATCTACTAATATTTCTCTCGCCCCCAACTAGTACCGTGGATCCAACCATGACACGTTACGATACACGATCAATGTCCAATATATCATGTACGATGTCTAATATCAATATCGTATACAATGTCAATGCGATATTCAATGTAATATCTCATGACTGCAGATCCAATCTATATACTAGTCCGTGTAGCACAGTGTCAAGAATCAGATGTAACATTTCTAGATACTGGAATTATAGATATTATCAAATAATTGGAAATTATCAGAGAATGTAGTCGCCTTGGGTCCTTAGCTGGTAATACCAATGTCCTATTCATAAAATATAATATTTGCATCAGACGTTACACTAACACAATCATAAATACATTGAACTCAGGGGCTACGCTAGGTATGACACTGGTCAACTAAGGTCAAGTGCACGTCTAATTGCGCGATTGTCGCATCTGTTATTGTCGTAAATTCAGACAGTCAGTGATACGGGTCTCGCCAGTACATCGGTGTACATATGGCAGTCTTCTAACAATTTACAGGGTTACAGGTCAATATAAATATGGGGTATCCGTAATTACACTCGGGTCACCTAATCCATTCAATTAGCATATATCATTAATTAAGTATATGTGCATACCAAATAATTACATACAAAAATATGTATAAGTGTATATACACTAAATAGAATTTTATACTATATATATATATATATATATGTTTAAATATACATACCACTTATTTATATATATAACAACCAATATTTATATATACGAAAGAATATATATATATATATATATATATATATATATATATATATATATATATATATATATGTACGAACTTAATACATATACTATATACCTGTATATATGTATATATATATATACACTAACATATATTATGAATACGTATATACTAATATATATGTTGAATACATATATACTAATAGAGAAATATACTATATACATGTATATGCGTATACATACGAATCATACACATACCAATACATATACTACATACATACATGCATACACCAAATACGTACACGCGTATGTGTACGCGAGGGGGAGAACCGAACCTGTGTGCGTGCACGACGACGACGGGGATGACGAAGACGATGACGAGGATGATGAAGACGACGATGACGATGATGATGACGAGGATGACGAAGACGACGACGACGACAATGGCGACTATGACGACGACGACGAGGTGGTGGTCCTGGTGGTGTGGGGTGGTCGAGAAGGAGGAGGCAGGGGGTGGTGGAGAGTGGTGGTGTAAGGTGGCAGCGGAAGGAGGAAGCTCGGGAAGAAGGAGAGTCCAGAACAGGGAGTAGGGGGTGGCTGGCGGTGAACGGCTCGTCGGGGTCGGGCTCGAACGGTGAGGCTGAGGGAGATGCCAGTGCAGGAGGAGGAGCGGGGCTCGAGAAGAGGGGAGGAGAACTCGCCAGGGAAGAGGGAGTGATTCTCGGGGAGAGGGAGTTTCCTGTCGAGCTTCGGCGTGCTCGACGGATGTCACGACCCGCACCCGGTTTAGGGGCATGAGTGCGTGGGTACGTCCAGCCTACGCCGCAGCATCGGCGGTAGAACGCTGTCTAGGTCATGTAACTATCTAATCAAACTCACGTGAATACCCAACTCCATAAGGAGACGTGGATATCATAAAATAATGTTAGAAATACTCAATCACATAAACTAAAGCACGATGAGATATCAAGGCAAGCAAGAAATACAAGACAAGTCTAACGACAAAATAATTATACCTGCAATCATTAACTTCCAATCCTCAAGTGTGTCAGAAACCAGTCTACTAAGGTCACAGTCTGGAAAAATATTTTCCAGTCAGGAAGGAGCAAAGTACATCTCTAAATAGCAGTTCTATATTAATGATATAAACTATGTAGCAGTTCTAGATGGAAATATACGAGATGCATGTATAGGTACGAGAAATGTATAATAAAAGAAATACTGGAAATACTGTAAGTAAATGCAAGAAAAGAAATAATATGTCAAAGAGCTAGTAACCTATGACTAAGTGTGTGAGTACTAGCTTAAACATGTGATCGGCTTGGGAACTTGATCAGGCTGGTTACATGTGATTAGCTATGATTCATGTAAGGTCAGGCTAACCGTTGGTTAGCTATGATGCATATAGAGGTCAGGCTAATCACACGTAACAGCTATGAAGCATGTAAATGGTCAGGCCGCATCCGACGTGAGATGTGGGGTGAGCTATGATGCATGTAGAGTTGGGTATGATCACATATCTATACTAAAATACTCCCCTCCCCCGACTGGTATAGTAGATCCAATCATGGTACGCTATGGCACGGGATTCCCTAGGGAGGTAGCAAGTCTACCCGGGAATCAGTGTCTGTACATGCACAAGATAACAAGGAAACAAGTCTTGTACAAGCTACACCATGAATAAGGAATAACATCTCATGACGAGATCCGTGTATACCAATTCGTGTAACCAACGTATCAAGAGCATGTATATCTACACTAGATACAGTGAACATAGGAGATATCATAAATTAGAAACTAATCAGAGAATGTACTCGCCTTGGGTCCTTAGCTGTCAATACCAATATCCTGTCCCAGAGTATCGTCTGGAGAATCCGACAGTCCTATAAACATATAATAATATTACTTGTATCAGATGCTACACTAACACACAATAGAAATACACTGGCCTTAAGGCTATACCAGGCATGGCTCTAGTCAACTAGGTTCATCTAGTAGGGATACGTATATAATACACATTTACACTCAGAGTATATACCAATAAAAATGTATATAATATATATAAGTGTCTCTTAGTAATTGTATAAAATACGTATTTGTGTATATACACTAATGGATGTATATAAATATATATTTTTATACCAAAATACATATTTGTGTATATATCAATCAAATATTTTTATATATATATATTAACAAATCAAAGAATGTACATAATGCCACACTTCTCAAGGTAATCCCAAATGAAGTAGTAGTTAGTTCCAATGAGTCCGGAGCAGTTCAAATAGCTAGAAACTATATAAAGAAGTCCAAGATCGGAGTTCAGCATGAAAATCGGGATAAGGATACCAGGCTAATAAGAGAAAGGGGTCGTTTGTTTGTTATTAAGGTAACACCTTAATTTATGGAAATCATTTTGAACAATAATTACAATTAAAAATTTATTTATAAAATTTAGAATTTATGTAAAAGCCAATATATTTTTATATCTATAGTAAAAATCGGTTACTAGTCCAATAAACAAATTTTGAACTAATTTTTTTATTGTTGAAACTATATTTCTTAAATAATAATATAAACCCCAACAAATTATTATATTTTACATAATCAAAACCCTTATATTTATTACGCAACTACTAATTACATAAAAACTAACTAATTGCATATTAATATAACCAAATCCTTATATATAATACATAACTAAATTTACACATAATACATAACTAAATTCATACATTAAAAACAATAAAACTAATTATATTTTATTTACTAAACTAATTACATGAAATTACTAAACTAATATATTTAATTAATAAACTAATTATTATATAACTAATCTATTATATATAAACTAACTAATTACATTAACTACTACCCAACCGTTTCCCTCAGAAATCGAAAGAGAACCGGAGAGAGGGAGGCTCACATTGGGGGGTTTCCGGCGCCGACGCGGGGAAGTCCGCCGGGTCACGCGGTGGTGGCGGTCCACGACTTCGAGGCTGGATCTGGGAGCTCAGGGCGGCAGCGAAGCTCGGCGGCGGTCGGGTGTTCGTCTCGGCGGCGGCGGTCGAAAGATCTGCTGTGGCGGCGGCGGACTCGGCTCGTATCGAGGAGGCGGCGGGCGCTCGGCTCGAGGCGACGGCGAAGCTCGGCTCGACGGATCTGCTGTGGCGGCGGTCGAACTCGGCGGTGGTCGACGGATCCGAGGCGGCCACGGCTCGACGCGGGTGAGGAGGTCCGAGGCGGCCACCGGCGGTAGGTTAGGTCTAACATAGGGTTAGGGTTTTTGGATTTCTGTGAACGAGTCAGGATTAGATCGTGTCCGAGGCTGGACACGGGGATTCAATGTTGTGTGGTGTGGAGGTGGACGTGTCCGGGTGTTGGACACAGATTGGTGTACTGTGGTATTGGAGGGTGGACGTGTCCGGGTGTTGGACACAGAATCTGGTTGTAATGTTGTAAATCTGGACACAGGAAATAAATGGATACGGTAGGACACCTGGGGTCGGACCCGAGGCCAACACGGCTGACACGGTAATGCTGGACACACGGACACGAGCACACAAATCAATAGTGATGGCTTGTTGGCTTGTGGGAATTTGTGAGGGCTAGCTAGGGTTTCTTGGGAATGGTGTGGGTGAGAGACTTTAAATAGGGAGAGAGGATGTGGGATAAAGGGTGAGGATTGGCCCAATTAATGAATGGCCCAGATTATATATAAATGAGTTTTTCATGTGGGAAAATGAGAGTGTGAATGGGAGACGGTAAACTGGTAAATTTAATAGAAAAAATATAATTTAAGAAAATATTTTAAAAGGCTTCCAAGGCTAACTGTTTACAAATTAGCTACTAATTAAACCCATATTCCAAAATCTTAATTTATGTAATTTATTTATTTACTAATCCAAAATAGATATGAAAATTTTATTATGAAAACAACTAGTCCTTCAATAATTTTATTAAACAAATAATTTTATTATTTCAAGCCAATAAATATTCGAAGCTAGAGTATTATATATATATCATTATTTATTAATTTATAATAAATCGATATTTAGAAAAAATGATTTTATAAAAGATTTCAAATCACTTACAAAAATCAAACATTGTTAAAAATCTAATACTAAAATTCAAGGAGAAATATCTTATAAACTTGATATTTTAAAATAAAATAAAAATCTAAATATTTCGGAAATTTAGAAATCGGAGGTTACAAGTCTACCCACCTTAGAAAAATTTCCTCCTCGAAATTTAAGATCCTCAATAATTGCCTTTACTCATCATATTATTTCTATCAAAATTTAAATTTTAAACCAAATAATCATGAAGTAATTCCATATTGCTATTTCACAACCTTTCAAAATTTTATAACATCATATTCCTGAAAATCTTCAAGTTTAAAAATCAAATCCCCTTTGTCATAATCTCCTCCAAAAATTTAAGTTTGTATCTAAATACTCAAGGATTTTAATATCCAATCCTCCAATTGAAATACAATCAATGCATATTTATAAAATCGTGTCCCAAAATTTAAATTTTAACCACTAGTCCATCAATAATCTTACTCCTCTAACTCAATTTCAATTGATGCTTATTCAAATCTAAATTCTCCTCCCGAGAATTGAATTCGACACCATTCCATTAACGATTTTATTTCCCGATTTTCTTTTTTCTCAAATACTCAACGATGCGATACCTTCAGAATCTTCAATATAAAATATAAAATTTCTATCTTGCAATCAAATAGATAAAATGATAATCTCTCAAATTTTCTTAAATTTTAATAATCAATTTAATCATATCAAGACCTTCCTAAAATTAATAAATCCTTAATTTTGCCCTGTGAATTTCTTAGCTCTCCATTTAAGTTAATGTTTATCCTCGAATTTCAATCATACCTCAATTTTCGTAAAATTAATGATCCATCAACTCCGTTATAACAACCCCTAAATTCTTTATTTAAATTAATGCTCATCCATAAATTTAATCCTCTTGTCTCTTTTTTGTCAGTCATAACCTTGTCATAGATCTTTGCTATGGTCAAAACCCTAATGATCATGGTTTAAGAAAATTCTACCTACAGCCATGCAATTTAAGAAAATATAGGTCATGTGTCTTTTGTCATGGTATTTCAGTCTCTGTTAGGGTATACTACTAGTTTTATTCTAACAAGAAATCATGCATACGAACTACAGTATTAGGAAAATTAATCAATCGAAAGACGGAAGAAGGAATCATTAGGAGGGAAAGAAAGAACCTGCTAACGTATTACTTGTAGTATCTACTATCTCTAACAAACACTTAACTCTAGCACATTCACTAACTAATTCCTATTCATGTACACTGGTACCCATATCAACTAATCATTAATCCACAAGATCCATGGATATATCCGTATTGCACACACCTGTCTATTAATACCAAAATCTGATACCAAGAACCTCTAACACGATTATAGGTCAATTGGTGTATGTAAAGTTTGATACCTCTATCTCTTTAGGTACCCCTGTTCTACTTCAGTACCCCCACTGCTAGTTCTCGTTCCTACTATAATTGTTTATACTAGTTGTTCTTATCACTCAAGTGCACACAAAGTGTAACACCATACTAAGTACTGCTCTTTCCAATACAACTTTAGATGGACACCCAAGTCAGTCTGCGATGCCATCTTAATCATGCTCAAGTCAACAGATCCTGACACATGTATATCATCTATTAATATACATATTTCTCATCCACTATAAAAATTAATCCTCAATTAATCGTCAAGGTTTAACTTCTCGAACAACTTTAAAATAAAATGCATATACCTTCTCAAAATCAGATACTCAACATCGAAATAAAATTTTAATCACTTCTAAAATCCTTATAGCTTTGACTATGTTTATTGAATTGAATTTGAATCCTCAAAAATTTTAATAACATAAAATCTTAACTCCTCAAAAATTCTTTAAAAATTGAAATTCAATCCCACTCTTCAATTTATAAATTTAAATCCACAAGTATACATATAAATACTCGCAGTCTCTAATACTCAAGGTGCATTCAATACACCAATTGTCTGCAATTCTCAACTGTGTACTGAAATTTGTACTACCCGGATTACTTGCAATATTACTTCCAATAATCAAAGTTATCATCACACATATTTTCTCCAATGATTTTCTATCTATATTAATTGATACACAAATCTAACTATCATCACACGTAGTACTTACTGTTATTAGCACCATTCTCAATAATCTTTGATATAGAATCACTAGCACTATTGGTATGGTAATACTAGCTTCATCATTAGATTATTTCATCAAACTTATTATAACTCACGATTACTTGCACTTTCTATAATATCCATGCTTTACTTCAATCTCAAGGGCAGGCATATGGTTCCATATCTTGATTTATGTATATGTATCTTCTCTTAAATCTTTAACAGACTGTTATACTAATCTGTGATACACTTCACAACTTTCATTACCAATCCTGATATTTCTTTACTCATGATATCTCATTAATACCCTTTATGCATATACATTTATTTACTCTTGACACACCCAAGTAATCAATCATCAAATTGAACATCATGCTCCATTAATCTTTAACACAATTCCTTGATACTTAATTGTTTACATAGATCATCCCATTACATAAATTCATGACTATCCAGGACGGGTATGCTGACTCTGATACTAACTCTTGGAACCATCATTGATACTCTTACTCCTTCTTCTACCTATAGTACCAATATTAACTATAATAACACCTATCATAGAACTATTGCTACAAGGTACTATGCTATGGGTATCTCTAGATTAATGCCTACTGCTCACATGTCCAACTAAGAAATACTTACAAACTCACATGTCACACTCAGTCAAACTAATACAAGATACAACCAAAATTGTAAGTCACTAATTATCACACTAACAAGGATCCTTAAAGAAATAAGGCTCAAAAGAACTGGGTTAAGGACTGAAGGTATCTTTACTGCTAGTAAAGAAAAGAAGCGATGGAACAAAGTCCTGGAATAACAGAAATAGATAAGTCTTGAGATGATACTTTAAGAACCAATTTAAGATACAACCTGATAATCATACACGTCTGTCTAAAATCATGACACTCAGAATCCTCGCCACGCCAGTAAGCATATATGCGATAAACGATAGGTTCCGTAACTAAGGTATGCAACTCTATAATCATGTCACCTAGAATCTTCGCTACGCCAACCGGTATGGCTGCGAGAGACTCTAAGTTTCATAACTATAGTATGTACATCCAAGTCAGGTTCCTACGTTCTCGTCACGACAACTAATATGGCTGCGATAAACTCTAGGGTCCATAACCAAAGTAGACGTTTTACCTTTCTCACTGTCCTCATCAACATATGTCATCAGATGATACCGTAAATTTTAGCCCGTAAAATTTATCTCGATATGAAATCAACTCAACAACGATACCAAGAATTAAATTTAACAACTGGTCAACAAGAATCAAACTCAACAATGATACCAAGATTTTAATTTAATAACTGATCAACAAGAATCAAGTTCAATAACAACAAGCGAGAGCAAGTTCAATAACAACAAGCGAGAGCGGACGAAAACAAGGAAAGATTTAAATTATAAATTATAATAAGATTCTCAAGGGGTCGTCCCAGGAATCTCTCAAGAATTTTTTTGTGATTGAGTATCCTCTCTCATCCTAGTATCCAATGTCCTATATTCTATAGCAGGCACGCAGTAGTACAACTAAGACGTCGTACTACCACAACATCGCACAACTTGCGAAGTCTGGCCTGCATGGGCCACCACTAAAAACGTGTCACGACCCGCACCCGGTTTAGGGGCACGAGTGCGTGGGTACGTCCAGCCTATGCCGCAGCATCGGCGGTAGAACGCTGTCTAGGTCATGTAACTATCTAATCAAACTCACGTGAATACCCAACTCCATAAGGAGACGTGGATATCATAAAATAATGTTAGAAATACTCAATCACATAAACTAAAGCACGATGATATATCAAGGCAAGCAAGAAATACAAGATAAGTCTAACGACCAAATAATCATACCTGCAATCATTAACTTCCAATCCTCAAGTGTGTCAGAAACCAGTCTACTAAGGTCACATTCTGAAAAAATATTTTTCAGTCAGGAAGGAGCAAAGTACATCTCTAAATAGCAGTTCTATATTAATGATATAAACTATGTAGCAGTTCTAGATGGAAATATACGAGATGCATGTATAGGTACGAGAAATGTACAATAAAAGAAATACTGAAAATACTGTAAGTAAATGCAGGAAAAGAAACAATATGTCAAAGAGCTAGAAACCTATGACTAAGTGTGTGAGTACTAGCTTAAACATGTGATCGGCTTGGGAACTTGATCAGGCTGGTTACATGTGATTAGCTATAATTCATGTAAGGTCAGGCTAACCGTTGGTTAGCTATGATGCATATAGAGGTCAGGCTAATCACACATAACAGCTATGAAGCATGTAAATGGTCAGGCCGCACCCGATGTGAGATGTGGGGTGAGCTATGATGCATGTAGAGTTGGGTATGATCACATATCTATACTAAAATACTTCCCTCTCCCGACTGGTATAGTAGATCCAATCATGGTACGCTATGGCACGGGATTCCCTAGGGAGGTAGCAAGTCTCCCCGGGAATCAGTGTCTGTACATGCACAAGATAACAAGAAAACAAGTTTTGTATAAGCTACACCATGAATAAGGAATAAAATCTCATGACGAGATTCGTGTATACCAATCCGTGTAACCAACGTATCAAGAGCATGTATATCTACACTAGATACAGTGAACATAGGAGATATCATAAATTAGAAACTAATCAGAGAATGTACTCGCCTTGGGTCCTTAGCTGTTAATACCAATGTCCTGTCCCAGAGTATCGTCTGAAAAATCCGACAGTCCTATAAACATATAATAATATTACTTGTATCAGATGCTACACTAACACACAATAGAAATACACTTGCCTCAGGGCTATACCTGGCATGGCTCTAGTCAACTAGGGTCATCTAGTAGGGATACGTATATAATACACATTTACACTCAGAGTATATACCAATAAAAATGTATATAATATATATATAGGTGTCTCTTAGTAATTGTACAAAATACGTATTTGTGTATATACACTAATAGATGTATATAAATATATATTTTTATACCAAAATACATATTTGTATATATATCAATCAAATGTTTTTATATATGTATATTAACAAATCAAAGAATGTACATAATGCCACACTTCTCAAAGTGATCCCAAATGAAGTAGCAGTTAGTTCCAATGAGTCCGGAGCAGTCCAAATAGCTAGAAACTATATAAAGAAGTCCAAGATCGGAGTTCAGCACGAAAATTGGGATAAGGATACCAGGCTAATAAGAGAAAGGGGTCATTTGTTTGTTATTAAGGTAACACCTTAATTTATGGAAATCATTTTGAAATTATTTTGAACAATAATTATAATTAAAAGTTTATTTATAAAATTTAGAATTTATGTAAAAGCTAATATATTTTTATATCTATAGTAAAAATCGGTTACTAGTCCAATAAACAAATTTTAAACTAATTTTATTTATTGTTGAAACTATATTTCTTAAATGATAATATAAACTCCAACAAATTATTATATTTTACATAATCAAAACCCTTATATTTATTATGCAACTACTAATTACATAAAAACTAACTAATTGCATATTAATATAACCAAATCCTTATATATAATACATAACTAAATTTACACATAATACATAACTAAATTCATACATTAAAAACAATAAAACTAATTATATTTTATTTACTAAACTAATTACATGAAATTACTAAACTAATATATTTAATTAATAAACTAATTATTATATAACTAATCTATTATATATAAACTAACTAATTATATTAACTACTACCCAACCGTTTCCCTCAGAAATTGAAAGAGAACCGGAGAGAGGGAGGCTCACATTGGGGGGTTTCCGGCGCCGACGCGGGGAAGTCCGCCGGGTCACGCGGTGGTGGCGGTCCACGACTTCGAGGCTGGATCTGGGAGCTCAGGGCGGCAGCGAAGCTCGGCGGCGGTCGGGTGTTCGTCTCGGCGGCGGCGGTCGACAGATCTGCTGTGGCGGCGGCGGACTCGGCTCGTATCGAGGAGGCGGCGGGCAATCGGCTCGAGGCGGCGGCAAAGCTCGGCTCGACGGATCTGCTGTGGCAGCGGTCGAACTCGGCGGTGGTCGACGGATCCGAGGCGGCCACGGCTCAACGCGGGTGAGGAGGTCCGAGGCGGCCACCGGCGGTAGGTTAGGTCTAACATAGGGTTAGGGTTTTTGGATTTCTGTGAACGAGTCGGGGTTGGATCGTGTCCGAGACTGGACACGGGGATTCGATGTTGTGTGGTGTGGGGGTGGACGTGTCCGGGTGTTGGACACAGAATGGTGTACTGTCGTATTGGAGGGTGGACGTGTCCGGGTGTTGGACACAGAATCTGGTTGTAATGTTGTAAATCTGGACACAAGAAATGAATGGATACGGTAGGACACCCGGGGTCGGACCCGAGGCCAACACGGCTGACACGGTAATGCTGGACACACGGACACGAGCACACAAATCAATGGTGATGGCTTGTTGGCTTGTGGGAATTTGTGAGGGCTAGCTAGGGTTTCTTGGGAATGGTGTGGGTGAGAGACTTTAAATAGGGAGAGAGGGTGTGGGATAAAGGGTGAGGATTGGCCCAATTAATGAATGGTCCAGATTATATATAAATGCGTTTTTCATGTGGGAAAATGAGGGTGTGAATGGAAGACGGTAAACTGGTAAATTTAATAGAAAAAATATAATTTAAGAAAATGTTTTAAGAGGCTTCCAAGGCTAACTGATTCCAAATTAGCTACTAATTAAACCCATATTCCAAAATCTTAAATTATGTAATTTATTTATTTACTAATCCAAAATAGATATGAAAATTTTATTATGAAAACAACTAGTCCTTCAATAATTTTATTAAACAAATAATTTTATGATTTCAAGCCAATAAATATTCGAAGCTAGAGTATTATATATATATCATTATTTATTAATTTATAATAAATTGACATTTAGGAAAAATGATTTTATAAAAGATTTCAAATCACTTACAAAAATCAAACATTGTTAAAAATCTAATACTAAAATTCAAGGAGAAATATCTTATAAACTTGATATTTTAAAATAAAATAAAAATCTAAATATTTCAAAAATTTGGAAATCGGAGGTTACAACGGAGAAGAGAGCAGTCGGGGTCGATGGAGATGTCGGTCGAGCTTCGGCGTGCTCGACGGAGAAGAGAGCCGTCGGGTGGCCGGCTCGTGCAGTTGTGAGCTCCAGCGGGTCGGCCGTAGCTGGGGGCCGGGGTTGGTTAAGGTTTCTCCTTATTGATGGTGGCATGTTGGTTTAAGGAAGAAGAAGAAAAAAAATAGAAGAAGAAGAGAAAGTAAAAACTATAAAAAACTACGGTTGAGTGAAGAAGAGAAAGTAAAAAATATAAAAAACTACGGTTGAGTGAGGAGGGAGGAGAAAGAGTGGTGGGGGCTTTCCAAGGTTTGGGGATTAGGGCATGCTTGGGAAGGGTGCATTGAAGAGACATCTTATAGGAGATGTGATGGGAGGTGTGTGGTGATGATGAGCCCCATTTTGAATGGGTGGCTCAGATTTGACATGAGAAAATTACTCATACAAGGAGAGGGTTGAGTTGACTAGTCAAATATTGGGGCTTCTCCATTTGGTTTGAACCAATGGGATGTTGACACCTAATACAACAATTGCAAATAAGCCCCCTTAAATTTAGGTATTTGTACAGACATGAAATAATAAAAAATTGGTGTTTGGTATTTTGTAGGGTGAGGGGGTGTTGTGTGTGTTGTATGGGCTTAATTAATCGGGTATTTGGATTAAATTGGGTTAAAATAGGATTAGTCAAAGTTGGTATCCCCAATTTAATTAGAAATAAATGCAAGCGATGTTCTAAAATTAATTGAAAGTATAAGGGGCTAAAAATTAAGTGGGACATAAGTATCATTAGTGAAGAAGACTCAGAACAGAATATTATCCTAATTTGGGTTGCTCAAAATGGATCTAGGTTGTGTCTCCAATTTCCCAATTTTGATTGGAACGCACAACGATACAAAGTTGGATTTTATTTAGAAATTAAATAAACGTCCGCGATGAATATTGTACGGCTAAAATGAAGTACAAGGGAGCATAATTATGAGTTACACAAAGGTCCTGAAAGATGTAGGCATGGTGTCAGTCTTGGACCCTTTAATTGGTCCGGGTAAACGGGTTGAGTTGGTGTCGCAAAATTGATGGCAATGACACAGGTGCGCGACACAAGATTAAATAATAGATTTTAAATACGAGAAGTTGTGCAATTAAATTAGTGCACAAGGAATTATGATTTTGAGTGATGGAAAAGTCCAGCGCCTAAATTGGCGTGTCAAGCCTAGAATGCAACAACTTGTTGGAAATTATGGGCTAAGGCTGGGCTCCGAATATTGTATCAACGGTAGGGTGTAACAATCACGATAATTAATTACAACCTCAAAATAATTAAATTCTGGTTAATACAAATTAAATTCATTACCCTATCATTCGGTCATGTGTTCATCTAGTGGGCTTCTAGGTCAATTCTACTAGCTCAAACATTAAGAACACAGTATATAATATATATATAAATACACATCTCATACAATTATTTAAATTAAATACACATATCATGAAATCACTTAAAAATAACTACCACATTATTAATAATATAAAAAGTCAAAATACCCCTATTTTTAGAATGTGGTAGTGACAGTTCTACCGCCGATTATGCGGCGTAGGCTGGACGTTGTTTCTGACTTGCATCCCTACATCGGGTGCGGGTCATGACACATGTTGTACATTGTCCTGATTCTTGATAGTGGCTCGTCGTAGCACACCCACGACTCTTGATTCCGGTACCTGCTTATTATGGCTTTTTATAGCGCACTATTCTCTTGTATATAACAACATGGTTGTTTTCTTTCTTATAGTTGTACTTGTAATTATGATTGTTAAATCCTTGTCCAATATTGCATATCCCTGAGGGGAGTACCGTATCTAGGATGGATTCTGTGAAATGCCACAACCGGAATCCTAAATAAAAATATTATGGATTAAAATAACTAGCATAATTAATTAGAGCATTGGTAGGGGAGAGCCTCCAGGTTGCATGTAGTTCCGTTATCTTGTCGCTTTTTTTTGGGATGGATTTGGAGCACTCCGTCGTAATGAGCATATTTTTATAGCATACCGTTGAGTGGGGCAATCATGTATATGTATATTATTATTATCTCACCATCGTGTGGAGCATTCATGGCTCGCCATTGTATGATGCATATTTGGACTCACCGTTGTGTGATGCCACTCTATTAGGATGAAGGCCGTTTGGTAGTGCATCTGCCTTATTTACTTGATTTGTTCCGGTTGGATAACTTGGATAGTCTACAGGGCATGCAACCGTATACAAATTCTCAAAAAGCATTTATTAGTAACTATAATATGTTATAACCCTAGTTAACTAATGTAGCAAGCCGTACTTCTTAATTGGCCGTGATTGATGGATGGTGTTTATTTTTCTATTTATGTCTATTTTTGTTCTTGTACTTTGATATTGTCTTGGTTTATGTACATTTTTCCTGCTTATGCCTTGTTTCCCTGATCCGGTACTTGCATGTTACTTCTATCTACATGACATAATCTTGTATATGTTCATATGTTCCAGTTCAGTTTACATGTTTTCAGTTTTCTTTCATATTTTCTGGTTCTCTTTATTATCACTATGGTGGTCACTTATTGTCTTTCATGTATGTTATTATCTTGCTTGTATGCTGGTTTTAGTTCTTATTTTGGCCTCATTTATGGTACTTGCTATTAGAGTGTGACCGTACTAATTTTATATGGCCAGATCTCGTAGCAAAACCCTAGGATCTCCCTTATCTTTCATTGGATAGTGACACTTGGAGAACCAGAGTACGTGAGTGGGTTCCTACTTTATTCTCCTACTACTATTTGTACATTATTAATTTTTGGCTTTTAGCCTCCGAGCATGTGTTTAGCTCATATTTTGAACTTGACATCTAGAATACATGCATAAGATAATTTGTGCATATTCTAGACTATAACTAGAGCTAACAATTTATGACTTATATTGTTACTAGTTCCTCATTTTATACAACTAGCTTCATAATCATCTATGTATACATAGATTATGATGCTTTACTATCTTATGTCTGATGATCATATATCTTGTATCTTATTGATTTGTTTGTGACTGAGATACCTAGGATAGTCTGATCTAGAATTGACTGTTGGATTGTATTGTAACCCCTATGTCTTATACAGCCGTGACTGTATCTCGGGGTACGAGAGTACTCTGGTATACGTTATTGGCCGAGTTCCATCCAGCTCTTTAGTATTCTGGTTCTGGGGCCTTACAAGATTTTAGTGGTGGCCCATGCAGGTCTATTTTTTAGGTGTGTGCGGGTTTTCAATGTTTAGATATTTCATTCCTTATTTATTCCTCCTTGATCTCTTTCGTACTATTTTATATCTTTGATGCATTGACCTACTTTCATCCTTGATCTACCATGTTTCTCCAATTTGATCCTTATGTCATTTAACTTTCAGGGTGACTTCTTCTTGGTCCTTCTGGTCAAATTATTCGGGATCGGCAGATAGCAGAGTAGCATCTAGTAGGCCAGCCGATTCTTAGGGTTCAGCCCCAATATTCAGGGGCAGAGTATAGGAAAAATCCCAGGATACAGCAACATGTTCATCCCAATCAGCCGACAGTACCAGTTCAACCAGAGCAGGAAGAGGGGGTTGTTCATGCACTTATGGAGATTACAGGGGGCTTCATAGAGACACAACAGTACAAAAGTGACGTTCTCACTTTGTCAGTTCAGTCGGCCCTTGAGCAAGGTGGTCCTCAAATATTGAATTTTGCGAGCAGCTTCAGGTGTCTCCATCCTCTTACTTCTATGGTACTGAGGATGTAATAATGTCTGATTCGTGGCTTTAGGATAATGAGGCTATACTCGAGGCAGCAGGAGTTCCGGCTAGGCTGCGAGTAGCAGTAGTTGGGCTGTAGATACAAGATTAGGACCGTGACTAGTGGACTGCTCAGTAGGTTTCCTTGATGGTGCCAATACTGTAGGTGGACTTTAGTGAGATATTTCAGACTTGGTATTTTTATGCGGTATTATACTATAATTTATAGTTGAGGTTTAACAAACTCTAGCACATGGCGAGACTGTAGACGGCTATAATACCGCACAATCGCATGGTGAATTATGTTGAGATTTTAAATAGAAGACGTATTGATTGAGTTAATTTTGGTGTGCAGGTGGTGTATGTAGAAGCATAAAAAATACGCTGGGAGGAGCTACGTAGCATACTGATACAGAGCAGCGTAAAACAGAGGACTTCAGAGCCATCAAGCGTATAAGCAGAGCTTTCTCCGCTAAACACAATGTGAAGTACAAGCTCAAAGGACCATCCGCGTAAGTGCAGTACGTCCAGGCTGCTCCAGCGTAAACAGGGTTCTTCATCACCTCCATGGCATAAAACTCAGCCGATCTCAAAGCAGCGTTAAAGCGTACGAGGAACGCTTCGTCTTTCCCGAAATGAACCTGTCAAGTCACGCAGTAAACCTGACTCCTGACAAAAAGTGCTGCACGGCTACCCAGACGACGGCTGGAAACGAGGACAGACCCCTCGGGACACGTACCACAGTATGATGCGGATCTCTGCATTTAATGAAGAGGATTTGGTTAAAATATTACCGAACCGTCGTTTACTGACGTCCCCATAGCATAAACTGCTCTTTCGCGTACAAAGGGATACGCTGCCTTGTTTTATACAGGCAAACATAAGCTATTTTACGCTCCGCAGTAGATAAACCGCCTGCCACGTCAAAAGCTGCACTTTGTACGAGGCTCGAGACACGTCTCTACGTCTAATTGCACAGAACGGTGACAGTTTCTCTCAAGGCACGTCTCTGCGATGGATGCACAGAAGGGCTGCAGACCTTCAAAACATGCCTCCGTATTTAATGCACAAGATGGTGGCAAATCTCTGCAAGAGATTTGATTATATCTTCAAATGCCGTAATTCCTGCTAAGACGTCCACATCAGCACTCTGGCACGATACGCAGCGGCTTCTATGCCCATTCAAGATCTGCACTCATTCGGCTTCTACGCCCATTCGGCTTCAAACGTCCACTCAGTCTCTACGACCATTCGGCTTCAAACGCCCACTCAGTCTCTATGACCATTCGGCTTCAAACGCCCGCTCAGTCTCTACGACCATTCGGCTTCTACGCCTACTCGGCTTCTATGCCCATCCGACTTCTACGCCTACTCGGCTTCTATGCCCATCCGACTTCTACGCCTACTCGGCTTCTATACCTATTTTGGCTTCTACGCCAGGGTGACAGTCATTTGGCTTCTACGCCAACCTCTTCTACACAAGGGATACCTACCTACGTGGCTTCTACGCCGTGATCTTCGTAGCAGATATATGCATTTTGTCTCCTTAGTTGGACACGCGTCACATGCTCACTCAAAAGGTCATCTATACGCAGGCATTGGTTATTTTAACCGTTGTGTAAAAGGGTGCTGTACTTTCCACTCCTCAGTTTTTATACCGACGGAGTGGTCACTGTCACCAAAACTCTATAAATAGAGACCCCTATCAATGGGGAACAAGGTCAAAAAACTTCAAACTTGAAGATCGAACAAGGTCAAAACTTTGAAAGAAGGATCGAACAAGGTCGAACTTCCCAGAAAGATCGAACCGGAGGTCAAGAGAGAGAGAGAGAGAGAGAGAGAGAGAGAGAGAGAGTCCGGAGCTCAGGCAAAGAGTAGGGATCGACGACTTTGGCATCATACATCCACTCTCTTTTGCAACCTTCGAAGCTGCTACCTGTCTTCCACGGCACTTCTTCAATATCGTGTGGTCCAAGGGCTAAAGTGATCGACTGCAGATCAGACACCTATAGCAATTTATACCTAGATTAAATAAATTGTACTCCCACATCCTCGTATAGGATTAAATTGTACAATTTTGTTTGTAAACCAAAGGGCACGGGTTTCGTATAAACCCCGTCATTGAAATACACTTTCATTCTTTCATTTAATACCACAAACAAGATGGCGACTCTGCTGGGGACGTCTTTCTCTTCTGATGAGGAAGTAATTGCTCAACACGATGCGGTATCTGTAGGAACCGTGAAGAAGACACTGGTCGTTCATTTCGACCAGTCTGCCTACGAAGATATGCTTCGAACCGGGGGTAGCTCTCACCCTCTCTCCGTCCAAGACAACAGGAAGCTGCGCAAGGTGTGGATGCCCAAGACACCCTCCGCCATTCCTGTGGACTCTTCGATCTCTCCGATCTCTCCGACCAATGAGGTTGTAGCATCGCTCCCTCCGTGCCCCGCACATAAAATTCAGTCTCCCGCTACTCGCGGTACAGACGAAACTTCGGGCAAAGCCTCAGCGTTAACCCAGAAGAATCCACTGCGCTTTACGCGTAGAAATCAGTCTCCCGCTACGCGCGGTACAGACGAAACTTTGGGCAAAGCCTCAGCGCTAACCCAAAAGCATCCACTATGCTCCACGCGTAGAAATCAGTCTCCCGCTCCACGCGGTACAAACAAAACTTCTGATGGTGCCTCAACGCCAAATCGGAGGTACAGATCATGCTCCGCGCGCAAGACAACATCTGACCTCTACGGTGAACCAGATGAGCGTTGTGATCTCCACAAGGGAAAGCAAGCGGCAGAGTACTCAACTTCTCAGCCTTTACGCCAGCAAGGGAACAATTTGCCTACCCTCTGGATTACACGAGAAGCCGACGGCCGACTGAGGGCCTCTCCAGCTTTACGCCAGTCTGAGCGAATCTCCGAGTTACGCCAGGCAAGGTCCCTCAGCGTAAAACAAGCTCAGGTTGCGAAAAAGCACCCTCCCAGGGGATTATCCGCCACCCAGATGGCCAATCTGTTGTACACAGGTGGCACAGGAAAAACTGGGGTGCCCAACCTCCGCATGCCCGCTGATGGGAACAGAAGAAACAAGCCTTCGTCTTCTTCTTCGACAACTCCTCCTGACCTGCGTAAATATCTAATCCAGAAACGCAAGAACGAGAGTCATAAACGGACTTCGGTTCCCCTAACAGTCAAACACGGGGAAATCATATGGGAAGATACGTCAACATCTGATGTCGTCATAACAGGTGGACCACAGGAAGACTCCATCTTTATTATTCCACCAACCCATGACGATCAGCGTCCGATAATCTTCGGCAGCAGGCAGAACGCCCCAATCGTGCAAGAGGAATCACGCGAGTCTGAATCTGGCAGGATACAAACCCACAGATACAGCCCACAAGCATTAAATATTATGCAAAACATGGGTTACGACTTAAAACTGAAACAAGGTCTCAATTATGGGAAAGGTAGGCGAACGCCGGTGCGTAGTAATTCTCACTATCGAGAAGCTCATTTCGGGTTGGGATATACTACGTCTCTCATGAGACCCAAAATTCTGAAGTCCAATCCTGTACAACCAGAGGCAGTTCTTGATGAATCAGTTTCTGTGGCCAGAGACCACGACATGTCCAGAGGTAACTTACCTCGACAGAACAAGGGGACGTCCAGGGCCGTAGAATCCCCTCAAGATCCGAAGATGATGCAACATCAACGATCTCCCTGCAAGACCGTAAAATTTAGGCATCAAGAGCCCGAAGACCAAAAGGGACTTTTTCCTTCAACGAAGACGACATCCTTGAAATCTTTGATATATTAATGAAAGAGCGCAAGCTCCAGCTACCCAACATCAGACATCCTGAGAGGGCTGGCGACGTGGATCACCCAGATTATTGTCTCTTCCACCGATACACTTATCACCCCACAAATGCGTGCTATGTACTAAAAAGGAAAATTCAGGAGACGATCGATGCCAAGGTCATCACTTTGAATCTGTGAACAAAGGGACGGTCCGTACCGATTGGATTTCTATTCTTTTCTTATATAACGATTTGCTTCTTTCAAAAGAAAATGTGTGTACTCGAGAAAGAATAAGGACAAGAGTTTGTTATGTCCATATCACCTCTGAATAAAACTTTCGGCTACCGACTATCTTTTGATATAAGTTGCCATCCACACTTGACATCCGTACTTAACTCTAAGTACGTCAGGGGTGTTAAGTCCACAAAAACTGCCATGTCCATATCACCTCTGAGCAGATGTGTGCCTCCATCCCCGATGTAAGTCATAATCATAAAGTTTGTCATATTCATATTACCTCTGAATAAACTTTCGACCGTCAATTATTATGTCTATATTACCTCTGATATCGATTAGCATCTACACTTGACATCCGTACTTAACTCTAAGTACGCCAGTGGTGTTAAGTCTATAAAAACTGCCATGTCAATATCACCTCTGAGCAGATGTGTGCCTCCATCCCCGATGGAAGTCACAATCATAAAGTTTGTCATGTTCATATTACCTCTGAATAAACTTTCGATCGTCAATTGTCATGTCCATATTACCTCTGATATCGATTGTCGTCTACACTTGACATCCGTACTTAACTCTAAGTACGCCAGTGGTGTTAAGTCCATAAAAACTGCCATGTCCATATCACCTCTGAGCAGATGTGTGCCTCCATCCCCGATGGAAGTCACAATCACAAAGTTTGTCATGTTCATATTACCTCTGAATAAACTTTCGACCATCAATTGTCATGTCTATATTACCTCTGATATCGATTGTCATCTACACTTGACATTCGTACTTAACTCTAAAGTACGCCAGTGGTGTTAAGTCCATAAAAACTGCCATGTCCATATCACCTCTGAGCAGATGTGTGCCTCCATCCCCGATGGAAGTCACAATCACAAAGTTTGTCATGTTCATATTACCTCTGAATAAACTTTCGACCGTCAATTGTCATGTCCATATTACCTCTGATATCGATTGTCGTCTACACTTGACATCCGTACTTAACTCTAAAGTACGCCAGTGGTGTTAAGTCCATAAAAACTGCCATATCCATATCATTCTGAGCAGATGTGTGCCTCCATCCCCGATGGGAGTCACAATCACAAAGTTTGTCATGTTCATATTACCTCTAAATAAACTTTCGACCGTCAATTGCCATGTCCATCTCACCTCTGAGCGAGTATATACCATTCCCCGTGACGAGGTAGAACCCATAGCACAAAAATTCTTGGAAGCTATAAACTCCTACCGTCCGTATGTCTGGGAAGTAGCGTCATCATCCAACGTCATCACAACTTATGGACCACATGAGGATTCTATGTTCATTGTCCCGCCTAGCTACAGCAGTCAGCGTCCAATATTCTTCGGCCGCATGCGTAATCAACCGACTGACCAGGAAGATCCTTTCGATGATGATACTGGGAAAATGCAAGTTCACCGATACAGCCCGCAAGCACTGAAGATCATGCAAAACATGGGCTACGACTTGAAGCGAAAGCCAGGCCTCAACTACGGAAGAGGCAGACGAACGCCGCCACGTGGCGACCCCCGCTATCGACAAACTCGTTTCGGGTTAGGGTATGCCACCTCCCTTACGACTTCCAAGTCAGACGAGGACATCTTTCCCTCTTCCCAGAATGGCTCGTCGCCCCCCGACTCACCTGATGCTCTCGAACAAACACTATCAGTAAATATGGTAGTGACAGATCCCTCAGAAGCAGATGAACAGGATTTTGAGCCATTTGAGAATGACTCTTGGGCTCAACAAATGGATACGCAGTAGGAATTTCGCTTCGAGCAAAGAGAACCTCCCACCAAGGACGAAGTTATCCAAATTGATGTTGGGGGCAAACTTTTGCCAAAACCGATATTTATCAGCAATAATCTTCCCCCAGCTGAAAGGGAAGAAATCATACAGATAATAAAGGAATATATCGACGTCTTTGCATAGGATTATGAGGACATGCCAGGCCTAGACCCGAAGGTAGCTACTCATAAACTCAATATATTGACCAATTCGAAGCCAGCGAAGCAGCACCAACGCCGGTTCCGCCAAGATATGATAGACGACATCGAAACTGAAGTCAAGAAGTTGATAGCCTGCAGTTTCATCCGGGAAGAACAACATCCCGACTGGGTCGCCAATGTTGTCCCAGTCATAAAGAAGACTGGAAAGGTACATATCTGTATCGATTACCGAGATTTGAATGCGTCCTGCCCCAAAGATGAGTTCCCTCTTCCTATCACGGACATCATGATCGAATGCACCTGTGGTTTTGAACGCATGTCTTTCATGGACGGATTCTCAGGATACAATCAGATCAAGATGCATCCTGAAGACGAGAAGCACACTGCCTTCCGGACACTATTGGGGGTATATTGCTATACGGTCATGCCCTTCGGATTAAAGAACGCTGGGGCTACATACCAACGGGCTATGAGTAACATATTCCATGAGCATTTACGCAAAATAGTAGAATATTACGTGGACGACATAGCCGTCAAGAGTCGCCTCAAAGACGATCACGTTCAAGACTTGAGGACGGTATTCGAGTTAATGCGCCAATATCAACTCAAGATGAACCCTACGAAGTCCTTTCTGGGTGTATCCAGTGGCAAGTTCCTGGGATTTGTCATCACCGCCAAAGGCATCCAGGTGGACCCTGACAAAGTCCAGGCAATCGTAGAAATGCGACCGTCCCATAATCTGATGGAACTACGGGGATTTCAAGGCCGTATGGCTTATATCCGACGATTCATATCCAACCTCTCAGGGAGATGTCAGCCCTTTTCTCATCTCATGAAGAAAGGTGTATCCTTCGTATGGGACAAAGCCTGTCAGCAAGCGTTCGGAGATATCAAGAGCTACCTCACCAGTCCGCCAGTTCTGGTGCCTCCCGTCATGGGAAGACCATTCTTGCTGTACGTTCGAGCGATGGATCATTCGCTAGGAGCTCTTCTCGTACAGAAGAACGACATGGGTCATGAACAGGCTATCTACTACCTCAGCAGGATGATGGTCGGAGCCGAACACCGGTACAACCCAGTGGAGAAAGAATGCTTGGCTCTGATGTTCGCTATCCAGAAGATGCGGCAGTATATCGCTGGCCAGACTATTCATATCATCTCCAGGATCAACTCTCTTCGAGTACTGATGAGCAAGCCCAGTGCTTTTAATTCCCGACTCGCGACTTGGGCGATGCTATTAACACCATATGACATGGTATATGTACCGCAAAAGTCCATCAAGGGCCAAGCGCTGGCTGACTTCCTAGCTGCTCATCCGATCCCGGAGGCCTCCAAATTATACGAGGACATTCCCGATGAAGTTGCAGAATGTAATTCCGTAATAGAAACTGACACATGGCAACTATTCTTCGATGGTGCCTCCAGAACCGGTCCTAGGGAAAACGTTATTTCAGGAGTAGGAGTCATCCTGGTCACTCCTGATAAACTCGTCATCTACCAAGCATATTCTCTTAGCGAGCCATGCTCCAATAATGTGGCAGAGTACAACGCTCTACTAATCGGGCTCCAAATCGCTAAAGAGCTGGGGGTCGAGTCCCTAGAAGCTTTAAGTGATTATCTACTTATCGTCAATCAAGTCAGGGGAATATATGAAGTCCAAAATCCAGACCTCATCCCCTATCACCGAGCGACGGTCGAGATAGCCATGACATTTGAAGGGTTCTTCCTAGAGCATGTACCTTAATCTCAGAATCTAGAAGCTGATGCCCTAGCCAGTCTAGCTGCAGATTTAGCCACTCCTATAAGAAGGCTGGATTAGGTAATCCTTCTTAACAGAGATTTATTCTGTGTGAAGAACAACTTTTACATAGAATGCAGCTACGCCGTGAACACAGATCCCCCTAGAAGAGACTGGAGAAGCCCCTTTATAGATTTCGTCGCATACGGAATCTTGCCGGAGGACCCCAAAGAAGCAGTATCCGTCAAAAGATGATCATTACGCTTCTACTACGACGCATCTTCACAATGCCTATATCGCCGGACCTACGACGGACTGCTATTGAGATGTCTCTCTAACGACGAAGCACAACAGATTATCCGTGAAGCTTACGATGGCATATGCGGAGCACATCAGCCCGGGCCTAAGCTACAGGATCGCATCAGGAGAATGGGCTATTACTGGCCTACTATGATCGCAGATGCAATACGGTATGCAAGACAATGCAGAGCCTGTCAGGGTCATACTGGCCATCACGGATTACTTCTCCAAATAGGCAGAGGCGATCCCTCTTGCTGAGGTGAAGGCGTCTAATGTGATCAGATTCATCAAGCATCGCGTCATTTATCGCTTCGGAGTACCCCAGAGGATAATTCACGACAATGGGCCTCAGTTCATCAGCCAAGCGTTTCATCAATTTTGCGATAAAAATTGGATACACAATATTGCCTTTATGGCATATTATCCAGCTGCTAATGGTTTGGCAGAAGCTTTCAACAAAACCATTATCAAACTCTTAAAGAAATTCGTCTCTTCAAACAAGAGAGATTGGAATGAGAAGCTGGGCGAATGTCTCTGTGCATACCGCACAAGGTACGAACATCGACAGGTTGCACCCCATTCTCGCTGGTCTACGGGAGCAAAGCAGTTCTCCCCATTAAAATCCAGATCCCGTCACTCAGGATAGCCGTGACTAATGAGCTGACTCGAGAAAAGAATAACCTGTTAAGGCTCCAAGAGCTAGAAGGATTTGACGAGAAACACCTCCAAGCTCAACAGCGCATCGCGCTCTACCAAGCACGCATTTCCAGAGCTTTCAATCATAAAGTAAAGAAAAGAGTGTTCAAAATCGGCGAGCTAGTTTTAGCCGTAAGAAGGCCGATGATTCTTACTCACAGAAGTAGAGGCAAATTCCAGCCCAAGTGGGAAGACCCTTATGTGATCGAGACAACGTTCTCAAACGTCGCCTACAGGATAGTCCGGCCCAATGGAGATCTGTTAATGGCTCCTATCAACGGCAAATTCCTGAAAAGGTACTATGCTTAATCTCCCCTGCTCGAGTGGAATACAGCAAGGATCTCAATTCTGACAAAACTACTCCTAAAACAAAACTAGTTGGATCATATCCTATCATGTCTATATGACCTCTGAATAGATATATCCTGCTAAAAAGTTTATCGAGAGTCTATCATGTCAATACTACCTCTGATATCACTCTCGCCTAAAAAAACTATCATTTACATTCTGAAATGATGGGTCCACAAAAGTCAAAAAAGAGTAACTTTTATTTATTTCCGATAAGAGCAGAATTACATCTGGGGAAGCAAAAAGAGAAAGGATACATCATGATCGGGGAGCGGTCAGATCGTGAATCAGCCACTCCAGTGCAGCTATCTTCTTATTCCTGGAAACCAAGGCATCGGCGCGAGCCCGCTCCAGCCGTGCCTCAGGGTTGTTCGTAAGAGTCAGCTCAGCCCTTGCCCGAAGAGAGCCCGTACGGGCAGCTTCTGTATGCTCCAAATCCTGTCGCGCTGCACTCAGTCGGCCAGTCGCTACATCTAGACCTGCCAACGACTGAGAAGCCCACTCCTCTGCCAGAGCGAGTTTTTTCTTCAGCTTGCGGGCCCTCGCTGCGTTCCCTTCAGGCTCGGATTGGAGCTTCGTCTCAAGAGCGAGAGCCTCTTCCACGACAGTTTTTCTTTTATCCATCTCCAGCTTATGTGTTTTGATAGAGTTGTCCACACTTTCCAGCTGTGTAAAAAGCCGCACAGTCATGAGGTCGTATCTGGCCTGGACCTCAGCATCAAAGCTGCCCCGAGTCAGCTGCAAGTATTCGTTAATGGGTTGCTCTAAACCATTAACCACCGCCTCCAGGGCGTCAGCTACCCCAGGATCGCCGAACTCCCTGATAGCCCCAATCGAAAACTGAGAAGTCTTCTTCAGGCGCTCGAAATCTAGACTCTTTGCCAATACCATTGATATCATCATTTTCAAACCGGTGTAAAAGAGGCTGGTATGTTGCTCGGTCAGCACAACTAGATCCGATTGAACGCCAGGAGTGGCCGCAATATCAGCAAGTCCCCCTCCGGGAATGATTGCAGACGAAGTGGCCACAACCGCCGCCTCGACGGGTGGTGCGACAATAGGAGGTGCAACGACGACGGTCGGAGTCATCAGCATACTCGCGAGAGGCGAAGTCACGATGACGGGTTCGTCCTCCTCTCGAGATGACAAAACCACTCCAGGCGAGCTGGCCCCCGAAGGTATTTCCTCCTTGAAGTCGAAAGCCTCCGTATCATCGCCAGGAGCCGGAGCAGAGCCAGAAGGTGCTTCAACGCTGTACTCCCCGTGGACGCCATCCCCTGAGAAAAGGACCAGAAAGTTGATATCAGTATGATGGTAATCTTTCTAAAGGGAGACATAAAGACGACATTTACCGGGAGCCAACGATATATATGGCGCATCTGCAGCCTATGTAGCTAAACCATGCTTTAATGACGCAATGCAAACTATCATACCTGGAGAAGGAGGTGGGCCAACCGACATCGCCCGAAGTTCTGCCAAGCCTTCACCGAGAAGCAGTCGAGGTTCGTCAACTGGAATCTCGCTAGGCGTGCTTGTTGACACAGCGGGAGTTTTATCCGTTGCTGGTCTAGGAAAAGATTCTCCCATCTGTCGCGGCCACGCAGGCAATCTCGCTCCACTACCTGGAGCAGTAGCAACGACAGCAACCTCTAGCGAAGATTCTCCGGCGTCGCCGGCCGGAACTGTAGAAGGTCCCTCTCTAAAAGGCGAGGAACCTCCAGCCAAAGAATCATCCCTGATATGGGGAGATACAGGCTCACTCCCGGGAGCCTCAATACCAAGAATGCGGAGAGGACGAGCAACCGTCTCCTTCCTCCTCTTACGAAGAGAAGCTTCCTTCGGGGCAGAAGCCCGTCGCTTCCCGGAAGAGACTACCAAATCCCCCGCAGGCGGAGGCACTTCACACATCGGAACCGACACCAGAGGCTCATCCGGAGTGCCAGACTCCTCACCCTCGTCAGAAGAAACCGAGGGGACTTCAACTCTTCCCCTAGGCTTGGGAGAAGGCACCCTGAAGCTTCCACGCATGTCAAAATTGCGATGGAAGGTGTTAATCGCCACATAGAACTGGGCGTAAGAATGGAGAATGCGGAGCTCCGTGGAGGTTGTAACGACCGACACAATGAAGATTGCTCCCGTACAACCCATGATAAAATATCGCCACCCTCTTGCTCCATCAATGAGTACGCCCCTGGACCTAAAGCTGGTGACGGCATTGCCAACGTGCAACTGATCGTACCCAAACTGCCTGGCGAACCGACTAGGCAAGTAGGGCTCGAAGAAGCAATGGTCTTCGCTCCTGTACAGCAGATGGGAGGGTCTAATGCAGACCAACCAATTGAAAGCTTCCGGAGAAAGATCGGTCTTCTCTCCACCTTAATCCTCAAGTCTCACCCCTGATTGATTGTGATGTACAGGAGGGGGAGTACAGAGGAGCTTCCAGCCATGACTGAGGTTCAACACTAGCCGATAATCCAAAGTTGTGTTCACATTCCAGGGAGAGTCCTTGTAGTTCGTCAAGAAGTTACCCCCCGAGCTGCTACCATAGCCGGGAGACATCACCCGGGGATTGTGGAGAATTAACCATCCCATCAAGTACAGGTATGATAATTCCACCCGGGGAAAACTCTCACGCCGAGCTTCATCGACGAGCAACCCATCAGTCATGGCTCTCAGGCCAGCCTGTATACGGCACACCATGGCAGGAAGCAAGCCCAGTCTTGCCCCGAACACCAGACGCACTGCCAGCCACAGGATGTTCCGGTGAATGCGGTCCGCGGACGTAGTACCGGGCACTACTACTCGACGCAGCCATATCGAGAGAAAAGCGGCCAGCTGGGCTTCCTTAGACAGAGGCCTGCGGTAGCGCCTCAAGTAACTGTAGCCTTAATGCCTTCAGGGTACATTTTGTCACCCCCACTTTTTGGATTAAGGGTATTTTTGTCTTTCCGTAATTAATGTGTAAATGATTTGCATGATATTAATTGTAATTAAATAATTAAGGATGATTATTGATTGTTGCAATTTATCGCTGCTTCGATAATTTGGACGCGACACGCGAATAAATCCATTTCCCCTTCATGTATATTTTTCCATAATTTTGGGACTGTGGGAGTGCAACATCAATCTCTTTTAAACCATGGCCTCCAAACCTTAGACCTATGAAATTCTCACAATTTCGTTAAACCCATTCGAAACTTAACCCATTGGACTATCTCCAAAACAAGCCAAGGCCTTTACCTAGAGTGGACCAAGACAATATAATTAGGTCAACCCGAGTCTACATATATATATATATATAGTATTCCCTTCCCTTTTATTTCTTTCCTATCTAACCTAGCTACAGCCGACATTCCCTTCCCCTTGCTCCCGCCGGACCTAGCCGAACTTCATCGACTCTTCCCCTTCCACGACTCATCTTTCCATCGACAGAGAGCCGGACCCGCTGTTCCTGAGCGCCGGACGACGCTGCACAGAGCCGGACCCGCTGCACCGCTGAGCGTCGGACCCCCGAGCGCTGTACCCCGAGCGCTGCACCCCGAGCGCTGTACCCCGAGCGCTGCACCCCAGAGCGCTGCACCCCCGAGCGCTGTACCCGCCACCGAGAACTGTACCCGCTGCCGAGCGCTGTACCCGCTGCCGAGCGCTGTACCCGCCCAGACTGAGCGTCGGACCCCGTCGACAGAGCCGCCCGATAATGCCGTACGCCGCTGACCTCGCTGTACCTGACCGGAGCAGCCTTCGACTCGACGACACCGCGACATGCACGTCTTAATTCCGCACGCAGGTTCGAGTTCCTTCTTGCTTATACGTGTGCGCATGCATATAATTCCCTTGGAGACCTTCGCAATTGTTATGTTGAATACCGGCATGTAGATACATAACTTGGTGCGTACGTAAGTACGTATTAGTATTAGTATTGGTATACGTATATGGTTATTACGTGTACATTGATATGTATATAACCCCAATGTATGCAACCCAAGTTAGTATACATATATATACACGGAGTACATGTATAAAAAATAGGGTTAAATGTGTTTCAGGTATATATATATATAGTATATATATATATCTCCCTAATACCTATTTAATATAGATACAAGGCATAAATTCTATTTAAAGCATATGTATATACATATATCTACTATAATTATAACCCATAGAAATTATGTATATGTTAGATCACTTTATGTGGAGGACTTGGAAGTGACCACGGATACCCCGTAGGTACATCGACATGTGACCCCTAGCGTAGCCTATTGAGATCATTATGTTGAATGTGTGCTAGAGTAATGTCTGATACAATATTATATTTATGATATATCTATAGGACTGTTGGATCATTCAGACGATACCTAGGAACCCGGACAGTGGTATTGCCAGCTAAGGACCACAGGCGAGTACATTCTCTGACAGTTTCCATTATGTTGATTATCTCTATAATTCTTGTTGTATAGCGTACATGACTCTGACACTGTTCTTTACACGAGTTGGCATCATTGAGACCTTTCACAAGGAGTCGTGATTGGAATCCATCGTGATAGCTGGGGAGAAATGGGGAAATATTGGTAGTTTATGTGATCATACCTAACCTTACATGCAGTATTAGCTCACCCACATCTCACGTCGGTGCAGCCTTACCCTTACATGCCTCATCACTGTTATATTCCGGTTAGCCTGACCTATTGGGGATGATCGCTAATCCATGTAATGAGTCATATAATCCAAGCCGATCACATGATATACTGATATTTCATACACTTAGATAGATGATTCTTGACATGTATCTTGATAGACTGATCTTGTATTTTCACATGTTCTAGTTGTTGTTCTTATACACACTTACATACTAGTCCTTCGTACTTGCGTATACTTGTAGTTCTATTCCTTGTCTGATGCATATCGATGATGATGTTCCAGTATTATTCCAGCATTTCTTATTTTAGTATCTTATTTCCAGTTATTCATATCTGTCTTGTATTTTTTTATACTGTGTTATAGTTTTTGTCAATATATATGGAACTGCTGTTAGAGGTGTATTTTCGTTCCAATCCTGACTGGATATTTTTTTCAGAGAATCTTGAGGATTTCTGTACCACGTACTACGGACCAGGTATAGACGCAGACTATGTACCAGAGATCCTAGAGGAGACCATGCTTCTAGATGAGGCTTTGCCTACAGCTACCTTGATAGTATTTATTTTATGCTTGAGACTTATGAAGGATATTTAAGTTTATGTTAGACTTATGTTAAGTTTAATTGGAGACTTGTGTTGGACAGCTAGACTGTGAGTTATCTTTATGTTTGAGACATGGTGTTTAACTATGTTATTTCTTTTATCTTTTATCGTGCCTTATAGTTGTGGTGATTGAGTTATATTGTGAGATCATGGAGATGTATATTATTGACAGGTGTTTAGTTATCTAGTATTACTGTGACCTTGACAGCGTTCTACCGCCGATACTGCGGCGTAGGTTGGACGTACCCACGCTCTCGTGCCCCTATACCGGGTGCGGGTCGTGACACGTTTTTAGTGGTGGCCCATGCAGGTCTAGTCTCGTAAGTTATACGATACCGTAGTAGTACGATAACTTAGTTGTACTGCTGCGAGCCTGTGCTAGGATATAGGGAATAGGATCTAGGATGAGAATATGCTCAATCACACTAGGAAATTCTGAACTTTATATTGCTATTCTAATGGATTGCTTCCTTTAGCGCTTTAGTGTCCTTTCTTGATAAAATTATATCTATCAGCTTAATTGATTCTTTGATCTATATTCAGGATGTCATCGAATACTAGATCCATGAGAATGGGAGCAGCCAATTCAGAGAGGACTGCCACCTCTCAACCTGACGAACAGATACCTGGAGATTCTCCTACATCTCCTGTTCGTGTGGGAGTGTCTGCAACTAACGGGATTCCTCCTCCACCTATACAGAGTATTGCCCCAACTATGACAGACAACCTTCCACCACCACCAATTTCCGGAGGAGTGCCCGCTGACGGGGCACCGATGTTCGCACTGATGCAAGGCATGCTAAAGGCCCAGAGAGTAACAGCAGAGGCTCAGCATGTTCAAGCTGAGGCTCAGAGAATACAAGCAGAAGCAAGCCAGGCGCAGACTGAACTGCTGAGAGAGAGCATGGAGAATGCCCATCAGATGACTCTCCAGGCTGTGGAGAGAGTAGCACGACAGCCGCAACATCAAGGTCAGCAACAACAGAGGCCCGGTACGATAGTGGACTTTAAGAGGATGATGCCTCAAGAGTTCAAAGGCACAGAAGGAATACTATATGCTGATGAATGGTTAGAAGACATAGAAAGGAATCTTCGCTTATCACAGATTCCAGAGATTCTTCAGATAGAGGCCGCTGGCAGTCAGATATTTGATATCGTACTGACGTGGTATCGTACAGAGCCGAGACTCGCCGCTGAAGGACTTACTTAGGAGAACTTTAAGGAACTCTTCAAAGAGAAATTCTTTTCTGACGTAGCCTTGGGAGCTTTAGAAAGTCAGTTTCATGACTTAGTCCAAGGAGGCATGTCAGTCGACGAGTATGCTGCAGAGTTTTGCCGATTGAGTCAATTTGCGCCATCAATGGTTCGAGACCCAGGAGACAGAGCTCAAAAATTCAGAAAAGGATTGAATAGGGAGATCAAGTCTCGTACTTCGGGACGACGTACTGCTACATTTGAGGGTATTCTGATGGATGCCTAGATTGCGAAGACGACTTGGACCTCAGGCCCAAGAGAGGACGCGATACATCTGGAGCAACAGGAGGTAACACAGGACCAGCCAAGCGCCCGCACTTTCAACAACAACATAGGCCACACCAGCAACAACACCAGCAACAGGCACCAGTTCGAGGACATGCTCAACAACAGCAACCACAAAGACATAATCAACTCGTTGCCCCATGTTTATATTGCGGAAAGATGGGAGATACAAGAGACATCTGCAGAAAAAGGTTGGACACTTGCTTATCGTGTGGATCAGCAGCACATCAGTTGAGGGGCTGCCCAACTATTCAAAATCGCTAAGGAGGAGGAGCAGCACAGAGAGGACCAGCAAGAGCACCTATTGTACCAGGAGGCCTGCAGAGAGGACCTTCACTTCCAACACAGTAGGAGAGGTTTGCTCAGCAACAGCAGCAACAGAGAGGAGCACCACAAGGATGAGCTTACGCCATGACCACTGAGGAGGCCGGGCCAGCTGGAGACATGATTTCAGGTTCAGTTTTACTCGATTCTATTCCAGCACTCGCATTATTTGATTCTGGCGCTTCCCATAGTTTCGTATCTGTATTTTATGCCCTTAAGCATCATTTAGAAACATAACCATTAGATAGGACTTGCAAGATCACGACAGGAGGAGGCATTATCCTAGTCCGTGATTGTTGTAAGGATCGGAGAGTGTCATTGGAAGGCCGAGAGTTGAGCGTGAGTTTACTCGTTATGCCACTTCCGGATTACGATATTTTACTCGAAATAGACTGGCTGAGTAAACACCATGCTTCTATAGATTATCACGGAGGTAGAGTAGTATTTCGACCACCAGGAGAGCCAGAGTTTGAGATTGTCAGAGGAACAGAGGAGCGGAGCAGAGGCACTTTTTACGGAGCCAGGGTGGAAGAAGAAGAGTTACCGCATCCACTTATAGCGGAATTTCTGGATGTATTTCCAAAGGAGTTGCCAGGTTTGCCACCAGACAGAGACGTTGAGTTCTCTATAGACTTGATACCAGGAGCAGAGCCTATTTCACAACATGTCTATAGAGTTAACAACAACGAATTGGTAGAACTAAAGAAACAAGTTGAGGAGCTGCAAGACAAAGGTTTTATTAGATCCAGTTCATCGCCAGAGGGAGCACCGATATTATTTGTACCAAAGAAGGATGGCACAGTACGTATGTGTATCGATTATAGAGCTTTGAATAACCTCACTATCAAAAACAAATACCCGCTGCCAAGGATAGATGATCTTTTCGATCAATTGAGCGGAGCAAAGGTGTTTTCAAAAATAGACTTGAGCTCAGGGTATCACCAGGTGAAAGTGAAGAAAGAAGACATACCGAAGACCGCATTTCGAACCAGATATGGCCAGTTTAAATTCACAATAATGTCGTTTGGTTTAACCAATGCACCAGCAGTATTTATGAACTTGATGAACAAGGTGTTCCACCAGTACCTTGACAAGTTTGTAGTGGTGTTTATTGACGACATTCTAGTATATTCAAAAACCCTAGAAGAGCATGAAGAGCACTTGAGAATAGTCTTAGAAACACTCAGGAAAGAGAAATTATACGGAAAGCTTTCAAAGTGTGAGTTTTTTTTGAAGAGGTTGAATTTCTTGGACACATGGTGACAGGTGACGGAATTTCAGTTAACCTAAAGAAGATAGAGGCAGTGAAGTCATGGACTACCCCCAGCACGGTAGCTAAAATCAGGAGCTTTCTCGGACTAGCAGGATACTACAGAAGATTTGTATAAGACTTCTCCAAGATTGCAGAGCCAATGACTAGGCTAACCAAGAAAGATGTGGAATTTGTCTGGACAGAAGAATGTCAAGTCGCATTCGATGAGCTGAAAAGGAGATTGACGATAGCGCCAGTTTTGACGTTGCCATCAGAGACAGGTGGATTCACTATCTACAGTGATGCTTCGAGAAAAGGGTTGGGATGCGTTCTTCAACAACACGGGAAAGTAATTGCCTATGCTTCAAGACAATTACGCCCTCATGAAAAGAACTACCCCTCTCACGATCTGGAGTTAGCGGCAGTTATCTTTGCCCTAAAGCTGTGAAAGCACTATCTGTACGGAGAGCGTGTGGAAATCTTCACAGACCACAAGAGCTTAAAGTACGTGTTTATACAGAAGTAGCTGAATATGAGATAGAGAAGGTGGTTAGAATTGATGAAAGACTTCGATATCTCATTACAGTATCATCCAGGGAAAGCCAACGTAGTCACGGATGCCTTGAGCAGGTACCCAATGGCTATGTGCTTGACATCGGATAGACACTTATTAGCTGATCTTGAGAGCTTGGAAATTGAGGTATTAGTTCCAGGAGCTGAGATTCAGATGTGGGGACTGCAGATTCAATCAGAACTGATGGACAAAATTAGAGCGACACAGTATAATGATGAGACTCTAAGGAATATTTGGGCACAAGTTCAGGCAGGATTGATAGACGATTTCACTATTGCGGATGATGGATCCTTACGATATGGCACGAGGATGTGTGTACCAAGTGGAGAGCTGCGCGAAGAAGTTTTACAGGAGGCACACCGCTCTCAGTACTCGATGCATCCCGGAGCCAACATGATGTATCAAGATTTGAGGAAGCATGTATGGTGGTATGGTATGAAGCGCAAAGTAGCACGCTTCGTATCTCGATGTTTAGTGTGCCAACAGGTGAAAGCAGATCGACAGAGGCCAAGGGGATTGCTTCAACCTTTATCCATTCTAGAATGGAAGTGGGAGCACGTGACTATGGACTTCGTTTCAGGACTTCCTCGTTCTCCAGGAGGAAAGGACGCAATTTGGGTTATCGTGGATAGGTTGACCAAATCAGCCCACTTCTTATCTTTCAAAGTAGATACTTCGACGGAGAAGCTAGCAGAGATGTACGTACAGCAGATTGTCAGATTACATGGAGTTCCTGTAAATATTGTCTCAGATCAGGATAGTCATTTTACTTTCCATTTCTGGAGGAGCCTGCAGTCTAGCTTGGGCACTCAGCTCAAGTTCAGTACCGCATATCACCCACAGACAGACAGGCAGTCTGAAAGGACGATTCAGACCCTTGAAGACATGCTACGCACTTGCGTATTGGATCTCGGAGGTTCTTGGGAGGATCATCTACACTTGGTAGAGTTTGCTTACAATGACAGCTACCAGGCCAGCATTGAGATGTCACCATTCAAGGCTTTATATGGACGGAGGTGCCATACCCCTTTATCTTGGGATGATGTTGGAGAAAGAGCCTTGTTAGGACCAGAAATGGTCGTGGACGCAGCAGAAAAGGTGAAACTTATCAGAGACAGGCTACGAGTGGCGCAGGACAGACAGCGGCATTGGGCCGATAGCCACCGTAGACCCCTAGAGTTTCAGGTATTGTTTTGATTTATTTTGTTTGGGTTACGATTGTTTTGTTTAGATTGCATGTTAAGATCGTTGTTCTATGTTGGCGATTTGGTTTTCTTACGGATATCTCCGACACGAGGTACAATTTATTTCGACGGAGGAGGAAAGCTTAGCCCACGATACATCGGTCCTTCAGTGTTCTTGCAAGGGTCGATGTAGTGGCCTATAGACTTGACTTACCGCCTGCTCTAGATGGAGTGCATAACGTGTTCCATGTGTCGCAGCTGAGACGGTACATGGTAGATCCTAGTCACGTATTAGATCACTCGGAGATCGAAGTTGGACCGACACTCAGCTATCCTGAACAACCGGTGGAGATCTTGGATCGTAGAGAGAAGATATTGCGGAACCAGACTATTCCCTTAGTTCGGGTTGCATGGAGAAATCACTCTCCCGGAGAATCAACTTAGGAGAGAGAGGACGAAATGCGCGATGAGCGGTATCCATATCTCTTCAAGACTTGAGGTATAATTCATTAGTTACTTGCTTGTTCTAGTGATGGTTATTTTAAATTTTGAGGACGGAATCCTTTAAGGAGGGTAGACTTGTCACCCCCACTTTTTGGATTAAGGGTATTTTCGTCTTTCCGTAATTAATGTGTAAATGATTTGCATGATATTAATTATAATTAAATAATTAAGGATGATTATTGATTGTTGTAATTTATCGCTGCTTCGATAATTTGGACGCGACACGCGAATAATCCATTTTCCCTTCATGTATATTTTTCCATAATTTTAGGACTGTGGGAGTGCAACATCAATCTCTTTTAAACCATGGCCTCCAAACCTTAGACCCATGAAATTCTCACAATTTTGTTAAACCCATTCGAAACCTAACCCATTGGATTATCTCCAAAACAAGCCAAGGCCTTTACCTAGAGTGGACCAAGACAATATAATTAGGTCAACCCGAGTCTACATATATATATATATATATATAGTATTCTCTTCCCTTTTATATCTTTCCCATCTAACCTAGCTACAGCCGACATTCCCTTCCCCTTGCTCCCGCCGGACCTAGCCGAACTTCATCGACTCTTCCCCTTCCATGACTCATCTTCCCATCGACAGAGAGCCGGACCCGCTGTTCCTGAGCGCCGGATGATGCTGCACAGAGCCGGACCCGCTGCACCGCTGAGCGCTGGACCCCCGAGCGCTCCACCCCTAGCGCTGCACCCCCGAGTGCGGTACCCCGAGCGCTGCACCCCCGAGCGCTGCACCGTCGAGCGCTGTACCCGCCGCCGAGCACTGTACCCGCTGCCGAGCGATGTACCCGCCCCGACTGAGCGTCGGACCCCGTCGATAGAGCCGCCCGACAACGCCGTACGCCGCTGACCTCGCTGTACCTGACCGGAGCAGCCTTCGACTCGACGACGCCGCGACACGCATGTCTCAATTCCGCACACAGGTTCGAGTTCCTTCTTGCTTATACGTGTGCGCATGCATATAATTCCCTTGGAGACCTTCGCACTTGTTATATTGAATACCGGCATGTAGATACATAACTTGGTGCGTACGTAAGTACATATTAGTATTAGTATTGGTATACGTATATGGTTATTACGTGTACATTGATATGTATATAACCCTAATGTATGCAACCCAAGTTAGTATACATATATATATATAGGGTACATGTATAAAAAATAAGATTAAATGTGTTTCAGGTATATATATATAGTATATATATATATATATATATATATATCTTCCTAATACCTGTTTAATATAGATACAAGGCATAATTTCTATTTAAAGCATATGTATATACATAAATCTACTATAATTATAACTCATAGAAATTATGTATATGTTAGATCACTTTATGTGGAGGACTTGGAAGTGACCACGGATACCCCGTAGGTACATCGACATGTGACCCCTAGCGTAGCCTATTGAGATCATTATGTTGAATGTGTGCTAGAGTAATGTCTGATACAGTATTATATTTATGATATATCTATAGGACTGTTAGATCGTTCAGACGATACCTGGGAACCCAGACAGTGGTATTGCCAGCTAAGGACCACAGACGAGTACATTCTCTGACAGTTTTTATTATGTTGATTATCTCTATAATTCTTGTTGTATAGCGTACATGACTCTGACACTGTTCTTTACACGAGTTGGCATCATTGAGACCTATCACGAGGAGTCGTGATTAGAATCCATCGTGCTAGCTGGGGATAAATGGGGAAATATTGGTAGTTTATGTGATCATACCCAACCTTACATGCAGCATTAGCTCACCTACATCTCACGTCGGTGCAGCCTTACCCTTACATGTCTCATCACTGTTACTTTCCGGTTAGCCTGACCTGTTGGGGATGATCGCTAATCCATGTAATGAGTCATATAACCCAAGCCGATCACATGATATAATGATATTTCACACACTTAGATAGATGATTCTTGACATGTATCTTGATGGACTGATCTTGTATTTTCACATGTTCTAGTTGTTCTAATACACACTTACATACCAGTCCTTCGTACTTGCGTACACTTGTAGTTCTATTCCTTGTCTGATGCATATCGATGATGATGTTCCAGTATTATTCCAGTATTTCTTATTTCAGTATCTTATTTCCAATTATTCATATCTGTCTTGTATTTCTTTACACTGTGTTATAGTTTTTGTCAATATATGTGGAACTGCTGTTAGAGGTGTATTTTCGTTCCAATCCTGACTGGATATTTTTTCCAGAGAATCTTGAGGATTTTTGTACCATGCACTACGGACCAGGTATAGACGCAGACTATGTACTAGAGATCCTAGAGAAGACCATGCTTCTAGATGAGGCTTTGCCTACAACTACCTAGATAGTATTTATTTTATGCTTGAGACTTATGAAGGATATTTAAGTTTATGTTAGACTTATGTTAAGTTTAATTGGAGACTTGTGTTGGACAGCTAGACTGTGAGTTATCTTTATGTTTGAGACATGGTGTTTAACTATGTTATTTCATTTATCTTTTATCGTGCCTTATAGTTGTGGTGATTGAGTTATATTGTGAGATCATGGAGATGTATATTATTGACAAGTGTTTAGTTATCTAGTATTACTGTGACCATGACAGCGTTCTACCGCCGATACTGCGGCGTAGGCTGGACATACCCACGCTCTCGTGCCCCTATACTGGGTGCGGGTCGTGACACTTTTCTACCCCCTCAACGAGAATCTGATCTGGAGCTTTAGCCTCCTCCATAAGATCCTCAACGACCAGGGCACTAAGCACGCCCAAACAGTTCACGGGCTCATTCTTTGTCACTACCACTTTTCCAGATAAGGGCATTTGGGTAATTTCACTATTTTGAATAATTATGTGTAATTAATCTGCTGAGTTTTTAAAACTATTTATTTGATGTTGGTTGTGTTGGGTTAGGTCAAACCCTAGAAGTCAGTATGGCTAAACCCTAATTTGAAGACCAATTCTAGAGAAACCCTAGAATTCAAATTTTAGGTTGGACCTCAAACCCTAAATTGACTAAACCCTAGTTAATTAGGTTCTTCATGACCTAACATAGGAGGTTTAACCTGAACTATGCATTAGAAACCCTAGCTTGGTTTTAATATAAAAAGGAACCCATTCCTTCATGAAGAAAACCTAAACCTAGCCTCCATTAAAGAAAAACCATTCCCTCCCACAATTTTCAGAATCTCAAGCCCTAGGAATTCACTTTCCTCCTCCAAAGCAAAGAGAAGCAAGGGCTTGGGTCAAGAAGCCCTGGAAAAGAAGAACCTCCATTGAAGAAGCCATCCCCCTAGGTAAAACCCTATTTTAATTCTTTTAATCTCTGATTTCTATTATTAATGCCCATTAGGAACCCACCATGAAGTTTAGATTTTGATTTTAGGGTTTCTACATGGAGATCTAGGAGGAACTAGGGTTTTGTGTTCATACGTGGATTTTCCCCCAATTTCAGGAACCCTAATCCTAAGGGTTGCAAGTATACATGACTAAATCTTCTACATATAGGTTAGATCCCGATTTTAGGGTTTTGATTTGAGGAATTATGGGTTCTTATGCAAAACCAATTTTCTGTACTTCTTGTGTTTGATGAAAGATTTCTTAAGGTTTTACCTATCTAATGTATTCGTATTTCTGAATTTTTTTACATATAATCTACATACATAAATATATTTGTGTTGTAAATGGGTAGGTATGTGCAGTCGAGTTCAACTGTGCAGTTTCTGCGTGTTGGGAGAAATCTACTGTACAGTCGGGGGTGTGTATTGGGGGAAGATTCTGTGCAGTGTGAGTTTTAGGATACTGGGTATCAATAACTTGGGGATGTGTCAGTGTCTCAGTGAATACATAGTGTATCAGTGTTCCTTTAACTGATCCTGTGTATCAGTGAGTAACTGAGTGAAACTGCATGGGTGTGAACTAGTGTATATGTATGTAGGTGTGTGTCTACCTATGTATTAGATACCTATGTGCCTATCTGTGTGTATCAGTAGGAAGTCCCAGTGAAGGTTGTGTATACTGACTTGTGTGTGAGTGGATTATGTATAGGTGTGAGTATCTGTGTGCATAGGATTAAACATCAGTGTGTGTTTTAGGCATTTCCTGTGTTAAGTCGGGTTTTCCTTGTGTCTCAGTGTCTAGGTCAGGTCCCAGTGTGTGTGTATCTGTGTCCTTATAACTGTGTAGTGAGAACCTGTGTACAGTGAGTGTAGCTCAGTGCCTGTGTATGTAAGAATGAGTATCAATAAACTGTGCATACCTGTATATGTTCTTGTCAGTGTGGATTACAGTGTGTGAGTGCCACTATGTACCTATGAGTGTAACTGTGCATGCCTATGTGTGTGCATGTCTGCCTATGAAGTTAGAACCTGTGTTGTGTTGTGTCAGTAACTTATAGGTGTGGTAGTATAGGAATTATGTTAATGTAAGGGGTTTAAATTGAGTATCAGTATTTTGTTTCAGAGAACTCTAGTGTGTTATATCTTAAAAGCCTGTGTGTCTCAGTTATAAGAAAACCAGTGTCAGTGCAGTATAGAAATTCAGTTCCTGTGAGTGTTTATCAGTGTGTGTAGGTATGCCAATACCTGGGTGTTCTCAGTGTGCAGGAGGTTCTGTTCAGTGTGTGGACCTATGTGTACCTGTGTCAGTATGTGTAAATTGGTGTGATTGAAATTCAGTGTGTGTATCCTAGGTTCCTTCAGATTTCAGAACCTGTGTAGTTGTGTGAGTAGTCTGTGTGTGTCAGTGAGAGTAGGTCCGTGTGTAGGTGTTCAGTGAGTTATGTGTGGCTGTGTGTGAGTTCAGTGGGGAGTTTTACCTATATGTAATTTCTGTGAGAGAGTTAGAGAGGGAGCAGAGTACAGTGTGCCTGTGACTGTGTGTGTGTATATCCCTGTGAGTGCATTGAGGACTTCTGAGAATGAGGAATAGTGAGGTCTGGGGGTTAGTGTGTACCAAATAGAACCAGTGTATTAGTTAGGTAGTAGTGTCTCAGTGAAGGTGTATTCAATGGCTGTGCTATGTCCCTACATGTGTGAGTCCCTGTTTTTGAGAGTGAGTTATCTAGGTTCAATGTGGATTATGTGCAGTATAGGTAATTGAATTTCAGTGTGAGCATGCCTGTGTGAATAACAGTGTGTGTATGTGTGTGCAACTTATGTATCAATAAGTGAGTACCTATGTGTATAAATCATTAGTATTTGGTATTGGTTAATTGGTATCATGTATAGTTGGTAAGGTTAGATACCAAATATGTATTAGGTATTAAGTTACTAGTTAAGTTATCAACTAGTATAAGCTAGGTATCCTTAGTATGGACAATTAGATAAGAATAAGACTAAGGTTGACTAGTAAACCTTAGTATGACCTAGAAACCTCGTATTTAATTAGTTAAACATATTATTCTTTAATTCAATATCTGACATTAATATTCCATAAATAGGTCATTGTGATCCCACCTTGGACATCGATCCTCACACCTTGCTCAGGACCACAGGCGAGTACATTCTCTGACAGTTTTCATTGTTGATTATTTTTATAATTCAGTTGTATTACATACTTGATTCCGACACTATGGATACACGGGTTAGCACTCTAGATCCCCATCATGAGGAGTCGTGATTGGAATCCATCGTGCTAGCTGGGGAATGGGGAACTATTAGTAGATTATGTGATCATATCCAACCATCTACATGCATCATAGCTCACCCCACTTCTCACGTCGGGTGCAGCCTGGCCATTTATATGCATCATAGCTGTTATATATGATTAGCCTGACCACTACATGCATCATAGCTAACCATATGGTTAGCCTGACCTACAAGAATCATAGTTAATCATATATAACCAGCCTGATCAAGTCCCAAGACGATCACATAATAAACTGATAATTCAAACACTTAGCTAGATGTCTATTTATTCAGATTCACTTGTTCTAGCACTCACTGTCTATTGTTCATTGCTAGATGCTCTGTTGCCTATTTCCATTTTCTCCAATACTTTATATTTCCAGCATTTATTTCCATCTTGTATTTCTTACACTGTTTATAGTCTTTGTCAATTTAATGAAACTGCTGTTAGTGCTTGTGCTTTGCTCCAATCCTGACAGGATAACATTTTTCAGAGGACCTGGAGGATCTTTGCCCCACTCATTACGGCCCAGGATTGGAGGGAGATTTCACTCCAGAAACCCCAGAGGAGTTGCCTAGCCTAGAGGAGAATTTACCTGGCTGCACTTAGACTATTTTTCTGCATTTATTGTTTTAGACCAAGACTGAGTTGTATTATTATTTTGTGACTTTGTGAGGTCATCTAGACCCAGGATTTGAGTTGGACTTATTGTGGTTGGTTTTTTAATAGAACTCTTTTCTATTCTCATCGTGCCATTATTTCTTATAGCTTGTGATTGAGTATATCATAGAACTGTGGATTATTTATCTTTGTCCTCCGTACGGAGTTGAGACTATTGACAGGATATATATTATATGTTGAGACCTAGACAGCGTTCTACCGTCGATGCTGCGGCGTAGGCTGGACGTACCCACGACTCATGCCCAAATTCCGGGTGCGGGTCGTGACACGTTTTTAGTGGTGACCCATGCAGGTCGAGTCCTAGATTCGTATTAGAGCAGTATTGTTGTGGTGCTCGCTTAGAGTATTACTCCGAGTCTGTTTTAGGAAATAGGAATTTGGCCGAGAATATGCTCAATCACAATTAGGAATTTCTGATTCTTATAATACTACTCTTAATGATTTTTCCTTTAGAAATTATTATCCATCTTTGATGATATCGTGTCTATTGCCTTGATTAAATTCTTCGATCTGTCTTCAGGATGCCGCCGAGAACCAGATCCCGGAGAACCGGAGCAGCAGAGTCAGAGAGGTCTGCCACCTCTCGCCTTGCCGGACAGACATCCGCGGCACCTCCTACATCTCCAGTACATGTGGGAGTGTCTGCAGCATTCGGGGGTCCTCCACCACCTGTTTAGAGGGTCCCCATAGCTACGACGGCGCCTCCACTACCACCACCACCCCCACCACCAGTTCAGCATCCAGGAGGTGTGCCCGTCGATGGAGCACAGATGTTTGCTTTGATTCAGGGCATGGTCGATGCCCAGAGGACGTCGGCAGAAGCCCAGAGGGTGCAGGCTGAGGCACATCAGGCCCAGACAGAGATGATGAGGGTAAACATGGAGAATGCTCATCAGGTGGCCCTCCAGGCTGTGGAGAGAGTTACTCAGCAGCAGCAGCGTCCTGATCAGCACCACCAGAGGCCGGGCACCATTGTGGATTTCAAGAGGATGATGCCTCGGGAGTTCAAGGGGACAGAAGGGATACTCTACGCCGATGATTGGCTAGAGGACATCGAGAGAAACTTGTGCTTGGCGCAGCTTCCGGAGGCTCTTCAGATCGAGGCCGCCGGCAGCTAGATGTTCGACATCGCCTTGACGTAGTTTCGCACAGAGCCGAGACTCCTTGAAAGGGGACTCACTTGGGAAGCTTTCAAGGAGCTCTTCAAGGAGAAGTTATTTCCTGATGTTGCCCTGGGAGCTTTGGAGAGTCAGTTCCATGACTTAGCCCTGGGGAGCTCGTCCGTCGATGAGTATGCCGCAGAGTTTTCCCGCCTGAGGTGCTTCGCGCCATCGATGATTAGAGATCCGGAGGACAGGGCCCGGAAGTTCAGAAAGGGGCTGGCAAGGAAGATCAAGTCTCGCACGTCGGGACGTCGCACAGCTACCTACGAGGGCATATTGATGGATGCCCAGATAGCCGAGGACGACTTGGGCCTTAGGCCCAAGAGGGGACGCGATAGTTCCGGAGGAGCAAACAGTAGTGCGGGACCCGGCAAGCGTCCACACTTTCAGCAGCAACAGCAGAGACCCTTACAGCAGCAGCATCAGGCACCAGCCCGAGGGCAGGTCCAGCAGCAGCAACAGAGACAGACTCAGCCCGCCATCCAGTGTGCGTACTGCGGGAAGATGGGACATACTAGAGATATCTGCAGGAAGAGATTGGGCTCATGTCTGTCCTGTGGATTGACGACACACCAGCTGAGGGATTGCCCTACCATTCGTTCAGGTCAGGGTGGAGCAGCCGCCCAAAGAGGACCAGACAGGGTACCTGCCGTACCAGGAGGCCAATAACAGAGGGCACCACTTCCACCACAATATCAGAAGTTTGCCCAGCACCAACAGCAGAGAGGTGTACCCCAGGGGCGAGCGTACGCCATGGCAGTCGAGGAGATCGAGCCAGCAGGAGACTTGATCACAGGTTCGGTTCTTCTCGATTGTATTCCCGCATTTACCTTATTCGACTCTGGCGCTTCCCATAGTTTTGTGTCTGTATCTTATGCACTTCGACATCATTTAGACACAGAACCATTAGCTAGGACTTGCAAGATCATGACTGGTGGAGGTATTATCCTAGTCTGTGATCACTGCAAGGACCGGAGGGTGTCAGTAGGAGGCCGAGAGTTGAGCGTGAGCTTACTCGTCATGCCACTTCCGGGGTTTGATATTGTACTCGGAATGGACTGGTTGAGTAGGCATCATGCTACTATAGATTGTTATAGAGGCAGAGTATTATTTAGACCACCAGGAGAGCCGGAGTTTGAGGTTGTCAGAGGAGCAGCGGAACAGAGCAGGAGCACATTTTGCGGAGCCAGGGCGGAAGAAGAGGAGTTGCCACATCCTCTGATAGCGGAGTTCCTGGATGTATTTCCAGAGGAGTTGCCAGGCTTGCCGCCAGACAGAGATGTTAAATTCTCTATAGACTTGGTTCCAGGAGCGGAGCCCATTTCACAACATGTCTATAGAGTCAACAACATCGAGCTGGCATAACTGAAGAAGCAAGTTGAGGAGCTGCAGGACAAAGGCTTCATCAAATCCAGTTCATCACCATGGGGAGCTCCGGTATTGTTCGTACCGAAGAAGGACGGCACGGTGCGCATGTGCATTGATTATAGATCTTTGAACAATATCACTATCAAGAATAAGTACCCGCTGCCGAGGATAGATGATCTTTTCGATCAGTTGAGCGGGGCGAGGGTGTTTTCAAAGATAGATTTGAGGTCAGGCTATCACCAGGTGAAGGTGAAGAGAGAGGACACGCCGAAGACAGCTTTTTGGACCAGATACGGCCAGTTTGAATTTATGGTGATGCCATTTGGTTTAACCAATGCACCGGCAGTATTCATGAACCTGATGAACAAGGTGTTCCACCAGTACCTTGACAAGTTCGTAGTGGTGTTCATCGACGATATTCTTGTGTATTCCAAGACCCCGGAGGAGCACGAAGAGCACCTGAGGTTGGTCTTAGAGACTCTCAGGAGGGAGAAGCTGTACGGGAAACTCTATAAGTGTGAATTCTTCCTTGACAAGGTTGAATTTCTTGGGCATGTGGTATCGGGTGACAGAATCTCGGTTAACCCACAGAAGATCGAGGCAGTGAAGTCGTGGGCTACCCCCAGTTCGGTAGCTGAGATCAAGAGTTTTCTCGGGCTAGCAAGATATTATAGGAGGTTTGTACAAGACTTCTCCAGGATTGCAGCGCCAATGACCAGATTGACTAGGAAGGATGTGGATTTTGTCTGGACGGAGGAGTGCCAGGTTGCATTTGATGAGCTGAAGAAGAGGTTGACGACAGCTCCAATTTTGATGTTGCCAGCAGGGACAGGTGGTTTCACCATCTACAGTGATGCTTCAGGTAAGGGTCTGGGATATGTTCTTCAGCAGCACGAAAAGGTAATTGCCTATACTTCCAGGCAGTTATGCCCTCATGAAGAGAACTACCCCACCCACGATTTGGAGATGGCAGCAGTTATCTTCGCTCTAAAGCTGTGGAAACATTACCTGTACGGAGAGCGTGTGGAGATCTTTACAGATCACAAGAGCTTGAAGTACGTGTTCATACAGAAGGAATTGAACATGAGGCAGAGGAGGTGGTTAGAGTTGATGACGGATTTTGATATCTCATTGCAGTACCACCCAGGGAAAGCCAACGTAGTCGCCGATGCCTTGAGCAGGTATCCGATGGCTATGTGCTTAACGACAGATAGATATTTGTTGGCTGATCTGGAAAGCTTGGAGATTGAGGTATTAATTCCCAGTACTGAAATTCAGATGTGGTGATTGCAGATACAGTCCGAGCTGATGGACTGGATCAGAGCGGCACAGTATGATGATGAGGCTATGAGGAGTATCAGAGCACAGGTTCAGACAGGATTGTCGGACGATTTTAATATCGTATATGATGGTTCCTTACGGTACGGCACGAGGATGTGTGTGCCGAGCGGGGAGCTGCGCGAGGAGGTTTTGTAGGAGGCGCACCACTCTCAGTACTCGATGCATCCCGGTGCCAACAAGATGTATCGAGACTTGAAGGAGCACGTATGGTGGTATGGAATGAAGCGCGAGGTAGCACGCTTCGTATCCCGGTGCCTAGTGTGCCAGCAGGTAAAGGCAGACCGGCAGAGGCCAGGTGGTTTGCTTCAACCTTTACCGATCCCAGAGTGGAAATAGGAGTATGTGACCATGGATTTTGTTTCAGGGCTTCCACGTTCTCCAGGAGAGAAGGACGCGATTTGGGTCATCGTGGACAGGTTGACCAAATTAGCCCATTTCTTACCTTTCAAGGTGGGCACGTCGACAGAGAGGCTAGCAGAGATGTACGTGCGACAGATCGTTAGACTTCATGGAGTTCCTGTAAGCATCGTCTCGGATCGGGATAGCCGTTTTACTTTCCACTTATGGAGGAGTCTGCAGGCTAGCTTGGGCACTCAGCTCAAGTTCAGTACCGCATATCACCCCCAGACAGACGGGCAGTCTGAAAGGACTATTCAGACTCTCAAGGATATGCTACGCACTTGCGTTCTAGATCTCGGAGGTTCTTGGGAGGATCATCTGCACCTGGTAGAGTTCGCTTACAACAACAGCTACCAGGCCAGCATCGATATGTCACCATTTGAGGCTCTTTATGGACGAAGGTGTCGTACACCGTTATCTTGGGACGACGTTGGAGAGAGAGCCTTGCTAGGACCAGAAATGGTTGTGGATGCAGCAGAAAAGGTGAAACTCATCAGAGACAGACTGCGAGTGGCGCAGGACAGACAGCGGCATTGGGCCGACAGCCACCGTAGACCCCTTGAGTTTCAGGTATAGATTGTTATTTTCTGGTTTGTGTTGTTTGTTTAGACTGCGTGTTGAGACTGTTTGTTTTAGGTTGGCGATCTAGTATTCCTACGGATTTCTCCGACGTGTGGCATGATTCGTTTTGGTCAAGGCGGGAAGCTTAGCCCACGGTACATCGGACCCTTTGGCATTCTTGCGAGAGTAGGTGCAGTGGCGTATAGACTGGACTTGCCGCCTGCATTAGAGGGAGTTCATGATGTGTTCCACGTGTCGCCGCTGAGACGGTACGTGGCAGACCCTAGTCACGTACTTGACCACTCGGAGATTGAGGTTGGTCCGACACTCAGCTACCCCGAGCAGCCCGTAGAGATCTTGGATCGCAGGGAGAAGGTGTTGCGGAACCAAACTATTCCTTTGGTTCGTGTTGCATGGAGACATCACTCTCCAGGGGAGTCGACCTGGGAGAGAGAGGACGAAATGCGCGAGCAATACCCGTACCTCTTCTAGACTTGAGGTATATCCTTTCTGATTTATTCTTGTTCTGTTCAGTCCAAATTTTGAGGAAGAAATTTCTTTTAGGAGGGTAGACTTGTCAATACCACTTTTCCAGATAAGGGCATTTAGGTAATTTCACTATTTTGAATAATTATGTGTAATTAATCTGCTGAGTTTTTAAAACTATTTATTTGATGTTGGTTGTGTTGGGTTAGGTCAAACCCTAGAAGTCAGTATGGCTAAACCCTAATTTGAAGACCAATTCTAGAGAAATCCTAGAATTCAAATTTTAGGTTGGACCTCAAACCCTAAATTGACTAAACCCTAGTTAATTAGGTTTTTTATGACCTAACATAGGGGGTTTAACCTGAACTATGCATTAGAAACCCTAGCTTGATTTTAATATAAAAGGAAACCCATTCCTTCATGAAGAAAACCTAAACCTAGCCTCCATTAAAGAAAAACCATTCCCTCCCACAATTTTCAGAATCTCAAGCCCTAGGAATTCACTTTCCTCCTCCAAAGCAAATAGAAGCAAGGGGTTGGGTCAAGAAGCCCTGGAAAAGAAGAACCTCCATTGAAGAAGCCATCCCCCTAGGTAAAACCCTATTTTAATTCTTTTAATCTCTGATTTCTGTTGTTAATGCCCATTAGGAACCCACCATGAGGTTTAGATTTCGATTTTAGGATTTCTACATGGAGATCTAGGAGGAACTAGGGTTTTGTGTTCATACGTGGATTTTCCCCCAATTTCAGGAACCCTAATCCTAAGGGTTGCAAGTATACATGACTACATCTTCTACATATAGGTTAGATCCCAATTTTAGGGTTTTGATTTGAGGAATTATGGGTTCTTATGCAAAACCAATTTTCTGTACTTCTTGTGTTTGATGAAAGGTTTCTTAAGGTTTTACCTATCTAATGTATTCGTATTTCTGAATTTTTTTACATATAATCTACATACATAAATATATTTGTGTTGTAAATGGGTAGGTATGTGCAGTCGGGTTCAACTGTGCAGTTTCTGTGTGTTGGGAGAAATCTACTGTACAGTCGGGGGTGTGTATTGGGGGAAGATTCTGTGCAGTATGAGTTTTAGGGTACTGGGTATCAATAACTTGGGGATGTGTCAGTGTCTCAGTGAATACATAGTGTATCAGTGTTCCTTTAACTGATCCTGTGTATCAGTGAGTAACTGAGTGAAACTGCATGGGTGTGAACCAGTGTATATGTATGTAGGTGTGTGTCTACCTATGTATTAGATACCTATGTGCCTATCTGTGTGTATCAGTAGGAAGTCCCAGTGAAGGTTGAGTATACTGCCTTGTGTGTGAGTGGATTATGTATAGGTGTGAGTATCTGTATGCATAGGATTAAACATCAGTGTGTGTTTTAGGCATTTCCTGTGTTAAGTCGGGTTTTCCTTGTGTCTCAGTGTCTAGGTCAGGTCCCAGTGTGTGTGTATCTGTGTCCTTGTAACTGTGTAGTGAGAACCTGTGTACAGTGAGTGTATCTCAGTGCCTGTGTATGTGAGAATGAGTATCAGTAAACTGTGCATACCTGTGTATGTTCTTGTCAGTGTGGATTACAGTGTGTGAGTGCCACTATGTACCTATGAGTGTAACTGTGCATGCCTATGTGTGTGCATGTCTGCCTATGAAGTTAGAACCTGTGTTGTGTTGTGTCAGTAACTTATATGTATGGTAGTATAGGAATTATGTTAATGTAAGGGGTTTAAATTGAGTATCAGTATTTTGTTTCAGTGAACTCTAGCGTGTTATATCTTAAAAGCCTGTGTGTCTCAGTTAGAAGAAAACCAGTGTGAGTGCAGTATAGAAATTCAGTTCATGTGAGTGTTTATCAGTGTGTGTAGGTATGCCAATACCTGGGTGTTCTCAGTATGCATGAGGTTCTGTTCAGTGTGTGGACCTATGTGTACCTGTGTCAATATGTGTAAATTGGTGTGATTGAAATTTAGTGTGTGTATCCTAGGTTCCTTCAGATTTCAGAACCTGTGTAGTTGTGTGAGTAGTTTGTGTGTGTCAGTGAGAGTAGGTCTGTGTGTAGGTATTCAGTGAGCTATGTGTGGCTGTGTGTGAGTTCAGTGGGGAGTTTTACCTGTATGTAATTTCTGTGAGAGAGTTAGAGAGGGAACAGAGTACAGTGTGCCTGTGACTGTGTGTGTATGTCCCTGTGAGTGCAGTGAGGACTTCTGAGAATGAGGGATAGTGAGGTCTAGGGGTTAGTGTGTACCAAATAGAACCAGTGTATCAGTTAGGTAGTAGTGTCTCAGTGAAGGTGTATTCAATGGCTGTGCTGTGTCCCTACATGTATGAGTCCCTGTTTTGGAGAGTGAGTTATCTAGGTTCAATGTAGATTATGTGCAGTATAGGTAATTGAATTTTAGTGTGAGCATGCCTGTGTGAATAACAGTGTGTGTATGTGTGTGCAACTTATGTATCAATAAGTGAGTACCTATGTGTATAAATCATTAGTATTTGGTATTGGTTAATTGGTATCATGTATAGTTGGTAAGGTTAGATACCAAATAGGTATTAGGTATTAAGTTACTAGTTAAGTTATCAACTAGTATAAGCTAGGTATCCTTAGTATGGACAATTAGATAAGAATAAGACTAAGGTTGACTAGTAAACCTTAGTATGACCTAGAAACCTCGTATTTAATTAGTTAAACATGTTATTCTTTAATTCAATATCTGATATTAATATTCCATAAATAGGTCATTGTGATCCCACCTTGGACATCGATCCTCACACTTTGCTCAGGACCACAGGCGAGTACATTCTCTGACAGTTTTGATTGTTGATTATTTCTATAATTCAGTTGTATTACATACTTAATTCTGACACTATGGATACACGGGTTAGCACTCTAGATCCCCATCATGAGGAATCGTGATTGGAATCCATCGTGCTAGCTGGGAAATAGGGAACTATTAGTAGATTATGTGATCATATCCAACCATCTACATGCATCATAGCTCACCCCACTTCTCACGTCGGGTGCAGCCTGACCATTTACATGCATCATAGCTGTTATATATGATTAGCCTGACCACTACATGCATCATAGCTAACCATATGGTTAGCCTGACCTACAAGAATCATAGTTAATCATATATAACCAGCCTGATCAAGTCCCAAGCCGATCACATAATAAACTGATAATTCAAACACTTAGCTAGATGTCTATTTATTCAGATTCACTTGTTCTAGCACTCACTGTCTATTGTTCATTTCTAGATGCTCTGTTGCCTATTTCCATTTTCTCCAGTACTTTATATTTCCAGCATTTATTTCCATCTTGTATTTCTTACACTGTTTATAGTCTTTGTCAATTCAATGAAACTGTTGTTAGTGCTTGTGCTTCGCTCTAATCCTGACTGGATAACATTTTTCAGAGAACCTGGAGGATCTTTGCCCCACTCATTACGGCCAAGGATTAGAGGGAGATTTCACTCCAGAAACCCAGAGGAGTTGCCTAGCCTAGAGAAGAATTTACCTGGCTGCACTTAGACTATTTTTCTACATTTATTGTTTTAGACCAAGACTGAGTTGTATTATTATTTTGTGACTTTGTGAGGTCATCTAGACCCAGAATTTGAGTTGGACTTATTGTGGTTGGTTTTTTAATAGAACTCTTTTCTATTCTCATCGTGCCATTATTTCTTATAGCTTGTGATTGAGTATATCATAGAACTGTGGATTATTTATCTTTGTCCTCCGTACGGAGTTGAGACTATTGACAGGATATATATTATATGTTGAGACCTAGACAGCGTTCTACCGTCGATGCTGCGGCGTAGGCTGGACGTACCCACGACTCATGCCCAAATTCTGGGTGTGGGTCGTGGCATTCTTGCCCCCCGAGACTTTCTCCGACTTGGCTGCCCTGGCTCGGTGGAAGAAGCGGTAGGACATCCACTTGGTGGTGTGAGCCAAATCAGAAGGCTCGTTATAAAAAGCGGTGCACGCAAAGTATTGACACATCAGCTCCTGATACACTTTCGCCACCCGAGGGTCCAAGTCCTCCAACTCCCAGTTGGTGGGAACATGCTCTTCGTATGGGGTATCCCCCATCGGCAGTCTTGAGACAATTGCCATCTCATGGAGGGCCAATCCTAACTCCCCCAGTGGAGTGGCAAAAGTCCCGGTGAGCGAAATGTATCGCTCCATCAGTGCCAAGAACAAGTTAGGGTTGGGAGGCAAGCCAACACTAGTCGCACTCACAGCGCCATACAGTCCAATGCCCTCCAGTTCTCTCCGAAAGTGCTTCAAAGCCCAGTCAACTAGGCAAGTCCATCGGAGGTTTGTTGGGGTGATCCACCCGTTGCACCGAGGATTCTCCTTGGGATATACCCCACCTCGTCCCATAAAGTCATTGCAGAAGGTCGACAATTGGACCGACTGGATCACTGAGCTGTCTTCAGTCGGGACACTGCCCGGGCACAGTCCCTTGAACAGCGTCACAACACCGTAAGGGCGGCTGACAAATGACCCCTGGTCAGCCCCTTTCAGATGAAAGATCTTCCCCGGCTTGCCGTGAAGATCGGGAGTCAACGTCCACGACATCCTCCTGGGATGCGTTGCATGGAAGAAAGCCGAGATGGGATAATCTCTCGGCATCGTTGGCAGATACAAAACCAAATTCCCGGCAGGGAAAACCCAGGGTTCCCTCTTGGGCTTCGTCTGGGACTGTTTATCAATCATGTCCCCAAAGAGGAAAGTCGGCTTTATGTACTACTCCCCGTCTACGTATGTCAGGGGCTCCCCGTTGATCATGTTCAGCAGCGTCCGCTCGCCCTGAGCCGATATCAAAAACTCCCTTCCCTCGGGATACTGGGGTCCGGAGATAGGAAATGCCACGTGGGACAGATCCTCCAGATAGTTCGAGTGCAGCATCCCGACAGCGGAACCCATCACCTCGGCCAGTGGAGACTCACCCAAATCAACTGCAAAAGTGCAAGGAAAATATGTCATTACAAATCTTGCACAAACATATAGACCAAAGAAACGACAGTCTGTGCTCTACGCCAAGATTGTACAAATTTGGTCATTTTACGCCGGAAGTCCCCTCCACAAGCGTAAAACTCAAATTTTACGATATACGCCAATTTTTGGTAGCCAGAGCTTTTACGCTCGAAACTACTAAAATATGGAGTTTTTACGCTGGCACATTAGAAATGTGGGAGTAAAAGATAAAAATGCCTCCGTGCATCACTTTCCTCAAAGAGGCTATCAGCACAGAAGAAGACCTAGCGCGGTCACGTTCAACATGTACGAATGATTTTTTGTCGTTTTTTGTCATCCCAAAAGGCTCTACCTCTAAGACCGGGTGCGCTGCTCGTCGGCGGGATATTTCGCTCAGAGTAAAGTTTACCTTGCCCGACCAAAGACTCCCTCGCTGGGGCAGAAGGATGAGAAGAAGAACCTATGCTCTTTCCCTTAGTGGAGGGGGTTTGTTTCGGCGCCATTTCTGAAGACTCGAAGAGCTCGGAGAAGGAACGAAGAAAAACTCAAACAGTCGAAAGCTCTCTTTCGCAGAAGATGGATAAAAAGTTTTTCTCTCAAAGGCTTGGGATATATATAGAGTTCGAGTCGACTCCTCGAATCCTCGGACGGACTCCTCGAGACCTTAACCAAATCTCGCAATTAATAGGTGGTAATGATTGGATGCTACGTCAGTCCACTACTCTCAAAAGACGGACAGTCAGCGAATTCAAAAATTCTTCGCGCAAAGCAGTTCGGCGGTTTCTACGCTAAAGGAGCTTTCTATGCTCGACAGCAACAGATCTACGGTTTTACGCTCGCAAGCTATAAGTCTATGATTTTTTGCCCGGATACCTTTGTGCTCGGTAGCTTTTATGCTCGAGAGGCAACAAACCTACGACTTTACGCTCAGCAGATACCAAATCGATGATCTCACGCTCGGTGGCGCTCAGTTTACGCTCAGAAGCAATAGATCCGCAAACTTCACGCTCGGAGAAATTTTCAATTCAGGAGCTACAGATCTCCAGTCCTACGCTAAAGGAGCTTTCTACGCTCGACAGCTATGAATCTACGGCTTTACGTTCGACAGCCATAAGTCTATGGTTTTACGCCCGGATGCCTTTGTGCTCGGTAGCTTTTATGCTCGAGAGGCAACAAACCTACGACTTCACGCTCAGGAACCACAAGTCTACGATTTCATGCTCGACGGTATTTTATGCCCAGAGGCTACAGGCTGATGATTTCACGCTCCACGACTTTCCGCATATCCGAACAGTCCCCGAAGCGGTCAATTGCAAAGAGTTCACACAGAAGATACTCGTTCTTGACCCCAAAGTAACCGAAACATACAGAGTTCAAACATTGAGAAATTACTCTTCTCGGTCCAAAATTGGAGGTTCATCCAGATTCCAGTCAGAACATCTCGTCTCTCAAGATGGCAAACTCAGTTTGACAGACAAAACCTCGACCCTGTTCCAAGGGAGTTTCGAGAGGTCGTTCTTGAAGACGAAGTCTGAACAAAATTTTTGCTCATAAGAAGCAGCAGTTCAGAGCTCTACGCGGTCCCTCAGTCCTAGTAACAGGACAGTTCTAAATGTTCAAAAAATGCTTAACAGCGTTCTATGGACTGTTCGCTATGCGCAAAAGGACAGGACCTAGCACTCTTTCTACAGAGTTGGCGTAAAGAATCAGACGTGTCGAAGCTACACATATTCAGACTTCACAGCAACATATGGCAAGATGATCATATGAAGAAGAAGACAATTTTATTAAAATCAAAATCACGATTACATATGAGGAAAATCCAATCTACAAGAGTTTTTCTCTATTTTTTCATGATTACATCTGAGGGAAACTTTGTCTACAAAGGAGATCCCCCCTCGTCATCTGAAGGCCGCCCTCAGAATCTGTTCTGACAGGTTCTCGCATTGGTGGTCTTCCACTTCTTCCAAGAAGATGATCAGTGGCAGGAGGATACAAAACTGGACATATGACCCATCCTCCAACAGAAGGAAAGCAGGGTAATTCTGCTTTCCTACAGACCACCGCCACTGTAGCCGGTCTGTCTGCCTCTCGTCACCAGAGGTAACTGTAAAAGGTGCCACTTGCAAGCAGCATGGTGAAATACGATTCTTTGTCTCTCCCGACGAACCACCATACAAAGTTGCTGATTATCCCGTGCAAGGGAGGCTAAGATATCCTTCCATGATCCATCGTTGCAGTGGACACTTGCTCGAAGATGCCATCTTTTTCGGCTCCCTACATGCTGGAAGAACATGATCTCCTTCTTCCTCAGGTCGACCCGACGAACTCCAGCGATCATCTCTGCATGGTGATGGGAATATAGGGAGAACAGGTTAACTCCCCCAGCCTTTTTATAGGCGAAAGAGATCATAGAGGTCCCCAATAAATCCGCCATAAAGTCAGCATCGACTGTTTCAACGCTCCATTCAGAAACATTTCGAGTTACGAGGGGCCGTTCATGCTTCATTCAAAGCGTTTCAAATTTTGAGGAATTTAAAAGCTTTAAAGGGGGTCTTGTAGAAGCATGAAAAATACGCTGGGAGGAGCTACGCAGCATACTGATGTAGAGCAGTGCAAAACAGAGGCCTTAAGAGCCATCAAGCGTACAAGCAGAGCTTTTTCTGCTAAACACAACATGAAGTACAAGCTCAAAGGACCATCTGTGTAAGTGTAGTACGTCCAGGCCACTCCAGCGTAAACAGGGTTCTTCATCGCCTCCATGGCATAAAACTCAGCCGATCTCAAAGCAGCATTAAAGCGTACAAGTAACGCTTCGTCTTCCCCGAAATGAACCTGTCAAGTCACGCAGTAAACCTGACTCCTGACAAAAAGTGCTGCACGGCTACCCAGACGACGGCTGGAAACGAGAATAGACCCCTTGGGACGCGCACCATAGTATGATGCGGATCTCTGCATTTAATGTAGAGGATTTGGTTAAAATATTAATGAACCGTCGTTTACTGACGTCCCCTCAGCATAAACTGCTCTTTCGTGTACAAAGGGATATGCTGCCTTGTTTTACACATGCAAACATGAGCTGTTTTATGCTCCGTAGTAGAAAAACCGCCTGCCACGTCAAAAGTTACACTTCGTACGGGACTCGAGGTACGTCTCTACGTCTAATTGCACAGAGCGGTGACAGTTTCTCTCAAGGTACGTCTCTGCGACGGATGCACTGAAGGGCTGCAGACCTTCAAAACACGCCTCCGCATTTAATGCACAAGATGGTGGCAAATCTCTGCAAGAGATTTGATTATATCTTGAAAAGCCGTAATTCCGGCTAAGACGTCCACATCAGCACTCTGGCACGATACGCAGCGGCTTCTACGCCCATTCAAGATCTGTGCTCATTCGGCTTCTATGCCCATTCAGCTTCAAACGCCCACTCAGTCTCTACGACCATTCGGCTTCAAACGCCCACTCAGTCTCTATGACCATTCGGCTTCAAACGCCCGCTCAGTCTCTACGACCATTCGGCTTCTACGCCTACTCGGCTTCTATGCCCATCCAGCTTCTATGCCTACTCGGCTTCTATGCCTATTTTGGCTTCTATGCCAGGGTGACAGTCATTTGGCTTCTACGCCAACCTCTTCTACACAAAGGGATACCTACCTACGTGGCTTCTACATCGTGATCTTCGCAGCAGATATACGCATTTTGTCCCCTTAGTTGGACACGCGTCACATGCTCACTCAAAAGGTCATATATATGCAGGCATTGGTTATTTTAACCGTTGTGTAAAAGGGTGCTGTACTTTCCACTCCTCGGTTTTTACACCGACAGAGTTGTCAATGTCACCAAAACTCTATAAATAGAGACCCCTATCAATGGGGAACAAGGTCGAAAAACTTCAAACTTGAAGATCGAACAAGGTCGAAACTTTGAAAGAAGGATCGAACAAGATCAAACTTCCCAGAAAGATCGAACCGAAGGTCAAGAGAGAGAGAGAGAGAGAGAGAGAGAGAGAGAGTCCGGAGCTCAGGCAAAGAGTAGGGATCGACGACTTTGGCATCGTATATCCACTCTCCTTTGCAACCTTCGAAGCTGCTACCTGTCTTCCACGGCACTTCTTCAACATCGTGTGGTCCAAGGGCTAAAGTGATCGACTACAGATCAGACACCTATAGTAATTTATACCCAGATTAAAGAAATTGTACTCCCACATCCTTGTATAGGATTAAATTGTACAAGTTTGTTTGTAAACCAAAGGGCACGGGTTTCGTATAAACCCCGTCATTGAAATGCACTTTCATTCTTTCATTTAATACCACAAACAGTGTATGATGTTCAGAGCAATCAAAGTAGCACCTCACACGGGATGAAGCATGGGCGATGAGTAATAGAATCAGTATGTTCATTTAGAGTAGTGTAGAGATAGTAGGATTGGAGTGATAGTGCCGTATTTTAGAGTTTGATATGATCAGTTAATTTGGAGAGCACGATATGCTTGTACGGTCATACCAATTAGGTAGATCATGCTTCGTATCTGACTATGGATTCAAGGAATCGACCGTATCGACAAGACAAAGTGCTAGGCAGAGTATCTAGCGGATTCAGACTTGGTGAGTGGGCTCTGTTCCTTATCCCCACTCTTTTATGCCTAATAAAATAGATAACATCTTGCATATTGAGTACTTAGTCTGGAACATGAAAATACAGTATCTGAGACATGAATCAGTGTGCTTGGTTTGGATAGATAGGCTGAGATATAGTTTGTATCAAACACTAAGGATAAAATATCGAAATATGATTTCAGAGGCCTGTAAAAAGAGTACGCAGCAGTTGTGGTACAACACCATGGAACTACAAGTGTGAGATAGATGGAAGAGTGCGTTGTGCACGAGGATCATATTGAGATGCTTCGTCAAGCGAAGCGTGCACTTGTGGTTCGGAACCAAAAAACTGCCGATAGGTTATGGTGCTGTTGGAACACATAATTTTGAGCTTAACGGGGGCATGGTGCTACGGAACCTATAATATTGTGGCATTGTGCCTTTCTGTGTTGTGACCTTTGGTCGCCAAGCAAAATATGAAATAGTAGGAACACAAAAAGAATAATAACACAAAAATGTTGTATTGTAGCAAAGAGAACCTTGCACAGGTCTTGGATAGCCGAAGTACAAGGCGATGGTTCTTTGAACGGGATAGGAACCGGGGCACCGAGACCGTTCAGCCTTGGAAGAGAAAAATTGATTCACCGTACGAACATTAAAAATGGTACAGAGTATTGTAGGACTTCAACTAGGTTTACGACCAAGACTGGATTATTAAGCCTTATATAGGGATAAGTAGGGGCCTTCTGTGGGGCTAGCAACCCGCATGCAGAGCGTTCACTAGTTGCCACAAATTGCCCGATTATGGTTGGCTTGCGAGCCGCCATTGACCTTCACTTCATATAGATAACATGCTTGTAGTGGTGTATTTCAGTTGGAGGAGTTAGCATTTAGGTCAGTCTGTGTACTCGAGTTAATGTTCTTTGTTTTTATTGCATTAGTTGGTTTATGTGAGTTATGCCGAGTGACACAGGTTTCCCGTATCATTTGATTTTACTAGGCACATTGTGTAGTAACACACTTTTAGGCTTACGCAACTCGAGTATAACCTATTGCATGCTTAGTTAACTTTGAGATGGAATATAACATGCTTATTGTGCTTCTTGATTTCAATGCTTACATGCGTAACCTAATTTACTACTTTCCTTACATGCCTTGCCATGAAATCAATCTAGGCATAAATAAAAAGATCACCTTGTAATAACTACATGCTTCACATAATGACTTAGTGTTGGTTTAGGCGAGTGGGTTACCCCCGCTTATTTGTACAAGATATGTACTGACCCACGTTTGTGGGCAACCTTTTCGGGTTCTCAAGTAGGAGGCCTTAGCTTGGATATACGAGACATGATGGGTGGAATGATGATATCATTTGTAAGTAAACAAGAGAGAGTTGGAGCATTGTAAGCCTTCGAGGCATTTTATTTGGCACTTTTGAGACTTGTTCTTGGTTTCCTTATTCACCAAAAGATCTTTGCTTCATATACTCTGATATATTATTGTTTATAATATTACTTTCGTCTACTGCAACTGGGTCATTTTGATGATTACCAGAATGTATATCGTTTTTGCCTTGTGCGAGCGCAACACCAGGCTTGTATGGCATCATGTCCCGATAAGAACGATTATCCCGCGGGAGCGTTCGCATGGTGATATCACGTTGAGCGGGGATGATCGAACTCGCGGGAGATTGGGACATGACAAGTTGGAATCAGAGCGCCCAGTTTATTTCCTCGAATATTTTGGTTGCTTCATCACAAACTCTAAACAGCTTTCGTGAATCGAATGGATCTTATATCTACTCGATGCTACACTAGGCGTCCCATGCAATAAGTCCAAATATGTTCATAATTTTTTGCTGCATGCAATTTCTTTAGATTGTGCAATTTTAGGTAATACCATAGGTCGTTGTTGCATTTGTGCAACAAGTGTGTGGCATTATTGCATTCTTGAGCAAGTTGTGTGGCATTGTTGTATTGGTGTAGCTTGTTGATTTGAGAGATTTTGGTTGCATCAGTGGAGCAGTTGGTTTGTTGGACGAGATTTGGTATATTGGAATGTTGTGAGTAGAAATATTTGGAAAGATACAAATGTGCTAAACGGATTTGAATAGTGACTTGGAATATCAGGGAGAGAATATTGCACTAGTTGCTCGTGCAACGAATCTGTCAAACGGTTTGAGGAATAGTTGGGAGTATCTAGAATAGAATATTGCGTGAGTTGCAACGTATGATATCAACAAGAGAGTAAGTGGTTTGTCTGTTGGCTAAGTTTCGTATCGGACTTTGAGCAAACGATTGAGTTATGTTTGATATAATCACCATAGAATGGATAGCTTGAACGAATGTTGGATCAGCTCAGAGAAAAGTGTGATGCGAGAAGTGGTTTGATTCTAAGTGGTATATAGCATACCATGTAGTAATGTAAAGCGTCAGAACGTTTGGATGGACATTAATTGAATTACAAAAAATATGGGTAACAGGAATGTAAGTGGTTTATGTGCATCGGCTGAGTGATGTATCAAAACTTGGAGCAAGAGAATGTTAAGTTGTGAGCGGACTTGTGTCAATGAAAGTTATATTGGATGAAGAATGGAACAAGTAATGGATTGACATATTGTGAATGGCAAATAGAATGGTACAACGGGGCAATAATTGAAGAAAAAACAGTGAGATAGAGTTTTATGTTGAGGCGATGGCCAAATCAGTTGAGCCAATGTTTGAGTTTTGTTGAGTTATGTGGAATAATAACGATAAGAAAATTAAAGGAAAGGAGTACATGTGATGCGGACCAAGTATTGAAGATCGGAGTGCCGCATGCACGAACATGAAGTTCTGTGGAAGGTGCATGAATGTGGAGAGTTGATGTACAAGAAATAGGCAGTTGGTGCACGCGTGCGTGAGAGATGGATGTGTTGAAGAGTATTGAGCACGAGCTATGGATTTTTGTAACACAAAAGAGCTGTGAGATTTAGTTACACCAAAACTTAGAGGATATGGATGTTAGCGCTCGAGAAATTTGACTCAGAGTATAGTGGATGCAGATTGTGAAATAATGCAACAAAGATGAACTTATGTTGGGAATGGCGTGCAAGTTGTCAGGACTGTGCAGACGCATCAGAATGTAGAGAAATTATGACGGTGCTAAAGAATGGAATGAGAACAAGGATCATGGCGGATGGACCTTTAAAGACAGCTGATGTCACATCTGTCATGCCCCAGTCCCAAAATACGTAGGACTAGGACACGTAAGCATGCCAGCCATATGAATATGGCACTCCAATATATGGAAACCATAACACACGTACGCTGTAATTTGAATAACAATTCACCAGTGGTATAAACCATCATAAATCATAGGGTATAATCTAATCTCATCCACAAAAAATCAAATATAATGAATAACCAATATCTATAACCAAATCCCAAAATGAAGTATCTAAAGATGACAGTCGGATGGAAATAAATCCACTGCCGAACTAGAATAAAGAATAAACAAGACAAATACAATATAAATGCAACCTCTAGCAATCACGAGGCTCGAAGAGAAGACCTCTCATAATATAATTAGCCAGTCCGGATCTGCGCTCCTGTAAATACTCATGAACAATACACCTGGAAAGGGACCAGGTCCTCAGAGGGACATAACAAGATACATAAAAGCATGCCATAAAGTAAATACTGAATAAATAACTCCGGGATGACCTAACCATCTAAGTGAAATGCAACTTGAGGACAACTTTGAGAGTATAGGAAAGTGTAGGCTAGACATATACTGACGTAATTCATCAATCGTGACAACTGGCTAGTATATGCCATATATGCCCCCATAGGAGGGCGCTCAGTAATAACGTCCATCTCCGAAGAGCATGGCATCAGTATAGTATATCGTCCATATCGCTCCGAAGAACGTGGCATCAATATAATAAACGTCTATATCACCCCGAAGAGGGTGGCATCAATATAGTATATATCATCCATATCACTCCGTCGAGTGTGGCATCAGTGTAAAGGAAGTGGCGTGTCCCATACGCCTACTAGTTGTCCTCCCCGCCCAATGATCTATGCATATTGTATCCACAACACGCTTTAGCCACTACGCCGAGGCATCGTATCTCTGGATCATAGTCTATCGTTAGAATAATAGTCCAACCTTACAACCAAACAAGGTCAAGGATGGAACCACCGTACTATAATAGTCTATGCTCCGACTACTAATAACTGCTAAGTCTTCTAACGTGCATTACTATTAGCATTTATACCCTATCCGTCGCACGCCTACACGTACAGGTGGCTAACCACATACACAGGACTGTGCCCTACATGAGACTCACAAGACGTGTAAGAAATGTGTCAAGGCCTGGGAGTCATACCAATAACTCCACAACTTTAGGTGGATCTACTAGGCACTAGGTCAGACACTGTCCTAACGTCAACGCCTCCGTTGACTGCACCCGAGTCTCTCTCGGACGCACACAGTTATATAATCTAAAATAATAAACATGCAACTAATATATATAACTGAATTTAAACAGTACAAGAAAGGCAAGGTATACTTGCCTGGCAAGAAGCTACGTAGTCCCAATATCCGGCTCCGGAAGTTATGTAGAATGTTCCATTAGCTCTTCGGGGTCAGCGTACGTAGGCACGAAAATTGGGGGTGACTGCTGCGTGTTGTCTGGCAAGGGTGACGGGTCCACGTTAAGGATGATGGCGAGGGTAATGATGATGTGATGATTAGGTTATGGTTAAGGTGATAATTTGGCCAATGGTAGTGGTTATATTGATGATGGCGAGTTATAATGGTGATGATGATCCCCATAGTAATGATTATGGAATAATGATAGAATTTATGATAATGGTGGTGACATGGATGATGATTGGGAAGATGGTGAGGACGACTAGGACGATGATGTAGATGATGGTAATGACGAGGATGAGATATTGATGATAGGGTAAGGTTGATGATATGACGATGATAATAACGACGATGACGATGATAGTTAGGGTGATGATTACGATGACGATGGCGATGGTGATGGTGAAGGTGTACATAAGATGATGATGGTGATAGTGATTACTTGATGGGGGTGGTGTTGACACTCCGGTCAGTGGGGGTCCGGTCCTGCCAGGGGAGGGAAGGTCTGGCAATGGGGAGGAGGTGATGGCGACTGCTTAGTCGACTGGATGTGGAGGAGCTTCGGGAGAGGTGGAGGTCAGACGATGCTGTGTTCATCCGGTCAGGGAGTCGGCAGGAGGGGTGCTCCGGGTTCAGGCGAGGGAAGGAGGTCGAGGATAGCCGGAAAGAGGCGGCGGGTCAAGGTGTGCAGAGGCGGAGGAGTCATCGGTGCTTGCATAGTCGGGGTACTCGGGGATGATGGTGGTGGTGGTTCTGCGGGAAGATGGCCGGGGCTACTCGTTTGGTCGACGGAGGAAGTGGAAGGGGAGGATCCCGGCGGGTCGAGGGGATCCGGCGGGAGGAAGGAGTCGGAGGAGAGGGAGGAGGAGCGGAGTGATCGTGTTGGTGGTGGTGGCGATTGCTGGTGATGTTCAGGAGGAGGTGAGGAGGAGTTCAGAGGTCGGGGACGAGTCCGGCGAGTCGTGGTGAGCGGGGTTGGCCGCGGCGGAGCTCCGGTGAGGTCAGGCAGGGAAGAGGGGTAAGGTTGAAGATGAACAGGGATGTGTAGGGGAAAAGGGGAAGGCTGAGTACTATTTAGGGTTAGGTGATTTTTGAGAAGAAATCAAGAAAAGGGGAAGAAAAAGCTATTTTATACATGGGGACTTTAGATTTTGGTTGACCAAGGTAGGTGGGCTTGGTCAACATCTTCTTGGGATGGGCCAAGGCTCACATGGGGATGTTTGGAGGGCCATAATTGAATTATTTAAATGCAAGGACATGTTTAATATCCGGGAGCGTTGTTGCGCGCTGTACATCCCAAAAATTATGGGAAAAATTCATGTGAAGGGAAAATTGGGTTTCTTTACATATTGTCCAATGGTGTGGACACCTCAATGCATTTTTACATAAAAGTGCTCAATAATTAGAAAATTGCACAAAGACAGAAATTGGATTCTATAATTGCCGTGTTCTAATTCTAATTGGATTCTAATTAGACCTAATTTCTCTATCTATGCCAAGTAGCCCTAATTTTGGGTGAGGGGGTTTACAACATCCTAGTCCCAAAATACGTAGGACTTGGAATAGGTAATCATGCCAGCCGTATGTATATGGCAACTCTAATATATGGAAACCATAATACATATATATGTTGTATTATGAATAATAATTCATAAGTGGTATAGATATATGTCACAAGTCACATGACATAATTAAATCTCATCAACATAATCAAATATAAATGAATAACCAATCAACTATATAACTGAATCAAGTAAAAAATACTTGATAAGAATAATTAGTTGGGTGGAGACATATCCACTACCAAACTAGAATAGAAATAGAATCTAACTACTTAAAATAAATAGACAAAAAAGAGTAGAAACCTAATAAGTCTATCAACTATGAACTAAATAATCTTGAAGGGAAAGATTTCCATGAAAGAAAATAAAGTAGCAAGTCCAGGTCCGTACTCTTGTAGAAAGTCCGGATCTTCTATACATGGGGACAAAATCAGGATCCAGGTTCTCAGCGGGACGTAACGATGTAGTAAAAGCATGCTATATAAGCTAAAGTAAATAAATTAAATAAATTAAATAAATATGCAAAGGGTGATCTAGCCATCAAATGTACAACTTAGAAACAATCTTCGTTCGAATGAGTGGGATTATTGGCTTATTTATATATAATAACAAGATATCTAATAGTATAATATCACACCAAGTTCCATCTGGAGACTATGGCTCACCAATTTGGCTATCTCATTCGCATAATGATTATCTTCTCCCTCATCCCCACACTGACCAAGTCGCATACATAATATGTCCAGTATTGTAACTGTATGAGTTTTTATACACTAGTCATAACAATTATGTTTCTAACTGTCACACGTTTCTTACATATTGGTAGCAAGTCAAGTACATAGTCCTTGCCCCTAATATAATGTCAAAAATCATATCATGTGTGTTTCATGGCCCAAGAGATATAAAAAATATTCGACAAGTAGGAGGTAGTCTACTAAAACTAAGTCAACATGCATAAAATAAATAAAAGCGACGAAAGACGACAAACACCGTCGTTTACACCAAAGTCTAGCTTGGATTCACAATTTATATGGAAATAAATATAAAATAATAAAATAAAATCATACTAGTAGTAAATATAGCAAGGTATCTTGCCTTGTGTCCGAGCAGAGTTTAGACGATGTGCTGGCAGTGTACACATCAAATCAACAGTAGCACAAAGAGAGGAAGATGTACGAACATCTCCGGATACTGAAATAAATATCACCAAGGTTCACGAAATAAGCGAGATAGTCATAAAATACTAACCTCTAGTACAATTTGGACACATGGGCAAAACAGTAATTTTGGGTCAAACTAGTATTCATTTGTGGCCTAATTTGTATCGAAAAATGTGTCAAAGGTAAATGTCTCTAAATAAGACAAATTATAGGTCAACCAAATTCTAAACGTCGATACGAACTCAACGGTATGTCCAATTTTGGGTTCCGGTAAGCCGATCATAAAATTGCTATTTAAGTCGGACCGTAGGGCCAGCAAAATGATATTCTAGTCAATATTCTCATAAATAAATGAAACTCGAATCACAGGACCAGCATAATGCCACAAATTTAATGGCGCAAGTTTTGTCGCCTTTCGACGAGCATGCACCGACTAATGTGAAAGTTTTCAAAATATCAGAATGAGAGACTTTCGACAGATACGAGTTTATTCCAGCGTGCACACACGTCCAAATCAACTTCCACTAAAGCATACACGCTATGATATACCATACGTGCCTTTTGGTGTAATTGGTACTCGACGAAGTGGCCCAGTTTGGCAGAACGGACTCCGTATCAGAGTTTTTTAACTTTTGAAAATAGTTTTTCTCGAGTTTTTAAACTAGATTTTCATATTGAATTAATAACAGTTACTTCAAAGTAATTACATGGTCTTAATCCTGGTCATATAGGCTTTAAAGTAGAGAAATAAAAACCATATTTGGTTGAACAAAATGGGAGAAAATTTCCTTCGAAATAGAGGGTTCAGACTGGTTTTTCAGTCTCTATTAGTCACAATTTTCTCAAGATTTATGTAAACCCCCTCAATTAATTCTATAGATAGTCAGGTAGGGGATGGAAAATTTTGGTTTAGCAGCTGATGTTTGAGGTTTAGAGTAGGATTGCATATGTCTGTTATTGTATTAATTAAACCCTTGGCGCGCCCTACCAATGTTGAATTATTCAGAGCAAAACATCAGCCCATAAATTCCATCGGACTATTGTACTTTTGACTTGACTCGCCAATTTAGGCACTGGATTTTTCTGTCACACAAAATCAAATCCGTTGTGCCATAAATTAATTGCACAACTTCCCGTATCCAAAATCCTATAATTAAATTCCGTGTCGGACATCTGTGTCGTTACCTTCAATTTTGAGATACCAACTTAACCCGTTGAGCAACCAACTTAAGGGTCCAAGACTGACTCCAAGCCTACACCATTTTTGATATTTGTGTCATTTCCAAATTTAGACCCAAGTGCCCCATTTAATTTAAAAGCGTGGGACACTTTTATTCTAATTAAATCGGGGATACCAATTTTGATTAATCCTATTTTAATCCCCAATTAATCCTAATGCCCATTTAATTAAGCCCATGCCAAACACACAACCCCCCCTCACCCTACAAAATACCAAACACCAATTCTCCCATAATTTTTCCATCATTTCATGTGTTTGTGCAATTATCCAAACTTAAGGGACTAAATTGCAAATTATTGCAACATGGGTCACACCCTCATTGGCCAAGGCCAAATGGAATGGCTACCTCTTCTTTGACCATAGTCAACCCATCTCCTCCCCTTCCTTTGCATGACGAAACCCATCTCTTCATGTAAAATCCCCATCCTTCATTTGAAATGGAAGCATCACCACCATCCATTCATCACACAACCCCCCTATATAATATCTTTTCTCCCATCTCCCCTATGTAGGCCCTAATCCCTAGGGACATTGAAAACCACCCTCCTCTCTCTCTCTTCCCTCCTCCACCTTGAATATCGAGCCTACATATTTATTTTCTTTCTTCTTCTTCTTCTTTTTCTTCTTCTTTTCTTCTTCTTCCTTCTTCTTCTTCTTCTTCTTCCTGGAGAGCTGCTCCGGCAGCCTAGCTTCGGCCGAGCAGTGCAGTGCCGCTCCACCACTGCTCCGACTGCTGTCCCCGCGTCGAGCCCGCACCCGCTACTCTCCGACACTGCCCAACCCTTGCCGAGATACCCGTTGTTCTCCGGCACTGCCCCACCCCGACGAGCTGCAACCCGCGCCGAGACACCCCGCTGTTCTTCGGCGAGCTTCCTCCACCCGAGCCACCATTGCACCATCACCTCCACCCCCACCATAACCCGATCTCCACCACCACCATTGGACCATCACCTCTCCGGCCAACCACCGATCGACGCCGCCACATCGAGGTCGATTTCCTTCCCCTCTCTTTGTTATATTTAGATTGTGTTATTGATAACTAGGGTTTTATTTATATTCATATGAGTTATTTTAGCTAGGGTTTTATGTCTTGTTGGTGTATTATTGTGTTGATGATGAGGTTTAATGTGTTTTAGGGTTAATGTAGGTTAGGGTTCATTGTTTACATGAATTAAAATAAGTTTAAATATTTTGCATGGAGGTTTAGAATTAGTGTTTGCAAATAAATTATAAAAATGATAAAGGGTTTTCCATGGAGGTTTAGGATTTGATTTTTAATAAATGTCTTGGATATATTACATGATGGTAAAATGCTAAACAAATTAATGAGGATTAAATTATGGAGGTGAGTTTAGGGATTGTTCTTCATAAGTCTATAAAATGAATTTAAATGATGGGCATTAAGATTTAGGGTTTATCATATTGATTTATGTGCATGTTAATTATTATTGATGAGGAATGATTTTTGGTGGAATGATAATGATGGTTGTCTAAAGGAAGACCGAATATTTAATAAGTAATTACTTTCGGGGAATGATTATACCTGAACTACTGAACCACGTGATGAATATGGTAAGAATAAGGATTGGTCGATGATAGTGTATAGATGACTAGTTGAATTGATGTATCGTACCGATAGTCAACTATGGTAAACCCTCTAGCGCCTTGTCCTTGTGAGTCATAGCTGAGACTGAGCATATATATAGATGTGTGTCACATCCCTGTTTGTCGTGTGTTAGATTTTGATGTGGGTTTGTATCTCATCTCTAGGTACTACGGGAACTCAGGACTTGGACGTGGTACCGGATCTAGGTCATCAGCAGCCGGACGCAGGCAAGTGTACCTTGCCACCCTATATTTCAGATTACAGATATTTATTATTTCTTTATGTATATTGTGCGCATAGTTTTGTTTACGATTAATACTCGCATCCGGATCACAACCGGGTGCAGACGTTCGTCGTAACATCTTAGAATGAATGTTAGATGTTCGTAATACCTCGATGTACGTACCTGAGTATATCGACACCCCAGGACACACTCATACACTGTGATCGTGCCAGATTCCTGTATCCTGATACTGACATCATGATCAGAGACTGGGACGACCTTAGGGTCGCGTCTGTTGAGTTATTTCTGTGTGTCGAGACTGTTAGATAGAGGTTCAGGTTTAGCGTACCATCGTTGACCGCTTGGAAAGGGAAAGACAATTACTAGACGTTTGGGCTTCTCTGCACGCGCTTATATATGTATATGTAGTGATCCTGTATTCTAGAGTAGTGTATCACCCGTGTGACTCTGTGCTCGGAGCTACGGTACGCCCCATGTGTCTCTGTGTTCGGAGCTAGTTTTATTTTGGATAGCCCACGCGTCGAATGTTGTCTTTAAACTGTGTCTCACTTGTTTGGTTATGATAGATTACCCTATCGATGCACTTGTACTTTCTGTTATACTTGGCATGCTGTATTTATATACCTTGTTACGTCTCTCTGAGGACCTGGTTCCCTGCTAATTTTGTAACATAGACGATTACGGAGCATTGGAGTTGCTGATGGAGTTGCACGTCTTGCGGGCATTGTACCAGGTACTCATATCATTTCCACCGGCATTATGGTTACTTTATTCTTGTTGTTTATTCATCTGCTATTATAGCCTAGTATTTGTAGACTCATCTCTTCTCGAGTCTATTCGAGTTTGTGTGTTATTTGGCGGCCGACTTTAGCACTTATAGCTCTTTCTTGTATACTACTGTACATTGTGGATTGAGACATAGAGGTTTACATTTATGGGATATCTAGATAGTGCCCTTTATATTTTATAGCTTATACGTATTCGAGTCAGACCAGAGTCTGGTCGATTGCGTAGCTGACATGTCACGTATTCTTGGTCCTACATATTTTGGGACTTGGGCGTGACATATTTTTGTGGTGGCCCATGCAGGTCCGATTTAAATCGTCTTGCTCACCTGACTATGCCAAGCGAGCCTGCAAATTAGGAATAGATATTATGTTTGTTGAATAGGATCTCAATCCATAATCGATTTAAAAACTAACTTTGTATGTGATTATCGCCCTTGGACTTCCAATTTGTATTCGTTCAATTTCCATCAATATCGTATCATTGTTTCTCATTCCCTATTATTCGGGAAGACGAATGCTTGTGCCTGATGATTTCCTCCAGAAGAAGATCGTAGTCCAGACGACAGGAGACATAATTCGTATAACATTCTCTGAGAAGATTGTTATCCTTAGTATGATAGATTGATAGGTTCTTTTAGATTCTAGATCTAGCGTGGAAGGCTAGCAAGAGAATTGGACCCAGTAGTACCCTATTCGTACTTGAGATAGCAGTGCTCTCGGAAGTACTGGGTGCTGGAAGGATTGTTGATCATGACCTAGAATAATTTATGGAAGTGCATAGCCCGATGCTCGGAATTAGTTATTGTAAATAATAGCGATACCAGGAATTAGTTAAACCAGAGTCTGGTCGATTGTGTAGCTGGCGTGTAGCTGGCGTAATTTTTTGGGAATTTATTAGACCCCGGAGTATCCTTTATATTTTATAGCTTATACGTATTCGAGTCAAACCAGAGTCTGGTCGATTGTGTAGCTGGCGTGTCACGTATTCCTGGTCCTACGTATTTTGGGACTGGGGCGTGATAATTTAAACTCAATTTTTTATGAGTTCTAAGCCATCAAATTTAAAACTAATTTAAATGGTTTAAAGGTGTATGTATTGAGGTCATACAAAGAAGATATATCGAGGATTGGTCATGAAACAGAGAAGAAAATACCTCATGAAGATGGTAGGTCGGGGGTCGCTGCTGTTGTTGATCGATTCGGTCGAGGCGGTAGTTCCGAGGACTCTAGCAGTGGTGTAGCGGGGCTGGCAACTGAGGGGATGCGCCCCGGTCTGGAGTAGGCTATGGTTAAAAGATTTTTTGGTTAGGGTTATATTTTGAGGTCGATATATATATATATATATATATATATATATATATATATATATATATATATATATATATCGAGAGAGAACGTGGTGGGGGTTCGAGAGGGTCAGTGGCTGCCTAGGGTCGGGTCTGGGTTATTGTTTAAGGTTTTTATTATTTTGTTATTTTTTCTTTTATTTTTCATTTATCCAATATATATATATATATATATATATATATATATATATATAGTAAGAATAATTCTAGAAAGATTTCGAACACTTTATTAAGTACTTTTACACTCAAAAAAATATTTTTGTGAAACATTTTTAGTTATTAAATAAGATAAGTATTTATATAGTAAAATAAATCAAAGAACTATATTATCTTATTAGCTAAATAAATAACTAAAGAAAATATCCAATAATAATTAAATAAATAAGTTATTAAGAGAAATAAAAATACAAAAATTACAAATTAGAATTAGGGGTTTACATTCTTCACAACTTACAAGAATTTTATTTTTGAAATTAATGATAAGGTACAATTCCCAAAATAAGAGAAGAAAAAATGGTAGAGAAATGTCAAGTACGAATTATTGTACCTTAAACTTGGAAATGAAAAAATATAAATCATGCATTAAATTCTAAGGTTTAGTCAGGTCTACTTTAAGTAAGGTAATATGTCACGAATAAGTTTTTGTACAAGAAAAACTTGCACATGAGATCGAGGATTGTCACGTCCCAGAACCAAAATACTGGAGAGGGGGAGGGGGGGGAGTGACTCAGCCAACCACACCTTGCAGAATACCGAAGTAAGCCACAATGTGCTAAGGTTGTCAAGAGACAAGGGTGTGCATGCTACAATAAATTTACCTAGGGTCAAGAACATCTATGTCTCAATCATCAACCAAGAAACAATAAGAATAAACATGTAAAATAAAATAGTTAGGCATCCCTTTCGCTCTATCAGAATGATCATAAAACTAGTTATACAAGATGGTACACTAGTGCGTTATCAAGAGTACATGACTGTAAGTCAGCTGAGGTCTGAATAATATACAATCATGTAGAGAAACTAATGTCCAGATAAACCGGCTAACAGGTATCGTCGGCTAAACGCCAAAAGATAATGCAAAATAATACTCATAGTAGGAAAGAAGAAACCCACTCAAGTTCCTCGGCAGACATCCTCCTGGTGTGCGCCATCGGTCATTTACAAGACATGGTCCTCGGGCTCTACTACTAAACCTGGCCAAACAAAACCAGCGGGGTCAGGCCCCGATAGCAAGTACCACAAGGAGCACAAGTGAATGAAGCAAAACCAATAAAGGATATAAAATAGGAAAGTTCGTCCCACAATGGAAAGCGTTTGACCTTTCATCGGAGTAGTAGGATACCCCTACAACCAAATCAGGACAAGAGGTGCCGCACTACTCTGAGATAGGTACGACTAACCAATCATAAACACGACGAAGATATAACACATTAATATAATCCTCTTCCTAGAACCAAGTCTAGGGCTAGGGCTATAGCTTCGGACAAGGGGAGCTCTTGAGGGAAGGAGGAAGAAGAAAGAAGAAGAAAGGAAGTGGAAATGAGAAAGAATGAGAGATGAGAGAGAAAACCACATATATATACCAAGTAATGAAATGAGGTTATCCCTAGTATTAAGTCATGACACTCTCCAACCAATCTCAACCATCCAAAATAGGATTAGTGGTTCTAAGAGTGAACCGGGTCTGGTAACCATCCTATATATGGGTCCTAGCATGGGTCTATGGTAATTGCCAAGACGTTCACTACTGGTCTCGAGCAGTCTCCCATAATAAACAAGAATACAATTAAATAAATAAAATATAATTAATAGGTACCTACAAGTAAATACAGCATGAATACATGTACAGGAAAAAAATTTAATATCATAAATTTAAGAAATACCAAATATGGGAATGGGTGTGACATTTCTACCCACCTTAAAAAAATTTTGTCCTCAAAATTCGTCATGCTAGTCGAGCTGATTACCAAGCAAGAAAACTCATAGACCAAGCAAAAGACTCATGATTCAATCAGGAAACTCATGATCCAAAAAATCTTATGAACTACCGAATCTCATGAACTACAGCTAACTGAATACCAAGCATAACGAAATAGGTAGGAAATAAAAGCAACAACAATGTAAATAATGGCGCAAGAAATCCACACAATCAAAATAAAAAAAGAAAGAGCAGGAGGCATACAAATATAAATGTCTCCTGAGTCAGTAAAAATAGAAACATGTCCTCGTTGGCCTATGCTGACTCCCAAAGTGGACATGGATCAAGTCTCGAGATAAATCAATACCAACGACTTAGTCAAGAATATGACTCTTCCTAGGACGTACCGTCGTAGTCGGGACATATGGCATATATCATGTATCATGAGATACGAAGGCAGATGAGTGAGACAAAAGATTATCTCCACTCCTTGATTATACGAAACCCAAAAGATAGATAAAACTGAAAGAACTTAAATCTCACCGTCGACTTAACCACCTTCTGCTAATATTTGTTCTAGCACGCCAAACCCGACTTGCTCCTGTCTCGGGACTGCTGAAACTCTGTCAGAAGGATGTCTCTGTGTCACGACCCACACCCGGTTTAGGGGCACGAGAGCGTGGGTACGTCCAGCCTACGCCGCAGCATCGGCGGTAGAACGCTGTCTAGGTCAAGTGCTATCTAAACAATCTCACGCTAGTATCCAACTCCATAAGGAGACTCGGATTATGCTAAAAATATTAACAACATACTCAATCACAACTGCAGCACGATAGGAATTTGAAGGAATAAAAGAATATAACACAAGCCCAACATAATCATACCTGCAATCAGTAACATCCAATTCCCCAAGTGTGCTGGAAACCAGTCTACTAAGGTCACGGTCTGGAAAAATATTTTCCAGTCAGGAAGGAGCAAAGTACATCTCTAAATAGCAGTTCTATATAAATGACATAAGCTATGTAGCAGTTCTAGATGGAAACATACCAGATGCATGTATAGGTACGAGAAGTGTACAATGAGAGAAATACTTGAAATACTGCAAGTAAATGCAGGAAAGAAACATTATGTCCATGAGCAAGAGTTCTATGACTAAGTGTGTGAATACTAGCTTCAACATGTGATCGGCTTGGGAACTTGATCAGGCTGGTTACATGTGATTAGCTATGGTTCATATAAAGTCAGGCTAACCGTTGGTTAGCTATGGTGCATGTAGAGATCAGGCTAATCACACGTAACAGCTATGGAGCATATAAATGGTCAGGCCGCACCCGAACGTGAGATGTGGGGTGAGCTATGGTGCATATAAAGTTGGGTATGATCACATATTTACACTAAAGTACTCCCCCAAACCCCCGACTGGTATAGTAGATCCAATCATGGTACGCTATGGCACAGGATTCCCTAAGAAGGTAGCAAATCTCCCCGGGAATCAGTGTCTGTACATGCACAAGATAACAAGGAAAACAAGTCTTGTACAAGCTACACCATGAATAAGGAATAACATCTCATGACGAGATCCGTGTATACCAATCCGTGTAACAAATGTGTCAAGAACAGGGATATTTACACTAGATACAGTGAACATAGGAGATATCATAAATTAGAAACTAATCAGAGAATGTACTCGCCTTGGGTCCTTAGCTGGTGAATACCGAGGTCCTGTTCCAGAGTGTCCCCTAGGTAAACCAACAGTCCTATAAACATATCACAAGCAAAACCACATTTGCATCAGGTGCTACACTAACACATTACAAATATATGAACTCAGGGGCTCTATCAAGTATGGCACTAGTCAACTAGGGTCACCTAGTAATTTAACTATTAATCATATTATCAATAAATAATTTAATACATATATATATAGGTACACATATTTACTCTAAAATACGGTTATATATACATATATACCAATATACATTTATTTATATTAAATACTAAAACATACATTAACACTTAGTATACCAATAAAACGTATATAATATAATATATATAAGTGTCTATTAGTAATTTACAAAAATACGTATTGTGTATATACACTAATAGATGTATATACATATATACTTTTTATACCAAAATACATATTTGTATATATATATCAATCAAAAATCCTTATACATAATACATAATTAAATTATAAACAATAAAACTGATATGCATATATATATATTACCAACTTATTATAGGAAATTACTAAACTAATTAATAACAAGTTACATAAATTTCCAAACTAATTACAAATTAAATAAACTAATTTAACTAAACAATTTAAATGTTATTAAACTAATTATATAATTTACTAGACTAATACATATTAATATAACCAAATTACATATTAATATAAACTAATTATATTAATATAACCAATTTACATAACTAATTACATTAATTAAACTAATTATATAATTAACTAATTTTATATACTAAACTAATGTTGTAATTTAATAAACTAATTGTTTAATAATTTAACTACTGATTAATTAATAATTACTGATTGATGAATTAATTAACTGATAAAAACTAACTGATTAAGATTAATTAACTGATTAATCAGACTAATTAACTAATCTAATTTTACTAACTAATCTAATATATACTAAACTGATTTTTATAATTTAATTAAAAAGAAAAATAATTAACCAATATAAATAACTAATTGATTAATTAATTACTAATTATATAATTAACCATTAATTATATAATTAATTAATTTACTTAAACTAATTATATTAACTATTAATTACATATTAATCTCACATCACAGAACTGAAAAAAAGAAAAGGGAAAGGGGAGAAGAGGCTCACGATGGGCTCCTCCGGTCGTCGGCGCGGGCTCGCCGAGGCGGTGGCGGTCTGCATCGACGGTGGTCGGCGTGGAACTCGAGGAGGGCTCGACGCGGCTGCGACAGGGCGGCGACGGCGGCTTCGGTCCAGCGGCGCTTGACGGATCTGGGCGTCCACCGGCGGCGGATCTCCTCGGTTCCAATCGGCTGCGGTTGCGTCTGGTCGAACTCGGCGGCGGATCTGGCTCGACTCGAGAGCGGCGGCGGGCCAGATCGAGGAGGAGGGTCAGCGGTCCTTCTCGGCGAATCTGGGCGGCGTCCGGCGGCTTCAGCGGCCACGGTTAGGTTTAGGGTTAGGTTTAGGGTCTGATCTGAGCGTCGGGGTCGTGTCCGGGGCTGGACACGACGGGGTGCTGTACTGTGGACGTGTCCGGGTCTGCCGGACACGGGGATGCTGTTGTACAGAGGAGGAGGTGGATGTGTCCGGTGTGTCGGACACGGAAAAAATCTGTTTGTAATATTGTAACCGGACACAGGAAATGAAATGGATACGGTGGGACACCCGGGGTCGGACCCGAGGCCATCACGGCTGACACGGATGCTGGACACACGGACACGAGCACACAAAATGGTGGTGGCTTTGGCCTTGGGAATTTGTGGAGGCTAGCCAATAAATTGAAAATTAGGGTTTCTAGGGAAATGTGAGAATGAGAACCTAAATAGGGAGAGATGGTGTGGGATAAAGGGTTGCGGGTTGGCCCAATAATGAATGGCCCAGAATTACTTAAACGGGTTTTACATGTGGGAAAAATGAGGGTGCAAAAGGGGAGACAGTAAACTGGTAAATTTAAATAGAAAAGAAATTTAAGAAAATGTTTTTAAGAGGCTTTCAAAGGCTGACTGATTAAATTAGCTACGAATTAACTTCATTTTGCAAAACCCTAGAAAATATGTAATTTTTTTATTTACTATTCCAAAATGGATATGAAATTTTATTATGAAAACAACTAGTCCTATAATAATTTTATCAATAAAAATTTTTATTATTTCAAGCCAATAAACATTTGAAACTAGAAAATATATATTATTATTTATTTATTTATTTTGTAATACATCGACATTTAGGAAAATAATAATTTTTATAAAAGATTTTAAATCACCTTCTAAAATCAAACATCGTTCAAAATAAAATAAAAAATTTTAAGGAGAATTATTTTATAAACTTGATATTTTAAAATAAATAAAAATCTAATTATTTTGGAAATTGGAAATCGGAGGTTACAAGTCTATCCACCTTAGAAAAATTTCGTCCTCGAAATTTTAGGGATGACTAGGATAGAAAATTTTTTGTTGTTCATAATGATGAATATATCATTGAAAAAATATTTCTATAAGGAGAATATTTACCAAACAGCAGAAAACATGAAGAAAAAGAAAATATGGTTTAAGATAGGAGTAACTCGAAGGAATCATGGCTCGGCCTTGAATCCTTTAGAAAGTTTAGATTTTGGGAAGTAGACACGACCACAAAAACAGATAATTGGAATAATGCACGTTACCTTTTCAAGTAGCTAAACCAAGGAAGACCCAGTATAAAGAATGATATAGACATGAAAGTTATAGTTAATCCGAAAGATACGATCGACAATTTGATTTAAGAAACTTAAATACATCCTTCAGAATGTAATCAAGAGACATCTAATCGCCTTTCTTAATTTCTAGAGAAAAAAATAGTCTTTACTACCATCTGGAAAATAATCCTTCCTTTTTATCCTCGTTCATTTTACTTTTCTCAATCTTGTGATTCATCATTAATTAATATCTATAAAAGTTCAAATTCCACAACTTTATTAGATTAGATCTTAGAATTTCTGAATCGAAATCCTTATCATCAAATTCGAGTTTGTTTATCTTAACATCAACTATACCTCGATTATTTTCTTCGATTTCCAATGTTACTGTCATGGTCAAGATTTTAATTTAAATCACAACCTCAATATACCATGATCTTACCTTACGACCTTCAATTATGTGATCCCATAATCAATTATATTATATTCTTCTTTACCATGAGCTTCATTTCATTCCATATTTCTTTATCCGTATGTATAATGTTTCCGAAATTTTGAACTAATATTTTTTTTTTTTTCATCCTCTGAATTTATTATCCCAATGTAAAATTTTTACTACTCAAATCCTCATTATTTTAATTGATTACAGTCGTATCATAATCTCCTCAAATTTTGAGTAAATAACTAAATACAAAATTTACTATCCAATCCTTTTAATTGAAATCCAATCAATGCATATTTATAAAACTTAAAAATCTGCATCCCAAAATTTAACTTTAAACACTCATCAATCATCTAACTCAAATTCAATTGATGCTTATTCCAATCTAACTCCTCATCCCAAGAATTTAATTTGACACTATTCCATTTACGATTTTATTTCCTGTTTTTCTTTTTCCTCAAATACTCAACGATGCGATGCTTCCAGTATCTTCAATAAAATTTCTATCTTGCAATCAAATAGATAAAATGATAATCTCTAAGATTTCTCAAAATTTTAATAATCAATTCAATCATATCAAGACCTCCTTAAAATTAATAAATCCTCAAATTTTTGGCTCTGTGAATTTCTTAATTCTCCCTTTAAGTAAATGTTTGTCCTCGAATTTCAATCATACCTCGATTTTCATAAAATCAATGATCCATCAATTCCGTTATAACAACCCCTAAATTCTTTATTTAATTTAATGCTCATCCACAAATTTAATCCTCTTGTCTCTTTTCGTCAGTCATAACCTCGTCATAGATCTTTGCTATGGTCAAAACCCAATGATCATGGTTTAAGAAAACTCTACCTACAGCCATGCAATTTAAGAAAATATAGGTCATGTGTCTTTTGTCATGGTATTTCAGTCTCTGTTAGGGGGTACTACTAGTTATATTCTAACAAAAAATCATGCATGTGAACCACAGTACTAGGAAAATCAATCAATCAATCGAAAGGCGAAAGAAAAGGAACATTAGGAAGGAAGAAGGATCATGTTAACATATTACTTGTAGTGTCTACTATCTCTAACAACACTTAACTCTAGCACACTAACAAATTCCTATTCATGTACACTGGTACTCATATCAACTAATCATATACTAATATTCATATCTCTCATCTACCAAAAATTAATCCTCAAAATAATCGTCAAGGTTTAACTTCCCGATCAACTTAAAATAAAATGCATATACCTCCTCATAATTAGATACTTCACATCGAAATAAAATTTAATCACTTCTAAAATCTCTGTAGCCTTAACTATGTTTAGTGAATCAAATTTAAATCCTTAATATTTTAACAACATAAAATCTCAACTCCTTAAAAATTCTGAAAATTAAAAATTCATTTCCACCTTTTAATTTATAACTTCTCAATGTACATATCAGTGCTCACGGTCTCTGATTCTCAAGGTGCACTCAATACCTCTATTGTCTAGAACTGTGTACTAATTTGTACTGCCCGAATCACTTGCACTATTACCTCCAATGATCAAAGTTACCATCAACTGTGTTTTCTTTCATAATTTCAATTTATGTCAATTGGTACATCATCTAATTATCAACACACAGAGTGCTTACTGTTATTAACGTCATCCTTGACTAATCCTCGATATAGAATCATTAGCACTCTTGGTATTATATCACTAGCTGCATTAATGGATTATCTCATCAAGCTCATTAGACTCATGATCACCTGTATCCTCTATAACACTCATGTTTCTTTACTCTCATGGGTATGTGTATGGTTCCTCATCTCGATGGTTGTATATGTATTTCCTTCAATCCTTTAAAGCCTATCAAACTAATCCGTGATACGCTTCACAACTTCCATTACTAATCCTGATATTTCTCTACTTATGACATCTCGTTAAACCCTTTATACATATACATTTCTTTACCTTTAACATTTCCGATATCAATCATCAAATTGGACATCATGCTCCATAAATCCTTAACACAATTCCCGGATACTTAATCGTTTACATAGATCACTCAATTACATAATCATGATTATCCAGGACGGGTAATTGGTTCTGATACTAACTCTGAGAACTATCACTGATACTCTATACTTTCCTTAACTCTCAGTCTCTAATGACACTACTCCTAGAATCATTGGTACAAGGTACTATGCTAAGGGCTAACTCTAGATTAAAGCCTACTGCTCACATGTCTAACTAAGAAACACTTACAACTCACTAGCAACACAGTCAATACTAATACAAGACACAAACAAAATTACAAGCCACTAATTATCATACTTAATAAGAAATCCTCAAGGAATAGGAGCTCAAAGACTGAATTGAGGACAGAAGGTATCTTTACTGCTAGTAAAGAAAGAAGCGGTGGAACAAAGTCCTGGAATAACAGAAATAGACAAGTCTTGAGATGATATTTTAAGAACCAATTTAGGATACAACCTTATAATCATACACGTCTGTCTGAAATCATGACACTCAGAATCCTCGCCACGCCAGTAAGCATAGATGCGATAAACGATAGGTTTCGTAACTAAGGTATGCACTCTATAATCATGTCGTCTAGAATCTTCGCCACGCCAACCGGTATGGCTGCGAAAGACTCTAAGCTTTATAACTATAGTATGTACATCCAAGTCAGGTCCCTACGTTCTCGTCACCACAGCTAATATGGCTGCGATAAATTCTAGGTTCCATAACCAAAGTAGACGTTTTACCTTCCTCACTGTCCTCATCAATATATGTCATCAGATGATACCATAAATCCTAGTCCGTAAAAATTCATCTCAATTTGAAATCAACTCAACAACGATACCAAGAAATAAATTTTAACAACTGGTCAACAAGAATCAAACTCAACAATGATACCAAGATTCAAATTTTAATAATTGATCAACAATGATCAAATTCAGCAACAACAAGCGAGAGCGGACGGAAACAAGGAAAAAGATTTAAATTGGAAATTATAATAAGATTCTCATGGGGTCATCCCAGGAAATCTTTCAAGAATTTGTGATTGAGTATCCTCTCTCATCCTAGTATCCTATGTCCTATATTCTATAGCAGGCATGCAGTAGTACAACTATGACGTCGCACTACTACGACATCGCACAACTTGCGAAGTCTGACCTGCATGGGCCACCACTAAAACGTGTCACGACCCGCACCCGGTTTAGGGGCACGAGAGCGTGGGTACGTCCAGCCTACGCCGCAGCATCGGCGGTAGAACGCTGTCTAGGTCAAGTGCTATCTAAACAATCTCACGCTAGTATCCAACTCCATAAGGAGACTCGGATTATGCTAAAAATATTAACAACATACTCAATCACAACTGCAGCACGATAGGAATTTGAAGGAATAAAAGAATATAACACAAGCCCAACATAATCATACCTGCAATCAGTAACATCCAATTCCCCAAGTGTGCTGGAAACCAGTCTACTAAGGTCACGGTCTGGAAAAATATTTTCCAGTCAGGAAGGAGCAAAGTACATCTCTAAATAGCAGTTCTATATAAATGACATAAGCTATGTAGCAGTTCTAGATGGAAACATACCAGATGCATGTATAGGTACGAGAAGTGTACAATGAGAGAAATACTGGAAATACTGTAAGTAAATGCAGGAAAGAAACATTATGTCCATGAGCAAGAGTTCTATGACTAAGTGTGTGAATACTAGCTTCAACATGTGATCGGCTTGGGAACTTGATCAGGCTGGTTACATGTGATTAGCTATGGTTCATATAAAGTCAGGCTAACCGTTGGTTAGCTATGGTGCATGTAGAGATCAGGCTAATCACACGTAACAGCTATGGAGCATATAAATGGTCAGGCCGCACCTGAACGTGAGATGTGGGGTGAGCTATGGTGCATATAAAGTTGGGTATGATTACATATTTATACTAAAGTACTCCCCCAAACCCCCGACTGGTATAGTAGATCCAATCATGGTACGCTATGGCACAGGATTCCCTAAGAAGGTAGCAAATCTCCCCGGGAATCAGTGTCTGTACATGCACAAGATAACAAGGAAAACAAGTCTTGTACAAGCTACACCATGAATAAGGAATAACATCTCATGACGAGATCCGTGTATACCAATCCGTGTAACAAATGTGTCAAGAACAGGGATATTTACACTAGATACAGTGAACATAGGAGATATCATAACTTAGAAACTAATCAGAGAATGTACTCGCCTTGGGTCCTTAGCTGGTGAATACCGAGGTCCTGTTCCAGAGTGTCCCCTGGGTAAACCAACAGTCCTATAAACATATCACAAGCAAAACCACATTTGCATCAGGTGCTACACTAACACATTACAAATATATGAACTCAGGGGCTCTATCAAGTATGGCACTAGTCAACTAGGGTAACCTAGTAATTTAACTATTAATCATATTATCAATAAATAATTTAATACATATATATATAGGTACACATATTTACTCTAAAATACGGTTATATATACATATATACCAATATACATTTATTTATATTAAATACTAAAACATACATTAACACTTAGTATACCAATAAAACGTATATAATATAATATATATAAGTGTCTATTAGTAATTTACAAAAATACGTATTGTGTATATACACTAATAGATGTATATACATATATACTTTTTATACCAAAATACATATTTGTATATATATATCAATCAAAAATCCTTATACATAATACATAATTAAATTATAAACAATAAAACTGATATGCATATATATATATTACCAACTTATTATAGGAAATTACTAAACTAATTAATAACAAGTTACATAAATTTCCAAACTAATTACAAATTAACTAAACTAATTTAACTAAACAATTTAAATGTTATTAAACTAATTATATAATTTACTAGACTAATACATATTAATATAACCAAATTACATATTAATATAAACTAATTATATTAATATAACCAATTTACATAACTAATTACATTAATTAAACTAATTATATAATTAACTAATTTTATATACTAAACTAATGTTGTAATTTAATAAACTAATTGTTTAATAATTTAACTACTGATTAATTAATAATTACTGATTGATGAATTAATTAACTGATAAAAACTAACTGATTAAGATTAATTAACTGATTAATCAGACTAATTAACTAATCTAATTTTACTAACTAATCTAATATATACTAAACTGATTTTTATAATTTAATTAAAAAGAAAAATAATTAACCAATATAAATAACTAATTGATTAATTAATTACTAATTATATAATTAACCATTAATTATATAATTAATTAATTTACTTAAACTAATTATATTAACTATTAATTACATATTAATCTCACATCACAGAACTGAAAAAAAGAAAAGGGAAAGGGGAGAAGAGGCTCACGATGGGCTCCTCCGGTCGTCGGCGCGGGCTCGCCGAGGCGGTGGCGGTCTGCATCGACGGTGGTCGGCGTGGAACTCGAGGAGGGCTCGACGCGGCTGCGACAGGGCGGCGACGGCGGCTTCGGTCCAGCGGCGCTTGACGGATCTGGGCGTCCACCGGCGGCGGATCTCCTCGGTTCCAGGCGGCTGCGGTTGCGTCTGGTCGAACTCGGCGACGGATCTGGCTCGACTCGAGAGCGGCGGCGGGCCAGATCGAGGAGGAGGGTCGGCGGTCCTTCTCGGCGAATCTGGGCGGCGTCCGGCGGCTTCAGCGGCCACGGTTAGGTTTAGGGTTAGGTTTAGGGTCTGATCTGAGCGTCGGGGTCGTGTCCGGGGCTGGACACGACGGGGTGCTGTACTGTGGACGTGTCCGGGTCTGCCGGACACGGGGATGCTGTTGTACAGTGGAGGAGGTGGATGTGTCCGGTGTGTCGGACACGAAAAAAATCTGTTTGTAATATTGTAACCGGACACAGGAAATAAAATGGATACGGTGGGACACCCGGGGTCGGACCCGAGGCCATCACGGCTGACACGGATGCTGGACACACGGACACGAGCACACAAAATGGTGGTGGCTTTGGCCTTGGGAATTTGTGGAGGCTAGCCAATAAATTGAAAATTAGGGTTTCTAGGGAAATGTGAGAATGAGAACCTAAATAGGGAGAGATGGTGTGGGATAAAGGGTTGCGGGTTGGCCCAATAATGAATGGCCCAGAATTACTTAAACGGGTTTTACATGTGGGAAAAATGAGGGTGCAAAAGGGGAGACAGTAAACTGGTAAATTTAAATAGAAAAGAAATTTAAGAAAATGTTTTTAAGAGGCTTTCAAAGGCTGACTGATTAAATTAGCTACGAATTAACTTCATTTTGCAAAACCCTAGAAAATATGTAATTTGTTTATTTACTATTCCAAAATGGATATGAAATTTTATTATGAAAACAACTAGTCCTATAATAATTTCATCAATAAAAAATTTTATTATTTCAAGCCAATAAACATTTGAAACTAGAAAATATATATTATTATTTATTTATTTATTTTGTAATACATCGACATTTAGGAAAATAATGATTTTTATAAAAGATTTTAAATCACCTTCTAAAATCAAACATCGTTCAAAATAAAATAAAAAATTTTAAGGAGAATTATTTTATAAACTTGATATTTTAAAATAAATAAAAATCTAATTATTTTGGAAATTGGAAATCGGAGGTTACACTCTGCTGACCCAACTGATGTTGCCTCGGGATAAACACATGTGCTTGAGTCAACATTGGACGTTGGGCTAACGGCCGCACTGATAAAACTGGCTCTTGTTACGGAACTGCTCCAGGAGCTGGCAATGCTGGAAATTATTGATATTGTCCTCCCTGCCTCTGAATTTGTGGGCAAGTAGCTATCATATAGTCGAAACGCCCACACCTCAACCATCTTCTACTTGCCATCCTACATACATCCTGAGTGTGACCTCTTTTGCCATAATAGGTACATCCTACTTGATTCACCGGACATTGTTGATATTGTCTCGGCTGTTGTTGCCAAGTTGGCATTGTCTTATCTGATGCCACTAGCCCCCGTGGTGCCAAATCACGAATTCGAATATCGGGTGCTAGTTTCCTACCTGTGTTATGGGCATGAGACCTCTTATGCCCTCCAGTCCTTGAAGCTAACCTTTGGATGTTAAGATCATGTCTCCTGGATGCTATCAATACGACATCGATGATCTGGTAGTCATGTCCTTCAACTAGTTCCAAAATTTTGAGATGAAGTCCTTTCTGGAATCTCATAGCCCTTTCTTGCTCTGATGTCACCATAGCTGGAGCAAACCTGCTCAGCTTGTAGAACTCTGCTGTATATCCATCCACTGTTCTACCGGATTGCTTAAGATCGATAAATCTTTGCTGCAGCTCGTACTACGCCACTACTCCAAAATACTTGGCTCTGAACCTGGTCCTAAAGTTGTCCCAAGAGATAGGATGCCTCAAGTCGACTTTATCCGTTATCCACCAATCACGAGAAAGATCATGTAGTTATAATTGGACTTGATTGATTTTCTCCTCTGCTAAAATCTTAGCTACTGCCATGATCATCTAAATGTCTTGAAGCCAAGCATCCGCCATAATTGCATCCTCTGTGACATTCAAATAGCCCGGGTTGAGTTGACAGAATCTGTATGATGCCCCATTATCTTCTTCTTCACTCTCCTCTAGAGTCGTTTGTAGTCCTTGGTTTAACAGGGCGTTCTGCTCCTGTTGTCGAAGCTACTGGTGTTGCTGCACTACCATATAATGTTTTTGTGTAGATATCATATCTCTGTTAATTTCTAACAGTACCAGGATATCAAGTGCTACTAGTGTTACTGGAACTGCCGGGGGTACCGGGATCTCTGGTACATGTTGTCCACCCATTGGCTTTACTCGAAGCCGATCTTGAGGAAGTACTACCTCTTGCTGGCACTAAATAGAATATTGCTCTGCTAGCTATTCTACTATATCTGCTACTCTAACAGGCAGGAAAGAGGTGCCCCTGAAGGAAAAGGATACCAAAATATCAAAGAACATGACATGAAAGAACAAAGAAGCAAACCGCTGATAGTTTAAGCTCGGTATCAAAGAAGACAAATTCAGGATATCAAAAGAAATAGTTTTGATTGAGACTCCTAGAACAAGATACCCCACAAGTATGAAAATACAGACCTGCATGGGCCTTAACTAAAATCTTGTCACGCCCCAGAACCAGAATACTGGAGAGCGGGGGAGTGACTCAGCCAACCACACCTTGCAGAATACTAAAGTAATCCATAATGTGCTAAGGTTGTCAAGAGAAAAGGGAATGCATGATACAATCAAGTCACCTAGGGTTAAGAACATCTATGTCTCAATCATCAACAAAGAAATAATAAGAATGACCATGCAAGATAAAGTAGTTAGGCGTCCCTGAAGGTCTATCAGAATGATCATAAAACTAGTAATACAGGATGGTACACTAGTGCAATGTCAAGAGTACATAAATATAAGTCAGTCACGGTCTGAATAATATACAATTATATTGAGGGGCTAATGTCCAGATAAACCAGATAACAGGTACCGTCGGCTAAATGCCAAAAGTTAATGCAAAATAATACTCATAGAGGGGGAAAAAACTACTCAAGTTCCTCGACGGACATCCTCCTGGTGTGTACCATCGATCAGATACATGACAGGGTCCTCAGGCTTTCCTACTAAACCTGGCCAAACAAACCAGCAGGGTCAGGCCCCGATAGTAAGTACCACAAGGAACAAAAGTGAATGAGGCAAAACCAATAATGTACAAAAAATAGGAAAGTCGGTGCCACAACAGCAAGCGTATGAACTTTTATCAGAGCAGTAGGATACCCCTACAACCAAATAAGGATAAGAGGTGCCGCACTACTCCGAGATAGGGTACGACTAACAAATTATGAACACGACGAAGATATAACACATTAATATAATCCAAGATACACATGCCATAATATAAGCTAAGATATAGATATAATATGCAGCTTCGGTACATAAGCTATTGTGACACATTGGTGCAACCCTACAACCAAACGAGGACAGTATTGAACTGTCGCACCACAATAGTTCATGTCCTTAGACTACCAGCACATACTCGTTTAATCGGCTAATCAATCCTACGACTTGCTACGTGGAGTCTGGGTTATCCTAGAGGTATTATGCATATAGAAATCCTCAGATCAAACCAGGTACTAGCAAGGTTAGCCGAGCCATAAATCACCGTATAGCACATAGAAGTATGCACCGGTCACTCGTAAGGCCACCGTGATAAGATATCGTAGAACACATAGTATCATATAATAATCGGATATTTCCATTCACTAATAAAAATTTAAACAATATCCATGGGGACTAGCCTGCACACCCCAATTCAGATGATTGGAGGTGGCTAGTTAGGCACGATCTCGAGATTCCATTCCCGCCTAATGCTCTATAAGTTTTAGTTGCCTAGTTAACCCTACTATTATTTAGAATCACATAGCGTGGTCACATGTTACTCCCCTTATATGTCATACCGTAGTACGGTCCGCGCTAGATACGAATCCACTTTGTCACTAGGCAGTTTAATTTAGATTCACCCTAGTGTGATTCAACAATCAATTAAGTCCTAGCCAAGCTTTTATAGTTGACCCACATACCATGCCCGTATTGAAGAATTAATATAATAATATCACATGTCGCATGATGTAGAAGATATTCTTGTGCACAACCCAAAACATGTAATCTCATGGCATATAGCAAGTTATGTCGTACCTTAGAGCACATTTATATTACATATATACGTAGCACATAGTAATTGTATCGACACTGATACAAAAAATCGGGTCGAATCACTAAACTTATAGTTAGTTATATTATTCTTATCACATGGGGGCACTTGGTCAAGATATAATCTTCTCAAATCAGGTACACCTACCATCGATCAATGACTTTCCATCGAACGTGAGTAAGAGAAAAATATAAGCCACTCTGGAGTCGATCCACAATCCTTAAACTAAACAAGGACTGGGATTGCAAATTATCTCCCGAACAAAACTATACCCCTTATTTTATTCGACAAACAAAGGATAAGTTAATCTGCTAGTCTGAGTTCACTTTGGGTTGCCACATGGCCTACTACAACTTATAATCATACTATGCATATAGTCAGTTCTAGCATAGCCTGGTTACTAAGTCCATTCCTTTCTTAGGATAAACAACAAGCAATTGTCAAGACCAACCACATAGAAGAAAGAAATATTCAAATAAAATAATTAAACTCAAGAAATTATGGAAGGTGTATATAGATTACTAGGGTCGTATATGATCACATGCGCGCATGATAGGTGCACGCATAAATTGTCGCATGGGTCAGGCCGCATGTACTGATCAGCCGCATGAGCACTGGCCGCATGGATAAGCTGGCAGCATGGACAAGCTGGCCTCATGGACTTTTTGCTGCATGAGGTAGGTACTGCATAGGGGTCGGTGCCGTATAGCGTCAAGGTAAAGTCTACTCCTTGGAACATGTGCTGAACTGATGTGCATTAATTGCGTGTCAGTAAAGTGACATAAAGGGTGATGTGACATAAAGTATGCTAGAAAGAAAAGACAAAACCATAGAAAGATGTGCCAATGATGCGCCAAAGTTCTGAGTCAAACATCCAAGAGAAGGTGGCCGCATGCTCTGCTTGACGCATAAGTTCGATGCCGCATGGAGTTCCTTTTGGAATTAGCGAATTTCTTATTCATTCAGCAGTGAATACATAAGGTGTTCAAGGGCACTTGTGTAAATCAGCAGTAATGTGTCCAACAAGATGGATGCATACTGGTCGGCTAAGCGCAAAGTGTCCATCCGTATAAGGATCATGCCACCTGAAAGTCTCGGTCGCATATTGTGCTGGCCGCATGAGAACTTCCTCTTCTCTAGAAATCAGGTTCAGCCATGGCGGAAAAACTCCAAAACCCGAAAATTGTTTTCTTCATAAAACTTTATTTTAAGTCCAAATCAAGTGAAACAAATCAAAAATGCTCGAAATAAAATGCTCTTACAGAAAGAATAACTTGTTTTTGAAAATACTAAGTTTTAGTAGATCAAAACCAAGAAAAACTCATAGAACATATAAAAAATCAAATCTTGAAACTCAAATATACAAAAATCTATACATCAAAATCTAAAATTCCAAGAACTAAATATAATCAGGAACTCAAGGAGAACATTTTTTATCAATCATATTTTTTAAAACATCATATATATAAAAATTCGATAATCTATGGCTTTACCACTTCGAGCAAGATGAGCTTGCCTTGGTGGACTAATAAACCTCTTCCTAGAACAAAGTCTAGGACTAGGGCTAGGGATTCGGCCAAGGGGAGCTCTTGAGGGAAGGAGGAAGAAGAAAGAAGAAAGGAAGTGGAAATGAGAAAGAATGAGAGAGGAGAGAGAAAATCATATATATATACCAAGTGGAGAAATGAGGTTAGCCCTAGGATTAAGTCATGACACTCGCCAACCAATCTCAACAATCCAAAATAGGCTTAGTGGTTCCAAGAGTGAACCGGGTTTGGTATCCATCCTATATACAGGTCCTAGCTCGGGTCTATGGCAATTGTCAAGACGTTCACTACTGGTCTCAGACAGTCTCCCATAATAAATAGGAATATAATTAAATAAATATAACATAATTAACATAAACCTACAAGTAGATACAACATGAATACATCTACAGAAAAATTTTAAAATATCACAAATTCAAGAAATACCAAATTTGGGAATGGGTGTGGCAATGATAGGAAGAATACGATAGAGGAGATGAGTAACCCTAGGGAGACAAGGTATTGATAGGAAAGAGAATACTACTACTGCTACTCGTGTCATCTACAACTTTCGTGGGTTTGGCATCTAGTTAAAATATCAAACTATCCTTATAACTTTTAAACTACCATCTAAGAGTTTCACCTTTCCAACTATGAATTTCCCAATACATCTTCTATGCAACTTAGAATCTACTAATCTTTTATAAACACAAGACTATATCCTTAAGAAAATTTTCCTCAATTATTCAATAATGCTCACCAGTCCTCAAAATTATATCATATGTGATACAATTTTAATTACAAAAGATAACGACCTAGTAAAATAATTTGCTTAGGGGTATATACCTAGTACAATCTATATGTCAAACTTTTATCAAACACGAGCGTTCGTATTTTTGTAATAGAGAAAGATGGAAAACAATAATAAAGAGTTCAAGGAAGACGTGATCGAATACAAATGCAGGGTTCAAAGGTGATTGAAGAATTCAAATAAGAGTTGTCAAAGTAGTTATGGATTGAGATCTTTTTTTGGTAAATTCCTATTCGCATGCTCGTAGCAGTACTGTTATGTAACTGATACGATATGCTCAGACCTGTCTAGAGGGCAAGTATATTCGTCTAATAAGCTAAGTCAACTATATTTTAATCCTCATAAAATAGTCATATGAAGAGCGAACCAAGTGCACTAAGGTTGATCAGATCATAATATACTGATTTTTAATAGACAATGTATTAATGTGGGTCCCCAATAACACTCATGTCATGAATAAGCTTACAAAACTAGGCTATAATAGTAGCATAAGTTAAGATAGTCCAAAAAAATAAGTACGTGGAATTATGATAAATGAAGGTACAAATAGTTCAAGTTCATGAACAATCTAAGACTCGTTCGCTATTTGTGCCTTTACAGTTGTCATACTAGCTTCTTGTCTAAGTCTTTGGTTGACCAAATGAGGTATGGAACTCTAAACTTCTGCAGCCTTGGCAAACACTATCTCTTTACGCTAGCAAATATTCAATGCCATTCAATTATACCTTATTTGTGTATCTTAACGACTATGGAATTCTATGTTGTAAGATACGCTACCGAACTTACAAGGATTTAACTAATAGGATAACTGACCTATGCGTCATATATATATAGCTATGTTAGTCATATTTCTAACCTCCCTTAAGCACGAGAAAATTAGATTTCCATTAGGAAAGAATCAAGCTATATGAAAATCAAGCAATTAAATGAGAGTTGAAAAATAGAATCAAGGAAGGTGATCAAATATGTTGATGAGATCCTAAACTCTAATCCTATTTGAAGGCTTGTTCGGTGCAATAATATAACCAAAGCAATATATTCTCGACCTGCATGGGTCAGCAGAAAAATATATCATGCTCCAGTCCTAAAATACGCAAGACAAGGAATACGTAAACATGCCAGCTGTATGTTAATGGTAACTCCAATATATGGAAACTATAACACTGTATTATGAATAATAATTCACAAGTGGTATAAATTTATGTCACATGCCACAGGGCATAACTAAATCTCATCCCATTAATCAACTAAAAATGAATAACCAATCAACTATATAACTGAATCAAGTACGAAATACTTGATAAGAACAATTAGTTGGGTGGCGACAAATCATGTACCAAACTATAATAGAAATATAATCTGACTACTTAAAATAAATAGGCAAAAAAGGGTAGCAAACTAATAAGTTTATCAACAACGAACCAAATAATCTTGAAACAAAATAGCTCTATGAAAGAGAATAAAGTAAAGTCTTGGTCCGTACTCCTTCAGAAAGTCTTGATCGTCTATACCTGTGGACAGAATCCAGATCCAGGTCTTTAGAGGGACGTAGCAAGATACAGTAAAGCATGCTATAAAAACTGAAGTAAATAAATTAAATAAATATACAAAGGGTAATCTAACCATCTAATGTGCAATTTAGAAGACAACATTCGTGTGTTAGAGTGAGAATGTTAGCTTATTTACATATAATAACAACGTATCTAATAGTATAATATCACACCAAGTTCTATCCAGAGACTATGGCTCACCAATTTTATTATCTCATACACATAATGATTGTCTTCTCCTTCATCCCCACACTAACCAAGTCGTATACACAACATGTCCAGTGTTGTAACTGTATGAGTCTTTATACACTAGTTATAATAGTTATGTTTATAACCATCACACGTTTCTTACGTATTGGTAGCAAGTCGAGTACGTAGTTTGTGCCCCTAATATAATATCACAAATTGTGTTATGTGTATGTCATTGCCCAAGGAGATATTAGAATATACCACAAGTAGGAGGTAGTCCACTAAAACTAAGTTAACATGCATAAAATAAATAAAAGCTACGAAAGACGACGAACACCGTCGTTTACACCCATGTCTAGCTCGAACGCACAGTTTATATGAAAATAAATATAAAATATTAAAATTAAATACTAAAATTAAATTATACTAGCAGTAAATATGGCAAGGTATCTTGCCTGGTTTTCGAGCAGAGTTTAGTCGATGTGCTGGTTGTATACTCGTCTAGTCAATAGTAGCACAAAGAGAGAGAGATGTACGAATGTCTCCGGAGTCTGAAATAAAATCACCAACGTTCACAGAATAAACGAGATAGTCAGAAAATATTACTCTTTCATTCAATTTGGACACAGGGGCAAAACAATAATTTTGGATCAAAATTGTGACAACATGTTGCCCAATTTGCACCAAAAAATGGGCCAGGGGTAAATGTTTCTAAATAGGGCAAATTATAGGTCAAACATATTCTAAACATCGATACGAACTCAACGGTATATCCATTTTGGGTTCCGGTGAGCCGACCACAAAATTACCAGTTAAGTCGGACCGTAGGGCCTGCAAAATAATGTTCTGGACAACGTTCTCGGAATTGAACAAAAATCGGGTCATAGGAATAACATAATGCCATGGATCCGATGGCTCAAGTTTCATCACGTTCTGACGAGCGTGTACCGACTAATGGAAAAGTTTACAAACACCAATATGAAAAACTTTTGACTGATACGGGTTGATTTCAGCGTGCACACACGTCCAAATTAAGTTCCATAAAATCTCACATGTTAGAATATACCATACGTCCCTTTTGGTGAAACTGTTACCCGGCGAAGTATTTCAGTTTGGTGGAACGGACTCTGTATCAGAGTTTTTTAACTTTTGTAAACTATTTTTCTCGAGTTTTTAAACTAGATTTTAACATAGAATTAATAACAGTTACTTCAAAGTAATTATATGGTCTTAATCCTGGTCATATAGGATTTACAGAAGAGAAATAAAAAACATATTTGGTTGAACATAATGGGAGAAAACTGCCAACCAAATAAAGGTGTTGAAACTGGTTTTTCAGTGTCGATTAGTCACAATTTTCTTAAGATTTCAACTCAATTTTTTATAAGATCTAAGCCATCAAATTTGAAACTAATTGAAAGGATTTAAAGGCGTATATGTTGTTGTCATTCAAGAGAAGATAGATTTGAAACTAATTGAAAGGATTTAAAGGCGTATATGTTGTTGTCATTCAAGAGAAGATAGATCGAGGATTGGTCATGAAAAGGAGAAGAAAATACCTCGTGAAGATGGAGGGGCAGGGGTCGCTACTGTTGTTGACTGTTTCGGTCGAGGCGACAATTATGGCGCCTCTGGCGGCGGGGCAGGCGGCTGAGGAGATGCACTGCGGTATGGAGCAGGGTTAGGATTAAAAGATTTTAGGTTTAGGTTTTAAGGTCGATATATCTTTATATGTATATAAACATATCGAGAGAGAGAGAGAGAGAGAACAAGGTGGGTCTTTGTTGGTATTTAAGGTTTTTTTTTTCTTTTATCCAATATATATATATATATGTAAACTCCCTCGACCAAATTTAGGTCAACTTAGTTTAAATAAAGCGACGGGTTAATTTGGATACAATTAGAATTAGAACACAGTATTTGAGATTTATTGTGCAATATTATTTTATTTAGTTCCCCTTACCGTTGCTCTGATAATTGGAGCACTACACTAACATTTACCTTCAAACAAATTTCACACACTTTTCTTAGACGAGCCAGCCTTCTATTATAACAGTTGTATAACTCATAAATACTCTATATTGTGCTTCATTTTAGTCGTACAATTTTTGTTACAAATGTCTAGTTTTAAATCCCAATAAATCCAACTCTGCATAATTGTCCGCTCTAATCGAAATTGGAGACACAAACCCAAATCAGGACATTATTGTATTCTGAGTCTGCCATGTCCATGACTACTGCGTTCCATAAATCTTAATCCCATATAATTCTAATTAATGGAAAAGCATCGCTTGCACTAATTCTAATTTAAATTAGTGTGAAGACCAACCTCACCGAAATTAGACCCATCCTAGCCCATCTACACCCTACATACATTCATGTCAACATGTTCCCCGCCCCAAGAAACCCTAGCCTGCCCAATTCCCTAGGAGGACCCCCTTTCTCTCTCTTATATAAATACAACTCTTTCTCTCCAAACCCTAAAAACTAAACCTACTCAAAACCCTGTCGTTCCCAACCGGCCACCCTCCTTTCCCGATCACGTCCGGACCGCCACCACCTCAGCCACCGTACTCATACCTGACAACGACCGCCTCCGTCTGTTCCCCCTGTCGACGACAGCTCAGCAGCCGCCATCATTACCCCCATCTTCGTCATCATCATCACCATCACCATCACCATAACCTTCCATGACTCTACCTCAACTCGACCCCCGATCCCCTCCAGTCCGCCTGACCTCCGCCTGCCAGCACCTTAGCCACCTCCATCGTCGACATCACTACCGTCGTCCCCGTCCCCGTCTCCTCCACCACCGTACCACCATCAACCATCGATAACACCCCCATCAACCATCGACAACACCACCATCAACCATCCCCAACCTGACACCATCAACAACCCAACTCTACCGCCACCCTCCTCATCACCCCTCCATAGTTCGACCATCGCCAGCCTGACCGCCGCCTCCCCCACGACCAGCCCCACCGCCAGCCGTCGCTGCCGTTGCTAGCCCGGCTACTGCTACAACTACTAGCCCGACTGTTGCTGCAACTATTGCCGAGGTTGTTGCTGCTACTGTTGTTACCCCATGCCACGTCGGAGCTCCGCCCCTCGCCGGAGAGCAGGACGTCGACGAGAACAGACCCCCCTCGCTCAGTCACAACTAGGTACATGTGTATTGCATCCTTTTCCTTCATAATTCGAGGTGTCGATGTGTCATGGAACGGACCCGAGTGACAAAAATACCCAAGTGCAATGTGTGTGTGTGTGGTTATCTTAAATTAGAAATTTATGTTAAGTAATTACTCCAATAAATGACTTGTTAATATAAATGCTGTGTTGATGTAAAAATCTAGACATTGACCTAGTACACCCTAACATGATAGTTAGGATAGGTATTTCTGTACAAAACATAATTAGTTTCGTAACGTAACTTTGGTAATTCATTACCTTGAGGTACACGATAACTGAGGAAAGGACACGTATACGTCTTAGCTGCTTGCACACGCGACCCCTTTTAGTTGACCAGTTGTGACCCCTTGCATCAGTGGCTAAGAGCAGCATAGTGTTTCTATGCGTATTACTTTAGTGACTGATGATTCTATTGCTATATTCTATTATATGTATAGGGTTGCTGGACCATTCAAGAGAGACTTCAGGAGCAGGTTATTGGCACTCGCAGTTTGAGGACCCAGGCAAGATACCTTGCCATATTTACTGTTTAACTTAAATTTTATAAATGTTGTATGATATCTTGTTGCTTTATTTCATATAAGTATGCGCATCCGAGATTAACTCGGGTGCATTCGACGAGTACGTCGATGAGTAGTGTAATTGACCTAGTCACTAGCAGACTCACCAACTATTGTAAGAATATTCTGATATCTTCTTTGATTAGACACTCTTACACGCATCACGATGACAAACTCATGTTGGGATGTGGGTTCGCGTACCCGACTAGCTATCAGTGTGTGTGACTTGCATTACAGTTTAGTACGTAATCAGGGTTATATAATTAGTAGAGACTTGCATATAGTTACGTGGTATGCACGTCGTGTATTCGACTTGTATATCTGCATTGGGCGGGGAGGACAACTAGTAGGCGTATGGGATACACACATTGGACTCCGTAGTATCCAGATGAGCCACGGATCCAATGACCCCCTTTATTCAGATACCGCGTTCTTCGGAGAGATACGGACATATATATTTGCAGATACCTCATTCTTCGGAATAATGGATGTTATATGTACAGATACTACGCTCTTCGGAGTATGGACGTTATACCTACACCTACCGATACATACCAAGGTTGTCCTCATATTGCATTCACATAGATGGTTAGTACATCCTTTTATTTTATTCAGTATTTATATATGGCATATATTTTTGTATATTGTTACATCCCTCTGAGGACCTGGTTTCCTTCCAGATTTGGATCAGGCATATTATCCTACTGTGTACGAACTTGGACAGGAGACGAGATACGCATCTGAGGAGGAGCTAGAGGTGCTTCCGTCAGAGTACCCTTGATCACTGGTAGGCCTTTCACCTAGAGCTGGAGCATCCTTATTTAGTTAACCGATACTCTAGTCATTACTCTTTTATCTATCTTTCAGTACTTTTATTTCATCATAGTAGTGGGTTGTTCCCACCAGACATATCTTGGATTGTACTATGACATTTCAGACTTGCGTTTATTTTCAAGTACTTATTTCAGTACTTCCTATTTATATTATGTATGAGATTAGGCATTACCTGTTGGATGTTAGAAATGAACTTGTTAGTATTTTAGGATAGCGGAGTACGCTTCGTCGGATCCATTAAATTGGATAATCCCTCGGAGACGTATATGCCGGCCATTGCCATGTGGCCTGGTCCAGAGTAAATTGGGACTGGGGCGTGGCATGGTTTTAGTGGTTGTAAACCCCCTCACCCAAAAGTAGGCCTACTTGGCTTAGATAGTGAAACTAGGACTAGTTTGTATCCAATTGGAAATATGACATGACATTTTATTTAATTATACAATATTTATATCACCTAGTGTACCTTATCGTTGTTTCGATAATTAGAGCACTACACCAGCTTTTACCTTCCAACAAATTTCACAACCTTGTCCTAATTAGTGCACCTTATCTCATATGCTTTCTTAGCCGCAAAGGCAGTCTTCTTCATTTGGTTTTTTCTATTATAGAAAGCCAAGATATGTCCTTTCTGATTGTCTTGGGGAAAATGGTTTATATTTGGTGTGTGCAGGATCACACTACATGATGAGTTTTTGTCCCCGAAGGGTTTCAATTGGGTATAATCAGTCCATCCAACAGTTTCGCAGTTCATGGTTCCCGCATCGGTTCAGCAACATCTGGCTTAGAGACATTTATTGATGCAGTTCCAGACGTTCCAACAGCAAAGGCCACAGCAATATATTCAGGCCCAGGCTCAGGGTAGGCAGAAAGTCCAGTAACGGAGGGGACTAGCACATAGAGGACAAGGTCATACTTTTACGCTTACGTTGGAGGAAGCATCAGTAGCTAGAGAGGTGGTCGCATGTACCATTCTCATTCATTTACATTCACCTTCCGTATTATTTGCTTCTGATGCATCGCATTTATTTATATCTACACGACTTGTGGCACGAGTTGCTTTGGAGCCTGAGTCATTACCTGTAAGGTTGAATATACATACTGGTAATGGTCTCATGGGAGTAGATAAAGTTTATGTCTCGTGTTGATGCATAGTATGCGTGAGAGAGTTTCCTACGAGACTGATAGAGTTTTCTATGGGTGACTATGGTATCGCCCTAAGAATGGATTGGTTGATTGCTCGATATACAGCGATAGATTACCATGCTGGCAAGGTTATCTTTCATGTCCCAAATGAGGAGGAGTTATTATTTGCTAGAGGTGAGGTAGAGTATTCATCAATTATCCTGAGGATGGCCGTAGCCGATGAGGTACAGTTTTCCGGAGTTGTCGGTGAGTTTCTAGATATGTTTCCTGATGATTCCAAGCATGCCTCAAGTTTGAGACATAGAGTTCTACATTGATCTAATTTTAGGAGCAGATGTGAGACTTGTCTCACAGTATTCAAATTTTATGCGGATATATATTTTTGTGCTATTTATTGCTTTATATTATTTTTCGACGAAGCTCAAAAATTATGAAAATTAAAACTTTACTACATGAACGGTATACCGACGATATACTACAATATACCGACAGTATACTATCCGGCAGATATTTGTTTTTCTTTTTGAGATATTTTTGAAATTTTCTCTATAAATAGCCCTTGATTTTTCTTTTCTTTTCTTTTCTTTTCTTTTCATATCTCTTTCCTATTTCTCTCTCTTCTCTTCACCCTTTTTCTCTTGAGCTTGGAGCTTGGTCTTGAGACCTTGGTGTGGTTTCTGAACCCCTTCGTGGTGGTCAACTAGAAGATTTAGGCTGGGAGCTCACTTTAGGCAAGTACACCTTGTCGATTCTATAAACTTCTTTTACTTTCTGTTATTTTAATTTCGTGGAGCCTTGGTTGTTCCTTTTTAGCTTAGATATGCTTTATTATAATTGTTTATCTCGTGATTTCAAGCCTTGTGACCATTTCAGTTTTAATTTCTGGTAGAATCTTGTCCTGTTTCTTTTTGGTAACTCGGTAACGGATACAGTACTATAGTTATGACCGTGAGATTTAGTCCATATTATGATATGAAACTTAACCTAGACTTGACTTCTTGTTAGACTTGGTTCTGGTAATTTTTGGGGTTTGATTTGGGTCTCGAAAATCAGACTTGACTTTAATCATGTTTATCCTTGGAAACCGGCATACCGACGGTATACTACAGTATACCCACGGTATAATGATTTCGACCGACTTAGATTTCTAGATTTTTTTATAAACTATATCGGCATACTGATGGTATAATATAGTATATCGACGATATACCGATCTTTGCCGACATTGTTAACCGACTTCAAGATATTTGTCTTGGCCGGCATACCGACGGTATACTGATTTGTGAAACTTTGTTTTCTAGAACCTTTCTTGCCTACTTGGAACAACATATCGTTGATATACTACAGTATACCGATGATATACTAATTTGTTGGAATCCAGACTTGATATGTTTTTTCTATCTCTGGACCGGTATACCGACTGTTAATGGGTTATACCAAAGGTATAACGATCGTGCTCTTTCTTTAGAAAGTCTTGGTTTTTTGTGATTTTCTTTTGATTCTTCTGTATTTTGCTTGGACACGCGATGGCTTGACCTGACTAGACATGAACTTACATGGCGTTAAATGACTTGACTTGACTTGGCTTTACTCGGTTTTATTTGGCTTTGCTCGACTATACGTGATGACATAATTTACTGGACTTGACTTGGCATGACTTTACATGGCTTCATCGGACTTGGCTTGACTTAGTTTTACTTGGCTTCATCTGGATGGACTTGGCGTCACATGGTTGTACATGGCTTTACCTGGCTTCATATTGCTTTACCTGGCTTCACTTGGTTTCACATGGCTTGGTTGTTGTCGTGGCTTACATGAGTCTATTTGTGTAATGTATATTAAAACTTGTTTATATTACTATTAGAAATTATTTTGTTCCATCATGTCTAGAATGGATTCTACAGAATGCCACACCTAAAACCATACAAGAAAAAGCTAGGGGTTATTAACTAGAGATTCACTTAGTAGATGGCTAGAGATTTTTCTAGATTGCATGCAGTCCCGGTTATTCATATGGTTATCTTGTGGAGTATTTAGTGGAGTATCCAGTGGTGTATCTTGTGGATTATCTTGAGGAGTATCCATGGCTGGTTTGTACGTATGGATATCCTAGTATCATGTTGCATTATAATTGTTATTAATTATGATTGTAATAACCCTAGTTAGTAAAATTATCAAGCCGTACTTATATAATTTGCCGTAATTGATAGATGATGGTTAGTCTAGGCTTTACATTACCACACCTTTATTTTCTGTACTTGTTATTTTGTTTTGCTTATCAGTTCATGATATGTGTCATTGCAAGTTTATAATATTTCTTTTTTTATCTTGAGATCATTACATTCAGTCTTTACTTTTAGTAGTTGTATTGCTTGAGTTGTTGGTTTAAGTTCCTAAATTAGCTTTCTTTGTGGTACTTGCTATTTGTGATCTGACCCCACTGATTTTGCATGGCCAAATTCAGTAGCATCACCGGAGGATCTTTCATATTTTTTTGAGGATGGTGACCACCAGGAGCACTAGACCACTTGAGTGGGTTTTCTGTCATGACCCGTACCTGGATATTCGGGCAAGAGTACGTGGTTACACCTAGCCTATGCCATAGAATCAGCAATTTAACGCTGTCTGGGTTATTTCTAACTATCTAACGTCTCAACAATATAATATGGTACCTGTCAATCATCTCAACTCCAAACGGAGGAGCAATATGGTATCTCACAAGTATAACTAATCTTAATCACATAACAAACTAAGTAAGATAAAGCACGAATAAAATAGCGAAGGAAAGAATATGATACAATCCATAATCTAAAATAATATACAAACTGTGAATCTACATAAATATAATAGTCTAATACATGCCAACAAAAATAACTAGACCTCCTCGGACTCTGCAACTAAGTCCTCCTGGTCTATAGGAGTATCCTCTATAGATACGTCATCCTACGGCCCGTAGAATGTGGGACACTTCTCTATAAGCCAATCATTTGGAAAAATATATCCAGTCAAGATTGGAGCGAAGTACATACCTCTGAAAGCAGTTTCAATAACATAATCGAGCATATAAAACAAATAATAGAAATAAAATACTAGATCACTAAACATATGAATGATGAACAATAGGTATACAGGTAATGTACGAAAATATATAACAACAATATGAATATCTGCAATATGATGAAATATCTGCAATCTAACTATTGTGCCTCAGAATACAAGTTCATTATGTGATCGGTTTGGGTGAACATTATCAGGTAATACGATTACAAGTGAGGTATGTAACCATAATGTACACAATATAACAATGGGACTTTGATCACATAATCAACTCCTACTCTCCTATTCCTAACTAATACCAATGGATCCAATCACGACACGCTACGAATACGAAATATAACCACTGAACAGGAGCAGTGGGTGTACACGAATAAGCACACTGAACATGATTAGTGTGTGAACACGAAATATAATCAATACCTAATATACACGATGAAATACATGTACACGAATACCTGCTGAACACGGCAGGGGATAACATCTCCTGACGGGATCCATGTAGTACAAGTCCGTAAAATCACTGTGTCGGAATCTAGTGTACAATTCTAGAACATTTATATATATACTATTATGAATTAAAAACTATCAGAGAAATATACTAGCCTGAAGTCCTGAGCAAGGTGTGTCTCTCGATGTCCAAGCTAGTGTCACATAGACCTATATATGTCATATTGTATCAATACAAGGTTCGAAATGAAAATAGTTAAAATGATGCAATTCTAGGTCAATAAGCCATTTCTAGGTCAAACCGATTAAATCTAGGTTGCAAGAGTCTAACACTATGACACTAAGTCAATGCAATATGAAACAAAACTATACTAACTAAACTAGGATAATATAAAACACTCAAAAAGCCGTATCCTAAGATATACAAGTTTTCATATATGAAAATAGTATTTTAGATATATATACAAGTCAAGATACATTATACCTATATCAAAACAATGAAATATGATACCTTGGCCTTGCACCAATGCGTATCATACCTATCTCGATACCCAAACTCAATACCTTGGGTATCAACCCCTTACCTTGGTATCCCGAGGTAATCCAAAACCTCTACATAATAACTAAAACATAATATAAAACCCAAAACTAAAATACTAACTATAAGCTAACATATACTAACTACTATAATAGATATCAATATAATACATACCTACTAATTACTAACATATATACTTACTAGCATACATATATAACTTATCAACCATCGTTATTAATTACACATAGCTACACTAATATACATATCTATTTACTAACATAAACAACTAAATCATCTAATACTCACTAACCACTAACACAACTAGTATACATAGCTATATACATACTAACTACACCATATAAACTACTAGCCAAACCTTAACTATTTGAACCAATGCCTTGATCACTAACTAACCCAAAATCTTAAATACCTAATACCTCAAAACCTTGAAATGAACTGAAAACATGGATACACTGATACCTAGCTGAAATTGAAACTGAACTGTGAAGATACTGATACCGCATACACTGGCTGTATGCATACAACATTCTTGCTGCTGTTGTAAGCCTCTTCATGGCTGTGCCTGTTGATGGATACTGAATCCTCCATGTGTGAACGAGCTGCAGTGCCATGATTCCAGTTGACTCTGCAGATGGATCTGCAGGTAGTATGGATGTGCACACACTGTGCTGATAAGTTGTTGGGCCTCGAGACTGCAGTGACTCCCTGCAGTTGGCTATGCCTCCCTAGCTGCTGATCAAGAGGAAGCTGCTCTCTTTATGCTGCGTCTCGACTGAACTGATACCTCCTGCTGGATGCACAGGGAAGCACTCTGTTTCCTTGCTCCCAGTGTTGAAACTACCCACTGGTACATTGGTGACCCTATATGCACGATACTGTGCTCCAACCATGCCCCATGCTGCTCTATGCAACTCTCTCACACACTCATAAACACTCCCACAAACGCAATTATAGCTTACACAACTCACATACACACAACACTCATATAATGTATCAGTCTATATATATATACACAACACATAACTATATATATATATATATATATATATATATATATATATATATATATATATATATATATATATATATACACACATATCTACATATACATTTATATACTACACTCTTACATATAAATACATCACACACACACATGCATATATATATATAACCACACACACACACACACACACACACATATATATATATTTATATAAATATATGTGTGTGTGTGTGTGTGTGTGTGTGTGTTTGTGTGTGTGTATATATATATATATATATATATATATATATATATATATATATATATATATATATATATATATATATATATATACGTATAGATAGATATACATATAGAAAGATATATAACTATATACACTATTATATACACTTAACTATATACATATATATTACATAGATATATATATATACATGTACGTATAGAATTAAGAACCAAACACGTGGTGTGCACCGCACCCGTATCACACTAAATATAACATATATATATATATATATATATATATATATATATATATATATACACATGTATTTATAGAATTAAGAGCAAAAATACCAAACAAGTGGAGTGCACCGCATCTGTATCACACTAATTCTATGATACCCTTGCGATACGGCTCCAACACACAACCAAACGCATCCCAGAGCACATGAGCAAGTCTAATAAACTAAATTTGAACAATACGTATAGTAATTAGATCATCTACATGTCCGTATCATAATGTGAGATGCACAAGTCTCCGTGTTGGTGGAAAACCCCAAAATTAATCTATTTCATAAAATTGACGAGATACGGCCTACACGTACCAAATTATGGATACGACACTAGTCACAAACAAGCAATAATATATCAATTTGATCTATTAGACTAATTGACAAACACCACAAGTGCCAATCTCAAAATTCTTCCAAAATTGACACCAAATTGCACATAACTTCCACCGTAGGTCTCCTTTGAACCTAAAACCAATTCCTATTGGTAGCCTATGCATGTGGGTTAGTTTCTCATGGTTAAATCTCAGTTTTAGAGTCTACTAGAAGGGAGAAAACTGAAATGTACTTATTGGGAGATGGATTCCCAATAAAAAGTTCCCAAATGTAGCTCATTTCCTTCTAGATCTTGGCCTCCTCTTTCTTGCTCCTTACTTCCTTCTTGTAGATCCTTAATGTAGAAGCATCCAATACAGAATAGGGAAGGAATTTATAAAGAAATTGGTGAAGAATTGATGAGGGAATGAAGAAATTTGAAAGAGGGGAAAACTAGATCTAATGGAATGGAAAATAAAAATGAGAGAGACACTCTCTATCCTCCTATGGTGGCCGGCCATATACCCCCTCCCCAAGTAATATAAAATATTCTATTTACCTCTTGGGCCTCTCATGAAGAAATTAATTGGGGAGGGAAGTTCTAGTCTAATGGTTTCACTAATTAATCCAACCTCCTAATCCATGGGCCTAATTCATGGGCTCAAACTAAACTAATATAAAATGTTGGTTCATGCATCTAATAAATATTTAGGTCCACTACACAAGTCCAAAATAATACTACATCTAACAATCAATAAATAATACAACAATTAAATAATCTACATGCATAATATTTAAATACAATACATCCAAAAAATAAAATATCTATGTTAATTACCAAACTATCCTTGAATAAAAATGTGAGGGTGACAATCCTACCCACCTTAGAAAAATTGTATCCTCAAAATTAAGGAAGAAACTAACTACCAAAAGCAAACAATACAATGCAAGAAAGAATTATACCTCACGTCTTAAACAGATATGGATATCGCTCGCGCATCTCGACCTCTCGCTCCCAGGTACTCTCTCCTGACGAGTGATGTCTCCACGCGACACGCACCAAAGGAATCTTCTGGTTCCTCAACACCTTCTCTATCCGATCCAGAATCTCCACTGGCTACTCTAGATAGCTATAAGTAGGGCCTACCTCTATCTCTGAGTTATCCAACACATGACTGGGATCTACCACGTACCGTCTCAGCTGTAACACATGAAACATGTTGTGTATTCCCTCCAATAAAGGTGGTAAGTCTAGTCTGTATGCAACTGCACCAACCCTCTCAGCAATACTGAAAGGTCCGATGAATCACGGACTAAGCTTTCCGCCTCCAACGAAATAAATCGTGCCACGTGTCGAAGAAATCCTCAAGAAAACCATATTGCCAACCTAGCACGAAACACAACCTTAGCACTCTAATAAAATAACAATCAATCACAAGTAATGCAAAACAAAAATCTATACCTTAAACTCCAAAGTCTTCGATGGCTATCGGTCCAATGCCGATGCCTGTCCTGCGCCACTCGAAGTCTATCCCTGATAAGCTTCACCTTCTCGGCTGCATCCACTACCATCTCTGGTCCTAATAAAGCTCTTTCACCAATATTATCCCAGGATAACAGAGTACGGCATCTCCGTCCATACAATGCCTCGAATGGTGATATCTCAATGTTGGCTTGGTAGCTGTCATTATAAGAAAACCCTACCAAGTGAAGGTGATCCTCCCAAGAACCTCTAAGATCCAAAACACAGGTACGTAACATATCCTCGAGAGTCTGAATAGTCCTCTCTGACTGTCCGTCAGTCTGAGGGTGATATGCAGTACTAAACTTGAGCTGAGTGCCTAAGCTAGCCTGCAAAATCCTCCAGAAGTGGGACATGAAGCGACTATCCCGATCTGAAACTGTGCTCACTGGAACACCGTATAATCTGATAATCTGGCGCACATATATCTTCGCTAGCTTCTTCGTAGATGTACCCACTTTGAATGGCAGAAAGTGGGCCAATTTGGTCAACTGTCCACAATGACCCAAATCGTATCTTTGCCTCCTGGAGAATGCGAAAGTCCTAATACAAAATCCATGGTCATATGCTCTCATTTCCACTCTGGAATGGGTAAAGGCTGAAGCAATCCACCTGGCCTCTATCGCTTCGCCTTTACCAACTGGCAAACTAAGTATTTGGATACGAAGATAGCTACCTCCCATTTCATACCAAACCATTATACATGCTCCCTTATGTTTTTATACATCTTGTTGGCACCTGGATGCATAGATTACTGAGAACGATGCGCCTCCTACAGAATCTCCTCGCGTAATGCTCCTCTCGGTACACACAATCTGGTACCGTGTTGCACTGATCTATCATCGGCGACGTTAATGTCTTCTGCTAACCCGATTTGAACCTATGCTCTGATGCTCCTCATAGACTCATCCTCATACGGTCCATCAGCTCTGACCCGTTCCATCAGCTCTAACTGTACCTAAAGTCCCCATATTTGTGCTGTGACTTCAGCAACTAGTACCTTAATGTCCAAACTGTCAAGATCGGCCAATAAATGTCTGTCTCTCGTCAAATACATAGCCATGGGATACCTGCTCAAAGCATCCGCGACTATGTTGGCCTTCCCTGGATGGTACTAAAAAGAAATATCGAAGTCTTTCATCAGCTCCAACCATCGTCGTTGCCTCATGTTGAGCTCTTTTTGTGTAAACACATACTTTAAGATCTTGTGGTCTGTGAAGATCTCGACTCTCTCTCCATACAAGTAGTATTTCAATAATTTTAGAGCAAAGATAACCGCTTACAACTCCAAGTCATGGGTAGGGTAGTTCTTCTTATGCGGGCACAATTGCCTGAAAGCATAGGCAATCACCTTCCCTTGCTGCTGCAATCTATGAAGTTAATAACAGTTTTTTTATGATAACGGCCCAGTAGAGTTATAGATATATCATCGATATATCGGTTTTATAACGGTAAATATCGGTTTGCATTTTTAACATAATTTTTATATATGAACAATACACTTAATATTTTTCTATTATAAAATATGCCGAAAGTATATATATCGTCGAGAAATCCAAGAGATCCAAGATAAAGAAGATCACTTAAGGAACTATATCTCTGAATAAGTTTGATGCATGAAGATTTTGATGGCAGAAGATGTAATCTCCATTCTCCATTGATGTGAATGTCATATAATTTAACATCAGATGTAATCTCCATTGATGTGAATGTCATATCGTTTGATGGCAAAAAATATAATCTCCATTGATGGCAGAAGCTTGTATTGTATTGTATCTTGACATAACAGCTGATTTTTTTATAGAATATCGTCTGCAGGCCCAGGCCCATAAGATTTTTTTTGTAGCAAAATCAAAACCGTGAGAAATCGGTTTTTTGTAAACCGATATTTCGAACAATATCGGCCAAATCGGCCGATAATATCGGTTCTGATATTTTACCGATATTTAAGCAAAAAAATATCGGTCCAGGATCAATACCATTATATATCGATTATATAACCAATATATAACCATTTTTGACTACTTAGGCTGCAACACACTACCCAAACTCTTTCCCGATGCATCACTGTAAATGAAAAATCCTCCTGATCCTGGTGGCAATATCAAGATTGGAGCTGTAGTCAACCTCCTATTCAGCTCCTCAAATGCTAACTGACAATCCTCAGTCCAGACGAACTCTACGTCCTTCCTGGTTAGTTTAGTCATCGTCTTTGGAAGTCTGGAAAAGTCCTGAACAAACCTCCGATAGTAGCCCGTCAATCCAAGGAAACTCCTGATCTCTGCTACTGAACTTGGAATAGACCACAATTCAACTGCTGAAATCTTCTTCGGATCCACTGAGATTCTATCTCCTGTAATAACATGCCAGAGGAATTCAACCTGGTCAAGGAAGAATTCATACTTTGATAACTTGCCATACAGCTTCTCCTTCCTGAGGGTCTCCAGAACCATCCTCAAGTGCTGCTCATGCTCCTCTGGGGTCTTCGAATATATCAGAATATCATCAATAAAGACTAAAACAAACTGATCCAGGTACTGATGAAACACCTTGTTCATCATGTTCATGAACACCGCCGGGGCATTGGTCAACCCAAATGGCATCACCAAGAACTCGAACTGCCTATAGTGAGTCCTGAAAGTTGTCTTCGGGATGTCTTCCCTCTTCACTTTCACCTGGTGGTACCCTGACCTCAAGTCTATATTTGAGAATACCTTCGCTCCGCTCAAATGGTCAAACAAATCATTAATCCACGGCAATGGATATTTATTCTTAATAGTGAGGTTACTAAGTGCCTTGTAGTCGATACACATATAAACCGATCCATCCTTCTTTGGTACAAAAAGTATCGGAGCACCCTATGGTGATGAGCTGGAACGAGTAAAGCCCTTGTCTTGCAACTCATCTACCTGCTTCTTCAACTCTGCCAGTTCGCTGTTGTTTACTCTATAGACGTGCTGAGATATCGGCTCTGTACCTGGCACTAAATCTATAGAGATTTCCACATCTCTGTCCGGTGGCAACCCTGACAACTCCTCTGGAAAGACATTTATGAACTCTGCAATCAACGGATGTGGCAGCTCCGGCTCTTATACCAAAACTCCACAGAAATTGCCTTCGTTCGGCTCTTCTCCTCGGACGAACTCGAACTCTGGCTCTCCTGGCATCTGAAATAAACCTCTGTCTCCACGACAATCGATACTAGCATGATGTCTACTCAACCAATCCATCCCGAGTACTATATCGTAACTCGGAAGTGGCATTACGAGTAAACATACGCTCAACTCTCGGCCTCCCAAATAAACTCTCTGGTTCTTGCAACCATCACTGACCAGAATGATGCCACCCCCGGTTGTGATCTCCAAGTCCTCGCCAATAGTTCAGACTCAAGACGATTCAAAGCAAAAGATATAGATACAAAGTTTTGAGAAGCACCAGAATCAAATAAAATGTGAGCTGGAAAGGAATCGAGATAAACTAAACCTGAGATAATATTGCCAACCGGCTCCTTCTCCTCGACAGTCAAGGCAAAAGTTTGCCCCTATCGCTGTGCACCTCTCTGCTGCTAGTGTTAAGCAAACTGCTGCTGCTGTGGTGGTAGAGGTCATTTTTGCTGTCCCACTGGTGGTCTAGCGGGTGCTCTCTGCGCCTGACCTCCGTCCTGAACTGGACAAGTTGGGACTTTAGGACAAGCCCTCAACTGATGATCTCTCAATCCTTAGAATAAGCATTGGCCTAGCCTCATCCTGCATGCATCCCATCCGTGTCCTTGCTTCTTATAGAAAGTGCAAGAAACTGCTGCTTTCTGGATCTGGTACATCTGCTGTGCCAACGCTCTAGCTGGCCCGTGATACTGCTGCCTTTGATGCTGATAGTACCTTTAGTACTGCTGGTAGAAATGAGGCCTCTTTGCTGGACATATGTTGGTGCTGGATCCTCATATGTCCCTCGGCCTCTCAGAGCCAAGCTCTAAGTCATCCTCCGCTCTCTACGCCTGTCTGATAATCTCCTCGAAGGTGGTAGTAGAATCTCCGTTCGTGTGGGATTTGACCTCACAGTTCAAGCCCTTCCTGAACTTCCTGGCTCTACCTCCAGGGTTCTTCCCCTCCATGAAGCGACCTAGTCGGCAATACTTTGCTACATACTCGTCTACTGACATACCTCCCTGGATGAGGTACAGGAATTGACTCTCCCAAGATGTAAGAGCCACATCTGGGAAGAACTTCTCCTTCAAAAGCCCTTTGAATGCTTCCCAAGTGAGTCAGGGTACTGCAATCCTGGGGTCTGTCCAAAACTATGTCAAAGCAATATTGAACATCATACACCCTGCTTCCTCTATCTGTAGCATCTCTGGAATCTACGCCAGCCGTAGGTTTCGCTCGATGTCCTCGATCCAATCATCCGCATAGAGAATCCCCTATGTGCCTCTGAAGTCCTTCGGACCCATCCTATTAAAGTCTATGATGGTACCCAGCCTCAGCTGCTACGGGATAAACTGAGGTGGTGCCATCTGTGGCTGGACTGTAGTAGCTCTCTCAACTGCTGTTAGTGCAATATGGTGAGCATTCTCTATGTTCTGTCACAGGTCCTCTGACTGTCGCTGCTATGCCTCCATTATCTGCTGGAAGAGCACGAACATCTACGTCTGATCAACTGCAGGTGGTGGGGGTGGAAGATCCCAAAAAAATGTCTGCCCTGTCCTCGGTAATGGAGGTGGAGCACCTCCGAAAGCTGCAGCCGATATGCCTGCCTAGACCGGTGAAGCTGACCTCCGGAAGCTAGGTGCTGGAATATCGTCTGTGGTACTGCCATCAAGGGTAATTAAGTGACTGATCGTGCTGTCGTGGCACTTGAGCGCTGGGAACGCATCTTCGGCGGCATCCTGAAGATAGATTAAAATAAGGGATCAATATTCAATACGAAATGATATCATCAAAGAAGGACATAATTGTATTCAAAGTAAAGCAATATTCAATAGATAAGGATTTCAAAACATATTTTTGGAACTTTTTTTAGGTGTGATTGAGTAAACTATCAGCCTAAATCCTGTTTCCTAAAACAGGCTCGTAGCAGTACTCTAGACGAGCACAACTACGAAATGACAGTACTTGCAAATCTAGACCTGCATGGGCCACCATTAAAAATGTGTCACGATCCGCACCTAGATATTCGTGCACGAGTAAGTGGTTACGCCCAGCCTATGTCGTAGAATCGGCGGTAGAACGCTATTTGGGTCATTTCTAACTATCTAACATCTCAACAATATAATATGGTACCTGTCAATCATCTCAACTCCAAACGGAGGAGCAATATGGTATCTCACAAGTATAACTAATCTTAATCACAAAACAAACTAAGGAAGATAAAGCACGAATGTAATAGCGAAGGAAAGAATAAGATATAATCCACAATCTGAAATAATATACAAATTGTAAATCCCATAAATATAATATTCTAATACATGCCAACACAAAAAACTAGACCTCCTTGGGCTCTACAACTAAGTCCTCCTGGTCTATAGGAGTATACTCTATAGGTACGCCGTCCTACAGCCCGTAGAATATGGGACACTGTTCTATAAGCCAATCATCTAGAAAAATATATCTAGTCAGGATTGGAATGAAGTATATACCCCAGAAAGAAGTTTCAATAACATAATCGAGCTTATAAAACAGATAATAGAAATAAAATATAAGATCACTAAATATATGAATAATGAACAATAGGTATACAGGTAATGTACGAGAATATAGAACAACAATATGAATATCTACAATATAAAAAAATATCTGCAATATAACTAATGTGCCTCAGTATACAAGTTTATTATGTGATCGGTTTGGATGAACATGATCAGGTAGGACGATTATATGTGAGGTATGTAACCAGAATGTACATGATGCAACAATAGGATTTGATCATAGAACCAACTCCTACTCTCCCATCCCCAACTAATACCAATGGATCCAATCACAACACGCTACGAACACGAAATATAACCACTGAACACGAGCAGTGGGTGTACATAAATAAGTACACTGAATACGAGCAGTGTGTGAACACAAAATATAACCAATACCTATTATACACGATAAAATACATGTACACAAGTACCCACTGAACACGATAGGGATAACATCTCCTGACGGGGTCTATGTAGTACAAGTCCGTGAAATTACTGTATCGGAATCAAGTATACAATTCTAGAACATGCATATATACACTATTATGAATTAAAAACTATTAGAGAAATGTACTAACCTGAGGTCCTGAGCAAGGTGTGTCTCTCGATGCCCAAGCTGGTGTCACACAGACCTATATATGGTATGTTGCATAAATACAAGGTTCAGAATGAAAATTAGTTAAAATGATGCAATTCTAGGTCAATAAGTTATTTTAGTTCAAACAGATTAAATCTAGGTTGCAAGAGTCTAACACTAAGACACTGTCAATGCACTATGAAATTAAACTATACTAACTAAACTAGGTTACTATGAAACACTCAAAAAGTCGTATCCTTAGATACGCAAGTTTCCGGATATGAAAATAGTATTTTAGATATATATATACAAGTCAATATGCATAATACCTATATCAAAACAATGAAATATAATACGTTGGTCTTGCACCAATGCGTATCACACCTATCTCGATACCCAAACTCAATACCATAGGTATCGACCCCTTACCTTGGTATTACCTTAGTATCCCGAGGTAATCCAAAACCTCTAAATAATTACTAAAACATAATATAAAACCCCAAACTAAAATACTAACTATAAGCTAACATATACTAACTACTATAATAAATATCAATATAATACATACCTACTAATTACCAACATGTATACTTACTAGTATACATATATAACTTAATATATAACTTATTAACCATCCTTATTAATTACACATAGCTACACTAATATACATATCTATCTACTAACATAAACAACTAAATCATCTAATACTCACTAACCACTAACACAACTAGTATACATAGCTATATACATACTAACTACACTATATAAACTACTAAACAGACCTTAAATATCTTAACCAATACCTTGATCACTAACTAACCCAAAACCTCAAATACCCAATACCTCAAAACCTTGAACTGAACTGAAAACATGGATACACTGATACCTAGCTGAAACTGAACTGTGAAGACACTGATACTGCACACACTGGCTGTGTGCATACAATATTCTTGCTGCTGCTGCAGGCCTCTTCATGGTTGTGCCAGTTGATGCATACTAAATCCTCCATGTGTGCACGAGCTGCACAGCCATGCCACTAGTTGACACTGAAGATGGAGCTGCAGGTAGTATGGCTGTGCACACACTATACTGATAGGTTGTTGGGCCTCGAGACTGCAGTGACTCCCTGTAGTTGGTTGTGCCTCCCTAGCTGCTGATCAAGAGAAAGCTGCTATCTTCATGATGTGTCTCAATTGAACTGATACCTCCTGCTGGATGCACTTGGAAGCACACTGTTTCCTTGCAACCAGTTTTGAAACTACCCACTGGTACAGTGTTGACCCTATATGCACGATATTGTGCTCCAACCATGCCCCTTGCTACTCTATGTAACTCTCACATACACTCATAAACACACCCACAAACATAAATGCACATATAGCTCACACAACTCACATACGCACTATACTCATATATATATACATACATATATATACTACACTCTTACACATAATCACACACACACATGCATATATATATAACCACTAATACACATATATATATATATACAAACATATATATATATATATATATATATATATATATATACAAACATATATATATATATATATATATATATATATATATATATATATATATATATATATTTATATATATATATATATATATATAGATAGATAGATTTATAACTATATATACTATTATATACTTACATATAGACACACGCATATACACTTAACTATATACATATTCATATACATATATATGTATATAAATATCACATAGATATATGTATATATATACACATGTACGTATAGAATTAAGAGCAAAATACTAAACACGTGGAGTGCACCGCACCATATCGCACTAATTCTATGATACGCTTGCGATACGGCTCCAACACACAACCAAACGTATCCAGGAGGACACGAGCAAGTCTAATACAATAAATATGAACAATACAAATAGTAATTAGATCATCTACGTGTCCGTGTCATAATGTGATATGCACAAGTCCCCGTGTCGGAGGAAAACCCCCAAAATTAATCCGTTTCGTTAAATTGATGAGATACGGCCTACACGTACCCAATTATGGATACGACACTAGTCACAAACAAGCAATCATATGTCAATTTGATCTATTAGACCAATTGACAAATACCACATGTGCCAATCTCTGAATTCCCCCAAAATTGACACCAAATTGCACATATCTTCTACCGTAGGTCTCCTATGAACCTAAAACCAATTCCTATGGGTAGCCTATGCATGTGGGTTGGTTTCTCATGGTTAAATCTCAGTTTTAGAGTCTACTAGAAGGGGGAAACTGAAATGTACCTATTGGAAGATGGATTCCCAATAAAAATCCCCAAATAAAATATAGCTCCTCTCCTTGTAGATCTTGGCCTCCCCCTTCTTGCTCCTTGCTTCCTTCTTATAGATCCTTGATGTAGAAGCCTTCAATGAAGAATAGGAAAGGAATTTGGGAAGAAATTGGTGGAGAATTGATAAGGGAATCAAAAAAATTGAAAGAGGGGAAAACTAGATCTAATGGAATGGAAAATAAAAATAGGAGAGACACTCTCTCTCCTCCTATGGTGGCCGGCCAAATACCCCCTCCCCAAGAAATGTGAAATATCCTATTTACCCCTTGGGGTCTCTCATGAAGAAATTAATTAGGGAGGAAAGGTTCTAGTCTAATGGTTTCACTAATTAATCCAACCTCCTAATCCATGGGCCTAATTCATGGGCTCAATCTAAACTAATATAAAATGTTGGTTCATGCAGATAATAAATATTTAGGTCCACTACACAATTCTAAAATAATACTATATCTAACAATCAATAAATAATACAATAATTAAATAATCCACATGCACAATATTTAAAAATAATATATCCTAAAATTAAAATACCCATGTCAATTACCAAACTACCCTTAAATAAAAATATGAGGGTGACATTTTCTTACTTTCCCACGCTGATGTACATTCTACTTTTGTTGGTGTTTAGCCACCGAACACGTATTTAGCTCATCTTTTGGTTTGATCACTTATCCTATGTACAATAGCATGATTGACATATCCTAGGGTTAATTATGTATGACTTAGATTATTGCTAGTTTATTCATTTTTTTGTTCATTAGCTTCATGATCATCTGTATATTATAGTTTGGGATACTTTACTATTATATTTTAGCTGATCTTACATCTAGTTATTATTTCTGTTGTTCTGGTGATTGAGACACTAAGGTTGTTGGACCTAGGCTTAACTGTTGGTTTGTAGTAGTGACCCATCATGTCTTACAACTTCACCGATTATGCGGTATACCGGTGTGTTCTAAGCATACGTAGTTGGCCTTGTCATCCCTGCTCTCCAATATTTTGGTTCTGGAACGTGACATAATTTTAGTTGTGGTCCATGCAGGTCTGTCTGAGCGGATTATATTTGTCTGAGCAGATTTGATCTAGTTTTTACAGATATGTGGGGGTTATTGCTGTTGCTAGATGCCACAATCCTAAACTATTTCTCTTTGATCCCTAGTCGTATACTCTATCCCAGATCCTTAATCTGTTATCTGCTTTTATCGTTGATATATTATATTCTTCGATTGATTCTTGTGTCCTTAAGTTTCAGGGACACCGTTCCCGTTACTATCGGCCAAATTGATAAAGTTCATCTCGATGAGGGACAACATTCGGGAGCCCAGCGTATTCTTGGAGATCGGCCTCAGCATTCAAGGGCAGAGTCTAGAGTAGATCCCGAGGCAGATCGGCCGACAGTACCGGACCAGCAGAAAGCACCGGTGCACCCAGTTCAGCCCGAGTAGCCAGAGGATGTTGCTCAAGTCCTGATAGATTTCCTTCGAGGTTTTATGGTGACCCAGCAGAACCAGAGTGACGTCCTCAATCAGTCGGTCCAGAGAGCATTGGAGCGAGGTGGTTCTCAGATTCATAATTTTGTGACCATTTTCAGGCGACTAAGTACTCTATACTTCTATAGAAAATAGGATATAATTTCGTCCGATGCTTGGCTGCAGGACACTAAGGCCATCTTAGAGGTAGAAGGAACTCCGGCTAGAGAGCGTGTAACAGTAGTAAGGCTAAAGTTGTTGGACTTGGCTCGTGATTGGTGGGCAGCTCATGAGGGTTCTCTTACAGCACTGATTCTATGGATAATTTTTAGTGTGAGGTCCTGGGCGAGATATTTTGACGTGGTGGCGCATTACGAGCTTCAACAGAGGTTTTATAACCTCTGGCAGGAGGGCAGGACCGTCGACGGTTATGCAATGGAGTTTGCGAGGCTTAATCGGTTTGCTTCCACTTTGGTAGCGACCGAGTTGTAGAGGGCGAGGAGGTTTCAGTTGGGACTCCATTTAGAGATTATCTTGGTGATATAGCATCATGACTTTCATACCATTCACGCGGTATTGCAGGCAACCAGGAGGTATGAGTACACATTGCGGAGAATTACAGATCGAGTTAGGAGCCAAAAGAGGCCCAACATTGTAGGAGGATCGGCATCCCGGTCATCAGCATCAACTCCAGCAGTTCGAGCCCCGACGATTGGATCCTCGTGGAGGACATCATCATCTCAGCATTCTTTCCAGACACGTCCTTGGAAGAGGCAGTCATCTTCTACTTTTTTCGTAGTTATTTTCATTACGAAAAACCTGGGCATATAGCATCAGAGTGTTGTAGGACACAGGGATTATGCTTGGTGTGTGGGACATCAGACCACATGGTCGAAACATGTCCTAGGAGGAACCAGACTTGATCATCATCAACCAGTTAGCAGTTTGGCCAACAGCACCGTAGTACAGGAAACCAGTACTAGTGCAGCAGCAACAGATTCATAGGCCTTTTGCCTCCACAGGCTAAGGCGTTCCAGCAGAGGCCGCAGCAGTATGTGCAGGCCTTGGTACGTACGAAACCAAAAGGTTGGCAGTAGAAAGGACCAATACCATAGGGCAGGGTCGATCCTTCTTACTATCGATAGAGGAGACTTTGGCAGCAGGAGAGGTGGTAGAAGGTACCATTCTTGTCCACTTTTATTCAGCTTTAGCTTTATTTGATTCTGGTGTATCGTATTCATTTATGTCTGTACGCTTTGCGACACGAGTTAGATTGAAGTTCGATTCCTTACCTGTAAGGTTGAATATACTTACTGGTAATGGATTCGTGGGAGTAGATAGAATATATCCCTTGTATAGAGTTATAGTATGTGGGAGAGAGATTCTCGCGAGACTAATATAGTTTCCTAAGGAGATTATGATGTCGTCCTTGTGATGGATTGGTTGAGTACGAGACACGCGATGATATATTGCCGGTTGGCAAGGTTATTTTTTGTGTACCCAGTGAGGAGGAGTTATTATTCTTTAGAGGTGAACTAGAGTCACTGATGGTTACATTGATGATGGATGAGGCTAAGGAGGCACAGTTTTCTAGTATAGTTTGTAAGTTTCCTAATATATTTCTCGATAATCTACCAGGTGTACCACCAGTTAGAGATGGGAAGTTCTACATTAATTTGATCCCGGGAGCAGAGCCAGTTTCAGAGAGAGTTTATAGGATGTCACCATCTGAGTTGGAGATCTTGTACCAGATGGTTGAGGATTTGAGAGCCAAGTGATTCATTAGACCTAGTGCATCGCCTTGGGGAGTACTGCTACTTCTTATTAAAAAGAATGATGGTTTATCATATTTAGTTATTGATAATAGAATACTAAATGCGAAAATCATTAAGAACAAGTTTCCCTTGCCCGGGATAGATGACTTGTTTGATCAGCTTACTAGGGCAGCAGTATTTTTTAAGATCGATTTACTGTCTGGGTATCATCAGATCAGAGTCAGAGAGCAAGACATATCCAAGACGGCATTTAGATCTAGATATGGTTATTGGGAGTTCTTAGTTATGCCATTTGGAGCGACCATTGTACCAACTATATTCATGTCTCTCATGAATAACATCTTCATGCCTTACCTAGACCAGTTTTTAATAGTGTTTATTGATGATATCTTGGTCTATAGTCAGGGTAAGGAAGAGCAAGAGAAGCACCTTCGCGTAGTTCTTCAGATTCTTCGAGAGCAGCATCTGTACGCGGAGTTCAGTAAGTGTGATTTTTGGCTTGATCATATCTCATTCTTGGGACATATTATTTCTAGTATAGTAGTCGAGGTGGATCCTAAGAAGGTGGAGGCTATTAAGAGTTGGCCAGTACCCATACAGCTTCAGATGTACGCAGTTTTCTGGGTCTACCAGGCTACTACAGACGGTTTATGGCATACTTTGCTAATATATCCGCACCCTTGACACATCTGACGTATAAGGTTGTGCTCTTTGAGTAGTTAGATGCTTGTCAGACTTTTTACGTAATGCTCAAGCAAAGTTTGATTTTGCCTCCTATATTCATACTTCCAGTGGGACCAGGTAGGTTCTTAGTATATTATGATGCTTCAGGAATGGTACTATGGTGAGTCCTTATGCAGCATGACATAGTGATAGGTTATGCGTCTCAGTAACTTCGAGACCAAGAGAAGAGTTATCCGATGCATGATCTTGAGTTGGCAGCGCTATAGTGTTTGTACTTTAGCTCTGGAAGTATAACCTATATGGTGATCGAGTGAATATCTTTACAGACCATAAGAGCTTGAGGTATGTGTTCACACTGAAGGAACTCAACATGAGTAAGAGGAGGTAGCTCGAGTTATTGTCATACTACGATCTTGACCTTTGTAGAAGCATGAAAAATACGCTGGGAGGAGCTACGCAACATACTGATGCAGAGCAACATAAACAGAGGCCTTCAGAGCCATCAAGCGTACAAGCAGAGCTTTCTCCGCTAAACACAACGTGAAGTACAAGCTCAAAGGACCATCCGTGTAAGTGCAGTACGTCCAGGCCGCTCCAGCGTAAACAGGGTTCTTCATCGCCTCCATGGCGTAAAACTCAGCCGATCTCAAAGCAGCGTTAAAGCGTACGAGGAACGCTTCGTCTTCTCCGAAATGAATCTGTCAAGTCACGCAGTAAACCTGACCTCTGACTCCTGACAAAAAGTGTTGCACGGCTACCCAGATGACGGCTGGAAACGAGGACAGACCCCTCGGGACGCACACCATAGTATGATGCGGATCTCTGTATTTAATGCAGAGGATTTGGTTAAAATATCACCAAATCGTCGTTTACTGACGTCCCCTCAGCATAAACTACTCTTTCGCGTACAAGGGGATACGCTGCCTTATTTTACACAGGCAAACATGAGCTGTTTTACGCTCCGCAGTAGACAAACCGCCTGCCACGTCAAAAGCTGCACTTCGTACGGGGCTCGAGGCACGTCTCTACGTCTAATTGCACAGAGCGGTGACAGTTTCTCTCAAGGCACGTCTCTTCGACGGATGCACAAAAGGGCTGCAGACCTTCAAAACATACCTTCGCATTTAATGCACAAGATGGTGGCAAATCTCTGCAAGAGATTTGATTATATCTTCAAAAGCCGTAATTCCGGCTAAGACATCCACATCAGCAATCTGGCACGGTACGCAGCGGTTTCTACACCCATTCAAGATCTGTGCTCATTCGGCTTCTACGCCCATTCGGCTTCAAACGCCCACTCAGTCTCTACGACCATTCGGCTTCAAACGCCCGCTCAGTCTCTACGACCATTCGGCTTCTACGCCTACTCGGCTTCTATGCCCATTCAGCTTCTATGTCTACTCGGCTTCTATGCCTATTTTGGCTTCTACGCCAGGGTGACAGTCATTTTGCTTCTACGCCAACCTCTTCTACAAAAGGGATACCTACCTACGTGGCTTCTACGCCGTGATCTTCACAGCAGATATATGCTTTTTGTCCCCTTAGTTGGACACGCGTCACATGCTCACTCAAAAGGTCATCTATACGCAAGCATTGGTTATTTTAACCGTTGTATAAAAGGGTGCTGTACTTTCCACTCTTCGGTTTTTACACCGACGGGGTGGTCACTTTCACCAAAACTCTATAAATAGAGACCCCTATCAATGGGGAACAAGGTCGAAAAACTTAAAACTTGAAGATCGAACAAGGTCAAAACTTTGAAAGAAGGATCGAACAAGGTCGAACTTCCCAGAAAGATCGAATCGGAGGTCAAGAGAGAGAGAGAGAGAGAGAAAGAGAGAGTCCGGAGCTCAGGCAAATAGTAGGGATCGATGACTTTGGCATCGTGCATCCACTCTCCTTTGCAACCTTCGAAACTGCTACCTGTCTTCCACGACACTTCTTCAACATCGTGTGGTCCAAGGGCTAAAGTGATCGACTGCAGATCAGATACCTATAGCAATTTATACCCAGATTAAATAAATTATACTCCCACATCCTCGTATAGGATTAAATTGTACAAGTTTGTTTGTAAACCAAAGGGCACGGGTTTCATATAAACTCCGTCATTGAAATACACTTTCATTCTTTCGTTTAATACCACAAACAAGATGGCGACTCTGCTGGGGACGTCTTTCTCTTCTGATGAGGAAGTAATTGCTCAACACGATGCGGTATCTGTAGGAACCGTGAAGAAGATACTGGTCGTTCATTTCGACCAGTCTGCCTACGAAGACATGCTTCGAACCGGGGGTAGCTCTCACCCTCTCTCCGTCCAAGACAACAGAAAGCTGCGCAAGGTGTGGATGCCCAAGACACCCTCCGCCATTCCTGTGGACTCTTCGATCTCTTCGATCTCTCTGACCAATGAGGTTGTAGCATCGCTCCCTCCGTGCCCCGCACGTAAAATTCAGTCTCCCGCTACGTGCGGTACAGACGAAACTTCGGGCAAAGCCTCAGCGCTAACCCAGAAGAATCCACTGTGCTTTACGCGTAGAAATCAGTCTCCCGCTACGCGCGGTACAGACGAAACTTCGGGCAAAGCCTCAGCACTAACCCAGAAGCATCCACTCCGCTCCACGCATAGAAATTAGTCTCCCGCTCCACGCGGTACAGACAAAACTTCTGATGGTTCCTCAACGCCAAATCGGAGGTACAGATCATGCTCCACGCGCAAGACAATATCTGACCTCTACGGTGAACCAGATGAGCGCTGTGATCTCCGCAAGGGAAAGCAAGCGACAGAGTACTCAACTTCTCGGCCTTTACGCCAGCAAGGGAACAGTCTGCCTACCCTCCGGATTATGCGAGAACCGATGGCCGACTGAGGGCCTCTCCAGCTTTACGCCAATCTGAGCGAATCTCCAAGTTACGCCAGGCAAGGTCCCTCAGCATAAAACAAGCTCAGGTTGCGGAAAGACACCCTCCCAGGGGATTATCCGCCACCCGAATGGCCAATCTGTTGTATACAGGTGGCACAGGGAAAACCGGGGTGCCCAACCTCCGTATGCCCGCTGATTGGAACATGTCACGACCCGCACCCGGTTTAGGGGCACGAGAGCGTGGGTACGTCCAGCCTACGCCGCAGCATCGGCGGTAGAACGCTGTCTAGGTCAAGTACTATCTAAACAATCTCACGCTAGTATCCAACTCCATAAGGAGACGTGGATATCATAAAATAAATCTAGAAATACTCAATCACAACTACAGCACGATAGGAAAATGAAGAAATAAAAGAATACAACACAAGTCTAATGACACAATAATCATACCTGAAATCAGTAACAACCAATCCCCAAGTGTCAGAAACAAGTCCACTAAGGTCACAGTCTGGAAAAATACTTTCCAGTCAGGAAGGAGCAAAGTACATCTCTAAATAGCAGTTCTATATAAATGACATAAGCTATGTAGCAGTTCTAGATGGAAATATGCCAGATGCATGTATAGGTACGAGAAATGTACAATGAAAGAAATACTGGAAATACTGTAAGTAAATGCAGGAAAAGAAACAATATGTCAATGAGCAAGAAACCTATGACTAAGTGTGTGAGTACTAGCTTTAATATGTGATCGGCTTGGGAACTTGATCAGGCTGGTTACATGTGATTAGCTATGATTCATGGAAGGTCAGGCTAACCGTTGGTTAGCTATGATGCATGGAGAGGTCAGGCTAATCACACGTAACAGCTATGAGGCACGGAGAGGGTCAGGCCGCACCCGACGTGAGATGCGGGGTGAGCTATGATGCATGGAAAGTTGGGTATGATCACATATCTATACTAAAATACTCCCCACCCCCGACTAAAACGTGTCAAGAACATGGATATTTACACTAGATACAGGGAACATAGGAGATATCATAAATTAAAAACTAATCAGAGAATGTACTCGCCTTGGGTCCTTAGCTGGTAATTATTGATGTCCTGTTCCAGAGTATCCCCTGGGTGAAGCAACAGTCCTAAACATATCACAATATCACATTTGCATCAGATGCTATACTAACACTCAATCAAAACACTGGCCTCAGGGCCATGCCAGGCAGGGCACTAGTCAACTAGGGTCATCTAGTAGGAATACGTATATAAATACACATATTATTAATACTTACAATATTTTATACATCATATTGAATAATGTACACCTATTAAATATGTACATTATTACCATACCAATCAATACATATACCAAATACGTGTTTATATATACATTTGTTTACATATACTAAAAATATGTTTTACAAGTATATATATATATCAATACAGTTTTATATATACACTATATATGTTTACATACCAAAATATGTTTATTCATGTATATATATATAGGTACACATATTTATACCAAAATGTATTAATTTAATATATACTTTACCAATATATAATTATACCAAATACACACATTAACATATATTATATGTATACAGTTAAATTAATACCCATATATATTTAATACGTATTTATAATAAAATACATTTTAATATACATATATAGAAAAATAGAGAAAATACGCAAGATATATATGTATATAAATATATATACACTAAGTAAAAATACACTATATACATTAACATATATACTAAGAAATATTTATACTAGGATTTATACATGTTAAATATTAATAAAATAAGTAGTTATACATATACTAATTTACATATAGAAATATATATTAAGTATATACATAAAATATATATATACTTGTGCTAAATAGTAAATACATGCATATATATATGAATATATGAGTACTAATACATTAGTTTGATTTATACTAATATCATAGGGTATATTTCATTAAGTACAATTATATAAAAATACCAAAATACATACATATATATATGAATATAATTAATAATAATACGTACATATACGTATATATAGGAATACATATACTAAATTGATTAATATGAAATACGTATACATAGGTAAGTGTATACTAGTTGAGAAATATATATATATATATTTATATACCAATATACACTCGAAAATACCAATATGTATGCTAATACGTACATACGTATATCTATACAATTACAAATATATATAAGTTACATATATACATACATATTTATAAATATATCAATATAATTTATACGATCTACATACCAATGCATACATTCACATATACGTACGAGGAAGGAGATCGTACCTGAGCGCACGACGTCAGCGAGGACGTCGACGAGGAGGAGGAGGATGAAGTCGACGACGATGGCGAGGTGGCTGTGTCGAGGCTGGAGGAGACAGGGGGTGGTTGATAGTTGATGACGATGGTGGTCCGTGGTGCGGGACTCGCCAGGCCGAGGGGAGCTTGTCAAGGCAGTTGGTCGGAGAACTGTTCAGCGAGGAGCTCGCCTTGTCGAGGGTGCAGGGAGAACCGAGGAGGAAGAGCAGCGGCGAATGAATAGGGAGATCGGCTGCTGTCGAGGCCGCTCGGGGTGCATTGGCGGAGCTGTGCCGGACGCAGCGGTGCGGGCCGTCGGTGCACGGTGGTCGACGGGGTGAGCTCGAGCAGCACAGCAGCGGCGAGGGGAGGAGTAGTGAACCGGGCCGCTCGCCGGACTGGGCAGGGAGGAATAGGGGAGTTGGAGGAGAGCAGCAGGCCAGCGGGCCGCCGGAGCAGATCGGGCTCGGTCTGCCTTGCTGGCCGGGCCGGAGAGCTCACAGAGGATGAACGGGGAGGAGCAGTCGGCTATATGCCGGAGGAGAGAAATCGGGGGGAAGCTGTACAGCGGGATGTCGGGCTGGATGGCCGGCGGGGTGCCTCGAACTGGCCGAGGGAGGAGGATGGACTCGGCGGAAGGAAGCTCGATGGGTGCTCGGCCGGAAAACTGCTGTAGAGTGGTGATAGTGTTGGCGGCCGGAGCTATCTGCAGTCCGGAGGTGAGCAAGGAGGAGATCGGTGGAGCCTGGCCGGGTGGCCGGCCGGGAATAGGGGTTGGGGATGAACAGTATGTTTTCCCCCCTTTTCTCTCTTTGAATATTTAAAAATCTAAAGAAAGAAGAAGAAGAAGGGAAGAAGAAGAAAATGAAGTAGAAAGGAAAAATGAAGAGGAGAAGAGAAGCTACGGTTTGGTGTTGAGGGAGATGGGGGCTTGCTTGGGGATTAGGGTTTTCTAGGGAAATGTGTTGATGGGACCTTAAATAGTAAGAGGGTGTTGTGCAAATCAAGGGTGGTGATTGACCCCCTTTAAATGAGGGGTCCAGATTGGACATGAAGGATTTTCATGTGGGGATGAGGGTGAGAGGCCAATTAAATAATTATTAGGCTCCCTCATTGGTTTAAACAATGAGGTGAGGCCACAAAATATAAATTTGCAATTTAGCCCCCTTAAATTTGGGAAATTGCATAAACACATGAAATAACGAAAATTTGGCAGGTGATTCGGGGTCCGGTGTTTTGTAGGGTCAGGGGCGCTGTATGATCGGTATGGGCTCAATTTGCAGGGCACTGGAATTAAATTGGAATTTACGGAATCAGATAAAATGGTATCCTCAAATTAAATAGAAATAAATGCAAGTTGTGTTCAACAATTAATTAGGAGTACATGGAGCCAAAATCAGGTCAGGTCATCAATACCAATAATGAAGAAGACTCAGAACAGAATATTACCCTAATTTGGGTCGCACGAAAAATAGGTCAAGAATGTCTCCAATTTAAATTGGAATGCACAACGATACAAAATAGGGATTTATTAAATAACGTCCGCGATGATTTTCGTGCGGTGAGAAATAATGCACAGAGAGCATAATTATGAGTTGCAAAAATAGCAGAATGGAAGGCGGGCATGTCTAGGGCAAGATTGTAAAATTTGTTGGAAGACAAAGGTCAGGGTAGTGCTCCAATTATCGAAGCAAAGGCAATGCGCAATAATTAATAAAATACGATAATTAATTACAAACTCCAAGAATTAAATTCTAGATAAAACAATTAAATACAAAATTCCATAATTTGGACAGGTGTTCATCTACCGGGCTTCTAGGTCAAGTCTGCTAGCTTAAAACAAATGAACACTGTATCTAATACTATATTTAATTACACACCACACATAATCATTTAAATCAAATATACTATCAGGCAATTAATTAATTGTAAATACCATAATATTAAATATTGTAAAAAGTCGAAAATACCCCTGTTTTCAGAATGTGGTAGTGACAAGTCTACCCACCTTAAAAGAATTTCGTCCTCGAAATTTAAAATCCTCATAGTAGTGTTTACTCGTACACATTATTATTTTCCATAAATAGTGAAATTCAACAACCCACAAAATCCTGAAATTATCCACCTTGTCGTTTCGCAATTTTCAAAAATTTTGAAATTACCGTATTCTTGCAATATCCTCGAAAAATAAAAATCAGTTTCCATTTCCTCACAATTCCCACGAATTTAAATAAGAATTAAATACTCGGAATTTGATGTCTGTTCCTCAAAATTGAATTTCGATCAATGTATCTATTCTCGTCCCAAAGAGTCTGAATTCCCACAATAATCCATCAATGATCTGGTTCTTCAGTTTTTTTTTTCCTCAAAATACTTAATAATGCGACACTTATGGATCCTTCAAATGTAACATCCGCAATATAAAATTTTAAATTACCATATTGCAATCAAATGTATATAATGATAATTTTCCAAATTTTCCTCAATTCTAATGATAAATTATATCACAATCAACCTTCCTGAAATTAACAATCATCAATTCTGCCATGTTAAATTTTTAATCCTTTATTTAAATTAGCGTTTATCCTCCAATTTCAATCATATCTCGATCCTTGTAAAACCAATGATCCAGCAATTCTGTTATATCAACTCATGAATGCTTATCCTTGAATTTCTAATCATCTTGTCCCATTTTGTCAAGTCATAACCTTGTCATAGATCCTTGTTATGGTCAAAACCCCAACGATCATGGTCTAAGAAAAATTTTTACCCACAGTCATACAACAAACAACTTAGAGGAAACATGCATGGTTATGGTCTGTCTTATCATGGTATTGCATTCTCTGTCATGGTGTACTACTAACTATATCCTAACAAGAAAAAATCACGAATACAACCCACGGTACTAGGAAATCAATCAATCAGAAGACAAAAAACAACATGAGAAAAAGAAAGAACCTGCTAACATATTTCTTGCGGTATCTCCTATCTCTAACATACTCTTAACTCTAGCACATTCACTATCTAATTCCTATTCATGTACACTGGTACCCATATCAACTAATCATTAATCCACAAAGTCCATGAATATATCCGTATTGCACACACCTGTTTATTAATACTAAAATCTGATACCAAGGACCTCTAGCACAATCATAGGTCAATGGTGCATTCAAGGTTTGATACTCCTATCCCTTTAGGTACCACTGTTTCTACTACAAGCACAACCACTGCTAGCTCTCTTACCTACTGTAATTGACTATACTAGTTGTTCTTATCACTCAAGTGCACGCCAAGTGCAACACAACACACTAAGCACTGCTCTCTCTAATACAACTCTAGATGGACACCCAAGTCAGTCTGCGGTGCCATCTCAATCCTGCTCAAGTTATCAGATCCTTACACATGTATATCATCTACTCATATATTAATATTCATATCTCTCATCTACCATAAAATTAATCTTCAAAATAATCGTCAAGGTTTAATTTCTCGATCAACTTAAAAATAATTGTGTATACCTCCTCAAAATCAGATACTCAAATATCGAAAAATTTAATCACTTTTAAAATCCTTATAGCTTTAACCTTGTTTATTGAATTCACATTTGAAATCCTCAAAAATTTAATGACATAATCTCAACTCCTCAATTATTCTAAAAATAAAACCTTATTTCCACCTTTTAATTTATAACTCCACAATGTACATATCAGTGCTCACGGTCTCTGATACTCAAGGTGCACTCAATGCATCTAGTGTCTATAATTGTGTACTAAAATTGTACTGCCTGAATCACTTGTACTATTACCTCCAATGATCAAAGTTATCATCAACTGTGTTTTCTTTCATGATTTCAATTTATGTCAACTGGTATATCATCTAATTATCATCACACCGAGTGCTTACTGTTACTAGCACCATTTTCAATATATCCTTGATATAGAATCATTGGCACTCTTGGTATTATATTACTAGCTTTATTAATGAATCATCTCATCAAGCTCATTAGAACTCATGTTTACCTGTACCTTCTATAATACTCATGTTTCTTTACTCTCATGGGCATGTGTATGGTTCTTCATCTCGATTGATGTATAGGTATTTCCCTTTAACCTTTCACAGCCTGTTAAACTGATCTGTGATACGCCTCACCATTTTCATTACAAATCCTGATATTTCTCTACTTATGACATCTCATTAAACCCTCTATACATATACATTTCTTTACCTTTAACATTTCCGATATCAATCATCAAATTGGACATCATGCTCCATAAATCCTTAACACAATTTCCGGATACTTAATCGTTTACATAGATCACTCAATTACATAATCATGATTATCCAGGACGGGTAATTGGCTCTGATACTAACTCTGAGAACTATCACTGATACTCTATACTCTCCTTAACTCTCAGTCTCTAATGACACTACTCCTAGAATCATTGGTACAAGGTACTATGCTAAGGGCTAACTCTAGATTAAAGCCTACTGCTCACATGCCCGACTAAGAAACACTTACAACTCACTAGCAACACAGTCAATACTAATACAAGACACAAACAAAATTACAAGCCACTAATTATCATACTTAACAAGAAATCCTCAAGGAATAGGAGCTCAAAGACTGAATTGAGGACAGAAGGTATCTTTACTGCTAGTAAAGAAAGAAGCGGTGGAACAAAGTCCTGGAATAACAGAAATAGATAAGTCTTGAGATGATATTTTAAGAACCAATTTAAGATACAACCTGATAATCATACACGTCTATCCGAAATCATGACACTCAGAATCCTCGCCACGCCAGTAAGCATAGATGCGATAAACGACAGGTTCCGTAACTAAGGTATACAACCCTATAATCATGTCATCTAGAATACTCGCCACGCCAACCGGTATGGCTGCGAGAAACTCTAAATCTCATAACTAAAGTATGTACATCCAAGTTAGGTTCCTACGTTCTCGTCACGACAGCTAATATGGCTGCGATAAATTCTAGGTTCCATAACCAAAGTAGACGTTTTACCTTCCTCACTGTCCTCATCAATATATGTCATCAGATGATACCATAAATTCTAGTCCGTAAAAATTCATCTCAATTTGAAATTAACTCAACAACGATACCAAGAATTTAAGTTAACAACTGGTCAACAAGAATCAAACTCAACAATGATGCCAAGAATTTAATTTAATAATTGCTCAACCGGAATCAAGTTCAGTAACAACAAGCGAGAGCGGACGGAAAGAAGGAAAAGTTAAATTGGAAATTTTAACAAGATTCTCAAGGGGTCGTCCCAGGAATCTCTCAAGAATTTGTGATTGAGTATCCTCTCTCATCCTAGTATCCTATGTCCTATATTCTATAGCAGGTACGTAGTAGTACAACTATGACGTCGCACTACCACGACATCGCACAACTAGCGAAGTCGACCTGCATGGGCCACCACTAAAATGTGTCATGACCCGCACCCGGTTTAGGGGCACGAGAGCGTGGGTACGTCCAGCCTATGCCGCAGCATCGGCGGTAGAACGCTGTCTAGGTCAAGTACTATCTAAACAATCTCACGCTAGTATCCAACTCCATAAGGAGACGTGGATATCATAAAATAAATCTAGAAATACTCAATCACAACTACAGCACGATAGGAAAATGAAGAAATAAAAGAATACAACACAAGTCTAATGACACAATAATCATACCTGAAATCAGTAACAACCAATCCCCAAGTGTCAGAAACAAGTCCACTAAGGTCACAGTCTGGAAAAATACTTTCCAGTCAGGAAGGAGCAAAGTACATCTCTAAATAGCAGTTCTATATAAATGACATAAGCTATGTAGCAGTTCTAGATGGAAATATGCCAGATGCATGTATAGGTACGAGAAATGTACAATGAAAGAAATACTGGAAATACTGTAAGTAAATGCAGGAAAAGAAACAATATGTCAATGAGCAAGAAACCTATGACTAAGTGTGTGAGTACTAGCTTTAATATGTGATCGGCTTGGGAACTTGATCAGGCTGGTTACATATGATTAGCTATGATTCATGGAAGGTCAGGCTAACCGTTGGTTAGCTATGATGCATGGAGAGGTCAGGCTAATCACACGTAACAGCTATGAGGCACGGAGAGGGTCAGGCCGCACCCGACGTGAGATGCGGGGTGAGCTATGATGCATGGAAAGTTGGGTATGATCACATATCTATACTAAAATACTCCCCACCCCCGACTAAAACGTGTCAAGAACATGGATATTTACACTAGATACAGGGAACATAGGAGATATCATAAATTAGAAACTAATCAGAGAATGTACTCGCCTTGGGTCCTTAGCTGGTAATTATTGATGTCCTGTTCCAGAGTATCCCCTGGGTGAAGCAACAGTCCTAAACATATCACAATATCACATTTGCATCAGATGCTATACTAACACTCAATCAAAACACTGGCCTCAGGGCCATGCCAGGCAGGGCACTAGTCAACTAGGGTCATCTAGTAGGAATACGTATATAAATACACATATTATTAATACTTACAATATTTTATACATCATATTGAATAATGTACACCTATTAAATATGTACATTATTACCATACCAATCAATACATATACCAAATACGTGTTTATATATACATTTGTTTACATATACTAAAAATATGTTTTACAAGTATATATATATATCAATACAGTTTTATATATACACTATATATGTTTACATACCAAAATATGTTTATTCATGTATATATATATAGGTACACATATTTATACCAAAATGTATTAATTTAATATATACTTTACCAATATATAATTATACCAAATACACACATTAACATATATTATATGTATACAGTTAAATTAATACCCATATATATTTAATACGTATTTATAATAAAATACATTTTAATATACATATATAGAAAAATAGAGAAAATACGCAAGATATATATGTATATATATATATATATAAATATATATACACTAAGTAAAAATACACTATATACATTAACATATATACTAAGAAATATTTATACTAGGATTTATACATGTTAAATATTAATAAAATAAGTAGTTATACATATACTAATTTACATATAGAAATATATATTAAGTATATACATAAAATATATATATACTTGTGCTAAATAGTAAATACATGCATATATATATGAATATATGAGTACTAATACATTAGTTTGATTTATACTAATATCATAGGGTATATTTCATTAATTACAATTATATGAAAATACCAAAATACATACATATATATATGAATATAATTAATAATAATACGTACATATACGTATATATAGGAATACATATACTAAATTGATTAATATGAAATACGTATACATAGGTAAGTGTATACTAGTTGAGAAATATATATATATATATTTATATACCAATATACACTCGAAAATACCAATATGTATGCTAATACGTACATACGTATATCTATACAATTACAAATATATATAAGTTACATATATACATACATATTTATAAATATATCAATATAATTTATACGATCTACATACCAATGCATACATTCACATATACGTACGAGGAAGGAGATCGTACCTGAGCGCACGACGTCAGCGAGGACGTCGACGAGGAGGAGGAGGATGAAGTCGACGACGATGGCGAGGTGGCTGTGTCGAGGCTGGAGGAGACAGGGGGTGGTTGATAGTTGATGACGATGGTGGTCCGTGGTGCGGGACTCGCCAGGCCGAGGGGAGCTTGTCAAGGCAGTTGGTCGGAGAACTGTTCAGCGAGGAGCTCGCCTTGTCGAGGGTGCAGGGAGAACCGAGGAGGAAGAGCAGCGGCGAATGAATAGGGAGATCGGCTGCTGTCGAGGCCGCTCGGGGTGCATTGGCGGAGCTGTGCCGGACGCAGCGGTGCGGGCCGTCGGTGCACGGTGGTCGACGGGGTGAGCTCGAGCAGCACAGCAGCGGCGAGGGGAGGAGTAGTGAACCGGGCCGCTCGCCGGACTGGGCAGGGAGGAATAGGGGAGTTGGAGGAGAGCAGCAGGCCAGCGGGCCGCCGGAGCAGATCGGGCTCGGTCTGCCTTGCTGGCCGGGCCGGAGAGCTCACAGAGGATGAACGGGGAGGAGCAGTCGGCTATATGCCGGAGGAGAGAAATCGGGGGGAAGCTGTACAGCGGGATGTCGGGCTGGATGGCCGGCGGGGTGCCTCGAACTGGCCGAGGGAGGAGGATGGACTCGGCGGAAGGAAGCTCGATGGGTGCTCGGCCGGAAAACTGCTGTAGAGTGGTGATAGTGTTGGCGGCCGGAGCTATCTGCAGTCCGGAGGTGAGCAAGGAGGAGATCGGTGGAGCCTGGCCGGGTGGCCGGCCGGGAATAGGGGTTGGGGATGAACAGTATGTTTTCCCCCCTTTTCTCTCTTTGAATATTTAAAAATCTAAAGAAAGAAGAAGAAGAAGGGAAGAAGAAGAAAATGAAGTAGAAAGGAAAAATGAAGAGGAGAAGAGAAGCTACGGTTTGGTGTTGAGGGAGATGGGGGCTTGCTTGGGGATTAGGGTTTTCTAGGGAAATGTGTTGATGGGACCTTAAATAGTAAGAGGGTGTTGTGCAAATCAAGGGTGGTGATTGACCCCCTTTAAATGAGGGGTCCAGATTGGACATGAAGGATTTTCATGTGGGGATGAGGGTGAGAGGCCAATTAAATAATTATTAGGCTCCCTCATTGGTTTAAACAATGAGGTGAGGCCACAAAATATAAATTTGCAATTTAGCCCCCTTAAATTTGGGAAATTGCATAAACACATGAAATGACGAAAATTTGGCAGGTGATTCGGGGTCCGGTGTTTTGTAGGGTCAGGGGCGCTGTATGATCGGTATGGGCTCAATTTGCAGGGCACTGGAATTAAATTGGAATTTACGGAATCAGATAAAATGGTATCCTCAAATTAAATAGAAATAAATGCAAGTTGTGTTCAATAATTAATTAGGAGTACATGGAACCAAAATCAGGTCAGGTCATCAATACCAATAATGAAGAAGACTCAGAACAGAATATTACCCTAATTTGGGTCGCACGAAAAATAGGTCAAGAATGTCTCCAATTTAAATTGGAATGCACAACGATACAAAATAGGGATTTATTAAATAACGTCCGCGATGATTTTCGTGCGGTGAGAAATAATGCACAGAGAGCATAATTATGAGTTGCAAAAATAGCAGAATGGAAGGCGGGCATGTCTAGGGCAAGATTGTAAAATTTGTTGGAAGACAAAGGTCAGGGTAGTGCTCCAATTATCGAAGCAAAGGCAATGCGCAATAATTAATAAAATACGATAATTAATTACAAACTCCAAGAATTAAATTCTAGATAAAACAATTAAATACAAAATTCCATAATTTGGACAGGTGTTCATCTACCGGGCTTCTAGGTCAAGTCTGCTAGCTTAAAACAAATGAACACTGTATCTAATACTATATTTAATTACACATCACACATAATCATTTAAATCAAATATACTATCAGGCAATTAATTGATTGTAAATACCATAATATTAAATATTGTAAAAAGTCGAAAATACCCCTGTTTTCAGAATGTGGTAGTGACAGAACAGAAGAAACAAGCCTTTGTCGTCTTCTTCGGCAACTCCTCCCGACCTGCACAAATATCTAATCCAGAAGCGAAAAGAGAGGGGACCTTCCAATATGTCTATTATGCCTCCTAGCGAGAACTATTGTAATAGTCATAAGGTTGTGATTAATTGCTGCTGTTCCAAAGCAAAATGATCGGTTTTTGACCGGTTGAGCTACTCTTTGTCTTTCCAGGAAGTGGAACCCGTGCATGGATCTGTGAACATGGATTCACACATACGTAGAGGAGGGTCGAGCTCAAGACGTTATCCCTCCAGGCCCCCGAGCCGAAGGAGGTTCAGTGAGCTCCTCAGGAACACTGAAGCCGGGGTATTCCAAAACACTCGTGCAAGGTCCCGACAACCAGCTTCATCCTCTTCTGATTCCGACGCTGGGGGTCGCCAAGCCCCCAAATCAGAGGCAGAAAGTGTAGAGTCGACTTCTACAGCGACCTATACTAATCCTTTAATGACACCCCGGGAGATGGGAGTTTACGCCGTTGAAGATGAATGCGAGGAAGCTTCACCGTCAGGGAACGCGGAACAACGCATCACTATACTGGAGACATCTCTGAAACAAATGCAATCCATGATGGAGAACATGCACCAGATGATGCTAACTCAGCACGCAACTGCCATGGCTCAAGCATCGGTCCCGCCAACTCAGATACGTGTGGGGGTGGACTTATCACCATCCAACCCGAGCCAAGAGCCTGCGCTAGATCAAGAGTCAGCAGTTCCTCCGCTTCCTCACTCAGAGAATGCCTTATCTCCTGCTGGAGTTACGATACAACCGACTCCGCACCACTCCTTCGCCCCACTTTCGACTGAAAATCCGATGCAGGCAGTACGAGAGTTGAAAGCCCAGTTCGATGCCTTGAAGCACAAAGATCAGCTCAAGAAACTGGGAATCAACCAGCCCTACCCAGCTATCTGGGAGGAGGTCCCTTTCCCGCTGAGGTACAAACCTCAGACTATGGCCCTGTTCGAGGGAAAAACATTACCAAGTCAGTACATGAACTATTTCAGTATGATGACGATGTTGCTACAAGGGAACGACGCCCTCCTCACTCGGGTGTTCAAAGGCTGTCTCTCAGGAGTAGCCTATCAATGGTACCTTAGCTTGGCGGACAACTACCTTACTTCCTTTGAGGACTCCAGAGCTTTATTCTTCACGCGATTCTACGAGGGAGGAATGGACATGTCTATGTCCTCTCTCATCGAAGTCAAGCAGAAGGAAAAGGAGGACGTTCGCATCTTCATCAAACATTTTCGTCAGGCCACCTTACAGATGCCTCCAGGAGTTCCAGACTCTGCATTGGTAGACATTTGCAGGAAGAACCTCCTTCCCGTGGTCTCGGTGTTCACAGGACCGTATCAGTTCCATGATTGGCCCTCGTTCATCATCTCGGCAGTAGCCGCCGAAGACAACAGTCGCAAGGCGCACGACAATGGCATCATAATCTCCGCCTCTGACAGAGGCAAGAGGTCATATCCTAGCAGCGACCATCCTCGTGGTCCCAAAGGGAAAGAAGCCCTGGCAATCAATACGGCCAGATCGAAGATTGCGGCAACCACGTAAACGAGACCCGGGACTTCCAGGCCCGTCGAAGTCTACTCTTTCGACGATGACGATATCCCAAGTATATTCGAGTGTCTCGTCAAAAGTGGCAAGATTATCCTTCCAGAGCTGAGGCGGCCGCAGGAAGTCGGCAATACTAACGACCCCAAATACTGCATCTTCCACAGATACGTACACCACCCAACAAAGGCGTATTACATACTGAAAAGGAAGATCCAGGGGTTAATCGATGCTAAGGCCATCACTCTGCACAACACCGAGAAGGCGGTCACGGCCAACATGATCTCTCTGCAGTTTGGCAATCTGCCTCCCCAAGAGATCCCGGATGGCGTTGCACCCATCTCCCGGACAACGATGAACATCGTCAATCTCCCTCCAGCTAGGGATCAAAATCATGACCTGGTACCCCTGACTACCCGGCAAGGCGAGATTATGTGGGTTCATCCAGATTTGGTGTCAGAGTTCGAGGAAGAAACTAAGGCTACTAAGCCTACATCCAAAAAGAGCCCCAAATGCAGGCCATGCCATATGGTCGTGACTTCTTCGACATCAGACAAGGACGAGGTATTTGCTGCAACCTGTTCAGGGAAGGCCTACCTCAACGACTACGGAGCAAGTCAGGAAGGTGCACCGGCAGACGCTCCAGTGGCCAAACCTTCAGAGCAAAGTTCTGTCGTACCAGATATCAGTCCTTCGAAACCAACTCCGGCAGAAAAGGGGAAGCAAAAAGAGAAATGATACATCATGATGGGGGAGCGGTCAGATCGCGAATCAGCCACTCCAGTGCAGCTATCTTCTCATTCCTGGAAACCAAGGCATCGGCGCGAACCCGCTCCAGCCGTGCCTCGGGGTTGTTCGTAAGAGTCAGCTCAGCCCTTGCCCGAAGAGAGCCCGCACTGGCAGCTTCTGTACGCTCCAAATCCCGTCGCGCTGCGCTCAGTCGACCAGTCGCTACATCTAGACCTGCCAACGACTGAGAAGCCCACTCCTCTGCCAGAGCGAGTTTTTCCTTCAGCTTGTGGGCCCTCGCTGCGTTCCCTTCGTGCTCGGATCGGAGCTTCGTCTCAAGAGCGAGAGCCTCTTCCACGACAGCTTTTCTTTTATCCATCTCCAGCTTATGTGTTTTGATGGAGTTGTCCAGGATTTCCAGCTGTGTAGAAAGTCGCACAGTCATGAGGTCGTATCTGGCCTGGACATCAGCATAAAGCTGCCCCGAGTCAGCTGCAAGTATTCGTTAATGGGTTGCTCTAAATCATTAACCACCACCTCCAGGGCGTCAACTACCTCAGGATCGCCGAACTCCCTGACAGCCCCGATCAAAAACTGAGAAGTCTTCTTCAGGCGCTCGAAATCTAGACTCTTCGCCAACACCATTTATATCATCATTTTTAAACCGGTGTAAAAGAGGCTGGTATGTTGCTCGGTCAGTGCAACTAGATCCGATTGAACGCCAGGAGCGGCCGCGATATCAGCAAGTCCCCCTCCGGGAATGATTGCAGACGAAGTGGCCACAGCCGCCGCCTCGACGGGTGGTGCGACAAAAGGAGGTGCAACGACGACGGTCGAAGTCATCAGCATAATCGCGAGAGGCGAAGTCACGATGACGGGTTCGTCCTCCTCTCGAGATGACAAAACCACTCCAGGCGAGCTGGCCTCCGAAGGTATTTCCTTCTCAAAGTCGAAAGCCTCCGTACCATCGCCAAGAGCCGGAGCAGAGCCAGAAGGTGCTTCAATGATGTACTCCCCGTGGACGCCATCCCCTGAGAAAAAGACCAGAAAGTTGATATCAATATGATGGTAATCTTTCTAAAGGAAGACATAAAGATGACATTTACCCGGAGCCAACGGTATATATGGCGCATCTGCAGCCGATGTAGCTAAACCACGCTTTAATGATGCAATGCCAACTATCATACCTGGAGAAGAAGGTGGGCCAACCGACATCGCCCGGAGTTCTGCCAAGCCTTCACCGAGACGCAGTCGAGGTTCATCAACTGGAATCTCGCTAGGCGTGCTCGCTGACACAGCGGGAGTTTTATCCGTTGCTGGTCTAGGGAAAGATTCTCCCATCTGCCGCGGCCACGTAGGCAATCTCGCTCCACTACCTGGAGCAGTAGCAACGACAGCAACCTCTAGCGAAGATTCTTTGGCGCCGCCGGCCGGAACTGTAGAAGGTCCCTCTCTAAAAGGCGAGAAACCTCCAGCCAAAGAATCATCCCTGATATGGGGAGATGCAGGCTCACACCCGGGAGCCTCAATACTAAGAATGCGGAGAGGACGAGCAACCGTCTCCTTCCTCCTCTTACGAAGAGAAGCTTCCTTCGGGGCAGAAGCCAATCGCTTCCCAGAAGAGACTACCAAAACCCCCGCAGGCGGAGGCACTTCACACCTCGGTACCGACACCAGAAGCTCATCCGGAGTGCCAGACTCCTCACCCTCGTCAGAAGAAACCGAGGGGACTTCAACTCTTCCCCCAGGCTTGGGAGATGTCACCCAGAAGCTTCCACGCATGTCAAAATTGCGATGGAAGGTGTTAATCGCCACATAGAATTGGGCGTAAGAATGGAGAATGTGGAGCTCCGTGGAGGTTGTAACGACCGGCACAATAAAGATTGCTCCCGTACAACCCATGATAAAATATCGCCACCCTCTGGCTCCATCAATGAGTCTGCCCCTGGACCTAAAGCTGGTGACGGCATTGCCCACATGCAACTGATCGTACCTAAACTGTCTGGCGAACCGACTAGGCAAGTAGGGCTCGAAGAAGCAATGTCTTCGTTCCTGTACAGCAGATGGGAGGGTTTAATGTAGACCAACCAATTGAAAGCTTCCAGAGAAAGATCGGTCTTCTCTCCACCTGAATCCTCAAGTCTCACCCTTGATTGATTACGATGTAAAGGAGGGGGAGTATAGAGGAGCTTCCAGCCGTGACTGAGGTTCAACACTAGCCTACAATCCAAAGTTGTGTTCACATTCCAGGAAGAGTCCTTGTAGTTCGTCAAAAAGTTATCCCCCGAGCTGCTACCAGAGCCGGGAGACATCATCCGGGGATTATGGAGAATTAACCATCCCATCAAGTACATATATGGTAATTCCATCCGGGGAAAACTCTCACGCCGAGCTTCATCGACGAGCAATCCATCAGTCATGGCTCTCAGGCTAGCCTGTATACGGCACACCATGGCAGGAAGCAAGCCCAGTCTTGCCCCGAACACCAGACGCACTGCCGGCCACAGGATGTTCCGGTGAATGCGGCCCGCGGATGCAGTACCGGGCACTACTACTCGACGCAGCCATATCGAAAGGAAACCGGCCAGCTGGGCTTCCTAAGACAGAGGCCTGCGGCAGCGCCTCAAGTAACTGTAGGCCTTAGTGCCTTCAGGGTACTTTCCTACCCCCTCAACGAGAATCTGATCTGGAGCTTTAGCCTCCTCCATAAGATCCTCAACGACCTGGGCACTAAGCACGCCCAAGCAGTTCACGGGCTCATTCTTGCCCCCAGAGACTTTCTCCGACTTGGCGGCCCTGGCTCGGTGGAAGAAGAGGTAAGACATCCACTTGGTGGTGTGAGCCAAATCAGAAGGCTCGTTATAAAAAGCGGTGCACGCGAAGTATTGACACATCAGCTCCTGATACACTTTCGCCACCCGAGGGTCCAAGTCCCCCAACTCCCGGTTGGTAGGAACATACTCTTCGTATGGGGTATCCCCCATTGGCAGTCTTGAGACTATTGCCATTTCATGGAGGGCCAATCCCAACTTCCCCAATGGAGTGGCAAAAGTCCCGGTGAGCGAAATGTATCGCTCCATCAGTTCCAAGAACAAGTTAGGGTTTGGAGGCAACCCAACACTAGTCGCACTCACAGCGACATACAGTCCAATGCCCTCCAGTTCTCTCCGAAAGTGCTTCAAAGCCCAGTCAACTAGGCAAGTCCATCGGAGGTTTGTTGGGGTGATCCACCCATTGCACCGAGGATTCTCCTTGGGATATACCCCACCTCATCCCATGAAGTTGTTGCAGAAGGTCGACAATTGGACCGGCTGGATCACTGAACTGTCTTCACTCGGGACACTGCCCGGGCACAGTCCCCTGAATAACGTCACAACGCCGGAAGGGCGGCTGACAAACGACCCCTGGTCAGCCCCTTTCAGATGAAAGATCTTCCCCAGCTTGCCGCGAAGATCGGGAGTCAACGTCCACGACATCCTCCTGGGATGCGTCGCATGGAAGAAAGCCAAGATGGGATAATCCCTCGGCATCATTGGCAGATACAAAACCAAATTCCCGACAGGGAAAACCTAGGGTTCCCTCTTGGGCTTCATTTGGGACTGTTTATCAATCATGTCCCAAAAGAGGAAAGTCGGCTTTATGTACTACTCTCCGTCTACGTATGTCAGGGGCTCCCCGTTGATCATGTTCAGCAGCGTCCGCTCGCCCTGAGCCGATATCAAAAACTCCCTTCCCTCAGGATACTGGGGTCCGGAGATAGAAAATGCTACGTGGGACAGATCCTCCAGATAGTTCGAGTGCAGCATCCCGGCAGCGGAACCCATCACCTCGGCCAGTGGAGACTCACCCAAATCAACTGCAAAAGTGCAAAGAAAATATGTCATTAAAAATCTTGCACAAACATACAGACCAAAGAAACGACAGTCTGTGCTCTATGCCAAGATTGTACAAATTTGGTCATTTTACGCCGAAAGTCCCCTCCACAAGCATAAAACTCAAATTTTACGATATACGCCAATTTTCGGTAGCCAGAGCTTTTACGCTCGGAACTACGAAAATATGGAGTTTTTACGCTGGCACATTAGAAATGTGAGCGTAAAAGATGAAAATGCCTCCGTGCATCACCTTCCCCAAAGAGGCTATCAGCACAGAAGACGACCTAGCGCGGTCACGTTCAACGTGTGCGGAGGATTTTTCGTCGTTTTTTGTCATCCCAAAAGGCTCTACCTCTAAGACCGGGTGCGCTGCTCGTCGGCGGGATATTTCGCTCAGAGTGAAGTTCACCTTGCCCGACCAAAGACTCCCACGCTGGGGCAGAAGGATGAGAAGAAGAACCTATGCTCTTTCCCTTAGTGGAGGGGGTTTGTTTCGGCGCCATTTCTGAAGACTCGAAGTGCTCGGAGAAGGAACGAAGAAAAACTCGAACAGTCGAAAGCTCTCTTTCGCAGAAGACGGATAAAAAGTTTTTCTCTCAAAGGCTTGGGATATATATAGGGTTTGAGTCGACTCCTCGAATCCTCGGACGGACTCCTCGAGACCCTAACCAAATCTCGTAATTAATAGGTGGTTATGATTGGATGCTACGTCAGCCCACTACTCTCAAAAGACGGACAGTCAGCAAATTCGAAAAATTCTTTGCGCAAAGCAGTTCGACAGTTTCTACGCTAAAGGAGCTTTCTACGCTCGACAGCAACAGATCTACGATTTTACGCTCGCAAGCTATAAGTCTATGGTTTTTCGCCCGGATGCCTTTGTGCTCGGTAGCTTTTATGCTCGAGAGGCAACAAACCTACGACTTTATGCTCAGCAGATACCAAATCGATGATCTTACGCTCGGTGGCACTCAGTTTACGCTCAGAAGTAATAGATCCGCAAACTTCACGCTCGGAGAAATTTTCTTTTCAGGAGCTAAAGATCTACAGTTTTACGCTAAAGGAGCTTTCTACGCTCGACAGCTACGAATCTACGGCTTTACGTTCGACAGCTATAAGTCTATGGTTTTACGCCCGGATGCCTTTGTGCTCGGTAGCTTTTATGCTTGAGAGGCTACGAACCTATGACTTCACACTCAGGAACCACAAGTCTACGATTTCACGCTCGATGGTGTTCTACGCTCACAGGCTTCAGATCTCCAGTCCTACGCTAAAGGAGCTTTCTACGCTCGACAGCTACGAATCTACGGCTTTACGTTCGACAATAATAAGTCTATGGTTTTACGTCCGGATGCCTTTGTGCTCGGTAGCTTTTATACTCGAGAGGCAACAAACCTACGACTTCACGCTCAGGAACCACAAGTCTACAATTTCATGCTCGATGGTATTTTACGCCCAGAGGCTACAGGCTGATGATTTCACGCTCCACGACTTTTCGCATATCCGAACAGTCCCCAAAGCGGTCAATTACAAAGAGTTCACACAGAAGATACTCGTTTTTGACCCCAAAGTACCCGAGACATACAGAGTTCAAACATTGAGAAATTACTCTTGTCGGGTCCAAAATTGGAGGTTCATCCAGACTCCAGTCTGAATATCTCGTCTATCAAGATGGCAAACTCAGTTTGACAGACAAAACCTCGACCCTGTTCCAAGGGAGTTTCAAGAGGTCATTCTTGAAGACGAAGTCTGAACAAAATTTCTGCTCATCAGAAGCAGCAGTTCAGAGCTCTACGCGGTCCCTCAGTCCTAGCAACAGGACAGTTCTAAATATTCAAAAAATGCTTAACAGCGTTCTATGGACTGTTCGCTACGCGTAAAGGACCGGGCCTAACACTCTTCTTATCAGAGTTGGCGTAAAGAATCAGATGTGTCGAAGCTACACATATTCAGACTTCACAGCAATGTATGGTAAGATGATCATATGAAGAAGAAGAAGATTTTATTAAAAATCAAAATCATGATTACATATGAGGAAAATCCAATCTAAAAGGGTTTTTTTCTCTATTTTTCATGATTACATCTGAGGGAAACTCCGTCTACAAAGGAGATACCCCCTCGTCGTCTGAAGATCACCCAGAATCTGTTCTGACAGGTTCTCGCATTAGTGGAGATCTTCCTCTTCTTCGAAGACGGTTCATCGACTACCACAGTCATGAACAAGAAGATCCTCCATACACCATGGCCGATCCAGTTGAGGCTTCTTTAACCTAATTCGATCGAGGACGAAAGATTACAGTTTGTCTAATCTCGTCTGCGGGGTCTCAGGAGAAAATATACAGCTTGCTAGCCGTATGGTAAAATATGATCCTTCCCTTCTCCAGGAAGAACCACCATACAAAGTTGCTGATTATCCTGAGCAAGGGAGGCTAAGATATCCTTCCATGATCTATCGTTGCAGTGGACACTTGCTCGAAGACGTCATCTTTTTTGGCTCCCTACATGCTGGAAGAATATGATCTCCTTCTTCCTCAGGTCGACCCGACGAACTCCGACGATTATCTCTGCATGGTGATGGGAATGTGGGGAGAATAGGTTAACTACCCCAGCCTTTTTATAGGTGAAAGAGATCACAACGGTCCCCAATAAATCTGCCATAAAGTCCGCATCGACCGTTTTAACGCTCTATTCAGAAACATTTCGAGTTACGAGGGGCCGTTCATGCTTCATTCAAAGCGTTTCAAATTCTGAGGAATTTAAAAGCTTTGAAGGGGGTCTTGTAGAAGCATGAAAAATATGCTGGGAGGAGCTACGCAGCATACTGATGCAGAGCAGCGTAAACAGAGGCCTTCAGAGCCATCAAGCGTACAAGTAGAGCTTTCTCCGCTAAACACAACGTGAAGTACACGCTCAAAGGACCATCCGCGTAAGTGCAGTACGTCCAGGCCGCTCCGGCATAAACAGGGTTCTTCATCGCCTCCATGGCGTAAAACTCAACCGATCTCAAAGCAGCTTTAAAGCGTACGAGGAACACTTCGTCTTCCCCGAAATGAACCTGTCAAGTCACGCAGTAAACCTGACCTCTGACTCCTGACAAAAAGTGCAGCACGGCTACAAAGACGACGGCTGAAAACGAGGACAGACCCCTCGGGACGCGCACCACAGTATGATGCGAATCTCTGCATTTAATACGGAGGATTTGGTTAAAATATCACCGAACCGTCATTTACTGACGTCCCCTCAGCATAAATTTCTCTTTCACGTACAAGGGGATACGCTGCCTTGTTTTACACAGGCAAACATGAGCTATTTTACGCTCCGCAGTAGACAAACCACCTGCCACGTCAAAAGCTGCACTTCGTACGGGGCTCGAGGCACGTCTCTACGTCTAATTGCACAGAGCAGTGACAGTTTCTCTCAAGGCACGTCTCTGCGACGGATTCACAGAAGGGCTGCAGACCTTCAAAATACGCCTCCATATTTAATGCACAAGATGGTGGCAAATCTCTGCAAGAGATTTGATTATATCTTCAAAAGCCGTAATTCCGGCTAAGACGTCCACATCAGCACTCTGGCACGGTACGGAACAGCTTCTACGCCCATTCAAGATCTGTGCTCATTCGGCTTCTACGCCCATTCGGCTTCAAACGCCCACTCAGTCTCTACGACCATTCGGCTTCAAACGCCCACTCAGTCTCTACGACCATTCGGCTTCAAATGCCCACTCAGTCTCTACGACCATTCGGCTTCAAACGCCCGCTCAGTCTCTACGACCATTCGGCTTCTACGCCTACTCGGCTTCTATGCCCATTCGGCTTCTACGCCTACTCGGCTTCTATGCCTATTTTAGCTTCTACGCCAGGGTGATAGTCATTTGGCTTCTACGCCAACCTCTTCTACACAAGGGATACCTACCTACGTGGCTTCTACGCCGTGATCTTCGCAGCAGATATACGTGTTTTGTCCCCTTAGTTGGACACGCATCACATGCTCACTCAAAAGGTCATCTATACGCAGGCATTGGTTATTTTAATCGTTGTGTAAAAGGGTGCTGTACTTTCCACTCCTTAATTTTTACACCGACGGAGTGGTCACTGTCACCAAAACTCTATAAATAGAGGCCCCTATCAATGGGGAACAAGGTCAAAAAACTTCAAACTTGAAGATCGAACAAGGTCAAAATTTTGAAAGAAGGATCGAACAAGGTCGAACTTCCCAGAAAGAGCGAACCGGAGGTCAAGAAAGAGAGAGAGAGAGTCCGGAGCTCAGGCAAAGAGTAGGGATCGACGACTTTGGCATCGTGCATCCACTCTCCTTTGCAACCTTCGAAGCTGCTACCTGTCTTCCACGCACTTCTTCAACATCGTGTAGTCCAAGGGCTAAAGTGATCGACTGCAGATCAGACCCCTATAGCAATTTATACTCAGATTAAATAAATTGTACTCCCACATCCTTGTATAGGATTAAATTGTACAAGTTTGTTTGTAAACCAAAGGGCACGGGTTTCGCATAAACCCCGGCATTAAAATACACTTTTATTCTTTCGTTTAATACCACAAAAAGAGAGCATTAATCATACTCACGCTGAAACTACTATAGGCTGTGTCGGAGAAACCCATAGAAGTATTTGATATCTCGAAGGGCCAGTACATGTGCCAAAGCTCTGGTTAGAGTCTAAGGCACTTCCAGAATATCTATATATAACATAATTAGCCTTTAGTAAGGTAAGACTCTTCCCACCCATTGTAACCTCATGTCTCATGTCCATAACACGCAAGATCATGACCTCTAACTAATGTAGCGAGTCATAATGATAGCTATGCATATGTAAGATCTATGTCATAATTCCTGTAACATATATAGAATCACCATGAATAACTCAGGAAGATTCTGACTCATGAATAGTGTCAGGTGTCCAATGGTATGACGTACTTGATAAGTCAAGCACAAAAATATATAGGATCGCAATATCAATTCTCTAGGTGACGTTACAAGACTTCGCATATGGCATCGACACCCGAATATTATTCGGACACTAAACAACGTCTCACGGTCCTAGGTTAAGCAGATACATTATAAACATAAATCAAGAATTAATATGAAGCAAGTACTACAAGATTGGCAAGGTACACTTGCCTGGGGTTTGAACTCCTTCAGTTGCTCCGGTAACAACGAGATCTTCAGGTACTCCTTCGGATGCTAAAATAAACATTACCATCACTCTCAGAAGACATAAAATAGCTAGGATTGCCTACCCATAAGTCCAATTTGGATACAAGGGCAAAATTGACAGTTTATGGTCAAACGGGGATCCGCTTGTGGCCCACTTCACACCAAAAAATGTACCAGAGATAAAGTTCTCCAAATTCGTCAAACTTAATGTCTAGAAGTCCAGAATTATGATACAAACCCAACAAAATATCCAGAACTGGATTCCGATAAGCCGATCACAAAATCACCCATCAAGTGGAAACGTGGGGCCCACGATACGGGGTTTCGTCAACATTCTCAAAATTGAACAAAAGTTGGGTCACAGGACCAGCGTAACGCTACGAGTCCGATGGCACAAGTTTCGTTGCGAAACGATAAGCACACACGAAGTTACAACGAGTTTAAGAACAGAGCCAAGATAGGACAATTTTGACGGATACGCGTTGATTCCGGTGTGCACGCACATCCAAATCAACTTTCGTAAAATCACACACGTCCGCATTGATAATACACACCTTTCGATAAAATTCGCACACGACAAAGTCATCTCGTTCAGCGGGACGCAACCAGTTTTGGGAGAATTCGGGTGTTGAAAACCAAGATTTTGGTAGATTTTACCTATGAATAAAACACAAATTACAACACAATAAAATAAACTAATTACTTGGTTTAAAACTCGATTATATTATCTAATTTACTGTTCAAATGAATTTTGAAAACATTAACTAGGTTGGACGTAAAACAGCCGTGATCTTGTGAGTTCAGGACAATTTTCAAAATCCAAAATTTGGATATATTTCCTGTTTTTGCATCGCAGTTTGCAATCGACACAGGACACGATACCCCAATTAAATTATACGAGGTTCGAGAGGGTTACACAGCGAATATGTTGCAACAGACCGTTCGATAATTGACATAGCGAAGAGGGAGAAAAGCTCACAGGAACATGGGTCGGAATCGACTGTGCTGCGCGTGAATGAGGCGATTCGACAGTGCTCGGCCGGTCGTCAACGGCGGGTTGTTGCGGTGGCAGTGCTCGTCGGTGGATCGTCGGCATGCTGGGGTCGCCGTCGGAGGGTCGTCGCCAGAGTCGCCGCGTTGCTGAGGTCGGCTAGAAGGGAGAAGCGACGGAGGCTACGTTGGGGTGAAGTGGCGGTGCTAGTGGAGGATGATGGTGATGGCGGTGGCGGTAGGGATTTAAATAGGAAGTGGTGGCCGACGGTTACGATAGGTGTACAGTCGGCCGGCGGTGGGGAGATGGTCGGTCGGGAAGACGGAGATCGGCGGCGGGGTGCTGAACAGTCGGCTTCGATCAGTTAATGTGAAAGAATGGGGAGCGGGTCGGATTTGGATGCTGGTACGGGTACAAATCCGACCTACTATGGTTTGGGTTGGGTTGGTTTGGTTTAGTTGGGTTTGGGTTGGTTTATTCTAGGCTTGGTTTGGTTCCGTTCAGGATGGTTCAGGTTGGTTTATTCTGGTTTAATTAGAAATGATGTTTCTAACTATTTAAAAATAGTTTTTGGGTCCAATAAATTTTAGAAAAATTACAATATATCTAATTATTTATTTTACACTCAAAAATATAATTTTCATAATATTTAATTTAATTCTCAAAAATATTTATCCTTTGAGGAACATTTATTTTAATTATTTAAAAATTACCGAAAAATCCAAAAAATTATATTTTAATTTCTAAAAAATTTGGGTGTTTACAAAAGATGTATCGGGATATTCGTCAGTAATTCTGATGGAATGGTATGAAGAGGGAGTTAGCTCCGTTCATTTTTTGGTGTTTAGTCTGTCAGCTGGTCAAGGCTGAACATTAGATACCGGCCAGACTACTTTATCCTTTACCGATTCTGGAGTAAAAGTGGGACTATATTACTATGAACTTTGTGACCGGTCTTCCAATATCCCTATTTGGAAGAGATGCTATATGGGTTACAATCGATCGACTCTTGAAGGTTACTCATTTTCTTTCTTTTAGAGTGGGCTAATCTACAGAGCAGCTAGCTGAGATATAGATGAGGCAGATAGTTAGATTGTTTGGCATACCAGTTAGCATATTCTCATATAGAGATTCGCGGTTCATGTCTCATTTCTGACAGAGCCTATAATAGAGTCTGTGTACTAGGTAGAATTTCAGTTTAGCCTACCATCCACAGACAGACGGACAATTATAGCGTACAATTCAAAATTTGGTGGATATGCATTGAGCTTGTATACTTGACTTTGGTGGATCTTGGTAGGATCACTTGTATTTAGTAGAGTTCTTCTATAACAACAGCTTCCAGGCAAGCATTTAGATGGCACCCTTCGAGGCTTTATGTAGTAGGAGATGCAGACCACCGTTCGCTTGGGATAACATTGGCGAGAGTTAGATGCTTGGTCCAGAGGTGATTGCTCAGTCGGTTGGAGTGATCAGGCAGATCAAGGAACATCTCAGAGTGGCTCAGGATCGCCAGCGTCATTGGACAGATCATCACCATTGTCATCTTGAGTTCTCTATCGGCGACCATGTATTTCTGAGGATTTTTCCTACCCGTGGAGTTATCAAATTTGTAGTACGGTGAAAGCTTAGTCCCAGATATATAGCCCGTTCGATATTCTCGAGCGAGTTAGAGATGTATCATATCGTCTAGCTCTTCCACCATCGCTTTATGAGGTATATGATGCCTTTCACGTATCTCAGTTGCTTCGATATATTCCAGACCCGAGCCATATCCTGGATCATTCTGAGTTGGTCGTTAGTACCGACCTATCATATGAGGAGAGGCCCGTGTCTAGTTTGGACCAGAGGGAAAATTTTCTCAAGAATCGGACTATCGAATTAGTTCGTGTTGCTTGGGGGTATCACTCACTAGGCGAGTCAACGTGGGAGCACGGGGACGATAAGTGTACTCTTTATCCATTTATTTTTGACTCGGGAGGTAAACTTATTCGTATACCCGTATTCTATCTTAGCTTGTGCATGTGCTTGATTGTTAGTTTATCTGTTATGTCTGTTATTGTTTCTTTTTTAATTTCTTGTTGTTGTCCAGGAAATTTTATGCTCACATGAGTTTTCTGCTTATTTTAGTTCTGTGCTTTCTTTCTTGGATTTTCTTATTAGAAGATTTTGGATCCTTAAGGAAATTTCGAGGATGAATTTTTCTAAGGAGAGGAGAGTTGTGAGACTCGTCTCAGTATATTCGTATTTTATACGGATACGTATTTTTGTGCTATTTATTACTTTATATTAGTTCTCGAGGAAGCTCAAAAATTCTTAAAATTGAAACTTTACTACCTGAACGGTATACTACAGTATACCGAAGGTATACTGCCCGGTAGATATTTATTTTATTTTTGGAGATATTTTTAAGAATTTCTCTATAAATAGCCCTTGATTTTTCTTTTCTTTTTATTTCTCATTTCTCTTTCTCTCTCTTCTGTTCACTTTTTTCTCTTAAACTTGGATCTTGGTCTTGAGACATGGAGTGTGGTTTCTGAACCCCTTATTGGTGGTGGACTAGAAGAATTAGGCTGTGAGCTCTTTTTAGGTAAGTATACCTTGTCGATTCTATGAACTTTTTTTACTTTTTGTTGTTTTACTTTTCTAGACCCTTGGTTGTTGTTATTTTAGCTTAGATGTGCTTTACTATAATTGTTCATCTCGTGAATTCTAGCCTAATGGCCGTTTTGATTTTGATTTCTGGTAGAATCTTGTTCCGTCCCTTTTTGGTAACTCGATAACGGATATGGTACCGGAGTTGTGACCGTGAGATTTAGTCCATATTGTGATATGATACTTACCATAGACTTGACTTCTTATTAGACTTGATTATGTAAATTTTTTGGGTTTCATTTGGGTCCCAAAAATTAGGCTTGACTTTGACCATGTTTATCCTTGGAAACCGGCATACTGACGGTATACTACAGTATACTGACGGTATACCGATTTTGTCCGACTTAGATTTCTAGATATTTTCTGTGAACCTTATCCGCATATCGATGGTATACTACAGTGTACCGACGGTATATCGATCCTTGCCGACATTGTTAACCAACTTCAGGATATTTGTCTTGGCCGACATATCGACGGTATACTACAGTATACTGAATGTATACTGATTTGTGGAACGTTATTTTTTAGAACCTTTCTTGCCTACTTAGATTGGTATACCGACAGTATACTACAGTATACCGATGGTATACCGATTTGTTGAAATCCAGACTTGCTGTATTTTTCCTATCTCTGGACTGGTATACCGACGGTGTACTGGACTATACCAACAATATACCGATCGTGCTCTTTGTTTAGGAATTCTTGGTTTTTTATAATATTATTTTAATTCTTCTAGCTTTTTCTTGGACACGCGATGACTTGACCTGACTAGACATGAACTTATATTGCTTCAGATGACTTGACTTGACTTGGCTCTACTTGGTTTCACCTGGCTTTGCCCGGCTACACGTGATGACATGATTAACTGTACTTCACTTGGCATGACTTTTACATGGCTTCATCGGACATGGTTTGACTTAGTTTCACTTGGCTTCATCTGGATGGACTTGGTTTCACATGGTTGTACATAGCTTTACCTGGCTTTACTTGGTTTTATATGACTTGGTTATTGTCGTGGCTTATATGAGTCCGTTTGTGCAATGTATCTTAAAAATTGTTTATATTACTATTAGAACTTTTTTTTTTGCATCATGTCTAGGATAGATTCTGCGGAATGCCACACCCAGATTTATACAAGAAAAAGCTATAGGTTATTAACTAGTGATTCACTTAGTACATGGCTAGGGATTTTCCTAGATTCTATGTAGTCCCGATTATTTAAAGATTATCTTGGGGAGTATCCTGTAGAGTATCCAGTGGCATACCTTATGGAGTATCTTAAGGAGTATCCGTGGCTGTTTTGTACGTATTGATATCCTGGACAGATTGCAATGGCATACGATCAGAAGGAACCCAAGTATCGTATTGCATTATAATTGTTAATAATTAGGATTGTGATAACCGTAGTTAGTTAAAGTATCAAGCCATACTTATATGATTTGTCATAATTGATGGATGATGGTTAGTCTAGTCTTTACATGATCACACCTTTATTTTCTACACTTGTTATTCTATTTTTCTTATTAGTTTCGGATATGTGTCATTGTAGGTTTATAATATTTCTTTTATTATCCCGAGATCATTATATTTTGTCTTTACTTTCAGTAGTTGTATTGCTTGAGTTATTGGTTTAAGTTCCTATTTTGGCTTCCTTTATGGTACTTGTTATTTGGGGTCTGACCCTACTGGTTTTGTATGGCCAGATCCAGTAGCAGCACCGAAGGATCTTTCGTACTTTTTTGAGAATGGTGACCACCAGGAGCACCAGACCACTTGAGTGGGTTTTCTTACTGTCACTACCATATTTTCTAGGAAAGGGTATTTTGGTAATTTAATAATTAATTAAATATTGTATATGATGAATAATTATTTATTATATTATTTAATTATTGTTATATGTTAGTTTATTATTTTGGACTTGTGTTAGTGGACCTAACTAGTTTAGTTTAGACTCATGGACCAATATTTACAACTAGTTAGAATTGAGCCCAATTAGAAGCCATTCATTAGGAGGATGATTAATTTAATTAAACATTAGACTAGAACCTTCCCTCCTAAATTATTTCTTTATGAGAGGCCCCAAAGGGTATAATGAAAAATACATAGTAGCTTGAGGAAGGGGCAAGGGGGGCTGGCCATTATAAAGAGGGAGGGAAAGTTTCTCTCCACTTTTCATTTCAAAACTAGACCTAGAATTTCCCTCAATCAAATTCCTTCATTCCCACATTATTTTCCTACCAAATTTTATCCCAATTCCTTCCTAAATCACCATTGGAGACTAGTAGAGCAAGTATCTAGAAGGAAGAAGCAAGGATATACAAAGAGGAGCAAGGATCTACAAGTTGAAGGCCAATTTCATCAAATTTGGAGGTTGCATTAGAAATCCATCGCCCAATAGGTACAAGTCAATTTTTTTCTCTTTAATTAGATTTTAAATCTGAGATTTAACCATAAGAAACCAATCCATATACATAGGTTACTCATAGGAATTGGAATTGAGTTCATAGGAGGCATATGGAGAAAGTTATAGTATTTTTTGTGTCAATTTTGGAGAATTCTGAGATTGACACTTATTATGTTTGTCAATTGGTCCTATAGATCAAATTAACATGTGTTTATGTATTTGTGGCTAGTGTCGTATCCACAATTGGGTACGTGTATGTCGTATACCAATAATTTGGTGATATGTGTTGATTTGAGAGTTTTTCTCCGACACGGGGCTTTGTGCATGTCATATTTTGACACGGACACATAGATATGTGTTTGACTCTTCGTATTATTTATAAATAGTATATTAGACTTGATCGTGTCCTTCGAGATACGTTTGCTTGTGTGGTGGACTTGTGTCGCAAGCGTATCATAGATCTGGTGTGATACGGGTGCGATACACTTCACGTGTTTGTTGTATTTCATTTCTAGATCCAATTTTCAATGTACTTTGCTATTGGTAATATATGTATACAAATGTATATAGACATAGTATATTATATATGTATAAGTATATATAATTATATGTTACCATATAGTTATGTATGTATATAGCTATGTGATTGTGTATGTGTATATATATATATATATATATATATATATATATATATATATATATATATATATATATATATATGGATATATAGATATACATGTATGTTGTATATATATATTATGTGTATGATGATACTATATTTATAAGTATGTATGAGAGGATGTGATGTATCTACCTATATGTATGTATGTAAGTTGAAACATATATATGTATGTGTGTATGATTATATATATATATATATATATATATATATATATATATATATATATATATATATATATATATATATATATATATATATATTGTATATGATGTAGGAAGTTCACTTGATTATATATATCGATAAATGTATAACTGTGTATATATATATATATATATATATATATATATATATATATATATATATATATATGTATATATATATATATATATGTATATAGTCATATACATATATATATATATACGTATAAGGTTGTGTGTACAAGAGGGGTAAGGGGCTCGACAGCAGTAGCTTAGAGAAGCAGCGACAACAGCAGCTTAAAGAAGCAGCAGCAGCAGCAGCTTAGAGAAGCAGCAGCATCAACTACTCGGAGAAGCATCAGCACCAGAAGCAGCTTGGAGAAGCAGGGGCAGCAGCAAGTTACAGAGTTAGGTAGTATGGTTAGTTAGTTAAGTGATAACTAGTTCTAGTAATTAGTTATTCACTTAGTTATCTAGTTAGTATTGGTTAACATTTAGTTATTAGCTAGTTGATAGATTAGTTAAGTTACCTAGTTTTGTTAAATAACTATATGTATATACATGTGATTGATTAGTGAGATAGATCTATACATATATATTTATGTATCTTAGTTATCTATATATGTAGGTATGTGTATACATGTATATATGTATTAGTAGTTAGAGATTAGTATAGTAGGTGATATTGTATTTGATAAATACATATTGGCATATGATTTTGAGTTGGGTAGCTAATGTATACTAGGTATCGCATTACCTTGAGATACCATGGTAATGTCAAGGTATTGACCGATACTCAAGGTATTGGATTTGAGTATCAAGATGGGGGTTTAATGGTGCGATACCGAGTTGATTCAAAACCGAGGTATCCATTTAATATTTGTGATTAGGATCAGTATATTTAATATTGTTTGTATATACATATATGATATTTTATCTCTTGTTTGCGTAACCTAAGATACGATATCTTAGTTGTTTGTGGTGTTAAACGAAAGAATGAAAGTATATTTCAATGACAGGGTTTATACGAGACCCGTGCCCTTTGGTTTACAAACAAACTTGTACAATTCGATCCTATACGAGGATGCGGGAGTACAATTTATTTAATCTGGGTATGAATTGCTATAGGTGTCTGATCTGCAGTCGATCACTTTAGCCCTTGGACTACACGATGTTGAAGAAGTGCCGTGGAAGACGGGTAGCGGCTTCGAAGGCTGCGAAGGAGGGTGGATGCACGGTGTCAGAGCCGTCGACCCCTACTCTTTGCCTGAGCTCCGGACTCTTCTCTCCTTCTCCTTCTCTCTCTCTCTCTTTTTTCTACCAATTCTCTGACCTGGTTCGATCTTCCAAATTGTCGACCTTGTTCCCCATTGATAGGGGTCTCTATTTATAGAGTTTTGGTGACAGTGACCACTCCATCGGTGTAACAACCGAGGAGTGGACAGTACAACACCCTTTTATATAACGGTTAAAATAACCAATGCCTGCGCATAAATAACCTTTTGAGTGAGCATGTGACACGTGTCCAACTAAGGGGACAAAATGCGTATATCTGCTGCGAGGATCACGGCGTAGAAGCCACGTAGGTAGGTATCCCTTGTGTAGAAGAGGTTGGCGTAGAAACCAAATGACTGTCACCCCTGGCGTAGAAGCCAAAATAGGCATAGAAGCCAAATGACTGTCACCCCTGGCGTAGAAGCCAAAATAGACATAGAAGCCGAACAAGCGTAGAAGCCGAATGGGCATAGAAGCCGAATGGGCATAGAAGCCGAACAGGCATAGAAGCCGAATTGTCGTAGAGACTGAGTGGGCGTTTGAAGCCGAATGAGCACAGATCCTGAATGGCCGTTGAAGCCGCTGCGTACCGTGCCAGAGTGTTGATGTGGACGTCTTCGCCGAAATTACGACTTTCGAAGGTGTAATCAAATCTCTTACAGAGATTTGCCACCATCCTGTGCATTAAATATGGAGACGTGTTTTGAAGGTCTGTAGCCCTTCTGTGCATCCGTCGCAGAGACATGTCTTGGGGGAAACTGTCGCCGCTCTGTGTAATTTGACGTAGAGACGTACCTCGGGCCCTATACGAAGTGCAGCTTTTGACGTGGCATGCGGTTTGTCTACTGTGGAGCGTAAAATAGCTCATGTTTGCCTGTGTAAAATAGGGCGGTGTATTCCCTTGTACGCTAAAGTGCGGTTTACGCTGGGGGGACTTTGGTAACCGACGGTTTGGTGATATTTTAACCAAATCCTCTGCATTAAATGCCGAGATCCGCCATCATACTGTGGGCGCGTCCCGAGGGGTCTGCCATCGTTTTCAGCCGTCGTCTGGGTAGCCGTGCAACACTTTTTGTCAGGAGTCAGAGGCCAGGTTCACTACGTGACTTGACAGGTTCATTTTGGGGAAAATGAAGCATTTTTCGTACGCATCAACGCTGCTTGGAGAGCGAGTGAGTTTTACGCCATAGAGGCGATGAAGAACTCTGTCTTACGCTGGAACGGCCTGGACGTACTGCGCTTACGCGGATGGTCCTTTGAGCTTTCACTTCATGCTGTGTTTTAGCAGAAAAAGCTCTGTTGCACGCTTGATGGCTCTGAAGGCCACTGTTTACGCTGCTCTGCATCAAGAGGCTGCGTAGATCCTCCCTGTGTATTTTTTATGCTTCTACAAGACCCCCTTTAAAGCTTTTAAATTCCTCAAAATTTGAAACGCTTTGAATGAAGCATGAACGGCCCCTCGTAACTCGAAACGTTTCTGAATGAAGCACTGAAACGGTCGATGCGGACTTTATGGCAGATTTATTGGGGACCGCTGTGATCTCTTTTGCCTATAAAAAGGCTGGGGGTGAACCTGTTCTCACCACATTCCCATCACCATGCAGAGATGATCGCCGGAGTTCGTCGGGTCGACCTGAGGAAGAAGGAGATCATGTTCTTCCAGCATGTACGGAGCCGAAAAAGACGGCGTCTTCGAGCAAGTATCCACTGCAACGATGGATCAAGGAAGGATATCTTAGCCTCCCTTGCTCGGGATAATCAAAAACTTTGTATGACGCTGCTCCAGGAGAGACGAAGGGTCGTCTTTGACCACACAGCTTGCAAGTGCTGTCTTCTCTCGTTGCCCCCGGTGACGAGAGTCAGACAGACTCGCTCTGTCCAGGCTTGATCGGCGCATGGAGCATGGGATCTGCATATTCTATGCGAGCCCCAACTCTGTCGTGCCCGCCGGTGATCATTTCCTTGGAAGAAGAAGACCTCCACCCGTGCGAGAACTTGTCAAAACAGACTCCGGGTGCGATCTTCAGATGACGAGGGGGTATCTCCTTTTGTAGACGGAGTTTCCCTCAGATGTAATCATAAAAATAAAAATAAAACCCTTGTAGATTGAATTTCCCTCATATGTAATCATGACTTTGATCTTTTAATAAAATTGTCTTGCTTCTTCATATGATCATCTTGCCATACGTTGCTGTGAAGTCTGAATATGTATAGCTTCAACACGTCTGAATCTTTACGTCGACTCTGTAAAAAGAGTGCTAGGTCCTGTCCTTTACGCATAGCGAATAGTCCATAGAACGCTGTAGAGCATTTTTGAACATCTTTAGAACTGTCCTGTTGCTAGGACTAAGGGACCGCGTAGAGCTCTGAACTTCTGATAAACAGAATTTTTGTTCAGACTTCGTCTTCAAGAATGACTTCCCAAGAAATCCCTTGGAACAGGGTTGAGAAATGGCTGTCTAACTGAGTTGCCATCTTTTGATAGACGAGATATTCAGACTGGAGTCTGGATGAACCTCCAATTTTGGACCCGAGAAGAGTAATTTCTCAATGTTTGAACTATGTATGCTTCGGGTACTTGGGATGCTTTGGGTCAAGAATGAGTATCTTTTGTGTGAACTCTTTGCAATTGACCGCTTTGGGGACTGTTTCGAATATGCGGAAAGTCGTGGAGCGCGAAATCATCAGTCTGTAACCTCTGGGCGTAAAACACTATCGAGCGCGGAATCGTAGACTTGTGGTTCCTGAGCGTGAAGTAGTAGGTTTATTGCCTCTCGAGCATAAAAGCTACCGAGCACAAAGGCATCCGGGCATAAAACCATAGACTTATAGCTGTCGAACGTGAAGCTGTAGATTCGTAGCCGTCGAGCGTACAAAGCTCCTTTAGCATTGGACTGGAGATCTGTAGCTTGTGAGTGTAGAACACCATCGAGCGTGAAATCGTAGACTTGTGGTTCCTGAGCGTGAAGTCGTAGGTTTGTTGCCTCTCGAGCATAAAAGCTACCGAGCACAAAGGCATCCGGACATAAAACCATAGACTTGTAGCTGTCGAACGTAAAGCTGTAGATTCGTAGCCGTCGAGCGTATAAAGCTCCTTTAGCGTCGAACTGTTTGATTTGTAGCTCCTGAAAAGAAAGTTTCTTCGAGCGTGAAGTTTGCGAATCTGGTGCCTCTGAGCGTAAACTGAGCGCCACCGAGCGTGAGATCGACGATTTGTTATCTACTGAGCATAGAGTCGTAGGTTTGTGGCCTTTCGAGCATAAAAGCTACCGAGCACAAAGGCATCCGGGCGTAAAACCATAGACTTGTAGCTTGCGAGCGTAAAAAACCGTAGATCCGTTGCTGTCGAGCGTAGAAAGCTCTTTTAGCGTAGAACCCGCTGAACCGTTTTGCATAAAAAACCTTTCGAATTCGCTGACTGTCCGTCTTCCAAGGGTAGTGGGCTGACGTAGCATCCAATCATAACCAATCTGCGAGATTTGGTTAGGGTCTCGAGGAGTTCGTCCGAGGATTCGAGGAGTCGACCCGCACTATATATACCCTAAGTTTTTTGAGAGAGAAACTTTTTATCTGTCTTCTGCGAAAGAGAGCTTTCGACTGTTCGAGTTTTTTTTCGTTCCTTCTCCGAGCACTTCGAGTCTTTCAGAAATGGCGCCGAAATAAACCCCTTTCGCTAAGGGAAAGAGCATAGGTTCTTCCTCTCATTCTCCTGCCCCAGCGAGGGAGTCTCTGCTTGGGCAAGGCGAGCTTCCCTTCGAGTAAAGTATCCCGCCGACGAGTAGTGCACCCGGCCTTAGAGGTAGAGCCTTTGGGGTGACAAAAAAAGGACGAAAAATCCTTCGCACACGTTGAACGTGGCCGCGCTAGGTCGTCTTCTGTGCTGATTGCCTCTTTGGAGGAAGATGATGCACGGAGGCGCTTTCATCTTTTACGCCCACATTTCTAATGTGCCAGCGTAAAGACTCCATATTTTCATAACCCATAGCGTAAAAGCTCTGGCTACCGAAAGTTGGTGTATGTCATAAAATTTGAGTTTTACGCTTATGGAGGGGACTTCCGGCGTAAAACAACCAAATGGTTACGATCCTGCGTAGAGCACAGACTGTCGTTTCCTTGGTCTGTATGTTTGTGCAAGATTTGTAATGACATATTTTCCTAGTACTTTGGCAGTTGATCTGGGCGAGTCTCCACTGGCCGAGGTGATTGGCTCCGCTACTGGGATGCTGCACTCGAACTACCTGGAGGATCTGTCCCACGTGGCATTTCCCATCTCCGGACCCCAGTATCCTGAGGGAAGGCGGTTTCTGATATCGGTTCAGGGCGAGCGGACGCTGCTGAGCATGATTAATGGCGAGCCCCTGACCTACGTAGAGGGGGAGCAGTACATAAAGCCGGCTTTCCTCTTTGGGGACATGATTGATAAACAGTCCCAGACGAGGCCCAAGAGGGAGCCCTGGGTTTTCTTCGCCGGAAATTTGGTTTTGTATTTGCCAACGATGCCGAGAGATTATCCCATCTCGGCCTTCTTCCATGCGACGCATCCCAGGAAGATATCGTGGATGCTGACTCCTGAACTTCACGGTAAGCCGGGAAAGATCTTTCATCTCAAAGGAGCTGACCGGGGGTCGTTTGTCAGTCGCCCTTCCGGCTTTGTGACGTTGTTCCGGGGACTGTGCCCGGGTAGTGTCCCGAGTGAAGACAGCTCGGTAATCCAGCCGGTCCAATTGCCGACCTTCTGCAACGACTTCATGGGACGAGGCAGGGTATATCCCAAGGAGAATCCTCGATGTAATGGGTGGATTGCCCCAACTAACTCTCGATGGACATGCCTAGTGGGCTGGGCCTTGAAGCACTTCCGGAGAGAGCTGGAGGTCATTGCGCTATATGCCGCTGTGAGTGCGACGAGCGTCGGGTTGCCTACGAACCCTAACTTGTTCCTGGCGCTGATGGAGCGGTATATTCCGCTCACTGGGACCTTTGCCACTCCACTGGGGGAGTTGGGATTGGCGCTCCATGAGATGGCAGTTGTCTCGAGACTGCCGATGGGGGATACCCCCTATGAAGAGTATGTTCCCACTAATCGGGAGTTGGGGGATTTGGATCCTCGGGTGGCAGAAGTATATCAGGAGCTGATGTGTCAATACTTCGCGTGCACCGCTTTTTATAACGAGCCTCCTGATTTGGCTCATACCACCAAGTGGATGTCCTACCTCTTCTTTCACCGAGCTAGGCCTGCCTTATGGAGGAGGCTGCAACTCCGGATCATATTCTCGTCGAGGGGGTAGGAAAGTACCCCGAAGGCACTAAGGCCTGTAGTTATTTGAGGCGCTATCGCCGGCCTCTGTCTAAGGAAGACCAGTTGGCTGGTTTTCTCTCCATATGGCTGCGTCGATTAGTAGTGCCCGGCACAGCATCCGTGGACCGTATTCACCGGAACATCCTGTGGCCGGTAGTGCGCCTGGTGTTCGGGGCAAGACTGGGCTTGCTTCCCGCCATGGTGTGTCGTATACAGGCTGGCTTGAGAGCCATAACTGATGGGTTGCTCGTCGACGAAGCTCGGCATGAGAGTTTTCCCAGGGTGGAGTTACCATACCTATACTTGATGGGATGGTTAATTCTCCATAATCCCCGGGTGATGTCTCTTGCCTCTGGTAGCAGCTCGGGGTGTAATTCTTGCTGAATTACAAGGATTCCTCCTGGAATATGAACACAGTCTTAGACTGTCAGCTGGTGTTGAACCTCAGCCACGGCTGGAAGATCCTCTACATCGTCCCCTCCGTTCATCGCAATCAATCAGGGGTACGGCTTGAGGATTCAGGTGGAGAGAAGACCGACCTTCCCCAGAAGCTTTTAACTGGTTGGTCTGTATTAGACCCTCCCATCTGTTGTATAGGAGTGAAGACCATTGTTTCTTCGAGCCCTACTTGCCTAGTCGGTTTGCCCGGCAGTTTGGGTACGATCAGTTGCACGTGGGCAATGCCGTCACCAGCTTTAGGTCCAGGGGCGGACTCATTGATGGAACCAGAGGGTGGCGATATTTCCTCATGGGTTGTACGGGGGCAATCTTTATCGTGCCGGTCGTTACCACCTCCACGGAGCTCCGTATTCTCTATTCATACGCCCAGTTCTATGTGGCGATTAATACCTTCCATCGTGATTTTGATACGCGTGGAAGTTTCAGGGTGCCTTCTCCCAAGCCTGGGGGCAGAGTTGATGTCCCTTCGGTTTTTTCGGACGAGGGCGAGGAGTCTGGTACTCCGGATGAGCCTCTGGTGTCGGTGCCGAGGTACGAAGTGCCTCTGCCTGCGGAGGCTTTGGTAGTCTCTTCTGGGAAGCGACGGGCTTCTGCTCCGATGAAAGTATCTCTTCGTAAGAGGAGGAAGGAGGCGGTTGCTCGTCCTCTCCGTATTCTTGGTATTGAGGCTTCCGGGAATGAGCCTGCCTTTCCCCATATTAGGGATGATTCTTTGGCTGAAGGTTCCAAGCCTTTTAGAGAGGGACCTTCTACAGTTCCGGCCGACGGCGTCGGAGAATCCTCGCTAGAGGTCGCTGTCGTGGCTGCTGCCCCAGGTAGCGGAGCGATATTGCCTGAGTGGCCAAGGCAGATGGAAGAATCTTTTCCGAGGTCAGCAGCGGGAAAAACTCTCGTCGTGTCAGCGAGCACGTCTGGCGAGATTCCAGCTGATGAAACTCGACCGCGTCTCGGTGGAGGCTTGACGGAACTCTTGGTGATATCGGTCGGCCCACCTCCTTCTCCAGGTATGACGGTTCGCATTGCATCATTAAGGCGTGGTTTAGCTACCTCGGGTGCGGATGCGTCGTATATGCCGTTGGCTCCGGGTATATGTCGTCTTTATGTCTCCTTTTAGAAAGATTATCATCATACTGATATTAACTTTCTTGTCCTCTTTTCAGGGGATAGCGCCCACGGGGAGTATGGCGTTGAAGCGCATTCTGGCTCCGCTCGGGCTCCTGACGATGATACGGAGGCGTCCGACTTCGATGAGGAAGTGGCTTCGGGGGCCAGTACGCCTGGGGCAGTTTCGTCACCTCAAGAGGAGGATGAACCCGTCGTCGTGACCTTGCCTCTTGTGAGTGTGGCGATGACTTCGACCGCCGTTGCCGCACCTTCTTTGGTCGTGCCATGCGTCGATGTGAAGCTTGTGGCCACCTCGTCTGCAATTATCCCTGGAGAGGGACTTGTTGATATTGCGGCCGCTCCCGGCGCCCAGTCGGATCTAGTTGCGTTGATCGAGCAACAAACCAGCCTCTTCTACACCGGTTTGAGAAAGATGATATCAATGGTGTTAGCGAAGAGTCTAGATTTCGAGCGCCTGAAGAAGACTTCTCTTGCTTCGATCGGGGTCATCAGGGAGCTCGACGATTCTAGGGTTATCACAAAGCTGGAAGGCCTAGACAACTCCATCCAGAAGCATAAGCTGGAGATGGATAGGAGAAAAGCTATCGTGGAAGAGGCTCTTGCTGTTGAGACGCAGTGTCGATCCGAGCATGAAGGGAATGCGGCAAGGGTCTCCAAGCTGAAGGAAAAACTCGCTCGAGCAGAGGAGTGGGCTTCTCAGTCACTGGCGGGTCTAGAGGTAGCAGCTGGTCGTCTGAGCGCAACGCGACAGGATTTGGACCGTGCAGAAGCTGCTCGTGCGGGCTGTCTTCGGGCGAAGGCCGATCTGACCCTTACGAATACTCCCGAGGCACGGCTGGAGCAGGCTCGCGTCGACGCCTTGGCTCTTAGGAATGAGAGGATAGCTGCACTAGAGCGGCTGATTCGCCATCTGACTACTCCGCCATTATGATGTATCCTTTCCCTTTTTGCTTGCCTAGATGTAATTCTGCCTCCCTTTTGGGAATAAATAAAGGCGACACCTTTTTGACTTTTTGTGGACCCGTCATTTCAGAATGTAAATGACAGTTTTTAGGCGAGAGTAATATCAGAGGTAGTATGGACATGATAAACTCTCGATAACCTTTTAGCGGGACATCTATTCAGAGGCCTTACGGACATGATAGAGTGTAACCCAACTAATTGCGTTCTGGAAGTAGTTTTGTCAGAATCGAGATCCTCGCTATATTCCACTCAAGCGGGAGAGATTAAGCATAGTACCTCTTCAGGAATTTACCGTTGATAGGAGCCATTAACAGGTCTCCGTTAGGCTGGGCTAACCTGTAAGCGCCATTCGAGAACGTTGTCTCGATCACATAAGGGCCTTCCCACTTGGGCTGGAATTTGCCTTTACTTCTGTGAGTAAGAATCATCGGCCTTCTTACGGCTAGAACTAGCTCGCCGACTTTGAACACCCTTTCCTTTACTTTATGATTGAAAGCTCTGGAAATGCGTGCTTGGTAGAGCGCAATGCGCTGTTGAGCTTGGAGGCATTTCTCGTCTAATCCTTCCAGCTCTTGGAGCCTTAACAGGTTATTCTTTTCTCGAGTTAGCTCATTAGTTACGGCTATCCTGAGCGACGGGATCTGGATTTCAATGGGGAGAACCGCTTCACTCCCGTAGACCAGCGAGAACGGGGTACAGCCTGTCGGCGTCCGTACCGTTGTGCGGTATGCCCAGAGACATTCGCCCAGCTTCTCGTTCCAGTCTCTTTTGTTTAAAAAGACGAATTTCTTCAAGAGTTTGATATTGGTTTTGTTGAAAGCTTCCGTCAAACCATTAGCAGCTGTGTAGTATGCCGTAGAGGCAATATTGCGTATTCGATTTTTATCGCAAAATCGATGAAACGCTTGGCTAATGAACTGAGGTCCATTGTCGTGAATTGTCCTCCGGGGTACCCGAAGCGATAAATGACGTGATGCTTGATGAAGCTGATCACATTAGATGCCGTTATCTCAGCGAGAGGGATTGCCTCTGCCCATTTGGAGAAGTAATCCGTGATGGCCAGTATGAACTGGTGACCCCTGGAAGAAGACGGGTGAATAGGGCCGATGATATCCATACCCCATGCTTCGAAAGGCCAGGATGCGATCGTGGGATATAGATGTTCGGACGATTGATGTATGAAGTCTGTATGAACCTGACAGGCTCTGCAATGTCTTGCATACCGTATTGCATCTGCGATCATAGTAGGCCAGTAATAGCCCATTCTCCTGATGCGATCCTGTAGCTTAGGACCTGGTTGATGTGCTCCGCACACGCCGTCGTGAGCTTCACGGATAATCTGCTGTGCTTCGTCGCTAGAGAGGCATCTCAATAGTAATCCATCGTAGGTCCGGCGATATAGGCTTTGTGAAGATGCATCGAAGTAGAAGTGTAGTGATCGTCTCTTGACGGATACTGCTTCTTTGTGGTCCTCCGGCAAGATTCCGTATGCCACGAAATCTATGAAGAGACTTGTCCAATCTTTCGTAGGAGGATCGGTGTTGACAGCGTAGCTGCGTTCTATGTGATATATGTTCTTCACATAGAACAAGTCTCTGTTAAGAAGGATTACCGAATCCTGCCTTCTTACGGGAGTAGCTAAATCTGCCGCTAGACTGGCTAGGGCATCAGCTTCCAGATTCTGAGATCGAGGTACATGCTCTAGGAAGAACTCCTTGAATGTCATGGCTATCTCGACCGTCGCTTGGTGATAGGGGATGAGGTCTGGATTCCGGACTTCATATATTCCCTTGACTTGATTGACGATAAGCAGAGAATCACCGAAAGCTTCCAGGGACTCTACCCCCAGCTTTTTAGCAACTTGGAGCCCTATTAGTAGAGCGTTGTACTCCGCCACATTGTTGGAGCAGGGCTCGCTAAGAGAATATGCTCGGTAGATGACGAGCTGATTAGGGGCGACCAGGACGACTCCCACTCCCGAAACGATATTTCCCTTAGGACCGGTTCTGGAGGCGCCGTCGAAGAACAGTTGCCATGCGTCACCTTTCATTGCAGAATTATATTCTGCAACTTCGTCGGGAATGTCTTCGTATAATTTGGAGGCCTCCGGGATCGGGTAAGCAGCTAGGAAGTCGGCCAGCGCTTGGCCTTTGATGGACTTCTGCGGTACGTATACCATGTCATATGGTGTTAACAGCACCGCCCAAGTTGCGAGTCGGGAATTAAGAACGCTCGGCTTGCTCATCAGTACTCGAAGAGGGTTAATCCTGGAGATGATGTGGATAGTCTGGCCGGTGACGTAGTGCCGCGTCTTTTGGATAGCGAACATCAGAACCAAGCATTCTTTCTTCACTGGGTTGTACCGGTGTTCGGCTCCGACCATCATCCTGCTGAGGTAGTAGATAGCCTGTTCATGCCCTACATCGTTCTTCTGTGCGAGAAGAGCTCCTAGCGAATGATCCATTGCTCGGATGTACAGCAAGAACGGTTTTCCTATAACAGGAGGCACCAGAACTGGTGGACTGGTGAGGTAGCGCTTGATATCTCCGAACGCTTGCTGGCAGGTTTTGTCCCATACGAAGGATACACCTTTCTTCATGAGATGAGAGAAGGGCTGACATCTCCCCGAGAGGTTGGATATGAATCGCCGGATGTAAGCCAGACGTCCTTGAAATCCCCAGAGTTCCTCAAATTACGGGGCGGTCGCATTTCCACGATTGCCTGGACTTTATCAGGGTCCACTTGGATGTCTTTGGCGGTAATGACAAATCCCAGGAATTTGCCACTAGATACACCCAGAAAGGACTTCGTAGGGTTCATCTTGAGTTGATGTTGGCGCATTAACTCGAATATCGTCCTCAGGTCTTGAATGTGATTGCCTTTGAGGTGGCTCTTGACGGCTATGTCGTCCACGTAACATTCTACTATTTTGCGTAAATGCTCGTGGAATATGTTACTCATAGCTCGTTGGTATGTAGCCCCGACGTTCTTCAATCCGAAGGGCATGACCGTGTAGCAATATACTCCCAATGGTGTCCGGAAGGCGGTGTGCTTCTCGTCTTCAGGATGCATCTTGATATGATTGTACCCTGAGAACCCGTCCATGAAAGACATGCGTTCAAAGCCGCAGGTGTTGTCGATCATGATGTCCGTGATGGGAAGAGGGAATTCATCCTTGGGGCAGGCCGCATTCAGATCTCGGTAATCGATACAGATACGTACCTTTCCATTTTTCTTCATGACTGGGACAACATTGGCGACCCAGTCGGGATGTTGTTCTTCCCGGATGAAACCGCAGGCTATCAACTTCTTGACTTCAGCTTCGATGGCGTCCATCATATCTGGGCGGAACCAGCGTTGGTGCTGCTTCACTGGCTTCGAATCGGTCAATATATTGAGCTTGTGAGTAGCTACTTTCGGGTCCAGGCCTGGCATGTCCTCATAATTCCATGCAAAGACGTCGATGTATTCCTTTATCAGCTGTATAACTTCTTCCCTTTCAGCCGGGGGAAGGTTGTTACTGATAAATATTAGCTTCGACGAAAGTTTACCCCCAACATCGACCTGGATAATTTCATCTTTGGTGGGAGGTTCTCTTTGCTCGAAGCAGAAATCCTACTGTGTATCCATTTGCTGAGCCCAAGAGTCATTCTCAAACGGCTCTGAATCCTGCTCATCTGCTCCTGAGGGATCTGTTACCACCATATTTACTGATAGTGTTTGTTCGAGAGCATTAGGTGAGTCGAGGGGTGACGAGCCATTCTGGAAGGAAGAGTTGTCCTCGTCTGACTTAGAAGTCGCAAGGGCGGTGGTATATCCTAATCTGAAACGGGTCTGTTGATAGCGGATGTTGCCGCACGGCGACGTTCGTCTGCCTCTTCCGTAGTTGAGGCCTGGCTTCCGCTTTAAGTCGTAGCCCATGATCTTCAGCGCTTGAGGGCTGTATCGGTGAACCTGCATTCTCCCAGTATCGTTGTCGAAAGGATCTTCCTGGGCAGTCGGTTGATTGCGCACGCGGCCGAAGACTATCGAACGCTGGCTGCTGTAGGTAGGAGGGACGATGAATATAGAATCCTCGTGTGGCCCATATGTCGCGACGACATTGGACGATGATGCCACTTCCCAGACATACGGACGGTATAAGTTTATAGCTTCCAAGAATTTTTGTGCTATTGGTTCTACTTCGTCATGGGGAGTGGATTCCTGTTTCAGAATTTGAGCACCGATGTACCGGAAAAGAAGATGTTTATTATCATCTGGAACCCTGTTCCTGGTTGCGCTTACATCAGTCGGCTGCCTGTTGTGCCGAAGGTTGATGGCCAAGGGTAGAGGCTTCCGGTTCAAAGTGATCACCAGAGGATCACTCCCTTTTCCTGACTTGGTCTTGTTAAGGTGAATAGCCATAGGCTCAATGGTTCTTGGACGAGTGGTTCATCCTTTCACTTTGATCGACAGCGGCAGTGTGGTAGAGGGTTCTTCTTGCTCTTGGACGAGTGGTCCGTCTTTGGCCTCGCCTAGCGCTTCTTCCGTGTGGTCTTGGGAGTACAACACGACATCGGAATAGTAGGATTCTATTCCTTTAAACGGGTTTAGGTCAGCCACCTCCATTTGTACGGTTCCTTGTGCGTCTACATATTTAAGGCATTGATGTAGGGTTGAAGGAACGATGTTGTGGTCGTGGATCCACGGTCTTCCCAGCAAAATGTTGTAGGACACCTCTGAATCGATGACGTAACATGTGGCCACCGATCTAAGGTTGCCGATCTGGATTCTCAAGCGGATCTTCCCCAAGGGCTTACTTCTTCCAGCGTTGAAATCCACGATTGTAGTGGTAGTGTAAGCCAGTTCGCTGGTAGGAATTGTTAGCGGCCTGAGCAGACTGTGAGGGATGATGCTGATCGACGACCCCGGATCTATGTGAATCCGGTCGACCTCCATGGAACCGACGTACCCGGTGTAATAGAGGGGCCTGTCATGTCTGTTATGTTTTAACAGCATATCGTCTTGAGTGAAAGTGATATTTGGGACCACCTCCATCACGCTGTGGCACTGAGGACACGCCACTGGCTCTACGTCGGAGGACTTGAGCTGGGTCAAGTATACCTCCGCCTGCATCAGTGCTTCACTTAGGGCTTGATGAGTGTCTGGGGAGAGTGTCACGACCCGCACCCGGTTTAGGGGCACGAGTGCGTGGGTACGTCCAGCCTACGCCGCAGCATCGGCGGTAGAACGCTGTCAAGGTCTTGATACTATCTAACTAATGTCACGCAAGCATCCAATCTCCATTAGGAGGCACGGATGACACAAATAAGATGAACACATACTCAACCACAGAATAACAGCACGATAAGATTTCGAAACAGAAGTCTAAATTAAACACAACACAAGTCCACAAGTAATATTCTAACTCAACAATATCCAAGAATCATCAAAATGCCGGAGACAAATCCGGTACCAAATAGTCTACTTAAGAACTAACAATGAATAATAATTTCGACTAGACCTGTCTGCAGCTACTCACCATAGTCCATAAAGTGTCGGACAGCGGTCCTCTAAGGCATAGTCTGGAAAAATATTTCCAGTCAGGAAGGAGCAAAGTAACACTCTCAAATAACAGTTCCATTAATTGATAATGTCTATAATACAATAAAACATGTCATGCTAGCTACTGAGAAGACAGTGAAATAAATGCAATGGTAATTTAAGAGAGACAGGCAAATGTAAAGAGACAGGCAATAGGCAATATGGTACAGTCAATGCATGTATAAAAATGGAAGAACAAGGTACAGTATCATATACGGGTGATGTAGTATATGATTAAAGATAGAGAACTGTAATCTATTCTAGGTGTTTGAAATAGTAGTTTTGAAATGTGATCGGCTTGGGAACATGTACAGTAGCTACAGGGCCTGGCTAATCATGGGTGAAGAGCATGATTAACACTTACAATTTTATATACTACAATAAGAGGTTATGATCACATTTCTTACTAACTACTTCCCCGCCCCCAACTAGTACTGTGGATCCAACCATGACACGTCATGATACACGAGCAAGTCAAGTCTATCATGTACAATGTCTAAATATACATGTCGTGTACAATGTCAATACGATAATCAAGGTAACATCTCATGACTGCAGATCCAAGCTATACCAGTCCGTGTAACACAGTGTCAAAGATTCAGTTGTAACATTTCAAGATCATTGAACTTATAGCAATTATCAAGAATTGGAAATTATCAGAGAATGTACTTGCCTTGGTCCTTAGCTGGTATTTATGGATGTCCTGTTCCAGAGTACCCCCTGGGTAACCCAACAGTCCTATAAACACATCACAATATGACATTTGTATCAGAAACTATCCTAACACACAATAGAAATACACTGGCCTCAGGGCCATGCCAGGCAGGGCACTAGTCAACTAAGGTCATCTAGTAGGACTACGTATTTAAATAAACTTCTTATTAATTAATATATATATAATTTCCATCTATTACATTTATAGATATATGTATAAATATATATATACTTTAAAATAAATAATTCTTGTATGTATATATAAACATAATAATTTATACTTACAATATATATCAAATTAAATACATATACAAAATATATGTATATATATTAAAAATATGCTAAGGGTTTATACAAAAATATAAATATACCAATACGAAAATATAACTCTACATGTATATATTGATACCAAAATACGGTTATATATATATACCAATTATTATACAACACATAAATTTTTAAATACTAAAACATACATTAACATGTATATATTGAGAAACATTTATACTAGAATTCATACATGTTAGATATTAATAAAATAAATAATTATACATATACTAATTTAAATTACATTAGTATACTTTTATTAAATAGATGTCATAAAATAAACCTATGTATATATACATATATATATACAATTTAAATTAAATACATAATAATTACCACATTAATTAAGTGTATAAACACTTTACATTAATTAATTATATATACAAATTTATTATGTACTTATACATATATATACACGTACCAATATTATATATACTAGAATCATATTAAATATGTATATACACATACATATACTGATAAACATTAATTTAAATACATATGCTAATATATACAAATACGTATACACTAAAATACCCACATAATTAATTAAACATTATAAATTAAGTATACATACATAATTATACAATTTATTTAAATACATACAAATACCTTACACTAATTATATATACATATACAAATTAATTATACTAATTATACATATACCTTCACATTGTTTAAATATATATACAATCATATATACATTAGAGTATATATACATATACTATGCTTATAATTAATTATTCATATATATATATACACAAACGTATATACGTACGTATATATATATATACATACACAGGAGGAAGAAGAAGGAAGAAGGAGAGGAGAGAAGACTCACTGTGTAGTCGGGTTGCTGGCCGGAAAATGGCCGGAGCGGTGTACACAGGGAGGAGCAGTGGGAGGAGGAGGTTGAAGCACGGAGGAGCGGGGGATTTCTGCTGGCTTGCTGGAGAAGATGGCCGGCCGGGGTGCAGTGGGGCGCCGGCCAGAGGAGTTGGCCGCCGGAGTACCTCGGTGTCGGGCTGAACGGGCCGGAGAAATGGAGTTGCAGCCGCCGGCGTGCAGGCTCGGTTGGGAGGACGAGCAGCGGGTGCTCGGCCGGCTTGTTGCTGCCGGAGATGGCTGCGCAGGTGGAGGACTGCAGCGGGGGGTACGGCGGGGTTCGGCCACCGGAGTGCTGGGTGGAGGCAGCGATGGTAGGAGATGGTGGTGGTGATGATGATTGAAGGAGCAGAGGCCGGGGGTTGCTCGGGTCGGGCTCGGCCGCTCGCCGGGCTGGAGTCGAGGCAGCAGCGCCGGAGGTGATGAAGATGGGAGTGGGCCGCCGGGAGATGGAACGGCGGTCGGAGCATAGTATGGGCGGCCGGCACAGTACAGGCAAGGAACAGTGTTCCCCCCTTATGAAGATTCAAATCTTCAAATGAAAAAGAGAAAACAATAAAGAGGAAGAAGGAGAAGAAGAAAGAAAGAGAAGAAGAAAGAAAGAAGGAGAAGCAAATTACAACGTAGGAGAGAGGGAGGAGACTTGTGAGGGGGTGGGGTTTTCTAGGTTGCCTAGGGATTAGGGTTTGAGGGTGACATGATATTAAATAGGATGAGAGAGGGTGTGATGTAGGGTGAGGATTTGACCCACTTAAATGAGTGGTCTAGATTAAATCATGAGGAGAATTAATTCATGTAGGGATGAGGGTTTTTAATTAAAATTAATAGGCTCCCTCATTGGTTTAAAATAATTAGGTGTTGGCACCTACAATTGAATAATTGCAACTTAGCCCCTTAAATTCGGGAAATTGCACAAACACATGAAATGACGAAAATTGGGCAGGCGATTCGGGGTCCGATATTTTGTAGGGTCAGGGGGCGCTGTAAGATGGGTATGGACTGAATTTGTAGGGCACTGGAATTAAATTGGGATTTAAAAATCAGATAAAATAGTATCCTCAATTTAAATAGAAATAAATGCAAGTTGTGTTCAACAATTAATTAGGAGTACCTGGGGCCAAAATCAGGTCAAGTCATCAATACCAATATTGAAGAAGACTCAGAACAGAATATTTCCCTAATTTGGGCCGCACGAAAAATAGGTCAAGATGGCCTCCAATTTTCGATTGGAGCGCACAACGATACAAAAATAGGAATTTTAAAATAACGTTCGCGACGATTTTTGTGCGGCTAGAAACAATGCACAAGGAGCATAATTATGAGTTGCAAAAATAGCAGAAATGAAGGTGGGCATGTCTAGGGCAAGATGGTGATATTTGTTGGAAGACAAAAGTCTGGATAGTGCTCCAAATATCGAAGCAAAGGCAATGCGCAAAAATATTAAATAAAAAATACGGTAATTAACTACACCTCAAATAAATTAATTCTAAAATAAACAATTAACCTCAAAATTCCATAATTCCGACAGGTGCTCATCTACTGGCTTCTAGGTCTACTCTGCTAGCTAAAATAAAATAGTAAACACTGCATATAAAATTATATATTTAATTACACATCACATAATTATTTAAAACCAAATATACTATCATGCAATTTAATTAATTATAACTACAATAGTATTAAATATTGCAAAAAAAGTCAAAATTACCCCTGTTTCCAGAATGTGGTAGTGACAAGTCTACCCACCTTAAAAGAATTTCGTCCTCGAAATTTAAAATCCTCATACTAGTGTTTAGTCATACACATTATTATTCCCGCAAATTTAAATTCATCATCTACGAATTTAGGTAATAATTCATGATGTCCTTTCATAATTTGCCAAAATTCTGATATTATTTCATTCCTGAAAAATTCTCGAAATGAAATCAAAATCTATTTTTTTTTATCAAAATTCCCCTGAAAGTTTTGAGTCAATAATTTAATACCCGGAATTTAATATCCACTCCTCAAGAACTCAACAATATGATATTTAAGGAGTCTCCAAATGTGATATCCAAATATAAGGTTCTAAAATTCATAACTTGCAATTAAATAAATATATTGACAATCTCCCAAAATTTTCAATTTAATAACCAACTTAAACATGTCAAAATCTTTCCTGGAATTAATAAACCACCAATTATGCCAGGTTAATTTCTTAACCATTTATTTAAATCAATAATTATCCTCAAATTTTAATCATCTTGTTCCTCTTGTCAAGTAATAACTCCTTCATGAATCTTCACTACAGTCAACACCAATAATCATGGTCTAAGAAAATTCTACCTATAGTCATACCACATACAATCTAGGGGGAACATACATGGTTATGGTCTCATTTGTTACGGTGTTGCAGTCCATGTATCAGGGGTACTACTAACTACATTATAACAAGAATCATGCATACAAGCTACGGTACTAAGCAATCAATCAATCAAATAGATAGGAACAGAAAGAAGGAAAGAACAGAAATTGCTAACACATTACCTGCAGTATCGGTCTCCTCGACCGTCATCGCAAATGCCTGTCCTGCTGGGGTGGTTCCCTTTGCAGGTACTGAGCAATGTACGGTTCCACAGGTAGCCTAACTGGATCTCTATAGTCTGAAGCTGCGTGTTGGCTGAGAAGATGAGGGACTCGAAGACAATCCCTTACTCGATGTCCCGCAGCGCCACAGTGCAAACAAAGTCCTAGCCTCGTTCTACAGCTCTCCCAAAGGTGACCTGGCTTCTTACAGAAGTGACAAGTTCGTTGATCCTGCTGTACCGGAACTGGTGCCGGGTACTGCTGTTGATACTGAAATGTCCATGGTTGTCGCTGGATAGGAACTGGTGCTAGGTACTGCGGTGGATGCTGAAAAGTCCATGGTTGTTGCTGACTATGAAATAGTACTTGGTACTGCTGTTGGTGCTGAATACGGGAATGCTTGGCCGGTCCTGCGCTATCATTCGTATCTCCAAAAGTGTCGTGACTCCTCTTAGGCCTGAGATCCAGATCCTCTTCTGCGATCTGAGCATCCATCAAGATAGCCTCAAAGGTAGTGGTACGACGACCAGAAGTGCGCGACTTAATCTCTCTCGTCAGTCCCTTTCTAAATTTCTGGGCTCGATCTCCTGGGTCTCGAATCATAGACGATGCAAAATGGCTCAATCTACAGAATTCTGCAGCGTACTCGTCGACCGACATGTTTCCTTGAACTAAGTCATGAAACTGACTTTCCAAGGTTCCCAATGCCACGTCGGGAAAGAACTTCTCCTTGAAGAGTTCCTTGAAGGTCTCCCAAGTAAGTCCTTGCGCAGTAATTCTCGGCTCCGTGCGATACCACGTGAGTGCGATATCGAACATCTGACTGCCAGCGGCTTCTATCTTCAAGTTTTCCGGAATCTGGGTCAATCGTAAGCTTCTCTCTATATCCTCTAGCCAGTCGTCAGCGTAGAGTATCCCTTCGGTGCCCTTGAACTCTCGAGGCATCATCCTTTTGAAATCCACTATAGTGCCTGATCTCTGCTGTTGCTGGCCAGGAAACTGCTGGTACTGTGCTACTCTCTCCAAGGCTTGGAGAGTCACTTGATGAGCATTCTCCATGTTTTCTTTCATCAGCTCGGTTTGTGCCTGGTACGCTTCTGCTTGCACCTTCTGAGCCTCAGCTTGAACTCGCTGAGCGTCTGCCGTTATTCTCTGGGCATCTACCATGCCTTGGATCAAGGTAAACATCTGCGTTCCGTCAATGGGCAAACCTCCGGGAATCGGAGTTGATGGAGGAGGAAGGTTGTCCGTCACAGCTGCGGCAATCTTCTGGACAGGTGGAGGAGGAGGATCACCTACGTGCATCGGAGATGTAGGAGGAACTACGGCTGTCTGTCCATCAGGTAGAGAGGTGGCAGACCCCTCTAAAGCTGATGTTCCCGCTCTCATAGACCTTGTCTGCGGCGACATCCTGAAGACAGATCCCAAAGAATCAATTAGGGTCAAATGCGATATCATCAAGGGAGGACAGTACAGTTCTAAAGAAGCAACATTCAAGATAAATAGATTGGAAATAAACCCTAGTGGTGATTGCACGGTCAAGATGTATCCATGGTCTGATACCTCTATCCTTATAGGTACCACAGTTCCATCACAAGCACACTCACTGCTAGCTTCCTTACCTACTGCAATCGCTAATACTAGTTAATCTTATCACTCAATGCATATCAATTTCAATACACTATACTAACTACTGCACTTTCTAATACAACCCTTGATGATCACCCAAGTCAGTTTGCAGTGAATCTCAATCATGCTCAAGCCAACAAATCCTTACACATTATCTTATCTACTTATATACTAATATATCTCTCTCACTATAAGATCTTTATCCTCAAATAAAATTCCTGAAAATAACTCTTCGAATAAACTTTAAAGTAGAAATGCATACACTTTCCTCAAGGTTAATTACTTAAATACTAAAATGAAACTTAATCACACAAAATCCTTACAGACTTGTCTAGGTTTATTGAATCGAATCTGAATCCTCAAAAATAAAAATTTTAATAACCATATTTCAACTCTTCAATTTCAAAATTTTGTAATTCATTGAAATATTCAAAATAATTTTAATAACCATCTCAATCTTCTCAAAATCCTAAAATTTGAATTTCATTTTCAATCTTAAATTAAAATTTTAAATCCACCTTCTGAAGTCCAATAGCTCTAATGTTATCTTTTCACTGTCCTCATTGACGGGCATCCTCAAATAATACTATAAATCAGTCTATAAATTCATCTTAATATGAAATCAACTCTATAATGAAGCAAAAATCCTACTTAAATACCTAATTAACAACAATCAAATCAAGTGAAACCAAAAATCCTAATTTAATAACAAATCAACAACAATCAAATTCAATATCAATAAGTGAGAATGGACAGAACAAGGGAATGATTGTAAATTGGAAGTTTTAACAAGATTCTCAGGGGTCATCCCAGGAATCTCTCAAGGAATTGTGATTGAGTATTTGCTCTCGTCCTAGTATCCTATGTCCTAGATTCTATAGCAGGCACGCAGTAGTATAACAAGGATGTCACACTACTACGACATTGCACAACTCGCGAAGTCTGACCTGCATGGGCCACCACTAAAAACGTGTCACGACCCGCACCCGGTTTAGGGGCACGAGTGCGTGGGTACGTCCAGCCTACGCCGCAGCATCGGCGGTAGAACGCTGTCAAGGTCTTGATACTATCTAACTAATGTCACGCAAGCATCCAATCTCCATTAGGAGGCACGGATGACACAAATAAGATGAACACATACTTAACCACAGAATAACAGCACGATAAGATTTCGAAACAGAAGTCTAAATTAAACACAACACAAGTCCACAAGTAATATTCTAACTCAACAATATCCAAGAATCATCAAAATGCCGGAGACAAATCCGGTACCAAATAGTCTACTTAAGAACTAACAATGAATAATAATTTCGACTAGACCTGTCTGCAGCTACTCACCATAGTCCATAAAGTGTCGGACAGCGGTCCTCTAAGGCATAGTCTGGAAAAATATTTCCAGTCAGGAAGGAGCAAAGTAACACTCTCAAATAACAGTTCCATTAATTGATAATGTCTATAATACAATAAAACATGTCATGCTAGCTACTGAGAAGACAGTGAAATAAATGCAATGGTAATTTAAGAGAGACAGGCAAATGTAAAGAGACAGGCAATAGGCAATATGGTACAGTCAATGCATGTATAAAAATGGAAGAACAAGGTACAGTATCATATACGGGTGATGTAGTATATGATTAAAGATAGAGAACTGTAATCTATTCTAGGTGTTTGAAATAGTAGTTTCGAAATGTGATCGGCTTGGGAACATGTACAGTAGCTACAGGGCCTGGCTAATCATGGGTGAAGAGCATAATTAACACTTACAATTTTATATACTACAATAAGAGGTTATGATCACATTTCTTACTAACTACTTCCCCGCCCCCAACTAGTACTGTGGATCCAACCATGACACGTCACGATACACGAGCAAGTCAAGTCTATCATGTACAATGTCTAAATATACATGTCGTGTACAATGTCAATACGATAATCAAGGTAACATCTCATGACTGCAGATCCAAGCTATACCAGTCCGTGTAACACAGTGTCAAAGATTCAGTTGTAACATTTCAAGATCATTGAACTTATAGCAATTATCAAGAATTGGAAATTATCAGAGAATGTACTTGCCTTGGTCCTTAGCTAGTATTTATGGATGTCCTGTTCCAGAGTACCCCCTGGGTAACCCAACAGTCCTATAAACACATCACAATATGACATTTGTATCAGAAACTATCCTAACACACAATAGAAATACACTGGCCTCAGGGCCATGCCAGGCAGGGCACTAGTCAACTAAGGTCATCTAGTAGGACTACGTATTTAAATAAACTTCTTATTAATTAATATATATATAATTTCCATCTATTACATTTATAGATATATGTATAAATATATATATACTTTAAAATAAATAATTCTTGTATGTATATATAAACATAATAATTTATACTTACAATATATATCAAATTAAATACATATACAAAATATATGTATATATATTAAAAATATGCTAAGGGTTTATACAAAAATATAAATATACCAATACGAAAATATAACTCTACATGTATATATTGATACCAAAATACGGTTATATATATATACCAATTATTATACAACACATAAATTTTTAAATACTAAAACATACATTAACATGTATATATTGAGAAACATTTATACTAGAATTCATACATGTTAGATATTAATAAAATAAATAATTATACATATACTAATTTAAATTACATTAGTATACTTTTATTAAATAGATGTCATAAAATAAACCTATGTATATATACATATATATATACAATTTAACTTAAATACATAATAATTACCACATTAATTAAGTGTATAAACACTTTACATTAATTAATTATATATACAAATTTATTATGTACTTATACATATATATACACGTACCAATATTATATATACTAGAATCATATTAAATATGTATATACACATACATATACTGATAAACATTAATTTAAATACATATGCTAATATATACAAATACGTATACACTAAAATACCCACACAATTAATTAAACATTATAAATTAAGTATACATACATAATTATACAATTTATTTAAATACATACAAATACCTTACACTAATTATATATACATATACAAATTAATTATACTAATTATACATATACCTTCACATTGTTTAAATATATATACAATCATATATACATTAGAGTATATATACATATACTATGCTTATAATTAATTATTCATATATATATATACACAAACGTATATACGTACGTATATATATATATACATACACAGGAGGAAGAAGAAGGAAGAAGGAGAGGAGAGAAGACTCACTGTGTAGTCGGGTTGCTGGCCGGAAAATGGCCGGAGCGGTGTACACAGGGAGGAGCAGTGGGAGGAGGAGGTTGAAGCGCGGAGGAGCGGGGGATTTCTGCTGGCTTGCTGGAGAAGATGGCCGGCCGGGGTGCAGTGGGGCGCCGGCCAGAGGAGTTGGCCGCCGGAGTACCTCGGTGTCGGGCTGAACGGTCCGGAGAAATGGAGTTGCAGCCGCCGGCGTGCAGGCTCGGTTGGGAGGACGAGCAGCGGGTGCTCGGCCGGCTTGTTGCTGCCGGAGATGGCTGCGCAGGTGGAGGACTGCAGCGGGGGGTACGGCGGGGTTCGGCCACCGGAGTGCTGGGTGGAGGCAGCGATGGTAGGAGATGGTGGTGGTGATGATGATTGAAGGAGCAGAGGCCGGGGGTTGCTCGGGTCGGGCTCGGCCGCTCGCCGGGCTGGAGTCGAGGCAGCAGCGCCGGAGGTGATGAAGATGGGAGTGGGCCGCCGGGAGATGGAACGGCGGTTGGAGCACAGTATGGGCGGCCGGCACAGTACAGGCAAGGAACAGTGTTCCCCCCTTATGAAGATTCAAATCTTCAAATGAAAAAGAGGAAACAATAAAGAGGAAGAAGGAGAAGAAGAAAGAAAGAGAAGAAGAAAGAAAGAAGGAGAAGCAAATTACAACGTAGGAGAGAGGGAGGAGACTTGTGAGGGGGTGGGGTTTTCTAGGTTGCCTAGGGATTAGGGTTTGAGGGTGACATGATATTAAATAGGATGAGAGAGGGTGTGATGTAGGGTGAGGATTTGACCCACTTAAATGAGTGGTCTAGATTAAATCATGAGGAGAATTAATTCATGTAGGGATGAGGGTTTTTAATTAAAATTAATAGGCTCCCTCATTGGTTTAAAATAATTAGGTGTTGGCACCTACAATTGAATAATTGCAACTTAGCCCCTTAAATTCGGGAAATTGCACAAACACATGAAATGACGAAAATTGGGCAGGCGATTCGGGGTCCGATATTTTGTAGGGTCAGGGGGCGCTGTAAGATGGGTATGGACTGAATTTGTAGGGCACTGGAATTAAATTGGGATTTAAAAATCAGATAAAATGGTATCCTCAATTTAAATAGAAATAAATGCAAGTTGTGTTCAACAATTAATTAGGAGTACCTGGGGCCAAAATCAGGTCAAGTCATCAATACCAATATTGAAGAAGACTCAGAACAGAATATTTCCCTAATTTGGGCCGCACGAAAAATAGGTCAAGATGGCCTCCAATTTTCGATTGGAGCGCACAACGATACAAAAATAGGAATTTTAAAATAACGTTCGCGACGATTTTTGTGCGGCTAGAAACAATGCACAAGGAGCATAATTATGAGTTGCAAAAATAGCAGAAATGAAGGTGGGCATGTCTAGGGCAAGATGGTGAAATTTGTTGGAAGACAAAAGTCTGGATAGTGCTCCAAATATCGAAGCAAAGGCAATGCGCAAAAATATTAAATAAAAAATACGGTAATTAACTACACCTCAAATAAATTAATTCTAAAATAAACAATTAACCTCAAAATTCCATAATTCCGACAGGTGCTCATCTACTGGCTTCTAGGTCTACTCTGCTAGCTAAAATAAAATAGTAAACACTGCATATAAAATTATATATTTAATTACACATCACATAATTATTTAAAACCAAATATACTATCATGCAATTTAATTAATTATAACTACAATAGTATTAAATATTGCAAAAAAAGTCAAAATTACCCCTGTTTCCAGAATGTGGTAGTGACAGAGAGCCTGAGTAGTTCAAAGATGGACAACCTGGCCGGCGTATTGGCTAGTTGGACCAAGATGTCAAATTCGTACGGCTTCTCTAAACCTTTGCTTGGAATGTTTTTTACAGGTTTATCAAAGCGTACTTCTCTCTGCTTCCCCTTTTTCGCCGGAGTAGGTTTCGTAGGGCTGATGTTTTGTATGGCGGGACCTTGTTCTGAAGGTTTGGCGGCTAGAGTGTCAGCCGGCGCGCCTTCCTGATCTGCTCCGTTGTCGTTGAGGTAGGCCTTCCCCGAACGGGTTGCGGCAAATACTTTATCTTTGTCCGATGCAGAAGAAGTTGTGACCATGTGGCATGGTCTGTATTTGGGGCTCTTCTTGGTCTCTTCCTCGAGCTCTGACACCAAATCTGGATGAACCCATATAATTTTACCCTGCCGGGTGGTCAGGGGTACTAGGTCTCGATTTTGATCTCTAGAGGGAGGGAGATTGACGATGTCCATCGTAGCTCAGGAAATGGGCGTGACACCGTTCATGACCTCTTGGGAAGGCAGATCGCCGAATCGTAGAGAGATCATGTTGGCCGTGACCGTCTTCTCGGTGTTGTGCAGAGTGATGGCCTTGGCATCGATCAACCCCTGGATCCTCCTCTTCAGTATATAACACGCCTTTGTTGGGTGGTGTACGTATCTGTGGAAGATGCAGTATTTAGGATCGTCAGTACTGCCGGTTTCTTGGGGCCGCCTTAGCTCTGGAAGGGTGATCTTGCCGCTTTTGACGAGACATTCGAATATACTAGGGATATCGTCGTCGTCGAAAGAGTAGACTTCGACGGGCCTGGAAGTCCCGGGCTTCGTCTGCGTGGTCGCCGCCTTCTTTTGTCTAAACTTATTGACTGTCAGAGCTTCTTTTCCCTTGGAGCTGCGAGGATGGTCGCTGCTGGGAGATGACCTTTTGCCTCTATCGGAGGCGGAGATCATGATGCCATTGTCGCGCGCCTTGCGACTGTTGTCTTCGGCAGCCACTGCCGAGACGATGAACGAAGGACACTCATGGAACTAATATGGTCCTGTAAACACCGAGACTACAGGAAGGAGGTTTTTCCTGCAAATGTCTACTAACGCCGAGTCCGGAACTCCTGGAGGCATTTGTAAGGTGGCCTGACGAAAATGTTCGACGAAGGTGCGAACGTTCTCCTTTTCCTTTTGCTTGACTTCGATGAGAGATGACATAGACATGTCCATCCCACCCTCGTAGAATCGCGTGAAGAATAAATCTTTGAAGTCTTCGAAGGAAGTAATGCAGTTGTCCGCCAAGCTACGGTACCACTGATAGGCTACTCATGAGAGGCAGCCTTTGAACACCCGAGTAAGGAGGGCATCGTTCCCTTGTAGCAACACCGTCATCATACTGAAATAGTTCATGTATTGACTGGGCGATGTTTTTCCTTCGAACAGAGCCATAGTATGGGGCTTGTACTTCGGAGGAAAAGGGACTTCTTCCCAGATAGCTGGGTAGGGTTGGTTGATTCCCAGTTTCTTGAGCTGATCTTTGTGCTTCAAGGCGTCGAACTGGGCTTTCAATTCCCGTACTACCTGTATCGGATTTTTGGTCGAAAGCGGGGCTACGGAGTGGTGCGGAGTTGGTTGCATCGTAACTCCAGCGGGAGGTAAGGCATTCCCTGAGTGAGGAAGGGGAGGAACTGCTGACTCTTGATCCAGCGCAGGCTCTTGGCCCGGGATGGATGGTGGTAAGTCCACCCCCACACGTATCTGAGTTGGCGGGACCGATGCTTGAGCCACGGCAGTGGCATGCTGAGCTAGCATCATCCGGTGCATGTTCTCCATCGTGGATTACATTTATCCCAGAGATGTTTCCAGCATAGTGATGCGTTGTTTTGCGTTTCCTGACGGCGAAGCTTCCTCGCGTTTGTCTTTAATGGCGTAGACTCCCATTTCCCTGGGCGTCCTTGAAGGACAAGTGTAGGTCGCTGCATAAGTCGACTTTATACTCTCAGCATCTGATATGGGAGATTGGCGACCCCCAGTGTCAAAATCGGATGAGTACGAAGCCGGTTGCTGTGACCTTGCACGGATGTTTTGGAACACCCCAACTTCAGTGTTCCTGAGGAGGTCTTCGAATCTTCTTCGGCTCGTAGGCCCTGCGGGATGACGTCTTGAGCTCGGCCCTCCTCTAGGTATGTGAGAAGCCATGTTCACGGATGCATACGTGGGCTCTTCTTCCGGGAAAGACTGAGAGTAGCTCAATCGGTCAAAAACCGGTCGTTTTGCTTTAGAACAGCAACAGTCAATCACAATTTTATGACTATTACAATATTGCTCCCTAGGGGGCGTAATAGACATGTTGGAAGGTCCCCTCTCCTTACGCTTCTGGATTAAGTATTTGCGCAGGTCAGGGGGATTTGCCGGAGAGGAAGACGAAGTCTTGTGTCTTCTATCCCCCTCAGTGGGTACGCGGAGACTGGGCACCCCAGTTTTCCCTATACCACCTGTATAGAACAGGTTGGCCATCTGGGCTGCGGATAATCCCTTGGGAGGGTGTCTTTCCGTAATCTGAGCTTGTTTTACGCCGGAGGACTGTGCCTGGCGTAAATTGGAGATTAGCTCAGAGTGGCGTAAGGCTGAAGAGGTCCTCAGCTGGCCGTCGGCTTCCCGTGTAATCCGGAGGGTAGGCAGATTGCTCCTTCGCTGGCGTAACGGTCGAGGAGTCGAGTATTCCGCTGCCTGCTTCCCTTCGCAGAAATCACGGCGTTCACCTGGTTCCTCGTAGAGGTCAGACGTTGTCTGTCCTGGCGCTGAGGCATCACCAGAAGTCTGGTCTGTACCGCGCATAGCGGAAGACTGGTTCCTACGCGTAGAGCGCACCGGGTACTTCTGGGTTAGCGCTGAGGCTTTGTCCGAAGTTTTGTCTGTACTGCGCGTAGCGGGAGACTGATTTCTGCGCGTAAAGCACAGTGGGTACTCCTGGGTTAGCGCTGAGGTTTTTCCCGAAGTTTTATCTGTACCGCACGTAGCGGGAGACTGATTTCTGCGCGTAAAGTGCAGTGGATACTCCTGGGTTAGCGTTGAGGCTTTGCCCGAAGTTTTGTCTGTACCGCGCGTAGCGGGAGACTGAATTTTACGTACGGGGCACGGAGGGAGCGATGCTACCACCTCATTGGTCGGAGAGATCGGAGAGTCCACAGGAACGGCGGAGGATGTCTTGGGCATCCACACTTTGCGCAGCTTCCTGTTGTCTCGGACGGAGAGAGAGTGAGAGCTACCCACAGTCCGAAGCATGTCTTCGTAGGCAGACTGGTCGAATTGGACGACCAGTATCTTCTTTACGGAGCCCACGGATACCGCATCGTGTTGAGCAATTACTTCCTCGTCAGAAGAGAAAGATGTCCCCAGCAGAGTCGCCATCTTGTTTGTGGTGTTAAACAAAAGAATAAAAGTGTATTTCAATAACAGGGTTTATACGAGACCCGTGCCCTTTGGTTTACAAACAAACTTGTACAATTCGATCCTATACGAGGATGCGGGAGCACAATTTATTTAATCTGGGTATAAATTGCTATAGGTGTCTGATCTGCAGTCGATCACTTTAGCCCTTGGTGTACACGATATTGAAGAAGTGCCGTGGAAGACGGGTAGCGGCTTCGAAGGCTGCGAAGGAGGGTGGATGCACGGTGCCAGAGCCGTCGACCCCTACTCTTTGCCTGAGCTCCGGACTCTTCTCTCCTTCTCCTTCTCTCTCTCTCTTTTTTCTAACAATTCTCCGACCTGGTTCGATCTTCCAAATTGTCGACCTTGTTCCCCATTGATAGGGGTCTCTATTTATAGAGTTTTGGTGACAGTGACCACTCCATCGGTGTAACAACCGAGGAGTGGACAGTACAGCACCCTTTTACACAACGGTTAAAATAACCAATGCCTGCGCATAAATGACCTTTTGAGTGAGCATGTGTCACGTGTCCAACTAAGGAGACAAAATGCGTATATCTGCTGCGAGGATCACGGTGTAGAAGCCACGTAGGTAGGTATCCCTTGTGTAGAAGAGGTTGGTGTAGAAGCCAAATGACTGTCATCCCTGGCGTAGAAGCCAAAATAGGCATAGAAGCCGAACAGGCGTAGAAGCCGAATGGGCATAGAAGCCGAATGGGCATAGAAGCTGAACATGCATAGAAGCCGAACAGGCATAGAAGCCGAATGGTCGTAGAGACTGAGTGGGCATTTGAAGCCGAATGAGCACAGATCTTGAATGGGCGTAGAAGCCACTGCGTACCGTGCCAGAGTGTTGATGTGGACGTCTTCGTCGGAATTACGGCTTTCGAAGGTGTAATCAAATCTCTTACAGAGATTTGCCACCATCCTGTGCATTAAATACGGAGACGTATTTTGAAGGTCTGCAGCCCTTCTATGCATCCGTCGCAGAGACGTGTCTTGAGGGAAACTATCACCGCTCTGTGTAATTTGACGTAGAGACGTGCCTCGGGCCCTGTACGAAGTGGAGCTTTTGACGTGGCAGGCAGTTTGTCTACTGTGGAGCGTAAAGCAGCTCATGTTTGCCTGTGTAAAACAGGGCGGCATATTTCCTTGTACGCGAAAGAGCGGTTTACGCTGGGGGGACTTTGGTAACCGACGGTTTGGTAATATTTTAACCAAATCCTCTGCATTAAATGCCGAGATCCACCATTATACTATGGGCGCATCCCGAGGGGTCTGCCATCGTTTCCAGCCGTCGTCTGGGTAGCCGTATAGCACTTTTTGTCAGGAGTCAGAGGCCAGGTTCACTGCGTGACTTGACAGGTTCATTTCGGGGAAAATGAAGCGTTCCTCGTACGCATCAACGCTGCTTTGAGAGCGGTTGAGTTTTACGCCATGAAGGCGATGAAGAACTCTGTCTTACGCTGGAGCGGCCTGGACGTACTACGCTTACGCGGATGGTCCTTTGAGCTTACACTTCATGCTGTGTTTTAGCAGAAAAAGCTCTGTTGCACGCTTGATGGCTCTGAAGGTCTCTGTTTACGCTGCTCTGCATCAAGAGGCTGCGTAGATCCTCCCTACGTATTTTTTATGCTTCTACACTAGTATCCTAGATTTAGCTTGTATGACCTAGTTTTATAGTTTATGAACCCAACATCATAGAGATAGACTCATACAACATAGAAATAGGTAGTTTGACCAAGTTTGACTTAGAGTTGACCTAGTTTGACTATTTTGACTTAGTAATGTCTCTTTGACATAGATGTTGATTAATTTAACTTATTTTTATTCTGAAACCTTGTATTGATGTTATATTTCATATCATAGTCTTTGAGGCACCGTACCAGACATCTGTGAGACTAATCACCGGACTTCAGGCGTGTACATTCTCTGATAGTTTCTCAATTAAGATATCCTCTATGTTTATTGTATCTAGTATAGATATCTTTGATTTCTTGACTCGATGGTTACACGGATTGGTATATCCGGATCTCGTCATGAGATATTTTTCCTTGGTATATATGGTGTATCTTGTGCAAGCCTTGTTTTATTGTTCTTCTTGTACATATACAAATACTGATTCTCAGGGAGAGTAGCTATCTTCCTAGAGAATTCCGTGCCATAGCTTACCATGGTTGGATCCACTATACCAGTCGGGGTTGGGGAGTATTAGTGTTGATATGTGATCATACCCTCCTTGTATCAAGTCTTGTTCATTGAATAGTGTTAATCATACACCGCACGTATGATTAGCCAGGCCATATATCTTGTATCAAGTTCACAAGCCGATCCTATGTTAAAGCTGGTACTCACTCACTTAGTCATTTAGTATTCTTGTTCATTGTCATATTGTTCATTCTTGTATTTATTTTTAGTATTTCCTTTATTGTATATCTCTTGTATCTATTGTTGCATCTTGTATATTCATATATATTTACTATTACATAGTTTATATTATTGATTAGAACGAATGTTAGAGATGTACTCTGCTCCTTTCCTGACTGGATATATTTTCACAGATGATACTGAGGATTGGTACCCTACTCATTACGGGCCTCAGGATGTTATGGGCTTAGAGTCAGAGACCCTGGCTCAAGAGGGACTCATCCCGACTAAGACTGATGACCCGGGACTTCTAGTATCTTAGTCATTCTCTTGTACTGGATTTGTCTTTAGCTTATTGTTTAGTATTTTCTCAGACTCATTGATGTTATTATTTGACTCATGAGTATATGGTGACTATTCTATTCTTTTATCATATTTGTGCTTATTTTCATCTTAGATCTGTGATTGAGTATATTGATATTGTTGGTGGCTCATTATATTGTTAGATAGATTACCCAAACAACGTTCTACCGCCGATTCTGTGGCATAGGCTGGGCGTTGTTCCCGACTTGCATCCCTACACCTGGTGCGGGTCATGACACTTACTTTCCCACTCTGATGTGCATTATACTTTTATTGGCATTTAGCCACCGAGCACGTGTTTAGCTCGTATTTTGGTTTGATCAGTTAGCCTTTGGGTAATAGCATAATTGACATATCATAGGATTGATTATAAATGACTTAGATTCTGGCTACTTTATTTATTTTGTGTTCACTAGCTTTATGATCATCTGTATATTATAGTTTGGGACGCTTTACTATTATATTTTAGTTGATCTTACATCTTGTTATTATTTCTTTTATTTTGGTGATTGAGACACTAGGGTTAGTTGGACCTAGGCTTTATTGTTGGTTTGCAGTAGTGACCCCTTATGTCTTACAGCTTCACCGTATATACGGAGTACCGGTGTGCTCTATGTATACATAGCTGGCCTTGTCAGCCCCGCTCTAAATTATTTTGGTTCTTGGGCGTGACAGTAGAGCCAGTGTCAAAGCGAGTCTATAGGATATCACTGTTAGGGTTGGTAATTCTGTACCAGATGATTGAGGTATTTAGGACCAAGGAATTTATTCGTGCTAGTGGATCACCTTGGGAGCCCTGTTACTTCTTATAAAAAAGAAGGATGGCATATCACGTTTATGTGTTGACTATTGTACACTAAATGCGATGGCCATTAAGAACAAGTATCCCTTATCCATGATAGATGACTTGTTTGATCAGGTCAGTGGGGCAGCTGTGTTTTCTAAGATCAATTTGCAGTTTGGGTATCATTAGATCATAGTTAGAGAGCAGGATATACCCAAGATGATATTTAGATCTAGATATGGCCATTATGAGTTTTTTGTTATGCTATTTGGAGCGACCAATGTGCCAGCTATATTAATTTATCTCATGAATCACATCTTCATGCCTCACCTAGACCATTTTGTGATAGTGTTTATCGATGATATCATTGTCTACATTCGGTGTTAGGCCGAGCATGAGCAACATCTTTGTGTAGTTCTTTAGACTTTTCGAGAGAATCAGTTATATGCGATATTCAGCAAGTATATTTTTTGCTAGATCGTATCTTTTTCTTGGAGCATATCATTGCTGGATGTGGCATAGAGGTGGACCACAAGAAGGTAGAGGCTATCGATAGTTGGCCAATGCCTTCTATAGTTTCATATATGCACAATTTTTGGGGATTAGCAGGCTAATACAAACAGTTTGTTACAGATTTTGCTAGGATCTTCGCACCCTTGACATGCTGACGTATAAGGATGTGCAATTTAAGTAGTCATATGCTTGTCAAGATTCCTTCGAGAAGCTCAAGCATAGTTTGATTTTGCCTCCTATTCTTAGATTTTCGTCGGACAAGGTAGGTTCACTGTTTATTGTGATACATAGGGGCAAAGGACAATGGTGTGTCCTTATACAACATTGCAGAGTTATAGTGTAAACCTCGTCACTAAATTTTAAGTATGCTTAGATTAGTGTAAGATTATAGTTAATTTAGAGTTGATTAGGACTAAAAATTTGATTTTAATATCACTTATGCAATTTTGTTATACTTTGTGCACCTTACCGTTGCTTCAATATTTGGAATACTACACTAGTCTTTGTCTTCCAACAAATTTTACACCATTAACCTAGAAATGGCAATCTTCAATCGTGACCTTTGTGTTCACAAACGTACTCTCTAGTGCTTTATTTTATTCATACAACATTCGTCACACAATTTTTAAGTCAAACCTAAGCTTGCACTTATGTCCATTCTAATCGAAATTAAAGCCACTACTTTGACTCGTTCCAAGCAACCAACTATATGACCATGACCTACACTAAGCCAAAAACATGGATGACACTTGTGTCACACCCAAATGGACTTCTACATACTTTCAACCTATTGATAATCTCAAGACACAATTTTAGTCTTATTGAGCAACCGACTTAAACTAGCTCAAAACTAGTCCAAACACCAAACCCAAACCATCACACATCCTCACATGGTTTATGCCAAACACCATACAATATTTCTCCCTCTACAAAACACCAAAAATAAAGTTTTTTGACTCAAAATATCACCTTTAACCCCTTTAGAATTTAAATTTAGCCATACCCTCATTAGGGTTGACCCAACTTTACACACCTTCCATCCACCCTTTAATGTTTAACCCAAAGTATGGTCAAACACACTTGAGGTCAGCCATCCCCTCTACCTATTTATCTTCCAAAACTCTTAAACCACACTCTACCTATTACTTTTCCAAAACTCCCAAAACCCCCAATATTAAACTCATTTACACAACCCCTTACCTCCCTCACTTGACCGGCCACCTCTTCCTCTCCCTCCTAACTTGCATTCACTCCTTCCTTAACCTCTTATCTACACTTTATCTTCTTACTCCATCTCCCAATTCCCCTCACAACCCCCTCCATTCGAGCTGACAACAAGAACCACTCCAGTTGAACCCGCCAATAGCTAGTCCCCATTTATCCGGCCATAAATTTCTCCACACTTAATTTCTTTCTCTAAAAATAACCACACTCCTTCTCCATCTCCCCTATATTTCTTCTTCTGTCACTACCACATTTCTAGACGAGGGTATTTTGGTCATTTAGTATAATTACTATTATTGATTAATGTCACTACCACATTCTAAAAACAGGGATATTTTTAACTTTTTATATATTATTAATATTATGGTATTTATATTAAATGATTTCTCGATAGGTGTATTTAAATTAAATAATTTTGTGAGATGTGTAATTAAATATATTATTATTTACAGTGTTCATTAATGTTTGAGCTGGTAGACTTGACCTAGAAGCCCACTAGACGAACACCTGACAAAATTATGGGGATTATGTATTTAATCATTTTATTTAGAATTTAATTATTGGAGATAGTAATTAATTATCATAATTTATTTAATTATTGCGCATTGTCGTTGCTTCAATATTTGGAGCGATACCATAGCTTTGGCCTTCCAACAGATTTTACAACCTTGCCCTAGACGTGCCAGCCTTCCATTCGGACCTTTTTATAATTCATAATTATGCTCTCTTGTGCTTCATTTTAGCCACACAATAATCGTCGTGGACGTTTATTTAAATTCTAAATAAATTTCAATTTTGTATCGTTGTGCGTTCCAATTGAAATTGGAGGCAATCTTGACCTATTTTTTCTATGACCCAAATTAGGGTAATATTCTGCTCTGAGTCTTCTTCAGTAATGATATTGATGACCCGACCTAATTTTGGTCCCATGTACTCCTAATTAATTTTAGAACACAGCTTGCATTTTATTCCTAATTAAATTGAGGATACCATTTTGACTGATTCCGTAAATCCTAATTTAATTCCAGTACCCTATTAATTAAGCCCATACCAAGCACACAACGCCCCCTCACCCTACAAAATGTCAAACACCGAATCGCCCACAAAATTTTTATCATTTTATGTGTCTGTGCAAATACCCAAATTTAAGGGGGCTAATTTGCATTAGATGTCAACACCTCATTGGTTCAAACCAATAGAGAAGCCCTAATAAATGACTAAGTTAACCCAACCTTTTCCTTACATGAATTAATTTCCTTATGTCAGATCTGAGCCACCCATTCAAAATGGGGCTCATCCTCACCCTTCAATTCCCACACACTCTCCCTATTTAATGTCCTATCAACATGCCCTAATCCCCAAACCTAGGGAACAAGCCCCCACCTCTCTCTCTCCTCACTCCTCACCCAACCGTAGGAATTTTCTTCTCTTCTTCTTCTTCTTGAATCATCTCCTTCCTCCTAAGGACAAGAGCCACCTCCACTTTCCTTCTTCTTTACAGGAGAAACTAATCCATCACCACCTATGAAAATCTCACCTCTACATTCCCAACACCACTGCATATTTTCTTACTGTAAATTCCTTCCCTCACCCCAAACAACTTCTTCACACTCGACGTTGACTTCTCTGGACTGAGCACATCCTTCCACGGATGGCCGATGTGCTGTCAGTCCGCCACTCAACGCTCCCGCCAGCCCGAGAGTCAGGTCTCGACTGATCGTAGTCTCCCTTCCATCGTCGGCCTCGCATTGTCCGTCCCGTCTGAGAAGACCTCGTCGTCCTCCACGGTAAAGAAACACGTCGCCCTGGCCAAGAATGCCGGCACGCCCGAGTCCGGAGAGGCCCTACTCCGTTGCCAGGTGAGGACCCTGCCAACGCTCCTCCACATCATTAACGACTCATCCCGATCTGCTCAGCCTTGAGCCGACCGCCTCAATTGCACGAGCCACTGCCTCTCCCCGAGCCACCCGCTGGGGAAGATGAAGCACGCGTACAACATGCAGAAGTGCAACAGCACTGGTGGAAAGCACAACGACCGCGACGACGTCGGGAAGGACACGTACCACCATACCTTCTTCGAGATGCTTTAGAACTGGTCATTCGGGGACTACTTCTAGAAGGAGGCCATCCAGTACGCCTGGGAGCTGCTCACCGAGGTGTATAAACTACCCACGGATCGAATATATGCCATATATTTTGGGGGAGATGAGAATGCTGGACTTGCTCCTGATAATGAAGCTCGTGACATATAGTTAAGCCTTTTGCCTACACAACGTGTCTTACCCTTTGGTTGCAAGGACAACTTTTGGGAGATGGGTGAGACTGGTCCTTGTGGTCCTTGCACTGATATCCATTTTGACCGCATTGGCAACCGTGATGCTGCTTCTTTGGTCAATAATGATGATCCTACATGTATTGAGATTTGGAATCTTATTTTTTATTCAGTTCAACAGGGAAAGCAATAGCAGTTTAAAACATCCACCATTAGAATCCTTCCCTCTCCGGCGAGCCAGGCCCTCAGCCGAGTCCCCCTCCATGGGCCACCCCGAGCCGGCCTGCACTCCAACGAGCCCGCTGTAACTCCTTCTGACTCCCTGTTGCATTCCCTCCTCCCGCTGACGGAGTCGACCGACGACTCACTGGACTCCGACGAGCCCGCAGTCCATCTTCGGCCTCCACCGTCGAGCCACGGCCAGTGAGCTCCCTCTCCCTCTCTGTCATGACCCGCACCCGGTTTAGGGGCACAAGTGCGTGGATACGTCCAGCCTACGCCGCAGCATCGGCGGTAGAACGCTGTTTAGGTCAAGTACTATCTAAACAATCTCACGCTAGTATCCAACTCCATAAGGAGACGAGGATATCATAAAAATAAATCTAGAAACACTCAATCACAACTACAGCACGATAGGAAATGAAGAAATAAGAGAATACAACACAAGTCTAATGACACAAAAAATCATACCTGCAATCAGTAACATCCAATCCCCCGAGTATGTCGGAAACCAGTCTACTAAGGTCACAGTCTGGAAAAATATTTTCCAGTCAGGAAGGAGCAAAGTACATCTCTAAATAGCAGTTCTATATAAATGACATAAGCTATGTAGCAGTTCTAGATGGAAATATACCAGATGCATGTATAGGTACGAGAAATGTACAATGAAAGAAATACTGGAAACACTGTAAGTAACTGCAGGAAAAGAAACAATATGTCCATGAGCAAGAACCTATGACTAAGTGTGTGAGTACTAGCTTTAACATGTGATCGGCTTGGGAACTTGATCAGGCTGGTTACATGTGATTAGCTATGGTTCATATAAAGTCAGGCTAACCGTTGGTTAGCTATGGTTCATATAAAGTCAGGCTAACCGTTGGTTAGCTATGGTGCATGTAGAGATCAGGCTAATCACACGTAACAGCTATGGAGCATATAAATGGTCAGGCCGCACCCGACGTGAGATGTGGGGTGAGCTATGGTGCATATAAAGTTGGGTATGATCACATATCTACACTAAAGTACTCCCCAAACCCCCGACTGGTATAGTAGATCCAATCATGGTACGCTATGGCACAGGATTCCCTAGGAAGGTAGCAAATCTCCCCGGGAATCAGTGTCTGTATATGCACAAGATATCAAGGAAACAAGTCTTGTACAAGCTACACCATAAATAAGGAATAACATCTCATGACGAGATCCGTGTATACCAATCCGTGTAACCAATGTGTCAAGAACATGGATATTTACACTAGATACAGTGAACATAGGAGATATCATAAATTAGAAACTAATCAGAGAATGTACTCGCCTTGGGTCCTTAGCTGGTGAATACCGAGGTCCTGTTCCAGAGTGTCCCCTGGGTAACCCAACAGTCCTATAAACATATCACAATCAAACCACATTTGCATCAGATGCTACGCTAACACACAGTCTATAAACACTGGCCTTAGAGCTATGCCAGGCAGGGCACTAGTTGTCACGACCCGCACCCGGTATAAGGGCACGAGAGCGTGGGTACGTCCAGCCTACGCCGCAGCATCGGCGGTAGAACGCTGTCTAGGTCAAGTGCTATCTAGATAATCTCACACTAGTATCCAACTCCATAAGGAGACACGGATAACACTAAAATAAATCTAGAAATACTCAATCACAACTACAGCACGATAGGAAATGAAGAAATAAAAGAATACAGCACAAGTCTAAAGATAACATAACATACCTGCAATCCTTAACTTCCAATCCCCAAGTGTCAGAAACCAGTCTACTAAGGTCACAGTCTGGAAAAATATTTTCCAGTCAGGAATGAGCAAAGTACATCTCTAAATAGCAGTTCTATATAAATGATATAAACTATGTAGCAGTTCTAGATGGAAACATACCAGATGCATGTATAGGTACGAGAATGTACAAGAAAAGAAATATACTGGAAATACTGTAAGTAAATGCAGGAAGAAAAACAATATGTCAATGAGCAAGAAACCTATGACTAAGTGTGTGAGTACTAGCTTTAACATGTGATCGGCTTGGGACTAGTAAACTCATTACATGGGTTAGTAGGGCTAACCGATGTAACAGTGAGGAGGCATGTAAACTCATTACATGGGTTAGTAGGGCTAACCGATGTAACAGTGAGGAGACATGTAAATGGTCAGGCCGCACCCGACGTGAGATGTGGGGTGAGCTATGGTGCATATAAAGTTGGGTATGATCACATATCTACACTAAAGTACTCCCCAAACCCCCGACTGATATAGTAGATCCAATCATGGTACGCTATGGCACAGGATTCCCTAGGAAGGTAGCAAATCTCCCCGGGAATTAGTGTCTGTACATGCACAAGATATCAAGGAAACAAGTCTTGTACAAGCTACACCATGAATAAGGAATAACATCTCATGACGAGATCCGTGTATACCAATCCGTGTAACCATCGTGTCAAGATCATGGATATTTACACTAGATACAGTGAACATAGGAGATATCATAAATTAGAAACTAATCAGAGAATGTACTCGCCTTGGGTCCTTAGCTGGTAAAACCAATGTCCTGTTCCAGAGTATCCCCTGGGTAAACCAACAGTCCTATAAACATAACACAAGCAAACCACATTTGCATCAGATGCTACACTAACACAGTCAAAAATACTGTTCTCAGGGCCATGTCAGGCAGGGCACTAGTCAACTAGGGTCACCTAGTAATTTACCAATTAATCATATTATCAATAAATAATTTAATACATATATATATATAATTATTCCAAAGTATACAAAATAGGTTTAACTGTATGTAAATAAGTGGAAATATATTTTATTTATGTTTAAGAAAATGTACATAACTCCCATTATAAGAATATATATTTTATACATATATATAAACTAATATACGTGTACCAAAATACCTATTAACTTATATTATATATTTATAAATATAATATGCATACACACCAAAATAATACAATACTGTATACAGGTAATTATACCAAAAATATGTTTTATACATGTATATATATAGGCACACACATTTATACCAAATGTATTAACTTAATATATACTTTACCAATATATAATTATACCAAAATACATACATATATATGTTTGTACATATACCCAAAATAGTACGTATACTATATAAAATTAGAGAAATTACACTATATTTTTATAGATATATATATATATATAGGTACACATATATATATACCAATTATCCAAAAATACGTATTTACACATTTATACATTTATATCAAAATTACGCAATTGCATTTTTATACATTTAAATCAAAATACGAAATTGCAATTTTTTATACATTTAACCAAAATACGTAATTGCATTTTTATACATTTAAACCAAAATACGTAATTTATTACATATATATTTCTACACATTAATAATATACAAATACATGCACATCTATTAAAAAGATACATTACCAATGTATATTTATATACTATACATATTCGCGTATTAAACATTAATCAATTAAAGGCTATACATATACATATACTAAACCAATAATATAACTAACTAATTTAATTATATTACTAATCTAATTATAAATTAACTAATTTATTAAGAAATACTAACTGATTATTAATTACTTAATTAATTGATTAAGAATAATTAAACAATCTAATTATAACTTTAACTAAACTAATATAGATTAGCTAACTTGATTAATTAGATCTAAACTAATTATAATTTAATTAACTAATTAATATATTAATTATATTAACTAATCTATTAATCCCAGAACAGAAAAATAAAGGGGGAGAGGGGATCTCACTGAGGGTTTCCGATCGACGGGGGGGATCTCACTGAGGTCGGCCGGCGGGGCGTCGGCGCGGTGGGTCCTCGGCTCGAGACGGATCCGAGGGCGGCGGTGGCGTGGAACCCGAGGGCGGCGGTGGTCGACGGCTCGACGAGGGCGCCCGGTTTCCAGGCGGCGGTCGACTCGACTCGAGACAGCGGCGGCGGTCTGAAGCGACGGGTCGTCGTCGTCGTCGTCGTCTCGGGCGGCGGGCCTTCGACTCAGCGGCGGTGGGAAGTCGACTCGGCGGAGGCTGGATCTGCAGCGGCGGCGACGCTCGGCCCGAGGCGGCGCTCTGATCGAGGAGGCGGCGCTCAGATCGAGGGGGCGACGGCTTCGAGGCGGCTGCGGCTGCGTCTGGTCGGCTTCAGCGGCGGAGATCTCGGCGGATTTGGCTCCGTCCGGCCGAAGGTCGGCTGGGTTCGACGACGTGGAGGGGAGTCGTGTGTCGGGGTGGATCGGAGGCGGGGATCCCAGTCGCCGGCGGCGGTTCTTCTCGGCAGTGGCGGGTCTCGGGAGCAGCGGAAGGGGATCTCTACGGATCTGGGCGGCCACGGTGATCGCCGGAGTTAGGTTAGGGTTAGGTTCTGTCGTGTGTCCGGGGGTGGACACGGCGGCTTCGCTGTAGACGTGTCCGGTGTTGGACACGGGGTTTGTTGACTGTGGGGTGTTTGCTGTGGTGTGGGGGTTGTGTCCGGGTGTGTCGGACACGGAATCTGCTTGTAATATTGTAACCGAACCCAGAAAATGAATGGAGATTGTGGGACACCCGGGGTCGGACCCGAGGCCATCACGGCTGACACGATGATGCTGGACACGCGGACACGAGCACACAAAAATGGTGGTGGCTTCGGCTTTGGGAATTGTGGGGGCTAGCCAATACATTGAAAATTAGGGTTTCTAGGGAGATGTGATGAGGGACTTAAATAGGGAGAGATGGTGTGGGATAAAGGGTTGCGGGTTGGCCCAATAATGAATGGCCCAGAATTAAAATAAAAGGGTTTCTCATGTGGGAAAGATGAGGGTGTGGGCTAGTTAATGGGAATGGCAATTTGTAAAAATAAAAATAAAAATAAAGATTATAATTTCAAAAAATGTTTTTAGGAAAGCTAGCAAATTTCCAAATTAGCTACTAATTAATACATTTTGCAAAAGTCTCAGAAAGTATGACATTTATTTATTTACTATCCCAATAAATAAAAATCTATTTTTATTTTATCAACTAGTCTTTTAAATAAATATTTAGTTAAAACAATAATTTTTATGGTTCAAGCCACAAATATTTGAAACTAGAAATATATATATTATTATTTATTTATTTATTTTGTAATACAGCGTCATTTAGGAAAAAGGATTTTTATAAAAATTTAAATTACCTTCTACAATCAAACATCGTTCAAAAATCAACTAAAAATTTTCAAGGAGAAATGTTTTATAAAACTTGATATTTTAAAATGAATTAAAATCTAATTATTTGGAAACTGGAAATCGGAGGTTACAAGTCTATCCACCTTAGAAAAATTTCGTCCTCGAAATTTTAGGGATGACTAGGATGGAAAAAAATTTGTTGTTCATAATAATGAATATATCATTGAAGAAAATATTTCTATAAGGAGAATATTTACCAAACAGAAGAAAACATAAAAAAAAAGAAAAATATGGTTTAAAACAGGGATAAGTTGAAGGAATCATGGCTCGGCCTTGAATCCTCTAGAAAGTTTAGATTTTGGGAAGTAGACACGATTACTAAAACAGATAATTGGAATAATGCACGTTACCTTTTCAAAGTAACTAAATCAAGGAAGACCCAGTATAATGAATGATATCGACATGAAAGTTATAGCAAATTCGAAAGATACGGTCGACAATTTGATTTAAGAAACTTAAATACATCCTTCAGAATGTAATCAAGAGACATCTAATCGCCTTTCTTAATTTCTAGGAAAAGTAGTCTTTACTACCATCTGAAAATCCTTCCTTTTATCCTCGTTCATTTTACTTTTCTCAATCTTGTGATTCATCATTAACTACTTTCTATAAAAGTTTCAAATTCCACAAACTTATTAGATTAAATCCTAGAATTTCTGAATCAAAAGCCTCATCATCAAATTCGAGTTTGTTTATCTTAACATCAACTATACCTCGATTATTTTCTTCGATTTCAAATGTTACTGTCATGGTCAAGATTTTAATTTAAATCACAACCTCAATATACCATGATCTTACCTTACGACCCTCAATTTTTTATGATCCCATAATCAATTATATTATAATCTTCTTTACCATGAGCTTCATTTCATTCCATATTTCTTTATCCGTATGTATAATGTTTCCGAATTTTGAACTAATATTTTTTTTTTTTTCATCCTCTGAATTTATTATCCCAAAGTAAAAAATTTTATTACTCAAATCCTCAATATTTTATTTGAATTCCAGTCGTATCATAATCTCCTCAAATTTTGAGTAAATAACTAAATACAAAATTTACTATCCAATCCTTTTAATTGAAATCTAATCAATGCATATTTATAAAACTTAAAAAATCTGCATCCCAAAATTTAACTTTAACACTCATCAATCATCTAACTAAATTCAATTGATGCTTATTCCAATCTAACTCCTCATCCCAAGAATTTAATTCGACACTATTCCATTTACGATTTTATTTCCTGATTTTCTTTTTCTCCCTTTTTTTTTTTTTTCCTCAAATACTCAACGATGCGATGCTTCCAGAATCTTCAATGCAACATTCCTAATATATAAAATTTCTATCTTGCAATCAAATAGATAAAATGATAATCTCTCGAATTTCTCAAATTTTAAATAATCAATTCAATCATATCAAGACCTCCTTAAAATTAATAAATCCTCAAATTTTTGGCTCTGTCAATTTCTTAATTCTCCCTTTAAGTAATTGTTTGCCCTCGAATTTCAATCATACCTTGATTATCATAAAATCAATGATCCATCAACTCCGTTATAACAACCCCTAAATTCTTTATTTAATTTAATGCTCATCCACAATTATAATCCTCTTGTCTCTTTTTGTCGGTCATACCCTTGTCATAGATCCTTGCTATGGTCAAAACCCAATGATCATGGTTTAAGAAAACTCTACCTACAGCCATGCAATTTAAGAAAATATAGGTCATGTGTCTTGTCATGGTATTTCAGTCTCTGTTAAGGTGTACCACTAGCTAAGTTCTAACAAGAAAATCACGAATATAAACCACGTTACTAGGGAATCAATCAATCAAAAGACGAAAAAGAACATTAGGAAGGAAGAAGGATCATGTTAACATATTGCTTGTAGTGTCTGCTATCTCTAACAAACACTTAACTCTAGCATACTAACAAATTCCTATTCATGTACACTGGTACCCACATCAACTAATCATATATTAATATTCATATCTCTCATCTACCAAAAATTAATCCTCAAAAATAATTGTCAAGGTTTAACTTCCCGATCAACTTAAAATAAAATGCATATACCTCCTCAAAATTAGATACTTCACATTGAAATAAAATTTAATCACTTCTAAAAATCTTGGTAGCCTTAACTATGTTTAGTGAATCAAATTTAAATCCTCAATATTTTAACAACATAAAATCTCAACTCCTTAAAAATTCTGAAAATTAAAAATTCATTTCCACCATTTAATTTATAACTCCTCAATGTACATATTAGTGCTCACGGTCTCTGATACTCAAGGTGCACTCAATACCTCTATCGTCTAGAATTGTGTACTAAATTCGTACTGCCCGAATCACTTGCACTATTACCTCCAATGATCAAAGTTACCATCAACTGTTTTCTTTCATGATTTCAATTTATGTCAATTGGTATATCATCTAATTATCAACACACAGAGTGCTTACTGTTATTAACGTCATCCTTGACTAATCCTCGATGTAGAATCATTAGCACTCTTGGTATTATATCACTAGCTGCATCAATGGATTATCTCATCAAGCTCATTAGACTCATGATCACCTGTATCTACTATAACACTCATGTTTCTTTACTCTCATGGGTATGTGTATGGTTCCTCATCTCGATGGTTGTATATGTATTTCCTTCAATCCTTTAAAGCTTATTAAACTAATCCGTGATACGCTTCACAACTTCCATTACTAATCCTGATATTTCTCTACTTATGACATCTTATTAAACCCTTTATACATATACATTTCTTTACCTTTAACATTTCCGATATCAATCATCCAATTGGACATCATGCTCCATAAATCCTTAACACAATTCCCGGATACTTAATCGTTTACATAGATCACTCAATTACATAATCATGATTATCCAGGACGGGTAATTGGCTCTGATACTAACCCTGAGAACTATCACTGATACTCTATACTCTCCTTAACTCTCAGTCTCTAATGACACTACTCCTAGAATCATTGGTACAAGGTACTATGCTAAGGGCTAACTCTAGATTAAAGCCTACTGCTCACATGCCCAACTAAGAAACACTTACAAATCACTAGCAACACAGTCAATACTAATACAAGACACAAACAAAATTACAAGCTACTAATTATCCTACTTAACAAGAAATCCTCAAGGAATAGGAGTTCAAAGACTGAATTGAGGGCAGAAGGTATCTTTACTGCTAGTAAAGAAAGAAGCGGTGGAACAAAGTCCTGGAATAACAGCAATAGATAAGTCTTGAGATGATATTTTAAGAACCAATTTAAGATACAACCTGATAATCATACACGTCTGTCTGAAATCATGACACTCAGAATCCTCGCCACGCCAGTAAGCATAGATGCGATAAACGACAGGTTCCGTAACTAAGGTATGCAACCCTATAATCATGTCATCTAGAATACTCGCCACGCCAACCGGTATGGCTGCGAGAAGCTCTAAGTTTCATAACTATAGTATGTACATCCAAGTCAGGTTCCTACGTTCTCGTCACCACAGCTAATATGGCTGCGATAAACTCTAGGGTCCATAACCAAAGTAGACGTTTTACCTTTCTCACTGTCCTCATCAAAATATATCATCAGATGATACCGTAAATTTAGCCCGTAAAATTCATCTCGATATGAAATCAACTCAACAACGATACCAAGAATTAAATTTAACAACTGGTCAACAAGAATCAAACTCAACGATGATACCAAGAATTTAATTTAATGACTGCTCAACAAGAATCAAGTTCAGTGACAACAAGCGAGAGCGGACGAAATCAAGGAAAAAGATTTAAATTGAAAATAAGATTCTCATGGGGTCATCCCAGGAAATCTTTCAAGAATTTGTGATTGAGTATCCTCTCTCATCCTAGTATCCTATGTCCTATATTCTATAGCAGGTACGCAGTAGTACAACTAAGACGTCGCACTACCACGATATCGAACAACTAGCGAAGTCTGACCTGTATGGGCCACCACTAAAACGTGTCACGACCCGCACCCGGTATAAGGGCACGAGAGCGTGGGTACGTCCAGCCTACGCCGCAGCATCGGCGGTAGAACGCTGTCTAGGTCAAGTGCTATCTAGATAATCTCACACTAGTATCCAACTCCATAAGGAGACACGGATAACACTAAAATAAATCTAGAAATACTCAATCACAACTACAGCACGATAGGAAATGAAGAAATAAAAGAATACAGCACAAGTCTAAAGATAACATAACATACCTGCAATCCTTAACTTCCAATCCCCAAGTGTCAGAAACCAGTCTACTAAGGTCACAGTCTGGAAAAATATTTTCCAGTCAGGAATGAGCAAAGTACATCTCTAAATAGCAGTTCTATATAAATGATATAAACTATGTAGCAGTTCTAGATGGAAACATACCAGATGCATGTATAGGTACGAGAATGTACAAGAAAAGAAATATACTGGAAATACTGTAAGTAAATGCAGGAAGAAAAACAATATGTCAATGAGCAAGAAACCTATGACTAAGTGTGTGAGTACTAGCTTTAACATGTGATCGGCTTGGGACTAGTAAACTCATTACATGGGTTAGTAGGGCTAACCGATGTAACAGTGAGGAGGCATGTAAACTCATTACATGGGTTAGTAGGGCTAACCGATGTAACAGTGAGGAGACATGTAAATGGTCAGGCCGCACCCGACGTGAGATGTGGGGTGAGCTATGGTGCATATAAAGTTGGGTATGATCACATATCTACACTAAAGTACTCCCCAAACCCCCGACTGATATAGTAGATCCAATCATGGTACGCTATGGCACAGGATTCCCTAGGAAGGTAGCAAATCTCCCCGGGAATTAGTGTCTGTACATGCACAAGATATCAAGGAAACAAGTCTTGTACAAGCTACACCATGAATAAGGAATAACATCTCATGACGAGATCCGTGTATACCAATCCGTGTAACCATCGTGTCAAGATCATGGATATTTACACTAGATACAGTGAACATAGGAGATATCATAAATTAGAAACTAATCAGAGAATGTACTCGCCTTGGGTCCTTAGCTGGTAAAACCAATGTCCTGTTCCAGAGTATCCCCTGGGTAAACCAACAGTCCTATAAACATAACACAAGCAAACCACATTTGCATCAGATGCTACACTAACACAGTCAAAAATACTGTTCTCAGGGCCATGTCAGGCAGGGCACTAGTCAACTAGGGTCACCTAGTAATTTACCAATTAATCATATTATCAATAAATAATTTAATACATATATATATATAATTATTCCAAAGTATACAAAATAGGTTTAACTGTATGTACATAAGTGGAAATATATTTTATTTATGTTTAAGAAAATGTACATAACTCCCATTATAAGAATATATATTTTATACATATATATAAACTAATATACGTGTACCAAAATACCTATTAACTTATATTATATATTTATAAATATAATATGCATACACACCAAAATAATACAATACTGTATACAGGTAATTATACCAAAAATATGTTTTATACATGTATATATATAGGCACACACATTTATACCAAATGTATTAACTTAATATATACTTTACCAATATATAATTATACCAAAATACATACATATATATGTTTGTACATATACCCAAAATAGTACGTATACTATATAAAATTAGAGAAATTACACTATATTTTTATAGATATATATATATATATAGGTACACATATATATATACCAATTATCCAAAAATACGTATTTACACATTTATACATTTATATCAAAATTACGCAATTGCATTTTTATACATTTAAACCAAAATACGAAATTGCAATTTTTTATACATTTAACCAAAATACGTAATTGCATTTTTATACATTTAAACCAAAATACGTAATTTATTACATATATATTTCTACACATTAATAATATACAAATACATGCACATCTATTAAAAAGATACATTACCAATGTATATTTATATACTATACATATTCGCGTATTAAACATTAATCAATTAAAGGCTATACATATACATATACTAAACCAATAATATAACTAACTAATTTAATTATATTACTAATCTAATTATAAATTAACTAATTTATTAAGAAATACTAACTGATTATTAATTACTTAATTAATTGATTAAGAATAATTAAACAATCTAATTATAACTTTAACTAAACTAATATAGATTAGCTAACTTGATTAATTAGATCTAAACTAATTATAATTTAATTAACTAATTAATATATTAATTATATTAACTAATCTATTAATCCCAGAACAGAAAAATAAAGGGGGAGAGGGGATCTCACTGAGGGTTTCCGATCGACGGGGGGGATCTCACTGAGGTCGGCCGGCGGGGCGTCGGCGCGGTGGGTCCTCGGCTCGAGACGGATCCGAGGGCGGCGGTGGCGTGGAACCCGAGGGCGGCGGTGGTCGACGGCTCGACGAGGGCGCCCGGTTTCCAGGCGGCGGTCGACTCGACTCGAGACAGCGGCGGCGGTCTGAAGCGACGGGTCGTCGTCGTCGTCGTCGTCTCGGGCGGCGGGCCTTCGACTCAGCGGCGGTGGGAAGTCGACTCGGCGGAGGCTGGATCTGCAGCGGCGGCGACGCTCGGCCCGAGGCGGCGCTCTGATCGAGGAGGCGGCGCTCAGATCGAGGGGGCGACGGCTTCGAGGCGGCTGCGGCTGCGTCTGGTCGGCTTCAGCGGCGGAGATCTCGGCGGATTTGGCTCCGTCCGGCCGAAGGTCGGCTGGGTTCGACGACGTGGAGGGGAGTCGTGTGTCGGGGTGGATCGGAGGCGGGGATCCCAGTCGCCGGCGGCGGTTCTTCTCGGCAGTGGCGGGTCTCGGGAGCAGCGGAAGGGGATCTCTACGGATCTGGGCGGCCACGGTGATCGCCGGAGTTAGGTTAGGGTTAGGTTCTGTCGTGTGTCCGGGGGTGGACACGGCGGCTTCGCTGTAGACGTGTCCGATGTTGGACACGGGGTTTGTTGACTGTGGGGTGTTTGCTGTGGTGTGGGGGTTGTGTCCGGGTGTGTCGGACACGGAATCTGCTTGTAATATTGTAACCGAACCCAGAAAATGAATGGAGATTGTGGGACACCCGGGGTCGGACCCGAGGCCATCACGGCTGACACGATGATGCTGGACACGCGGACACGAGCACACAAAAATGGTGGTGGCTTCGGCTTTGGGAATTGTGGGGGCTAGCCAATACATTGAAAATTAGGGTTTCTAGGGAGATGTGATGAGGGACTTAAATAGGGAGAGATGGTGTGGGATAAAGGGTTGCGGGTTGGCCCAATAATGAATGGCCCAGAATTAAAATAAAAGGGTTTCTCATGTGGGAAAGATGAGGGTGTGGGCTAGTTAATGGGAATGGCAATTTGTAAAAATAAAAATAAAAATAAAGATTATAATTTCAAAAAATGTTTTTAGGAAAGCTAGCAAATTTCCAAATTAGCTACTAATTAATACATTTTGCAAAAGTCTCAGAAAGTATGACATTTATTTATTTACTATCCCAATAAATAAAAATCTATTTTTATTTTATCAACTAGTCTTTTAAATAAATATTTAGTTAAAACAATAATTTTTATGGTTCAAGCCACAAATATTTGAAACTAGAAATATATATATTATTATTTATTTATTTATTTTGTAATACAGCGTCATTTAGGAAAAAGGATTTTTATAAAAATTTAAATTACCTTCTACAATCAAACATCGTTCAAAAATCAACTAAAAATTTTCAAGGAGAAATGTTTTATAAAACTTGATATTTTAAAATGAATTAAAATCTAATTATTTGGAAACTGGAAATCGGAGGTTACACTAGTCAACTAGGGTCATCTAGTAGGACTACATATTTAAATAAACATCTTATTAATTAATTACATATAATTTCCATCCATTACAATTTTAGATATATGTATAAATATATATACTTTAAAATAAATGACTCTTGTATGTATATATAAACATAATAATTTATACTTACAATATTTTATACATGCACCAATTGAAATGTATTTACAATATATACACATATATATATATATATCAAAATAATTATACACCTAAAAATATATGCATTTATACTAGTTAAATTTAATACCACACTTACATACATTAATTAAATATATACATATACATATCTATTAGATTATGTATACATTAACATACACATATTTATACCAAAAGTATTAATTTAAATATATACTTTTCCAGAATACATACATTTATATGTTTGTACATATACCAAAATAGTACGTATTTTATGTGCAAGTAGAGAAATGGTACTATATTTATACAATTGATTACTAATAAATAACTAATATACAATTTACATTTTTATACATTTTTACCAAAAATAATACATATACCAAATACGTTATATATACATTTGCCTTAATTAAATACATAAATACTTTACATTATATATATACAAATTAATCTATTTGCCTATACTAATTACATCATACAAATATATGACAATATACATTAAAAATATATATACATATATACATGTATTCCCTTTTTCTATTAAAATATATTAAGTATATAAGAAATATATATATATATACGTATACCCATTATTATATATACTATTAAACAATTGATAAAATAATACTATATACATATACGTATGTACGTAGGTGTCTACACAAATTTCCATACTCAATTATACAATTTAATAAAATAATTAATATACCCATTTATATGTTATCATTTATTTAAAAATAATACTTGTACATATTGCATTCATATACTAATATATATAGGTATACTATACATATTATTTAATAAGATAAATAATATACGTATACATATTTTAAATATATACAATATATATATATTAAATATTAAATTGAAATATGCTATATACACGTACCTACACAAATTAATTATTAATAAATAGATACTGTACGTATACAAATTAATTACACTAATTCTACATATTTGCATATACGTATGTATATAAATATATATACATATATATATATATATATATATATATATATATATACATATATATATAAACCAGGGAAAAGAGGGAGATGGGAAACTCACTGAAGGGGGTCGGCCGGACTCGGCGCCGGAGCAGCCGCCGGTCGGGCTGAGCAGAGGGAGGGCAGCCACCGCGCAGAGGGAGGTGGCCGGGGTGCACGAGAGCAGAGGGGGCAGCGGTCGAGCAGCAGGGAAGTGCTGGAGCGGGCCGCCGGAGTCGTCGGCAGAGGAAGGAGCCGGACCGGAGTTGTCGAGGCAGCGCCGCCGGAGGGCACAGGTGCAGCCGCCGGGTGTTCACAGCAGGTGGAAGAGCGGCTGTAGGGAGGATGGGGAAGAGGAGTCGGGGCCGGAGTTGGCCGGCTGACTGCAAGGAGTGCGGAGGAGGAGATGGAATCCGCCGGAGTGCCGGGGGTGCTCGCAGCGGGAGAAGAGCAGCAGAGGGGGTTCGGTTTGCCGGCCGGGGCTCGAGATCAGCGGACTGCCGGAGAATGTACACAGGGGAGGAGCAGCAGGGAGAACTCGGCCGCCGGAGTGCTGGGCTCGGCCGGTGAACAGGAATCGGGTGGTGGTGATGGGTTTGATGATGGTTTTCCCTCTCTTTATTTTTGAAAAGAAAGAGAAGAAGAAGAAGAAAGGAAAGAGAAGGAGAAAGGAAGAAAGAGAAGAAGAAAGAAAAGAAGAAGGAGTTTACATACGTATGAGGGGGGGGGAGATTTGTGAGGGTGGTGTTTTCTAGGTTGCCTAGGGATTAGGGTTTGAGGGTGACATGACATTAAATAGGGAGAGAGAGGGTGTGATGTAGGGTGAGGATTTGACCCACTTAAATGAGTGGCTATGATGATTCATGAAGTATTAATTCATGTAGGTTTAATTAAAAATTAATAGGCTCCCTCATTGATTTAAAATAATTAGGTGTTGGCACCTACAATTGAATAATTGTAACTTAGCCCCTTAAATTCGGGAAATTGCACAAACACATGAAATGACAAAAATTGGGCGGGCGATTCGGGGTCCGATGTTTTGTAGGGTCAGGGGACGCTGTAAGACTGGTACGGGCTGAATTTGCAGGGCACTGGAATTAAATTGGGATTTTAAAATCAGATAAAATGGTATCCTCAATTTAAATGGAAATAAATGCAAGTTGAGTTCTAAAATTAATTAGGAGTACATGGGGCCAAAATCAGGTCAGGTCATCAATACCAATAATGAAGAAGACTCAGAACAGAATATTACCCTAATTTGGGCCGCACGAAAAATAGGTCAAGATGGCCTCCAATTTTCGATTGGAACGCACAACGATACAAAAATAGGAAATAAAAAATAACGTCCGCGACGATTTTTGTGCGGCCAGAAACAATGCACAGGGAGCAAAATTATGAGTTGCAAAAATAGCAGAATGGAAGGCGGGCATGTCTAGGGCAAGATGGTGAAATTAGTTGGAAGACAAAAGCTAGGGTAGTGCTCCAAATATCGAAGCAAAGGCAATGCGCAAAAGTATTAAATAAAATACAGTAATTAATTATAAACTCCAAGAATTAAATTCTAGGTAAAATAATTAACCTCAAAATTACATAATTCTATAATTCGGACAGGGGTTTGTCTACTGGGCTTCTAGGTCTAGTCTGCTAGCAAAAATAAAATAATTAACACTGCATATAATTATATATTTAATTACACATCACATAATTATTAAATTAAATACTATCAGGCAATTAATTAATTATAAATACCATAATATTAAATATCGAAAAAAATTGAAAATACCCCTGTTTTCGGAATGTGGTAGTGACAAGTCTACCCACCTTAAAAGAATTTCGTCCTCGAAATTAAAATCCTCATACTAGTGTTTAAATCATACACACTGTTATTCCCTCAATTAAATTCATCAGCCACGAATAATCCACAAGGTCTTTTCAAAATTTCAAAAATATGAAATTATTTGTATTCCTGTAAAAATCCTCGACATAGAATCAAAGTCCATTTTTCATCAAAATTTCCTGAAAGTTTTTAGCTACTAATTCGATACTCAGAATTTAATATCCACTCCTCAAAAACTCAACAATATGATATTTAAGGATTCTCCAATTTTCACATTCAAATATAAAGTTCTAAAATTCATAACTTGTAATTAAATAAATACATTGTTAAATCTCCCAAAATTTCTAAATTAATAACCAATTTTAAACATGTCAAAATCTTTCCTGGAATTTATAAACCACCAATTATGCCATGTTAATTTCTTAACCATTTGTTTAAATCAATAATTATCCTCAATTTTTTTTTTTTTTTTTCCTCGATTGTTTTATTTATGTATTTACTACCATCAAAATTAAATTCCTCAAATCATATAATCATGAACCACTCCATATTGTTATTTCACAATAAATTCTTTCAAAAATTCTATAAATAGCATATCCCTAAAAATCTTCAAAATAAATCAAATCCCATTCTTATCACAATATCCTCCAAAATTTTAAGTTAATAACGAAATGCAAGAATTTAATATTCAATCCTCTAATTGAAATCCAATCAGTGCATATTTCAAAAATTGAATCTCGTCCCAAATTTGAATTTAACACTAATCCATTTGTGTTCTTTATCCCTCGATTTTTTTTTTCCATAATATGCAACGATGTAATACTTATGGAACCTCCAATACAATATTCAAAATATAAGTTCACAACTTGCAGTCCAATAAATATATCGATGGCCTTCTTAAATTCCTCAAATTCAATGATCATTTCATAATTTCTAAAAATCAATGATTTAACAAAACTTCAATTACGCCATATCAATTTCCCAACTCTTCATTTAATTTAATATTTTTCCTCAAAATTTTTGGCACCTTGTCTCTCTTTGCCAAGTCATAACCTCTTCGTTAATCTTTACTACAGTTAAATTCTCAACAATCAAAGTCTAAGAGAATTCTACCTACACTCATACAACATGCAACCTAAGGGAAATATGTATGATCATGGTGTCCTTTGTCAGGGTATTGCAGTCTCTGTATCAGGGGTACTACTAACTACATTATAACAAGAATTCATGCATACAGCTACAGTACTAAGGTATCAATCAATCAGAAGACAAGAGAACATGAGGAAAGAAAAGAAAGAACCTGCTAATATATTACTTGCAATATCTTCTAACATAATCATAGGTCAAATGATGCATGAAAAGTCTGATACCTCTATCTCTTTAGGTACCACACTTCACTACAAGCATACTCACTGCTAGCTTCCTTACCTACTACAATAGTTGATACTAGTTATTCTTATCACTCAAGTGCATATCAATTACAACACACTATACTAAGTACTGCTCTCACTCCAATACAACCCTAGGTTGACACCCAAGTCAGTTGGCAGTGAGATCTCAATCGTACTCAAGTCATCAGATCCTTACACATGTATATCATCTACTCATATATTAATATTCATCTCTTATCTACCATAAAGTCAATCCTCGAAATAATCGTCAAGGTTTAGCTCCTCGATCAACTTAAAAATAAATTGCATATACCTCTTCAAAATCAGATATTCAAATATCGAAGAAAAATTTTATCACCTTTAAATCCTTATAGCCTTGACTATGTTTATTGAATTGAATTCGAATATTCAAAATTTAATAACATAAATCTCATCTCCTCAAAAATTCTTTAAAAATTGAAATTCATTTCCACTCTACCAATTATAATTTAATCCACGAGCATACATATACTACTCACAGTCTCTAATACTCAAGGTGCACACTAATTCACTAATTATTTACAACCTCAACTGTGTACGAAAATTGTACTGTCCGAAATAATTGCACTATCATTTCCAATAATCCAAATTATCATCTCACATATTTTCTTCAATGATTTTCTATCTATATTACTTAATACCCCAATCTGTTTGTCATCACACGAGGTACTTACTGTCATTTGCACCTTGCTCAACAAATATTTGATATAGACTCACTAGCACTATTGGTATGGTAACGCTAGCTTCATCCTTAGATTAACTCGTCAAACTTATTACAAATCACGATCACTTGCACTTTCTATAATACCAATACTAATTATAATAACACCTATCATAGAACTATTGCTACAAGGTACTATGCTATGGGTATCTCTAGATTAATGCCTAATGCTCATATGTCCAACTAGGAAATACTTACAAACTCACAAGTCACACTCAGTCAAACTAATACAAGACACAACCAAAATTGCAAGTCACTAATTATCATACTAACAAGGAATAAGCTCAAAAGGAATTGGATCAAGGACGGAAGGTATCCTTACTGCTAGTAAAGAAAAGAAGCGATGGAACAAAGTCCTGGAATAACAAAATGGATAAGTCTTGAGATGATATTTAAGGACCAATTTAAGATACAACCTGATAATCATACACGTCTATCCGAAATCATGACGCTCAGAATTTTCGCCACGCCAGTAAGCATAGATGCGATAAACGACCGGTTCCGTAACTATGGTATGCACTCCATAATCATGTCGTCTAGAATCTTCGCCACGCCAACCGGTATGGCTGTGAAAGACTCTAAGCTTCATAACTATAGTATGTACATCCAAGTCAGGTTCCTACGTTCTCGTCACCACAGCTAATATGGCTGCGATAAATTCTAGGTTCCATAACCAAAGTAGACATTTTACCTTCCTCACTGTCCTCATCAATATATGTCATCAGATAATACCATAAATCCTAGTCCAAAAAATTCATCTCAATTTGAAATCAACTCAACAACGATACCAAGAATTAAAGTTAACAACTGGTCAACAAGAATCGAACTTAACGATGATACCAAGAATTTAATTTAATAACTGCTCAACAAGAATCAAGTTCAGTAACAACAAGCGAGAGCGGACGAAAACAAGGAAAAAGATTTAAATTGGAAATTATAATAAGATTCTCAAGGGGTCGTCCCAGGAATCTCTTAAGAATTTGTGATTGAGTATCCTCTCTCATCCTAGTATCCTATGTCCTATATTCTATAGCAGGTACGCAGTAATACAACTATGACGTCGCACTACTACGACATCGCACTACTTGCGAAGTCTGACCTGCATGGGCCACCACTAAAAACGTGTCACGACCCGCACCCGGTTTAGGGGCACAAGTGCGTGGATACGTCCAGCCTACGCCGCAGCATCGGCGGTAGAACGCTGTTTAGGTCAAGTACTATCTAAACAATCTCACGCTAGTATCCAACTCCATAAGGAGACGAGGATATCATAAAAATCAATCTAGAAACACTCAATCACAACTACAGCACGATAGGAAATGAAGAAATAAGAGAATACAACACAAGTCTAATGACACAAAAAATCATACCTGCAATCAGTAACATCCAATCCCCCAAGTATGTCGGAAACCAGTCTACTAAGGTCACAGTCTGGAAAAATATTTTCCAGTCAGGAAGGAGCAAAGTACATCTCTAAATAGCAGTTCTATATAAATGACATAAGCTATGTAGCAGTTCTAGATGGAAATATACCAGATGCATGTATAGGTACGAGAAATGTACAATGAAAGAAATACTGGAAACACTGTAAGTAACTGCAGGAAAAGAAACAATATGTCCATGAGCAAGAACCTATGACTAAGTGTGTGAGTACTAGCTTTAACATGTGATCGGCTTGGGAACTTGATCAGGCTGGTTACATGTGATTAGCTATGGTTCATATAAAGTCAGGCTAACCGTTGGTTAGCTATGGTTCATATAAAGTCAGGCTAACCGTTGGTTAGCTATGGTGCATGTAGAGATCAGGCTAATCACACGTAACAGCTAAGGAGCATATAAATGGTCAGGCCGCACCCGACGTGAGATGTGGGGTGAGCTATGGTGCATATAAAGTTGGGTATGATCACATATCTACACTAAAGTACTCCCCAAACCCCCGACTGGTATAGTAGATCCAATCATGGTACGCTATGGCACAGGATTCCCTAGGAAGGTAGCAAATCTCCCCGGGAATCAGTGTCTGTATATGCACAAGATATCAAGGAAACAAGTCTTGTACAAGCTACACCATAAATAAGGAATAACATCTCATGACGAGATCCGTGTATACCAATCCGTGTAACCAATGTGTCAAGAACATGGATATTTACACTAGATACAGTGAACATAGGAGATATCATAAATTAGAAACTAATCAGAGAATGTACTCGCCTTGGGTCCTTAGCTGGTGAATACCGAGGTCCTGTTCCAGAGTGTCCCCTGGGTAACCCAACAGTCCTATAAACATATCACAATCAAACCACATTTGCATCAGATGCTACGCTAACACACAGTCTATAAACACTGGCCTTAGAGCTATGCCAGGCAGGGCACTAGTCAACTAGGGTCATCTAGTAGGACTACATATTTAAATAAACATCTTATTAATTAATTACATATAATTTCCATCCATTACAATTTTAGATATATGTATAAATATATATACTTTAAAATAAATGACTCTTGTATGTATATATAAACATAATAATTTATACTTACAATATTTTATACATGCACCAATTTAAATGTATTTACAATATATACACATATATATATATATCAAAATAATTATACACCTAAAAATATATGCATTTATACTAATTAAATTTAATACCACACTTACATACATTAATTAAATATATATATATACATATCTATTAGATTATGTATACATTAACATACACATATTTATACCAAAAGTATTAATTTAAATATATACTTTTCCAGAATACATACATTTATATGTTTGTACATATACCAAAATAGTACGTATTTTATGTGCAAGTAGAGAAATGGTACTATATTTATACAATTGATTACTAATAAATAACTAATATACAATTTACATTTTTATACATTTTTACCAAAAATAATACATATACCAAATACGTTATATATACATTTGCCTTAATTAAATACATAAATACTTTACATTATATATATACAAATTAATCTATTTGCCTATACTAATTACATCATACAAATATATGACAATATACATTAAAAATATATATACATATATACATGTATTCCCTTTTTCTATTAAAATATATTAAGTATATAAGAAATATATATATATATACGTATACCCATTATTATATATACTATTAAACAATTGATAAAATAATACTATATACATATACGTATGTACGTAGGTGTCTACACAAATTTCCATACTCAATTATACAATTTAATAAAATAATTAATATACCCATTTATATGTTATCATTTATTTAAAAATAATACTTGTACATATTGCATTGATATACTAATATATATAGGTATACTATACATATTATTTAATAAGATAAATAATATACGTATACATATTTTAAATACATACAATATATATATATTAAATATTAAATTGAAATATGCTATATACACGTACCTACACAAATTAATTATTAATAAATAGATACTGTACGTATACAAATTAATTACACTAATTCTACATATTTGCATATACGTATGTATATAAATATATATACATACATATATATATATATATATATATATATATACATATATATATAAACCAGGGAAAAGAGGGAGATGGGAAACTCACTGAAGGGGGTCGGCCGGACTCGGCGCCGGAGCAGCCGCCGGTCGGGCTGAGCAGAGGGAGGGCAGCCACCGCGCAGAGGGAGGTGGCCGGGGTGCACGAGAGCAGAGGGGGCAGCGGTCGAGCAGCAGGGAAGTGCTGGAGCGGGCCGCCGGAGTCGTCGGCAGAGGAAGGAGCCGGACCGGAGTTGTCGAGGCAGCGCCGTCGGAGGGCACAGGGGCAGCCGCCGGGTGTTCACAGCAGGTGGAAGAGCGGCTGTAGGGAGGATGGGGAAGAGGAGTCGGGGCCGGAGTTGGCCGGCTGACTGCAAGGAGTGCGGAGGAGGAGATGGAATCCGCCGGAGTGCCGGGGGTGCTCGCAGCGGGAGAAGAGCAGCAGAGGGTGTTCTGTTTGCCGGCCGGGGCTCGAGATCAGCGGACTGCCGGAGAATGTACACAGGGGAGGAGCAGCAGGGAGAACTCGGCCGTCGGAGTGCTGGGCTCGGCCGGTGAACAGGAATCGGGTGGTGGTGATGGGTTTGATGATGGTTTTCCCTCTCTTTATTTTTCAAAAGAAAGAGAAGAAGAAGAAGAAAGGAAAGAGAAGGAGAAAGGAAGAAAGAGAAGAAGAAAGAAAAGAAGAAGGAGTTTACATACGTATGAGGGGGGGGAGATTTGTGAGGGTGGTGTTTTCTAGGTTGCCTAGGGATTAGGGTTTGAGGGTGACATGACATTAAATAGGGAGAGAGAGGGTGTGATGTAGGGTGAGGATTTGACCCACTTAAATGAGTGGCTATGATGATTCATGAAGTATTAATTCATGTAGGTTTAATTAAAAATTAATAGGCTCCCTCATTGATTTAAAATAATTAGGTGTTGGCACCTACAATTGAATAATTGTAACTTAGCCCCTTAAATTCGGGAAATTGCACAAACACATGAAATGACGAAAATTGGGCGGGCGATTCGGGGTCCGATGTTTTGTAGGGTCAGGGGACGCTGTAAGACTGGTACGGGCTGAATTTGCAGGGCACTGGAATTAAATTGGGATTTTAAAATCAGATAAAATGGTATCCTCAATTTAAATAGAAATAAATGCAAGTTGAGTTCTAAAATTAATTAGGAGTACATGGGGCCAAAATCAGGTCAGGTCATCAATACCAATAATGAAGAAGACTCAGAACAGAATATTACCCTAATTTGGGCCGCACGAAAAATAGGTCAAGATGGCCTCCAATTTTCGATTGGAACGCACAACGATACAAAAATAGGAAATCAAAAATAACGTCCGCGACGATTTTTGTGCGGCCAGAAACAATGCACAGGGAGCAAAATTATGAGTTGCAAAAATAGCAGAATGGAAGGCGGGCATGTCTAGGGCAAGATGGTGAAATTAGTTGGAAGACAAAAGCTAGGGTAGTGCTCCAAATATCGAAGCAAAGGCAATGCGCAAAAGTATTAAATAAAATACAGTAATTAATTATAAACTCCAAGAATTAAATTCTAAGTAAAATAATTAACCTCAAAATTCCATAATTCTATAATTCGGACAGGGGTTCGTCTACTGGGCTTCTAGGTCTAGTCTGCTAGCAAAAATAAAATAATTAACACTGCATATAATTATATATTTAATTACACATCACATAATTATTAAATTAAATACTATCAGGCAATTAATTAATTATAAATACCATAATATTAAATATCGAAAAAAATTGAAAATACCCCTGTTTTCGGAATGTGGTAGTGACACTCTCTTCCTCCTTCATTAATATATATGTATACGTATAAATATGTATTTTTGTGTGTATACGTATAAACGTATATATGTGTGTGTATTATGTATTTCTAAATGTACGTATATTGTTCTATTTTCAAATAGTATATATATGTATCATACATATATGTAACCAATATATATATACATATGTATATGTATGTATATTGGTTATTTTTATATAGTATATAAATTAATTCTATGTATGTATTCATATATATATGTATGTATATTGGTATTTTCTTATAAAATGTATTTATTTGGTGTATGTATATATTGTAAGTATTAATGTTAGTTAAAAATAGGTATAATGTGTTTTAGATGTCTGTCTACTAGATGACCCTAGTTGACCAATGCCATACCTGGCATAGCCCCTGAGTTCAACATATTTGTGTTGTGTTAGTGTACCATCTGATGTAACATTGTATTATTTTATTATATGTTTACAGGACTGTTGGATCCTCCAGACGATACTCTGGGACAGGATATTGGTTTTACCTGCTAAGGACCCAAGGCGAGTATATTCTCTGATTAGCTTCTTGTTTATGATATCCCCTATGTTCATTGTATCTAGTATAAATATCCATGCTCTTGACACGATGGTTACACGGATTGGTATATACGGATCTCGTCATGAGATGTTATACCTTGTTCATGGTGTAGCTTGTATAAGTCTTGTTTTATTGTTATCTTGTACATGTACAGACACTGATTTTCGTGGAGATTTGCTACCTCCCTAGGGAATCCTGTGCCATAGCGTACCATGGTTGGATCTACTATACCAGTCGGGGATGGGGAGTATTTTAGTATAGATATGTGATCATACCCAACTCTACATGCATCATAACTCACCCCACATCTCACGTCGGGCATGGCTTGACCATTTACATGCTTTATATCTGTTACATGTCATTAGCCTGACCTCTACATGTATCATAGCTAACCAAATGGTTAGCCTGACCTTACATGAATCATAGCTAATCATATGTAACCAGCCTGATCAAGTTCCCAAGTCGATCACATGTTAAAGCTAGTACTCACACACTTAATCTTAGTATTCTTGTTCATTGACATATTATTTCCTTTTCTGCATTTACTTACAGTATTTCTAGTATATCCTTTATTGTATATTTCTCGTACATATACATGCATCTTGTATATTTCCATCTATATACTGCTATATTGTTTATATCATTGATATAGAACTGCTATTAGAAATGTACTTTGCTCCTTCCTGACTGGAAAACATTTTCCAGACTATGCCTGGAGGACTGGTATCCGACACTTGTGGACCACAGGGTGAGTAGCTGCAGTCTTGGACTTAGTAGTGTAGTCGTGATTCTGGGAGGTTTAGCCGGAATCACTAGTTATCTAGTTAGTTTCTCAGTTGTCTATTTTGGTACCGGATTTATCTCCGGCAAATCTTATTTGAGACTTGGATTATGTTGATTTAGATTATTTACAGTTTAGACTTGTGTTGTATTTTTATTTATTTCTTTGATTTCTTATCGTGCTGTAGTTATGTGATTGAGTATGTTATTCATTTATTTTTGTGTCATCCGTGCTTCCTTATGGAGATTGGATGCTCGTGTGAGATTGCTTAGTTAGTATCATGACCTAGACAGCATTCTACCGCTGATGCTGTGGCGTAGGCTGGACGTACCCGCACACTCGTTCCCCTATACCGGGTGCGGGTTGTAACACGTTTTTAGTGGTGGCCCATGCAGTTTAGACTTCGCAAGTTGTACGATGTCGTGGTAGTGCGACGTCATAATTGTACTACTGCGTGCCTGCTATAGAATATAGGACATAGGATACTAGGATGAGAGAGGATACTCAATCACAAAATTCTTGAGAGATTCCTGGGATGACTCCTTGAGAATCTTATTATAATTCCAATTTAAATCCTTTGCCTTGTTTCCGTCCGTCCTCACTCGTTGATATTGAATTTGATTATTGTTGATCAGTTAATTAAATTAGGATCTTGGTTTCATTGTAGAGTTTGATTTCATATCGAGATGAATTTTACGGACTAAACTTTACGATATCATCTGATAACATATATTGATAAGAACAGTGAGAAAGGTAAAATGTCTACTTTGGTTATGGAACCTAGAGTTTATCGCAGCCATACCGGTTGGAGTGACAAAGATTCTAGATGACATGATTATAGGGTTGCGTACTTTAGTTACGGAACCTGTCGTTTATCGTACCTATGTTTACTGGCATGGTGAGGATTCCCAGCGTTATGATTTCTGACCGACGTGTATGATTATCAGGTTGTATCTTAAAAATTGGTTCTTAAAGTATCATCTCAAAACTTATCTATTTCTGTTATACAAGACTTTTTCCATCGTTTCTTTTGTTGCTAGCAGTAGAAATACCTTTAGTCCCCAACCCAGTTCCTTTTGAGCTTCTATTCCTTGAGGATTCCTTGTTAAGTATGATAATTAGTGACTTGCAATTATGTTTGTGTCTTGAATATTAGTATTGACTGAGTGTTGCTTGTGAGTTGTAAGTGTTTCCTAGTTGGACATGTGAGCAGTAGGCCTTAATCTAGAGTTAACCCATAGCATAGTACCTTATAACAATAGTTCTAGGATACGTGTCATTATAGTAAATAAGAGTATAGAGTATCAGTGATAGTTCCAAGAGTTAGTATCAGAGCCAACATACCCGTCCTGGATAATCATAATTATGTAATTGGATGATCTATGAAAACAATTAAGTATCCAGGAATTGTGTTAAGGATTAATGGAGCATGATGTTCAATTTGATAATTGATATCGGGAGTGTTAAAGGTAAGGAAATATATATGCATAAAGAGCTATAATGAGATGTCATATCAGGATTGGTAATAAAAGTGGTGAAGCGTATTACATATTAGTTTAACAGGCTGTAAAGGAAATTACATAAACATCAATCGAGATAAGGAACCATATACTGCCCATGAGAGTAAAGAAACATGAATGTTATAGAAGGTACAGGTAATCATGAGTTCTAATAAGTTTGATGAGATGATCCAATAATAAAGCTAGTGATATCATACCAAGAGTACTAATGATTCTATGTCGAGGATTGGTCGAGAATGATGCTAATAACAGTAAGCACTCTGCGTGATGATAACTAGATGATATACTAGTTGATATAGATTAAAAATCATGGAAGAAAATACGTGTGATGATAACTTTGATCATTTGGAGGTAATAGTACAAGTAATTTAGGCAGTACATTTTTAGTACCCAGTTGAGAGTTGTAGACAATAGATGTATTGAGTGCACCTCGAGTATTAGAGACCGTGAGCACTTATATGTATATTTGTGGATTTATAAATTAAAGAGTAGAAATGAATTTTAATTTTTGAGAATTATTGAGGAGTTGAGATTTATGTTATTAAAATTTTGAGGGTTCAAATTCAATTCAGTAAACATAGTCAAAGCTATAAGGATTTTTTGGAAAATAAAATTTTGATTTCGATATCGAATATTTGACCATTGTGGAAGTATACATTTTTTGTTGTTCAAAGGTTAAATTTTGATGATTTTATTATGAGGATAAAATTTTATGGTGGATGAGAAATATATATTAGTAGATGAGTAGATGATATACATGTGTAAGGATCTGTTGACTTGGGCATGATTGAGATGGCACTGCAAATAGACTTGGGTGTCCATCTAGAGTTGTATTAGGGAGAACAGTACTTAGTATGGTATGTTACACTTGGTGTGCACTTGAGTGATAAGAACAACTAGTATGAATAATTGTAGTAGGAACGAGAACTAGCAGTGGGTGTACTTATAGTAGAACAGAGTTACCTAAAGAGTAGAGGTATCAAACTTTACATGCATCATTTGACCTATGATTGTGTTAGAGGTTCTTGGTATCAGATTTTGGTATTAATAGACAGGTGTGTGCAATATGGATGTATTCATGGATGTTGTGGACTAATGATTAGTTGATATGGGTACCAATGTACAAGGATAGGGAATTAGATAGTGTATGTGCCAGAGTTAAGTGTATATTAGAGGATGAAGATATCCAAGTAATGGGTTAGAAGACTATGTTCTGTCCTTCCTTCTGTTCCTTTCTATTTGATTGATTGACTGATTTCCCTAGTACTGTAGTTCGTATGCATAATTTTCTTGTTAGAATGTAGTTAGTAGTACACCCTGACAGAGACTGTAATGCCATGACAAAAGACACATGACCGTACATATTTTCTTAGATTGCATGGCTGTAGGTAGAGTTTTCTTAGACCATGATTATTGGGGTTTGACCATAGTAGATTATGAAGAGGTTATGACTTGACAAGAGAAACGAGATTGTAAAATTTTGGAAGATAAGCATAAAAAGTTAAGGATTTAATATGACAGAGTTGATGAATCAGTGATTTTATCAGGATTGAGATATGATTAAATTATCATTAAAATTTAAGGATAAACATTAATTTAAATGAGAGGTTAAGAATTCAATATGGTAGGATTGATGATGATATATTTATCATTAAAAATTAAGGAAATTAAGAAGATTATTATTGTATTTATTTGACTGCAAGATATAGATTTAATTGAAAATATTAATTGAGGATTTTGCGAGTATTATATTATTTGAGTATTGTGAGGAAAAATGAATCGAGGATTTAGATCACTAATGGATTAGTGTTGGATTCAAATTTTAGGATAAGTTTTAATTTTTTTATAAACGTGCAAGGACTGGATTTCGATCAAAGGATCGGATAGAAAAATTTGTATGTAGTGATTTATTCAAATTAAGGAGTAAGATGATAAATAGGTTAGTGTTTAAACACAAATTTTTTGGACGAGATTTTAAAATTTTATTGGATTCATGGATTAGTGTTCTTAGATGGAAATTTCTTGATTTATAAAAATATGCATTGTTTGGATTAAATTAGAGGATTAGATAACAATTTTGGGTTTTTAATTACTAACATCAGATTCTGAGGAGATTATGATACGAATGGAATTCAACAATTAAATTTGGGGATTTTTAGGAATCCAATAATTTCAGAATTTTTGAAAAAATATTGAAATGGCAATGTGGATTGATTATGTGGTTTTTTTAAATTTTGATGGAAGGTAATATGACGAGTAAATGCTACTATAAGGATTTTAAATTTTGAGGACGAAATTCTTTTAAGGAGGGTAGACTTGTCACTACCACATTCTAAAAATAGGAGTATTTTCGACTTTTTATATATTATTAATATTATGGTATTTATATTAAATTATTTCTCCATAGGTGTATTTAAATTAAATAATTTCGTAAGATGTGTAATTAAATATATTATTATTTACAGTATTCATTAATGTTTGAGCTTGTAGACTTGACCTAGAAGCCCACTAGACGAACACCTGACAGAATTATGGGGATTATGTATTTAATCATTTTATTTAGAATTTAATTATTAGAGATAGTAATTAATAACCGTAATTTATTTAATTATTGCGCATTATCGTTACTTCAATATTTGGAGCGATATCCTAGCTTTGGCCTTCCAACAGATTTCACAACCTTGCCCTAGACGTGCCCGCATTCCATTCGGACCTTTTTGTAATTCATAATTATGCTCTCTTGTGCTTAATTTTAGCTGCACAATAATCGTCGTGCACGTTTATTTAAATTCTAAATAAATTCCAATTTTGTATCGTTGTGCGTTCCAATCAAAATTAGAGAAATCTTGACCTATTTTACGTACGACCCAAATTAGGATAATATTCTACTCTGAGTCTTCTTCAGTAATTATATTGATGACCCGACCTGATTTTGGTCCCATGTACTCCTAATTAATTTTAAAACACAGCTTACATTTTATTCCTAATTAAATTGAGGATACCATTTTGACTGATTCCGTAAATCCTAATTTAATTTCAGTACCCTATTAATTAAGCCCATACCAAGCACACAATGCCCCCTCACCCTACAAAACGTCAAACACCGAATCGTCCACCAAATTTTCATTATTTTATGTGTCTGTGCGTTTACCCAAATTTAAGGGGGCTAATTTGCAAATTTGTATTAGATGTCAACACCTCATTGGTTCAAACCAATGGAGAAGCCCTAATAAATGACTAAGTTAACCCAACCCTTTCCTTACATGAATAAATTTTCTCATGTCAGATCTGAGCCACCCATTCAAAATGGGGCTCATCCTTACCCTTCAATTACCACACACTCTCTCCCTATTTAATGTCCTATCAACATGTCCTAATCACCAAACCTAGGGAACAAGCCCCCACCTCTCTCTCTCCTCACTCCTCATCCAACCGTAGGAATTTTCTTCTCTTCTTCTTCTTCTTCTTGAATCATCTCCTTCCTCCCAAGGACAAGAGCCACCTCCACTTTCCTTCTTATTTACAGGAGAAACTAATCCATTACCACCTATGAAAATCTCACCTCTACATTCCCAATACCACTGCATATTCTCACTATAAATTCCTCCCATCACCCCAAACAACTTCTTCATACTCTACGTTGACTTCTCTGGACTGAGCACATCCTTCCACGGATGGCCTGTGCTGTAAGTCTGCCACTCGACGCTCCCGCCAGCCCGAGAGTCAGGTCTCGACTGATCGTAGTCTCCCTCCCATCGTCGGCCTCGCATTGTCCGTCCCGTCCGAGAAGACCCCGTCGTCCTCCACGGTCAAGAAACACGTCGCCCTGGCCAAGAATATCGGTACGCCCGGGTCAGGAGAGGCCCTACTCCGTTGCCAGGTGAGGACCCTGCCCGCGCTCCTCGACATCACCAACGACTCATCCCGATCTGCTCAGCCTTGAGCCGGCCGCCTCCATTGCACGAGTCGCTGCCTCTACCCCGAGCCACCCGCTGAGAAGCTTAAGCGCGCGTACAACACGCAAAAGTGCATCTACGCTGGTGGAAAGCACAATGACCTCGACGACGTCGGGAAGGACACGTACCACCATACCTTCTTCTAGATGCTCGGGAACTGGTCATTCGGGGACTACATTAAGAAGGAGGCCATCCAGTATGGCTGGGAGCTGCTCACCGAGGTGTATAAACTACCCACGGATCGAATATATACCACATATTTTGGGGGAGATAAGAATGCTGGACTTGCTCCTGATAATGAAGCTCGTGACATATGGTTAAGCCTTTTGCCTACATAACGTGTCTTACCCTTTGGTTGCAAGGACAACTTCTGGGAGATGGGTGAGACTGGTCCTTGTGGTCCTTCCACTGATATCCATTTTGACCGCATTGGCAACTGTGATGCTGCTTCTTTGGTCATTAATGATGATCCTACATGTATTGAGATTTGGAATCTTATTTTTCATTTAGTTCAACAGGGAAAGCAATGGTAGTTTAAAACCTCCACCATTAGAATCCTTCCCTCTCCGACAAGCCAGGCCCTCAGCCGAGTCCCCCTCTATGAGCCACCCCGAGCCGGCCTGCACTCCAACGAGCTCGCTGCAACTCCTCCCGACTCCCTACTGCATTCCCTCCTCCCGCTGACGGAGTCGACCGACGACTCACTGGACTCCGATGAGCCCGCAGTCCATGTTCGGCCTCCACCGTCGAGCCACGGCCAGTGAGCTCCCTCTCCCTCTCTCCCTCCTTCATTAATATATATGTATACTTATAAATACGTATTTTTGTGTGTATACGTATAAACGTATATATGTGTGTGTATTGTGTATTTGTATACGTACGTATATTATTCTATTTTTAAATAGTATATATATGTATCATACATATATGTAACCAATATATATATACATATATATATGTATGTATATTGGGTATTTTTATATAGTATATAAATTAATTCTATGTATGTATTCATATATATATGTATGTATATTGGTATTTTCTTATAAAATGTATTTAATTCGATGTATGTATATATTGTAAGTATTAATGTTAGTTAAAAATAGGTGTAATGTGTTTTAGATGTTTGTCTACTAGATGACCCTAGTTGACCAATGCCATACCTGGCATAGCCCCTGAGTTCAACGTAGTTGTGTTGTGTTAGTGTAGCATCTAATGCAACGTTGTATTGTTTTATTATATATTTATAGGACTGTTGGATCCTCCAGACGATACTCTGGGACAGGATATTGGTTTTACCTGCTAAGGACCCAAGGCGAGTATATTCTCTGATTAGCTTCTTGTTTATGATATCCCCTATGTTCATAGTATCTAGGGTAAATATCCATGCCCTTGACACGATGGTTACACGAATTGGTATATACGGATCTCGTCATGAGATGTTATTCCTTGTTCATGGTGTAGCTTGTACAAGTCTTGTTTCATTGTTATCTTGTACATGTACAAACACTGATTTTCGGGGAGATTTGCTACCTCCCTAGGGAATCCCGTGCCATAACATACCATGGTTGGATCTACTATACCAGTCGGGGGTGGGGAGTATTTTAGTGTAGATATGTGATCATACCCAACTCTACATGCATCATAGCTCACCCCATATCTCACGTCGGGTGCGGCCTGACCATTTACATGCTTCATAGCTGTTACATGTGATTAGCCTGACCTCTACATGCATCATAGCTTACCAAATGGTTAGCCTGGCCTTACATGAATCATAGCTAATCATATGTAACCAGCCTGATCAAGTTCCCAAGCCGATCACATGTTAAAGCTAGTACTCACACACTTAGTCTAAGTATTCTTGTTCATTGACATATTATTTCCTTTCCTGCATTTACTTACAGTATTTCCAGTATATCCTTTATTGTATATTTCTCGTACATATACATGCATCTTGTATATTTCCACCTATATACTGCTACATAGTTTATATCATTGATATAGAACTGCTATTAGAAATATACTTTGCTCCTTCATGACTGGAAAACATTTTCCAGACTATGCCTAGAGGACTGGTATCCGACACTTGTGGACCACAGGGTGAGTAGCTGTAGTCTTGGACTTAGTAGTGCAGTCGTGATTCTGGGAGGTTTAGCCGGAATCACTAGTTATCTAGTTAGTTTCTCAGTTGTCTATTTTGGTACCGGATTTATCTCCGGCAAATCTTATTTGTGACTTGGATTATGTTGAGTTAGATTATTTACAGTTTAGACTTGTGTTGTATTTTTATTTATTTTTTCAATTTCTTATCGTATTGTAGTTATGTGATTGAGTATGTTATTCATTTATTTTTGTGTCATCCGTGCCTCCTTATGGGGATTGGATGCTCGTGTGAGATTGCTTAGTTAGTATCATGACCTAGACAGCGTTCTACCGCCGATGCTACGGCGTAGGCTGGACGTACCCGTGCACTCGTGTCCCTATACCGGGTGCGGGTCGTGATAATTAATATCTATTTATATTGTGCTATTTATTTAAATTGTGCTTGTGCTATTTCATTATTTGTTAGTGGGCTAGCCTAGATTTATTGTACTTGTAATTAGTGGACCCATTGGATTGGGATAATATTTTAAGCCCAATATGAGACCAAGCCGATTAGACCCTCTTCCTTAGTTAATTAAGAGACTAGTTTAAATTGTATTAGTTAGAGACTTCCCAATATAGCCCTTCTTAATTATTCTTCATAATTAGCTAGAGAGGAGCACCTTGGACATTTGATGTTGCTTAGAGGAAAAGAAAGGGGGGCCGACCACATAAAGGCATTCTCATTCTCTCACTTCTTCAATAGTTTATTTTAATTAGATCCCCAATTGTGTTCTTCCCCAAATTGACCCATCCCTCAAAAAATTTAACCTAATTCACAACCATTTCCTCTTAATTTTATCATCTAAGAAGCATTGGAGCTTGGATTGCAAGGATCACTTGAAGGAAGAGAAATTCGCAAGGAGATCGTGTCCTAATTGTGTCTATTGAGCATTTTATTAAGAATCCATCTTCCAATATTTAAATTCTGAATCTACCACTTAAATTAGACTCTAATTCATGCATTTAACCATTATGAATCATCCCTTGGCTTATGGCTACACATAGGATCAAGAATTAGGTTCATATAACTTGTATTGTGAAAGTTACATGATAATTTATGTCCATTTAGGGGAAATTACGAGATTGACACATCAATTATGTGTCATGAGACCAATTAAATCTAATTAGACTTAGATCGGGGTTGTAGAACTAGGCACGTGTCCACAATTGGATACGAGTAGGCTCTATTATAGTATTTTTGATTTAGTGTGATACGGGGCTCAATTTTGGGTGATTTGTATAATTTTCTTCAAATCTTATTGTAGCAAGTTGTATTAGTAATGTATATATGTAATTGATATATATAATGGGTATTTGTTATGAATTAGAGAAAATTGGTATTCACTTGAGAGCGTATCATAGAGTGTCCTAGTGGTGCACTCAAGGTATTTGATAAAATAATATTAGTTTTAGTGAGAGTGTGTTTATCTATAGTATCATATAGATATTATATATATATACATTGTATTAGCATTAGTATATGTTCGTTTGTGTATAGTGGATGTGTATGTATGTGTGCTTGGTGTGAATTATTGGGTGTGAGAAGGGGGAGAATCAGTATCATTATACTTTGTGTAATGATATGTGCTAACAAATAAAAACATCAGCTATAGCCGTGGGTACACCAAGTTAGCAGTTGCTGCAGTAGTAGAATGTGAGCTCAGGTGAGGGAAGTAGAAAGAGAGGGAGGTGCAGTGCCAAGCAAAGGAAGTAAACCAACAACATTAGGAGCATGGAGCTGCAGAAATTATGGATCTCGAGTATGTGATAGTTTACTGCTGCTGTAGTATAGGCGTAAGCATTGTGCATATTAGAAAGGGCTCGAGTATTTGGACAGGAGGAGTGTGGAAGTAGTGTGTTTGTGCACACATGATGCAAGGGTTGCAACAACCTTAGCAATAGCAGTATCAGTAGCAACAACTTAGGCAGTAGCATAAAAATATCAGTAGCAGCAAAATAGGCAGTAGCTGTAACATAGCAGTATTAGCAGCAGTAGCAATGCAGTGACAGCAGCAGCAAAGTGCAGAAGAAGCAAGTTACAATAGCTAGATGTATTAGCAGCAGTAGCAATGAAACAACATCAAGATGTATCAACAACAGTAGCAATATAGTAACAACACAACAAGGTGCAGTATCGGTATCAGAAGTATCTAGGATTATAGGAATATGGTGTATTAGCATTAAGTGTGAAGTTGAGTGCATTGAAGTAGAGCAGCAGTAGTAGGGATAAGCTGGGGTGTATCCGTAAGTGTATATTAAGATATTAACTAGGGTGTAGTTATGTAGATATCAGTTAATCTATATGAAATAAGCTACATATTAGTATATTAGAGATCAGTTAGTGTATGCTATAATTTAGTTACTACCTACTTATTTGTTGGTGTAATATAACAATTAGCTAATTACTAATTACTAGTATATATCTATAGTCAGTTAATAATAAGTTATTAACTAAGGTATGTCTTGTACTCTAAGGTAATACCAAGTATAAGCTAGTATAAGTTAATTGACGACAAATATTAACCTAGAATCTTAATGTGGACTTAGTTTAGCTAGTGTGACCTAGTAATGGTCTAGAAAAGCAGTTTTAGTATATTTAGCTCATTTATCATTTTATTACACTAATTTGACATGCCATTCATATTTTGGTGTGTGTGACACCAACTCGGGTACCAAGATATATCATTTGATCAGCACAATATGTGAGTACATTCTCTGATAGTTTTCTTATTTGACAGCCTCTATGTTTCATGTATTTAGTATTGATATTTTTGATTCTTGACACGATGGTTTCATAGATTGGTAGACGTGGATCTTGGTCATGAGATATTATTATCATAGTTACTCAGTGATCATCGTATTGTGTTTTATGATTACTCGGTGATTACCGTGATATCTTAGTGATTATATAGACCGTGATCATAGTTCATGATATAATAGACCGTGTAATATGATATAGGTATTGTAACATGTCATAATTTGGATCCATGTACTAGTCGGGGGTTGGAAAAGTATTAGTGGATATGTGATCATACCATATAACCCATAATTTAGTACAGTCCGTGATAGTTAGCAGATCATGTCACTCACGCGTGATCACGCTTGCTAACCTTTTATATATAGCCCAAGTTAGGCCCAAGCCGATCACATTATCTTACTAACATTTTAAGGCACATTTTATATATTATTTCCTTTATTTCAGTTCATTATATTATTGTTCCTCACCATATTGTTCTCAGTTCTAGCCATAATTTATCGTGATGCTCTTTCTCATGATATATGCTAGTTCAGTTACTTCCATTATTTATTTTTATTGCTATAATCGTTTTATAGTTTCTGTCAATTATTGGAACTGCTATTTAGGTTATACTTTGCTCCAATCCTGACATGATATTTTTTTCCAGATAATTTATTAGAAGATTGGTGTCCTATGCACTACAGGCTACATGATAGCGAGCCAGTTGAGTTATCACCCCGTAGAGCCGGTGGAGTTAGTTCCAGCAGTTGATGAGGCATATTTCATTTATTCTTGATATTGTATATGTTAGTTAGATTTTGGGATTGTATTATTACTGAAGGACTGTGAGGCAACTCTGGCGGGGGGGGTGAATAGAGTGCAACAGAAAAATCTACACAATTTAAGATGATCAGAATGAAGGCAGTTGCTAACTAAAAGTATATATAAAGATAATAAAGTAATACAATAAAGTAGAGAGATAAAGTAAATGCAAACACCAAGATATATAATGGTTTCCCTCTGAGAGGACTAGTGCAGTCCCGAAAACTCAAGCTCGAAGTTTTCTCCACTATAATCACCAATAGTGAATGACAAGCTTTGATCCGAAGGCTTGCCACTTCTTTACACTACGAGATTTGATCCAAAGTCTCGCAACTTCACAGCTTAGAGAGAGAGAGAGAGTAACTGATCGAACAAAGCTCTTTACAACTCAGTAGACTTCTAGATTGAGATCATACTTGGCACTAGGAAGGCTAGGGAGTTGCTCTTTAAGATGGTAAAGTTAAGGCTTTAGGGGTTTGCTCACAATAGGATAGAAGACTTAAGAAAGGTTGACTGAGCAAGAATGTAGAATTCTAATCCTATTTATAGGGTGTAGGCAAACAAAATTTGGCCAAAATTTATTTAGGGTTTAATTTAAATTTCCAACCGTTGGGCCAAGAAATCATGAGCTATTGAACTGGATGATTTCATACCAAAAGGGTAACCGAGTTCGGTCCGAGTTTAGCCCAATTTTGGTCTCTTAGTATTGTTGACTTTGTAAATGAATGTAGTCTAATTTGCTGGATAGGTTCTTTGGTTCATTTGGGTGTACTAGGTATCCGAATAGAGCTATTTGGGATTTGCCAGTGTGACTCAGCTTACATCAGTCCAAGACTCAAATAAATAAAAGATTATATTTGCATAGACAAAATACAGACGACATATAATAGCTGTGTTAAGGCTTCAGATTGCGACATATCAATGCATGGTTTAGTTAACTATGAAAATCAAGTTGACTGAGACTGGATGGGCCAACAATCTTCCCCATTTTGATAATTGACAAACTATGATCAGTGACATCAGTCAAGTATCGTCTTTGATATGCAAGGCTCCCCCGTAAATGTGAAGCAGAAATATGCTGAAGATAACGTCAGTCAAGTATCGTCTTGTATGCTAGTATCATGTATATATTTATCTCCCATTATTATTTGATCGAAATGGCATGCTACCCCAAAATTGGTGAGATGACAAAAAAATAAGAGAGTAAAGTATATAAAAGATAATATATAATGACAAAAGAAAAATTTACATTAAACTTTTATTCATTTGAAAGAAAACATACAAAAGTGGATGTGTAATGGAAACATCATAGTAGAACACTAAAAGTAAACTTTTTAGACATTTAAATCTCTTGAGTAACTAGTTGTAATTTTTATCATCTTTATCATCCAGTTCAACTATTATACTTGGATTAAAGAATATATCAGCTGGATCCAAATGTCGTTGAACATAAGGGTGATCAATACGAAATCCTTGTTGATTTGGATTCTAGAGAATCAAAAAAGGTCCGGTTGGGTGTTTTGATATGGTATATTGTATGTCTATCAAAGTGTTGACAAGAGCCTACGTCTGAAAAGTTTGGCGATGATCAGTGACACGATTGCATATATCTTCTTGGTGGAAGCGATCACGCAATAGATTGATAGGTTTGTGGTTGTTCATCAACAGGAGGGATAGAATCAATATGATGAGTGTTGGAGTTTGATGATAAGTTATAAGGTAAAAGCATAGTTGGCTCAAATCTTCAAATTCTATTGAGGTATAATAGTTCCTCAAGATTTGGACAAGTATCCAAAGGAATATTAAAATAGCTAAAAATAGTTGGCAAGTACATGGCGTATAGTAGTGGACGCCCTTTTTTGCTATATTGAACCATTTGAGATAGGATGGTCTGTGGAACATTAAATTTTTTTCGAAATGCAAGTGATATAAAACTGACATTTCTAGATAAGAGACCTCATCAAAGTACGTCTTCTTAGGTAAAAAAGTTAAAAAGATAATACGATGCATTTCAAAGAAGTGAACATTCAAATATCTAGCATAAAATTTATCAGGTAGACATTTAAGAGGGTGACAAAGGATATTCTTGAAAGAATCTAGGATTAAGTCATGGTCGAATTAAACTTGCGTAATGTTGACTAAGGGTTCTCCATCAGCGAAAATGCGTAGAATTTTACCCAAGTCACCTGTATCAAATTCAATTGGAATTCCATGAACTCTAGATAAAATAGTGTCATGTTCATATGTTAAGTTACAATAGAACATTTGAATAGCATTGGTGTAAATTTTGGTACGGGTTGTAAAATTCTTCAAGTTGAAGTTTTTGAAGAGTAGGTAGATAGTCTATGTGTTGAGAAGTAAAATCAATAGGATGGATAAAACATATGTGTCTCTTGGAGAAGTCATTAAACCAATCATTTGAAATTTTGAGGCTCCGAAAGGTAAAACCGTTGAATTCTCCTATGTTTAGCATAATAGAAGAGAAAAGAGAGTCAAAAAAGGAATCTTTTTTTTCTTTTAGGGGCCATTAGGAGAGGATGTAAGAGGAAATGCTAAAGTTTATTTATGGAGGAGGAATAATTTTTGTTGGTCTGAATGAATGAGCAACGAAATGATCTGCACTACCATATTTTCTAGGAAAGGATATTTTAGTAATTTCTTAATTAATTAAATATTGTGCATGATAATAATTATTTGTTGCATTATTTAATTGTTGTTAAGTGTTAGTTATTTATTTTGGACATGTGTTAGTGGACCTAAGTAGTTTAGTTTAGAATTATGGACCAACATATATTAATTGTTAGATTTGAGCCTAATTAGAAAGCTCATTGATTAGGAGATGGATTAAATTAATTAAACCATTAGACTAGAAGCTTACTTCCTTAATTATTTCTTCATGAGAGGCCCAAAGGGGTATAATGGATATTACATAGTAGCTTGAGGAAGGGGTAGAGGGGGCCAGCCTATTAAAGGGGGGATTGATTTCTTTCTCCTCTTTTTATTTCAAAACTAGATCTAGAATATTCCTCAACAAAATTCCTTCATTCCTACTTCATTTTCCTACCAAATTTTATCCCAATTCCTTCCCAAATCGCCATTGGAGGCTAGTGGAGCAAGGATCTAGAAGAAGGAAGCAAGGATCAACAAAGAGGAGCAAGGATCTACAAGTTGGAGGCCAATTTTATCACATTTAGAGGTTTCATTGGGAATCCATCTTTCAATAGGTACAATTCAATTTTTACCATTAATTTAGGTTTTAAATATAAGATTTAACTATGAGAAATTAATCCATATGCATAGGCTACCCATAGGATTTGGTTTTGTGTTCATAGGAGGCCTTTTGTGAAAGTTATGGTACTTTTTGTGTCAATTTTGGGGGAATTTCGAGATTAACATTTGTTGTGTGTGTCAATTGGTCCTATATATTAATTTGGCATATGATTGTGTGTTTGGGACTAGTGTCGTGTCCATAATTGGGTACGTGTAGGTCATATTCCAATAATTTGGTGATACGTGTTAATTTTGGGATTTTTCCTCCGACATGGGACTTTGAGTATGTCACATTTTGACACGGACACGTAGATTTGTATTTGACTCTTAGTATTATTTATAAATAATATATATGACTTGTTCGTGTCCTTCGGGGTATGTTTGGATGTGTGGTGGACTCATGTCACATGCGTATCCTAGATCTAGTGGGATACAGAGTGATACGTTCCATGTGTGTGCAATTAATTGTAGATCTAATTCTCTTGTGTTCCTATTTTGGGGAGAAGTATAAATTATATACATGTACATATATATATATATATAATGTTGTGTGTATATATTTATGTAATGTTGAGTCTTAGATCTATGTACCTATGTATATTCTATATGTGTATATATTGTATGTAACTATTCTTCTACATGTATATATATATAATAGTATATATATATATGTATATGTTAATAGATAATTATATGTGTTTATAATCATATAATGTATGTTTTATTTGGTGTATATGTTTATATGTACGTATACGTACGTATGTTGTTATAAACATATTACTATGTATGTGTGTGTATGTTACTATGTGGTATTTTGTACATATTATTATGTATGGTTGTATGTATAGTTATTAGTAGTATTATATGCATATTGTATAGATATTATGTGGGTTATATATATTTGTTATTATATATATATTGTATATATATATATATATATATATATATATATATATATATATATATATATATATATATATATATATATATATTAGTGACAGCGGGCAGGAGCGTCGAGACAGCAGCAACAATACCAACAGCACAGCAGCGGCCGCAAGAGCAATGCGACAGCAAGCATCGCTGAAAAGCAGCAGCAGTAATAATAGCAGCAGCAGCCCTATAGCGACAGCAGTTAGCAACAACTGCATGAATCTGTCGCTGAAACGACAAAGTATCAGCAACCGTATTAAAGGCTTTAGCGATGGCTTTGGCGATAGCAGCAGGAATCTGTCACTAAATTAGCAGAGCATCAGCAGAAACCGCGGTTTTCAGCGACAACTGTCAAGGCTTTAGCGACAATTTAACAGTTTATATATATATATATATATATATATATATATATAAATATATATATATATATATATATATATATATATATATAAGTATATTTATATATATATGGTAATTAATATATATGTAAATATGTTTCTAATTGCTACTTGTATTATAGTATACTATATGTATAATAATTAGTATAGCTTATATTATATTTAAGGGTAGTTAGCTTAAGTAAAGTAGTGGGTATTACCTTGAGATACCAAGGTAAGTACCAAGGTAATTGGAGATTCCCAAGGTATTGGGTTTGGGTATCAATATTATAGTTTAGTGTTGAGATACCAAGTTGGTTAAAAATAAAGGTACCTATTTAATGTCTATAATTAGGATTTATATATAAATAAAAAATTTGATATTAATACGTGATGTTTTTCTATTCTTTTACGTATCTAGAGATACGGTATCCTAGTACCCTAAGATGTAGTTTATGACCAAGACTTTAGTATTTGAACCCAATATCTTTGTGTTAGACTTTTGCAACCTACAAATAGTTAGTTGACCATAGTTGACCCTAGTTGACCTTAGAGTTGACTTAGTTTGTCTTTTGACTTAGAGTTGACTTGTTGACCTAGAAGTTGACTAGTTTAACTTATTTTCTTTCGGAACCTTGTATTGATGTTGTATTGCATATCTAGGTCTTCGAGGCACCATATCAGACATCTGTGGGACTATTCATTTGGACTTTAGGCGAGTACATTCTCTGATAGTTTTTTATTTATGATATCCTCTATGTTCATTGTATCTAGTGTAGATATCCATGTTTCCTTGACACGATGGTTACACGGATTGGTATATCCGGATCTTGTCATGAGATATTATTCCTGGTTATATGGTGTATGTTATACAAGTATTATTTTATTGAATATCTTGTACATGTACAGACACTGATTCTCGGGGAGACTTGCTACTTTCCTGGAGAATCTCGTGCCATAGCGTACCATGGTTGGATCTATTATTCCTGTCGGGGTAGGGAGTATGTAGTGTAGATATATGATCATTCCCATCTTGTATCTTGTATAGTCTTAATCATACACCGCACGTATGATTAGCCAGGCCATAAATCTTATAACATGTTCCCAAGCCGATCACATGTTAAAACTAGTACTTACACACTTAGTCATTAGTATTCTTGTTCATTTGTATATTGCTTATTATTGTATTTTATTCCAGTATTTTCTTATTGTATATATCTCATTGTATCTATTATGCATCTTGTATATTCACATCTATTTACTGTTATATAGTTTTTATCATTGATTAGAACTGCTGTTAGAGATGTACTTTACTTCTTTCCTGACTGGATATATTTTTTCAAATGACACTGAGGACTGGAACCCTACACATTAAGGACCTCAGGATGTTGTGGGTTTAGCGTAAGAGACCCTGGCTCAGGAGGGACGTATCCCAACTGAGATAGATAACCCGAGTTTAGTATCTTCTTAGTATTATTGGTACTGGATTTGTCTCCAGCTTATTGTTAGTATTTCTTTCAGACTCATTAATGTATTATTTCAGACTCATGAGTTGTATGTGACTGTTCTATTCTTTATCATGTTCGTGCGCGTTCCATCTTAGATCTATGATTGAGTATATTGTTATTATTGGTGGTTAATTATATTTCTAGATAGATTACCTAGACAATATTCTTTTGTCAATTTTGTGGCGTAGGCTAGGCATTATTTTTGACTTGTACCCTTACACCCGGTGCGGGCCGTGACATATTTTTAGTGGTGGCACATGCAGGTCTTCAAGGTCACAATTAGTGCGATTCATAGTGGTGCTCTGAATTAAGTACTATTACGAGCCTGAATTAGGATATAGGATATAGGCTATAGGTTGAGAATACTCAATCACACCTAAAAAAATTCTTTTGATTCATTCAACTATTCTCCTTTGATATTGACATTTGATCTTTTAATCTGTCCTTTCCTTGAGTGTCTTACATCATATGCCATATTGATTATTTCTTTCACTTTATCTCAGGATGCTACCTAAGACTAGATCGCAGCAAAGAAGAGCAGTTTCTGAGAGGTCTGCGATGTCCCGAGGGCCCCCACCAGTCACTTCTCCGGTGATTGGAGTGTCAGCTGCTTTCGAAGGTCCACCACCTACTCAGAGGACTGTGCCAGCTATATCTGAGGGGCTTCCACCTCCACCTCCTGTGCCAGCAGAGGAGACACAAATGTTTACATTGTTTCGTGAGATGCTCGAGGCATTGAGGGCTTAGTCAGAGGCACATCAGAGGGAGACCGACGTTTTACGGTAGGGCATCGAGAGTGCTTATCAGCTTGCTCGTGCCATAGTCGAGAGGGGAGTTCCGGTCTAGCAGCAGGATGTTCCTCATGTTGCTCAGCTTCGGCCAGGCAATATTCAGGACTTCAAGAAGCTGGAGCCTAGGGCCTTCAAGGGGACGGAGGGCATCGTCTATGCTGATGATTGGCTTGAGGACATTAAGCGTCTTATAAGGGTATCCCATTTTTCTGAGGATCTGAAGGTTAAGACGGTAGGACTTCAACTGTTCGACGTCGCTCGCACTTGGTTAAGGAATGAGCCAATTTTTGTTGACGCAGGACAGTATTCGGAGGTATTCAAGGACCTCTTCAAGAAGAAGTTTTTTGTTTGGGCAGACAGGCTAGACTTGGGGAGGCAGTTTGAGAGTCTCATTCAGGGGAGCATGTCTATGGAGAAGTACGCTGCGAAGTTCGGCAGGTTGAGCCGATTTGTAGACTATTTTATGAGATAGTTGGATATTCGGGCTATTCATTTCCGTGAGGGTCTAAACTGGGAAGTGAATATCCTTATTCCGTCTTTTTATGAGACATACTCGGAGATACTTGCGGAGGCACACAAGGATGAGCGGGAGTAGGGTTTAAAGCCCAAGAGAGACCGTAATTCTTTTCTGGGGGCAAATAGCAGTGCAGTATCTGCCAAACGTCCTCATTTCTATTCCAGGTCTTTCCAGCAGCCATAGCAGCACCAGACTCCAACTCGGGCGCCGTTACACCAGGCACCACAGCAGCAGAGGCAGTTACAACAATCTTTCTGCCATTTCTATAAGAAGTGTGGCCACATCTAAAAAGTTTACAGGAGGAGGCTAGGAGTTTATTTGTATTATGGTACTGAAGGGCATCAGCTGAGGGAGTATCCTCGTCGTGCAGTTCAGGGAGCAGCTTCAGCTCCGAGGGCACAGGCGAGACCACCTGCAGTACAGTCGAGGGGACCGCTTCTGACACAGCAGTAGCGTTATGTCTAGCATCAGCAGCAGGGAGGTGCACGTCGGGGACGAGCGTTTGCTATGACCGTCGAGGAGGACGAACCCATCAGAGATGTCATCGCATGTTCTATTCTTCTGGATTCTATTCCAGCTTTAGCTTTGTTTGATAGTGGTGCTTCCCATAGTTTTGTATCTATTTCTTTTGCTCTGAAGCATGGTTTGGTAGCTGAGTCTTTGCTTAGTACTTGCAAGATCATGACTGGTGGAGGTATTATCCTGGTTAATGATATTTATAAGGATCGGAGAGTTACTCTAGGAGGCCGGGAGTTGAGTGCGTGTCTACTTGTAATACCACTTTTGAGCTACGACATTATACTCGGGATGGATTGGTTGATTAGGCACCGTGCTAGCATAGATTGTAGAGGAGGTAGAGTTTTATTGGGTCCCCGGGAGAGCCAGAGTTCGAGTTTGCTAGAGGAGCTACTGAGCAGGGAGAAGGAACTATTTGTAGAGCTATGGTGGAAGACAAGGAGTTGCCGCATTTGTTGATAGCAGAGTTCTTAGATGTGTTTACTGAGGAATTGCCAGGGTTGTGGCAAGATCGAGATGTTGAATTCTCTATAGACTTGGTGCCAAGTGCAGAACCAATTTCATAATATGTCTATAGAATAAACAACAGTGAGCTGGTCGAGCTGAAGAAGCAAGTGGATGAATTGCAAGTTAAGGGGTTTATCAGATCTTGTTCTTCACCGTGGGGAGACCCGGTATTGTTTGTACCGAAGAAGGATGGATCGTTGGCATATGCATTGATTACAGGGCTTTGAATAATCTCACTATCAAGAATAAGTACCCTTTGCCACGGATTTATGATTTGTTCGATCAGTTGAGTGGTGCCAAGGTATTTTCTAAGATAGATTTGAGATCAGGATACCATCAGGTGAAGGTAAAGCCGGTGGACATACCGAAGACTACTTTTAGAACTCGGTATGGTCATTACGAGTTTATGGTGATGCCGTTTGGGTTGACTAATGTACCGGTAGTATTTATGAACTTGATGAACAAGGTGTTCCATCAGTACCTTGACAAGTTTATGGTGGTGTTCATCGACGATATACTCATATACTCGAAGACACCGGATGAGCATGAGGAGCATTTGAGGATTGTGTTGGATATGCTGAGGAAGGAGAAGCTATATGGAATGTTTTCCAAGTGTGAGTTTTTCTTGGACAAGGTGGAGTTGTTGGGGCATATTGTGATTGGTGATGGTATTTTAATGGATCCGAAGAAGATCGCAGTGCATCTTGGAAGACCCCAAGTTTGGTAGCAGAGATCAGGAGTTTCTTGGGATTGGCAGGTTACTACAGGAAGTTTGTGCAAGATTTTTTTGAGGATTGCTGAGCCGATGACCAGACTCACCAGAAAGGATGAAGAGTTTGTTTGGACGGAGGATTGCCAGATTGCTTTTGAGGAATTGAAGAAGAGGTTGACGTCTGCTCCTAATTTAACGTTGCCATCAGGGTCTGGAGGTTTCACTATTTATAGTGATGCATCGGAGAAAGGTTTGGGTTTTATTATTCAGTAGAATGGGAAAGTGATTGCCTATGCATCCAGGTAATTTTGACCTCATGAAAAGAACTATCCTACCGATGATTTGGAGTTGACAGCAGTCATCTTCGCCCTGAAGTTGTGGAAATATTATTTGTATGGAGAGCGTGTGGAGACCTTCACAGACCACAAGAGCTTGAAGTACGTTTTCACGTAGAAGGAGTTAAACATGAGGCAGCTTCGGTGGTAGGAACTGATGAAGGATTCTGATATATCTTTGTAATATCATCCTAGGAAAGCTAATGTAGTTGTCAATGCTTTGAGTAGGTATCCGGTAGCTATGTTCTTAACGCAGGATCGATATTTATTGGAGGACTTGGAGAGCTTGGGCATCGAGGTGATAGTTTCTGGTTGTGCTATGCAGATGTGGGGATTGCAGATACATTCAGATTTGATGGACAGGATCAAGGCAACACAGTATAAGGATTTATCTTTGAGGAGCATCAGATCTCAGGTGAGAGCAGGATTGGAGGATGATTTCACCATTTCCGATGATGGATCTTTGAGGCATAGAGTTAGATTGTGTGTGCCTAGTGGGGAGCTGAATGAGGAGGTGTTGCAGGAAGCGCATCGCTCTCAGTATTCCATGCATCCAGGTGCCAACAAGATGTATCGGGATATACGAGAGAGTGTGTGGTGGTATGGCATGAAGAGGGAAGTGACACAGTTTGTATCCAGATGCTTATTGTGCCAGCAGGCAAAAGCCGAGAGGAAATGGCCTGGAGGTTTACTTCAGCTATTATCCATTCAAGAGTGAAAGTGGGAGCAGATTACTATAGATTTTGTGTACGTACTTCCACAATCTCCAGGAGGAAAAGATGCGATTTGGGTCATCGTTGATAGGTTGACCAAGTCGGCCCACTTTTTGTCTTTCAAGGTGGGTTTTTCTATGGAGAAGCTGGCAGAGATATATGTGAGGCAGATCGTCAGTATACATGGAGTTCCCGTCAGCATAGTATCGGATTAGGATAGTCGTTCTACTTCTCACTTTGGAGGAGTTTGCAAGAGAGTTTGGGCACTGAGCTCAAGTTTAGTACTCATATTATCCCCAGACAGATGGGCAGTCAGAGAGGACTATTCAGATTCTCGAGGATATGTTGCGCACTTATGTACTAGATTTCAGGGGTTCTTGGGAAGACCATCTCTATTTGGTAGAGTTTGCTTATAACAACAGCTACTAGGCTAGTATAGAGATGTCACCTTTTGAAGCTTTGTATGGTCGGAGGTGTCGTACTCCCTTGTCATGGGACGATGTTGGAGTGAGAGAGTTTTGTGTTACTACCACGTTCCAAAAATAGGGGTATTTTTAACTTTTTATATACATTTAATATTGCGTGTATTTAATTTAAATAATTGCATGAGATGTGTATTCATAATATTATATATATACAGTATTCATTAATGTTTGAGCTAGTAGACTTGACATAGAAGCCCACTAGATGAACACCTGACCAAATTATAGGTTATGGAATTAAATTATATTATTTAGAACTTAATTATTTGAGGTTGTAATTAATTACCGTAATTTTATTTAATTGTTGCGCCTTACCGTTGCTTCGATATTTAGAGCGCTACCCTATCTTTTGTCTTCCAACAGATTTCACAACCTTGTCCTAGACGTGTCCGCCTTCCATTCAGACCTTTTTGTAACTCATAATTATGCTCTCTTGTGCTTCATTTTAGCCACACAATATTCGTCGCGGACGTTTATTTAATTTCTAAATAAAATCTGACTTTGTATCGTTGTGCGTTCCAATCGAAATTGGAGACACAATCTCGACCATTTTTGTGCAACCCAAATTTGGGTAAGATTTTGTTCTGAGTCTTCTTCACTAATGATATTTGTGTCCCAACCTAATTTTGGCCCCATGTACTCCTAATTAATTTTAGAACACAGATTGCATTTATTTCTAATTAAATTAGGGATACCATTTTGACTAATCCCGTTTAATCCCGACTTAATCCAAATACCCCACTAATTAAGCCCATATAAAATACACAACACCCCCTCACCCTATAAAACACCAAACACCAAATCGCCCACCAATTTTTCATCATTTTATGTGTCTGTGCAAATACCCAAATTTAAGGGGGCTAATTTGCAATTATTGTATTAGGTGTCAACACCCTATTGGTTCAAACCAATGGAGAAGCCCAAATATTTGACTAGTCAACAACTCTCACCCTTGCATGAGTAATTCCTCCATGTCAAATCCTGACCACCCATTCAAAATGGATGCATCATGACCACTCATTTCCCACTCACTTATCCCATTTAATGTCTCCTCAAGGCCCTCTTCCCAACCATGACCTAATCCCCAAACCTAGGGAAGCCCCCATCTCCTCCCTCCTCACAAGCCCCCAACCGTATGCTTTTTTATTTTTCCTTTCTTCTTCTCTTCTTCTGGTATTTTTGGTATATATATATGTAATAAATGCATATTTTTGGTATATATATATAGTTATATATATATTTATGTATTTTGGTATGTATATACGTAGCATATATATGTTTGTATTGGTATATATATATGTACTTGTATATGTATATGGTATATGTATTAAATATAGTATAGGTATATTTTTATTGGTGTATATATATATATATATATATATATATATATAACATATGTATGTTGAAGCATGAAAAATACGCTGGAAGCTCTACGCAGCATATTGATGCAAAGCAGCGTAAACAGAGGACTTCAAAGCCTTCAAACGTGCAAACAGAGCGTCTCCGCCAAAGCACAGTAAGAAATACAGGCTCAAAGACCATCCGCGTAAGACAGCATGTCCAGGCGGCTTCAGCATAAAACAGGGATCGACGTCGCCTTTATGGCGTAAAACTCATCCTCTCTTCATGCAGCATTAAAGTATACGAGGGACGCTTCATATTCTTCGAAGTGAACTTGTCAGAGCCCGCAATGAACCTGTCAGAGCCTGCAATGAACCTGTCAGATCCTGCAATGAACCTGACGTCTCGACTTCTGACAAAGGGATACTACTCGACTACCCGGGCGACGTCTATAATGATGGCGAGGCACTACAATCCAGGCTGTCATTTACTGCCATTTCCCTTGCGTAAACCGCTTTTACGTACACGGAGGAATACACTGCCTAGTTTTACATAGGCAGATGAGAGCTCCTTACGCTCCGCAGAAGACAAAATGCCTGCCACGTCAAAAGCTACACCTCGTACGATATTCGAGGCACGTCTCTACATTTTTATGCACAGAGCGGTCACAGGTTCTCAGGCATGTCTCTGCAATTAATGTGCCAAATATTGACAGATGCCTGAGGCACGTCTCTGCGTTTGATGCACAGAAGGGTGGCAGACCTTCAAAACACGCATATGCATTTAATGCACAAGATTATGGCGGATCTCCACATTTAATGCAGAAGATTTGATTAAATATCACCGAATCATCGTTTAGTGACATCCCCTTTGCGAGAGCTGCTCCTACGTATACAAGAAAATACGCTGCCTAGTTTTACACAGGCAAACATGAGCTCCTTACGCTCCACAGAAGACGAACAGACTGCCATGATAGCGGTTACTCTTCGCACAGGGTTCAAGGTGCGTATCTGCATTTAATCCACAGAATGATGACAAATCTTGAAGATAAGCATTTGCATTTAATGCACGGGATGGGGGCAGATCTCTGCAGTTAATGTAAGAGATCTGATTATCTCCAAGAGCCGTAATTCCGGCTAAAACGTCCACATCATCACTCTGGCACGTTACGCAGCGGCTTCTACGCCTATTCAGCTTCGGTGCCCACTCGGCCTTCTGTGCCTACTCGGCTTCTACGCCCACTCGGCCTTTATTACCACCCGGCTTCTACGCCTTTTCAGCTTCGGTGCCTGCTCGGCTTCTATGCCCATTCAGCTTCGGTGCCTACTCGGCTTCTACGCCCGCTCGGCCTTCTGTGCCTACTCGGCTTCTACGCCCACTCGGCCTCTACGACCACTCGGCTTCTACGCCTATTCGGCTTCTATGCCGGTTTGATAACTATTTGGCTTCTTTGCCATGGTGACAGACATTGGCTTCTATGCCAACCTCTTCTACACGAGGGATACCTACCTACGTGGCTTTTACGCCGTGATCATCGTAGCGATTATACGCATTTTGTCCCTTAGTTGGACCCGCGTCACACGCTCATTCGAAGGATCATCTATACGCAGGCTTTGGTTATTTTAACCATTGTGTAAAAGGGTGTTGTACTTTCCACTACTCGGTTTTTACACCGATTGAGTGGTCACTGTCATTAAAACTTTATAAATAGAGACCTCTATCAATGAGGAACAAGATCGACAAATTGGAGGGTCAAAGAAGTTAGGTCTGAAAACTGATCAAGAGATCCAGTACCAGATCCAACGGTCGAGAGAGAGAGAGAGAGAGAGGAGAATCCAGAGCTCAGGCAAAGAGAAGGGATTGACGACTTTGGCATCGGGCATCCACCCTCTTCAGCAACCCTCGAAGCTGCTACCTGTCTTCAACGGCACTTCTTCAACATCGTGTGGTCCAAGGGCTAAAGTGATCGACTGCAGATCATACACCTATAGCAATATTCACCCAAATTAAATAAATTATACTTAGAAATCCTCGTGTAGGATCAAATTTGTACAATCTTGTTTATAAACATAAATGAAGGGCGGGTTTTCGTACAAGACCTCGTTTTCCGCATTCATTAAATCTTTTCTCGTTTATATTACATCCCTAAAATAAGATGACGACTCTGTTGGGGATATCTTTCTCTTCTGATGAGGAAGCTATTGCTCAACACGATACGATATCCGTGGGATCCGTAAAGAAGACACTGGTCGTCCAGTTCGACCAGTCTGCCTACGAAGATATGCTCCGAACAAAAGGCAGCTCTCACTCTCTCTCTCACCAAAATAACAGAAAGCTGCGTAAGGTCTGGATGCCCAAGAAATCCTCTACCATTCCTATGGACTCTCCGATCTCTCTGATCTCTCCGACCAATGAGGTTGTAGCCTTGCTCCCTCCGTGCCCTGCGTGTAAATTTTAGTCGCCTGTCTCTGACTGAACCGGTAAAACTTCTGGCAATGCCTCAATGCTAACCCAGAAGTATACTCCGCGCTCTGCACGTGAAATTCAGTCTCCTGTCCCTGGCGGAATAGACAAAACTTCTGGCAATGCCTCGGCGCTAACCCAGAAGTATACTCCACGCTCTGCGCGTAAAATTCAGTCTCCCGTCCCTGGCGGAACAGACAAAACTTCTGGCAATGCCTCAGCGCCAAATCAGAAGTACAAGACAAGCTCCGCGCGTAAAATAACATCTGACCTCTATGGAGAACCAGATGATCCCTGTGATCTCTCTAAGGGAAAATGAGCGGCGGACTACTCAACTTCTCGGCCTTTACGCCAGCAAGTTAACAATCTTCATGCCCTCTGAATTATGCGAGACGCTGATGGCCGACTGAGGACATCCTCAGCTTTACGTCAACCAGAGCGAAGATCCAAATTACGCCAGGCGAAGTCCCTAGGCGTAAAGAAGGATCTAGTTGCAGAAAGACTCCTCGAGGATTATCCGCCACCCAGATGACCAACCTGTTATATACGGGTAGCACAGGGAAGACTATGGTTCCCGTCATCCGCATGCCCACAAATGGGAACAGAAGGAACAAGCCATCATCTTCTTCTTCTACAGCGCCTCCTGACCTGCGCAAATATCTAATCCGGAAATACAAGGAGAGGGGATCTGCCAGAATGGCTATTACGCCTCCTAGCGAGCACTGCTGTAATAGTCATATTATTATAATTAATTGTTGCTGTTCAAAAGCAAAATGGCCATTTTTCGACCGACTGAGCTGCTCTCCATCTTTTCTAGAAGAGGAGCCCGCGCATGCATCTGTGAACATGGCTTCACATATACCTGGAGGAAGCTCATACTCAAGACGTCCATCCTCTAGAACTCTGAGCCGAAAAAGATTCAACATGCTCCTTAGGGATACCGAAGCTGGGGTGTTCCAGAACACTCGTTCAAGGTCGCGACAAATGACTTCGTGCTCTTCTGATTCCAATGCTGGGGGTCGCCAGTCTCCCGAATCAGATACTGAGAGTATAGAGTCAACTTCTACAGCGACCTATACTCATCCTTCAATGACGCCCAGGAAGATGGGAGTTTATGCCACATGAACTCGGGGATGCCTCGCCATCAGGGAATGCTGAGCAACGCATTACTACACTAGAGACATCTCTGAAGCAAATGCAATCCATGATGGAGAATATGCACCAAATAATGCTAACTCAACAGGCGGCTGCTATGGCTCAAACGTCGGTCCCACCTACTCAGATACGTGTGGGGGTGGATCTGCCACCATCCAACACGATCCAAGAGCCTGTTCTAGATCAAGAGTCAGTTGGTCCTTCACTTCCTCACCTGTAGAATGTACTACCTCCTACGGGAGTCACGATCCAACCAACTCCGTACCATTCCGTGGTCTCGCTACCAGCTAAAAATTTGATACAAGCAGTACGGGAGTTGAAAGCCCAATTCGACGCCTTGAAGCACAAAGATCAGCTCAAGAAATTGGGAATCAACCAGCCATACCCAGCTATCTGGGAAGAGGCCCCTTTTTCTCTGAGGTACAAACCTCAGACTATGGCCCTGTTCGAGGGAAAAACATCACCAAGTCAGTACATGAACTATTTCAGTATGATGACGGTGTTACTACAAGGGTATGACGCCCTCCTCACCTGGGTGTTCAAGGGCTGTCTCTCAGGAGTAGCTTACCAGTGGTACCGCAGCTTGGCAGACAACTACATTACTTTCGTTGAAGACTTTAAGGATTTATTCTTCACACGATTCTACGAGGGAGGAATAGACATGTCTATGTCCTCTCTCATCGAAGTCAAACAGAGAGAGAAGGAGGACGTTTGCACCTTCGTCGAACGTTTTCGTCAAGCCACCTTACAGATGCCTCCAGGAGTTCCAGACTCAGCGTTGGTGGACATTTGCAGAAAGAACCTTCTTTCCGTGATCTCGGGTTCACAGGACCATATCAGTTCCATGATTGGCCCTCGTTCATCATCTCAGCGGTAGCCGCCAAGGACAACAGTCACAAGGTGCGTGACAACGGCATCATGATCTCTACCTCTGACAGAGGCAAGAGGTCATCCCCCAACGGCGACCATCCTCCCAGTTCCAAAAGGAAAGAAGCTCTGGCGATCAATACGTCCAGACAGAAGACTGCGGCAACCACGCAGACAAAACCGGGGACTTCCAGGCCTGTAGAGGTATACTCTTTCGACGATGATGATATTCCGAGTATATTCGAGTGTCTCGTCAAAAGTGGCAAAATTACCCTTTCGGAGGAGAGGCGGCCTAGTGAGGCCGGCAGCGCCAATAATCCCAAGTACTGCATCTTCCACAGATACGTACACCACCCAACAAAGGCGTATTAGATACTGAAAAGGAAGATCCAAGAGCTGATCGATGCTAAAGCCATCACCCTGCGCTATAGCGAGAAGACGGTCACGGCCAACATGATCTCTCTGCAATTTGGCAACCTGCCTCCCCAAGAAGTACCGGACGGTGTTACACCTATTTCCCAGACAACGATGAATATCGTTAATCTCCCTCCGACTAGGGGTCAAAATCATGACCTGTTACCCCTAACTACCCAGAGAGGTGAGATTATGTGGGTTCACCCAGACTTGGTGTCGGAGCTCGAGAAAGAGACTAATGCTACTAAAGCTAAGTCCAGGAAGAACTCCAAATACAAGCTATGCCATATTGTTACGACTTCTTCGACATCAGACGAAGACGAGGTCTTGGCTGCAGCAACCCGTTCGGGGAAGGCTTACCTCAAGGACTACGGAGCAAGCCAGGAAGATGCACCTGCAGACGCTTCAGCTGCCAAGCCTTCGAAACCAGAGCCCGCCGTACCAGAGGTCGGTCCTTCGAGACCAACTTCGGCGGACAAGGGGAAGCAAAAAGAAGTGTGCTTCGATAAACCTGTGAAAAACATTCAAAACAAAGGTTTAGAGAAGCCGTACAACTTCGACATCTTGGCCCAACTGGCTAATACACCGGCCAGGTTGTCCATCTTCGAGCTACTCAGGCTCTCCCAAGACACTCGTCTAGCCCTGAGTGAAGCATTGATGCAGGCAGATACATACTTGACCCAACTTAAGTCCCCCGATGAATAACCTGCAGCGTGTCCCCGATGCCTCAGTGTGATGGAGGTGGTCCCAAACATCACTTTCACTCAAGACGATATACTGTTAAAATATAACAGGCATGACAGACCTCTCTACCACACCGGGTACGTCGGTTCCATAGAGGTCGACCGGATTCACATAGATCCGGGATCCTCAATCAGCATCATTCCTCATAGTCTGCTCAGACCACTGAGGATTCCTACCAGTCAACTGGCTTATACCACCACTACTATCGTGGGTTTCAACGCCGAAAGAAGTAAGCCGTTGGGAAAAATTTGCCTGAGGATCCAGATTGGCAACCTCAGATCGGTGGCTACATGCTACGTCATCGATTCAGAGGTGTCCTACAACATCCTTCTAGGAAGACCGTGGATCCACGATCACAACATCGTTCTTTCGACTCTATATCAATGCTTCAAATATGTTGACGCCCAAGGGACAGTACAAACGGAGGTTGCCGACCTAAACCCGTTTAAAGGAGTAGAATCCTACTACTCTGACGCCGTGTTATACTCTCAAGACTACACGGAAGAGGTGTCAACCCAAGCAGAGAAGGAATCCTACCGGGAGCCTAAAGAACCTTCTGCCAAGTAACCTCTGTCAATCAAGGTGAAAGGATGGACTACCCGTCCAAAAGCCATAGAGCCTATGGCTATCCACCTGAACAAGACCAGGTCAGGGAAAGGGGGTGATCCTCTAGTGGTCACCCTAAACCAGAAGCCTCCGCCCTTAATCATCAACCTTTGGCGCAACAAGCAGCCGAGTGATGTAAATGCAACCAGAAGTACGATTTCTAATAATAACAAAGGACCTCTTTTCCAGTATATTGACGCTCGGTTTCTAAATCAGGAATCCTCTCCCCATGACGATTTAGAGCCTATAGCACAAAAATTCTTGGCAGCTATAGATTCCTATCATCCGCACATATGGGAAATGGCATCATCATCTAATGTCACCACGACGTATGGACCACATGAGGATTCTATCTTCATTGTTCCACCTGCCCGCAACGGTCAGCGTTCAATAGTCTTCGGCTGCATGCGCAGCGAACAGACTATACAAGAGGATTCCTTTGATGACGACTCTGGTGAAATGCAAGTTCACAGGTACAGCCCGCAAGCCTTGAACATCATGCAAAATATGGGTTACAACTTAAGGATGGAACCAGGTCTCAACTACGGAAAAGGCAGACGAACACCGCTGCTCGGCAAACCCCACTATCAATAAACCCATTCCGGGTTAGGGTACGCCACCTCCTTTACGACTTCCAAGTCGAACGAGGATATCTTTTCCTCTTTTCAAGATGGCTCATCGCCCTCCGGCTCATCTCATGCCCTCGAGCAAACATTATCAGCAAATATGGTAGCAACGGATTCCTTCGAATCAGACGAACAAGAATCCGAACCATTCGAGAATGACGCTTGGGCTCAGCAGATGGATACACAATAGGAATTCCTCTTCGAGCAGAGAGAACCTCCCACTAAAGATAAAGTTATCCAGATTGATGTAGGGGATGAACATTCACCAAAGCCGATATTTATCAGTAACGACCTTTCCGAAGAAGAAAGGGAAGAAATTACCCAGCTGATAAAAGAATATATCAACGTCTTTAAGTAGAATTATGAGAATATGCCAGGTCTTGATCCAAAGGTGGCTACTCATAAACTCAACATACTGTCCGATTCAAAACCTGTGAAGCAGCACCAATGCCGGTTCCGCCCGGACATGATGGACGCCATTGAAGCTGAAGTCAAGAAGTTAATATCCTGCGGCTTCATCCGTGAAGAACAACATCGTGAATGGGTCACCAATGTTATCCCGGTCATGAAGAAGAATGGGAAAGTACGAATCTGCATCGATTATCAAGATCTGAACGCAGCCTGCCCCAAGGATGAGTTCCTTCTTCCCATCACAGACGTCATGATCGACAATACATGCGGTTTTGAACGCATGTCTTTCATGGACGAATTCTCGGGATACCATCAGATCAAGATGCATCCTGAAGATGAGACGCATACCACCTTTCGGACACCACTGGGGGTATACTGCTATACGGTCATGCCCTTCGGATTAAAGAATGCTGGGGCTACGTACCAACGAGCTATGAGTGACATATTCCATAAGCATTTACGCAAGACAGTGGAGTGTTACGTGGACGATGTAGCTATCAAAAGCTGTCTCAGGGATAATCATATCCAAGACTTGAAGACAGTATTTGAATTGATGCACCAATATCAACTCAAAATAAACCCTACAAAGTCCTTTCTGGGGGTATCTAGCGACAAATTTCTGGGATTTGTCATCACCGCCAAAGGCATTCAAGTGGACTCTGATAAAGTCAAGGCCATCCTAGAAATGCGGTCGCCCCGTAATCTGAGGGAACTCAGGGGATTTTAAGGTCGTCTGGCTTATATCCGAAGATTCATATCCAACCTTTCCGGGAAATGCCAGCCCTTTTTGCGCCTCATTAAGAAAGGTGTATCCTTCGTATGGGATGAATCCTGTCAGCAAGCGTTCGGGGATATCAAACGCTACCTCACTAGCCCGCCAGTTCTGGTACCTCCCGTCATAGGAAAACCGTTCGTGCTATACGTTCGAGTAATGGATCATTCTCTAGGAGCTCTTCTCGCACAAAAGAACGATATGGGCCACGAGCAGGCTATTTACTACCTCAGCAGGATGATGGTCGGAGCCGAGCACTGGTACAACCCTGTGGAGAAAGAATGCTTGGCTCTGATGTTCGTTATTCAGAAAATGCGACACTATGTCACGGGCCAAACCATTCATATCATCTCCAGGATTAATCCCCTTCGGGTATTGATGAGCAAGCCAAGTGTACATAATTCCCGACTCGCGACTTTGACAATATTATTAACGCCATATGACATGGTGTACGTCCCTCAGAAGTCCATCAAAGGCCAAGCATTGGCTGACTTTCTAGCTTCTTATCCCATCCCGGAGGCCTCCAAACTATACGAGGACATTTTTGACGAAGTTGTAGAGTGTAATTCCGCAACGGAAGGCGATGCACGGCAACTGTTCTTCGATGGCACCTCCAGAATTGGTCCCAGAGGAAACGTGGTTTCAGGAGTAGGTATCGTCCTGGTTACTCCGGATAAGCTCGTCATCTATTGAGCGTACTCTCTTAGCGAGCCCTGTTCCAACAATGTAGCGGAATACAACGCTCTACTAATTGGGCTCTAAGTCGCTAAAGAGCTGGGAGTCAATTCTTTGGAAGCCTTCGGTGATTCTCTACTGATCGTCAATCAAGTCAGAGGAATATATGAAGTCCGAAATCCCGACCTCATCCCTTATTACCGAGCGACGGTCGAGATAGCCATGACATTCAAAGGTTTCTTCCTTGAGCATGTACCTCGATCTCAGAATCTGGAAGCTGATGCCCTAGCCAGTCTAGCTGCAGATTTAGCCACCCCTGTAAGAAGGCAGAATTCAGTAATCCTTCTTAACAGAGACCCATTCTGTGTGAAAAACAACTTTCACATCGAATACAGCTACATGGTGGACACAGATCCTCGCAGGAAAGACTGGAGAAGTCCCTTTATAGATTTCGTAGCATACGAAATCTTGCCAAAAGATCCTAAAGAAGCAATATCTGTCAAAAGACGATCATTACGCTTCTACTTCGACGCATCATCACAATGCCTATACCGCCGGTCTTATGATGGGCTATTATTACGATGTCTCTCTGGTGATGAAGCACAGCGAATTATTCATGAGGCTCACGATGGCGTGTGCGGTGCGCATCAACCCGGTCCTAAGCTGCAGGATCGTATCAGGAGGATGGGCAATTACTGGCCCACTATGATCGCAGACGCAATCCAGTATGCCAGACGATGCAGGGCTTGTCAGGTCCATGCAGACTTTATACATCAACCGTCCGAACATCTACATCCTACGGTTGCATCCTGGCCTTTCGAAGCATGGGGTATGGATATCATTGGCCCTATTCACCCGTCTTCTTCCAGAGGTCACCGGTTCATACTGGCCATCACGGATTACTTCTCTAAATGGACAGAGGCGATCCCTCTTGCTGAGGTAAAGATATCTAACGTGACCAGCTTCGTCAAACATCACGTCATTTACCGCTTCGGGGTTCCCCGAAGGATAATCCCTGACAACGGTCCTCAGTTCATCAGCCATGCGTTTTACCGATTCTGCGATAAAAATCGGATACAAAATGTGGCCTCCACGGCATATTATCCAGCTGCTAATGGGTTGGCGGAAGCCTTCAACAAAACCATTATCAAACTCTTGAAGAAGTTCGTCTCTTCAAACAAAAGAGATTGGAATGAGAAACTGGGAGAATGTTATTTGTGGTATTAAATGAAAGAACGAAATGTATATAATACGAGGTTTGCACGAAACCCGCTTTCTTTGGTTTACAAATAAACTTGTATAATTTGATCCTATACGAGGATGTAGAAGTATAATTTATTTAATCTGGGTAGATGATTGCTATAGGTGTATGATCTACAGTCGATCACTTTAGCCCTTGGACTACACGATGGTGAAGAAGTGCCGTGGAAGACGGAAAGCAGCTTCGTAGGTGGCAAAAGAGGATGGATGCACGATGCCAATGTCGTCGATCTCTACTCTTTGCCTGAGCTCTGGATGCTTCTTTCTCTCTCTCAAAGGCTCTTCGATTTCTCCTCAATCTCCAATGTTTTGACCCGTGGTTCGATCTTCTTTTAAAGTTTTGACCTTGTTCGATTTTTAAAGTCTCGACCTGTTCCTCTGTTGATAGAGGTCTCTTTTTATAGAGTTTTGGTGATAGTGACCACTCAATCTGTGTGGAAACCAAGTAGTGGAAAGTACAACACCCTTTTACACAACGGTTAAAAAAACCAAAGCCTGCCTATAGATGACCTTTTGAATGAGCGTGTGACGCGGGTCCAACTAAGGGACAAAACTCGTATAATTGCTACGAAGATCACGGCGTAGAAGCCACGTAGGTAGGTATCTCTCGTGTAGAAGAGGTTGGCGTAGAAGCCAATGTCTGTCACCATGGCGAAAAAGCCAAGTTGACATAGAAGCCGAGTAGGCGTAGAAGCCTGATGGCATAGAAGCCGAATAAGCACAGAAGGCCGAATGAGCATAGAAGCCGAACGAGCATAGAAGCCGCTGCGTAACGTGCCAAAGTGGTCATAGAGGTCGAGCAGTCACAAAAGCTGAATGAGCGTAGAAGCAGAGGTAATGTGGACGTCTTTAGCCGAAATTATGGCTCTTGGAGATATAATCAAATCTCTCGCATTAAATGCAGAGATCCGCCATCATCATTAATTGCCGAGGCGTGTTCCGAAGGCCTGCCACCGTTCTGAGCATTCGGTGTAGAGACGTGCCTCGAGCCCTGTACGAAGAGCAGCTTTTGACGTGACAGTCTGTTTGTCTTCTGCGGAGTGTAAACAGTTCACGTTTGCCTGTGTAAAATAAGGCAGTGTATCCCCTTGTATGCGTAAAAGCAGCCTCCGCTGAGGGGATGTCAGTAAACGACGGTCGGTGATATTTAATCAAATCCTCTGCATTAAATATAGAGATCCGCCATCATACTATAGGGCGCGTCCCAAGTGGTCTGCCATCTTTCCAGCAGTCGTCTGGGTAGCCGTGCAGCACTTTTTGTCAGGAGTCAGATGTCAGGTTCACTGCGTGACTTGACAGGTTCATTTCGGGAAAGACGAAACGTTTCTCGTACGCTTTAATGCTGCTATGAAAGCTGATAAGTTTTACGCCATGGAGGCGATGAAGCACCCCGTCTAGGCTGAAGCGGCCTGGACATACTATATTTACACGGATGGTCCCATCATATTTTACGTCGTGCTCAGCAAAAAAGCTTCATTGTACTCTTGATGGCCTTGAGGACCCCTGCTTACGTTGTCCTACATCACCATATTTTGTAGAGCTATCCAGTGTATTTTTCATGCTTCTACAAGACTCCCTTCAAACCTTTCAAATTTCTTCAAAATTTGGAACGCTTTGAATGTAGCATGAACCGCTCCTCGTAACTCAAAACGTTTCTGAATGGAGCGTTAAAACGGTCGATGCTGACTTTATGGCAAATTTATTGGGGACCAGTGTGACCTCTCTCGCCTATAAAAGCCCGAGGAGTTTTACCTGTTCTTCCCGCATCCCTTTCGCCATACAAGGATGATCGTCGAAGTCCGTCGGGTCGATCTGAGGAAGAAAAAGACCATGTTCTTCCAGCATATAGGGAGCCAAAAAAGATGGCGTCTTCGAGCAAGTCTCATCTGCAATGATGGATCATGGAAGGATATCATAGCCTCCTTTGCTCGGGATAATTAGCAACTTTGTATGGTGGTTCTTCAGGAGAGACGAAAAATCGTTTTCGACCATGGCGCTTGCAAGTGGCGCCTTCTCCCGTTACCTCCGGTGACGAGAGTCAGAAAGACTAGCTCTGTCCCGGCTTGAGTGGCGGTGGTCTGTAGGACAGCAGATTTACCCTACTTTCCTTCTATTGGAGGATGGGTCTATGCCCAGTTTTGTATCCTCCCATCACTGATCATCTTCTTGGAAGAAGAGGAAGACCATCACCAACGTGAGAACCTATCAGAACAGCTTCTCGGTGCGATCTTCTGATGATGATGAGGAAGCCCTTTGTAGACGGGGTTTCCCTCAGATGTAATCATGAAAATAAAGAAAAACCCTTGTAGATTGGATTTCCCTCATATGTAATCATGACTTTAATCTTTAATAAAATTGTCTTTCTTCTTCATATGATAATCTTGCCATACTTTGTTGTGAAGTCTGAATGTGTGCAGCTTCGACATATTTGATTCTTTACGCCGACTCTGTTTAGAAAGAGTGCTAGGTCCTGTCCTGTCTTTTACGCATAACTATAGATACGTAAAAAGCCGCTTTAGCATTCGAGTGTTCGAACCGTCCGGCTGTTTTAGGAGTGAAGAACCTCGTAGAATTCTGAACTGCTGCTTCTGATGAACAGAATTTCTTTGTTCAGACTTTATCTTCAAGAATGATTTCTCAAAAATCCTTGGAACAGGGTCAAGAAATGGTTGTCAAACTGAGTTGCCATCTTGATAGATAAAATATTCAGACTGCAGTCTGGATGAACTTCGAATCGACCTATGAAGAAGGGTAGTTTTTTCAATGTTGAACTCTGTATGCTTCGGGTACTTGGGATATCTTGAGGTCAAGAACGAGTATCCTCTGTGTGAACTCTTTGCAATTGACCGCTTTTGAGGACCATTCAGATGTACGCGTGATCTGGCCGGCGTATCCTTCAGATGTGCGGGAAGTCATGGAGCGTGAAATCATTAGTCTGTAGCTTCTGAGCATAAACTAAACACCATCGAGTGTGAAATCATAGACTTGTAGTTCCTGAGCGTGAAGTCGTAGGTTTGTAGCCTTTCGAGCATAAAAGCTACTGAGCACAAAGGCATCTGGGCGTAAAACCCGACTTGTAGCCGTTGAACGTAAAGTCGTAGATTCGTAGCTGTCGAGCGTAGAAAGCTCCTTACCGTAGAACTGTAGATTTGTAGCTTCTGAAAATAAAAAATTTTCGAGCGTGAAGTCGCGGATCTGTTGCTTCTGAGCGTAAACTAAGCGCCACCGAGCGTGAGATCATCGATTTGTTATCTGCTAGCATGAAGTCGTAGGATTATGGCCTCTCGAGCATAAAAGCTAACGAGCACAAAGGCATCCGGACGTAAAACCATAGACTTATAGCTTGCGAGCGTGAAACCGTAGATCTGTTGCTGTCGAGCGTAGAAAGCTCCTTAGCGTAAGAACTGCTGACCTGATTTGCGTGAAAAAACTTTTTTTATTCGCTGACTGTCCGCCTTCTCTAAATAATAGGCTGACGTAGGACCGAATCATAACCGAATATTAATTAGGAGATTTGGTTCGGGGTCCGAGGAGTCCATCCGAACTTTATATATATCCCAAGTTTTCTGAGAGAAAAACTTTTCATCCGTCTTCTGCGAAAGAAAGCCTCCTACTGTTCGAGCTCTTCTACGAGTCTTCTCTGAGTCTTCAAAGTTTCCAGTAATGGCCTCTAAGCAATCCTCCTCCTCTAAGGGAAAGAAGATTGATTCCTTTTCTCGTTCTTCTGTCCAAGCAGGAGTGCCTCCGGTCGGACAGGGCGAACCCCATTCTGAGCTAAGCATCCCGTCGATGAGCAGTGCACCCGGCCTGATAGATAGAGCTTTTGGGATGAATGAGAACGACTGAAAAATCCTTCGCACACGTTGAACGTGACCGCGCTAGGTCATCTTCTGTGCTGATAGCCTCTTTGAGGAAGATGATGCACGGAGACGTTTTATCTTTTACGCTAATATTTCAATGTGTCAGCGTAAAAACTCCAGATTTTCGCAGTTGAGCGTAAAAAGCTTTGACCGTCGAAAACTTGGTGCATACTATATAATTTTGAACTTTTACGCTTGTGGATGAAAATTCTGGCGTAATAGCTCGAGCCTTGGTAGTATGGCGTAAAGCACAGACAATATACTGCCGGCTTGAATTTTTACGCTTTTGGATGATAATTCCGGCGTAAACGGTCAAGTTTGTACAGTCTTGGCGTAGAGCTCAGACCGTTGCCTCTTGGCATGTGCTGCGATATTTGTGACGTCTAGTATTAAACTGACGTCTTTTTCTAACACCCTTGCAGTTAACTTGGGTGAGTCTCCACTAGCCGAGGTGATGGGTTCGGCCGCCGGGTTGCTGCACTCCAACTATCTGGAGGATCTGTCCTATGTGGTATTTTCTATCTCTGGACCCCAATACCCTAAAGGAAGGGAAATCTTGATATCAGCTCAGGGCGAGCGAACGCTGCTGAACATGATTAATGGAGAGCCTTTGACGTATGTAAACGGGGACCAGTATATAAAGTCGACCTTTTTTTTCGGGGACATGATTGATAAGCAGTCCCAGACGAAGCCAAAGAAAGAACTCTGGGTTTTCCCTACCGAGAAGTTGGTCTTGAGTCTGCCCAAGTTGCCAAAAGATTATCCCATCTCGGCATTCTTCCATGCTACACATCCCAGGAAGATGTCATGGACGCTGACTCCCGATCTTCACGGTAGGTCGGAGAAGATCTTCTATCAGAAAGGATCTGTCCTATTTGTCAGCCGCCCTTCCAGTCCTGTAACGCTGTTCAGGGGATTATACCCGGGCAGTGTTCCGAGTGAAGACAGCTTGGTGCTCCAGCCGGTGCAATTGTCGACCTTCTGCAATGATTTCATGGGGCGCGGAGGAGTATATCCCAAGGCGAATCCTCGATGCATTGGGTGGATGACCCCAACAAATCTTCGATGGGCTCGCTTAGTTGATTGGGCCCTGGAGCATTTTTGGATTGAGTTGGAGAACATCGGTCTATTGGCAGCTGTGAGTGCCACCAGCGTTGGGTTACCTCCTAACCCTAACCTGTTTTTGGCACTGATAGAGCGATACCTTCCGCTCACCGGGACTTTCGTCACTCCGCTGGGGGAGTTGGGACTGGCCCTTCATGAGATGGCAGAGATCTCGAGACTGCCGATGGGGGATACTCCGTACGAAGAGTATGTTCCCACGAACCGGGAGTTGGGGGATTCAGACCCTCGGGTAGTGGAAGTGTATCAGGAGCTGATGTGCCACTACCTTGCTTGCATCGCCTTCTATGCTGAGCCTTCAGATTTGGCTCACACCAGTAAATGGAGGTCCTACCTCTTTTTTCACCGGGCTAGGGCTGCTCAGCTGGAGAAAGTCTTGGAAGTCAAGGATGAGCCTGGGAATCCTCTGAGCGTGCTGACTGCTCAGGAAGTCGACGATCTCCTGGAGGATGCTAGGGCTCCGGATCAGATCCTCGTCGAAGGGATAGGAAGATATCCCGCAGGTACTAAGGCCTAAAGCTATCTGAGGCATTGCCGCAGGGCTCTATCCAAGGAAGCTCAACTGGCTGGCTTCCTCTCTATATGGCTGCGCCGACTGGTGGTACCCGGTATCGCATCTGCGGATCGTATTCACCGCAACACCTTGTGGCCTGCAGTGCGTCTGGTGTTTGGGGCCAGACTGGGCTTGCTCCCGGCCATGGTGTGCCGCATACAAGCTGGCTTGAGGGCGATGACTGAGGCGCTGCTCGCTGATGAAGCTCGGCGTTAAAGCTTTCCCCGGGTGGAATTACCATACCTGTATTTGATGGGATGGTTAATTTTCCATAACCTCCGGGTGATGTCTCCCGGTTTCGGCAATAGCTTGGGGGGGAGTTTCTTGCTAAATTACAAGAAATCCTCTTGGAATGTGCTCACAGTTTTAGACTGTCGGCGGGTGCTGCATTGCGGTCACAGCTGGAAGCTCCTTTGCAGTGTCCCCTCTGTTCATCGCAACCAATCGGGGATTAGGCTTGAGGACTCAGGTAGAGATAGGACCACTCTTTCTCCTGAAGCCTTCAATTGGTTGGTCTGCATTAGACCTTCCCACCTGCTGTACAAAAGTGAAGATCACTGCTTCTTCGAACCCTACCTGCCTAGTCGGTTTGCCAAGCAATTTGGGTATGATCAGTTGCATGTGGGCAATGCCGTCACCAGCTTCAGGTCCAGAGGTGGACACATCGAGGGAGCGAGGGGATGGCAATATTTATCATGGGCTGCACCGGGGCAATTTTTACTGTGCCCTTCATCACACCCTCCACGGAGCTACGTATCCTGCATTCGTATGCCCAGTTCTATGTGACAACTAACACCTCCCATCTTGATTTTGATATGGGTGGAAGCTTTAGGGTGCCCTCTTCCAAGCCTGGGGGAAGGGTCGAAGTCCCCTCGATTTCTTCGGACGAGGGTGATGAGTCCGCTACTCCGGATGAGCCTCTCGTATCGGTACCGAGGGGTGAAATACCTCCGCCTGCTGGGGCGTTGGTAGACTCCGGGAAACGAAGGGCTCTCACTCTGAAGGAGGCTTCCCCTCGTAAGAGGACAAAGAGGATGGTTACTCTTCCTCTCCAGATTACTGGCATTGAGGCTCCTGGAAGTGAGCCTGCTTCTCCCTATGTCGGGGATGATACTTTGATTGGGGGTTCCTCGCCTTTTAGAGAGGAACCTTCTACAGTTTTGGCCGGTGGCGTCGAAAAATCTCAACTGGAGGCTGCTACCGCTGCTACTGCTGCTACTGCTTCAGGTAGTGGAACGAAGTCGCCTTCGAGGCTGGTTATAAGATTCCATATACCTTTGTCCGGATTAGCATTGGGAGAGGCCCCTGCCGTGCCCGTCAGCGCTTCTAGCGAGATTCTAGTTGATGAGCCTCAAGTGGATCTCGACGAAGACTTGGAAGAGTATTTGCCAGTGTTAGTTAGCAGGCCCTTGTCTCCAGATATGACATCTTGCCTAGCATCACTGTCGTCTTTTCGTGCCTCTTCTTTAGGAAAATTAATATCGTGTTTGACATTAACTTCCTCTTGTCTTCTTTTCAGGGGACGACCTATTCGGGGAGGGCAATGTATATGCGCCCTTCGGCTCCGTGTCAGCTCCTGGCGTTGATACGGAGGTGCTTGGTTTTGAAGGGAAAGCATCTTCGGGTGCCGGCTCGCCTGCCGACGAGGCTTCGATACCTCAAGAGGACGACCCTGTCGTTGCGACAATACCTCCTTTGAGTATGCGGGTTGGCGCTTTCTCTTTTGTTGCACCCACTGTTGAGACGAGGACTGTGGCCACGTCGATTGCGGTCGCCACTGGAGCGCGGTTCGACAATATTGCAGCCACTTCTAGCGTGCATTCGGGCCTAGCTGTGCTGACCGAGCAATATAGCGGTATCTTCTACAACACTTTGACAACGCTAATATCAATGGTGTTGGAGAAGAATCTGAATTTTGAGCGTCTGAAGAAGTCCTCTCGGTTTTCGATAGAGGAGATCAGGGACCTTGGCGATACTGGTTTAGCTGACACCCTGGCGGAGGTAGTTAATGGTTTGGAGCAACCCGTCAACGAATACTCGCAGCTATCCCAAGATAGTATTGACGATTTGGTCCAGGATGAATACGACTCGTTGACTGCAAGGCTGGAAGAGTTGGAAGCCCTGAGCAGGTCCCTCGAGATGCGGCAGCAGGAGATGAGCGACGAGCACACCCTCTTAGAGTGTATTGTTCCCCAGTTGGCCAAGAGTAAAGCTGAACATTAGAAAAATGAAGTGAGGATCCAAAAGTTGGAGGCTGAGCTCGCTTTAGCGAAGGAGTGGTCTCGTGCTTCAGCAGCCAGTGTGCATGTGTTACAGAGCCAGATAGAAGAAGCTCAACAGAACTTGGCACATGCGAGTGCCATGCACGCTGCTCTTACACATTCTCTGTCTAATTTATCCGGCTTGAATGATGAGGAGACGAGATGGGAGCTAGCTCGAGCTGCCATTTTGGACTCCAGGAAAGCGAAGATGGCCAGACTGGCACAACTAATTCGTGATTTGACCGCTCCTCCTTCATGATGTACTTTTGCTTTTGCTTTTTAATATACTTCCGCTCTTTTTTAGGGAATAATAAAGAGACTTTTCATCTGACTTTGTGGACCCGTCATTTCGGAATGTAAATGACGGGTTTGGGTGAGAGTAACAGAGGTAGTATGGATGTGATAGTCTCTCGGTAAACCCTTTTTTAGCAGGGCGTATCTATTCAGGGGTCATATGGACATGATAGAGTACGACCCAACTAGTTTCGTTTTGGAAGTAGTTTTGTCAGAATAAGATTTTCACCTTTATTCCACTTGAGTAGAGAAAGTTAAGCATAGTACCTTTTCAAGAATTTGCCATTGATAGGAGCCATTAGTAGGTCTCCATTAGGCTGGGCTAACCTGTAAGCACCGTTTGAGAACGGTGTCTCGATCACGTAGGGGCCTTCCCATTGGGCTAAAATTTTCCCTTACTCCTGTGAGTGAGAATCATTGGCCTTTTTACAGCTAAGACTAGCTCGCCAACTTTGAATACTCTTTCCTTTACTTTTTGATTAAAAGCTCTGAAAATGCACGCTTGATAGAATGCGATGCTCTGTTGAGCTTGAAGGCGTTTCTCGTCTAATCCTTCTAGCTCTTGAAGCCTTAAAAGGTCATTCTTTTTCCGAGTTAACTCATTGGCGACTGCTATCCTGAGTGACGGGATTTGGATTTCGATGGAAAGAAATGCTTCACTCCCGTAGACCAATAAGAACGGGGTGCAACCTGTCGGCGCTCGGACCGTTGTGCGGTATGCCCAGAGACATTCTCCCAGCTTCTCGTTCCAATCTCTTTTGTTCGAAGAGACGAACTTCTTCAAGAGTTTGATAATGGTTTTGTTGAAGGCTTCCGCCAAACCATTAGCAGCTGGATAATACGCCGTAGAGGCAATATTTTGTATCCGATTTTTATCGCAAAATCGATGAAATGCTTGGCTGATGAACTGAGGCCCATTGTCATGGATTACCCTTCGGGGAATCCCAAAGTGATAAATGACGTGATGCTTGATGAAGCTGATCACATTAGATGTTTTTACCTCAGCGAGAGTGATCGCCTCTGTCTATTTGGAGAAGTAATCCGTGATGGCCAGTATGAGCTGGTGACCTCTGGAAGAAGACGGGTGAATAGGACCAATGATGTCCATACCCCATGCTTCAAAAAGACAGGATGCAACCGTAGGATGTAGATGTTCAGACGGCTGATGTATGAAGTCTGCATGGACCTGACAGGCCCTGCATCGTTTGGCATACTTGATTGCGTCTGCGATCATAGTGGGCCAGTAATAGCCCATTCTCCTGATACGATCCTGTAGCTTAGGAACGGGTTGATGTGCCCTACATATGCCGTCGTGAGCTTCGCGGACGATCTGTTGTGCTTCATCATTAGAGAGATATCTCAATAGCAGTCCATCGTAGGTCCGGCGATATAGGCATTGTGAAGATGCATTGAAGTAGAAGCGTAATGATCGTCTTTTGACGGATGCTGCTTCTTTAGGGTCCTCCGGCAAGATTCCGTATGCCACAAAATCTATAAAGGGACTTCTCCAATCTCTTGTAGGAGGATCGGTGTTCACAGCATAACTGCATTCGATGTGAGCATTGTATGCATAGAAGAGTGTGCTTCCGCCTATATCAGTGCTTCACTCACGGCTCGACGAGTGTCATGGGAGAGCCTGAGTAGCTCGAAGATGGACAACCTGGCTGGTGTATTGGCCAGTTGGGCCAGGATGTCGAAGTTGTATGGCTTCTCTAAACCTTTATTTTGAATATTTTTTACAAGTTTATCAAAGCGTACTTCTTTTTGCTTCCCCTTGTCAGCCGAAGTCGGTCTTGCAGGATCGGCCTGTGGTATGGCGGGCTCTGTAGCTGAAGCGTCTGCCGGTGCATCTTTCGGACTTGTTCCGTAGTCCTTGAGGTAAGCTTTCCCTGAACGGGTTGCGGCCAAAGCCTCGTCTTCGTCTGATGGCGAAGAAGTTGCAACCATATGGCATGGTTTGCATTTGGAGTTCTTCCTAGACTTAGCCTTAGCAGCATTAGTCTCTTTCTCGAGTTCCGATACTAAATCCGGATGAACACACATGATCTTGCCCCGTCGGGTGGTTAAGGGTACCAGGTCATGATTTTGACCCCTAGCCGGAGGAAGATTGACGATGTTCATCGTTGTCCGGGAAATAGGTGTCACACCGTCCGGGACTTCTTGGGGAGGCAGATTGCCAAATTTTAAGGAGATCATATTGGCCGTGACCGTCTTCTCGGTGTTATGCAGAGTGATGGCCTTAGCATCGATCAGCCCCTGGATCTTTCTTTTCAGTATGTAACACGCCTTGGTCGGGTGGTGTACGTATCTGTGGAAGATGCAGTACTTGGGGTTGTTGGCACTGCCGGCTTCACTGGGCCGCTTCTCCTCCGGAAGGGTGATCTTGCCACTCTTGACGAGACACTCAAATATACTCAGAATATCATCATCGTCGAAAGAGTATACTTCGACGGGCCTGGAAGTCCCAGGTTTTGTCTGCGTGGTTGTCGTAGTCTTTTGTCTGGACGTATTAATTGCCAGAGCTTCTTTTCCTTTGGAACTGCGAGGATGGTCGCCGTTGGAGGATGACCTTTTGCCTCTGTCGGAGGTAGAGATCATAATGCCATTGTCGTGCGCCTTACAACTGTTGTCATCGACGGCCACTGCTGAGATGATGAACGAGGGCCAGTCGTGAAACTGATATGGTCCTGTGAACACCGAGACCACGGAAAGGAGGTTCTTCCTGCAAATGTCCACCAACGCAGAGTCTGGAACTCCTGGAGGCATCTATAGCATGGCTTGACGAAAATGTTCGATGAAGGTACGAACATCCTCTTTTTCCCTCTGCTTGACTTCGATGAGAGAGGACATAGACATGTCCATTCCTACCTCATAGAATCGTGTGAAGAATAAAGCCTTGAAGTCTTCGAAGGAAGTAATGCAGTTGTCTGCCAGGCTGCGGTACCACTGGTAAGCCACTCCCGAGAGACAACCCTTGAAAACCCGAGTGAGGAGGGCGTCATTCCCTTGTAGCAACACCGTCATCATACTGAAATAGTTCATGTACTGACTTGGTGATGTTTTTCCTTTAAACAGAGCCATAGTCTGAGGTTTGTATCTCGGAGGAAAAGGGACCTCTTCCCAGATAGCCGGGTAAGGCTGGTTGATTCCTAATTTCTTGAGCTGCTCTTTGTGCTTCAGGGCATCGAATTGGGATTTCAACTCCCGTACTGCTTACATCGGATTTTCATCCGGTAGCAAGACCACGGATTGGTGCAGAGTTGGTTGTATCGTGACTCCCGCAGGAGGTAATGCATTCTTCGAGTGAGGAAGTGGAGGACCAGCTGACTCTTGATCTAGAGCAGGTTCTTGGACCGTGTTGGATGGTGGCAAGTCTTCCCCCACACGTATCTGTGTTGGCGGGACTGATGTTTGAGCCATAACGGCCGCCTGTTGAGTTAGCATCATCTGGTGCATGTTATCTATCATGGATTGTATTTGTTTCAGAGACGTCTCCAGTGTAGTGATGCGCTGTTCCTCGCTCCCTGACGGCGAAGCTTCCTCGTGTTCATCTCCAATGGCGTATACTCCCATGTCCCTGGGCATCGTCGAAGAATATGTATAGGTCGCTGCAGAAGTCGACTATATACTCTCAGTATTTGATTCGGGAGAATGGCGACCCTTAGCGTCGGAATTAGAGGAGTACGAAGTCAGTTGTTGTGACCTTGAACAAGTATTCTGGAACACCCTATCTTCAGTGTCTCTGAGGAGCATGTTGAATCTCCTTCGGCTCAGAGTTCTAGAGGACGGACGTCTTGAGCCTGAGTTTCCTCCAAGTATATGTGAAGCCATGTTCACAGATGCATGTGTGGGCTCTTCTTCTAGGAAAGATAGAGAGTAGCTCAGCCGGTCGAAAACTGGCCGTTTTGCTTTAGAACAGTAGCAATTAACCACAATCCTGTGACCATCACAACAGTGCTTGCTAGGAGGCGTAATAGCCATGCTGGAAGATCTCCTCCCCTTGCATTTCTGGATTAGATATTTGCACAGGTCAGGAGAAGTTGCAGAAGAAGAAGATGATGGCTTGTTCCTCCTGTTCCTATTGGTAGGCATACGAATGATGGGGACCATAGTCTTCCTTGTTCCACTCGTATACAACAGATTGGCCATCTGGGTGGCGGATAATCTCCGAGGAGCACGTCTTTCCGTCAATCGAGCCTTCTGTATGCTTAGGGACTTCGCCTGGCATAATTTCGAGCTTCGCTCTGGTTGGCGTAAGGCTGAGGATGTCCTCAAGCGGCCATCAGCTTCTCACGTAACTTGGAGGGCGGGTAGATTGTTCCCTTGCGGGCATGAATGCCGAGAAGTTACGTAGCTCGCCGCTTGCTTTCCCTTGTGGAGATCACGGGTGTCATCTGGTTCCCCGTAGAGGTCAGATGTTATCTTACGCGCGGAGCGTACTTTGTACTTCCGATTTGGCGCTGAGGCATCATCAGTAGTTTTGTCTATTCTGCCATGGACGGGAGACTGGTTTCTACGCATAGAGCGCAGTGGATACCTCTGGATTAGCGCTGAGGCTTTGCCCAAAGTTTTGTCTGTACCGCGCGTAGCGGGATACTGGTTTATACGCGTAGAGCGCAGTAGATACTTCTGGGTTAGCGCTGAGGCTTTGCCCGAAGTTTTGTCTGTACCGCACATAGCGGAGACTGGTTTCTATGCGTGGAGCACAGTGGATACTTCTGGGTTAGCACTGAGGCTTTGCCCGAAGTTTCGTCTGTACCGCGCGTAGCGGGAGACTGAATTTTACATGCAAGGCACGGAGGGAGCAATGCAACAACCTCATTGGTCGGAGAGATCGGAGAGATCGGAGAGTCCACAGGGATGGTAGAGGATGTCTTGGGCATCCAGACCTTGCGCAGCTTCCTGTTGTTTTGTACAGAGAGAGAGTGAGAGCTACCCCCCGTCTGAAGCATTTCTTCGTAGGCAGGCTGGTCGAACTGGACGACCAGTGTCTTCTTCACGGATCCCACGGATACCGTATCGTGTTGAGCAATCGCTTCCTCATCAAAAGAGAAAGATTTCCCCAGCAGAGTGGCCATCTTGTTTGTGGTATTAAACGAAATAACAAAATGTATATAATACGAGGTTTGCACGAAACCCACTTTCTTTGGTTTACAAACAAACTTGTACAATTTGATCCTATACGAGGATGTAGGAGTATAATTTATTTAATCTGGGTAGATGATTGCTATAGGTATCTGATCTGCAGTCGATCACTTTAGCCCTTGGACTACACGATGGTGAAGAAGTGCCGTGGAAGACGGAAAGCAGCTTCGTTGGTGGCGAAAGAGGATGGATGCACGATGCCAATGTCGTCGATCGCTACTCTTTGCCTGATCTCTGGATGCTTCTCTCTCTCTCTCTCAAAGGCACTTCGATCTCTCCTCAATCTCCAATGTTTCGACCCGTGGTTCGATCTTCTTTCAAAGTTTCGACCTTGTTCGATTTTTAAAGTCTCGACCTGTTCCTCTGTTGATAGAGGTCTCTTTTTATAGAGTTTTGGTGACAGTGACCACTCAATCGGTATAGAAACCGAGTAGTGGAAAGTACAGCACCCTTTTACATAACTATTAAAATAACCAAAGCCTGCGTATAGATGACATTTTGAATGAGCGTGTGACGCGGGTCCAACTAAGGGACAAAATGCGTATAATCGCTACGAAGATCACGGCGTAGAAGCCACGTAGGTAGGTATCCCTCGTGTAGAAGAGGTTTGCGTAGAAGCCAATGTCTATCACCATGGCGTAGAAGCCAAGTAGGCATAGAAGCCGAGTAGGCGTAGAAGCCTGATGGCATAGAAGCCGAATAAGCACAGAAGGCCGAATGAGCTTAGAAGCCGAACGAGCATAAAAGCCGCTGCGTAACGTGCCAGAGTGGTCGTAGAGGCCGAGCAGTCACAAAAGCTGAATGGGCGTAGAAGCCAAGGTGATGTGGACGTCTTTAGCCGAAATCATGGCTCTTGGAGATATAATCAAATCTCTCGCATTAAATGCAGAGATCCGCCATCATCATTAATTGTCGAGGCGTGTTCCGAAGGCCTGCCACCGTTCTGAGCATTCGGTGCAGAGACGTGCCTCGAGCCCTGTACGAAGAGCAGCTTTTGACGTGGCAATCTGTTTATCTTCCGCGGAGCGTAAACAGTTCACGTTTGCCTGTGTAAAATAAGGCAGCGTATCCCTTTCTATGCGTAAAAGCAGCCTCCGGTGAGGGGATGTCAGTATACGACGGTTCGGTGATATTTAATCAAATCCTCTGCATTAAATGCAGAGATCCTCCATCATACTGTGGGGCGCATCCCGAGTAGTCTGCCATCTTTCCAGCCGTCGTCTGGGTAGCCGTGCAACACTTTTTGTCAGGAGTCAGATGTCAGGTTCACTGCGTGACTTGATAGGTTCATTTCGGGGAAGACGAAGCATTCCTTGTACGCTTTAATGCTGCTATGAAAGCGGATAAGTTTTACGCCATGGAGGCGATGAAGTACCCCGTCTGCGCTGAAGCGGCCTAGACATACTGCATTTACGCGGATGGTCCCATCATATTTTACGTCGTGCTAAGCAGAAAAGCTCCGTTGTACTCTTGATGGCCTTGAGGTCCCCTGCTTACGTTGTCCTGCATCACCATGTTGCGTAGAGCTATCCAGCGTATTTTTTATGCTTCTACAAATGTCTCTGGGCATATCGCACAACGCTACGAGCACCAACAGTTGTACACCATTCTCATTGGTCTACGGGAGTGAAGCAGTTCTCCCCATCGAGATTCAAATTCTGTCACTCAGGATAGCCGTGGCCAACGAGTTAACTCAAGAAAAGAACGACCTATTAAGGCTTCAAGAGCTAGAAGGATTAGACGAGAAATGCCTCCAAGCTCAGCAGCGCATCGCGCTCTACCAAGCACGCATTTCCAGAACTTTTAATCAAAAAATAAAAGAAAGAGTGTTCAAAACCGGCGAGCTAGTTTTAGCCGTAAGAAGGCCGATGATTCTTACTCACAGAAGTAAAGGCAAATTCCAGCCCAAATGGGAAGGCCCTTACGTGATCGAGATAACATTCTCAAACGGCGCTTACAGGTTAGCCCAGCCTAATGGAGACCTGCTAATGGCTCCTATCAATGGCAAATTCCTGAAAAGGTACTATGCTTAAACCTCATCTGCTCAAGTGGAATAAGGTGATCTCATTCTGACAAAACTACTTCCAAAACGAAACTAGTTGGATCATATTCTGTCATATCCATATGACCTCTGAATAGATTTGCTCTACTAAAACTTACCGAAAGTATATCACGTCCACACTATCTTTGATATCACTTTCATCCAAACCTGTCATTTATATTCTGAAATAATGGGTCCACAAAGTCAGATAAAAGAAAAGCCTCTTTATTATTCCCAGAAAAGAGCGAAAGTACATTTGAAAAGCAAAAAGCAAAAGTACATCAGGGAGGGCGAGATGTCAGGTCACGAAGCTGCTGCGCCAGTACGGCCATCCTATCTGCCCCGGAATCCAAGACATCAGCGCGGACCCACTCAAACCGTGCCTCGTCATCTATCAGGAGGGATAATTCGGCTCTAGCCCGAAGGAGACCGGCACGGGCGACTCCTGCACTCGCCAAGTCCTATTGTGCTACGACCAGTCGGCCATTCACTATATCTAGACCTTTCGATGACTGAGAAGCCCACTCATTTGCTTGAGCAAGCTTTGTCTCCAGTTTATGGACCCTCGTTACATTGCCGTCATGCTCGGCCTGGCACTTCGTTTGAAGGGCAAGAGTCTCCTCCAAGACGACTTTCCTTTTATCCATCTCCTGCTGGTTAGTCTCGATGAATTTATTCAGACCTTCCCTCTGTTCAACAAGATGCGCAGTCAAGGAGTCGTATCTGGCCTGGACCAGAGCTTCAATATTGCCTCGAGCTTGCAGCAGGTATTCGTTAACGGGTTGCTCCAAACCATTAACCATCGCCTGCAGCACATCAGCTACCCGGGGTCATCGAATTCCCAGATCATCTTTATAGAGAATCGAGAAGACCTCTTCAACTGCACAAAGTCCAGCTTCTTCGCCAATACCATGGACATCAGCGTTCTAAAGTGGTGTAGAAGATCCCGGTGTACTACTCGATCAGCGCAACTAGGTCCGCATGAACGCGGAGAGTGTTCGCGATTGTGGCAACTTCCCCTCCAGGAATAACCACAGATGATGTCGCCACGGCCGTCGCCTCAACAGGAGGTGCGACGAAAGAAGAATCGCCAACACCGGACGAAGTGACCGGCGTGCTCAAAAGAGGCACTGTCGCTATGACAGGCTCGTCCAACTCTTGAGATACCGGAGTCTCCGCGACAGGCAAGCCAGCACCTGAAGATGTTTCCTCTTCGAAATCAGGTACCTCTGTGTCACCACTAGGACCTAACACAGAGCCAACGGGCGCATCTATATCACCCTCTTCGAAGAGGTCTTCCCCTAAAAAGAGGACAAAAGGAAGTTAATATCAACATAATATTAATTTTCCCAAAGAAGAGGCATAGAAGACGACATTTACCCCTAGCCGGTGGCATATACGTCGTATCTGCAGCCTGTACAGCTAAATCATTTCTTAATAATGCTAGGTGAGCTGTCATACCTGGAGAAAGGGGTCTACGGACTGACACTGGCAAGTAGTCTTCCAGGTCCTCCTCAAAATCCAACCGAGGCTCATCGGCTGGAATCGTGCTAGGTACGCTCGCAGGCACGGCAGAAGTCCCTCCCGATGCCTATCCGACTAGAGGTATATGGAACTTTATTATACTCAGCCCCGAAGGCGACCTTGTTCCACTACCTGAAGCAGTAGCAGCGACGGCGTCATCCAGCTGAGATTCTCCGGCACCACCAGTAGGAACTGTGGAAGGTCCCTCTCTAAAAGGCGAGGAACCTCCAATCAAAGGATCATCCCCAACATGGGGAGATGCAAGCTCACCTCCAGGAGCATCAATGCCAGGAATCCGAAGAGAACGATTTACCATCTTCTTCTTTCTCTTACGAGGGGAAGCTTCCTTGGAAGCAGTAGCCCTTCGCTTCCCAGAAATTACTAAAGCTCCTGCAGGCGGAGGTATTTCACCCCTAGGGACCGACACCAGAGGCTCATCCAGAGTAACGGACTCACCCTCATCGAAAGAAATCGAGGGTACTTCAACTCTTCCCCCAGGCTTGGAAGAGGGCACCCTAAAGCTTCCATGCATATCAAAATCACGATGGAAGGTGTTCGTTGCCACATAGAACTGGGCATACGAATGTAGGATGCGCAGCTCCGTGGAGAGTGTAATGATGGGCACAATAAAAATTGCCCCAGTACAGCCCATGATAAAATATCGCCATCCCCTCGCTCCATCAATGAGTCCACCTCTGGACCTGAAGCTGATGAAGGCACTGCCCACGTGCAACTGATCATACCTAAACTGTCGGGCAAACCGACTGGGCAAGTAAGGCTCCAAGAAGCAATGATCTTCGCTTTTGTACAGCAGATGGGATGGTCTAATACCGACAAACCAATTAAAAGCTTCGGGAGAAAGAATGGTCTTCTTTCTACCCGAATCCTCGAGCCTAATCCCCGACTGATTGTGATGTATAGGAGGGACGGTGTAGAAAAGCTTCCAACTATAACTGAAGCCTAGCGCCCGCCGACAGTCTATAACTATGCTCACGTTCTAGGAAGACTTCCGGTAGTTCAACAAGAAACTACCCCCCGAACTACTGCCAGAACCGGGAGACATCACCCGGGGATTATGGAGAATTAACCACCCCATCAAATACAGGTATGGTAATTCTATCCGGGGAAAGCTATCATGCCGAATTTCATCGACGAGCAGCCCGTCAATCATGGCCCTAAGGCCAGCTTGTATACGACACACCATGGCAGGGAGCAAGCCCAGTCTTGCCCCGAACACCAGACGCACTGCAGGCCATAGCGTGTTGCGGTGAATACGGTCCGCAGATGCAATGCCAGGCACTACTACTCGGCACAGCCATATGGAGAGGAAGCCAGCTAGTTGAGCCTCCCTGGACAGAGGCCTGCGATAGCGCCTCAAATAACTATAGGCCTTAGTGCCTTCAGGATACTTTCCTGTCCCTTCGTCGAGGAACCGGTCCGGTGCCCCAGCATCTACTATGAGATCGTCGACTACCTGAGCATTAAGCATGCTCAGGGGATTCACAGGCAGATCCTTGCCCTCTAATACCTTCTCCGGCTTAGCAGCCCGGGACCGGTGAAAGAAGAGATATGACGTCCATTTGCTAATGTGAGCCAAATCTTAGGGCTCATCATAAAAAGTGGTACAGGCGAGGTAGTGGCACATCAGCTCCTGATAAACCTCCACTACTCGAGGGTCTGAACCCCCCAGCTCCCGGTTCGTGGAAACATACTCTTCGTATGGAGTATCCTCCATCGGCAGTCTTAAGATCTCTGCCATCTCATGGAGGGCCAATCCCAACTCCCCCAGTGGAGTGGCGAAGGTCCAGGTAAGCGAAATATATCGCTCCATAAGTGACAGAAATAGGTTAGGGTTAGGAGGTAACCCAATACTGGTCGCACTCACAACTGCAAACAGACCGATGTTCTCCAACTCGGTCTGGAAATGCTTCAAAGCCCAATCAACTAAGCCATCCCATCGAAGGTTTGAAGGGGTGATCCACCCGCCACACCGAGGGTTCACCTTAGGGTATACTCCCCCACGCCCCATAAAATCATTGCAGAAAGTCGGTAACTGGACTGGTTGGATCACCAGACTGTCTTCACTCGGGACACTGCCCGGGTACAGCCCCCTGAACAGCGTCACAGAGGCAGAAGGGCGACTGACAAACGACCCCTGGTCAGCTCCTCTCAGATGAAAGATCTTCCCTGGCTTGCCTTAAAGATCGGGGGTCAGCATCCACGACATCTTCCTGGGATGCGTAGCATGAAAGAAGGCCGATATAGGGTAGTCTCTCGGCATATTGGGCAGATACAAGACCAAATCCACGGCAGAGAGAACCCAGAGTTCTCTCTTAGGCTTTGTCTGGGACTGCTTATCAATCATATCCCCAAAAAGGAAAGCCGGCTTCAGGTATTGCTCTCCATCTACATACGTTAGGGGCTCCCCGTTGATCAAATTTAGCAACGTTCGCTCGCCCTGAGCCGATATCAGAATTGCCCTTCCTTCGGGATATTGGGGCCCGGAGATAGGAAATGTCACGTGTGACAGATCCTACAAATAGTTGGAGTGCAGCATCCCGGCGGTGGATCCCATCACTTCAGCTAGCGGAGACTCATGCAAGTTAACTGCAAAAACACAGGAGAAATACGTAAGTTCCTAAAACTAGATATTTCGGGACTTGCAGCATCCAATCAACAGTCCGTGCTCTACGCCGAGACTGTGAAACTTGAACCTTTACGCTGGAATCCATTTCCTTAACGTAAGAGGTCAAGATTGCCAGTATACGGTCTGTGTTTTATGCCAAATTGATTAAATTGAGTTATTACACCAGGATTTCCATCCACGAGCATAAAACTTAAATTTTAAACACCAAGTTTTTGGCGGTCAAGGGTTTTACGCTCGACTGCGGAAAAATAGAGTTTTTACGCGAACACATTAGGAATGTGGGCATAAAAAGATGAAACGTCTCCGTGCATCATCTTCCTCAAAGAGGCTATCAGCACAGAAGATGACCTAGCGCGGTCACGTTCAACGTGTGCGAAGGATTTTCAGTCATTCTCTTCTTTCCCAAAAGCTATACCTTCCAGGCCGGGTGCACTACTCGTCGGCGGGATGCTCCGCTCAGAATGAAGTTCGCCTTATCCAACCAGAGACGCTCTCGCTTGGGCTGAAGAACGAGAAGAAGAACCAACCTTCTTTCCCTTAGCGGAGGAAGTTTGTTTCGAAGCCATTACTGGAAACTTTGAAGATTCGAAGAAGAAAAGGAAAGGAACTCGAATAGTCGAAAGCTTTCTCTCGTAAATGACGGATGAAAAGTTTTTCCCCTCAGAAAACTTGGGATATATATAGAGTTCGGATGGACTCCTCGGACCCCGAACCAAATCTCCTAATTAATATTCGGTTATGATTGGGTCCCACGTCAGCCTATTATTTAGAGAAGGCGGACAGTCAGGGAATTCGAAAAGTTTTTCGCGCAAAGCAAGTTCATGGTTCCTACGCTAAGGGGCTTTCTACGCTCGACAGCTACAGATCTACGGTTTTACGCTCGCAAGCTATAAGTCTATGGTTTTATGCCCGGATGCCTTTGTGCTCGGTAGCTTTTATGCTCGAGAGGCTACAGACCTATGACTTCACGCTCAGCAGATACCAAATCGATGATCTCACGCCCGGTGGCGCTTAGTTTACGCTCGGAGGCTACGGATCCACGACTTCACGCTCGAAAAACTTTTCTTTTCAGAAGCAACAAATCTACAGTTCTACGCTAAGGAGCTTTCTATGCTCGACAGCTACGAATCTACAACTTTACGTTCGATAGCTACAAGTCGAGTTTTACGCTCGGATGCCTTTGTGCTCGGTAGCTTTTATGCTCGAGAGGCTACAAACCTACGACTTCACGCTCAGGAACCACAAGTCTATAATTTCACGCTCGATGGTGCTTAGTTTATGCTCAAAGGCTGCCAACTTATGATTTCGCGCTCCATGACTTCCCGCACATCTGAAAGATATGCAGGCCAGAATACGCGTACATCTGAACGATTCTCAAGGTGGTCAATTACAGGAGTTCACACAGAAGATACTCCTTCTTGACCTCAAGATATCCAAGTACCCGAAGCATACAGAGTTCAACATTAAAAAAATTACTCTTCTTCACGGGTCGATTCGAAGTTCATCCAGACTCCAGTCTGAATATTTTATCTACCAAGAGGGCAAATCAGTTTGACAGCCATTTCTCGCCCTGTTCCAAGGGATTTTTTTTTTTAAGAAATTATTCTTGAAGATGATGTCTGAATAAAGAAATTCTGTTTATCAGAAGTAACAGTTTAGGATTCTACGCGGTTTCTTACTCCTAAACAACAGGATAGTTCGAACACTCGAATGCTAAAGTGGCTTTCTATGCATCCCTAGTTATGCATAAAAGACAGGACAGGACCTAGCACTCTTTCTAAACAGAGTCGGCATAAAGAATCAGACGTGTTAAAGCAACACATATTCAAACTTCACAGCAAAGTATGACAAGATGATCATTTGAAGAAGAATGACAATTTTATTAAAATTAAAGTCATGATTACATATGAGAGAAATCCAGTCTACAAGGGTTTTTCTTTTCATTTTCATGACTACATATGAGGGAAATTCCGTCGACAAAGGGGTTCCTCATCGTCCGCAGAAGTTTGCGCCCAGAATCTATTCTGACAGGTTCTCGCATTGGTGGAGATCTTCCTCTTCTTCCAAGAAGATGATCAGTGGCGGGAGGATACAAAAACGGACATAGACCCATCCTCCAACAGAAGGAAAGTAGGGTAGATCTGCTTACCTACAGACCAGCGCCATTATAGCTGGGACAGAGCTAGTCTGTCTGCCTCTCGTCACCGGAGGTAACGGGAGAAGGTGCCACTTGCAAGCAGCGTGGTGAAATATGATTCTTCGTCTCTCCCGAAGAAACACCATACAAAGTTGCTGATTATCCCGAGCAAAGGAGGCTATGATATCCTTCCATGATCCATCGTTACAGAGGATATTTGCTCGAAGACGCCATCTTTTTTGGCTCCTTACATGCTAGAAGAGAATAACTTCCTTCTTCCTCAGGTCGACCCGACGAACTCCGGCCATCATCTCTGTATGATGAAGGAAGTGTGGGAAGAACAAGAGAACTCCTCAGCCTTTTTATAGGAGAGAGAGAGCACCGATCCCCAATAAATCTGCCATAAAGTCAGCCTCGACCGTTTTAAAACTCCAATCAAAAATGTTTTGAGTTACGAGGAGCGGGTCATGCTTCATTCAAAATATTTCAAATTACGAGGAATTTAAAATCTTTGAAGGGGGTCTTGTTGAAGCATAAAAAATACGCTGGAAGCTCTACGCAGCATATTGATGCAAAGCAGCGTAAACAGAGGACTTCAAAGCCTTCAAACGTGCAAACAGAGTGTCTCTGCCAAAGCACAGTGAGAAATACAGGCTCAAAGACCATCCGCGTAAGGCAGCATGTCCAGGCGGCTTCAGCAAAAAACAGGGATCGACGTCGCCTTTATGGCGTAAAACTCATCCTCTCTTCATGCAGCATTGAAGTGTACGAGGGACGCTTCGTATTCTCCAAAGTGAACCTGTCAGAGCCCGCAATGAACCTGTCAGAGCCTGCAATGAACCTGTCAGATCCTGCAATGAACCTGACGTCTCGACTTCTGACAAAGGGATACTGCTCGACTACCCAGGCGACGACTATAACGATGGCGAGGCACTGTAACCCAGGCTGTCATTTATTACCATTTCCCTTACGTAAACTGCTTTTACGTACACGGAGGAATACACTGCCTAGTTTTACACAGGCAAATGAGAGCTCCTTACGCTCTGCGGAAGACAAACCGCCTGCCACGTCAAAAGCTGCACCTCATACGAGATTTGAGGCACATCTCTGCATTTTTATGCACAGAGCGGTCACAGGTTCTCAAGGCACGTCTCTGCAATTAATGTGTTGAATACTGACAGATGCCTGAGGCACGTCTCTACGTTTGATACACAGAAGGGTGGCAGACCTTCAAAATATGCCTCTGCATTTAATGCACAGATGATGGCGGATCTCTACTATTAATGCAGGAGATTTGATTAGATGTCACCGAACCGTCGTTTAGTGACATCCCCTTTGCGAGAGCTGCTCCTATGCATACAAGGGAATATGCTGCCTAGTTTTACACAGGCAAACATGAGCTCCTTATGCTCCGTAGTAGACGAACAGACTGCCACGACAGCGGTTACTCTTCGCACAGGGTTCAAGGTGCGTATCTGTATTTAATGCACGGAATGATGATAAATCTTGAAGACAAGAATCTGTATTTAATGCACAGAATGGGGGCAGATCTCTACATTTAATGCAAGAGATCTGATTATCTCCAAGAGCCATAATTTTGGCTAAAATGTCCACATCATCACTCTGGCATGTTACGCAGCGACTTTTACGCCTATTCAGCTTCGGTGCCTGCTCGACCTTCTGTGCCTACTCGGCTTCTATGCCCACTCAGCCTTTATGACCACCCGGCTTCTACGCCTATTCAGCTTCGGTGCCTGCTCGGCTTCTATGCCCATTCAGCTTCGGTGCCTACTCGGCTTCTATGCCCGCTCGGCCTTCTGTGCCTACTCGGCTTTTACGCCTACTCGGCCTCTATGACCACTCGGCTTCTACACCTATTCGGCTTCTATGCCGGTTTGATAACTATTTGGCTTCTATGCCATGGTGATAGACATTGGCTTCTATGCCAACCTCTTCTACACGAGAGATACCTACCTACGTGGCTTTTACGCCGTGATCTTCGTAGCGATTATACGCATTTTGTCCCTTAGATGGACCCGTGTCAGACGCTCATTCGAAGGATCATCTATACGCAGGCTTTGGTTATTTTAACCGTTGTATAAAAGGGTGCAGTACTTTCCGCTACTCGGTTTTTACATCGATTGAGTGGTCACTGTCACTAAAACTCTATAAATAGAGACCTCTATCAATGAGGAACAAGGTCGACAAATTGGATGGTCAAAGAAGTTAGGTTTGAAAACTGATCAAGAGATCCAGTACCAGATCCAACGGTCGAGAGAGAGAGAGAGAGAGAGAGAGAGAGAGAGAGAGAAGAATCCAGAGCTCAGGCAAAGAGAAGGGATTGACGACTTTGGCATCGGGCATCCACCCTCTTCAGCAACCCTCGAAGCTGCTACCTGTCTTCCACGGCACTTCTTTAACATCGTGTGGTCCAAGGGCTTAATTGATCGACTGCAGATCAGACACCTATAGCAATATTCACCCAGATTAAATAAATTGTACTTAGAAATCCTCGTGTAGGATCAAATTTGTACAATCTTATTTGTAAACATAAAAGAAGGGCGGGTCTTCGTACAAGACCTCGTATTTCGCATTCATCAAATCTTTTCTCATTTATATTACATCCCTAAAACAATATATATTTTTACTAGTATATATATAAATATATAAATATATATATATATATATACATATTCAGTATATATATATTTTTAAATAATGGTTGTTATGTATAAATATGTTATATATATATATATATATATATATATATAATATATTTTTATTTAGTGTATATACACTTATACATATTTTGTACGTAATTATTGGTATATACATTGTATTTAATGATATATGTCTATTGATAAATATTGTAGGCAACCCAAGTGTAATTACGGATACCCCTGTCTTTACATTAACCTGTAACCCTGTAAATGTTAGTTGACTGCCACATGTACGTTGACGTACTGGCAAGCCCCATATCATTTTGATCGTCTGTCTTGCCCAGCAATCACAGACGCGATGCCCGTACAACTTGACACACTTGACCCTAGTTGACTAAGTGCCATACCTGACATAGCCCTGAGTTCAATGTATTTTGATTGTGTGTTAGTATAGCATCTGATACAAATATTCTATTTATGATATGTCTATAGGACCGTTGGATCATCCAGGCGATACCCTGGAACAGGATATTGGTATTACCAGCTAAGGACCCAAGGCGAGTACATTCTCTGATAATTTCTAATTATTTAATAATATTTATAATTCCAGTATCTAGAAATGTTATATCTAATTCTTGACACTGTGCTACACGGACTAGTATATAGATTGGATCTGCAGTCATGGGATGTTATATTGATTATCGTATTGATATTGTACACGACATTGATATTTAGACCTTGTATATGATATATTGCTGGTGTATCGTGATGTGCCGTGATTGGATCCACTGTACTAGTTGGGGGCGGGGGAAATATTAGTAGATTATGTATTATACCCAACTCTACATGCATCATAGCTCACCCCATATCTCACGTCGGATGCGGCCTGACCATTACATACCTCATAGCTGTTATATATGATTAGCTTGACCACTACTAACATCATAGCTAACCAAATGGTTAGCCTAACCTTACATAAATTATAGCTAATCATATGTAACCAGCCTGATCTTGTCCCAAGCTGATCACATGATAGACTGGTATTTTAAACACTTAGAATAGTTACAATCCTCTTTAGATCATATACTACATCACCCGTATATGATATTGTACCTCGTTCTCTTCGTTTCATATATGCACTGATTGTTTCATATTATCTATTTTGCCTGTCTCTTTACATTGCCTGTCTCTTTAGTTTGCCATCGCATTTTTTTACTGTCTTCTTTCAGTATATAGCAGTATATGTTTATTGTTTTATAGCCCTTATCAATTAAATGGAAATATTATTTGAGATGTACTTTGCTCCTTCCTGACTGGAAATTATTTTTCCAGATTATGCCTTAGAGGAATAGGTGTTCGACATTTATGGACCACAGGCTGAGTAGCTGCAGTCTTAGACTTGGTAGTTCAGTTGTGATTTTAGGAGGTTTAGCCGGAATCACTAGTTATCTAGTTAGTACTTTTAGCATATTATTTTTGGTACCGGATTTGTCTCCGGCATACTTGTTGAGACTTGGATTATATGGTTGAGATAGATTATATTATTTAGACTTGTGTTGCATATTATCTTATCTCTTCGAGATCTTATCGTGTTGTAGTTATATGATTGAGTATGTTGTTCATATTATATTGTGATTATCCGTGTCTCCTTATGGAGTTGGATATCCATGTGAGATTGATTAGATAGTATCATGACCTAGACAGCGTTCTACCGCTGATGCTGCGGCGTTGGTTGGACGTACCCACACTGTCGTTCCCCTATACCGGGTGCGGGTCGTGATATTTTGCTTGGGCCAGAGATGGTTGTGGATGCAGGGGAGAAGGTTCAGTTGATCAGAGACAGACTTCTTGTGGCGTAGGACAGACAAGGGCATTTGGCTGATAGGCACCGAAGACCTATGGAATTCGAGGTATAGTTAGATTTTGTTTGTGATTGTTATTGGTTGTTTGTTATAGATTTAGTTCTTAAGGTGGTATTTTGTTCTAGGTGGGTGGTTTGGTATTTCTGAGGATTTCTCCGACACGAGGCATGATTCGATTCGGTGGAAGCGGGAAACTTAGTCCGCGATTCATTGGACCTTTCACTATTCTAGAGAGGATCGGTGCAGCTGCTTATAGACAAGATTAGCCACCTACATTGGAGGGAGTGCACAACGTGTTTTATATGTCGCAGTTGAGACCGTACGTGGCAGATTCTAGTCATGTATTGGATCACTCGAAGACAGAGGTGGGCCCTACTCTTAGCTATCTAGAGCATCCAGTTGAGATTCTAGATCGGTGAGAGAAGGTGCTGAGGAACCAGACTATTCCTTTGGTGCACGTCGTATGGAGGTATCACTCTCCGGGGGAGTTTACTTGGGAGAGGAAGGATAAAATGCGAGAGCGTTAGCCAGTCTTGAGGTTTATTTTCGTATAGTTAATTTTGTTCTTTAGTTCTGTTCATTGTTATGTTCTGTTATTTTCTGGGGGTAGTTTTTGTCTTTGAATTTCGAGGACAAAATTATTTTAAGGAGGGTAGACTTGTCACTACCACATTTTCTAGGAAAGAATATTTTTGTAATTTTATAATTAATTAAATATTGTGCATGATAATAATTATTTATTTTATTATTTAATTGTTGTTAAGTGTTAGTTATTTATTTTCGACTTGTGTTAGTGGATCTAACTAGTTTAGTTTAGAATCATGGACTAACATATATTAATTGTTAGATTTGAGCCCAATTATAAAGCCCATTGATTAGGAGATGGAATAAATTAATTAAACCATTAGACTAGAAGCTTCCTTCCTTAATTATTTCTTCATAGAGGCCCCAAGGGGTATAGTGGACATTACATAGTATCTGAGGAAGGGGTAGAGGGAGCCGGCCTATAAAGAGGGGGGAATTGATTTCTCTCTCCTCTTTTCATTTCAAAACTAGATCTAGAATTTTTCTCAACCAAATTCCTTCATTCCCACTTCATTTTTCTACTAAAATTTATCCCAATTCCTTCTCAAATTACCATTTGAGACTAGTGAATCAAGGATCTAGAAGGAGGAAGCAAGGATCTACAAAGAGGAGCAAGGATCTACAAGTTGGAGGCCACTTTTATCACATTTGGAGGTTTCATTAAGAATCTATCTCTCAATAGGTAAAATTCAGTTTTTCCCCTTAATTTAGGTTCTAAATCTAAGATTTAACCAAGAGAAATCAACCCATATGCATAGACTACCCATAGGATTTGGTTTTGTGTTCATAGGAGGCCTATTGTGAAAGTTATGGAGCTTTTTGTGTCAATTTTGGGAGAATTCCGATATTGACATTTGCTGTGTGTGTTAATTGGTCCTATAGATTAATTTGGCATGTGATTGTATGTTTGGGGCTAGTATTGTGTCCACAATTGGGTACGTATAGGTCGTATCCCAATAATTTGGTGATACGTGTTGATTTGGGGGGGTTTTCTTTGACACGAGACTTTGAGCATGCCATATTTTGACACAGACACATAGATTTGTATTTGACTCTTCGTATTGTTCATAAATAATATATATGACTTGTTCTTGTCCTTCGTGGTACGTTTGGATGTGTGTGGAATCGTGTCGCATGCGTATCCAAGATCTAGTGGGATACAGAGTGATACGTTCCATATGTGTGCAATTAATTGTAGATCTAATTTTCGTGTATTCCTATTTCATGGAGAAGTATAAATTATATACATGTATATATATAATGTTGTGTGTATATATTTATGTAATATTGAGTCTTAGATCTATGTACTTATGTATATTCTATATGTGTATATATTTTATGTAACTATTGTTTGTGGTACTAAACGAAAGAATGAAAGTGTATTTCAATGACGGGGTTTATACGAAACCCGTGCCCTTTGGTTTACAAACAAACTTGTACAATTTAATCCTATACGAGGATGTGGGAGTACAATTTATTTAATCTGGGTATAAATTGCTATAGGTGTCTGATCTGCAGTCGATCACTTTAGCCCTTGGACCACACGATGTTGAAGAAGTGCCGTGGAAGACAGGTAGCAGCTTCAAAGGTTGTAGAAGAGGGTGGGTGCACGATGCCAAAGTCGTCGATCCCTACTCTTTGCCTGAGCTCCGGATTCTCTCTCTCTCTCTCTTGACCTCCGGTTCGATCTTTTTGGGAAGTTCGACCTTGTTCGATCTTCAAGTTTTAAGTTTTTTGACCTTGTTCCCCATTGATAGGGGTCTCTATTTATAGAGTTTTGGTGACAGTGACCACTCTGTCGGTGTAAAAACCGAGGAGTGGAAAGTATAGCACCATTTTACACAACGGTTAAAATAACCAATGCCTGCGTATAGATGACCTTTTGAGTGAGCATGTGACGCGTGTCCAACTAAGGGGACAAAATGCATATATTTGCTGCGAAGATCACGGCGTAGAAGCCACGTAGGTAGGTATCCCTTGTGTAGAAGAGGTTGGCGTAGAAGCCAAATGACTGTCACCCTGGCGTAGAAGTCAAATAGGCATAGAAGCCGAGTAGGCGTAGAAGCCGAATGGGCATAGAAGCCGAATGGGCATAGAAGCCGAGTAGGCGTAGAAACCAAATGGTCGTAGAGATTGAGTGGGAGTTTGAAGCCGAATGGTCGTAGAGACTGAGTGGGCGTTTGAAGCCGAATGGGCATAGAAGCCGAATGAGCACAGATCTTGAATGGGCGTAGAAGCCGCTGCGTATCGTGCCAGAGTGCGGATGTGGACGTCTTTAGCCAAAATTATGACTTTTGAAGATATAATCAAATCTCTTGCAGAGATTTGCCATCCTCTTGTGCATTAAATGCGGAGGCATGTTTTGAAGGTCTGTAGCCCTTCTGTGCAACTGTCGTAGGGACGTGCCTCCCGAGAAACTGTCACCGCTCTGTCCAATTTAGACGAAGAGACGTGCCTCGAGCCCCGTACGAAGTGCAGCTTTTGATGTGGCAGGCGGTTTGTCTACTGCGGAGCGTAAAACAGCTCATGTTTTCTTGTGTAAAACAAGGCAGCGTATCTCCTTGTACGCGAAAGAACAGTTTATGCTGAGGGGACGTCAGTAAACGACGGTTCGACGATATTTTAACCAAATTCTCTGCATTAAATGCAGAGATCCGCCATCATACTGTGGTGCGCGTCCCGAGAGGTCTGTCCTCGTTTCTAGCTGTCGTCTGGGTAGTCGTGCAGCACTTTTTGTCAGGAGTCAGAGGTCAGGTTCACTGCGGGACTTGACAGGTTTATTTCGGGAAAGACAAAGCGTTCCTCGTACGCTTTAATGCTGCTTTGAGAGCGGATGAGTTTTATGCCATGGAGGCAATGAAGAACCCCGTTTACGCTGGAGCGGCCTGGACGTACTGCACTTACGCGGATGGTCCCTTGAGCTTGTACTCTTGATGGCTCTGAAGGCCTCTGTTTACGCTGCTCTGCATTAGTATGCTGCGTAGCTCCTCCCAGCGTATTTTTTATTCTTCTATAAGACCCCGTTCAAAGCTTTTAAATTCCTCAAAATTTGAAACGCTTTGAATGAAGCATGAACGGTCCCTAGTAACTCGAAACGTTTCTGAATGGAGCGTTGAAACGGTCGATGCAGACTTTATGGCAGATTTATTGGGGACCGCTGTGATCTCTTTCGCCTATAAAAAGGCTGGGGGAGTTAACCTGTTCTCCCCACATTCCCATCACCATGCAGAGATGATCGCCGGAGTTTGTCGGGTCGATCTGAGGAACAAGGAGATCATGTTCTTCCAGCATGTAGGGAGCCAAAAAAGGCGGCATCTTCGAGCAAGTGTCCACTGCGAAGATGGATCATGGAAGGATATCTTAGCCTCCCTTGCTCGGGATAATCAACAACTTTATATGAATTTTGCCCTGGAGAGAGGAAGGGTCGTATTTGACCACACCGCTTGCAAGTGGTGTCTTCTCCCGTTGCCTCCGGTGACGAGAGTCAGACAGACTTGCTCTGTCCCGGCTTGAGCGGCGCACGGAGCGAGGAATATGCATAATTTATGCAAGCCCCAACTCTATCGTTCTCTCGCCGTTGATCATTGCCATGTCAGTCAGTTTGCTAGAACTGACTGACTGCTGGAGAAGATGGATGAAGAATTAAAGCCCAGCGAGAACCTGTCAGAACAGCTTCTGGGCAATCTTCAGACGATGATAGGGAAACCCTCCTGTCGACGGAGTTTCCCTCAGTTGTAATTATGAAAATGAAAAGAAAACCCTTGTAGATTGGATTTCTCTCATATGTAATTATGACTTTAATCTTTAATAAAATCGTCTTGCTTCTTCATATGATCATCTTGCCATACGTTGCTGCGAAGTCTGAATATGTGCAGCTTCGACACGTCTGATTCTTTACGCCAACTCTGATAAGAAGAGTATTAGGCCCTGTCCTTTACGTGTAGCGAATAGTCCATAGAATGCTGTTTAAGCCTGTTGAACCTTTAGAACTGTTTTGTTGCTAGGACTGAGGGACCGCGTAGAGCTCTGAACTGCTACTTCTGATGAGCAGAAATTTTGTTCAGACTTCGTCTTCAAGAATGATCTCTCGAAACTCCCTTGGAACAGGGTCGAGAAATGGCTGTCAAACTGAGTTGCCATCTTGACAGACAAGATATTCAGACTGGGGTTTGGATGAACCTCCAATTTTGGACCCGAGAAGAGTAATTTTTTAATGTTTGAACTCTATGTGTTTCGGGTACTTGGGATACTTTGGGGTCAAGAACGAGTATCTTCTGTGTGAACTCTTTGTAATTGACCGCTTCGGGGACTGTTCGGATATACGGAAAGTCTTGGAGCATGAAATCATCAGTCTGTAGCCTCTGGGCATAAAATACCATCGAGCGTGAAATCGTAGACTTGTGTTTCCTGAGCGTGAAGTCGTAGATTTGTAGCCTCTCGAGCATAAAAGCTACCGAGCACAAAGGCATCCGGGCATAAAACCATAGACTTATAGCTATCGAACGTAAAGCCGTAGATTCGTAGCTGTCGAGCGTAGAAAGCTCCTTTAGCGTAGGACTGGAGATCTGTAGCCTGTGAGCGTAGAACACCATAGAGCGTGAAATCGTAGACTTGTGGTTCCTGAGCGTGAAGTCGTAGGTTTGTAGCCTCTCGAGCATAAAAGCTACCGAGCACAAAGGCATTCGGGCGTAAAACTATAGACTTATAGCTGTCGAATGTAAAGCCATAGATTCGTAGCTGTTGAGCATAGAAAGCTCCTTTAGCGTAGAACTGTAGATCTGTTGCTCCTGAAAAGAAAATTTCTCCGAGCGTGAAGTTTGTGGATCTGTTGCTTCTGAGCGTAAACTGAGCGCCACCGAGTGTGAGATCATCGTTTTGGTATCTGCTGAGCGTAAAGTCGTAGGTTTGTTGCCTCTCGAGCATAAAAGCTACCGAGTACAAAGGCATCCGGGCGAAAAACCATAGACTTGTAGCTTGTGAGCGTAAAACCGTAGATCTGTTGCTGTCGAGCGTAGAAAGCTCCTTTAGCGTAGGAACTGCTGAACTGCTTTGCGCGAAGAATCTTTTTGAATTCGCTGACTGTCCGCCTTCTCTGAATAATAGGCTGACGTAGGACCCAATCATAACCAAATATTTAATTTAGGAGATTTGGTTAGGGTTTCGTGGAGTCCGTCCGAGGATTCGAGGAGTCGACTCAAACTCTATATATATCCCAAGCTTTTGAGAGAAAAACTTTTTATCTGTCTTCTGCGAAAGAGAGCTTTCGACTATTCGAGTTTTTCTTCGTTCCTTCTCCGAGCACTTCGAGTCTTCAGAAATGGCGCCGAAATAAACCCCTCCACTAAGGGAAAGAGCATAGGTTCTTCTTCTCATTCTTCTGCCCCAGCGAGGGAGTCTTCGGTTGGACAAGGTGAACTTCCTTCCGAGCTAAGTATCCCGCCGACGAGCAGCGCACCCGGTCTTAGAGGTAGAGCCTTTGGGGTGACAAAAAATGATGAAAAATCCTACGCACACGTTGAACGTGACCGTGCTAGGTCATCTTCTGTGCTGATAGCCTCTTTGAGGAAGATGATGCACGGAGGCGTTTTCATCTTTTATGCCCACATTTCTAATGTGTCAGTGTAAAAACTCCGTATTTTCGTAGTTCCGAGCGTAGAAAGCTCTGGCTACCAAAAATTGGCGTATATCATAAAATTTGAGTTTTACGCTTGTGGAGGGGACTTCCGGCGTAAAATAACCAAATTCGTACAATCCTGGCATAGAGCACAGACTGTCGTTTGTTCGGTCTATATGTTTGTGCAAGATTTGTAATGACATATTTTCCTTGCACTTTTGCAGTTGATTTGGGTGAGTCTCCACTGGTCGAGGTGATGGGTTCCGCTGTCGAGATGCTGCACTCGAACTATCTGGAGGATCTGTCCCACGTGGCATTTCCTATCTTCGGACCCCAGTACCCTGAAGGAAGGGGGATCTTGATATCGGCTCAGGGCGAGCGAATGCTGCTGAGCATGATCAACGGGGAGCCCCTAACGTACGTAGACGGGGAGCAGTATATCAAGCCGGCCTTTCTCTTCGGGGACATGATAGACAAGCAGTCCCAGACGAAGCCCAAGAGAGAACCCTGGGTTTTCCCTGCCAAGAGCGTGGTCTTGTATCTGCACACGATGCCGAGAGATTATCCCATCTCGGCTTTCTTCCATGCCACACATCGCAGGAGGATGTCGTGGACGCTGACTCCCGATCTTCACGGCAAGCCGGGGAAGATCTTTCATCTGAAAGGGGCTGACCAGGGATCGTTTGTCAGCCGCCCTTCCGGTATTATTGTAACGCCTCGCTCTGCGCCGGCGTTATGTATCAAGGTGAGTGGGCAGAACTTCGTTCTCTGATTCTTGCACGCCTTAATAATAACCTAAGTTTTTGCTTGCAATATTTTCTTAAGAGAATGATAGAACCTGCCTTACATGTTAATGAACGAACTCACCTAGCTTGTCTTTGAAACAATGCCTGCTTAACGAGAATCCTGAATCGCCTGCTTAGAGTGCATGAACATGTTCACTATCGTCTATGCTTCGAGAGAACCATACTGTGCCTGAACGTATTCAAGTGATAAGTCAGATTGCCCCGCAACAATGAGTGTATTCTGATGGTTCGTCTCGTCTGCATACTAGAGTTTATTTGATAGTGTTCCATGCATTCACACGCGGTCGGACAATGGCTATTGGTGGAGAGCTGAACTGCATGTGTCACGGCTGCTACCATGATAGTGCAAAGCAACCATGAGTCACAGCTGCCTCTAGCATCAGATAAAGAGTCATTGGTATGTTGTTCCACCAGCTGCCGATTCTGAGATACTCGGGGACCGCCCTGCATATAGCTAAGTCATTGTGTTGGCTTGGATAGTGACTGCCCCTAAGAATGTGCATTGTGTGTCTAGTTTTGTATCAGACCCTCGAGTCGCACGAGACATGCTGCGCACACCCTGAAACATGAACGGTTTGCTTGCTTACATATTCAATATGAAACTCTGTTTCCAAATATGTTTCTAAACAAGTAAATCGACTCTGCTAGAACTGCATGAAACGAACCTAGGTAAAACTAGAAAGATCACTAGTAATGTAATGTTTTATAACATGATTACTTAGTGCCTGTTTGAGTGAATGCTTGTTTCTGTTTAGTTGATTTATCTCACCAGTACTTGTATAAAGTGCTGACCCACCAACAGTTTACTTGTTCGCAGGTACTGGATCGTCCGAGGGAGCGATAGGCGTGCCACAGTCCCGATGACCCGGAATCCTGGTTTTGATTGTTGCCCCGAGAATGCTATCGTATAAGGGGGCATAATGTATGGAACGAACGTGTGCCTTTGCTAAAGGAAACCCAAGTTGCCTCGATTGTCCCGAACACTCAGTTGGCTAATGCATTGCATTGCAACAAGTCCCTTTCCGCTGCTTACTCGATTGATGCGATGATAGCCAACTATCAACTTAAACGATTGGCCTTGCACGGGCGCAACCCCAGGCCCGTGCGGCATCACGTCCCCCGAAAGCTCGAACGGGCCATTCGCTTGGCTCCCTTCCTCCCTCACACCCGCAGGACGGGCCCGGTGAATCGCATCCGGCGCGCCGAGGCACGGTGATACATGTCCGGTTCGTTAATTCCCGGCCGCACGGGGCGGGGCAGGGCGGAGCGGCGGCCCGGGCGGGTCCGGGGCATGACAGAATGGTATCAGAGCGGAATCGATTCTCTGGTCCAAACCGTTGCTATGACTCTGAGATATTATCGATATGGTTTTGCAAAGAGCGTTCCATACAATAAGTCCATAGATATTCTCAAAGTGCAAAATGTTTCCTGAACTTGAATTGTTTGATTGTTTCGATTGAGTACGGCGAGGGACGGCACTATCGCTACTCGGGATATCGAGAAGTTTATCCTTGAAGTTTCGAGGACGAAACTTTTTGTTGGTTGGTAAGTATGTAACGCCCCGCTCCACGCCGACGTTATATATCAAGGTGAGTGGGCAGAACTTCATTCTCTGATTCTTGCACGCCTTAATAATAACCTGAGTTTTTGCTTGTAATGTTTTCTTAAGAGAATGATAGAACCTGCCTTACATGTTAATGAACGAACTCACCTAGCTTGTCTTTAAAATAATGCCTGCTTAACGAGAATCCTGAATCGCCTGCTTAGAGTACATGAACATGTTCACTATCGTCTATGCTTCGAGAGAACCATACTGTGCCTGAACGTGTTCAAGTGATAAGTCGAATTGCCCCGCAACAATGAGTGTATTCTGATGGTTCGTCTCGTCTGCATACTAGAGTTTATTTGATAGTGTTCCATGCATTCGCACGCGGTCGGACAATGGCTATTGGTGGAGAGCTGAACTGCATGTGTCACGGCTGCTACCATGATAGTGCAAAGCAACCATGAGTCACAGCTGCCTCTAGCATCAGATAAAGAGTCATTGGTATGTTGTTCCACCAGCTGCCGATCCTGAGATACTCGGGGACCGCCCTGCATATAGCTAAGTCATTGTGTTGGCTTGGATAGTGACTGCCCCTAAGAATATGCATTGTGTGTCTAGCTTTGCATCAGACCCTCGAGTCGCACGAGACACGCTGCGCACACCCTAAAACATGAACGGTTTGCTTGCTTACATATTCAATATGAAACTCTGTTTCCAAACATGTTTCTAAACAAGTAAATTGACTCTGCTAGAACTGCATGAAACGAACCTAGGTAAAATTAGAAAGATCACTAGTAATGTAAAGTTTTATAACATGATTACTTAGTGCCTGTTTGAGTGAATGCTTGTTTCTGTTCAGTTGATTTATCTCACCAGTACTTGTATAAAGTGCTGACCCACCAACAGTTTACTTGTTTGCAGGTACTGGATCGTCCGAGGGAGCGATAGGCGTGCCACAGTCCCAAAGACCCGGAATCCTGGTTTCGATTGTTGCCTCGAGAATGCTATCGTATAAGGGGGCATAATGTATGGAACGAACGTGTGCCTTTGCTAAAGGAAACCCAAGTTGCCTCGATTGTCCCGAACACTCAGTTGGCTAATGCATTGCATTGTAACAAGTCCCTTTCCGCTGCTTACTCGATTGATGCGATGATAGCGAACTATCAACTTAAACGATTGGCCTTGCACGGGCGCAACCCCAGGCCCGTGCGGCATCACGTCCCCCGAAAGCTCGAACGGGCCATTCGCTTGGCTCCCTTCCTCCCTCGCACCCGCAGGACGGGCACGGTGATTCGCATCCGGCACGCCGAGGCACGGTGATACGTGTCCGGTTCGTTAATTCCCGGCCGCACGCGGCAGGGCAGGGCGGAGCGGCGGCCCGGGTGGGTTTGGGGCGTGACAGTTGTGACGTTGTTCAGAGGACTGTTCCCGGGCAGTGCCTGAGTGAAGACAGCTCAGTGATCCATCCGGTTCAATTGTCGACCTTCTACAATGACTTCATGGGACGAGGTGGGGTATACCCCAAGGAGAATCCTCGGTGCAATGGGTGGATTACCCCAACAAACCTCCGATGGACTTGCCTAGTTAACTGGGCCTTGAAGCACTTTCAGAGAGTGCTGGAGGGCATTGGACTGTATGCCACTGTGAGTGCGACGAGTGTCGGGTTGCCTCCCAATCCGAATTTATTCTTGGCACTGATGGAGCGATATATTTTGCTCACTGGGACCTTCACTACTCCACTGGCGGAGCTGGGATTGGCCCTTCATGAGATGGCAGTTGTCTCAAGACTGCCGATAGGGGATACCCCATATGAAGAGTATGTCCCCACCAACCGGGAATTGGGGGACTTGGACCCTCGGGTGGCGGAAGTGTATCAGGAGCTGATGTGTCAATACTTCGCGTGCACCACTTTTTATAACGAGCCTTCTGATTTGGCTCACATCACCAAGTGGATGTTCTACCTCTTCTTCCACCGAGCCAGGGCCATCAAGTCAGAGAAAGCCTCGGGGGGCAAGAATGAGCCCATGAACTGTTTGGGCGTGCTTAGTGCCCAGGTCGTTGAGGATCTTATGGAGGAGGCTAAGGCTCCAGATCAGATTCTCGTTGAGGGGGTAGGAAAGTATTCCGAAGGCACTAAGGCCTACAGTTACTTTAGGCGCTGCCACAGGCCTCTGTCTAAGGAAGCCTAGCTGGCCGGTTTCCTCTCGATATAGCTGCGTCGAGTAGTAGTGCCTGCTACTACGTTCGTGGACCGTATTCACCGGAATATCCTGTGGCCGGCAGTGCGCCTGGTGTTCGGGGCAAGACTGGGCTTGCTTCCTGCCATGGTGTGCCGTATACAAGCTGGCCTGAGAGCCATGACTGATGGGTTGCTTGTCGATAAAGCTCGGCGTGAGAGTTTTCCCCGGGTGGAATTACCATACCTGTATTTGATGGGATGGTTAAATCTCCACAACCCCCGGGTGATGTCTCCCGGCTCTGGTAGCAGCTCGGGGGGTAATTTCTTGCTGAACTATATAGACTCTCCGTGGAATGTGAACACCACTTTGGACTGTCGGCTGGTGTTGAACCTCAGTCACGGCTGGGCTCTCTTGACCTCCGGTTCGATCTTTCTGGGAAGTTCGACCTTATTCGATCTTCAAGTTTTAAGTTTTTTGACCTTGTTTTCCATTGATAGGGGTCTCTATTTATAGAGTTTTGGTGACAGTGATCACTTTGTCGGTGTAAAAACCGAGGAGTGAAAAGTACAGCACCCTTTTATACAACGGTTAAAATAACCAGTGCCTGCGTATAGATGACCTTTTGAGTGAGCATGTGACGCATGTCCAACTAAGGGGACAAAATGCGTATATCTGCTACGAAGATCACGGCGTAGAAGCCACGTAGGTAGGTATCCCTTGTGTAGAAGAGGTTGGCGTGGAAGCCAAATGACTGTCACCCTGGCGTAGAAGCCAAATAGGCATAGAAGCCGAGTAGGCGTAGAAGCCGAATGGGCATTGAAGCCGAATGGGCATAAAAGCCGAGTAGGCGTAGAAACCGAATAGTCGTAGAGACTGAGTAGGCGTTTGAAGCCGAATGGTCATAGAGACTGAGTGGGCGTTAGAAGCCGAATGAGCACAGATCTTGAATGGGCGTAGAAGCCGTTGCGTATCGTGCCAGAGTGCTGATGTGGACGTCTTTAACCGGAATTACGGCTTTTGAAGATATAATCAAATCTCTTGTAGAGATTTGCCATCCTCTTGTGCATTAAATATGGAGGCATATTTTGAATGTCAGTAGCCCTTCTGTGCAACTGTCGTAGGGACGTGCCTCCAGAGAAACTGTCACCGCTCTGTGCAATTTAGACGTAGAGACGTGCCTCGAGCCCCGTACAAAGTGCAGCTTTTGACGTAACAGACGGTTTGTCTACTGCGGAGTGTAAAACAGCTCATGTTTGCCTGTCTAAAACAAGGCAGCGTATCTTCTTGTACGCGAAAGAGCAGTTTATGCTGAGGGAACGTCAGTAAACGACGGTTCGGCGATATTTTAACCAAATCCTCTGCATTAAATGCAGAGATCCGCCATCATACTGTGGTGCGCATCCTGAGGGGTCTGTCCTCGTTTCCAGCTGTCGTCTGGGTAGCCGTGCAGCACTTTTTGTCAGGAGTCAGAGGTCAGGTTCACTGCGTGACTTGACAGGTTCATTTTGGGGAAGACGAAGCGTTCCTCGTACGCTTTAACGCTGCTTTGAGAGCGGATGAGTTTTACGCCATGGAGGTGATGAAGAACCCCGTTTACGCTGGAGCGGCCTGGACGTACTGCACTTACGCGGATGGTCCCTTGAGCTTGTACTCTTGATGGCTCTGAAGGCCTCTGTTTACGCTGCTCTGCATCAGTATACTGCGTAGCTCCTCCCAGCGCATTTTTTATGCTTCTACAACTATTCTTCTACATGTATATATATATTGTAGTATATATATAGATATGTATATGTTAATAGATAATTATATGTGTTTATAATCATATAATATACATTTTATTTGGTGTATATGTTTATATGTACGTATACGTACGTATGTTGTTATATACATATTACTATGTATGCGTGTGTATGTTACAATGTGGTATTTTGTACATATTACTATGTATGGGTGTATGTATAGTTATTAGTAGTATTATATGCATATTGTATATATATATATATATATATATATATATGTATGTATATATATTAGTGACTGCGGGCAGGAGCGTCGCGACAGCAGCAGCAATACTAACAGCACTGCAGCAGCCGCAAGAGCAACAACGACAACAAGCGTCGCTGAACAGCAGCAGCAGCAGCAATAACAGCAGTAGCAGCCCTATAGCGACAACAGTTAGCAACAACTACAGCAATTTGTCGCTGAAATGGCAGAGTATCAACAGCCATACCAGAGGCTTTAGCGACGGCTTTGGCGACAGCAGCAGGAATCTGTCACTAAATCAGCAGAGTATCAGCAGAAACTACACTTTTCAGCGACAGCAGTCAAGGCTTTAGCGACAGTTTGACAGTTTATATATATATATATGTATAGGTATATTTATATATATATGGTAATTAATATATATATGTATATATAAATATGTTTCTAATTGCTACTTGTATTATAGTATACTATATGTATAATAATTAGTGTAGCATATATTATATTTAAGGGTAGTTAGCATAAGTAAAGTAGTGGGTATTACCTTGAGATACCAAGGTAAATACCAAGGTAATTGGGGATGCCCAAGGTATTGGGTTTGGGTATCAATATTATAGTTTAGTGTTGAGATACAAAGTTGATTCAAAACCAAGTTGTCTATTTAATGTTTGTAATTAGGATTTATATATAAATAAATTGTTTGATATTAATACGTGATGTTTTTCTATTGTTTTACGTATCTAAAGATCCGGTATCCTAGTACCTAAGATGTAGTTTATGACCTGGACTTTAGTATTTGAACCCAATATCTTTGTGTTAGAATTTTACAACCTAGAAATAGTTAGTTGACCATAGTTGACCCTAGTTGACCTTAGAGTTGACTTAGTTTGACTTTAGACTAAGAGTCGACTTGTTGACCTAGAAATTGACTAGTTTAACTTATTTTCTTCCGGAACCTTGTATTGATGTTGTATTCCATATCTAGGTCTTCGAGGCACCGTATCAGACATCTGTGAGACTATTCATTTGGACTTCAGGTGAGTACATTCTCTGAAGGTTTTTTATTTATGATATCCTCTATGTTCATTCTATCTAGTGTAGATATCCATGTTTCCTTGACATGATGGTTACACGGATTGGTATATCCGGATCTCGTCATGAGATGTTATTCTTGGTTATATAGTGTATCTTGTGCAAGCCTTGTTTCATTGAATATCTTGTATATGTATAGACACTAATTCTCGGAGAGACTTGCTACCTTCCTGGAGAATTCTGTTCCATAGCGTACCATGGTTGGATCTATTATACCAGTTGATGTGGGGAGTATGTAGTGTAGATTTATGATCATACCCATCTTGTATCTTATATAGTGTTAATCATACACTGCACGTATGATTAGCCAGGCCATAAATCTTGTATCATGTTCCCAAGACGATTACATGTTAAAATTAGTACTCACACACTTAGTCATTAGTATTCTTGTTCATTGACATATTGCTCATTATTGTATTTTATTCCAGTATTTTCTTATTGTATATATCTTATTGTATCTATTGCGCATCTTGTATATTCACATCTATTTACTGTTATATAGTTTTTATCATTGATTAGAACTGCTGTAAGAGATGTAATCAGCTCCTTTCCTGACTAGATATATTTTTTTAGATAACACTGAGGACTAGTACCCTACATATTATGGCCTCAGGATATTATGGGTTTAGAGTCAGAGACCCTGGCTCAGGAGGGACTTATCCCAACTAATACAGATGACCCGAGTTTAGTAGCTTCTTAGTATTTTTGGTACTGGATTTGTCTCCAGCTTATTGTTAATATTTCTTTCAGACTCATTGATGTATTATTTCAGACTCATGAGTTGTATGTGACTATTCTATTCTTTATCATATTCGTGCTCGTTCCATCTTAGATTTGTGATTGAGTATATTGTTATTGTTGGTGGTTCATTATATTGCTAGATAGATTACCCAGACAGCGTTCTACCGCTGATTCTGCGGCATTGGCTGGGCATTGTTTCCGACTTGTACCCTTACAACAGATGCGGGGCGTGACATGATCTATATATAGAGTAGCAAAACCTAAATTAGGAAGACAATTAAATGACATAGCATGTTTTGGAATTAAACTAACCGAGTTTGGTACGAGCTCGGCCCAAGTTTGGTCTGAATTCTGTTTGACATTTATTTCCTGAATCTCAATGTAACTTTAATCAATATTATGTCTTTCTTGACTTGATATAAATACATAATGATAAGTGCTGGACCTAAATAGTAAGTTTTTAAGAGTTAAATTATCTCGGAGTAGCCGTAGAGGTTGGATCCCAGCAAGCAGTGGTCTGAAGACACTTTAATACTGTGTTGCTTAAGGTTATTGACACCTTTTTGACAGAAGGGTCCTTTCTGCTTGTATCCAAAAATTTCAAATCTTTTGAAAAGTGTGACAAAAATTTGTAAAGTATCTTATGATTCTTATATTTTATCAAAATCTAAAAGACCTAATTCTCAATGGATAAAGTTGAATCAATCTTCAGCAAAAGGTTTAGTAAAGATGTCTGCAAATTGATATTTCGTGTCCATATTCTCTAAACAAATATCTCCGTATGTTTAATAATCCCTTAGAAAATGATGACGGATTTTTATGTGCTTAGTGCGTGAGTGGCATATTAGATTTTTGGTGAGATTAATGGTGCTAGTGTTATCACAGAAAATAGGAATTTTCTTATAGTGCAGATTGAAGTCTTCTAAGGTTTGCTTCAACCTCAAAATTTAAGCACAATAACGTCCTGCGACGATATACTCTGCCTCATTTGTTGATAATGCAATCAAATTTTATTTTTGCTAAACCAGGCGACTAGAGACTTTTCTAGTAAATGACACGTGCTGTTGGTGCTTTTTCGATCAATATTGCATCCAGCAAAATAAGCATCCGAGTAACCAACAAGGTCAAATGACGTGGTTTTGGGATACCATAAGTCTGCCGACAAAGTTTCTTTAAGGTATCTAAAAATACACTTAACTGCGCACAAATATGATTCCTTAGGATTGGCCTAATATCTAGCACAAAGACATACAACAAACATAATATCTTGGCGACTAGCAGTTAGATATAACAAACTACCAATCATACCTTGATACTTACATATGTCTGTTGCTTTCTTCAAGGTCAAGCTTAGTAGATATTGCCATCGGAGTTCCAATAGGCTTTGTATTGTCCATGTCGAACTTTTTGAGCAAATCCTTCGTGTACTTAGCCTGATGGATAAAGGTTTCTTGTGAATCTTGTTTGATTTACAATCCTAGGAAGAAGGTCTGTTCTCCCATCATGCTCATTTCAAATTTACTATGTATACACTTAGCAAACTCGTTACATATTATTTCATTAGTAGATCCAAATATGATATCATCAACATATATTTGCAATAATAACAGAGAATCAGCAGAAGTTTTTATAAAAAGGGTAGTATTATTTTTTCTTTTAAAAAACCGTTTCTAAGTTGAAAGAGGCTAAGACGTTTATACCAAGCACGAGGGACTTGTTTGAGTCTGTATAAAGCCTTTTATAACTTGAATACGTGGTCAGGGTGTTTGGAATCTTCAAAATCAGGGGGTTATTTAACAAAAATATCTTCTTTGATAACACCATTTAGAAAAGCACTTTTAACATCCATTTGAAAAAGTTTAAAGTTATGAAAACTAGCAAAAGCACAAAGCATTCAGATAGATTCAAGTCTAGCAACTGGAGCATAAGTCTCATCGTAGTCGATACCTTCCTCTTGGTTGTATCCTTGAGCTACGAGACATGCTTTGTTACGTGTAACTGAACCATCCTCATTTAATTTATTTCAGAAAATCCATTTAGTACCAATGATCGGATAATCATTAGGTTTAGGAACAAGTTCCGAAACTTGATTGCGTTTAAATTGGTTGAGTTCCTCTTGCATAGCAGAAATCCAAAATTCATCGGCTAAAGCTTCATTTGTATTTTTAGGGTTTATTTGAGAAATAAAAGCAACATTTGTAATGATATATCTATTTGAGGAACGTGTACTTATATCTTTCGATATATCACCTATTACCAAGTCATTAGGGTAATCTGTGGAGAAATTTAGTCTCCTTGGCAGACTTTTTGGATGAGTCGTACTGTTTGTATCTTCTAATGTCTTGTTGGTTGCGGGTTGACTACCTTTATCGTCACTTTCGTTTAGTTCTTGAGTGTTGTGTTCATCAAATATAACATTGATTGATTCTTTAACAGTCAATGAGGTTTTGTTGAATAATCTGAATCCTTTACTTTTGGTGGCATAACCTAAAAAAATACCTTTATCGGCCTTGGAGTCAAATATTTCTCATCTTTGGTAATAAGAATAAAATATTTGCAGCCAAAAACTTTAAAATAACTAATTGTGGCAATTCTACCAAACCAAAGTTCATAGGAGATTTTCTTCGATATAGGTTGAATAAGTACCCTATTCAAAATATGGCTTGAAGTACTTACAGCTTCAGCCCAAAAGTTTTTCGGAAGGTTATAATAATTTAACATAACTCTAGCCATATCGCAAAGAGTTCTATTCTTCCGCTCTACAACATCATTTTGTTGTGGAGTTCTAGGACAAGAAAATTCAAGAGAAAAACTATTTTTATTGTAAAATCTTTTAAAATCACTATTTTCAAATTTGCCTCCATGATCACTTCGGATACGAGTAATCATGAAACTTTTTTCGTTTTGAACCTTTTTGCAAAAAGTGACAAATTCAAAAAATGCTTAATTTTTATTTGCAAGAAAATAAACCCATGTGTCTCTAGAAAAATCATCAACAATTACATAAGCATAAAGCTTACCGCCAAGATTGGTGACTCTACTGGGTCCAAACAGTCCATATGCAAGAGTTGGAGAGGTCTAGAGGTACTTACAGAGTTGACTAATTTAAAGAAAGATTTATTAGCTTTATTCTTTTCACAGTCAGCACATACCATATCTTTCTTGAAAGTAATCTCGGGTAAGTCTCTTACGAGTTTCTTTGTAGATAGTCTTGCAATTGTGTCCATATTTGCGTGTCCTAGACGCATATGTCATAGCCAGCTGTCATCTTTGTTGGAGTATAGATATTTGCCTGCAATGTGAGTATCTTTTGTAAGATAGAAAATATATATATTATATTCCCTGATCCCTTCAAAGATAACCTTACCAGTGGATCTTTCATAAATAGAATATTTATTTTTAACAAAGTTAATACCATAACCATAGTCAGCTAGATGACTGATGCTGAGTAGGTTGTGTTTTAATTCTATTAGTAGACAAACGTCTTTTATGACAGGATAGGAAGGAGCACCTATATTACCATTACCAATAATGTATCCTCTGAGGTTATTGCCAAAGGAGACATAACCTTCTTTCTTCATCGATAGTGTTGCAAATAGGTTAGCATTACCAGTCATATATCGTGAGCAACCACTATCGAGAATTCACTTGCTCCTAGCATGAGAGGGTTGGTCCACCTACAAAATGAGTTATAGATGTAACCCTTGGTACCCATTTTCTTGAGGGTCCTGCTGTGTTAGTTTTTGGTACCCATGCATAAACATTCATATCTACTAATTTTTTTGTTCTACAGAATCTAGATATATGTCCTTTATTACCAAATTAGTGACATATAGCTGTGTGATTGATGCTTGATGCAGCATGATATATATAATTGTGTGAAGCAGTTCTTTGTGGTCTTTTTGGATAGAATACATGATTGTGTGAGACATTTCTTTATGGTCTTCTATAATAGAATGCATGATTGTGTGGAACATTTCTTTGTGGTTTTCTATAGTAGAATCCATTATTCTGTTTGGTTCTATGTGCATGATGATTGCATGAACTATTATGCATGTAGGTGGGAGAATAACTGTGAGTGTTCTTTTGTCTTGCTACGTGTGTCATGTTAGGTTGGGTGGCGGTTTGTTCGACCTATTTACCCAATATAATCTAACTTTTTAGAGGTAGCATATACTTTATCATATTTAGCAAAGAGAGCATCTATTCTACGTGCAGCAATAGAATACTTCTTCTTTTCAGATTCGAGTTCTTCCTTAAGTTTTTTGTTCTCCTGAGAGCTCTTGTCAAGACTGGCAAGTGTCTCGTGGAGATTAAACTTAAGTCAAGATTTCTCGTCTAAATTGTTTGAGGTATCCTTTACTTCACTTAGTAGAGATATTAGTCTCTCTATTTTAGTTTGACATTGTTGAACATCTTTTTTAGCATTCTTGTACTTATTTTTAAGTTTCCTAAAATCATCAAGCATATATCTAAATGCATTACCTAGTTTATTAAAAGTAAAATCATCATAAGAGTTTTTATCCATTACCTGATCAGTTAATGCCATAAAGCATAAGTTTGCTTCTTCTCGAGGATTCTCTTCTTCGGATTCACTAGCTTCACTTTCGTGCCAAATACTAGTGTTTGCATATTTCCGTGATGATATTCTTCTGGATGAGTAATTGTGGCAATTTTTTTCTTAGGGTTGAACAATCTTTCTTAATATGTCCAGTCTTCTTACAGTTGTAGCATATAGGCTCTTTTTCATTATTGTCAGTTAGCTCCTTCTTCTTTGATTTCTCAAGTTTTGAAATTTTTTGAAGTTTCTGGTTGTCAGGGCAACTTTCTCATCTTGAGACTCATTGTCGTCGGAGTTATAGTTGGTGACCTTTTTGTGATGTGCCTTAAGAGAAATTATCTTCTCCTTAGGAGTGGGTTTTTCAAATTTCTTGAGATCCAGCTCATGATTCATCAGCTTGCCAATAAGCGTCTTGAGGGTCATCGTGGTAAGATCATTATCTTCTATGATTATGGTGGCCTTGGGATTCTAGTTTATGGTGAGTCCTCTGAGTACTTTACGAATCTTCTCATGATTGTTGTACTCCTTGCCAAGTGATAATAGAGGGTTGACTATGTCGAGGAATCTTGTCTCATTTTGTTTCATCTTGAATGCTTCATATTGTTGTATTAGACGACTTATTTTTGATTCCTTCACTTGGGGGGTTCCTTCATGAGTGACCTCAAGAACTTTCCATACTACGTACGAATTTCTGCAAGTGGAGACCCTGTTAAATTCAATTATGTTAATAGTACAAAATAGATCGTTAATAGCTTTAGCATCAAGACTAGCTTGTTTTTTTTCGATTTCTGTGTACTTATTATGAGACTTCTCTACGAGGTTACCATCTATGGCTATTCTAAGTAGTTTCTTGTATCCTTATACTACTACAGCCCAAAGGTCAAAATTATGTTACTTTAGATAGAAGCTCATACGTGTCTTCCAGTACGTGTAGTTAATACCATCAAATAAGGGTGGTCTATTTGTGGACTGGCCTTCACCATTATTAGTGTAGATAGATCTAACAGTTTCCATAAGTCTCTTAGGATGTGAAGCAAAATACCAAGAGAACTAAATCTGGTACCAATTGAAGGACCGTGAGTCAACTCTAGAGGGGGGAGAATAGAGTGCAGCAAAATAATCTATCCAATTTAAGATTATCAGAATGAAGGCAGTTGCTAACTAACACTGTATATAAAGACAGTAGAATAAAGCAGTAAAGTAGAGAGAGAAAGCAAATACAAACACCAAGATGTATACTGGTTTTCCTCTGAGAGGGCTAGTCTAGTCCTTAGAATTCAAGCTTGGAGTTTTCTCTACTATAATCACCAATAGTGAATTACAAGCTTTGATTCGAAGGCTTGCCACTTCTTTACACCATGAGGTTTGATCCGAAGTCTCGCAACTTCACAGCTTAGAGAGAGAGAGTAACTGATCGAACAAAGCTCTTTATAACTCAGGAGACTTCTAGACCGAGATCACACTTGGCACTAGGAGGCTAGAGAGTTTCTCTTTGGGATGGGAAAGTTAAGGCTTAAGAGGTTTGCTCACAATAGGATAGAAGACTTAAAAATGGTTTAGTGAGTACGACTGGAGAATTTTAATCCTATTTATAGGGTGTAGGCAAACAAAATTCGGCTAGAATCTGATCAGGGTTTAATTCAAATTTTTAATCGTTGGGCCAAGAAATCAGGAGCTATTGATCTGATTGATTTTATACCAAAAGGGTAACCGAGTTCGGTCTGAGTTTGGCACGAGTTTGGCCCGAGTTCGGTCTCTTATTATGGTAGACTTTGTAAATGAATGTGGCCTGATTTGATGGATAGGTTCTTTGGTTCATTTGAGTAGACTAGGTATCTGGGTATAGGTATTTTGGATTTGCCAGTGCGACTCAGCTTACATCAGTCCTAGACTCAAATAAATAAAATATTATATTTGAATAGACAAAATACAAACGGCATATAATAGTAGTGTTGAGGCTTCAGATGGCGACATATCAATGTACGGTTTAGTTAACTATCAAAATTAAGTTGACTGAGACTAGATGAGCCAACAATTACTTGATGTCTTGTGTTGAGATTAAACTTGGACTTGTGTTGTATTTGTGACTTATTTTCTTTCCTTTTATTCAATATCGTGCCTTATCATCCTCTATTTTGTTATTGTGATTGAGTATTGCTGACAATTACCATATTATTATATTATCCTTAATTTGGAGTTGAGATAGCATGACAGATACCTTATATATATTGTGTGAGATGTTAAAATAGTATTTTTGACCTAGACAATATTCTACCACCGATGTTGTGGCGTAGGCTGGACTTACCCACGTACTCGTGCCCTTACCCCGGGTGTGGGTCGCTACACGTTTTTATGGTGGACCATGCAGGTTTGGTTTTACAACTAGTACGATATCAAGTTAGTTGTACTTAGACGTCGAGTATTACTACAAGCATGCGATAGGATATAGGACTAAGGATATAGGATGAGAGGATACTCAATCACTACTAGAAAACATTTATATCTATTGATATTGCTATCTTTATCATTCAAAATAATTATTTCTTTCAAATATTACTGTCCTTGATGCTATCGTACCTTGTGCAATATCGATTTCTTTGTTTGAATCTGTCTTCAGGATGCCTCTAGTAACCCGATCGAAGCCTTCTGGAGCAGTCTCGGCAAGGTCCGTAACTTCGGTACCTCAGAAATAGCCACCAACGACTATTTCGTCTTGTTTCGCTCAGAGGATTGTTTCACCAGTCAGGTGGGCATTTCAGTAGCAGCTTTTGGGGGTGCTACACCACCAGTTTCGAAGACTATTCAATTAGTTACGAAAGATTTTCTACCACCACCACCTATGTCAACAGACGGGACACAAATATTCACTATATTCCGAGAGATGATGGCGAAGCAGCAAAGATAGACGGATGGTCTACATCAGGGAATAGAGTGTTCTCACTAGTTATCACTAGTTATTGTGGATATGGTAGCACTTGTTATGCCATAGACTGTACCGCTTTATCCCACATCGTACCAGCCGAGGACATGCACCATTATTGACTTCAAAAGGATGGGGCCCAACGACTTCAAGGGCATCGATGGAATATTGTACACGAACGATTGGATCGAGGATATTGAGAGAGCCCTAAGGCTAGTACCGATCCAGGATGGCTTATAGGTGGAGGCAGCGGGTAGCTAGATATTCGATATTGCGCTGACATGGTTCCACATGGACACAAGGATTGCGGCACCAATACTTACTTGGAAAGATTTCAAAGGGATTTTCAATGAGAAGTTCTTCCCAAATGTGGCTCTGAGTGCTCTAGAGAGCCAGTTCCTAAACCTCGTACAGGGGAATATGATGGTGGACGAGTACGCGTCAGAGTTCTGCAGACTAGGCAGATTTGTAGAGGGACAAAATCCTCTAGGGAAGGCCTAAAAGTTTTGGAAGGGTTTGATTAGGGAGATCTAATCCCTTACTAGAGGACACCGCATGACGATATTTAAGGATATCCTGATGGACGCACAGAAAGCAGAGGATGACTTGGTGCTCAAATCCAAGAGAATGCGAGACACGTCAGAAGGAGCTGGTAGTAGTACGGGTATAGCCAAACGACCCTACTTCCAGCAGTAGAGGACCTTCCAACAACAGAGACAACAGTTTCATGCACCATTCCTAGCACCGACGCAGCAGGCATACCAGGCCCCGAGACCAGCACAGCCGGCCCCAAAGTGTACTCACTGTGGAAAGTTTGGACATACACGGGTGGTTTGTAGGAAAGAGGCTTGGAGTATGCCTCTATTGTGGAGATCCAGGTCACCAGTTGAGGGAGTATCTAGTGGCTCCGGTTCGAGCAGGTCAGGAAAAAGCACCGCCACAGAGAGCACCAGCAAGGCTACCTACGGGACAACAGAGGGGACCTCCTTTACAGACTCAGCAGCAATATTTTGTCCAGCAACAGCAGCAGCAGAGAGGTACACCTGGAGGGCAATCTTTCACCATGACAGTTCAGGTGGAGGAACTAGTCAGAGATGTGATATCAGGTTCATTTTTTCTTGATTCTATTCCAATATATGCTTTATTTGATTCTAGTGATTTCCATTCTTTTGTATCTATATCTTTTTCTCTTAAGCATCGATTAGAGTCTGAACCTTTGGCTAGAACTTGCTAGATCACGATTGGGGGAGGTATTATCCTCATTAGTGATGTTTGCCAGGATTGAAGAGTTATACTCGGAGGCTGGGAGTTGAGCGCGTGCTTACTCATAATGTCACTTCTGATCTACAATATCGTTCTCCGGATCGATTGGTTGAGTAGGCACCATGCTAGTATAGATTATCGTAGAGGCATAGTTTTGTTTCGACCGCTAGGAGAGCCAGAGTTTAAGATTTACAAAGGAGCAGCAGAGCAGAGCGAGGATGCCATCTATGGAGCCATGGTGGAAGAGACACATCCGTTGATAACAGAGTTCATGGATGTTTTTTCGAAGGAGTTGCCGGGTTTTCCGCCAGACCGAGTTGAGTTCTCTATTGATTTGGTGCTAGGCGCAGAGCCAATATCTTAGCATGTCTATATTGTTAAGAACAACAAACTGGTAGAATTAAAGAAGCAAGTGGATGAGTTGCAAGACAAAGGCTTTATTCGATCCACTTCATCACCATGGGGTGCTCCATTAATGTTGGTACCGAAGAAGGATGGGTTGGTACGTATGTCTATCCACTACAGGGCTTTGAACAATCTCACTATCAAGAATAAACATCCACTGCCGAAGATTGATGATCTCTTCAATCAGTTGAGTGGAGCGAAAGTATTTTCAAAGATAGACTTAAGGTTAAGTTACCACCAGGTGAATGTGAACAAGGAAGATATTCCGAAGATAGCTTTTCAGACTCGGTACGGCCAATTTGAGTTTATGGTGATACCGTTTGGGTTGACCAATGCCCCAACGCTATTCATGAATCTGATGAACAAGGTGTTCTACCAGTATCTAGATAAGTTTTTGGTAGTATATATTGATGATATTCAAATATATTCGAAGAACCCGGAGAAGCATGAAGGGCATCTGAGGATAGTTCTGGAGACTCTCCGAAAGTAGAAACTTTATGGCAAACTTTTAAAGTATGAATTCTTCCTTGACAAGCTTGAATTTATTGGGCATAGGATTATAGGTGACGGGATCTCAGTTGACTCGAAGAAGATTTCAGCAGTAGAGTCATAGGCTACTCCGAGATCAGTGAAAGAGAACATGAGTTTTCTGGGACTAGAGGAGGTTTGTATAGGACTTCTCCAGGATTGCAGAGCTGATGACTAGGCTAACCAGGAAGGATGTGGAATTTGTTTGGACAGAGGAGAGTAAGGCCGCTTTTGAGGAGCTGAAGAAGAGGTTGATGACAGCTCTAGTATTGACATTGCATCAGGAGTAAATGGATTCACTATCTATAGTGATGCTTCAGAGAAGGATTTGGGTTGTGTCTTACAGCAGAATGGGAAGGTGATTACCTATAATTCTAGACAATTACGTCCTTATAAGAAGAATTACCCTACCTACGATTTGGAGTTGGCATCGGTCATTTTTCTTCTAAAGTTGTGGAAACACTATCTGTACGGAGAGCGTGTGGAGTTCTTTACAGACCATAGGAGCTTAAAGTACGTATTGTTATTATCACATTTTCTAGAAATAGGTATTTTAGTCATTTGATAATTAATTAAATATTGTGCATGTTGAATATTTATTTATTTGTTATTAGCTTGTTAGATTTATTTTTGACTTGTGTAGTGGACCAACTAGTTAGTTTTGACCCATGGACCCAACATTTATTCTAGTTAGATTTGAGCCCAATAGTAAGCCCATTCATTAGGAGGATAAATTAATTAGTTAAACCCATTAGACTAGAACCTTCCCTCCTTAATTAATTTCTTTATGAGAGGCCACAAGGGGTCTTTTAGACTTTATATACTAGCTTGAGGGGGGGGGGGGCAAAGTAGGCATAAAAAAAGGTGATGAAAACTTTCTCTTTCTTTCTTTTTTATTCCAAATCTAGATCTAGAATTTCCCTCAACCAAATTCCTTCATTCCTACACCAAATTTTTTTCCAATTCCTTCCCAAATTATTATTGGAGATTATTAGAGGAAGGATCTACAAGGAGGAAGCAAGGATCTATAAAGAGGAGCAATGATCTACAAGTTGGAGGCTCTCCAATTTAAGGATTTCATTGGGAATCCATCTCTCAATAGGTATAATTTAGTTTTCTCCTTTAAATAGATTCTAAATCTATGATTTAAGCATAAGGAATCATCCCATACGCCAAGACTACCCATAGGAATTAGAATTAGATTCATAGGAGGTCTATGGAAAAAGTAATGTGTGTTTTTGTGTCAAATTTGGAGAAAATCTAAGATTGGCACATGATGTGTTTGTCAATTGGTCAATTAGATCAAATTGACATGTGTTTGATTATTTATGGCTAGTCTTATGTCCCCAATTGGATATGTGTAGGCCGTATCCCAATAATTTGGAGATACGGGTTGATTTGAGGATTTTTCCTACGACACGGAGGTTTGAGCATGTCATATTTTGACACAAATACATAAAAGTGTATTTAACTCTTCATGTTATTCATAATTAGTATTCTAGACTTGTTCGTGTACTTAGGGATGAATTTGGTTGTGTGGTAGAGACGTATCGCAAGCGTATCGTAGAATGAGTGTGATACGGGTGCGGTGCACTCTACGTGTTTGCTCCACTGCTTTTCAATTCAATCTGACTTGTTGATATCTATTAGTATGAGATATTAGATATGATATATATGTATATGTGTATATATCTATATTATATTATATAGGTATATATATATATAGCTATGTGTCTATGTGTTTATAAGTGTATATATGAGATACCTTAATGTAAGTGTATATGTGTATTTATATGTATATATATATATATATGTTAGAATATATATATGTACATATGTATAGGATGATATATCTATATGTATATATGTGTATTTGTATATATATATATGTATATATATATATATATATATATATGTATATATATATATATGTATGTATATATATATATATATATATATATATATATATAGATGAGATTGCATATATGTGTATTGATATTTATGTATCTATTGGTTGATATATTGATATCTATATGTATATGTGTGTTTGAATATATATATATATATATATATATATATATATATATATGTGTGTGTGTGTGTATATGGTTGTGTATATATATATATATATATATATATATACATATATATTTATATGAGGGAGTATAATTATATATGTATTGATGAGAATGTATATATATGGTGATATCTACATGTGTATATGTATATATGGATATATCTATGTATGTGTATTGTTGTATATATGTATATATGTATGAGAGAGTATATATCTATATGGTTATATGTATGCATGAGGGTATATATATATATATATATATATATATATATATATATATATAGGGGGTGAGAGAGAGAGAGAGAGATGAGAGAGAGATGAGAGTATGTATACATATATATTGATATCTATATAGATAGAGACTATGTAAGTATATATCTATATATATGTGCGTGTATGTATATATGTGTTAGTGCATGAGGGTTTATGTTGTCTGTGTGTGTAGATTTGTGTGTGTGTGTGTCTTAGTGTGGTGAGTGTTTGATTTTTTTAGTAGTTTATACTTTAGTTAGTAGTTTATTGCTAGTGTAATTAGTAGATATTGCTAGATAGTTAGTAGTTATATATATATATATATATATATATATATATACACTTGATAGTGTAATAGTTAAGTGTTAGTATAATAGTTAGTTATATGCCTTGTTAGCTAGTAGTTGGATAGATATATTCATACTTGTTAGAATAGTAAGTTAATATATAGGTATTGTATCTATGTATTGTAAGTATTGTTAGTGTTAAATAGATTAGTATCTATATGTTAGTATTTAGTTAGAGTATCATAACTAGTTAGTTAGGTATTAATATTAATTACTATTAGTTCTAATTACCTTGAAGTATTACCAAGGTATTAAGATTAGAATACTAGGTTATTAGAACACATGTTAAGGTAATATTGGGTATCAAGATACTCGATATTAATAGAAGGGTAAATGGTAAGTAGCTATATGTAGTATTATATATAAGTATTGTATATATATATTTTGTTAGTATTAGGTATTTAGTAGTATGTAATAGTTTAGTATGTTAGTTATTGTTCAGTATTGGATAGTGAGCTATATATTAGAATGTGACTTACCTTGTGATACCAAGGTAATGTCTAAGTATCGGTCGATACTTAAGGTATTGGGTTTGAGTATCGAGGTAAGTGTGTGGTAGTGTGATACACATTGGTGCAAGGCCAAGGTATCCTAATTGCATTAGTCAGCTATGGTGTTATATGTATTGGCTTGTATATATATATAAATTATTATTTTCCTATTAAAACTTGTGTATCTTAGAATACGACATTTCATGTGTATCCTAGTAGCTTAGCGTAGCTAGTGTGGCTTAGTGTCATATGATTTAGCCGGAATTACTTGTTAGCATAGTAAGTTCTCTTTAGCATTTTGGTACCGGATTTGTTTTTGACTTATATTTGAGATTTTGGTTATTGTTTCTATTGCTGTTGTTATATTTGTTTAATTGTATAGTTATGTTAGACTTCCTTGATATCTTATTGTGCTATAGAATTATGATTAAGTATTCTGTTGAATTAAGTTTATTACTCTCTTCTAAGAGTTGAGATATTATTGGAGGATTATGCATTATTGTGAGATAATTAGATAGTATAGTTGACCAAGACAACATTCTATCGTCGATACTGCAGCGTAGGATGGACGTACCCATGTACTTGTGTCCCTTTACCGGGTGCGGGTCGTGACACATTTTTAGTCGTGGCTCATGCAAGTCAAGCTTCGCAAGTTATGTGATGTCGTGGTAGTGCGATGACTTAGTTGTACTACTGCGAGCATGCGATAGGATATAGGACATAGGACACTAGGATGAGAGAGATTACTCAATCACAAATTTTTTGAGAGATTCCTGGGATGACCCTTGAGAATCTTATTATAAATTCTAATTCAAATCTTTTCTATTATTTTTGTCTACTCTCACTTGTTGTTATTGAATTTGATTCTTGGTGATCGGTTGTTAAATATAATTCTTGGTGTCGTTGTTGAGTTTAATTTTATTTCGAAATAAATTTTATGGACTAAATTACGGTATCATCTGATGACATATGTTGATGAGGACAGTGAGAAAGCTAAAATGTCTGCTTTGGTTATGGAGCCTGGAGTTTGTTGCAGCCATATTAGCTGGCATGGCAGAAATGTAGGAACCTGATTTCAGATGTACATATCTTAGTTATAAAATTTAAAAAAATTCACAACTATACTAGTCGGCAAAGCGAGGATTCTAGACAACATGATTATAGTGGTGCATACCTAATTATGGAATCTATCATTTATCGCAGCTATGCTTACTAGCGTGGCAAGGATTCTGAGTGTCATGATTTTGGACAGATGTGTATGATTATCATGTTATATCTTAAATTGGTTTTTAAAGCATCATCTTAATCATTCTTTAGCTTAGAAGTAGAGCATTGATGTGAGTAGATAAGAGTGTACCAATATATGACTAATGATAGGTATATCACCTGATATTGAGGCCAGTGATGTGTTGGAAGCAATAGTTAGAAGAAGTGTCACGACCCGCACCCGGAATTTGGGTACGAGTACATGGTTACGTCCAGCCTACGCCGCAGCATCGGCGGTAGAACGTTGTCTAGGTCAAGCACTATCTAAACAATCTCGCACGAGTATCCAACTCCATAAGGAGACACGGATAACACAATATAATATGAACAACATACTTAATCACATAACTACAGCACGATAAGATATCAAAAAAATAAAATAAAATACAACACAAGTCTAAATGTAAATAATCTAACTCAACAAATATCCAAGTCTCAACAAAGTATGCCGGAGACAAATCCGGTACCAAAATAATCTACTGAAAAAAAGTAACTAGATAACTAGTGATTCCGGCTAGACCTTCCGGAATCATAACTGAACTACCAAGTCTAGGTCTGCAGCTACTCACCTTGTGGTCCATAAAATGTCGGATACCGGTCCTCTAAGGCATAGTCTGGAAAATTATTTCCAGTAAAGAAGGAGAAAAGTACATTTTTAATAGCAGTTATATCTCAATTATATAAACTATGTAGCAGTATATAGATGGAAATATACAAGATGCATGTACGAGAGATATACAATAAAGGAAATACTGGAAATACTGTAAATAAATGTGGAAAGGAATAATATGTCAATGAGCAAGAATACTATGACTAAGTGTGTGAGTACTAGCTTTAACATGTGATCGGCTTGGGAACTTGTACAGGAATAATGGCCTGGCTAGTCATACGTGCGGTGTATGACGAACACTAACATATGAAGAAGACTTGTACATGAAGGGTATGATCACATATCTATACTAAAATACTCCCCACCCCGACTGGTATAGTAGATCCAACCATGGTACGCTATGGCACGAGATTCCCTAGGAAGGTAGCAAGTCTCCCCGGAAATCAGTGTCTGTACAAGCACAAGATAACAATGAAACAAGACTTGTACAAGCTACACCATGAACAAGGAATAACATCTCATGACGAGATTCGGATATACCAATCCGTGTAACCATTGTGTCAAGAATATAGATATTTATACTAGATACAATGAACATAGGGGATATCATAAATAAGAAACAATCAGAGAATGTACTTGCCTTGGGTCCTTAGCTGGTAATACCAATATCCTGTCCTAGAGCATCGTCTGGATGATCCAACAGTCCTATAGACATATAATACAATACAATATTGCATCAGATGTTACTCTAACACAATCACAAATACATTGAACTCAAGGACTATGCCAGGTATGGCTCTGGTCAACTAAGGTCAAGTGCGTGTCTAATTGCGCGGGTGTCGTGTGTGTAATTGCTGTGAATTCAGACAATCGGTGATACGGGTCTCGCCAGTACGTCGGTGTACATGTGGTAGTCAACTAACAGTTCACAGGGTCACAAGGTCATGTGTAGTTACGGGGTATCCGTATTTACACTCGGTTACCTAGTAGAGATATATATAGAAATATACATTTATACTCAGAATACATATACCAATTAAATACGTACAATATATATGTGTATAGCAATAATTTCATACAAAAATAGGTATAAGTGTATACCAATAATTATGTACAAAATATGTATAAGTGTATATACACTAATAGAATTATATAACATAAATATATATATATGTTTAAAATATACATACCACATTTTATATATATACAACCAATATTTATACGTATACAAGGAATATATATATATATATATATATATATATATATATATATATATATATATATATATATATATACCAATTAATTCATATACCATATACGTATATATGTATATATATATATATATACACCAATACAAATATATATTAACATATATCATATATATATACGGATATATTAATATATATATATATATTGAATACACATATATAAATAGAGAAATACAATATATATGTATATGTAAATTCGTATACATGTACGAATCCTACCAATATTACATACATACTTGCATACATACATACACACATACACACGTACACACGTACACACGTACGTGTACGCGAGGGGAGAAATCGTACCTGAGCGCGTCTACGACGATGGCGAAGACGTCGACGACAATGAGAGGAGGTGGTTATGATGTTGATGGTGGCCGGAGTAGGGATGACCGGAGCTGGCTCGCCGGGAAAGAGGGACAGGTCGGGGAGATGGCCGGCTCAAGGGAGAAGACGGAGTGCACGAGACCGGTGCACGACAATGAGAGGAGATGGTTCTGATGTTGATGGTTGCCGGAGTAGGGATGACCGGAGCTGGCTCGCCGGGGAAGAGGGACAGGTCGGAGAGATGGTCGACTCAAGAGAGAAGACGGAGTGTACGAGACCGGTGCTGTCGTACTATCTAGGGAGCTGGTGGGAGGCCGTTGTCCGCTGCTCGGAGAAGGAGCTGGTGGTGATAGTTCGTGGTGGTGGTGGTAGTTCTTGCCGGAGGGACGAGCAGAGGGAGGTTGCAGTTGGTGGTGGGCTCATGGGTGAAGCTGGCCGGAATGGCAACTCGCGGGGTGTCATGACCGGAGCCGAAGTAGCAGCTCGAGAAGAGGTAGTAGTGGTGGAGTTGGTTCTAATGGTGGTGGTAGGGTGGTTCTAATGGCGGAGCTAGGTCGAAGGAGAAGAGGAGGAAGCCGACGGGAGGACTGCGGGTCAGGCGGGTATCGACGCCGGACTGGGTGGCCGGCTGGAGGAGGGTGGATCGATGGGGGTTCATGAACAGTGGGAGAGTTTGATATTCCCTCTCTTTTTCTTTTTAAAAAAAAGAAGAAGAAGAAGAAGAAGAAGAAGAAGAAGAAGAAGAAAGGAAGAAGAAGAAGAAAGAGGAAAGAAATAGAAAAATGAAAAACGTAAAATGCTACGATTGAGTGAGGGGAGGAGATGGGGGTTTCCCTAGGGTTGGGGATTAGGTCATGGTTGGGAAGAGTGTGTGAAGTGACATTAAATAGGAAAGGGTGTGTGAAAATGAATGGTGATGATGCTCTCATTTTGAATGGGTGGTCAGGGTTTTACATGGAGAATTACTCATGCAAGGGTGAGGGTTGGGTTTGAACCAATAGGGTGTTGACACCTAATGCAACATTTGCAAATGAGCCCCCTTAAATTTGGGTATTTGCACAGACACATGAAATAATGAAAAATTGGTGGGCGATTTGGTGTTTGGTGTTTTGTAGGGTAAGGGGGTGTTGTGTGTTTTGTATGGGCTTAATATGGGGCACTTTGATTAAATTGGGTTAAAATAGAATTAGTCAAAGTTGGTATCCCCAATTTAATTAGAAATAAATGCAAGCGGTGTTCTAAAATTAATTAGGAGTACATGGGGTCGAAATTAGGTTGGGACACAAATATCATTAGTGAAGAAAACTCATAACAGAATATTACCCTAATTTGGGTTGCACGAAAAATGGGTCGAGATTGTCTCCAATTTCGATTGGAACGTACAACGATACAAAGTTGGAATTTATTTAGAAATTAAATAAACGTCCGCGACGAATATTGTGCGGCTAAAATAAAGCACAAGAGAGCATAATTACTAGTTACAAAAAGGTCAGAATGGAAGGCAGGCACGTCTAGGGCAAGGTTGTGAAATTTGTTGGAAGGCAAAAGCTAGGGTAGTGCTCCAAATATCAAAGCAACGGTAAGGCGCAATAATTAAATAAAATTACAGTAATTAATTACTATCTCCAATAATTAAATCCTAAATAATACAATAAAATTCATAACCCTACATTTCGGTTAGGTGTTCATCTAGTGGGCTTCTAGGTCCAGTCTACTAGCTCAACATTAAGAACACAGTATATAATATATTTATAAATACACATCTCATGCAATTATTTCAATTAAATACACACAATATCAAATATATATAAAAAGTCAAAAATACCCCTGTTTTGGGAACATGGTAGTGACAAGTCTACCTTCCTTGAAAGAATTTTGTCCTCGAAATTTAAATCCTCATAGTAGCATTTACCCGTTATATTATTTTCCATCAAAATTTAAATTTATCTACCCACCAAATTATGAAATAATCCACATTGTCATCTCACAAATTTTTAAAATTCTGAAATTATTGTATTCCTGAAAATTATCGAAATAAAATCAATTTTCATTTTTCTCACAATTTCCTCCAAAATTTTAAGTTAAAAATTAAATACTCAAAATTTAACATCTAATCCTCTCATTTAAATTCACTCAATGAATATTAAGAAATCCCATATAAAAAGCACAAATCCATAAATCCAATCCTTCAATTTAATTTCAATCAAAGTATATTTATAAAATTTGAAATGTCATCCGAAAAGTTTGAATTTATACACTAATCCATTAATCATCTTACTCTTCAATTTAAATCTAATCGATGCATATTCAAAATCTAATTCCTCATCCCAAAAATTGAATTCGACACTAATCCATTAATGATTTTATTCCCTGATTTTCTTTTTCCTCAAAATACTCAACAATGCGATACTTATAGAATTTTCAAATGCAACATTCATAATATAAAATTTTAAACTTATATCTTGCAATCAAATAGATATAATGATAATCTCCCTAATTTTCTCCAATTTTAATAACCAATTTAATTATATCATAATCTTCCTAAAATAAATCATCAATTATGCCATGTTAATTTCTTAACTCTTCATTTAAATTAGTGTTTATCCTCGAATTTTAATGATAATTTCAATCATATCTCAATCTTCGTAAAATCAATGATCCATCAATTCTGCTATATTAACTTCTTAACTCTTTATTTAAATTAATGCTTATCCTCAAATTTTAATCATCTTGTCTCTCTTGTCAAGTCATAACCTCTTCATAAATCTTCACTATGGTAAAACCCCAATGATCATGGTAAAAAAATTCCTACAGTCATACAACATACAATCTAGAGAAAACATGCATGATTATGGTCTGTTTTGTCATGGTATTGTAGTCTCTGTCAGGGTGTACTACTAACTATATTCTAACAAGGAAATCACGAATGCAACTACGGTACTAAGGAATCAATCAATCAATCAATCAAACAGAGAGGACAGAAGGAAGAAAGGAACAGAACCTGCTAACACGTTACCTGCAGTATCGGTTTCCTCGACCGTCATCGCAAATGCTCCGCCCTGCTGGGGTGGCTCCCTCCGCAGGTGCTGAGCAATCTGCAGTTCCACAGGTGTCCTAACTGGATCTCTATAATTTGGAACTGCACGCTGAGCTAGAGGGCAATCCCACATTCGGTGTCCTGTATCACCACAGCACAAACAATGTCCAAGCCTCAATCTACAGCTCTCCCAAAGGTGACCTAGCTTCTTACAGAAATGACAAGTCTGCTGTGTCTCTCTCGGAGGCTGCTGCTGATCCTACTAAACACGAACTGGTGCCTGGTTGTGCTGTTGATACTGAAATGTCCTCGGTTGTTGCTGAATGTGGGGACGCTTGGCCGGTCCTGCGCTACCATTCGTATCTACAGAAATATTCTGACTCCTCTTAGGCCTGAGATCCAGATCCTCTTCTATAATCTGGGCATCTATCAAGATATTCTCAAAGGTAGTAGTACAATGACCAGAAGTGCACGACCTAATCTCTCTCGACAGCCTTTTCTAAACTTTCGGGCTCGATCTCCTGGGTCCCGAATCATAGACGATGCAAAATGGCTCAAACGACAGAATTCTGTGGCGTACTCGTCGACCGACATGTTCCCTTGGACCAAGTCATGAAATTGACTTTCCAAGGTTCCTAAGGCCACGTCGATAAAGAACTTCTCCTTGAAAAGCAACTTGACGGTCTCCCAAGTAAGTCCTTCTCCAGTGAGTCTCGTCTCCGTGCGATACCACGTGAGTGCAATATCGAACATCTGACTGCCAGCAGCTTCTATCTGCAAGCTCTCCAGAATCTGGGCCAATCGCAGGCTTCTCTCTATATCCTCTAGTCAGTCATCTGCGTAGAGTATCCCTTCGGTTCCTTTGAACTCTCGAGGCATCATCCTCTTGAAGTCCACTATAGTGCTTGATCTCTGTTGTTGCTGCTGGCCAGGAAACTGCTGGGCAACTCTCTCCACAGCTTGGAGAGCCACCTGATGAGCATTCTCCATGCTCTCTTTTATCAGCTCGGTTTGGGCCTGCTGCGCTTCTGCTTGCACCCTCTGAGCCTCAGCTTGAACTCGCTGAGTGTCTACCATGCCTTGGATCAAAGTAAACACCTGTACCCCGTCAATGGGCATACCTCCAAAAAATGGAGTCGGTGGAGGAGGAAGGTTGTCCGTCATAGCTGCGACAATCCTCTGAACAGGTGGGGGAGGAGGTTCCCCGAAAAGTGCAGATACTCCAATATGCATCGGAGATGTAGAAGGAACTACGGTTGTCTGTCCATCAGGTGGAGATATGGCAGACCCCTCTAAAGCTAGTGCTCCCACTCTCATAGATCGTGTCTTCGGCGACATCCTGAAGACAGATCCAAAAGAATCAATTAAGGCAATAAATGCGATATCATCAAGGAAAGATAGTAAATTTCTAAAGAAACAATATTCAGAAGGAATTAAGGATAACAGATAAATAGATTGGAAATATTGCTAGTTGTGATTGAGTATTCCCTCTCATCCTAGTATCCTATGTCCTATATCCTATCACAGGCACGCAGTAGTGTAACTAAGATGTCACACTACCACGATATCGCTCTAATTGCGAAGTTTGACCAGCATAGGCCACCAGTAAAAATGTGTCACGACCCGCACTCAGAATTTGGACACGAGTACGTGGTTACGTCCAGCCTATGCCGCAGCATCGGCGGTAGAAAGCTGTCTAGGTCAAGCACTATCTAAACAATCTCGCACGAGTATCCAACTCCATAAGGAGACACGGATAACATAATATAATATGAACAACATACTCAATCACATAACTATAGCACGATAAGATATCGAAGAAATAAAATAAAATACAACCCAAGTCTAAATATAAATAATCTAACTCAACAAATATCCAAGTTTCAACAAAGTATGTCGGAGACAAATCTGGTACAAAAATAATCTACTGAAAGAAACTAACTAGATAACTAGTGATTCCGGCTAGACCTCCCAGAATCACAACTGAACTACCAAATCCAGGTCTGCAGCTACTCACCCTGTGGTCCATAAAATGTCGGACACCGGTCCTCTAAGGCATAGTCTGGAAAAATATTTCCAGTCAGGAAGGAGCAAAGTATATTTCTAATAGTAGTTCTATATCAATGATATAAACTATGTAGCAGTATATAGATGGAAATATATAATATACTGGAAATATTATAAATAAATGCATGAAGGAACAATATATCAATGAGCAAGAATACTATGACTAAGTGTGTGAGTACTAGCTTTAACATGTGATCGGCTTGGAAACTTGTACAGGAATAATGGCATGGCTAGTCATACGTGCGGTGTATGACCAACACTAACATGTGAACAAGACTTGTACATGAAGGGTATGATCACATATCTATACTAAAATACTCTCCACCCCCGACTGGTATAGTAGATCCAACCATGGTACGCTTGGCACGGGATTCCCTAGGAAAGCAACAAGTCTCCCCAGAAATTACTGTGTGTACATGCATAAGATAACAATGAAACAAGACTTGTACAAGCTACACCATGAACAAGGAATAACATCTCATGATGAGATCCGAATATACCAATCCGTGTAACCATTGTATCAAGAATATGGATATTTATACTAGATACAATAAACATAGGGGATATCATAAATAAGAAACTATTAGAGAATGTACTCGCCTTGGGTCTTTAGCTGGTAATACCAATATCCTGTTCCAGAGTATCGTACGGATGATCCAACAGTACTATAGACATATAATATAGTACAATATTGCATCAGATGTTACACTAACACAATCACAAATACATTAAACTTAGGGACTATGCCAGGTATGGCTCTGGTCAACTAAGGTCAAGTGTGCGTCTAATTGCGCGGGTGTCGTGTATGTAATTGTTGTGTATTCAGACAGTCGGTGATACGGGTCTCGCCAGTACGTCGGTGTACATGTGGCAGTCAACTAACAGTTCACAGGGTCACAAGGTCATGTGTAGTTACGGGGTATCCGTATTTACACTCGGTTACCTAGTAGAGATATATATATATAAAAATACATTTATACTCAGAATATATATACCAATTAAATACGTACAATATATATAAGTGTATAGCAATAATTTTATACAAAAATAGGTATAAGTGCATACCAATAATTATGTACAAAATATGTATAAGTGTATATACACTAATAGAATTATATAACATATATATATATATATATATATATATATATATATATATATATGTTTAAAATATACATACCATATTTTATATATATACAACCAATATTTATACGTATACAAGGAATATATATATACTGAATATATATATATACCAATTAATACATATACCATATACGTATATATGTACATATATATATACCAATACAAATATATATATTAACATATATCATTTATATATACGGATATATTAATATATATATATTGAATACACATATATAAATAGAGAAATACAATATATATGTATATGTATATTCGTACACATGTACGAATCCTACCAATATTACATACATACTTGCATACATACATACATACATACACACGTACACACGTACTTGTACGCGAGGGGAGAAATCGTACCTGAGCGCGTCTACGACGACAGCGAAGACGTCGACGATGATGACGAGGAGGTAGTTCTGATGTTGATGGTGGCCGGAGTAGGGATGACCGGAGCTGGCCCGCCGTGAATGAAGGACAGGTCGGGGAGATGGCCGTCTCGAAGGAGAAGATGGAGTGCACGAGATCGATGCTGCCGTGCTGTCGAGGGAGCTGGTGGGAGGCCGGTGTCTGCTGCTCGGAGAAGGAGCTGGTGGTGATAGTTCGTGGTGGTAGTGGTAGTTCTGGCCGGAGGGACGAGCAGAGGGAGGTTACAGTTGGTGGTGGGCTCGCGGGTGAAGCTGGCCGGAGTGGCAGCTCGCCGGGGTGTCGTGACCGGAGCCGAAGTAGAAGCTCGGAAAGAGGTGGTAGTGGTGGAGTTGGTTCTAATGGTGGTGGTAGGGTAGTTCTAATGGCGGAGCTAGGTCGGAGGAGAAGAGGAGGAAGCCGGCAGGAAGACTGCGGGTCAGGAGGGTGTCAACGCCGGACTAGGTGGCCGGCTGGAGGAGGGTGGATCGGTGGGGGTTCGTGAACAGTGGGGGAGTTTGATATTCCCTCTCTTTTTCTTTTTAAAAAAGAGAAGAAGAAGATGAAGAAAGGAAGAAGAAGAAGAAAGAGGGAAGAAATGGAAAAATAAAAAATGTAAAAAGCTACAGTTAAGTGAGGGAAGGAGATAGGGGCTTCCCTAGGTTTGGGGATTAGGTCATGGTTGGGAAGAGTGTTTGAAGTGACATTAAATAGGAAAGGGTGTGTGGGAATGAATGGTGATAATGCTCCCATTTTGAATGTGTGGTCAGGATTTGACATGGAGAATTACTCATGCAAGGGTGAGGGTTGGGTTGACTAGTCAATATTAGGGCTTCTCCATTGGTTTGAACCAATAGGGTGTTGACACCTAATGCAATATTTGTAAATGAGCCCCCTTTAATTTGGGTATTTATACAGAGACATGAAATGATGAAAAATTGGTAGGCGATTTGGTATTTGGTATTTTCTAGGGTGAGGGGGTGTTTTGTGTTTTGTATGGGCTTAATTAATGGGGAATTTGGATTAAATTGGATTAAAACAGAATTAGTCAAAGTTGGTATCCCCAATTTAATTAGAAATAAATGCAAGCGGTGTTCTAAAATTAATTAGGAGTACATGGGGCCAAAATTAGATTGGGACACAAATATCATTAGTGAAGAAGACTCAGAACAGAATATTACCCTAATTTGGGTTGCACAAAAAATGGGTCGAGATTGTCTCTAATTTTGATTGGAACGCACAACGATACAAAGTTGGAATTTATTTAGAAATTAAATAAACGTCCGTGACAAATATTGTGCGGCTAAAATAAAGCACAAGAGAGCATAATTATGAGTTGAAAAAAGGTTAGAATGGAAGGTAGGCACGTCTATGGCAAGGTTGTGAAATTTGTTGGAAGGCAAAAGCTAGGGTAGCGCTTCAAATATCGAAGCAACGGCAAGGCACAATAATTAAATAAAATTACGGTAATTAATTACTATCTCCAATAATTATATCCTAAATAATACAATAAAATTTATGACCCTATATTTCGGTTAGGTGTTCATCTAGTGGGCTTCTAGGTCCAGTCTACTAGCTCAACAATAAGAACACAGTATATAATATATTTATAAATACACATCTCATACAATTATTTAAATTAAATACACGCAATATCAAATATATATAAAAAGTCAAAAATACCCCTATTTTTTGAACGTGGTAGTGACAAGAAGTGTTTGGAAATTGTGTATAGAATACACAATATGTGAAGATTGTCAGTATGGAAGTTCATTAGTATCAGAAAGTAGAAGCCTGAGTATTAGAAATTTTTAATAGTGTGTCATGGGTTGAGAAATATCAAGATTGGTCATGGAAGATATGTAGTGTATCACTAATTAGCGTATCCGTCTGTAAAAGGTTTAAGGAGAGACACATATATATCAATAGAGATATGGAACCATGTGCCTGACTTTGAGAGTGAAGTGAAACATGTGCATTATAGAAGTTAATAACTAGTGCAAGTGATCATGAGTTCTAGTTAGTGTGATGAGGTGATCAAATGATAAGCTAGTTTCCTAGAATATTGAGGGCATATGTTATTAGGAAGCTAGTGTTAATATATCAAGAGTGCTAGTGTTTCTATATCAAGGATTAGTTGAGTAATGTGCTAGTAATAGTTAGTACCTTGTGTGATAATATTGGATTGGTGTATCAGTTAATAAGGATAGAAAATTATTTGGAAGTAATAGTGCAAGTAATCCAGGCAATAGAGGAGAAACATGAGTAACTTAGTATGAGAATATCATCTAAAATGTATATGAGAGCTTGTGCCTTGTGTAGACAGTAACACGATTTGAGTAGGCATCCTATTGGCGGATACTCAAGTTGGACAAGGGTGTGCTAATAGAATGCATGATTGAAAAAGTATATAAGTGTTCCTTACAAGAAAATGGTTAAAAAAATTTGGTGATTACAAGAACTAAAGCAGAACAAGGAAGTAGTATCTTAGCAGTATAGTATCCTAGGTAGCAAGTGCCAGTGAGTAAAGTATGTCCATGACCTAGAATTATAGTATATCACTAATATTTGGTAACCCTCAGTATTAAGAATATTATGACTAGGTTGATGATTAGTGAATGCTTAGTGTTTGATAGAATAGGCCACAGGTTTTATAGCAGATTACCCGCACCAGTAGAGGGAGACACCCCAACAGGGCAAAGACTAGAATTCATGATAGTTATAGACTATATCCAAGTATGGTTCCTCTTTCAATAGAATGGTAGAATTGTATGTTATATGATAAGACTATTTTAGACTGTGATTGATAGGGGTTTGACCATAATAATATTTATTTGAATACGTTATGACTGGCCCAAGAGAGAGGTGAGAGAATTTTAATTTTGAGGATAAAATTCTTCTAAGGGGGATAGAGTTGTCACTACCACATTTTCTAGGAAAGGGTATTTTAGTTATTTGATAATTAATTAAATATTATGCACATTGAGTATTTATTTTTTTATTGTTAGCATGTTAGATTTATTTTGGACTTGTGTAGTGGACCAACTAGTTAGTTTTGACCCATGGACCTAGCATTTATTCTAGTTAGATTTGAGCCCAATAGTAAGCCCATTCATTAGGAGAATAAATTAATTAGTTAAACCTATTAGACTAGAACCTTCCCTCCTTAATTAATTTCTTCATGAGAGGTCCCAAGGGATATTTCAGACTTTACATAGTAGCTCGATGGAGGGGGCAAATGAGACCTATATAAAGGAGGTAAAAACTTTCTCTCTTTATTTTTTATTCCAAATCTAGATCTAGAATTTTCCTCAACCAAATTCCTTCATCCCTATACCAAATTTCTTCCCAATTCCTTCCCAAATCATCATAGGAGATTATTAGAGCAAAGATCTACAAGAAGAAAGTAAGGATCTACATAGAGGAGCAAAGATCTACAAGTTGGAGGCTCTTTTTACCCAATTTGGGGATTTTATGGGAAATCCATCTCCCAATAGGTACAATTTAGTTTTATCCATTAAATAGACTTTAAATCTATGATTTAATCATAAGGAACCACCACATATATTAAGGCTACCCATATGAATTGTAATTAGGTTTATAGGAGGTCTATGGAGAAAGTTATGTGTGTTTTGTGTCAATTTTAGAGGAATTTTGATATTGGCACATGTTGTGTTTGTCAATTGGTCAATTAGATCAAATTGACATGTGTTTGATTGTTTGTGGCTAGTTTTGTGTCCATAATTGGATACATGTAGGCCATATCCCAATAATTTGGAGATACAGGTTAATTTGGTGGTTTTTCCTCCGACTCGGGGGTTTGAGCATGTCACATTTTGACACGGACACATAGAAGTGTATTTAACTCTTTATATTATTCATAAAGTATTCTAGACTTGCTCGTGTCCTTAGGGATACGTTTGGTTGTGTGGTAGAGTCGTATCGCAAGCGTATCATAGAATGAGTTTGATACGGGTGCGGTGCACTCCACATATTTTCTTTACTGCTTTTTAATTCAATGTGACTTATTGATATCTATTAGTATGAGATATTAGATATGATATATATGTATATGTGTATATATCTATATTATATTATATTGTTATGTATATATATAGCTATGTGTCCATGTGTTTATAAGTGTATATATGAGATACCTATATGTAAGTGTATATGTGTATCTATATGTATATGTATGTTTGAATATATATATATGTATGGGATGATATATCTATATGTGTGTTTATATGTATAGAGATTAGATTGCATATATGTGTATTGATATCTATCTATCTATGTGTTTATGAGTGAGTGAGTGAGTGAGTGAGTGAGTGAGTGTATATATAGGTTGATATAATGATATCTATATGTATATGTATATTTAAATATATATATATATATATATATATATATATATATATATATATATATATATATATATGTGTGTGTGTGTGTGTGTGTGTGTGTGTGTGTGTGTGTGTGTTGATGAGAGTATATATATATCTATATCTATATCTATGTGTGTATGGTTGTATATATATATATATATATATATATATATATATATATATATATATATATATATATATATGGAGTATAATTATATATGTATTGATGAAAACGTATATATATAGTGATATCTATATGTCTATATGCATATATGGATATATCTAAGTATGTGTATGGTTGTATATATGTATATATGTATGAGAGAGTATTAATCTATATGGTTGTAGATGTGCATGAGGGTATATATATATATATATATATATATATATAAACTATGTAAGTATATATCTATATATATGTGTGTGTATGTACATATGTGTGAGTGCATGAATGTTTATGTTATGTGTGTGTAGATATGTGTGTGTGTGTGTGTCTTAGTGTGGTGAGTGTTTGAGTGTTTTAGTAGTTTATAGTTTGGTTAGTAGTTTATTGCTAGTGTAATTAGTAGATATAGCTAGATAGTTAGTAGTTATATATATATATATATATATGTACTTGATAGTATAGTAGTTAAGTGTTAGTATAATAGTTAGTTATATACCTTGTTAGCTAGTAGTTGGACAGATATATTCATACTCGTTAGAATAGTAAGTTAATATGTTGGTATTGTATCTATGTATTGTATGCATTGTTAGTGTTAAATATATTAGTAGCTATATGTTAGTATTTAGTTAGAGTATCATTACAAGTTAGTTAGGTATTAGTTTTAGTTACTATTAGTTCTAATTACCTTAAAGTATTATCAAGGTATTAAGATTAGAATAATAAGGTATTAGAACACATGTTAAGGTAATATTGGGTATCATTCGATATTAATAGAAGGGTAAATGGTAAGTAGCTATATGTAGTATTATATATAAGTATTGTATATATATATGTTGTTAGTATTAGGTATTTAGTTGTATGTAATAGTTTAGTATGTTAGTTATAGTTTAGTATTGGGTAGTGAGCTATATATTAGAATTTGACATACCTTGTGATACCAAGGTAATGTCAAGGTATTGGTCGATACTCAAGGTATTGGGTTGATACTCAAGGTATTGGATTTGAGTATCGATATAGGTGTGTGGTGGTGTGATACGCATTAGTGCAAGGCCAAGGTATCCTAATTACATTAGTTAGTTATGGTATTATATGTATTGGCTTGTATATATATATATATATATATATATATATATATATATATATATAAATTATTATTTCCCAAATAAAACTTGCGTATCTTAGGATACAATATTTTGTGTGTATCCTAGTACCTTAACGTAGCTAGTGTGGCTTAATGTCATAGTGCGTGGACTCATACAGCCTAGAATTAGTCGTATTTAACTTAGAAATGGCTCTGTGACCTAGATGTTAAATAGTTTAACTTAATTTTATTCTAAAATCTTGTATTAATATAATATTCCATATATACGTCTGTGTGACACCAGTTCGGATACAGTTTGACATTCATTGCTCTGGACGGCAGGCGAGTACATTATCTGATAGTTTATATTATTTGATAATTACTTTAATGCAAGTATTTAGAAATATTTTAAATGAGTCTTGACACATTGGTACACGGACTAGTATACACATGGATCCGTCATGGAATATTATATATTATTTCATTGTTCCTCGTGTTATCATATGGTTAAGTAGACAATGTTTAATGATAGAAAATATTTAATATTAGACAATGTTTAATGTTCAATGTCAATGTTCAATGTTCAAGGTTTAATGTTTATAATGCCTTGAGTACTTGCATCGTAACGTATCATGGTTGGATCCATTGTACTAGTTGGGGGAAGCGGGAAGTGTTAGCTAGATATGTGATCAAATCCTAGACAATGTTCAATGTTTAACTTTGACAATGTTTATCCAACGTTAAAGTAAACAATGCTCACCCAAGCCGATCACATATCTAACTAGTATTTCAATCACTTAGCATAGTTACAGTTCTTCACCATATTCTAGTTTATTGTCCCATTCTATTGTCTTGTTCTATTTCATTGTGATCACTGTATACCATATTGCTCTTGCTTACCTATTTCTTCTACCATAGTACGATATTGTTCATTATTTCTCGTCTTGTATTATATTCTTTATTTCTATTTATAGTCATTATCAATTAATTGGAACTACTATTGGGTTGTACTTTACTCAATTCCTGACTGAAAAATATTTTCCAAAGGATCCGAGAAATTGGTGTCCGACAAACTACGTACCCCGACCTATAGATGGTACGGAATTGGATCCACTAGTTCTGGAGTGATTGTCGGGAGATCTAGCCAGAATCACTTGTTAGCATAGTTAGTTCTCTTTAGCATTTTGGTACCGGATTTGTTTCCGTCTTATATTTGAGATTTTGGTTATTGTTTTTATTGTTGTTATAATATTTGTTCAGATTGTATAGTTATGTTAGACTTCCTTGATATCTTATCGTGCTATAGAATTATGATTGAGTATTGTGTTGAATTAAGTTTATTACTCCCTTCTTAGAGTTGAGATATTATTGGAGGATTATGCATTATTGTGAGAAAATTAGATAATATAGTTGACTAAGACAGCGTTCTACCGCTGATGCTGCGGCGTAGGCTGTACGTACCCACGTACTCGTGCCCCTTTATTGGGTGCGGATCATGACACATTTTTACCCAAAAAGTGTCACGATCCGCACCTGGTGTAGGTATGCATGTAAAGACCAACGCCCAGCCTACACCGCAACATCGACGTAGAACGATGTTTGGGTAAATTATCTATCTAATAATCAAGACATAATAATGCCACCAATGTAATATAAATATACTAAATCACAGATTTATAGATGGTAGAAGAGTCACAAATACAGCTCACGAGACAAATAATATCCAATGAGTCAGAGAAGTACTAATAACAGAGCTGGATATAAATTTAGTACAAAAGAACTAACTACTAAACTACGAGTCCTAGGTCATCTGTCTCAGTCAGGATGAGACCCTCCTAAGCCAAGGTCTCTGGCTCTTAGCCAACCACATCCTGAGATCCGTAGTGAGTGGGGTACCACTCCTAAGTGTCATCGAAAAAAAATACATCCAGTCAGGAAAGGAGCAAAGTACATCTCTAACAACAGTTGTATAAATGATATAAACTATATAATAGTAAATAGAGCGAATATATAAGATGCAATATAAAGGTACAAGAGATATGCAGTAAAGGAATACTAAAAATAAATATAATAATGAGCATCATAGGAATGAACAAGAAATACTACTACTAAGTGAGTGAATACCAACTTTAACATATGATCGGCTTGGGAACTTGCACAAGGATTATGGTCATGTTAATCATACGTGCGGTGTATGATTAACACTATTTAAGGAACAAGACATGCACAAGGAGGGTATGATCACATATCCACACTACATACTCCCTGCCTCGACTGGTATAGTAGATCCAACCATGGTACGTTATGACAAGGGATGCCACAAGAAGGGCGCTACTCTTCTCAAGAACCAACGTCTGTATTTGTACAAGAAGAACTAGAAAACAAGGCTGGCACAAGATACACCATAAATGCCAAGGAATAACATCTCTTGACGAGATCCAGAGATACCAATCAGTGTAACCATCGTGTCAAGAAATAAAGGATATCTACAATAAATACAAGAGACATAGAGGATATCATAAATAAGAAATTATTGAAGAATATACTTTCCTAAAATCCGGTAAATAGTATCAAAGATGTCAGGTACGGTGCCTCAAAGACCTAAATATGGAATATTATATCAATACAAGATTTTTGAATGAAAATAAGTTAAACTAGTCAACTTCTAGGTCATAAAGCTATTTCTAAGTCAAAACAGTCAAACTAGGTCAAGTCTAGGTCAAACTTGTCAAAGTAGCTATTTGTAGGTTGTATGAGTCTATCTTTAGGATATTGGATCCATACACTATGTAACTAGGCCATACTAGCTATACTAGGATACAAAAAAACTAAAAAGATACCGTATTAAAAGATACACAAATTTATTAGATATAAAAATATTATAATATATATATATATATATATACAATCAACAATATATATTATTCTTAGCTAAACTAATGCTAAGTGGGTACCTTGGCTTTGAACCAATGCGATATTACACCACCTATACACTCATCTTGATGTTCAAACTTAATACCTTGAATAAAACTCAATACCTTGATATTACCTTGGTATCTCAAGGTAATTCAAAATCTAACTTATTACTACTACCCATACTCCTCACTATACACTAATATGTATTTAACTTATGACAATACTATACTAAACTAATATGCTAACATACCCCTTCGGATATTCAATACCCGTAGCCAAGATACCTCACTCTCATTACTTTGGCATCGCACAAGGTAATCTAGAAATACTACTAACCAATGCTAACTAGTACTCTTCTACATATATATATATATATATATATATATATCATCTATATATTTAGAACTTACTAACAACCAATACATATAGATGTACATAACTAACTAGATAACAATATGTATATACATATAACTAACTAGTTACCTATACAACTTACTAACTTGAGCTATAAGTCAAGGCTAACCTCCCCTTCGAGTTCACATCGTGAAGTTGCTGCTCAAGCTGCTCTTGCTCTTATTGCTGTAGTTGCTATAGCTGCTGCCCTTGCTATTGTTGCTACAGCTACTGTTGCTGCTGCCATTACTGTTGCTGCTACAGCTACTGTTGCTCTAGCTGAGACCAGCAATCGGACCCCCTAGCACACACACACACACACACATACACACACACACACACACACACACACACACACACACACACACACACACACATATATATATATATATATATATATATATATATATATATATATATATATGTATACCTCATTCATATACCTATATATACATATATATATATATATATATATAGTGATATATATATATATATATATATAGGATACTATATATATACATATAAACACCAATCACTATATATATATATATATATACATATATATATATATATATATATATATATATATATATATATACATTTAAACACAATATTACTATTATATATATATATCTATATATACATATCTATACATATAACCATACAATTATAACACTCTAATAGCTATAACCAAGTTATATTGAATTAAAATATAAGAAAATAAACACGTGGAGTGCATCGCACCCGTATCATACTAGATCTATGATACGCTTGCGATACGGCTCTACCACATAATTAATCGTATCTCTAAGAATGCGAGCAAGTCTAAAATAATAATTATGAACAATACAAAGATCTAGCTACTCATTTTTGTGTTCGTGTTAAATTATGACATGCTCAAACCTCCGTGCCGGAGAAGAACCCCTAAATGAACCTGTATCGCCAAATTATCGGAATACGGCCTATACGTATCCAATTGTGGATACGACACTAGACACACACAATCAAACACATGTCAATTTGTCTAATTGACCTATTGACAAATACAAGATGTGTTAATCTCGAAATTTCTCCAAAATTGCCATAAAATACCATATAGCTTTCTCCATAGGCCTCCTATGAACCTAATTCCAATTCCTATGAATAGCCTTAGTATATGGGATGGTTCCTAATGATTAAAACACAGATTTAGAGTCTAATTAGAAGAGAAAAATTGAATTGAACCTCTTGGGAGATGGATTACCAATGAAACCTCCAAATTGGGTGAAAAGAGCTTCCAACTTATAGATCCTTGCTCCTCCTTGTAGATCCTTGCTTCCTCCTTGTAGATCCATTTTTCAATAGCCTCCAATGATAATTTGGGAAGAAATTAGAAAAAAATTTGGGTGTAATTTGATGTAGGAATGAAGAAATTTGGAAGAGAAAATTCTAGATCTATATTTAAAATAAAAATATAGAGAGAGAAATTTCTCCCTATTTTTAAATATGGCTGGCCATATTTCCCCTTCCCTAAGCTACTATATGAAGTCTAAAATATCCTTTGGGGCCTCTCATAAAGAAATAAGTAAGTAGGAAAGGTTTTAGTCTAATTGGTTTAACTTAATTAATCATCCTCCTAATGATTGGGCTTATTATTGGGGTCAAATCTAACTAGAATTAAATGTTGGTCCATGGATCTAATCTAAACTAGTTAAGTCTACTAACACAAGTCCAAAACAATACACTAATATCTAATAATAAATAAATATACAATATGCACAATATTTAATTAATTATGAAAAGACCAAAATACCCTTTTCTAGAAAATATGGTAATGATAGAAAGAGATAAACATGAGACAACAACGGTGGTTGGAGTTGATGAAGGACTTTGACATATCATTATAGAACCATCCAGGGAAGGCTAATGTAGTCGTTGATGACTTGAGCAGGTATCCAGTGGCTATGTGCTTGACTATAGACATATATTTATTGGTTAATCTTAAGAGCTTGGGTATTGAGGTTCTGGTACCAGGTGTTGAGATGCAAATATGGAGATTACAGATACAGTCAGAGCTGATGGTCAGGATTCGAGCTTCGCATTATGATGATGAGTCTCTATGGAGCATCAGAGCATAGGTTTGGATGGAATTATCCGAGGACTATACTACTGCTGAGAATGGATCACTACGGCACGGTATCAGGTTGTGTGTGCTAAGTGGGACATTACGTAAGGGGGTTCTTCAAGAGGTGCATCGATAATAGTACTCTATACATCCAGGTGCCAACAAGATGTATATAAATCTAAGGGGGGCATATATGGTTGTATGGCATGAAGCGGGAGGTACCACACTTTGTATTCAGATGTTTAATGTGCCAGCAGGTAAAGGCAGAGAGGCAGAGGCCGGGTGCTTTACTTTAACCTTTACCCATTCCAGAGTGAAAATGGGAGCATGTTACTATAGATTTTGTTTTAGGACTTCCACGTTCTCCAGGAGGTAAAGACGCAATCTGGGTCATCGTAGACAGGTTGACCAAACCAACCCACTTATTGCCATTCTAAGTGGGTACGTCTACGGAGAAGCTAGCAGAGATTTATGTACGAAAGATTGTTAGATTGTACGGAGTTTCTGTGAGCATAGTCTCGGATCGGGATAGTCACATCACATCCCTCTTCAGAAGGGGTTTGCAGACAAGCTTGGGCACCGAGCTCAAGTTTAGTACCGCATACCACCCCCAAACAGATGGGCAGTCGGAGAGGACTATTCAGACTCTCAAGGATATGCTTCACACTTGTGTTTTGGATTTTAAAGGTTTTTGGGAGGATCATCTTCACCTGGTAGAGTTTTATTACAACAACAGTTACCAGGCCAGTATCGAGATATCACCATTCGAGGCTTTATATGGACGAAGATGTCACACTCCTCTATCTTAGGATCATGTTGGTGAGAGAGTCTTGTTGGGACCGAAGATGATTATGGATACAGCTAAGAAAGTAAAGCTCATCAGGGATAGACTTAAAGGTGGCGCAGGACAGACAGCGGCATTAGGCCGATAGCCACTAGAGAACATTAGAGTTTGAGGTATAGATTTTTTTGTATTGTTTGTGATTATTTTATTTAAGATTGAGTGATAAGGTTGTATTTTTTATCATGGGGCACTATTTTCTTTGGTGGAGGCGGGAAGCTTAGTCTACAATACATCGGATATTTCATTGTCCTTGCGAGGGTCGGTACAATGGCCTACAGACTAGACATGTAAACGAATACACTAAGCTTGATCACATAACCAACTCGTACTCCCCTATCCCCAATGAATACTTATGGATCCAATTACGACACGTTACGAACACGAATATAAGAATACTACATACGAGTAGCGTGTGAACATAAAGTACATGATAATCAATACCCAATACATACGATGAAATACATTTGAAGGAATACCCGCTGAACATAGTAGGGAATAACTTCACATGACATGATCTATTTAGTACCAGTCTGTGTAGTCACTATGTCAGAATCAATTAAAAAGTTCTAGAATATATGATATATACAATGTAATGACTGAAAACTAACAGAGAGATATACTTGCCTCTGGTCCTGAGAAAATAGGTGTCACACAATCCTATTTAGGAAACATACAAAAAAAAATCTATACCTCAAACTCTAAAGTTAATAGAAAATAATGCAAGAAATTCCTATTAGAAATGTGTCTCTCGATGCCCAAGAAATCCGATAGCCACTGGAGAAAATGTGTCCCTCGATACCCAAGATGGTGTCACACAATCCTATTTAGAGCATATATGACAGGTAATAGAAAAGAATACAAGATATACTAGTAATAGGAAATAGAAATGAACTAAAGTAAGCATGTAAATTTCTGGAAAGGAAATAACATATTATATGTAAATTTCTATTACTAGTATATTTTGTATTCTTTTCTATTACCTGTCATATATGCTCTACTATGCACTTCGAACTGATTTCAGAGTTTTGTACTTTGCTCCAATCATGACTGGATATCATTTTTCTAGTGATTATAGTACACCATATTCTAAAATTTTAGGGTGATACTATAGACAGGACTGCTCTTACACTGTGGATCTTGAGGTGATAATTGTAGAGATCTAGTTTAGTGTTCCTTTCCATATCTTGTCTAGTTTTCTTTTTTAGAATGTTATTTGAATTATCTTTTATGTTTATTCCTTCTTTAGATTATCCTGATTGAGTACATGATAGAATAAGTTATATTTGTATTATTGATAGTTAGATAGTAATGACCTAGACATCATTCTACCGCTGATACTACAGCGTAGGCTGGACGTACCCACGTACTCGTGCCCCTATACCGGGTGCGGATTGTGACACAATTTTATGGTGGCCCATGCAGGTCAGGCTTCACAAGTTGTCGATATAATGGTAGTACAATGACTTATTTGTAATACAGCAAGCCTGCGATAGGATATAGGATATATGATGTAGGATGAAGGATTGCTCAATCATAAAATTAGGATTTCTGGAGAGATTTCTGGGATGACCCGTGAGAGTCTTACTACAAACACTACTTCAAAAAAAAATTCTTTCCTCTTATTTTCGTACGTTCTTGCTTATTGTTGTTGAATTTGATTCTTGATGTTCGTTGTTGATTTTGATTTTATATCGAATTAAACTTTATGGACTGAATTACGGTATATTATGATGACATATATTGATGAAGACAGTAAGAAAAGTAAACATCTGCCTTGGTTATGGAGCCTAGAGTTTATCGCAGCCAAATTAGCTGGCGTGGCAGAAACGTTAGGACCAGACTTCGGATGTACATATCTTAGTTATGAAATTAAGAATTTCTTACAGCTATACTAGTCGGCACAGCAGGGATTTTAGACGACATGATTAGAGAGGTGCATACCTTAGTTATGGAATCTATCGTTTATCGCAGCTATGCTTACTAGCGTGGCAAGGATTCTGAGTATCATGATTTTGGACAGACGCGCATGATTATCAGATTATATCTTAAATGGGTTCTTAAGGTATCATCTCTATCATTCCACTTTTGTTATTATATGATTTTGTTCCATCACCACTATTACTTCAGAAATAGAGATATCATCAGTTGCTTTAGTCCAGATTCTTTATAGAGCTTCATTCATTAGGATTCCCTGGTAGTGTAATAGTTGGTGACTTGTAATTAGATCTGTTGTTTAGGATAATAAACGAGAAAAGATTTGATAAATGCGGAAAATGAGGTCTTGTGCGAAGACCCGCCCTTCTTTTATGTTTACAAACAAGATTGTACAAATTTAATCCTACACGAGGATGTCTAAGTACACTTTATTTAATCTGGGTAAATATTGCTATAGGTGTCTGATCTGCAGTCGATCACTTTAGCCCTTGGACTACACGATGTTGAAGAAGTGCCATGGAAGACAGGTAGCAGCTTCGAAGGTTGCCAAAGAGGGTGGATGCCCGATGCCAAAGTCATCGATCCCTTCTTTTTGCCTGAGATCTGGATTCTCTTCTCTCTCTCTCTCTCTCTCTCAACCGTTGGATCTGGTACTGGATCTCTTGATCAGTTTTCAGACCTAACTTCTTCGACCCTCCAATTTGTCGACCTTGCTCCTCATTGATAGAGGTCTCTATTTATAGAGTTTTAGTGACAGTGACCACACAGTCGGCGTAGAAACCGAGTAGTGGAAAGTACAGCACCCTTTTACACGATGGTTTAAAATAACCAATGCCTGCGTATAAATGATCTTTTGAGTGAGCATGTGACGCACGTCCAACTAAGGGACAGAACGCGTATATCTGCTACGAAGATCACGGCATAGAAGCCACGTAGGTAGTTATCCCTTGTGTAGAAGAGGTTGGCGTAGAAGCCAAATGACTGTCACCATGGCATAGAAGCCAAGTAGGCATAGAAGCCGAGTAGGCATAGAAGCCAAGTAGGCATAGGAGCCGAGCAGGCGTAGAAGCCGAGTGGTCATAGAGGCCGATGAGGCATATAAGCCGAATGGTAATAGAAGCCGAGCAGGCGTAGAAGTCGAGTGGGCATAGAAGCCGAGCAGGCGTAGAAGCCGAGTGGGCATAGAAGCCGAGCAGGCGTAGAAGCCGAGTGGGCATAGAAGTCGAGCAGGCGTAGAAGCCGAGACGATATAGACATTTTAGCCGGAATTACTGCTCTTGGAGATTTAATCAAATCCCTTGCATTAAATGCAGAGATCTGCCTCCATCCTGTGCATTAAATGCAGAGGCTTATCTTTAAGATTTGCCATCATTCTGCTCATTAAAAGCAGATATGCGCCTCGAATCCTATACAAAGAGTGACTGCTGATGTGGCGGTTTGTTTGCCTTCCGTGGAGCGTAAGAATCTCACGTCTGCCTGTGTAAAACTGGACAGCGTATTCCCTTATATGCGTAAGAGTAGTTTACGCAAAGGGGATGCCACTAAACGACGGTTCATAACACTTAATCAAATCTCCTACATTAAATATGGAGATCCGCCATTATCCTGCTCATTAAATAAGGAGGCGTGGTTTGAAGGTCTGCCACCCTTCTGTGCCTCAAGTGCAGAGACGTGCCTCGGGCATCTGTCAGTATTCGGCACTTTAAATGCAGAGACGTGCCTTGAGAAACTATCACCGCTCTGTGCATAAAATGCAGAGACGTGCCTCGAGCCCTGTACAAAGTGCAGCTTTTGACGTGGCAGGCTGTTTGTCTTCTGCGGAGCGTAAACAGCTCACATCGGCCTATGTAAAACTAGGCAGCGTATTCCTTTGTATGTGTAAAAGTGGTTTATGCAGAGGAAATGGCAGTAAATGACAGCCTGGGTTACAGTGCCTCGCCATCATGATATCCGTCGCTTGGGTTATCGTGCAGTACTCTTTGTCAGGAGTCCAGACGTCAGGTTCATTACATGATCTGACAGATTCATTTCAAAGAATATGAAGCGTTCCTCGTACACTTCAATGCTGTATTGAAAGCGGATGGGTTTTACGCCATGAAGGCGATGTAGCACCTCTTTTACGCTGAAGCGGCCTGGTCATATTGCACTATGCGGATGGACCTTGAGCTTATATTTTATGCTGTGCTCAGCGGAAAAGCTCTGTTGCAAGTTGATGGCTCTAAGGTCATCTTTTTACGCTACCCTGTATGAACATGCTGCGTATAGCTATCCAGCGTATTTTTCATGCTTCTACAAGACCCCCTTCAAAACTTTTAAATTCCTCATAATTTGAAATGCTTTGAATGAAGCATGAACCGTTCCTCGTAACTCGAAATGCTCTGAGTGGAGCCTGAAACGGTCAAGCCTGACACGTTCTTTCATGGCTGACTTTATGGCAGAGTTATTGGGGATCGGTGCTCTCTCTCGCCTATAAAAAGGCTAAGGAGTTCTCCTGTTCTTTCCACACTTCCTTTATCATACAGAGATGATGGCCGGAGTTTATCGGGTTGACTTGAGAAAGAAGGAGATCATGCTCTTCCAGCATGTAAGGAGCCAAAAAAGATGGTGTCTTCAAGCAAATATCCTCTGCAACGATGGATCATGGAAGGATATCATAGCCTCCTTTGCTCGGGATAATCAGCAACTTTGTATAGTGGTTCTTCGGGAGAGAAGAAGGGTCGTGTTTGACCAGCCAGCTTGCAAGTGGTGCCTTCTCCTGTTACCTCCGTGGCGGGTGACGTAGGCAAGCAGATTTACTTTGCTTTTCTTCTGTTGGAGGATGGGTCTATGCCCAGTTCTGCATCCTTGCGCCACTGATCATCTTCTTGTTCATTGACTGTGGATGTCAATGAACTGTCATGGAAGAAGAGAAAGATCTTTACCAATGCGAGAACTTGGCAGGACAGATTCTGGGTGTGATCTTCAGACGACGATGAGGAAGCCCTTTGTAGACGGGATTTCTCTCATATGTAACCACAAAAATGGAGAAAAAATCCTTGTAGACTGTATTTTCCTCATATATAATCGTGATTTTAATAAGATCGTCTTCTTCATATGATCATCTTGCCATACTTTGCTGTGAAGTCTGAATATGTGTAGCTTCGACACGTCTGATTTCTTTACGCCGACTCTGTGTAGAAAGAGTGCTAGGTCCTGTCCTGTCTTTTACGCATAACTGAGGATGCGCAGAAAGTCATTTTAGCAGTCGAGTGTACGAACTGTCCTGCTGTTAGGAACCGCATAGAATTCTGAACTTTTACTTCTGATAAACAGAATTTTTGTTCAGACCGTCGTCTTCAAGAATGATTTCACTAAAATCCCTTGGAACAGGGCGAGAACTGGCTGTCAAACTGAGTCGCCATCTTGATTTTGTAGACAAAATATTCAGATTTGATTCTGGATGAACTTTGAATCGACCCATGAAGAAGAGTAATTTTTTAATATTGAACTCTGTATGCTTCGGGTACTTGGGGTATCTTTAGGTCAAGAAGGAGTATCTTCTGTGTGAACTCCTGTAATTGACCACCTTGAGAATCGTTCAGATGTACTGTACTGGCCTGCGCATCTTTCAGATGTGCGAAAAGTCGTGGAGCGTGAAATCATAAGTTTGTTGCCTCTGAGCGTAAAAAGCCATCGAGCGTAAAATCATAGACTTGTGGTTCCTGAGCATGAAGTCGTAGGTTTGTAGCCTCTCGAGCATAAAAGCTACCGAGCACAAAGGCATCCGAGCATAAAACCATAGACTTGTAGCTATTGGAACGTAAAAACCGTAGATTTGTAGCTGTCGAGCGTAGAAAACTCCTTGGTGCAGAACTGTAGATTTGTAGCTTCTGAAAAGAAAATCTTCCGAGCGTGAAGTCATGGATCTGTTGCCTCTGAGCGTAAAAAGCCCCCGAGCGTGAGATCATAGATTTGTAGCTGCTGAGCGTGAAGTCGTAGGTTTGTAGCCTCTCGAGCGTAAAATCTATCGAGCACAAAGGCATCCGGGCGTAAAACTATAGACTTGTAGCCTGTGAGCATAAAACCGTAGATCTGTAGCTGTCGAGCGTAAAAAGCCCCTTAGCGTAAAAACCACGTATCTTCCTGGCACGAAAAACTTTTCGAATTTACTGACTGTCTGCCTTCTCTGAGTGATAGGCTGACGTAGTACCCAATCATAACCGGATTATTAATTAGGAGATTTGGTTCGGGATTCGAGGAGTCCATCTGAACTCCATATATACCCCAAGTTTTTGAGAGAAAAAGTTTTCATCCGTCTTCTGCGAAAGAAAGCCTTCGTCTGTTCGAGTTCTTCTTCGTTTCTTCTCAGAGATTTCGACGTTTCCAATAATGGCCTCGAAATAATCCTCCTCCACTAAGGGAAAGAAGGTTGATTCTTCTTCTCGTTCTTCTGCTCAAGTGAGAGCGTCTTTGGTCGGGAAAGTCGAACTTCCTTCTGATCGAAGTATCCCTCCGACGAGCAGTGCACCCGGCCTAAAAGGTAGAGCATTTGGGATGAAGAAGAACGACCAAAAATCCTTCGCACACGTTGTACGTGACCGCGCTAGATCGTCTCCTGTGCTGATAGCCTCTTTGAGGAAGATGACGCACCGAGATGTTTTATATTTTATGCCCACATTTCTAATGTGTCAGCGCAAAAACTCCATATTTTTGCAGTCCAGCGTGAAAGCTTCGATTGTCAAAAGTTGGTGTATAAAATTTGAGTGTTACGCTTCTGGATGAAGATTCTGGCATAATACCTTAACTTTATCAGTCTGGCGTAAAGCACAGACTGTATACTGCCAGCCTTCAACTTTACGCTTTAGGAAATGGATTCCAGCGTAATGGTCAAGTTTTTACGGTCTTGGCGTAAAGCACAGACAGTTGATTTTTGGCGTGTGCTGCAAGATCTGTAATGTCTAGTTATAGGAACTGACATATTTTTCTTGCACTCTTGCAGTTAACTTGCATGTGTCTTCGCTAGCCGATGTGATGGGTTCTGCCGCAGGGATGCTGTACTCCAACTATCTGGAGGATCTGTCACATGTGATATTTCTATCTCCGGGCTGCAGTATCCGGAAGGAAGGAAGATTCTGATATCGGCTCAAGGCGAGCGAATGCTGCTGAGCATGATCAATGGTGAGCCCCTGACGTATATAGACGAGGACCAATACATAAAGCCGGCCTTCCTTTTTGGGGACATGATTGACAAGCAGTCCCAAACGAAGCCCAAGAGAGAATTCTGGGTTTTCCCTGCCGGGAGCTTGGTATTTTATCTGTCGAAGATGCCGAGAGACTATCCCCTATCGGCTTTCTTCCATGCCACACATCCCAGGAAGATGTCGTGGACGCTGACTCCCGATCTTCACGGCAGGCCGAGGAAGATCTTTCATCTGGAAGGAGCTGACCAGGGGTCATTTGTTAGCCGTCCTTCCGGCAATGTGACGGTGTTCAGGGGACTGTACCCGAGCAGTATCCCGAGTGAAGACAGCTTGGTGATCCATCCGGTCCAATTACCGACTTTCTGCAATGATTTTATGGGGCACGGGGGAGTATACCCTAAGGTGAACCCTCGGTGCGGTGGGTGGATCACACCTTCAAACCTTCGATGGGATCGCTTAGTTGATTGGGCCTTGAAGCATTTTCAGACCGAGTTGGAGAACATCGGTCTGTTTGCAGCTGTTAGTGCTACCAGTGTTGGGTTACCTCCTAACCCTAACCTGTTCCTGGCACTGATGGAGCGATATATTTCGCTCACCGGGACTTTCGCCACTCCACTGGAGGAGTTGGGATTGGCCCTCCATGAGATGGCAGAGATCTCGAGATTGCCGATGGGGGATACTCCATATGAAGAGTATGTTCCCACGAACCGGGAGCTGTGGGATTTAGACCCTCGGGTATTGGAAGTATATCAGGAGCTGATGTGCCACTACCTCGCTTGTACCGCTTTTTATGATGAGCCCTCAGATTTGGCTCACATCAGCAAATGGACGTCCTACCTCTTCTTTCACCGGTCCAGGACTGCTAAGCCGGAGAAGGTATTGGAGGGCAAGGATCTTCCTGTGAATCCTCTGAGCGTGCTTAATGCTCAGGTAGTCGACGATCTCATAGTGGATGCTGGGGCTCCAGACTTGATCCTCGACGAAGGGATAGGACAATATCCTGTAGGCACTAAGGCCTATAGTTATTTGAGGCGCTGCCGCAGTCTTCTATCCAGGGAAGCTCAATTGGCTGGCTTCCTCTCCATATGGCTGCGCCGAGTAGTGGTACCTGGCGTCGTATCTGCGGACCGTATTTACCGTAACACGCTGTGGCCTGTAGTGCATCTGGTGTTGGGTGCAAGACTGGGTTTGCTCCCTGCCATGGTGTGCCGCATTCAAGCCGGCCTGAGGGCCATGACTGAAGGGCTGCTCGCCGATGAGACTCGGCATTATAGCTTTCCCAGGATAGAATTACCATACCTGTATTTGATGGGATGGTTAATTCTTCATAACCACAGGGTTATGTCTCCCGGTTCCGGCAGTAGTTCGGGGGCTAGTTTCTTGCTGAACTACCAGAAATCTTCCTGGAACGTGACCACGGTTCTAGACTGTCGACGGGCGCTGGGCCTCAGTCACAGCTGGAAGCTCTTCTATACTGTCCCCTCTGTACATCGTAATCAATCGGGGATTAGGATTGAAGATTTCGGTAGAGAGAAGACTAATCTTTTTCCTGAAGCTTTTAATTGGTTGGTCTGCATTAGACCTTCCCATCTACTGTACAGGAGTGAAGACTATTGCTTCTTGGAGCCCTACCTGCCTAGTCGGTTTGCCAGGCAGTTTGGGTATGATCAGTTGTACGTGGGCAACGCCGTCACCAGCTTCCGGTCCAGGGGTGGACTCATTGATGGAGCGAGAGGATGGTGATATTTCCTCATGGGTTGCACTGGAGCAATTTTTACCGTGCCAGTTATTACACTCTCCACGGAGCTGCGCATCCTGCACTCGTACGCCCAGTTCTATGTAGCAACGAACACCTTTCATCGTGATTTTGATATGCATGGAAGTTTTAGGGTCCCCTCCTCCAAGTTTGGGGGAAGAGTCGAAGTCCCCTCGGTCTCTTCTGACGAGGGTGAGGAGTTCGTCAATCCAGATGAGCCTCTGGTGGAGGTATCGAGGGGTAAAGTTCTTCTGCCTACAGGCCCTTTGGTGATTTCTGGGAAGCGAAGGGCCCCTACTCCGAAGGAGACTTCCCCTCGTAAGAGAAAGAAGAAGATGGTTAATTGTCCTCTCCGGATCCTTGGTGTTGAGGCTTCTGAAAGTGAGCTTGCATCTCCCCATGTTGGGGATGATTCTTTGATTGGGGGTTCCTCGCCTTTTAGAGAGGGACCCTCTAATGTTCCGGCTGGTGGTGCCAGAGAATCTCTGCTGGAGGCTGCCATCGCTGCTACTGCTTCAGGTAGTGGAACGAGGTCGCCTTCGGGGCTGAGAATACCATTATGCGGATCGGCATCGGGAGAGACTCCTGCCGTGTCTGCCAGTGCATCTGGCGAGATTCCAGCCGATGAGCCTTGGTCAAAATTTGACGAGGACCTGGAAGAGCATTCGTCGATGCTTCTTAGAGTACCCCCTTCTCTAGGTATAATAGCTTGCCTAGCATCATTAAGGAATGATTTAGCTGTATAGGCTGCAGATGCAACATATATGCCGTCGGCCATGGGTAAATGTCGTCTTCACGCCTTTTCTTTTAGGAAAGTTAACATTATGCTGATATTAACTTCCTTTCGTCCCCCTTTCAGGGGAAGATCTCTTCGGGGAGGGCAGTATAGATGCGCCCTTTGGCTCTGGCGGTGACACGGATGTGGCTGATTTTGAAGAGAAAGCATCTTCGGGTGCCGGCTCGCCTGTCGACGAGGTTCCAATATCTCAAGAGGAGGACGAGCCTGTCATTGCGACAATGCCTCTTTTGAGTATGCTGGTATCTTCGTCTGGTTTTGGCGCTTCTTCTTTCGTCGCACCACCTGTTGAGGCGACGACCGTGGCAACATCGTCTGCGGTTGTTCTCGGAGGAAGATTCGCCAATGTTGAGGCCACCCCCAGCGTCCAACCGGATCTAGCTGTGCTGATCGGCAGTACACTGATATCTTCTATACCACTTTAAAAATATTAATATCAAGGGTGTTGGCAAAGAATATGAGCTTTGCATCGCTGAAGAGGTCCTCCCAGTCGGCGATAATGCCGATCCGAGAATTCGACGACACTGGGCTAGCTGAAACGCTGGAGGAGATAGTTAATGGTTTGGAGCAACCCATTAACGAATACTTGCAGCTAGCTCAAGGCAATATTGAAGATCTGGTCTAGGCTAGATACGACTCCATGACTGCGCGGCTTACCAAACAGAAGACAAGCGTAAATAAAACCATCCAGACACATCAGCAGGAGATGGTTGAAGGAAAAGTCATCCTGGAGGAGACCATTGCTCTTCGAACAAAGTGTCAGGCCAAGCACGAAAGGAATGTAGCGAGGGTCCTCAGGTTGGAAACAAAACTTGCTCAGGCAAAAGAGTAGGCTTCTCAGTCGTCGAAAGCTCTAGCTGTGGTGGATAGCCGATTGGGCGTAGCACAACAGAACTTGGCGCGTGCAGATGTCGCTCGTGCTGATTTCTTCGGGCTAGAGCCGAACTGTCCCTCATGAGCAATGATGAGGCACGACTGGAGTGGGCTCGCCATGATGTCTTGGATTCCAGGACTGAGAGGATGGCCGCACTGGCACAGCTGCTTTGCGACCTGACCGCTCCCCCTAAATGATGTACTTTTGCTTTTGCTTTTCAATGTACTTCTGCTCCTTTTTTGGGAATAATAAAGAGGCTTTCATCTGACTTTGTGGACCCATCATTTCAGAATATAAATGACAGGTTTGGGCGAAAGTGATATCAGAGGTAATATGGACGTGATATACTCTCGGTGAGTTTTAGTAGGATATATCTATTCAAAGGTTATATGGACATGATAGAATACGATCTCACTAGTTTCGCTTTGGAAGTAGTTTTGTCAGAATGAGGTTTTTTCCATATTCTACTTGAGCAGAGGAGGTTAAGCACAGTACCTTTTCAGGAATTTGCCATTGATAGGAGCTATTAGCAGGTCTCCATTAGGCTGGGCTAACCTGCAAGCGCCATTTGAGAACGTTGTCTCGATCACATAAGGGCCTTCCCATTTGGACTGGAATTTGCCCTTACTTCTGTGAGTGAGAATCATCGGCCTTCTCACAGCTAAGATTAGCTCGCCGACTTTGAACACCCTTTCCTTCACTTTTTGTTTAAAAGCCTTAGAAATGTGTGCTTGGTAGAGCGCGATGCGCTGTTGAGCTTGGAGACGTTTCTCGTCTAATCCTTCTAGCTCTTGAAGCCTTAACATGTCATTCTTTTTTTGAGTCAGCTCATTAGCCACGGCTATCCTGAGTGACGAAATTTGGATCTCGATGGGGAGAACTACTTCGCTCCCGTAGACTAATGAGAATGGGGTGCAACCTGTTGGTGCCTATACCGTTGTGCGGTATGCCCAGAGACATTCTTCCAGTTTCTTATTCCAATTCCTTTTGTTCGAAGAGACGAACTTCTTCAAGAGCTTGATAATGGTTTTGTTGAAAGCTTCCGTCAAACCATTAGCAGCAGGATTATATGTCGTAGAGACGATATTCTGTATCCGATTTTTATCGCAAAATCGATGAAATACTTGGCTGATGAACTGCGGTCCATTGTCATGGATTATCCTTCGGGGTATCCCGAAGTGATAAATGACATGATGCTTGATGAAGCTGATCACATTAGATGCCTTTACCTCAGCAAGAGGGATCGCTTTCGTCCATTTGGAGAAATAATCCGTGATGGCCAGTATGAACTAGTGACCTTTGGAAGAAGATGGGTGAATAGGACAAATGATATCCATCCCCATGCTTCGAAAGGCCAGGACGCAACCGTAGGATGTAGATATTCGGGGGGTTGATGAATAAAGTCTGCATAGACCTGACAGGCTCTGCATTGTCTTGCATACTTTATTGCGTCTGTGATCATAGTAGGCCAGTAATAGCCCATTCTTCGGATGCGATCCTGTAGCTTAGGACCGGGTTGATGCGCTCCTTATACGCCATCGTGGGCTTCACGAATAATCCGCTGTGCTTCACCACCAGAGAGACATCATAATAATAGTCCATCATAAGACCGTCGATATAGACATTATGACGATGCGTCGAAATAGAAGCATAATGATCGTCTTTTGACGGATACCGCTTCTTTAGGATCCTTTGGCAAGATTATGTATGCTACGAAATCTATGAAGGGACTTCTCCAGTCTCTCCTGGGAGGATCTGTGTTCACACCGTAGCTGCTTTTGATGTGAAAGTTGTTTTTTACACAGAATAAGTCTCTGTTAAGAAGGATTACCGAATTCTGTCTTCTTATAGGGGTAGCTAAATTGGCAGGTAGACTGGCTAGGGCATCAGCTTTTAGGTTCTGAGATTGAGGTACATGCTCTAGGAAGAAACCTTTGAACGTCATGGCTATCTCGACCGTTGCTTGGTGATAGGGGATGAGGTCTGGATTTCGGACTTCATATATTCCTCTGACTTGATTGACGATCAGCAGAGAATCACCGAAAGCTTCCAGAGATTCGACGCCGAATTCTTTAGCGACTTGGAGGCCGATTAGTAGAGCATTGTACTCTACCACATTGTTGGAACAGGGCTTGCTAAGAGAATATGCTCGGTAGATGACGAGCTTATCAGGAGTAACCAGGACAATTCCTACTCCCGAGACCACGTTTCCCCTGGGACCAGTTCTGGAGGCGCCATCGAAGAATAGTTGCCATGCATCACTCTCCATTGCGGAATTATATTCTGCAACTTCGTCGAGAATGTCCTCGTACAGCTTAGAGGCCTCCGAGATTGGATGAGTAGCTAGGAAGTCAGCCAGTGCTTGGCCCTTGACGAATTTCTGGGGGACGCACACCATGTTATATGGTGTAAATAACATCGCCCAAGTCGCGAGTCGGGAATTAAGAACACTTGGCTTGTTCATCAGTACCCGAAGAGGATTGATCATGGAGATGATATGAATGGTTTGGCCTGTGACGTAGTGTCGCGTCTTCTTGATAGCAAATATCAGAGCCAAGCATTCTTTCTCCACTGGATTGTATCGGTATTCAGCTCCGACCATCATCCTGCTGAGGTAGTAGATAGCCTGCTCGTGACCCATCTCATTCTTTTGTGTGAGAAGAGCTCCCAGAGAATGATCCATCGCTCGAACATATAGCACGAATGTTCTTCCCATGACAGGAGGCACCAGAACTAGCGGACTGGTTAGGTAGCGCTTGATATCACCGAACGCTTGCTGACAGGCTTCGTCCCATACGAAGGATACACCTTTCTTCATGAGGCGAGAAAATGGCTGACATCTTCCTGAGAGGTTGGATATAAATCTCCGGATATAAGCCAGACGACCTTGAAATCTTCTGAGCTCCCTCAGATTGCGGGGCGGTCGCAATTCTAAGATGGCCTTGACTTTATCAGGGTCCACTTGAATGCCTTTGGCGGTAATGACAAATCCCAGAAATTTGCCACTAGATACACCCAGAAAGGACTTTGTAGGATTCATTTTGAGTTGATGTTGGAGCATCAATTCAAATACTGTCTTCAAGTCTTGGATGTGATGATCCTTGAGGCGGCTTTTGACAGCTACGTTGTCCACGTAACACTCCACTCTCTTGCATAAATGCTCATGAAATATGTTACTCATAGCCCGTTGGTACGTAGCCCCGGCATTCTTCAATCCGAAGGGCATGACCGTATAGCAATATACTCCCAGTGGTGTCCGGAAGGCAGTGTGCTTCTCGTCTTTAGGATGCATCTTGATTTGATTGTATCCTAAAAATTCGTCCATGAAAGGCATACATTCAAAATTGCTAGTATTGTCAATCATGACGTCTGTGATGGGAAGAGGAAATTCATCCTTGGGGCAGGCTGCGTTCAGATCTCGAAAATTGATGCAGACTCGTATTTTCCTATTTTTTTTCATGACCGGGACAACATTGGCGACCCAGTCAGGATGTTGTTCTTCTCGGATGAAGCCGCAGGCTATCAACTTCTTGACTTCAGCTTCAATGGCGTCCATCATATTCGGGCGGAACCGGCATTGGTGTTGCTTCACAGGCTTCAAATCGGGCAATATGTTGAGCCTATGAGTAGCTACCTTGGGATCAAGGCCTGGCATGTCCTCATAATTCCACGCAAAGACGTCGATATATTCTTTTATCAGCTAGATAACTTCTTTTCTTTCTGCTTCGTAAAGATTATTAATGATAAATATTGGCTTTGGCGAAAGTTTATCCCCAACGTCAATCTGGATAACTTTGTCTTTAGTGGGGGGTTCTCTCTGCTCGAAGCGGAACTCCCATTGTGTATCCATTTGCTGAGCCCAAGTATCATTCTCAAATGGTTTGGATTCTTGTTCGTCTGATTCGAAGGAATCCGTCACTACCATATTTGCTGATAATGTTCGTTCGAGAGCATGAGATGAGTCGTAGGGCGCTGAGCCGTTTTGGGAGGAGGAAAAGATATCCTCGCTTGACTCAGGAGCTGCGAGGGAGGTGGTATACCCTAACCCAAAATGACTTCGTTGATAGTAGGGATTGTCGTGCAGCTGCATTCGTCTGCCTTTCCCGTAGTTGAGACCCGGTTCCAGCTTCAAGTTATAACCCATATTTTGTATGATCTTTAGAGCCTGCGGGCTGTATCTGTGAATCTGCATTTTACCGGCATCGTCGTCGGAAGAATCCTCTTGCACAGTTAGTTGATTGAGCATGCGACCGAAGACTATTGAATACTGACTGCTGCAAGTAGGCAGGACAATGAAGATAGAATCCTCATACGGTTCGTATGTCGTTGTGACAATGGATGATGATGCCACATTCCATATATACGGATGATAGGAATCTATAGCTTCCAAGAATTTTTGCGCTATAGGTTCTATATCGTCGTAGGGGAAGGATTCCTGATTCGGAATTTGGGCCTCAATATACTGGAAAAGTGGATGTTTATTATCATCTGAAACTCCGTTCCTGGTTGTATTTACATCACTCGGCTGTTTGTTGCGCCGGAGGTTGATGACTAAGGATGGAGTCTTCTGGTTCAAAGTGATCACTAGAGGATCACCCCCTTTTCCTGATCTGATCTCGTTCAGGTGGATCGTCGTAGGCTCTATAGCTTTTGGATGAGTAGTCCATCCTTTCACCTTGATTGATAGAGGTTGCTTGGCAGAGGGTTGCTCTGGCTCCCGGTGGGATTCCTTTCCTACTTTGGATGACACCTCTTCCGTGCAGTCTTGAGAGTACAACACGACATCAGAGTAGTAAGATTCTACTCCTTTGAACGGGTTCAGGTCAGCAATCTCCGTTTGTACTGTTCCTCGGGCGTCTACATATTTGAAGCATTGGTGTAGAGTTAAAAGAACGATGTTGTAGTCGTGGATCCAAGGTCTACCCAGCAAAATTTTGTAGGACACCTCTGAATCGATAACGTAACATGTAGCCACAGATCTGAGGTTGCCAATCTGGATTCTCAGGCGAATCTTCCCCAACGGCTTACTTCTTCTGGCGTTGAACCCCACGATCGTAGTGGTGGTGTAAGCCAATTCGCTGGTAGGAATCCTCAACGGTCTTAGCAGACTATGAGGAATGATGCTGATCGATGATCCCGAATCTATGTGTATCCGGTCGACCTCCATGGAATCGATGTACCCAGTGTAATAGAGGGGTCTGTCATGCCTGTTATGTTTCAACAGCATGTCGTTTTGAGTGAAAGTGATGTTTGGGATCACCTCCATCACATTGTGGCATTGAGGACACGCCACGAGTTCTTCGTCAGACCTATTATTCGTTGCGCACGAGAGTGCAAATAATAGGTTCGGGACAAGCCCTGCCAGAGGTAATATGGACATGGCAGTCTTTGTGGACCTAACACCACTGGCATACTTAGAGTTAAGTACGGGCGTTAAGTTGAGATGACAACCGATGTGATAATCGATAGCCAAAAACTCGGAGTGTTCGTTCAGAGGTAATATGAACATGATAAACTTCTGGGATGCAATTCCATCGGAGATGGAGGAATAATAAAGATAGAATCTTCACGTGGTCCACCTGTCATGACGACATTAGATGTTGAAGCATCCTCCTACAAGATCTCCCCGCGTTTGACCGTTAGGGGAACTGAAGCCTGTTTATGACCCTCGTCTTTGTATTTCTGGATCAGATAATTGTGCAGGTCAGGAGGAGTTGCAGAAGAAGAAGATTTGTTCTTTCTGTTCTCATTAGTGGGCATGCGGATGTTGGGAACCACAGTTTTCCCTGTGCCGCCTGTATACAACAGGCTGGCCATCTGGGTGGCAGATAATCTCCGAGGAGGGTGTCTTTCTGTAAATTGAGCTTTCTTTACTCTGAGTGGCTTCATATGGCATAATTTGGGGATCTGCTCTAGTTGGCGTAAAGCTGAGGATGTCCTCAGTCAGCCATCAGCATCTTGCGTAATCCGGAGGGCAGGCATACTGTTCCCTTGTTGGCGTAAAGGTCGTGAAGTTGAGTAGTCCGCCGCATGCTTTCCCTTGCGTAGATTGCAGGGATTATCTGCTTTTTCCCGGAAGATAGATGCATTTTTATATGCGGAGCGCGTTTGTGATTCCTGATTTGGCGCTGAGGCATTATCAGAAATTTTGTCTATTCCGCCAGGGACGGGAGACTAAAATTTATGCACAAAGCGCGAATTAGGATCATGGACTAGCGCTAAGGCATTGTCAGAAGTTTCGTCTATTTTGCCAGGGACGGGAGACTAAAATTTACGTGTAGAGCTCGGATTATACTTCTGGGTTAGCGTTGTGGCTTTGCCAGAAGTTTTGTCGGTCCTGCCAGAGACGGAAGACTAAAATTCATACGGAGAGCGCGGATTATACTTCTGGGTTAGCGCTGGGGCTTTGCCAGAAGTTTTATCGATCCTGCCAGAGACAGGCGACTGAATTTTATGCGCAAGGTACAGATTATACTTCTGGGTTAGCGCTGAGGCTTTGCCAGAAGTTTTGTCGGTCCTGCCTGAGACAGGCGACTAAATTTTACATGCAAGGCACGGAGGGAGCAAAGCTACAACCTCATTGGTCGGAGAGATCGGAGAGTCCACAGGAATGGCAGAGGATATCTTGGGCATCCAGACCTTACGCAGCTTCCTGTTGCTTTGGACGGAGAGGGAGTGAGAGCTACCCCCTGCTTGAAGCATGTCTTCGTAAGCCGACTGGTCAAACTGGACGACCAGTGTCTTCTTCATGGATCCCACGGATACCGCATCATGTTGAGCAATAGCTTCCTCATCAGAAGAGAAAGATGTCCCCAGCAGAGTCGCCATCTTGTTTAGGATAATAAACGAGAAAAGATTTGATAAATACGGAAAATGAGGTATTGTGCGAAGACCCCCCGTTCATTTATGTTTACAAACAAGATTGTACAAATTTGATCCTACACGAGGATGTCTAAGTACAATTTATTTAATCTGGATGAATATTGCTATAGGTGTCTGATCTACAGTCGATCACTTTAGCCCTTGGACCACACGATGTTGAAGAAGTGCCGTGGAAGACAGGTAGCAGCTTCGAAGGTTGCCAAAGAGGGTGGATGCCCGATGCCAAAGTCGTCGATCCCTTCTCTTTGTTTGAGCTCTGGATTCTCCTCTCTCTCTCTCTCTCTCTCTCTCTCTCGACCATTGGATCTGGTACTGGATCTCTTGATCAGTTTTTAGACCTAACTTCTTCGACCCTCCAATTTGTCGACCTTGTTCCTCATTGATAGAGGTCTCTATTTATAGAGTTTTAGTGACAGTGACCACACAGTCGGCGTAGAAACCGAGTAGTGGAAAGTACAGCACCCTTTTACACGATGGTTTAAAATAACCAATGCCTACGTATAAATGATCTTTTGAGTGAGCATGTGATCCGCGTCCAACTAAGGGACATAACGCGTATATCTGCTACGAAGATCACGGCATAGAAGCCACGTAGGTAGTTATCCCGAGTGGGCATAGAAGTCGAGCAGGCGTAGAAGCCGAGTGGACATAGAAGCCGAGCAGGCGTAGAAGCTGAGACGATGTGGACGTTTTAGCCAGAATTACGGCTCTTGAAGATATAATCAAATCTCTTGCATTAAATACAGAGATCTGCCCCTATCCTGTGAATTAAATGCAGAGGCCTGTCTTTAAGATTTGCCATCATTCTGCTCATTAAATGCAGATACGCGCCTCGAATCCTGTACGAAGAGTGACTGCTGATGTGGCGGTCTGTTTGCCTTTCGCGGAGCGTAAGAAGCTCATGTCTGCCTGTGTAAAACTGGACAGCGTATTCCCTTATATGCGTAAGAGTAGTCTACGCAAAGGTGATGCCACTAAATGACGGTTCGGTGACACTTAATCAAATCTCTCGCATTAAATGCGGAGGTCTGCCATTATCCTGCTCATTAAATGAGGAGGCATGGTTTGAAGGTCTGCCACCCTTCTGTGCCTCAAGTGCAGAGACGTGCCTCGGGCATCTGTCAGTATTCAGTACTTTAAATGCAGAGACATGCCTTGAGAAACTGTCACCGCTCTGTGCATAAAATACAGAGACATGCCTCGAGCCCTGTACGAAGTGCAGCTTTTGACGTGGCAGGCTGTTTGTCTTCTGGGAAGCGTAAACAGCTCACATCGGCCTGTGTAAAACTAGGCAGCGTATTCCTTTGTATGTGTAAAAGTGGTTTACGCAGAGGAAATGGGTGTAAATGACAGCCTGGGTTGCAGTGCCGCGCCATCATGATACCCGTCGCTTGGGTTGTCGTGCAGTACTCTTTGTCAGGAGTCCAGACGTCAGGTTCATTGCATGATCTGACAGGTTTATTTTGAAGAATCCGAAGCGTTCCTCGTACACTTCAATGCTGTATTGAAAGCGGATGGATTTTACGCCATGAAGGCGATGTAGCACCTCTTTTATGCTGAAGCGGCCTAGTCACATTGCACTACGCGGATGGTCCTTGAGCTTATATTTTACGCTGTGCTCAGCGGAGAAGCTCTGTTGCAAGTTGATGGCTCTGAGGTTTTCTTTTTACGCTGCCGTGTATGAACATGCTGCGTATAGCTACTCAGCGTATTTTTTATGCTTCTACATCTGTGTCTTTGAGAATTAGTATTATTTACTTAGAGTATAGTTTATGAGTCTGTGAGTGATTCTTGGTTGAGCAGGTGAGCTATAGACAGAAGTCTAGAGATAATTCATAGTGTAGTATCTTGTAGCAATAAGATCTATTGTAGGTGTCAGTATAGTTAGAATTGATACTAATGGAAAGAATGATATTGGAGTATCAGTTGTGATTCCAGGAGTTGATATATGTGTTAGCATGTCTGTTCTAGGTAGATAAATTCATATAGTTGAGTGACCCATGTATCAATTAATGATATTACAATTGGTACTTGGTGGTATCATGAGTAAGATATGTGTATCCAGGAGAGGTATATTAATGAGTGTGCCATAGTAAAGTGGTACCCATAAGTGCATAAGTGAGTATGATAGTATTAGAATGTGTTGTGCTAAGGTGACTTGTGTTACATATGGAATTTGGGCAGGTATGAGTGCACCAGCACTTGTCCAGTGAGGATATTTCACCTAGTATTGAGGCTGTTATTGGATTAGAGAGTGGTAGTTGTTTTTGGAGAGTTATCCATGAGTTTAATTGGAGTAATCTATGAGGCTGTGTATTTTATCTCCAGTGAGTATCAGTGACAACTTGAGGGATAGAATTGAAGTTAGATGTTAAGTGGTACCTGGATATGAGTAGGTATGAAGGGTGGGTCTAAGTGAGTGTTAAAGGGTATAATAGTTGGTATAAAGAGTAATCAGTGTGGGGGTATCGGTTGCTCTAGTTTAAGGTATTAGATATGGTTCTTGGTGTATAGTTAGGTAAGTGAATGAGGGATTCACAAACTATATACAGATTTGATAAGGGAGTGAATCAGTGATAAAATTAGAGTATTGATTTGGGTCTAGGTATCAAGATACCAATAGGTGATGGTTATGATATCAAGGTAGTAACAAAGGTATGGTTCATAGGCTAAAGCATGGAAGTAGTGGAAATGTTAAGGTATAGGTATATACAGTATTAGTATCTTAGTAGGGAGAGTTATTAGTTAAGCGGGGTAGTTAGTTGATATAGTGTATATATGCTAGTTATTAGTTAATATAAGTGAGAGTAATGTTAGGGGTAAATATTTTGCAAGTTTAGTATATAGTGTATTTGTATATTGATATCAGTAGTGAGTGGTATGCTAGTATTATTTTGAGTTATTATTTATGTTAATGGTATAAGTGATCAGTTAGTATATGGTAAGATTTGAGTTAGTGTCAAAGTGTTGACAATTAGTATAAGTCGAAATTAATGCAAGTTTGATAGTAATATATAATATCAGTTAAGCTATCAAGTTATTATATGCATGAAGTCAGTTAGAGGTTAGCAATATCATTGTAAGTTAAGTATCATTTATTAGTAATATGTTAGTATCAGTAAATATCTTGTGCATGTTAGTGTGGTGAGTATATCATCAAATATAGAAAGAAGGTTTTGGGGGTTAGAGTACTAGTGTTCTAGGCAGTAAGTAAGAAGGGTAATCTATATATAAATAAGTTCAGTGAGCCTAGTACCTTGCTAGTTTTTGGAGTATAGAAATTACTGGGCACCAGTGAACAGTATGATGGGTATAAGGGTACTAGTGAGATATCATAGTGTCATAATGTTTAGGAAGCATTGAGTATATTATTTTGACACCAATTACAGGTAAAAATATTGTGGTGATTTTTAGGTATGAGTTTGCACTGCATACCAAGATAGGAGAAATACCTTAGTAGTGAGATCTAGAGTACTTCAAAAAAAAATTGAAAGTTAGGGAGAAGACATTATGGTGGCTAGTATACTAAGTATAAATTAAAGACATGAGTAACCTAGAATGAGGGTATCTTTTGAGTGCCACATATATATAGGGGTTGGTGCCTTAAGTATACAATGTCAAGACTTGAGTAGGCGTCATTTTGAGAGTATTCAAGATTGGTAAGGATGTACCAATATACTACAATATCGAGAGTGTATACATGTGTTCATTGCAAGAAGAATGATTAAGCAGTTTTTTAGGTGATTGCAAGAACTGGGGTAGATAAAGAAGATAGCCTTCTAGGGGTGTTAGTGTAGTATCCTGAGAAGTGTATGCTAGTAATGAGAAGTGTATTCTAGTAAGTAAGTATTCCCATGGCCTAGAACCGTAGTATACCACTAGTATTGGAAGTGGTAACACACTATAGTAAATATTTGGCTAGATTGGTGCTATAATATGGTTAGAAGGTGACCCTGTTTGAGATTGTAATTCATGACAATTATAGACTATGTGTGGTTGCTCCTATAATAGAATCAAAGAGTTGTATGTTAGATAGGATTTTTTTGGACTATGATTGTTGGGGGTTTGACCGTAGAAAGATTTTTAGCCATGACTGGCCAAGAAGAGAGGTAGGGAGCCTTAAATTTTGAGGACAAAAATTTCTAAGGTGGGTAGGATTGTAACTACCACATTTCTAGAATAGGAGTATTTTGGTCATTTTTTTATTTATTAATGTTGTATATTATTTATATAATATTTGTAGGTCATTGTATTATTATAATTAATAAGTTATAGTGACTTGGTTAATTAATTAGTAAGATGATAGCCTTTAGTTAGACTATTGGTTAGTAGACTAATGAGCCTAAATGGACTTGACATGACTCAATAGATTAACCATTTGGTTTAATCTAGTTAACTAATTATTTTGTGGAGATTGACTAAGAAAACATATTTCCTTTTTTATTGAAACCTTCCCTAATAAAAGCCCTTAAGTATTTAATTAGTCATGACAACTTGAGGTCATATTGGACAATCCAAACTAACCCTAAACCTAACCTAATGTGGCCGGCCTCCTTATCTATAAAGTAACTCATCTTCTTCATTCTCTTCCTCTTTAAAAGAAAACCCTAATTTGGTTCTTCCCCTAATTCTTCCATTCTACCATCAAATCCCTACCAAATTGACCCCAACTTCTCTCATTCCACTCACCAAGGAGTCTAGAAGCTATTTGGAGCAAGAGATTTGTAGAAGGAGCCCTCGGTGCTAGAGTTGGAGTTTTTGGTCCTTCTTGAGACTTTGTATTAGAAATCCATTTCCAATAGGTAAATCTAAAAATAAACCTTGTAAATTGCATCTAAATAGTATAATTAGCCATTTAGAATCCATCCATGCATTAGGGCTACCCATGGGGAGAAGCTTGGGCTTCATTTGACCCATTTGGAGACTTTTATATAGAGTTTTGTGTCAATTTTGAGAAAAATCTGAGATTGGCACACCAATTATTTTTTATTAGGTTTAGAGGACCTAATTAGGATTTTAATGTGTTGTAAGGCTAGCTACGCGTCCACAATTGGATTCAAGTGGGCCGTATCACAAGATTGTGTGATACAGGGGTATTTAAGGGTTTTTTCTTCGACACGGGTGCCACAAATACGTGAAATGTTGCAATAACACTTGGTTTGGATCACTAGAACTTAGAATAGGTTCTAGTTGCTAATTAGAACTTGTGGGTATTATTTCGGTTGAATTTGGATAGGTTTGGGGTACGTATCATGCGCGTATCATGACGTATCATGAAACGCACACCAAGTGTTTGTCAAAATAACATTTGGGTCATTCTTGTCTTTAAGTTTAGATTTTCACTTGTTTATGGATTTGAGTTAGTCATTAGAGATTAGGATATTAATTCTAGTTCTTATATATATATATATATATATATATATATATATATATGTGTGTGTGTGTATGTGTGTGTGTGTACGTGTGTGTGTGTGTGTTTATGTGCATTTGTGTGAGTGTATTTTTGGTTGTAGGACTCATGTAGTGCCTATGAAGGGGGCTCACTGTGATAAGGTGAAGGTTAAATTATGACTGTGGTTAATGTCTGTGTGTTTTTTTCTGTTTGTGTACGCAACCAATGTGGGTTAGATGTGTGCACAAGTATATTGGTATTCTCAGAATTGAGGTATCAGTAAGGTAAGGTTGAGCACGGGGTAGTGTGTGTGCAGTGGGTACTTGGGCATCAATGGCTGTGTATAGGATGGAGCTGGAGAAGAGTCATATTTATATATGTATTATGTTTGTGTGCATTTGAATTACTTCAGTCAGTAGGTATGAGGCAACTGTGTGAGAGTAATTGCATATTACTTAGAGTCTGTGAGTGTGTATCCGGGGACTAAGTACTAGGTATACCTATAGTTGCAGGGATATGATTATTGATTTGGGTTTGCCAGCTTAAGAACTTACCTGATGCTAGGGTATGAGGAATTGCAGATGGTGTAGGTATCAGTATACTTGATACACTGTTGTTAGTAGGGAAGTGGTGACCAGTTGCAATGTGTTGTAATGGTATAATTGGAGTGATCAAGTAGTGTGCTAATTTGTAGATGAGGGAGAAACCAGGTACCTACAACAGATCAGTTAGATAGAGGGATGTGGTACAGGCAGTGGTCGAGCAGTGAACATCTGTAAGTTTGGCTTGAGTGTAAGTTGTGATATGTGTGAGCTTATGCACAGGTGATCAAGTGGTGTATTTGATGAGCAACCATCAGTGGTTGACCTGGGCAGTGTAAACTAATGAAGGAAAGCTCGGGCATCTTAATATTCAAGATGTATCACCAACAGCAAGATTGGGGAATGACTTGAATGATTAATTTGGTTTTCAAGTGAATGGAATACATCAGTTAGCATGGGTAATCAATATCAGTAATGAAATGGTAAAAAAACCGATAGGGATATTAGTGCAAGCTAATAGATATTAGTGACCGTTAGTTTAGAGAGGTTTAAGTTATCAGTTAGTAAGTATTTTGTATATCAGTAGCAACTAGTATATATATTTAGGCAATATATAGTTAGTGTATATATAAGTATGTAGGTACCAGGTTGAGTATATTGTTCAGTCAGTGTAAATAAGTATTAGAGTTTGTATGTCAGTTGTAGTATCATAGTAAGCTAGGTTTAGTGGTACAGTATCATAGTTAATAACAACTAGTGTATTAAAAATTATTGTTTTGTTAGTAACATTTCTAAGTTCATTAGTTAGTTAGCTAATTATATGCTAGTTAGTGACCTAATAGACCCATTAGTTAGTATTAGACCTAACTTGACTTAGTTGAGTTAGAATGACTTAAAAATTCATCTAGAAGTATATTAATGCATTATTCAACTTAATCCTCCTTTATTACACCAATTGACTTAATATTTCCTAAATATGATTGTGTGACACCAGCTTGGGCATCGAGAGACCACTTTGCTTACGACCCTAGATGAGTACATCTCTCTATTAGTTTTTATTACATAATATTATATATATTGCTTATTTTAGAACTGTGATACTTGACTCTGACACTAAGTTACAAGGACTAGTATTAAATGGATCCCGTCATGAGATGTTATCCCCTTATTGTGTTCAGCGGGTACTCCTTCACATGTATTTCATCGTGTGCATCGGGTATTGATTATCATGCACTTTGTGTACTTCGTGTTCACATACTGCCCGTGTTCAGTGTTACCATATTCGTATTTGTAACATGTCATCATTGGATCTTTAAATATTGGTTGGGGATGGGGGGTAAGAGTTGGTTATGTGATCAAACCCAAGTGTATTCTTGTACATGTCGATTATATATCATACATGTAATTGAGTTACCTTATTATATTTGTGTTCACACACTGCTCATGTTCAGTGTGCTTATATTCATGTTCAACCCAAAATGATCACATAAAGAACTTGTACTTTAAAGCACATTAGATAGTGTTATCTAACTAGACAAGACATGACTTATGGGCCAACATTTATTTTAGTTAGACTTTAGCCCAATAACTATCCCAATTCTTTAAGTTAGTGATTAATTAGACAAACCATTAGGAATAAAATCTTCCTTCCTTACTCATTTTCTTCATAACAACCCAATATGGGTATTTATGTCTTTGTATCATTACTTGGAAAGGGAATAAGTGGCCAGCCTATTGAAGGGTGGGGGGGGGGAAGAAAATTCTCTCTCCAAATTTTATTTTATTCTATATTATTCCATTTGGTGTTCTTTCCCAATTCAACCTATCCCTCCACCAAATTCCTACCAAATCACTTTTAATTACTCTCATTCTTCACCATTAGTAGATCTTAAATCAAGGAGGAGGCAAGGAGCACCAAGGAGGAGGAGATTGCACAAGTTGAGCCCTCTTTGTGTACAATTAGACACTTGCATTAAAAATCCATCTCCCAATAGGTACAATTCAGAATTTCCCTTTTATTTAGACTCTAAATCTGTAGTTTAATTATTATGGACCCTTTTATGTGTTAGGACTGCTTATAGGAAGAAGAATTTACTACTAGGGACCCCTATTATGAATGTTATAGTGTGTTTTGTACCCAATTTTGGAAAAATCCAAGATTAGTTCATCATGTATTTGTTAATGGGTCTAGTGGACCAAATTGACATGTGTTAGGTTGTGTGAGACTAGTTTTGGGTCAATAATTGGATACGAGTAGGCCGTATCATGATAATTTAGTGATACAGAATCATTTTTGGGGTTTTTCCTTCGACATGGGGTCTACACATGTCATATTTTTCCATGAGCGCGTAGATGAGTAGCTAGCAATTTATATTTTTTATAATTATGCTTCTAGACTTGCCCACATCATTAGTAAAGCATTTGGTATTGTGTTGGGGCCTTATCGCAAGCGTATCATAGATTTAGTGTGATACGAGAGCGATATACTCCTTGTGTTTGATATATTGCTTTGTGAGTACTTTGGTATCCTAACTAGTGTTGTTGCTCTTATTTAACTAGTGAATCGGAGACGGTTGTGAACAAGACTCAACTGCGATTAAGGATATAAATATATGTATGTAATCATTTGTATATATATATATATATATATGTAACTATATTTATCTATGTTCATGTGTGTTCTCCTTAAGTTACATGTTATTTTATATTGAGGCATTGGTATCAGTCATTAATAGTAGGGAAAGGGAGTATTGTCTTAAGTATTATGCATTGTGTTATGTTTGACGAGGATAGATGGAAAAATAGCTAGTGTGTTGGCATGAGTTCACTGCACTTAAGTGCTCAGGTTTGTACAGACTTTGGGGGTGATAAGGGGGTCGGGCAAGTGGCATTTTTATTTGGTAACAGAAGCAATGTGAGGTCTGGATGGAAGATGTACTGCTTCCCTGTGCAAGTGTGCACAGCTTCTGTAGTACCTTTTTGTGCAGTCAGTGCACACCTTGTGCACTGCAGGCATATGTGCAGTGGTTGATTGTGTTGTTGTGCAAATGCAGTAAAGGAAAACTGCAGCCATTGTAGTCACAGTTGCATGAGTACAGCAACAAGCTGCAGGCAAGGTGAGGGGGAACCCTACAGCAGCAGAAAGAGCAACTTAGGAAGCTGCACTTGGGCACTCTACAGCAGGCCATAACCCTTGTTGTCCCTGTGCGGTGGCTCGGGTATGCAGTTTGGTAGCAGCAGGGTAGTGTCAAAGAGGCACTGCCGTGGGGTATTGTGAGGGAAGATTCTGGGTTTGTGCAATAACAACATGTGTATAATTTTATAGTATGGATTAGTATACTTTACGTATCAGTTGTTAGTTGGTTAGTAGTGATACCAACTAGTTAGTATTGATGATATCAGTTAGTTTGTTAATAGTTAGCTATATGTATTATCAGATAAAGTTAAGTTAGTTAATATTGTAAGTTAGTTAGTATGTGAATTAAGTTAGTTAATATTGTTATATATATATATATATATATATATATATATATATATGAGTTAGTATATATATGAGGGTATATATATACACTAGTGAGCTTAAGTATTATTTTTGTTAATGTTAGTTCTAGTATTACCTTGTGATACGCAAGGTAATGATAAGGTATTAGGTATTTGGTGTCAATAGAGGGTATAGCTAGTGTGATACTGTGTTGGCTCCAATCCAAGGTATCCATTTATTGTTAGTTTAGCTAGGAGATACTATATATATTATGTATATTATATGGTATTTTCTTATATACTAATTTAAGCATCTTATGATACGGAATAGTGTGGATACTCTAGTATCCTAATATGGATAGTATAGCCTCGATAAGTAGCATTTGGACCCAATAAACTGGAGATGGACTCGCATACAATATAGAAATAGTTAGTTTGACCAAGTTTGACTAGTTTGACCTAGAGTTGACCTAGTTTGACTATTTTGACTTAGACTTGGCCTAATGACCTAGATTTGGACTAGTTTAACTTGTATTCATTCCAAAATCTTGTATTGATATAATATTCCATATTTAGGTCTCTGTGGCACCATTTTGGATATCTTTGATACTTTTTACATGATTCTAGGTGAGTATATTCTCTGATAGTTTTCCGTTTATAATATCCTTTATGTTTCTTGTATTTAGTGTAGATATCCTTGATTTTCTGACACTTGCTATCACAGATTGGTATTCCTGGAACTCGTCATGAGATGTTATTCCTGGTAGTTCCTGTCATCTTGTGTGAGCCCCGTTGTTCTTGTACATGTATGGTTAGTGATTCATGAGAAGATTAGCTTCCTTCTCATGGAATCCCATGTCATAGCGTATCATGGTTGGATCCACTATACCAGTCGGGGACGCAAAGTATTTAGTGTAGATATATGATTATATCCTGTAGTTCTTATTTTCTTTATATAGTATTAATCATACACAACACATATAATTAACCAGACCATGATTCCCGAGCAAGTTCCCAAGCCGATCACATGTTGTCACTAGTACTCACTCACGTAGATGTATTGTTCATACCTCTTGTATGTATTTTTCCAATTTTCTTATTCTTGTATATTTCTTTTATGCCCTATTCATCTTGTATATGCTCTCTATTTATTGTTACATAGTCTTTATCATTTATTGGAACTGCTGTAAGAGGTGTACTTTGCTCCATTCCTAATTAGATATATTTTTCCAAATGACACTGAGAAGTGGTATCCCACTCACTACAGGCCTTAGAATGTAGTTGGCTTAGAGCTAGAGATTGTGGCACATGAGGGACTCATCTGGGTTGAGATATACGACACTTTACCTATAGCTTAGTAGATAGGTTTATATTGTACTGGATTTGTCTCTAGCTTTGGCAGTTAGTACTCTTTTACTTTTGAGACTCATTAGATATTATTTTCTGTCTTATGAGTTATATTTTTAACTCTTCAGTTATTTATATCATATTCAGGAGTTTTTCCATCTTATTGTTCTGTGATTGAGTAATCATATTTCATTGGTGACATTATATATCTTGATGATTATTATTGCTAGATATTATAATTTACCCAAACAATATTTTACCGTCGATGTTGCATCGTAAGTTGGATGTACCCACGTTCATGTACCCTTATATCGGGTGAGGGTCGTAACAACATATCTTGGCTTCTAGCAGAATGGGCAAGTAATAGCCGGCTGAGCTAGCCTCCGAATTTGGTGTGCCTTCTGTACTGGCACTCTAGCTGGTGTGGGCAACTTTTGCCTCGGCTTTTGGAAGTATCTTTGATGCTGCTGTTAAAAATTACGCCGCTCTGCTGGTCCCTCACTACTGCTAGCTCCTGAAGGATCCGTCATCCTCTTGGAGCCAAGCTCCAAATCATTCTCCTTCAGTTGTGCCTGCGCTAGGATCTCCACAAATATAGTGGTGCGATATCCACTCGTATGAGATTTGATCTCCCTATTCAGACCCTTTCTATACTTCTGGTCCTCCCCTGGGAATTCTGTCCCTCCATAAAGTGACCCAATTGGCAGTACTCTATCGCATACTCATCCATCGTCATGCTGCCCTCGACGAGGTACTGAAACTGGCTCTATAGAGAAGTCAAAGCCACGTCTGGAAATAACTTCTCCTAGAAAAGCTCCTTGAAAGCTTCCTAAGTAAGTCTAGGTGCTTTATCCTCGGGTCGGTCCTGAAATCTGTTAAAGCAAAGTCATACATCATGCTCCCTGCTCCCTCCACCTCTAGTCTCTTTAGAATCTGTGCTAGCCGCAGGTTCCTCTCTATGTCTTTGATCAATTTATCAGCATAAATAATCCCCTCAATGACCTTAAAATCCTTGTGCCCTATTCTCTTGAAATTAATAATAGTCCCTGGCCTCAGCTGCTGCGGGGTGGGCTGAGGTGGAGCTACCTATGGCTGGACCACGATAACTCTCTTGACTGCGGGGAGTGTAAGCTCATTGGCATTCTCAATGCCTTGACTCATGACATCAGACTGGCGCTGTTAGGCCTCTGCCTGGCCCTATATGCCTCCATCATCTTCTAAAATAGCACAAACACCTGCGTTGGGTCAACTACTGGTGGTGGTGGTAGCTCCTCTGAAGTTGTAGGCACCGTCCTCTGGACTGGAGGTGGAGCACCCCCGAAAGCTGCTGTAGTAACACCCACCTGGACTGGTGAAGCGGCTCTCTGAGCTGGGGCTCATGAGCAGTGTCTGCTGGTGCTCACCTCTGAGGCGATGAAGTGATCGACCTCGCTGACACTACGCCTGAGAACTGGGATTGCGTCTTCGGCGACATCCTGAAGATAGATTGAATAAAGGAATCAATATTGAGTAAGATACGATATCATCAAAGATGGACAAAATTATTCAAGTATAGCAAGCACTCGAATTGATAAGGATAGCAAAACTGATATTTTAGAAATATTTCCTAGTTTGCGTACTCTCAGCCTATATCCTATATCCTAAAGCACGCTTGTAGAAGTACTCTAAGTTTGAGCACCACTACAAAATTGCATTACTTGCGATCTCTTGACCTACCTGGGCCACAACTAAAAATGTGTCAAGATCCGCACCCGAAATGGAGATACGAGTACGTCAACAATGCTCAGCCTACACCGCAGCATCGGCGATAGAACGTTGTTTGGGTCAACAATACTATCTAACATTTCATACAATATATATAAGGTACCTATCATGTTATCTCAACTCCAAATAGAGGAACAATATGGTATAAGATAATGAACCAATACTCAATTACAATATCAAATTAGGGGAAAGAAATTGCATGATATAAAATAAAGAAAAGAAGTACAAGAGTCACAAATACATCCACAAGCCCAAAATATAAGTCTAGGCACAAAGCAACTCCCAAAATAATATATATACATGTCAAGAGTCGAAATAAGACTAATACAATATCTAACAATATAAGTCTAAGCCTCCTCAGTCACTGGCACTAAGTTCTCCTGATCTAGCGGAGTATCCTTTATTTGTTCGCCATCCTGCGACCCATAGTAAGTGGGCCACTGCTCCTCAAGCCAATCATCTGAAAAGTATAACTAATCAGGAATGGAGCAAAGTACAAAACTCTGAAAGCAGTTCCAAATACACAATAGAGCACACATGACAATTAATATAAAAGAATACAAGATAACTAGCAATAGGATATGAAATGGACTAGTGTAAATGTTAATGTATTAAAAGTAAAGAACATTCAATATAGAATAACTGCAAGTAAAGAAAATAGATAAACTAACTAATGTGCTTTAGTGTACAAGTTCGTTATGTGATCGGGTTAGGTTGAACACAAATATAATATGGTAACTCGATTACACGTGTGATATATAATCGACATGTACACGAATACCCTGGGCTTGATCACATAACCAACTCCTACTCCCCCATCCCCAACCAATACTTATGGATCCAATCAAGACACATTACAAACACGAATATAAGCACACTGAATACGAGCAGTGTGTGAACATGAAGTACATGATAATTAGTACCCAATACATACGATGAAATATATATGAAGGAGTACTCGCTGAACACGGTAGGGGATAACATCCCATGACAGGATCCATTTAGTTCCAGTCAGTGTAGCCTTTGTGTCAGAATCAAGAAAACAGTTCTAAAATATATGATATATACACTATCATGTCTGAAAACTAACAGGGAGATGTACTCGCCTCTGGCCCTGAGCAAAGGTTTCTCTCGATGACCAAGATGGTGTCACATAATCCTATTTAGGAAATTTTATGTTAATTGGTATAATAAGAGATAAATGGTTTTAAAAATATACTAATGCATGATTCAAGGTACATTCTAGGTTTTACTAGTCAGATGGTCTAAATTGGTCACTAATTAACTTATAATAGCTTATACTAGGTATTACCTTAGTTATACTAAGTTATTACCTAGGTGTATGAGTGATACCTCATGTCACGCCCTAGTCCAAAAATACGTAGGACTTGGAATACACAATATGCCAGCTACGCATTCGACCAGACTCTGGTCCGACTCGAATAGGAATAAGTTGTACTATAATGGTCACTATCTAGATAATATAGTAAGTATAATTATATCTCATTCCATAATAAAACAAAATATAAGAATGAGCTACATGTGCTAAAGTCGGCCGCCCAGTAACACACAAGCATGAATAGACCCGAGAGAGAAATATGAGACTATAAAACTAGGCTATATCAGCAGATGAATAAAAAACATGAATGAATAAATATAGCTCAAGTAAAAATGATATAAGTATCTGGTACCAATGCCCGCATAACAAAACAACACACATCAATAACTCCAGGCAGGCTCCAAAATAGTCTATGTTGTAAAACTGGCGAGGGACCAGTTCCTCAGAGGTACGTACCAAGATACATAGAAGTATGCCAATCATAAACTGAATATAAATATATATACTGGGTAAACTAACCAAGCTACGTGAATGGAATTGAGGATAACTTTTGTACGAATGGGCTGTCTAGCTAAAAATGGGATTAGCGTGATTCTCTCAGGGAATCAGTGGCCTTCAAAGCATAACGTCTTTCGATCGTCAGAGACCGCCTACAAATAATATAAGGTTCATCTGACTACGCATATCCAGCGGAGAGTACGGGTAACAAACAGAATGTGTCACGCCCTAGTCCCAAAATACATAGGACCAGACACATGGCAATGGCCAGCTGGTATGACTCCGTAGGGCTTTCCAATTTAATCAACCCGACGAAGCGCACTTACACTGTCCACGATCAAGTGATCAAACTAAATATCTAATTCTAACATGCAGCAAGTAAACTGAATCTCAATCTATGGTAAATACTCTCAAGAAAGAATAATACGCATCATCAGTCTGTAGCCCAATAATACATCCATTCGAATAGACCAAAAGAACAACATAGGTCCATAAACACTAGGCTATAAAAGCAAAAATAAAATAAAAAGTAGTACATGACTGTAATAGCTGAAGAATATAAAGATACCTGCAACGATGTCCACAATCCACTAGATCAAGCGTCCTGTAACTGCACAAATAACCTGGAAGGGAAACAAGACCTCAGAGGAACGTAACAAGATACAAAAAGTATATGCCATAAAGTAAATACTGTGAAAACTCGAGGGTGAACTAACCAGCTAAGTGAAATGCAATTTGAGGACAACTTAGTATGTATGGGAAGTGTAGGCTAGACATATGCTGACGTAATTCACCAATCATCGTGACTGGCTACTATATGCCATATATGCCCTCCATCTTAGGGCACTATGCAATATAATAACGTTCAACTCCGAAGAGCGTAGTATATGTACGTCTATCGTTCTGAAGAATGAGGTATCTGCAATATATATATACGTCTGTATCGCTCCGCGGAGCACGGTATCTGTATAAAGGAGGTGGGTGTCCCATACGCCTACTAGTCGTCCTCCCCGTCCAATGCCAATGTACAAATCTTAAGTGCGACATGGACATCTCGTACTTTAATACGAGTCACTAAAGAAATAATATAACTAAGCTAAATATCGTCACACGTGTTGCTCATACTGATGGCCAGTCAAACATGAAGTACGCGTCCCTACATGAACTCACTCTGTGCCGTACAATGATACGTGTCAAGGCCTGGGGAGTTATATTGATAACTCCACAACTTTAGGTGGGTCCACTAGACACTAGGTCAGACACAAGTCCTAACGTCAACGCCTTCGTTGACTGCATCCGAGTATTTCTCGGACGCGCACAGTTAATATTAAACAATAAAATATGCAGCTAAATAATATTTGGTTTTAAATAGTACAACAAGGCAAGGTATACTTGCCAGGGTCCTCAAGATGCGAATGCCAATAACCTGTTCCCGAAGTCTCGCCTGAACGATCTACCGACCCTATATATAAAATATAATAATACGATCATCAGTCACTACAATAGTACGCACAAGAATCACTACGTTAAAATTACGTACTGACGTAGGGGTCACAACTAGTCATCTAGCTCGGTCGCGTGTGTACGTAGCTAAGATGTACACGTGTCATATCCTCGATTTCTGTGGACATAAAATACAGGTCATAACTAATATGCTATAAAAATACGCTACAATTTAATTGACGTATTAAACTATCAATGTTCAAAACTCAATGTCTAAGTCTCAGTCAACATCTCCTTAATTAAAGCAGTCATAATAATTATGAGGTAAATTATTAACATAAATACATATAATAAATAATAATACCTAAATATGTATAATATCATTTAATACTTAAAAATACATAATACACATTTAATACATAATACATTATACATATTTAATACTTAAAAACATAATACATTATACATTATACATTTATATATTAATTCATTAATACATTAATTAAAAATACAATAATACATTAAATATAAACAAAATAATACATTAAATATAAATATATAAATTAATTAATATCTAAATACATACACATATATACATAAATATACATGTCCATAATACATAAAATATATAAATACATATATACATATATACATAAATGTATATATACATAATACATGTAAATAATACATTAATACATATATACACAAATACATAAATGCACATAAATACATAATACATTAAATATATAACTACATATATACATATATACATAAATATACATATACCTTATATATTATATAGTATACATTATACATAAATATGTATAATATATAAATACAATATAAACAACATTTACACTCGTATACGATGAGGGAGGGGCATACCTAACCGACGTTATGTCCCGGGGGGGCTGTCCGCCGTACGAGGGTGGTCGTCGACGGCGAGGGAGGGCGGAGCTCCGGCGACTCAGCAGCAACATCAGCTCCCTGGAAAATGGCAGTGGTTACAGCAGTTGTAGCGGCTCTGGAGGTGACGGGTTAGCCTCGGGGGACCGGTGGTGGTGGCGTGTGAGTCGTGGGGGAACCGACGGTGGTGGTGTACTGGTCGTGGAGGACCGGCGGTGGTGGCGAGGGGTGATTGGTAGAGAAGGGTTCGGTGGTGGTGGTTTCGACCGTGGTGATGTTGGTGATGGTGACGTTGGTAATGGCGACTGTGACGGAGGTGTAGATGGTGAGGACGGTGGTGGAGACAGCGAGGATGGTGGTGGAGATGGTGGCGGTTGGTTGTGGTGGTTGTGGGGAGTCGGGGCGTCGAGTCGGCCGGGTAAGAGGAAGTCGAGGGAGGGGGAAGTGTCTGCTATAGTGGCTGTTGGTGGGGATTCGACGGCTGGTGGTGGTGGCGGTTGGTGTTTGGGAGGAGGAAGGATGGAGGGGGTCGTACTAGTGGTGGTTGCTGCCCGGAGGTGGTGGCGGTTGGCTGTGGGAGGTGGCCAGGGGAGATGGGGTAGCTGGTCGGGTTGGGTGAAGGAGGTGTTGGTGAAATATAGTTTCTAGGGTTTTTGGGCTGGTGTGTATTTTAGAGAGAGGGTGTGGGTAGTATATGTAGGAGAGAGAGAGGGGGGCTCTCCTTGGGATTATGGTCGGCTGGAGATAGAATTATGGGGAGTTGGAAAACCACAACATGATGAAGGGAGGGCTAGGATTTAGGAAATTTGAAATATAGGGTGGTGATATGAGGGTGGAAAGTTGTAGCAAGTAGAACCAATAAGGGGAAGAAATATAGTAGACCGGTCGGGGGGGTGTTCTTCATGTGTTTGGGCCAATGAGAAGGGGACACCTCATTGCTTATTTGCATAAAAGCCCCTTAACAATTGAGAAATTGCATAATAAATGGAAATTGGGATTAGATTAGACAAAATACTATATTTGGTGCTATGTAGTGGGCTAAAATGGTGTGTGGTGTTTAGTATGAACCTTGAGGGTATGGGTTTGGGTTAGAGTTGGGTCTAGTTTTGAGTGAGGTTGAGTCCTTACACCAATTTAAATAAAATTAGTGTAAGTGGTGCTCTTTAATTAATTAGAAATACATGGGGTTAAAATTGGGTGGGACACAAGTGTCATGGATATAGTAGACTTAGAATATAATAATGTCACAATTTGGGTTGGACAAAACGGGCTGATGTTGTGTCTCCAATTTTAATTGGAACGTACAAAGATGCAAAGTTGAAATTAATTGAATTTAAGAACGGACGTTTATAACGAATATTGTTTGACTAAAATAAAGCACAAGATAGAGTATTTGTGAGTTACATAAGCGTCAAAAATAGTAGGCTGGCATGTCTAGGAAAAGTGTAGGAAATTTGTTTGCAGGTAATAGCTAGTGTAGTGCTCTAAATATCGAAGCAACGGTAAGGTGCACTAAGTGATATAATTATTGCATAATAAATATAAAATACTGTAATCTAATTCTAATTGGCTCCAAATTAACCCTAGTCTCTCTATATAAGCTAAGTAGACCTAAATTTAGTCGAGGGGTTTTACATATTGTGTAAAGTAGCCCAAATGACTTGTGTGTATCATCCCTACCCAAACGATTGTCCGGATCATATCCATGAAATGACATGTCCGGTTCTTCACCACTAAGTCCAATGAATGCATCCTAAAATATTGAATATGACTAAGCTGACACACATCCCATACGCATCGAGAGCGACCCAAATACAAGGATCTGTGCTCTCTCACATGTATCACACATCCGTGTATATACAAGTACGTATTAAGGTCGTGGAGATATAAGAATACCTCACAATTATAGGGTGGTCATGTAACTCTAGGTCAATATGCATAATAAATAAAATAAGGATGACGCAATCCGTCGTTGCACCCAAGTCTATCTTGGACGCGCAGTTTTATAGAATAAACTAAGTAAATAAATAATATAAATGCAATATGATATACAAAGTATAAAGAAACAGTTATCATGGCAAGGTATACTTGTCTAGATTCAGGATGATGGTATGGCAAAGTCCAAGTGGTGAGCTTGATACGTCAACTGCTCCTAAAGAGGTAGAATCCGAACGAACGTCTCTGGAGAATGAAACAAACATCACCAACATTTCTAGAATATAAGAAATACCTAGGATTGACTACCAATAAGTCCAATTTGGACCCAAGAGCAAAATTGAAAGTTTCGGTGAAAGCAGGGTCCACATGTGGCCCACTTCACACAGAAAATGTGCTGGAGACAAAGTTCTTCAAATTCAACAAACTTATTGTGTACGAGTCCACAAAAATGATACGACCTCAATGGAATATCCAAAATTGGATTCCGATGAGCCGATTACGAAAACGTCAGTCAAGTGGGACCGTAGTGCCCGCGAAATTGTATTTCGTTAACTTTCTCAAAATTGAATCAAACTTGGGTCACAGGACCACCGTAATGCTTTGAATTCGATGGAGGAAGTTTAGTTGCAAAACAATAAGCACACACGAAGTAATTCCATAAATTCGAAAGAGGCAGATACAGGGTTTTTCGATGGATACGGGTTGATTCCGGCTCGCACATCAGTCCGAATCAAGTTTCGTGAAGGACCACACGACCGCGTTATCAATACACGCCTTTCGATATAATTCGTACATGACAACGTCGTCTTTTTTGGTGGAACAGACTCCGTATCGGGAAATTTATGTTTTAGAAAATAAATTTTTTATGGTTTTGGAACCCGATTTTACAGAGATTAACAACAAATAAAAATAAACTAAAAGAAGAGAATTAAACTTGGATATTTTATTTAAAAGTCTGTTCAGACGAATTTTTAGAATATTAAACAGGATGGGAGAAACAGGACCGTGAACATGGTGGTTTGACTTACAAAGAATACTATTTTGAATCCATTTTGGATCCATTTTTCATTCGATTTAAAGTAAGATATTTATAAAATTTAAATAAATTGAAGTGTTATATTTTTCTAAAAAAATAACCAAAATTTCCTATAAATAAAATAGAAAATTAAAAACTAAAAATTTAAAAATTGAGGGGGTTTACAATCTACCCAACTTATAAAAAATTTGTCCTCAAAATTTAAAAATAAGCATGGTTGAAAAGAGTAAGAAAATTTATTTCGAAAAAATGTTGAATACGACCCGTTGTAACTAGTTTCTTGTTATTAAAATAGGGCATGGTCTAAAGATAGGAAATACAAAATGATAAAAATATTTTAAATAGGCAAGGTCCTACTTAGTTCTCAAAAGATGGGGGATACAGTCACCAATGGGATCTAGTTTGACGTCATATTATAATAGCAAGGATACACCTAGTTCAAGGCACTACCCAACTTATAAGAATTAAGTTGGTAACAAAAACTTTGGTCACGCTCCTATTTACAAGGGTTATAGAAGGTCTAACTTCAAGAAAGGATACAAGATGATGAGGCTTTTCTGTTCGTAATCACAGTCTAACAATAGATTTCTAGGTCCTACCATAGTGTTATTTGGGTCAATAACTCTATAAAAAAAAGTTTACTAGTTCATATTTCTCCTAATTAGGTCATGAGTTCATAAGGCAATAGGAAATGTCTTAGCCAAATACAACTAGGGTAAGATGTTACTGAGGAATACTTCCTCATATATCATGGATATCGATGAACAGTTCAATCAATAAGTGTCAAAGGTAATATAATTTGTTTAGGTGATTGATATTGTGTAGGGAATACAAGGAGCTCAATTTTAATGCAACACAAGTATCATGGACATAGTTTGGCTCAAGTGGGCTACGGATATATCAATAGTTAGGGTAATTAGGTTGCCAATGCACTATTTAATTTAATTGCAACAAAATTGAATATTTAAGTATAGGTTCTTAGAAGGAGATATACCACGAATGTTGTGGGGTATATAAGGAGCATGGGGGTATATATTTGGGCGTAACAACTGGGTCATGAGTGAAGTAGGTCCAATTAGGCTCATGATATCAAAGTTATCAGAAGAATAGAGTCGGTATTGCGTATTAAAATTTACCACAACAGAAAATAATATCTATGTGTCATTTGTGTGCACAAATGCATCGCAGATATTGTACGACTAACATAAAACATAGAAAGGCGAGTTTGTGAGTGATAGTCAAGTCATGGGTGTAGAGTGGCTAGTCTAGGTTATAAGGGTGGAAGTTGTTGGAAAGGAAGGGATATTTTTGTGCTCTAAATATTCGAGCCACAACAAAGGGTATCCAGGTTATACGATTAAAGTAGTAATTTAATCCGTTTGAGATTAAACCTAATTACTACCAAATAAATTCAAATTTATCTTGAAATTCCAAAATAACCCTATACTAAAACCAGGGGCTTACCCTATAGTCAAGTTATAAGAATTTCTTTCTCTAAATTAAGATTGACGGAAGAAGATGGAATACATGAATTAAAAAGGGCACGTGTATGAAACCTCAGTATGTAAGTTCATACGATGGTCCTCAAGTGAGTAAAGGAAGCGCTCTATAATGGAGTCCTCAAAATTTAATTAAAGAATAATATAAGGGATATGAGCATCAATCTCTGAAGGAGGTCAAATACGACTAATCGTATGGGACTTTTAAGAGATAAAATGTTGGTACTAATAAGATCCAAGTAGACATCGCCTACTAAGAGCTAGGGTTCACTTAGTTCAGGGCATTACCCCACTTAAGTAGGTATCAAAACTAAAGTTATGGTTCTGCTAACAAGTTTTCAGGAAGGACCTATATTCTAATAAGGATACAAGAATTCTAGGGTCCACTGGCCTTAAACAATCTCTAAGGGAACCTAGATACTACCAGGGTGCTATCGGTCAACAACTCCATAGGGGAATTACTACCCATCCAACACTACTCATATATAGGTTAAGCTTCTATAAGGTAGATAAAAAGACTGAGTCGGATCTAACTAAGTCAAGGTGGTACAAAGCCTTCGATCATTGATGGGCATTGATGTCGATGGAAAAAAATTAAGGTAATCATGATAGAAAGAAATTTATAGACCAAGATAAGAGAATATTTTATAATAAGTCTAAAGGATATGGTTGCAGGGTTGAATAAGACACGATTAAGCGAGTATCTGGGGAATCGAGTCTTAATGACTAGAATAAGGAAGATTAATGTGGAAATAACTAATACCTTTGGTGATATGAATATTAACACAAAGAAGTGGTACCAACTAAGGAATAGATTTTGTAATTAAGGCACAACTAGAAAAAGAGGAAGGATCTACTCAATTGGATAATTATCAGGCTTATTGCTGCAAAATCAAGAGGCTTATGATCGTAAAACAAGATAGGAATTATTATTAGGAAAGATAGGAATACAACATGCAGTAATACAACAAATCCTTAATCTTAATGCTATATTCTTATAAGTTATATTCTATATAACCTCACTCATACTATGGGCAAACTACTTCTAGCTATAGGTAAGCATTATACAAGCCTTAAAACTTCATCCAACTCGTATTTTCCTAACTTAGTAGGTAATCAAGGTTAACTAATCAGGTACTTAGGTCTATCGTTTATGGTATATTATTTACAATGAACACTCTTCAATTCACGATTCGAATTGGTCATTCCAATACTAGTCTAACCTTCAATTGGAATGTCTATATATTCTCATATGACTTACCCCTTCTATTACCTATCCCTCTAAACTATTGTTTGTCTAGTCTTTGCTATATAATACCTATCTTCCTCACAAGAATCCTCCGGCTAGGCTACTATTCTATTACACAAGCATGATGTCATGGTTGTCTCCTTGAGTGAATTTTTTTTAAACTCAATGAGATGATAAGGTTTTTATATGAGCTTGGGTCTAATCTTGATACAAGGATTATCTAACTATTCTATTCACAATGAGAATCTCTAATTATATCTCCTAGAGTCTTGCATAAGGTTGGTCATATTTTCCTTTAAGGAGCTACGGTTAATTCTATGTTACAACTGGGTATTCTCTCAAATCATACCCATAGTGGTCTCAGTCGTTATGGAAATTCCATATCTATCCTGACCTATCTTTATGAATGGTAAAGCTTATAAGCCAACTCTAACTGTTTTAAGTCGTGGTAGTTCTATTATCTATTGATAAGGGAAAATTATCTGCTAAGGCTAGTCCTTATAACTTTAAACTATTCCCTCATTTTAGTAGTTTGTCTAATATAGGCATCTATCATACCCATAACCTTTTCTATGAATTATTCTATCAATACTGCTTATATCCTATATTAAATATATAACTCAAAGTCAAGAACGAGTGTTAATTCTTCTGGAATAGGAAAGAACGAGAATCAATGATAGGGAGTTCAATAAGGGTATCTTTGAATATGATTTTTTTGAAGTTCAAAGGCGATAATAGAAAGCAAAAAAATGTTTAAAGCAATTATGGATTGAGATCCTAACAAATATATCATAGCATAGGATCGCTCGACACCATAACGTAACTGAAACAATTTAATCTGGACCTACATGGACTACCACAAAATTATGTCATACCCCAGACACAAAATACGTAGGATTAGGAATACGTAACATGCCAACTACGCATTCAACCAGACTCTGGTCTGAATCGAATATGTATAAATTGTACTATAATGGTCACTATCTAGATAATACAGTAAGTATGACTATATCTCAATCCACAAAGAAACAAAATATAAGAATGAGCTACATGTGCTAAAGTCGGCTGCCCAGTAATACACAAGCTCGAATAGACTAAAGAGAGAAATATGAGTCTATAAAAATAGGCTATATCAGTAGATGAATAAACAATACGAATGAATAAACATAGCTCAGATATAAATAATATAAGTACCTGGTACCAATACCCGCATTACAAAACAATACATATCAACAACTCCAAGCAGGCTCCAAAATAGCCTATGCTACAAAACTGGCAAGGGACCAGGTCCTCAGAGGGACGTAAAAAGATATATAGAATCATTCCAATTATAAACTAAATATAAATATATGTACTGAGTAAACTAACCAAGCTACGTGAATGCAATTGAGGATAACCTTTGTACGAATGGGCTGTCTGGCTAAAAATTGGATTAGTGTAATTCTATCGGAGAATTAGTGGCCTACAAATCATAATATATTTTGATCCTCAGAGGCTGCCTACAAATAATATAAGGGTCATCTAACCACGCATCTTCGGAGGAACATACAGGTTACAAGAGATTGTGTAAAGTAGTCCAAACGACTTGTGTGTATCCTTTCCGCCCAAACGACTGTCCGAAAAATATCTGTGAAATGATACCTCCAGTTCTTCACCACTAAGTCCAATGAATGCATCCAAAAATAATAGGTATGACTAAGCTAACACACGTCCCTTACGTATCAGAAGTGACCCAAATACGAGGATCCGTGCCCGCTCACATATATCACACATCCGTGTATGTACAAAATATGTGGCGAGGTCATGATATCAGCTTGTGGCATCTTCACCTTCTTGTCGGGTGTCTCGAACAGAGGATAAGTAACCTTTACAGCCCGAATACAACATGCACCTAGCCGAAATTATTGATATCACCATCGCCGTCTTCGATGCACTGCTGCATTAACAGTAGAAGTTTGCCTCGCCATGTAGACAAAATATGACTTGCTTCACCGCACACTCAATTATTGCATGGAAAGCACCCAACCAGTCCATTCCGAGAATAATGTCGTATTCCTTAATGTCTAAAATAATGATATCTAAGGAAAGCTTCCTGTCTCAAATGCAAATATAGTTGTCCCTACGGATCGCATTGGGGGGCATGTCGACTCCCGAAGGTGTACTCACGCAAATGTTCATATTTAATGGAGTAGAAGCTTATTTATTCTCAACAATAAAATTACCAGATATGAAACTATGCGTAGCATCTAAATCGAATAAGACTATAGTGGGTAAATCTTTGAAAAGTAAGGTACCTGTTACAACAGTGCTGGAGGCAGATGCCTCATCCCAAGTTAATGCATTGACTCGGCCTTGGTCACCCTGGCATTGTGGGTTCACTGGTATAGCATTGGTGCCATGTGCTGGAGGTCCCTTGTTCTAGTTTGACTGTTGTCTGACTATCGGCCTGGGGTCTCGATAGTCAAATGCTTTATGGTCCAAACAGCCACATTTGAAGGACCTACAACTCGGCACTCAGTAACCCAATGTCCCATCTTGTTGTACCTTTGGCAATACAGTCCTTGAGGCGGATCCCAGTGCTCAGATGTGTGTAGAGGCTTCGGCGATACAGACCCTCCCGTTTTATGAGGCCGCTTGTTGAAATTGGTACGGAGAGTCTGTACATTTGCCTTTTTTGAATTGCGTCCAAAGATCTGTTTGCTATTAAGGGAAGCTTGATAACATTCCCGGTAGGTCTGGCACTTTTGATTTATGACAATCCTACGCAGGTCGTCATTCATACCTTTCTTAAAACAATAGCACCACGCCTGCTGGTTAGGCAGAAGTGTCCGGCAAACTTTGTGAGTCTTGTGAACACTGAATCATAGTCATCAACAGACATACTTTTTTGTACCAGATTGCTGAAGTCGTCTTCCTTTTGTTGCCGCACGGTCCTTTGGATATATTGTTCAATGAAGGCATATTTGAACATCTCCCAGGTGATCTTGCAGTTGGGATTGGCATCATAAATTCCTTGCTTGGTAGCTTCCCACCAATCATTCACTCGTAGTTCTAGTTGCACCGATGCATAAGCCACTCGTTTGGATCCTTTGATGCCAACCAGGTTGAAAATTCCTGCGAGTTTTGCAATCCATCCCATTACCACATCTGGTTCTACTTGCCCGTTGAACGTTGGTGTGCGCATCATAGTGAACTCAGCTGCTCTGCTGGTATTCTTAGAGAAAGGCTACGTTTCCTCAGATTTATCTTCTACTGCCATAGCTGGTGGTGTGACAGGCGTCACCGCGGCTTCGCCATTGCTGGGCACCAAAGATGCGATCAAATGCATCATAGTATCGATCTGCTTCTATTGAGCAGTGAACTGGGCCTGAATCTGCACCAGATGAGTGACAGCTTGTTGTTGTTGTACCTCCATTAGATGCATGAGTCTCTTAGTCATATCGATTGAACCCGTCCCTCCGGATTCTCCAGAACCTGCCGGATCACTCTGGACAGGCTAAGCACTGCTTGCAGCGGTAATATTCTTCTTTGACTTTGCTACAAATGATAATAGCTTGTCAACACTCCAAAAATGATAATTTTTTATCTATGGGCTCATTTTATAGGGCAATTTTATCTCATGCTGCGAACGCCGAATGCAATTCAATCAAGAGACGCATCAAGCTCCTAGAATATCTTTTTGAAAACCCAAAGAATTGAAGCCGGGCTATGATACCAACATGTCACACCCCGATCCCGCAAGGGTCAATCGTCCTCGTCTAGTTACTTTGCGAAACCGATCGTCCTCACTTGGGCGTGATGTCGTGCTCGCCTGGAGTATCGCTCGCACAAGGCAAGAACATATAGTGATAAGAATCCATTTGAAACACAAGTTAGAAAATATATTCACAGATTGTTGAACACAAAGTATAGGAAGAAAATATGCTTTTCATTGATAATTCAGAGTATTTTACATAGAGTTTACAATTAATGCGCCTTTCGGCTACTTGGTTTGTATTACAAAAGAAAACTCAAAAGGTAGGGTGCACTCCATCAGATAAGCCTTGTCGTTCGTATATTATGCCCTTGTATAGATTAAAAATCTATGCCTCCAAAATGAACTGGCTTCAACTATACTTTAAAATAGAAGAGCTTCTAATGCCTTCTCATCTATCGACTAGCGTTGCACCGTCTGAGTGTATAAAATAATTGCCCACAATGTGGGTCAGTACTCAGCTGTACTGGTTAGCAGGACGAACCCACTCGCCTAAATCAACACTTTCTTATTAAGGACGAGCATGCATTAAAATGATCTTGCTATTAAGAATTAAGTGAATTCAGTTCATATCAGTTGCATGATTTTAGAAGAACAAAAATAACGTTGAACCCATAAATCACATCGGTTGCTTACTCAACTGATGCACGCCTTCCCTGTAACGAAACACAAATATACTTACTATCTGCACAAGACAATAGATTAGCATGTCTTTTATCTATATGCGGTCATTGGTGTGATCGACACCATGGGAACTAATCCAAGGCATTACAGCGTTCCCTGTCAGCCTGGGTAGCAAGCCTTGTGGAAGGTCCCGCAATGCATCGTGACTAGCACGATCAAATATTTTTTCCTTGGTCGATACGGTTCCAGTGCCCAAGAATACCATTTCGAGGAAATGCCAAACCTTGTGCACAAGTTGTCCCAGACTATACAAATGCGTGAATAGTTTAATTATCATATAATGCACGAGACAAAACAGAAGAAGTAAAGCAGCAACATATATATACTTATGCAACAGTTTAAATTTTCTCAAAGTCGTGTTCCGATTTTGGTGTCCCGTGGGTCCAAACTCTCAGTGGCACCAAGCTGCAATAAATATTCCAATTGTCGCTTGTATATTGGAGCTCGTGTTTATATCGTGTTCATGAATATACAAGTTATTCTATAATTTCATGTTCCTTTCTTAGTGGCTGGCATGTATTGTGGCTAAGGATTTCCAAGGTGTTCAGCCGGGCATCATCGATCGTTTAAAACATTAGAGATGTGGACATGAAGAAGTAGGAAAGAAGGGTCCAAACAACCCACCGATTAAGAAAGTGTTGAAAGAAGGAGTCCCGCTTAGCGACGATCAAATATTATTTACCCGGACCTGCAATAGCACGAGCAACATGTTAGAATCCTTTGCCTATCCTTTCTTTTGAACTTTTCGAGAATCAAAGCTCCAAGCGAGAAAGCCAATAGCAAAAACTATGCAAATGGAAAGCAATACCAAAATAAAATTCCAAAGCAACATTAAGAAACCGAGCAACAAAGCACGAAAACTATTTAACTCATTTCAATAGAGGCCTAACCATGAGTTGGAAAGGATCATCGCATTTAGTCCATGGCAAGAGGATGCCGAAGATTCTAAACACCAAACTATGACTCAGACAGACTAGCCACAAGCCCAATTATATAGTGTGCATCCCGGTCGGATCGGGATTTGAGGCACTACAGAATTCGCATGAAGGTCTCCGGAGGCTAAAACAAGCATCGATAACATTTTCAGAATATAAGAAATAGCTAGGATTGACTACCCATAAGTCTAATTTGGACACGGGGGCAAAATTGACAGTTTTGGGTCAAAACGGGGTCTACATGTAGCCCACTTCGTACTGAAAAATGTGCCAAAGATAAAGTTTTTTAAATTAGGAAAACTTAGTGTCTACGAGACCAGAACGATGATACGACCTCAACAAAATGTCCAAAATTTGATTTCGATGAGCTGGTCACGAAAATACCCATCAAGTGGGATCGTAGGGCCCGCAAAATGGTATTTTTTCACGTTCTCAAAATTAAACCAAACTTTGGTCGAAGGACCAGCATAATGCTGCAAATCCGATGGCACAAGTTTCGTTGCAAAAAGACAAGAACACACAAAATAATTGCATAAATATGAAAGAGGCCGATACCAAATTTTTCGACGTATACGGGTTGATTTCGGCACGCACACGCATCCGAATCAAGTTCCACAAAAGCCCACACGACCGCGTTGACGATACGTGCCTTTTGGTATAATCTGCATGTGAGTGACCTCGTTTGGCAGGACGAACTCCGTATCGGAAAAATTTAGGTTTTAGAAAACATATTTTTCTTGGTTTTGGAACAAGATTTTATCGAGATTAATAACAAATAAAGATAAACTAAAAAAAGAGAATTAAAATTGGATATTTTGTCTAAAACTCTGTTTATACAAATTTTTAGAATATTAAATAGGATGGGAGAAACATTACTATGAATATGTTGGTTTGACTTGCATAAAATACTATTTTTGAAACCAATTTTTGCTCAACTTTGGATCCATTTTTCTCTCAATTTAAAGCAAGATAAATTAATCTAAATAAAGGGTTTTGTAGATGGTAATGTGGTGCTCGCACATGAAGAAGTTGTTCGCAAAATAATTGAAAAAGAAGAGAGTAATCGTACCCCAAAGTGGGTCGCGAAGCTGCTATCACGCGCGCTTCCTGTACGTTAGTGATCGTGCGGGTGGTCGTGGTGGCTGCTCCCTAGCGGTCTGCAATCGTGCCGACGGCGGTGGTGCGTCGGAGGTGCTGGGGTCGGGTATGTCTAGGGTATGGGCGATGGGAAAGTATTTTATGGTTAGGGTTTTGGTTTTAGTTATTTATATGTATATATATATATATAGTATGGGAGAAAGGAATCGGCGATGGGTCTGTACGTTGGGTAGACTAGGATAGGGGTTAGGGTTTAGTTTTGTTTTCTTCTTTCCTTTCTTTTCTTTTCCTTATATAGAGATATTTATATATAACTATTTCTGTAGTTATATATATATATATATATATATATATATATACATGATGAAATTCGAAAAGATATTTGTTCATCAAATAAATTATAGGAAAATTCATAATACTTTATAACAATAAATTTTTACAACAAAAATATATTTTGTCAAATAATTTTAATTAGTAAAATAACCAAATATTTATAAAGTTAAATAAATTAAAGTATTATATTTTTCTAAAAAATTAGCCAAAATTCCTATAAATAAAGTAGAAAACTAAAAATTAAAAATTAAAAATTTGAGGGGGTTTACAATAACTAGCATGTTTACCCTAAATTAGGATTGATACTAACTACGCTAATAACCCCTTACCTCTAGGGCACTATTACCTTTCCTTCCCTCACCTAACTTACTGATACTAGTGCTATTCTTGGTGTTATTGTTGTTGCTACACCGATATGCCACTCAGGTTACAATGCTGATAGTGAATGGCAGTGCGTACAGTCCACTGCTCCACTGATACAATTATGTATTAGTTAACTTCCCCCTACTGCAGGCTCTAACACCGGAGCATACATAACTGCCAACCCCTTAACCCCCTACTGCATTCAGACCTCCCTTGAGTTCACTGCAGTTTCTATCAAGTCCAATGTCCCCAGATATCAGTATACGAACCCCTTTATTTGCTACTGCTAATATAACGCACTGCCCATATCACAGCATGTCACTGTTGCTAACGCTAAGTTCCTATCAAGTCCACCACCTCCTTAATAACTGATACACAATAACTGGCATGCAAAATCTGAAACCAACTTGTAATGAATGAAACTATACACTAACTAGCATTAATTAGTAATAATACACTAACTAATACTACCTTCTAGAATCTAATAACTGACACTAACAATGCTAACTGACATTAACTTAACTAAACTAACAGAGATAATGCTAACCTCTAATCTTCAAATGCTAACAGCTACAACCCCAACTATACTAAGCTAATTAACTGATATCACTCTAACCTATACTTCCCCTGCCTTTAGCACAACTGATACCCAAGTATCAGTGTAGTCCTGTTCTACCCATCCTCTGTATCCGCTGTTGTGATTAAGTTCCCCATTTGCAGTTACTGCTGATACCTATTTTATAATCCTGATACATTGCTTTCCCTTCCTCCTTCTTCACTTGCCCAAGCCCCCTACAACCACAGTTGTTGTTTATAACAGGTCTGAGTGAAAAAATTCTTGGCAGTGGTACACCACAACTTGTTTATACAATACATATTGTTAAGTGCTCAAGTCTGCTTAGTTACAAGGCTCTCTCTCCAACTGAACTGAAAATAACTATTTTTAGCCTCCTCACAGTCACTTAAATACCATACCAACATATAGATACACAACTGAAAACATATATATATATATATATATATATATATATATATATATATATATATATATATACTTATTATCAAATACTTATATCTATAAGATATAATAGAGACATATAAGCAAACAACTAGAGTATACACCTAGGAAATTCATGATATACACTCGATTGAGAAACCAAAGTACCAATTCCTCCATAATAATCATTTCCATATATCAATTAAATATAATAATATCCAATAGAAATAGTTATAATAGGTATTGAAGAGGATTGCACGAAAAAACACAAAATAAGCCCCGTATCACACCGTATTGTGATACGGCATATTCGTGTCCAATTGTAGACACGTAGCTAGTATCCCAACCCCGATCTAAGTCCAATATGACTAAATTAGCGTTATGACACACCCTTGACGTGTCAATCTCATAATTTCCCCAAAATAGGCACTAAACACCATGCAAAAATAATAATACACAACCAAATAGCCTAGAATATTTTCCTATAGGTATCCCTATGCCATAAGGGAGTTCCTAATGGTCAAATGCATAATTTGGAACCTACAATGAAGGTAAATTTAGAATTATACATATTAGTAGATTGATTCTCAATGAATTATGCCTACGGACACGATCTGGACACGATCTTCTTGCCAAAGCTTCTCCTTCAAGTGCTCCTTGCAAATCCAACTCCAATGCTCCTTGAGTTATGATACACTTACTAGCATTAATTATTAATAATACACTAACAAATACTATATTCTATAATCTAATAACTGACACTAGCTGTGCTAACTGACATTAACTCAACTAAACTAACTGGGATACTACTGACCTCTAAATTTGAAATGCTAACAACTACAACCCCAACTATACTAAGCTACTTAACTAATATCAAACTCACCTATACTTCCCTACCCTTTAACACAACTGATACCCAAGTATCAGTATAGTCCTGTTCTATCCATCTTCTATACCTGCTGTTGTGTATTCAGTTCTCCATTAGCAGCTAATGCTGATACCTGTTCTATAATCCTGATACATTGTTTTCCCTTTCTCCTTCTTCATTTGCCCGAAGCCCCCTACAACTACAATTGTTGTCTACAACATGCCCGAGCCAAACAATTTCTTGGCAGTGGTATACCATAGCTTATTTTTATAATGCACACTTTCAAGTGCTTGAGTCTACACAGTTACAAGGCTCTCTCTCCAACTGAACTGAAAACAACTATTTCCTCCTCCTCACAGTCACTTAAGTACCATACCCACATATAGATACACAACAACCATAACTATATATATATATATATATATATATATATATATATATATATATATAAATACTTCTTATCATATACTTATATCTATAAGAAATAATAGAGACATATAAGCAAACAACTAGAGTGTACACGTAGGAAATTAATGATATACACCCGATTAAGAAACCAAAGTCCCAATTCCTCCACAATAATCATTTTCATATATTAATTATATATAATAATATCCATTAGAATTAGTTACAATAGGTACTGAAGAGGATTGCACGAAAACATACAAAATAAGCCCCGTATCACACCATATCGGGATACGGCTTACTCGTGTCCAATTTTGGACAAGTAGCTATTATCCCAACCAAGATCTAAGTCCAATATGACTAAATTAACGTTATGCCACAACCTTGATGTGTCAATCTCGTAATTCTCCTAAAATAGACATAAAATACTATATAGAATTCATAATACAAAACCAAATAGCCTAGAACTTGTTCTTATAGGTAGCCATATGCCATGGGAGGGTTCCTAATGGTCAAATGCCTAATTTGGAACCTACAATGAAGGTTAATTCAGAATTCTACCTATTAGAAAATGGATTTCCAATAAATTGTTTTTATAGAAATGATTCAGATACGATCTCCTTGCCAAAGCTCCTCCTCCAAGTGCTCCTTGCAAATCCAACTCCAATGCTCCTTGAGTGATGAGTATGGAAGAAAATGTGAATAAATTGAAAGAGATTGATGGAGAGATGAAGTGAATTTAGAATTTAGTAATTTGGAGATCTAGAAATGAGTACAAAATAAAGAGGAGAGAGAGAGAGATAATTGCCCCTCTATAGTGGCCGACCCTTTTCCCCCTCTCTAAGTCACCATCAAATGTCCACAATGCCCCTACATAATAAATTATAGAGAATAGTTAAGGATGGCTATTTTGAAAAGTTTATACACTAATGCAAATTAGTCTAATCCTCCTAATTAAATAGTAAAAATAGGTCTAATTGGCCTAATTCATGTTGGGCTCAATAGTTGTCATGACAAGTCAAATTTGGTTCTCAAGTGTCTAGTTTATTTAATAGGCTAGCCCACTACTATAAACTATTAATAAAAAACTTAAATAATAATATATAGCACTCTAATTAAATATAATCTCTAAAAATAAAATAACTATGGCAAATTACTAAATTATTCTTATTTGGAAAAGTGAGGGTGACACAATTAGACCCTCTTCCTTAGTTAATGAAGGAGATTAGTTTAAATTGTATTAGTTTGAGACTTCCCAATATAGCCCTTCTTAATTATTCTTCATAATTATCTAGAGAGGGGAACATTAGACATTTTATGTTGCTTGGAGGGGAAGAAAAGGGGGGGGGAGGGTCGGCCATATAAAGGCATTTCCATTCTATCCCATCTTCATTAATTTATTTCAATTAGATCCCCAATTATGTTATTCCCTAAATTGACTCATCCATCCACAAATTCAACCCAATTAACAACCATTATCTCTCAATTTTCTCATCGAAGAAGTATTAGAGCTTGGATTGTAAAGAGTACTTGAAGAAAGAGAAATTGGCAAGAAGATCGTGTCATAATTATGTCCATTGAATATTTTATTGGGTATCTATCTCTTAATAGGTAAATTCTGAATCCAACCCTTAAATTTGACTCTAATTCATGCATTTAACCATTAGGAATCATCCTTTGGCTTAGGGCTACCCATATGATCAAGAATTAGGCCCATATGGCTTGTATTATGGAAGTTACATTATAATGTGTCCAATTAGGAGGAATTACGAGATTGACACACCAATTATGTGTCATGAGACTGATTAGATCTAATTAGACTTAGATCGTGGTTGTGGAACTAGGTACGTGTTCATAATTGAATACGAGTAGGGCGTATCATAGTATTTTATGATATCGTGTGATATAGGGCTCATTTTTGGGTGATTTGTATAATTTCCTTTAAATCTTATTGTAGCAACTTGTATTAGTTATGTATATATATAATTGATATATATAATAGATATTTGTTATGAATTGGAGGAAATTGGTATTCACTTGAGACCGTATCATAGAGTGTCCTAGTGGTGCACTGAAGGTATTTGATGAAATAACATTAGTGTTAGTGAGAGTGTGTTTATCTATAGTATTATATAGATATTGTATAGGAATCGGCGTGAGAGTGTGTTTATATATATACATTGTTGGTCCAATGTTTATGTTAAGTTTTTGAATATGGCTAATCGATTAAGTTTAGCATTATGATAATCGATCAATCACTATAGTATCTTCTACTTAATCTCAATATTGTCCAAATATGTAATATTTACTTTTATATATTTCCTTGTTCTTCTAACATGTACTTGAAGAAAGCAATAAGCAAGATAAGCAATTGACATATGCTATATGACGATGAGCCAAAGACGGGGTTATACTAGAAGATTTCATCCAACCGCCTACAACTTATCTGGAGCCTCGCACCCGGAGGTTACGCTACCCGGTCAGCGAACGAGGGTCGAGGGGGCAACGCCCCTCGTGGGGGTTCGGGGGCGAAGCGCCTAAAGGTATTCAGATTTCCAGATCTAGTTATCTTTGGATAACTGCCGTCAAGAAAAAACGTGTCTTCAAGTCAGCATATATTTCAGAAGTTTGGCGTCATCAGTACTCCTGGTTTTCATATATAATATAATATTTTTTTGAGTCTAGGACTGATATAAGTTGAGTAGCACTGGCAACCTACACCCATATACCAAGTCCACTCAAACTAACCAACGAACCTATCCACCAAATCAGGCCATATTTATTTACAAAGTCTAGAGACCGAACTCGGGCCGAACTTGGACCGAACTCGGTTACCCTTTTGGTATAAAATCAACCATTTCATTAGCTCCTGATTTCTTGGCCTGGCGGTTGGAAATTTAAATTAAACCTCGTCCGAATTCTGGCCGAATTCTGTTTGCCTACACTCTATAACTAGGATTGGATTTCTATATTCCTACATACTGAACTATTCATAATCTTTCTATCCTATCGTGAGTAAACCCTCAGAGCCTAAACCTTCTTATCTCCAAGATTAACTCCCAGCCTTCTAGTGCCAAGTACGATCTCGATCTAGAAGTTTACAGAGTTGTAAAGAACTTGGTTCATCAAGTCTCTTCTTCTGTGTGAAGTTACGAGCCTTCGGATCAAAACTCATGGTGTGTGAAGTTGCGAGACTACGGATCAAATCTCGTGGTGTAAGAAGTCGGGAAGCCTTTGGATCAAAGTTTGTGATTCACTATTGGTGATTATAGTGGATACAACTCCGAGCAAGAGTTCTCGGGACTGGACTAATCCTCTCAGAGGAAAATCAGTATGCATCACGGTATTTGCTTTTTCTTTCTCTTACTCTTACTGCTTTACATTATTGTCTTGCATATAGACTGCTAGTTAATAACTGCCTTCACTCTACTTAGTTTTTAATTTGGTAGATTATTCTGCTGTATTCTATTCACCCTTCCTCTAGAGTTGCTATACACGGTCCATCATACATTGTATTAGCATTAGTATATGTTCATTTGTGTGTAGTGGATGTGTGTATGTGCTTGGTGTGAACTGTTGGGTGTGAGAAGGGAAAGAATGAGTATCATTGCACTGTGTGCAATGATATGTGCAAACAGATAAAAATAGCAGCTATACCGTGGCTACACCAAGTTAGCTAATTACTAATTACTAGTATATATATATATATATATATATATATAGTAAATTAATGATAAGTAATTAAGGTACGTCTTATACTCTAAAGTAATACCTAGTATTAACTAGTATAAGTTAATTGGTGACCAGTATGAGCCTAGAACCTTAGTGTGGACTTAGTTTAGCTAGTATGACCTAGTAATGGCCTATAAAAGAATGTTTTAGTACATTTAGCTCATTTATCAATTTATTACACCAATTTGACATTTCATTCATATTTAGGTGTGTGTGACACTGGCTCGGTTAACAAGATATACCATTTGATCACGACCCCAAGCGAGTACATTCTCTGATAGTTTTCTTATTTGATGGCCTCTATGTTTCATGTATTTAGTATTGATTTATTTGATTCTTAACATGATGGTTTCACGGATTGTTATACGTAGATCTTATTCATGAGAAATTATTATCGTAGTTACTCAGTGATCGACGTGTCATATTTTATGATTACTCAGTGATTACCGTGATATCTTAGTGATTATATAGACAGTGATCATAGTGCATGATATTATCGACTATGTAGTATGATATACGTATTATAACATTTCATAATTTGGATCTGTGTACTAGTCGGGGGTTGGAAAAGTATTAGTGGATATGTGATCATACCTAATAGCCCTTGATTCTGTATAGCCCGTGCTAGTTAGAAGATCATGTCATGCGTGATCATGCTAGCTCACCTTTTATATATAGCCAGTGTTAGGCCCAAGACGATTATATTTTCTTACTAAATTTCAAAGAATATTTTATATATTGTTTCGTTTATTTTAGTTCATTATATTAATGTCCTCACCATATTGTTATCAGTTCTTGCTATTATTTCAAGTGATGCTCTTTCTCATGATATATGCTAGTTCAGTTACTTTTATCATTTATTTTTATTGTTATTACTGTTTTATAGTTTTTGTCACTTTGCTCCAATCCTGACTGGATATATTCTTCAGATGATTCATTAGAGGACTGGTATCCAACGCACTACGGGCCACATGATGGCGAGCCAGTTGAGTTATCACCCATAGAGCTGGTTGAGTTAGTACCAGCAGTTGATGAAGCATAGTTAGTTTATTCTTGATATTGTATATGTCAGTTAGACTTTGTCATTGTATTATTACTTGATATTTTGTGTTGAGATTAGACTTAGACTTGTTGTATTTGTGACTTATTTTCTTTTCTTATATTCCATATCGTGCCTTATCATCCTCTAGTTTATTATTTTTATTGAGTATTATTTACCATTATCATATTATCATATTGTCCTCCATTTGGAGTTAAGATAGCTTGACATGTTATATATATTATGTGAGATATTTAGAAAGTATTGTTGACCTAGACAGTATTCTGCCGTCAATGTTACAGCTTAGCCTGGACGTACCCCCTTACTCGTGCGCTTACATCGGATGCGGGTCGTAAAACCTTCACAAACCATCTACCAAAAACTCCCATAACTCCTAGACAAAAGTCCCAGCACCAGAAGTGTCCAGGCTGAATCAGAATTCAGCAACACCCCATATCCGACCCTAATGCCTCTATCACAACTATTCCACAACCACCACAGCCACTCTACCTCCTTCCCTACCTCTTCTCTACCTTTTTACTTCATAACCCAACCTCAAACTCCCCCACAGATCAGCCCCTAATAGCAGCAACTTATGGAAGTGTCCAGGCTGAATCTGATTTTGTGCCAGCGGTGAAGACAATACTTCCTCCCCCTATTTGACTTTGGTAGGTGACCAAAATCCTCCTCCTCAACACCCTCTATATGTTCTTCATACCCCCCTACATGTTCTACAACTTTTCCTTTATGATTTCCATGATAAATGGCATGTATATCTATTACTTCTTATGACAAAACTTTGATTGTATATATAGCGACCTTGTTGCTATTATCACTTGCCATGATATGGAACCCATTACAACACTTGCCAAACATGTTTTAACTCCATTTATCACTAAATTTTAGAATTAATAAATGTATTTAGGGTGCTATATATATATATATATATATATATATATATATATATATATATATATATATATATATATATATATATATATTGCGTGGTGCATACTTGATTAAATATTGTGCAACTTGTAAAGCACCTTGCCTAGGTTTTATGCTAGTTGGAATTATTGTATAATTCTATGTTAGATAGTAGAAAATATCATATAGGGTTTTAAATTAGTTGAGGTAGTGTTTGCACACATGTTACATGACAAAATGCAAGCTTGGAATGAGTTTTTACCATGTTTAGTTTAAAAATTCAGATTTGACCTAGGTTGTTGCACTTGACATTTTGTACTATATAGAGTGTTATATTGTTTGTATGGATAGGTTTACTTGAACCCTGGAATATGTGATGATGATAACCCTACTTAACCTTTAGATGATGCTTATATATTCATGTATGCATAGGTAAGTGACCCTGGGTTAGTTAACCTATTTGACACTTAGTGATATCCAATATTGATGCCATACTTTGTGTATAAGAACCCTAGTGTGAGAACACTTAGTACATATGCGTTGGGGAGCAATTTAGCAACCCCATGAACCCTAGTTATGACTTTGTTTCATTGTACTCTTGTACGTGCTTAGTGTACCTTAGCATAGTGACTAATTTAATATTATTATATATCTAGGCTCTTAGGATCATATAAGCGTGGATTCAGAAGTAGGACCTTTACATTATTATTTTGGAGATCAAGGCAAGTATACCTTGCCTTGTTGTACTATTTAAATTCAGTTATTTATTCTATTCATCATATTAAATAATTATGCACGTCTTAGAATGCCTCGGGTGCAGTAGACGAATACGTCAATATTAGGACTTGTGTTTCACCTAGTTTCTAGTCGACTTACCTAAAGTTGAGGAGTTATCAATATAACTCTGAGACCTTGCCACATATAATTTTATGTCACATAGTGAGTTCATGTTAGGATACGAGCTTACGCACTTGACTGACCACCGGTGCGAGTAGCACTTGTGATTGTACTTAGCATAGTTGTATAGCTCTATGTGACTTGTATTATAGTTACGAGATGTCCACATTATTCTCAAGACTTGTACATTGGCATTAGGTGGGTAAGACAATTAGTAGGCATCTGGGGCAGACATTTAGCTACCGCAGTTTCAGAGTAAACTATGGGGCCGTTAGACTAGTAGTTACCCGGCTATGGGAATATATGCTGGTCCATATATCAGGTGATGGTCGCTAGATCAGAGCTATGTCGGCTGAGATATGGCAGCATATATATATATGGCCTCTTGTCTTGGACAATGTCAGATTTTCTATTTTACCTACCCATACGCATTAAAGTTGTCTTCAAAGTACTTTCATTTAGATGGTTAGTTTACCCTTATGTTTACACAGTATTTAAATTATGGCATGTATTTTTTGTATCTTGTTATGTCCCTTTGGGGACTTGTTTCCCTGCCAGGTTAGTTGAGTTAGATACAGAGATCTTTCGTTGGATGGTTGATGAGTGCTCATTTCCTTACAGGTATAAACATTTCGTAGTATATACGCTTCGTTTTGTCATTTTTATCTGCTTAGTTTTTGTAGACGCATGCTATTTTATTTGAGTCTATTTGAAAAGTATGATCCTTAGGCTACAGACTGGTAGTCATGTTTATCTTTATTTTATTCTTGTCATATGGATAGAGATATAGATAGTTGTTGGATGATAGATATAGATATTTAGCTTAATTACTTGACCGTGGACAACGTAAGTATATTTTATCGGGTTCAATAATTAGAAAGCCCTATGAATTTGTACTATCTGGCTATTGCCACGTGTCTGATCCCGCCTATTTTAGGACAAGGGCGTGACATGGGTTTAGTGGTAGCCCATGTAGGTCAATTTATCACTTCGGTTACGTTACTGTACCGATGTGATCCTATAATCAGAATTAGCAGTATTAGGATCTCAATCCACAACTTATTTAAAAAAATGCTTAGCATTTGATTATCGTCCTTGGACTTCATAATTGTATTTGTTCATTCCCCTTAACATCTTTATTATTGTTTCTCATCTTCCTTATTTTGGAGAGATGGACGCTCGTGACCAGTGTTTCTTCTAGAAGCATATCCTTATCATGACGAAGATGGCATATCTGATAGGATGTTTTGAGAAGATGGTTACCCATAGTAGAGGAGGTTTATAGGTTCTTCTAGATGATAGATCTAGAGAAGATTGATGACTTAAGAATTGAACATAGTAATAGAGGTCTAGAACTAATAAAACCCTACCCTTACTTAAGGTAGCAGTGATTTGGAAGTATCAGAAGCTAGAAGGATTATTTAATTCTAACACATTAAAATAATTTATGGAAATGCTTATCTAGATGCTAGTGATTAGTTGTAGCCCATGGTTGTGATACAAGGAATGATATTATGACCTTAATAAAATAGAACTTTATGGGGAAGGTCATAGTGGTTAAATCTTTAGTTGCCTTATGACTTTTGGTATCAAACCTAGATCTTACTACCCCCTTTAATTATTGATGACTATAGGATGGACTAAATAGATAGGTAGATTACTAGACCTAATATTTGAATAATTTGATAACTCGAGTACTATGGTATAGCTTTCAAAACCATATTATATGTACTTAATTGTTTGGGTTGCAAGTGTTAATTGGAATCGTGAGTTCCACCAATGATAACTTGGGCAAATAAACTAGTATTTGTGTAGAGAAAATGGGAAGAAGGATGTAATAGATGTTATAATCTTCAGTTAGATATAGTGAATTGCCTAGAATGGATGACAAGTTTTAACAAGATGGCACCCGTGTAGTTTGGATGGGGAGTGTAAATGGAATATAAAAGTCTTATAGGAATGATAACTAATATTGGAATTTATAAATAAACTAATTAGGGCCAGGGATTTAGATATTTGAATAATAGGGTATGAGCTTTCTGGACCTAATCCTTAGTAGTAGGTGATGATATGTGAACATATTTCCAATTTACCCTAGCCGATGGATTCTTGGATTTTAGAAATCGTATTCTCATTATTGTATTTGTTGTATTTATTTATCTAGGTGATTAGAATGATTAAATTGATATTTATTACATAATTTCTATATTTTTCAACTATGTATTTGAATAAGGGCTTATGCTATATTTTATTACATCTATTTTTCCTAGAAATTGTTTTGAGTTTAGCTTCTAGAGTAGGAATGACTAACTGGCTTGATTAGACATATTGCTGCTAAAGTGATTATAATATGTTAGGTTGGAGTATTTTATTGTGGATATTATAGGTTGTTGACATAGTACCTAGGATGGAATATTGAGTAATAACCATTTTAGTTGCAGAGTGAGGGATTTAAATACTACGTAGATGGCCTTGAGAATTTTGTGCTTATAAGATTTTAGTTCCTAACCCATGCACTCATTCGAGAATTATTGAAAGATATTTTTTTATATTGGGAGTTCAACGAAGATCATGATCAACGGGTGGTAATTTTTTAGTAATGATTTGCATGATAACACCGAAATGATGTGACGTGGTGGTGAGAAGAGGATTTGAGGACCAAACACCTTTGACGATAGAACTGTAGAGCTTAAGTTAGAGAGTGGTGTAGGGATAAGTTGTGTATGTATATTTAGAGATATGTTGAGTTCGCTATTGGGGAGATTAATTTTTAATTTCGAGGACAAAATTTTCTAAGGAGGATAGATTGTAAATCTCCTCACCAAATTTTTAGTATACTTAGCTTAATTTGAGATTATGGTTTATATAGAGTTGTTAGGACTATAAATTTGAGTTTAATATTACTTATTCAATTTTGTAACACTTGGTGCACCTTACTATTGCTACAATATTTGGAATACTACACTAGTATTTGCCTTCCAACATATTTTAAACCCTTGACCTAGAGAAGCCAATCTTTGATCCTCACCTCTGTGTCACTCACAAATATACTTATGCTCTATTTTAATCGTACAACATTCATCACACAATTTCCAAGTCAAACCTAGGCTTGCATTTATGTCCAATCCAATAAAAATTGAAGACTACTTTGAATCGTTCCTTGCAACCAACTATATGACCATGACCTACACTAAACCTACAACATCGATGACACTTGTGTCATACCCAAATGAACTTCTACATATTTTCAACCTATTGACAATCTCAAAAGGACACAATTTATAATATTATTGAGAAACTGACTTAACATATCCCAAAAAAAGTTCAAACACCCAACCCAACACTCACACATTCCCACATGGTTTATGCTAAACATGATATAACATTTTCTCCTCTGCAAAACACCAAATATCAAGTTTTTCACTAAAAATCTCACATTTAACCCCTTTAGAATTTAAATTCAGCCACAACCTCATTAGAGTTGACCCAACTTTACACACATTCTTTCCACAATTTAATGTTGAACCCAAAGTTTGGTCAAACACACTTGAGGGCAGCTATCCCCTCAACCTATTCCACTTCAAAAAATCTCAAACCCCCTCTACATATTAATCTTCCAAAACTCCCAACTCCCCCAACATTAAACTCATTTACACAACCCTTCACCTCCCTCACTTGACCGACCACCTCTTCCTCCCCCCTCATCTTTTTCCTTTATTTTACTTGCAATCCCTTCTTCCTCAACCACTTATATATACTTCCTCTTCATACTCCATCCCCCAATTCCCCTAACAACCCCCTTCATTCCAGTCTACAACAAGAACCACTCTAGCTGAACCCACTAACAACTAGTCTCCACCTATCCGGCCATAACTCCCTCCTCACTTAGTTTCTTTCTATCAAAATTACCACACACCTTCCTCTCCCGCTCCCATACTATTATCCTTCACAAAACTTATACCAAAACCTCCACAACCCCCTTAAAAAGACCCCTCCACCAAAATTGTCCAGGCTTAATTTGAATTCAGAAACACCCCCTACCCGACTCTAGTGCCACCATCACAGCCATTCCACTACCACCACAGCTACCCAACAGCCTTTCTCTATCTCTCCTCTACCATTTTACTTCACAACCCAACCTTAAACTCCCCCCACATCAGCCCTAAAAGCAGCAACTTATGAAAGTGTCCAGGCTGGATCTAATTTTGTGGAAGCTGTGCACACAATACTTCCTCCCCCTATTTTACTTTAGTAAGTGACCAAACTCCTCCTCCTCCTCAACACCCTCTACATGTTCTTTATATCCCCCTTTATGTTCTTCAACTTTTTCTTCATGATTTCCCCGATAAATGGCATGTACACTTATTACTTCTCATGACAAAACTTTGATTATATATATAGATACCTTGTTATTATCACTTGCCATGATATAAAATCCATGCCAACACTTGCCAAACTTATTTTTAACTACATTTTTCACTAAATTCCAAATTAATAAATGTATTTAGGGTGTTATATATATATATATATATACATATATATATATATATATTGTATGGTGGAGACTTGATTAAATATTGTGCAACTTGTAGAGCACCTTGCCTAAGTTTTTTCTAGTTAGAATTATTGTATATAAATACTATGTTAGAGAGTAGAAAATTTCATGGTATGTTTGTGCAATAGTTAAGGAAGTGTTTGCTCACATGTTACATGGAAAAATACAAGCTTGGAATGAGGTACAAACCATGTTTAGTTTATAAATTCAGATTTGACCTAGGTTGTTGAACTTGACAGTTTGTACTACATAAAGTGTTATATTTGGTTGTGTGGATGGGTATACTTGAACCATGGAATATGTGATTATGATAATCCTCATTAACCTTTAGATGATGGTTATATATTCATGTATGCATTGGTAAGCAACCCTAGGTTAGTAGGTATTTTAGGGCAGATATTTGGCTATCATAGTTTTAGAGTAAACTACGGGGTCGTGAGCCTCATTTTTATCCAATTATAGGCATCATACTTATTCGGTTATGGGCATCATACTTATCCGATTATGGGCATATATGATGGTCTGCATATCAGGCAATAGTCGCAAGATCGACATATTTTGGTTGTCATATGGCAGCATATATATATGGCCTCTAGTCTTGGACTATGTCAGATTTTCTATTTTACCTACCCATATGCACCAAAGTTATCTTTAAACTACATCATTTAGATGGTTAATTCACCCTTATGTTTACATAGTATTTACATTATGGCATATACTTTTTGTATCTTGTTACTTTTCTTTGAGGACCTGGGTCTGTGCCAGGTTAACTGAGTTGGACACAGATCTTTCGCTGTAGTCCCACGCTATTTTCTTTGAGACTCTTCAGAAAGTATGATAATTAGAATACAGATTGGTAGTCATATTTATCTTTCTTTTATTCCTGTCATATGGGTTGAGATATAGATAGTTGTTGGATGATAGATATTGATATTTAGCTTGATCACTTGACCGTAGACAGCGTAAGTACACTTATTCGGGTACATTAAATTGGAAAGCCTTACAAAATCGTATAAGCTGTCCATTGTCACGTGTCAGGTCCCGTTTATTTTAAGACAGGGGTGTGACATATAGCTTATGCGTCTTGATAGCTTAGAGACCAAAATAGGAATTATCCGACGTACAATCTATAATTAGCTGTAGTTGTGTTTGCACCCAAGTTCTGGAGGTATTATCTTTATGGATACCGAGTGAAGATTTTTACTGACTATGAGATCTTGAGGTATATGTTCACACAGAGGGACATCAAAATATGACAGAGAAGATGGCTGAAGTTACTAATGGATTATGATATTGATCTTCAATATCATCCAGGGAAGGCCAATGTCGTTACATACGCCCTCAATTGGAGAGTAGGAGCTTATTTCTTGATGGAGCAGTGCCATGTCTTATAGGATCCTCAAGAGATGGGTATAGAGGTAGTGTTACATTATGATACAGTCTTGATAACATGATTGTAGATTCGGTCTACCATAGTTTAGAGGATCAGAGAGCCACAATTACGTAATTCTATGCTTCAACGACTCAGAACAGTGTGTGAGGTAGGACACAAAGTAGAGTTGAGCATTCACGAGGATGACACTCTTAGGTTCGAGAGTCGACTTTGTATGTTGAGTGATGATATACGGTACTAGATTATGTCAGAGGCCTACAGTTCTAAGTATTCTATTCATCTAGGAGGGACGAAGATAAATTATGACATTGGTCAACACTTCTAGTTGAATCGGGGTAAGAGGGAGATATCATGATTGGTCTCTCGATGTTTATCTTGCCAACTGGTTAAGGCTAAGCATTGAAGACCAGTCGTACTTCTTCATTCTTTATTGATTCCTGATTGAAAGTGTGAGCATATCACCATGGACTTCGTGACAGGTCTTCCTAGATCCCGACAAGTTAAGATGTCGTTTGGGTGATAGTACATCGACTCACGAAGGTTGCTCACTTTTTACCTTTCAGAGTTTGTCAATCCACTGAGAAGTTGGACGAGATGTATCTGAGGCAGGTTGTCAGACTACATAGAGTGCCAGTTATCATAGTCTCAAATATGGACTCCAGGTTTAGTTCATATTTCTGGTAGAGCCTTTAACAGAGTATTGGCACTCGCTTGAGATTCAGTTCAGCTTACCATCCGCAGACAGATGGCAAGTCGGAGAGTACAATCCAAACTTTTGAGGATATGCTCTGATCATATTCTCCAAACTTCGGTGGTTCATGGAAGGATCACTTGAATTTAGTGGAGTCTCCTATAACAATAAATTTCAGATGAGCATTCAGATGGCACGAGGCATTGTATGACCAGAAATATAGATCACCCCTAGCATAGGATGATTAGGATGATATTGGCAAGAAACATATGCTTGGTCCTGATATGATTGTTCAGTCAGTTGGGGTTATTAGGTGTAAGCACACTAATTTTTATATATGGTTATTCTTGGTATTTTAAAACAAATAGAATTTTTATTTATTTTATATTAAAAAATATTTATTAAATAAAATATTTATTAGATATTTTTTGAACTTTAGAAATCAACCACCATGATCTTTAAATCTTGAGTACAACACTAGCCTTTACCTTCCAACCAAATTTGTATGCTAGACTTAGACGAGCCAGTTTAGGCTCATGCCATGACTGTCACTCTTAAATTTACATTCTTATGCTTTATTTTGGTCGCACAACTTTCATGACACAATACAAAAGAAAATGACACTTAAACCCCATTTTACGTTGCGGGGGATTTTAATACGCAACACCAACTTAATTCTTAAGAGGTTGTTTTTCTTGATTGATTGAAAGTTGTCAATTTTTTTCAAGGTTTATTGTTGGCATATATAAATTTGCATATGTGTCATTATTATAATAGGTGATAAGTAGAGTCCAAGCCATAATTTTGCAATATCAGTAGTTAAATTATTTTAGGAAAATTGTTCTCTTTTATAATTGGCGTGCATTATTTTAAGCAGGCTGGCTTTGGGATCATCTGGTTATAGGAAATAGTCCAAGCCATGATTGCTATAGGAAATTTTGTTAGTATGCATCTTTTATATCTATAAACTTGAATTATGTGGCACTTAGCATTCAATAAATTTGGTTGGAAGTTAGAACTAATCTCCATTTGCGGTTTGCATTCTAAGGAGACTCAATTTCATGTTCCATTTGCTATCGTTACCTTTTCATGCATCCTATAGATCTAAAAGGTGCGTGGTGTAATTTCTTAAATAAATATTTCACTTGTGGAGTTGCTGAAATAAACATGAATATATTGGATGTTCAGTCACAGGGACAATATGATTAAGAGGGAGATTATGGACTTTAGGTAATGTGCATGTTACCTGTGTAGACACGCGTGCATTTTGTCGATGAGCTGCAATGGGTTAATAACAATTGGGTATGGAAAGTAATGTGTACTGCAGGTTTGAGTCGTAGGTTGTTTGGTAGGCTTAGATAATGTAGTTTCAGTTGTATAGATGGCTGGGAGAATTGGGGATTTACAAGTATCATAGTTCAGGAGGGTAGGAAGCTCCATAGATGTTAGTAGCAGCTCATGGATGAGTAGCAGCAATAGAGGACTATGCTAGCATGGAACTCAGCAGTAGGTAAGTTTGGTGAAGATGTGTGCACAATATAAAATATAATGCCTATGTCAGTATCAGTGAAGAAAATAAGAATAACCTGTGCAATTAATCAGTGTATTAATGCGGGTGAAGGGCATAAGGATAAACCTGTGATAGGGAGTGCGTCAAGTGTTTTTGGGAAATAGAGGTATTGATGGGAGTGCAAGTCAAATAGGTACAATATCATAAGACACTGGGGTAGTGATTGGATAATTGGATGAGAATATCCTAAGTATCTTAGTAAGGCTAGTGACTAGTATCTGGTGTTGGTAATATATAAGTGTTGATTCGAGTTAAGATACTAGAAATTGAGTAAATGGGCTAAGGTGATGAGTTTTTAGCTAGGATACTCAAATTATTAGTTATATGGAGTCTACATATATTATGATAAATAGGTATAAGGTATTATCTAGTATAGTTAATATTAGCTAATACTAGTAGTCGTAACTAGTATGGTTTGATAATAACAAGGTAATGACTGATTATGATCTAAAAAACCTAGATTAGCAAGGTTTAGCCTAGAATTGACTAATTTGACCTAGTTTGACTAGTCTGACTAAATACTAACCTAGTTTGACTTAGAGACCTAGAATTGAACTAATATAGCATGTTTATGACCCTAAAACACCATTTTGACTTGATATTTTATGTTTAGGTCCTTGAGACACTAATACGGATATTGTTTAATATTCTACCACCGGATTCTAAGCGATTACATTTTCTGACAGTTTTTTATTTTGATAATTCTATGATATCAGTTTTCTAGTGTTGTACTTAATTTCAGACATAATGTTCTACAGATTAGTATATCCTGGATCCCGTTATGAGATATTATTTCCCTGTATATGCCCTATGATTTTTTTGCATGTATAAACACCGATTTATGAGCATGATGGCCCCCTGCTCTATGAATCATGTGTCGTAATGTGTCATGGATGGATCTATTATACTAGTCGGGAAACGAAAAAAGTATTAGCAAGTTATGTGATCATACCCCAGCTACTTGTGCATAGTTCACCCTCACCACAAGTAGGGTGTAGCCTGATCTTATTACTTGTGCATAACTCTCCATATATGATTGGCCTTATCCCCTTACTTGTATTGTGCATAATCAATCATACATGATTGACCTGATCCCTTATCACTACCACATTTCTAGATGAAAGTATTTTATCATTAAGCATATTTATTATTTAGTAATTACATATTTATATTATATGGTACTAATTTTTATATTGAGTTATGCTATTTAATTATTTGTTAGTGGACTAGCCTATTTTATTTGGACTTATCATTAGTGGATCCATTAGATTTGTCATGACACATTGAGCCCAACATTGGATAAGGCACATTAGACCCATTCCCTTAATTAATTAAGGAGATTAGATTAGTTTTATGAAGAATTAGAACGTTCATAATATACCTCTTCCTAATTAAACCTTATGACCAACTTGTACATTGCTTGGGAAGGGGGAAGAAGGGGGTTGGCCATTAGAGGGGAGTCTCTCTCTCTCTGTCTTCTCTCATTAGTTCATTCATTGTAGATCCCCAATTATGTTATTTCCCAAATTGACTCATCCCTCAACCAAATTCACCCTAATTCGCTCTCATTCTCTCTCAATTTCATTATCTAAGAAGTATTGGAGCTTGGATTGCAAGGAGCACTTGAAGGAGGAGGAATTGGCAAGGAGCTTGTATCCTAATTATGTCCTATTGAGTATTTTATTAGAAATTCAACTACCATTAGTTAATTTCTGATTTTTCCTATAATTTAAACTCTAATTCATGTATTTAACCATTAGAAAACCTTTCTTGGCTTAGGGCTACCTATAAGAGCAAGAACTAGGTTCAATTTACCTTTATTGTAACTTCTAAATAGGTTTTTGTGCCCAATTAGGGAGAATTCCGATATTGATACATCAAGTGTGTTTCATGAGACCAATTAGACCTAATTAGACTTATATTGATGGTATGAGACTAGATACGTGTCCACAATTGGACACAACTAGAGCGTATCGTGTTATTTTATGATACGGTGTGATACGGGGGCCCATTTTGTGGGAAATATACATATTAGTAGAATTACTCTTCAATTTCAATTGTAACACATTGCATTAGTTATATAATAATATAGTTAATATGTATAATTGATAATTGTTGAGAATTGTTGATTTTGGTACTTTTTTGAGGTGTATCATGGGTATAGGAAAGAGGAACAGTAGGTGTTTGGTTTATTTCCATATTAGTGTGCGTGTGTGTAGTGTATATTAATATAGATTTTCTTAAATACTAGATTATATAAATAAATAGGTTTTTGCACGAATATACTTATACTTATATGATATATAAGTTTATTGTTGTTATGTGTATTGATAGTATATGAAAGGAGCTCGGGTACTTGTGTGGTTGTGATGCTAACTGTATTGGATGTGTGCGGTTGAGGGAAGGGTTTGTCACGACCCGCACCCGGAATTTGGGCATGAGTCGTGGGTACGTCCAGCCTACGCCGCATCATCGGCGGTAGAACGCTGTCTAGGTCACAAACATAGTATATCCTGTCAATAGTCTCAACTCCGTACGGAGGACAATGATAAATAAACCACAGTTCTATAATATACTCAATCAAAAGCTATAAGAATAATGGCACGATGAGAATTGAAAAGAGTTCTAAAAACCAACCACAATAAGTCCAACTCAAATCCTGGGTCTAAATGACCTCACAAAGTCACAAAATAATAAGTACAACTCAGTCTCAGGCTAAAACAATAAATGCAGAAAAAATAATCTAAGTACCGCCAGGTAGGATCTCCTCTAGGATAGGCCCCTCCTCAGGGATTTCCGGAGTGAAATCTCCCTCTAATCCTGGGCCGTAATGAGTGGGGCAAAAGTCCTCCAGGTCCTCTGAAAATGTTGTTATCCAGTCAGGATTGAAGCGAAGCACAAGCACTAACAGCAGTTTCATTAAATTGACAAAATCTATAAACAGTGTAAGAGATACAAGATGGAAATAAATGCTGAAAATAAAAAGTACAGGAGAAAATGAAATAGACAATAGAGCATCTAGCAATGAACAATAAACAGTGAATGCTAGAACAAGTAAATCTGAATAAAGATAAAACATCTAGCTAAGTGTTTGAAATATTAGTTTATTATGTGATCGGCTTGGGACTAGATCAGGCTGATTATATATGATTAGCTATGATTCTTTTTAGGTCAGGCTAATCGTATGGTTAGCTATGGTGCATATAGTGGTCAGGCTAATCATATATAACAGCTATGGAGCATATAAATGGTCAGGCTGCACCCGACGTGAGAAGTGGGTGAGCTATGGTACATATAAATATTTGGATATGATCACATAATCTACTAATAGTTCCCCATCCCCCAGCTAGCACGATGGATTCCAATCACGACTCCTCATGATGGGGATCTAGGGTGCTAACCCGTGTATCTATAGTGTCAGAATCAAGTATGTAATACACTACAATTTATAGAAGTAATAACAATGAAAACTGTCAGAGAATATACTCGCCTGTGGTTCTCTGCAAAATGTGAGGATCGATGTCCAAAGTGGGATCGAAATGACCTATATATAAGATAACAATGTTAAAATGGTGTTTGGAATAATAAGAGTGATTAGCTAATTTGAAATGGGGTGTTAGGCCATTTCTAGGTCTAAACTAGGTGTTACTAAGTCAACTCTAGGTTTTTGGTCAATACTAGTTAATACCTTGCTCCTTGGTTCATACTAGCTATTGTTAACTAATACTAGTTAAATACACTATATTATATGTTCTATACTTACAATATAGACTCTATATAATTACTATCTCTAATATCTTAGCTATACTTATTATATCACTCTAATATCTATACTCAACTCCATATATTAACCCACACCAATACCCCATATTCAACCCAACTTGACATCCCCACAACACACTAGCCTAATACACATTAACATTTAATACCCATTAGCAACCACATACCTGTACATGCAATTCCAATTGCTGGAACCCCTCTACTGATCCACAACTCATAATACTTACTACCCCTTAACCCAAATAACTGATACACACCTCAGCTATCTAACATACTGAAATTAATTCCTACACACACACAGGAAACTAGGTTCTATAGAACTCACACACACAAGTTCTGAACTGACACAGTACACACACACATGTGCACACAGACACTTACCTACACCTCTCTTCCCCAATCTGATACACAGACACAATTAACAGGGTTGCACACACACACACAGTTTTTCTCAGGTTGAGGTTGTTTGGTTTCACACCTACACAGTCCCTAACTAACTAATACACACTCTAGGTACTGAGTCACTCTGACACTGATACAGGTTGACATACACTGAACCTTAAGGCAACACAGGTTCCTCACTAATACTCTAAACTCTACATACTGGAAGTAAAATCCTGCACACACATGATCTACACACAGCACAGCACATACCCCTCACTGAACCTAACAAATACACACCTCAGTGCATTAGGTTCTAGGATACACACTATACAGATTTTCCCCCAATTCAAATACACTGATACATAACCTTACACACATACTGATATCTGCACAGCAATACACCTATATTACTGATACATTCTGCACTCATAGGCACTGATTCATAATATCAGTTAATGAGAACTAATATACTATACAGTTCACACATACACAACCAATAAAACCCCTATTTACTGATACTCTATCTCACTGATATATGCATTACCTCACCTATCCCTACACCTGAACTTACCCTCATCTCTTACAGGAAACCCGACCTTCCTATCAACCATGCTGCATTTGAATAGTGAGTCAGTGTGCAACTGATACTGCACCCTGATGAGGTTTGCCTGCAGGTTCTTCCTCAAGGCTGCTACTAAGTAAATCTCCACTGCACATGTGTGCAACTTGACACACATGAACCTTCAGTCCAGTACACAAAAGCTACACAGTTTGGCCCAAACCCCCTTCCTGCTCTCACTAATGAACACACAGTTATCAACTCAAGGTAACACCTACCCACACAATCACACAAGTTGCACACAGTTCTAAGGTACTGAACTCACACAGGGAAACATATAGCCACATACACAGTATATCTCTCCTAAACCCGACTGCTCTGTACACACAGTAATTTCCAGAACCCGACTGTACAGTGAATCCCCCTCTTCAAATCACACACACATCTACAAACCTAGATATATATACAAACACGCATCAAATCTATATACATATGTATAAATATATATAGACATCATACATCATTCATCAAATTAGATTTTTATTAGAGTAGATTAGATAGGTTCATCCCTTTTTGGCATTTCATCAAACACATGCAGTGCAGAAAACAATTATACATACAACCCATGAATCCTCAACCCAAAACCCTAAAAATCGAGTTCAACCTACCCATATGAGATAAAATCAACCTACCTACGAATACCTAGGGTTAGGGTTTCTGATAATTGGGGAAAACAATTGTTGGGGACACTTAAACCTAAACAAACCCTAAAATTCAAAACTACACAGCAAGGGTGGTTTCCTAATGGCATTAACATCTGAAAACAAAATAAAAAAGAATAAAAACAGGGTTTTTACCTGCAGGGATGGTTTCTTCAATGAGGTTCTTCTTCTCCAAGGCTTCCTGACCCACGTTCCTTGCTTTCCTTGCTTTGGAGGAGGAGAAAATGGAACCTAGGGCTAGATTTCAAAATTTTGGGGTGGGGAGATGGTTTCTCTTGATGGAGGCTAGGGTTTCTCTTTCTACATGAAGGATAGCTTTGTGAGAAGCTTCCTTTTTATATTAAACCTAGTTTTAGGGTTTCCATGCATAGTTTTTAGATTAAACCCCCTGCCCTCTCATGTAGAACCTAATTAACTCAGGTTTAGGCCTTCTAGGGTTTGAGGTCCAAACCTAAAATTAGAATTCTAGGGTTTCACTAGAACTGGTTTTTTTTAAATTAGGGTCTGGTCATTAGGGTTTGTCCTAATGCGTTCTAGGGTTTGACCTAAAACCAAATATCACTTACAATATATAATTAGTTTATAAAACTCAGCAATTTAATTTAATACATAATTATTTAAAATGGTGAAATTACACAAATACCCTTATTTGGAAATGTGGTAGTGACAAGTCTACCCTCCTAAAAGAAATTTCGTCCTCGAAATTGGACTGAACTAGAACAAGAATGAAATCAGAAAGGAAATATACCTCGAGTCTAGAAGAGATACGGGTATTGCTCGCGCATTTCGTCCTCTCTCTCCCAGGTCGACTCCCCTGGAGAGTGATGTCTCCATACTATACGAACCAAAGGAATAGTTTGGTTCCACAACACCTTCTTTCTGCGGTCCAAGATCTCTACGGGCTGCTCGGGGTAGCTGAGCGTCGGACCAACCTTAATCTTCGAGTGATCAAGTACGTGACTAGGGTCGGCCATGTACCGTCTCAGCTGCGACACTTGGAACACATCATGCACTCCCTCCAATGCAGGCGGCAAGTCTAGTCTATACGCCACTGCACCTATCTTCGCAAGAATACCGAAGGGTCCGATGTAGCGTGGGCTAAGCTTTCCGCCTCTACCAAAACGAATCGTTCCACGCGTCGGAGAAATCCGTAGGAATACTAGATCGCCAACCTAAAACAAAACAGTCTCAACACGCAGTCTAAACAAATAAACACAAGCCAAAATAACAATCTATACCTGAAACTCAAGGGGTCTACGGTGGCTGTCGGCCCAATGCCGCTGTCTGTCCTGTGCCACTGGCAGTCTGTCTCTGATGAGTTTCACCTTTTCCGCTGCATCCACGACCATTTCTGGTCCTAGCAAGGCTCTCTCTCCAACGTCGTCCCAAGATAACGGTGTACGACACCTCCGTCCATAAAGAGCCTCAAATGGTGACATCTCGATGCTGGCCTGGTAGCTGTTGTTGATAGTATGGACGCTTGCCTGGTCCCGCACTACTATTTGCTCCTCCGGAAACATCGCATCCCCTCTTGGGCCTGAGGTCCAAGTCGTCCTCGGCTATCTGGGCATCCATCAATATGCCCTCGAAAGTAGCGGTACGACGTCCCGACGTGCGAGACTTGATCTCCCTTGCCAGCCCCTTTCTGAACTTCCGGGCCCTGTCCCCCAGATCTCTAATCATCGACGGCACGAAGCGGCTCAGGCGGCAAAACTCGGCGGCATACTCATCGACGGACGAGCTCCCCTGGGCTAAGTCATGGAACTGACTCTCCAAAGCTCCCAGGGCAACATCGAGAAAGAATTTCTCCTTGAAGAGCTCCCTGAAAGCCTCCCAAGTGAGTCCTCTACGCAAGAGTCTCGGCTCCGTGCGAAACCACGTCAAGGCAATGTCGAACATCTGGCTGCCAGCGGCCTCGATCTGGAGGGCCTCTGGAAGCTGCGCCAAGCGCAAGTTCCTCTCGATGTCCTCTAGCCAATCATCGGCGTAGAGTATCCCTTCTGTCCCCTTGAACTCCCGAGGCATCATCCTCTTGAAGTCCACAATGGTGCCCGGCCTCTGTTGTTGCTGACCAGGATATTGCTGCTGCTGAGTGACCCTCTCCACAGCCTGGAGAGCCACTTGGTGAGCATTCTCCATGTTCACCCTCATCATCTCTTTCTGGGCCTGATGTGCCTCAGTTTGCACTCTCTGGGCCTCTGCCGACGTCCTCTGGGCGTCGACCATGCCCTGAATCAAAGCGAATATCTGTGCCCCATCGGCGGGCACACCTCCTGGATGCTGAACTGGTGGTGGTGGTAGAGGCCCGGTCGTAGCTTTGGGGACCCTCTGAACTGGTGGTGGAGGACCCCCGAATGCTGCAGACGCTCCCATATGTACTGGAGATGTAGGAGGTGCTACGGATGTCTGTCCGGCAGGACGAGAGGTGGCAGACCTCTCTGAATCTGCTGCTCCGAGTCTCTGGGACCTTCTTGGCGGCATCCTGAAGACAGATCGAAAGATTCAATTAAGGCAATAGATACGATATCATCAAGGAAGGACAGTAAAAATTTCTAAAGGAATTAATCATTAAGAGTAGTATTATAAGAATCAGAAATTTCCTAATTGTGATTGAGCATATCCTCGGCCTAATTCCTATTTCCTAAAACAGGTTCATAGTAATACTATAAGCGAGCACCACTACGATATCACTCTAATGTGAATCTAAGACTAGACCTGCGTAGGCCACCACTAAAAACGTGTCACGACCCACACCCGGAATTTGGGCATGAGTCGTGGGTACGTCCAGCCTACGCCGCAGCATCGGCGGTAGAACGCTGTCTAGGTCACAAACATAGTATATCCTGTCAATAGTCTCAACTCCGTACGGAGGACAATGATAAATAAACCACAGTTCTATAATATACTCAATCACAAGCTATAAGAATAATGGCACGATGAGAATTGAAAAGAGTTCTAAAAACCAACCACAATAAGTCCAACTCAAATCCTGGGTCTAAATGACCTCACAAAGTCACAAAATAATAAGTACAACTCGGTCTCAGGCTAAAACAATAAATGCAGAAAAAATAATCTAAGTACAGCCAGGTAGGATCTCCTCTAGGATAGGCACCTCCTCAGGGATTTCCGGAGTGAAATCTCCCTCTAATCCTGGGCCGTAATGAGTGGGGCAAAAGTCCTCCAGGTCCTCTAAAAATGTTGTTATCTAGTCAGGATTGGAGTGAAACACAAGCACTAACAGTAGTTTCATTAAATTGACAAAGTCTATAAACAGTGTAAGAGATACAAGATGGAAATAAATGCTGAAAATGAGAAGTACAGGAGAAAATGAAATAGACAATAGAGCATCTAGCAATAAACAATAAACAGTGAATGCTAGAACAAGTAAATCTGAATAAAGATAAAACATCTAGCTAAGTGTTTGAAATATTAGTTTATTATGTGATCGGCTTGGGACTAGATCAGGCTGATTATATATGAGTAGCTATGATTCTTTTTAGGTCAGGCTAATCGTATGGTTAGCTATGGTGCATATAGTGGTCAGGCTAATCATATATAACAGCTATGGAGCATATAAATGGTCAGGCTGCACCCGACGTGAGAAGTGGGTGAGCTATGGTACATATAAATATTTGGATATGATCACATAATCTACTAATAGTTCCCCATCCCCCAGCTAGCACGATGGATTCCAATCACGACTCCTCATGATGGGGATCTAGGGTGCTAACCCGTGTATCCATAGTGTCAGAATCAAGTATGTAATACACTACAATTTATAGAAGTAATCAACAATGAAAACTGTCAGAGAATATACTCGCCTGTGGTCCTCTGCAAAATGTGAGGATCGATGTCCAAAGTGGGATCGAAATGACCTATATATAAGATAACAATGTTAAAATGGTGTTTGGAATAATAAGAGTGATTAGCTAATTTGAAATGGGGTGTTAGGCCATTTCTAGGTCTAAACTAGGTGTTACTAAGTCAACTCTAGGTTTTTGGTCAATACTAGTTAATACCTTGCTCCTTGGTTCATACTAGCTATTGTTAACTAATACTAGTTAAATACACTATATTATATGTTCTATACTTACAATATAGACTCTATATAATTACTATCTCTAATATCTTAGCTATACTTATTATATCACTCTAATATCTATACTCAACTCCACATATTAACCCACACCAATACCCCATATTCAACCCAACTTGACATCCCCACAACACACTAGCCTAATACACATTAACATTTAATACCCATTAGCAACCACATACCTGTACATGCAATTCCAATTGCTGGAACCCCTCTACTGATCCACAACTCATAATACTTACTACCCCTTAACCCAAATAACTGATACACACCTCAGCTATCTAACATACTGAAATTAATTCCTACACACACACAGGAAACTAGGTTCTATAGAACTCACACACACAAGTTCTGAACTGACACAGTACACACACACACATGTGCACACAGACACTTACCTACACCTCTCTTCCCCAATCTGATACATAGACACAATTAACAGGGTTGCACACACACACACAGTTTTTCTCAGGTTGAGGTTGTTTGGTTTCACACCTACACAGTCCCTAACTAACTAATACACACTCTAGGTACTGAGTCACTCTGACACTAATACAGGTTGACATACACTGAACCTTAAGGCAACACAGGTTCCTCACTAATACTCTAAACTCTACATACTGGAAGTAAAATCCTGCACACACATGATCTACACACAGCACAGCACATACCCCTCACTGAACCTAACAACTACACACCTCAGTGCATTAGGTTTTAGGATACACACTATACAGATTTTCCCCCAATTCAAATACACTGATACATAACCTTACACACATACTGATATCTGCACAGCAACACACCTATATTACTGATACATTCTGCACTCACAGGCACTGATTCACAATATCAGTTAATGAGAACTAATATACTATACAGTTCACACATACACAGCCAATAAAACCCCTATTTACTGATACTCTATCTCACTGATATATGCATTACCTCACCTATCCCTACACCTGAACTTACCCTCATCTCTTACAGGAAACCCGACCTTCCTATCAACCATGCTGCATTTGAATAGTGAGTCAGTGTGCAACTGATACTACACCCTGATGAGGTTTGCCTGCAGGTTCTTCCGAAAGGCTGCTACTAAGTAAATCTCCACTGCACATGTGTGCAACTTGACACACATGAACCTTCAGTCCAGTACACAAAAGCTACACAGTTTGGCCCAAACCCCCTTCCTGCTCTCACTAATGAACACACAGTTATCAACTCAAGGTAACACCTACCCACACAGTCACACAAGTTGCACACAGTTCTAAGGTACTGAACTCACACAGGGAAACATATAGCCACATACACAGTATATCTCTCCTAAACCCGACTGCTCTGTACACACAGTAATTTCCAGAACCCGACTGTACAGTGAATCCCCCTCTTCAAATCACACACACATCTACAAACCTAGATATATATACAAACACGCATCAAATCTATATACATATGTATAAATATATATAGACATCATACATCATTCATCAAATTAGATTTTTATTAGAGTAGATTAGATAGGTTCATCCCTTTTTGGCATTTCATCAAACACATGCAGTACAGAAAACAATTATACATACAACCCATGAATCCTCAACCCAAAACCCTAAAAATTGAGTTCAACCTACCCATATGAGATGAAATCAACCTACCTACGAATACCTAGGGGTAGGGTTTCTGATAATTGGGGAAAATAATTGTTGGGGACACTTAAACCTAAACAAACCCTAAAATTCAAAACTACACAGCAAGGGTGGTTTCCTAATGGCATTAACATCTGAAAACAAAATAAAAAAGAATAAAAACAGAGTTTTTACCTGCAGGGATGGTTTCTTCAATGAGGTTCTTCTTCTCCAAGGCTTCCTGACCCACGTTCCTTGCTTTCCTTGCTTTGGAGGAGGAGAAAATGGAACCTAGGGCTAGATTTCAAAATTTTGGGGTGGGGAGATGGTTTCTCTTGATGGAGGCTAGGGTTTCTCTTTCTACATGAAGGATGGCTTTGTGAGAAGCTTCCTTTTTATATTAAACCTAGTTTTAGGGTTTCCATGCATAGTTTTTAGATTAAACCCCCTGGCCCTCTCATGTAGAACCTAATTAACTCAGGTTTAGGCCTTCTAGGGTTTGAGGTCCAAACCTAAAATTAGAATTCTAGGGTTTCACTAGAACTGGTTTTTTTTAAATTAGGGTCTGGTCATTAGGGTTTGTCCTAATGCGTTCTAGGGTTTGACCTAAAACCAAATATCACTTACAATATATAATTAGTTTATAAAACTCAGCAATTTAATTTAATACATAATTATTTAAAATGGTGAAATTACACAAATGCCCTTATTTGGAAATGTGGTAGTGACAAGTCTACCCTCCTAAAAGAAATTTCGTCCTCGAAATTGGACTGAACTAGAACAAGAATAAAATCAGAAAGGAAATATACCTCGAGTCTAGAAGAGATACGGGTATTGCTCGCGCATTTTGTCCTCTCTCTCCCAGGTCGACTCCCCTGGAGAGTGATGTCTCCATACTACACGAACCAAAGGAATAGTTTGGTTCCACAACACCTTCTCTCTGCGGTCCAAGATCTCTACGGGCTGCTCGGGGTAGCTGAGCGTCGGACCAACCTTAATCTTCGAGTGATCAAGTACGTGACTAGGGTCGGCCATGTACCGTCTCAGCTGCGACACGTGGAACACATCATGCACTCCCTCCAATGCAGGCGGCAAGTCTAGTCTATACGCCACTGCACCTATCTTCGCAAGAATACCGAAGGGTCCGATGTAGCGTGGGCTAAGCTTCCCGCCTCTACCAAAACGAATCGTTCCACGCGTCGGAGAAATCCGTAGGAATACTAGATCGCCAACCTAAAACAAAACAGTCTCAACACGCAGTCTAAACAAATAAACACAAGCCAAAATAACAATCTATACCTGAAACTCAAGGGGTCTACGGTGGCTGTCGGCCCAATGCCGCTGTCTGTCCTGTGCCACTGGCAGTCTGTCTCTGATGAGTTTCACCTTTTCCGCTGCATCCACGACCATTTCTGGTCCTAGCAAGGCTCTCTCTCCAACGTCGTCCCAAGATAACGGTGTACGACACCTCCGTCCATAAAGAGCCTCAAATGGTGACATCTCGATGCTGGCCTGGTAGCTGTTGTTGATAGTGTGGACGCTTGCCTGGTCCCGCACTACTGTTTGCTCCTCCGGAAACATCGCGTCCCCTCTTGGGCCTGAGGTCCAAGTCGTCCTCGGCTATCTGGGCATCCATCAATATGCCCTCGAAAGTAGCGGTACGACGTCCCGACGTGCGAGACTTGATCTCCCTTGCCAGCCCCTTTCTGAACTTCCGGGCCCTGCCCCCCAGATCTATAATCATCGACGGCGCGAAGTGGCTCAGGCGGCAAAACTCGGCGGCATACTCATCGACGGACGAGCTCCCCTGGGCTAAGTCATGGAACTGACTCTCCAAAGCTCCCAGGGCAACATCGGGAAAGAATTTCTCCTTGAAGAGCTCCCTGAAAGCCTTCCAAGTGAGTCCTCTACGCAAGAGTCTCGGCTCCGTGCGAAACCACGTCAAGGCAATGTCGAACATCTGGCTGCCAGCGGCCTCGATCTGGAGGGCCTCTGGAAGCTGCGCCAAGCGCAAGTTCCTCTCGATGTCCTCTAGCCAATCATCGGCGTAGAGTATCCCTTCTGTCCCCTTGAACTCCCGAGGCATCATCCTCTTGAAGTCCACAATGGTGCCCGGCCTCTGTTGTTGCTGACCAGGATGTTGCTGCTGCTGAGTGACCCTCTCCACAGCCTGGAGAGCCACTTGGTGAGCATTCTCCATGTTCACCCTCATCATCTCTTTCTGGGCCTGATGTGCCTCAGTCTGCACTCTCTGGGCCTCTGCCGACGTCCTCTGGGCGTCGACCATGCCCTGAATCAAAGCGAATATCTGTGCCCCATCGGCGGGCACACCTCCTGGATGCTGAACTGGTGGTGGTGGTAGAGGCCCCGTCGTAGCTGTGGGGACCCTCTGAACTGGTGGTGGAGGACCACCGAATGCTGCAGACGCTCCCACATGTACTGGAGATGTAGGAGGTGCTGCGGATGTCTGTCCGGCAGGACGAGAGGTGGCAGACCTCTCTGAATCTGCTGCTCCGAGTCTCTGGGACCTTCTTGGCGGCATCCTGAAGACAGATCGAAAGATTCAATTAAGGCAATAGATACGATATCATCAAGGAAGGACAGTAAAAATTTCTAAAGGAATTAATCATTAAGAGTAGTATTATAAGAATCAGAAATTTCCTAATTGTGATTGAGCATATCCTCGGCCTAATTCCTATTTCCTAAAACAGGTTCGTAGTAATACTATAAGCGAGCACCACTACGATATCACTCTAATGTGAATCTAAGACTAGACCTGCGTAGGCCACCACTAAAAACATGTCACGACCCACACCCGGAATTTGGGCATGAGTCGTGGGTACGTCCAGCCTACGCCGCAGCATCGGCGGTAGAACGCTGTGTAGGTCACAAACATAGTATATCCTGTCAATAGTCTCAACTCCGTACGGAGGACAATGATAAATAAACCACAGTTCTATAATATACTCAATCACAAGCTATAAGAATAATGGCACGATGAGAATTGAAAAGAGTTCTAAAAACCAACCACAATAAGTCCAACTCAAATCCTGGGTCTAAATGACCTGACAAAGTCACAAAATAATAAGTACAACTCGGTCTCAGGCTAAAACAATAAATGCAGAAAAAATAATCTAAGTACAGCCAGGTAGGATCTCCTCTAGGATAGGCACCTCCTCAGGGATTTCCGGAGTGAAATCTCCCTCTAATCCTGGGCCGTAATGAGTGGGGCAAAAGTCCTCCAGGTCCTCTAAAAATATTGTTATCCAGTCAGGATTGGAGCAAAGCACAAGCACTAACAGCAGTTTCATTAAATTGACAAAGTCTATAAACAGTATAAGAGATACAAGATGGAAATAAATGCTAAAAATGAGAAGTACAGGAGAAAATGAAATAGACAATAGAGCATCTAGCAATGAACAATAAACAGTGAATGCTAGAACAAGTAAATCTGAATAAAGATAAAACATCTAGCTAAGTGTTTGAAATATTAGTTTATTATGTGATCGGCTTGGGACTAGATCAGGCTGATTATATATGATTAGCTATGATTCTTTTTAGGTCAGGCTAATCGTATGGTTAGCTATGGTGCATATAGTGGTCAGGCTAATCATATATAACAGCTATGGAGCATATAAATGGTCAGGCTGCACCCGACGTGAGAAGTGGGTGAGCTATGGTACATATAAATGTTTGGATATGATCACATAATCTACTAATAGTTCCCCATCCCCCAGCTAGCACGATGGATTCCAATCACGACTCCTCATGATGGGGATCTAGGGTGCTAACCTGTGTATCCATAGTGTCGGAATCAAGTATGTAATACACTACAATTTATAGAAGTAATCAACAATGAAAACTGTCAAAGAATGTACTCGCCTGTGGTCCTCTGCAAAATGTGAGGATCGATGTCCAAAGTGGGATCGAAATGACCTATATATAAGATAACAATGTTAAAATGGTGTTTGGAATAATAAGAGTGATTAGCTAATTTGAAATGGGGTGTTAGGCCATTTCTAGGTCTAAACTAGGTGTTACTAAGTCAACTCTAGGTTTTTGGTCAATACTAGTTAATACCTTGCTCCTTGGTTCATACTAGCTATTGTTAACTAATACTAGTTAAATACACTATATTATATGTTCTATACTTACAATATAGACTCTATATAATTACTATCTCTAATATCTTAGCTATACTTATTATATCACTCTAATATCTATTCTCAACTCCACATATTAACCCACACCAATACCCCATATTCAACCCAACTTGACATCCCCACAACACACTAGCCTAATACACATTAACATTTAATACCCATTAGCAACCACATACCTGTACATGCAATTCCAATTGATGGAACCCCCCTATTGATCCATAACTCATAATACTTACTACCCCTTAACCCAAATAACTGATACACACCTCAGCTATCTAACATACTGAAATTAATTCCTACACACACACAGGAAACTAGGTTCTATAGAACTCACACACACAAGTTCTGAACTGACACAGTACACACACACACATGTGCACACAGACACTTACCTACACCTCTCTTCCCCAATCTGATACACAGACACAATTAACAGGGTTGCACACACACACACAGTTTTTCTCAGGTTGAGGTTGTTTGGTTTCACACCTACACAGTCCCTAACTAACTGATACACACTCTAGGTACTGAGTCACTCTGACACTGATACAGGTTGACACACACTGAACCTTAAGGCAATACAGGTTCCTCACTAATACTCTAAACTCTACATACTGGAAGTAAAATCCTGCACACACATGATCTACACACAGCACAGCACATACCCCTCACTGAACCTAACAACTACATACCTCAGTGCATTAGGTTCTAGGATACACACTGTACAGATTTTCCCCCAATTCAAATACACTGATATATAACCTTACACACATACTGATATCTGCACAGCAACACACCTATATTACTGATACATTCTGCACTCACAGGCACTGATTCACAATATCAGTTAATGAGAACTGATACACTACACAGTTCACACATACACAGCCAATAAAACCCCTATTCACTGATACTCTATCTCACTGATATATGCATTACCTCACCTATCCCTACACCTGAACTTACCCCCATCTCTTACAGGAAATCCGACCTTTCTATCAACCATGCTGCATTTGAATAGTGAGTCAGTGTGCAACTGATACTGCACCCTGATGAGGTTTGCCTGCAGGTTCTTCCTCAAGGCTGCTACTAGGTAAATCTCCACTGCACATGTGTGCAACTTGACACACATGAACCTTCAGTCCAGTACACAAAAGGTACACAGTTTGGCCCAAACCCCCTTCCTGCTCTCACTAATGAACACACAGTTATCAACTCAAGGTAACACCTACCCACACAGTCACACAAGTTGCACACAGTTCTAAGGTACTGAACTCACACAGGGAAACATATAGCCACATACACAGTATATCTCTCCCAAACCCGACTGCTCTGTACACACAGTAATTTCCAGAACCCGACTATACAGTGAATCCCCCTCTTCAAATCACACACACATCTACAAACCTAGATATATATACAAACACGCATCAAATCTATATACATATGTATAAATATATATAGACATCATACATCATTCATCAAATTAGATTTTTATTAGAGTAGATTAGATAGGTTTATCCCTTTTTGGCATTTCATCAAACACATGCAGTGCAGAAAACAATTATACATACAACCCATGAATCCTCAACCCAAAACCCTAAAAATCGAGTTCAACCTACCCATATGAGATGAAATCAACCTACCTACGAATACCTAGGGTTAGGGTTTCTGATAATTGGGGAAAACAATTGTTGGGGACACTTAAACCTAAACAAACCCTAAAATTCGAAACTACACAGCAAGGGTGGTTTCCTAATGGCATTAACATCTGAAAACAAAATAAAAAAGAATAAAAATAGGGTTTTTACCTGCAGTGATGGTTTCTTCAATGAGGTTCTTCTTCTCCAAGGCTTCCTGACCCACGTTCCTTGCTTTCCTTGCTTTGGAGGAGGAGAAAATGGAACCTAGGGCTAGATTTCGAAATTTTGGGGTGGGAAGATGGTTTCTCTTGATGGAGGCTAGGGTTTCTCTTTCTACATGAAGGATGGTTTTGTGAGAAGCTTCCTTTTTATATTAAACCTAGTTTTAGGGTTTCCATGCATAGTTTTTAGATTAAACCCCCTGGCCCTCTCATGTAGAACCTAATTAACTCAGGTTTAGGCCTTCTAGGGTTTGAGGTCCAAACCTAAAATTAGAATTCTAGGGTTTCACTAGAACTGGTTTTTTTTAAATTAGGGTCTGGTCATTAGGGTTTGTCCTAATGCGTTCTAGGGTTTGACCTAAAACCAAATATCACTTACAATATATAATTAGTTTATAAAACTCAGCAATTTAATTTAATACATAATTATTTAAAATGGTGAAATTACACAAATGCCCTTATTTGGAAATGTGGTAGTGACAGGGTTAGCCTAGACTGTAGTGTACTGGATATTACTTATATGTTTTCAGTTAGGTAAGGAGGAAGTCTGGATGCTATCAGCAACCAATAGGAAAGGGGATCAACTGATACACTAAGGTATCAGTTGCATTCAACTACTATAACAATATAAGCTGTATAGGACTAAAGCGGAAGAGGTGAAGCTCGAGTTAATTTGTATAAGAAAGCTTGGCAGTACATTGCCACTTATTCAATGCATGGGTCAAGTACAACAGTGGTTTAGATGGAGTGATACATGGAAGCAGCAATAGCAAGTGACAGTAGCAGCATCAAGGTATGCTCGAGTAGGCCAGTAAAGGGGAGGGCTTTACCTCAGAAATGATAGTGTACTGTGTGTATTGTCTATTAGTAGCCTCAGCAGTAGGTGTAATGCCCCGCAACCGCACGGTGCGTTACGCTGAGTCAGATTGAATAAAATAATAGCTGGTTATATTTGATTTGTTGGATTTTGGGAAAAGTATTGATTGAGTTGGTTTTATGTGCAGATGGCTAGCGAAGTTCGATGAAAATCAGGTGTTCGTTCAGAGCAGTACTGAGATAGCTGGATTGGAGCGATAATGTCGTCTTCCTTAGTCCGATCGGTCAGATGATTTGGAAAGCACGGTCTGCTCGCACGGTCATACCAGTTGAGTAGATCGTGCTTTGCATCGGACCACGGGTTCAAGGAATCGGCCGTATCGGCAGGACATGATGCTTAATAGAATCAAATATTGTGAGTGGGCTCTGTCCCTTCTCCTCTACTCCTTCATGCCTAATAATATGGAACACACATAAAGGCTTGAACACTTGGACTGGAACTTGGGAATCACTATACTGAGACGTGCATAGAGTGTACGTCGTTTGCTTGGATAGGATTGTGGCTTGAATTAATTTGCGCGTATGGATAGTTGGAGCTAGAGTTGGATTATACACTTGGGGCAGTTGGTTGAATAATTGGAATTATGCTTGGACAGTTGGAATGATACATTGAGGCATTGGGAACATAGTGAATTTGGGCGAGCAAGCATTCATCCGTGCACGAGTATCACTTAGGCTCTTTGTCTTGCAAAGCAAGCAGTTGTGGTTCAAAACTGAACAACTGCATCGGCGAGGGCATTATGCCAATGTTGGGGCATTGTGCCACGGGATTATTCTGAGCGTGGGGTGTTACACCAATTGGAACACTGTGTTGAGAAGCGGCATAGTGCCTTTGGGGATAACTTGAGATTTGGTGCCTTAGGCTATATGTTGGAGAATGGTTATGGATATTTGGTTATGGATATTTGGTTGGATTTTGGTTGGATGAGTCTAGGATCGCTTGGTGGGGCGAGAATGTTCGATCCTCTCGTCATACCTACTTGGTGTCTGCATGTCACGGACAACCTGTGTTGCACAGGTTTTCGTTTCCTTGAATGGGAGAGGCTCCGGGGCACCGGGACCGTTTGGCCATGGAGGAGACAAGGGTAACACGTCTTGGGCGCGGTGCCGGTAGTTCGATACGAACCAGAGGGGGATAGCTGTCGATTGTTTGATCAGGTAGGACTGCCTATTGATTAGTCTGATCAATGTCCTTTATGGCTCGACCAGTGACTTCATATAGATAAGTGTTGGCTTGCTTTTCTTTGGTTGGTTTGTGCTTCATGTAGGCGCGGCCACCTTGCCTCGGCAAGGGTGTGCACTTTTAGATTGGATTGTAAGTTTTGGTTGAGGATGGATATTGAGGCTTGGTTGTTGGTTCGATAACTTTTTGTGTTGCTTGGGCTTCAGTAGGACGGGTTGCATGCTAGTTTCCTTCGAGTTGGTTATTTATTGCTTGTCGATTGGATAGAGTTGAATGCTTGCATGCTTAAACTGCTTTACAACTTTCCTTAACATGTCATCCCTATGCCATGAAATGAATCAGGATTCAACTAGAAAGATCACCATTTAACTGTTTGCATTTACTATTTTACTTAGTGTCGGCTTAGACGAGTGGGTTATCCCGCTCACCAGTACGGCTGTGTACTGACCCACGTTTGTAGGCATTATTTCAGGTACGCAGGTGTAGTGGCGCTGCTTGGATATACGGGACATGATGTATGAACTGTAAGTACCTTTCTGGGCTAGAGAAACAGTAAGAGTATTATATTTGCCTTTGTGGCATCGCCATTATGGCATTCTCATTGTGGTATTTCATTTGGACCCTATCGAGAGCTTCGTTACGTATACTATGATGTGTGCTTGGTACACAATACTTGACTTTTGTTACAACTTGGTCATTTCGATGATAACTTTGATGTTTGATACCATCGCCTTGTATGAGAGTAACTCCAGACTCGTACGACATCACGTCCCGATGAGAACGATTGTCCTATGGGAGAGTTACAACATGGTGATTCACGTTCAGCAGGGACTATTGAGCTTGCGGGAGATTGGAGCGTGACAGTAGGCATGTATCAACACAATAAGTGCCAATAGCAGTTGCATTGGCTTGAACAAACTTGAAGATGAGCAACTCCGCGCACCCGACCCGGCTCCTCACCCGCACCCCACGACCAGCCCCCACTCGCCCCGATCCCTCCGCCGCCCGTCGCGAATTCCGGCCGCCACGACCGCCTCCCCATCCGCTAGCCCCGCCCACGTCGCCCCACGACCTCCGCCCCTCGGCCCCCTCTCCCTCGCCCCTCTCCCCTATAAATTCCCCCTTTTCTCCTCTTCCGCCTCCCCATCTCCCTCAATCCCCCCCACGCCGGAACCCTACTCCGACGACCCCGAGACCCGCCGCCCTCCTTAGACCAGCGCCGCTGCCGCCACCAACCCGCCGTGAGCTGCCCGAGCCGGCCTCCTCCTTCCGCCTCCTTCCCCGATAGCGCTGAGCAGCAGCAGCAGCTAGAGGCGAACCCCGAGTAGTTTTAGAGTAAAGTACGGGGTCGTGCGCCTCATAGTTACCCAATTATGGACAAAAGTTACCCGATTATGGGCATCATAGTTACCCGATTATGGGCATATATACAGGTCCGTATATCAGGCAATTGTCGCTAGATTGTAGCTATTTTGGTTAAGATATGGCAGCATATATATATATGGCCTCTAGTTTTGGACTATGTCAGATTTCCTATTTTACCAACCCATAAGCAGCAAATTTATCTCCAAAGTTATCTTCAAAGTACATTTCCTAGTGGTATATATGCTTCATTTTGTCATTTATATCTGCTTAGTTTTGTAGACCCATACTATGTTTTTAGACTATTCAGAAAGTATGATTATTATACTGCAGACTAGTAGTCATATTTACCTTTCTTTTATTTTTTGTCATATGGATTAAGATATAAATAGTTGTTGGATGATAAATTTTGATATTTAGTTTGATCACTTGACTGTGGACAACATAAGTACACTTCCTCGGGTCCATTAAATTGGAAAGCTGTATGGATTCGTAGCAGTTGGCCAATGCCACGTGTCAAGTCTCGCCTATTTTAGCACTAGGTGTGACATATAGCTTTTGCGTCTTGACAGCTTCGATACCATAAGAGAAACTATCCGACGTACGATCTCTAGTTAGTTATAGTTGTGTTTGCACTCAAGCTCTGTAGACAATATCTGTATGGAGATCGAGTAGAGATTTTTACTGATCACAAGATCTTGAGGTCTATGTTCACACAAAAGGACCTCAAAATACGAAAAAGAAGATGGCTGGAGTTACTGACTGATTATAATGTTGATCTTCAGTATCAACCAGGGAAGGCCAATGTCTTTACAGATGCCCTCAACTAGAGAGTAGGAGCTTATTTCTTGAAGGAGCAGCGCCATGTCTTAGAGGATCTTCAAAATATGGGTATTGAGGTAGTATTACCTTATGATACAGGCTTAATAGTAGGATTATAGATTTGGTCTACCATAGTTGAGAGGATCAGAGAACCACAATTATGTGATACCATGCTTTAGTAACTCAGAGCAGAGTATGAGGTGGGATGTAGAGTAAAGTTGAGTATTCATGAGGATAGGACTCTCAGGTTCAAGAGTCGACTTTATATGTCGAGTGGAGATATCTTGCACTAGATTATGTCAGAGACCCATAGTTCTCAGTATTCTATTCATCTAGGAGGGACGAAGATAAATCATGAAATTGGTCAACACTTCTGGTGGAATCGAAGTAAGAGGGAGATAGCATGATTGGTCTCTCGATGTTTAGCTTGCCAGCAGGTTAAGGATAAGCATCAGAGACTAGCCGGACTTCTTCAGCCTTTACCGATTCCAGAGCAAAAGTGTGAGCATATCACTATGGACTTCGTGACAGGTCTTCCTAGATCCCTAACAAGTTAAGATGTCATTTGGGGGATAATAGATCGACTCACGAAGGTTGCTCACTTTCTACCTTTCAAGGTTGGCCAATCCACAGAGTAATTAGCCGAGATATATCTAAGGCAAGTTGTCAGACTACATGGAGTTCCAGTTAGCATAGTCTCAAACGTGGACTCCAGGTTTAGTTCATATTTCTGGTAGATCCTTCAGCAGAGTTTGGGCACCCACTTGAGATTTAGTTATGCTTACAATTCGCAGACAGATGGCTAGTCAGAGCGTACGATCCAAACTTTAGAGGATATGCTTCGATCGTATACTTCAGACTTCGGTAGTTCATGGAAGGATCACTTGAACTTAGTAGAGTCTCCTAAAATAACAACTTTTAGATGAGCATTCAGATGGCATGAGGTGTTGTATGGTTGGAAATGTAGATCACCCCTAGGATAAGATGATATTGGCAACAGACAGATGCTTGGTTCTGATATGATTGTTCAGTCAGTTTGGGTTATTAGGTATAAGCACACTGATACTTATATATGGTTATTAGTGGTATTTCAAAACAAATAGAATTTTTATTTATTTTATATTATAAAGATTTATTTAATAATTAAAATATTTATTAGATATTTCTTGAACATAGAAATCAACCACCAGGATCTTAAAATCTTGAGTACAATATTAGCCTTTATCTTCCAACCAACTTTGCATACTAGACATAGACGAGCCAATTTAGGCTCATGCTATGACTGTCACTCATAAATTCATATTCTCATGTTTCGATTTGGTCGCACCACTTTTCTGACACAATACAAGGGAAAATGACACTTAAACCCCTTTTTTGTTATAGGCAATTTTAATACGCAACACCAACTAAATTCTTTCCACCAATTTTATATTCATGACCCTAACTGGTCTTACTACGTCCATAAAAATGGTTTCCCATTTATTTGAGTCACTACATGCTCCATAAAAATTATAAACTACCTTGACACATTTTGTAACCTAATGTGACATCTTTTGTAATATCGCACTCAACCGAGCCCAACTACCCAATTCTAACCCCTGAACCACTTTTTATGACTCATGGACAATGTTCCACATCCATCCCTTACTCTAGAACACACCAAACACCTATTTTTCATGCATAAAATCTTATTATTTAAGCCAGTTTAATTTAAATTCAGCATCTTCCTATTTTAGAATCAAATCATAAGCACTTTCTATCTATGTATTCCATTTAAATTCTTTAGTAATTAAATGGTAGTCCTATAATTAAATTTGAACCCATATATGCAATATTAAGTCTCATTAAATCCTAGCCCTAGGTTTTAAACACATAAAAATCTAACCATCCATGCATGCATCTAATTATCAACTATATATATTTTTCTCCATCCAAAACACTAACTAACTCCTCCATAACAAACCCAAACAATCACCCTTAATAGGTCGGCCTTTCCCTCGCAAAACCCAACCCTATCCTATTTCCTACTTCTTGGCCACCAACTACAAACCCCTCCACACACACAAACCCCTCCACACACACACAAACCCCTCCACACACACACACACACACACACACACACACACACACACATATATATATATATATTGAGATATATATATATATATATATATATATATATATATATATATATATATATATATATATATATATATATATATATATATATATATATATATATATATATATATATATATATATATATTATTTTACAAGAACCAAAACCAACCATAGTTGCCTTCATCAACCTTTCACAAACCCTAATCATATTTAGGACAAAATCTTATATTATTAAATAAGTCTAATAGGTGCAATATTGATTACAAGTAGAAGAAATACTATATGACATAGGCTTTTACGAGAAACCATAAAAACATAGATAGGGCTATATTTATAAAACCAATAGATTAGAGCCATAATATAAATATTGGTTAAGTAGTCTTTAATTTAATTTCTTCTTTAGGATAACAGGGATCCGCAGCATCTTCGGACATGTTTGTTGGACATGCTTTTTCGTAGCAACCGAAAAAAGGCAAGTATACCTTGCCATGTCATATTCAGTTTTCTACTAAATTACATGTATATATATTATTGTCCTATTTTTTATGGTGTATTATGTCACCTTAGGGCCATTGTCGTTACTTCATGTCTAAGTTAAACTAGGGTGCAGACGTCCGTTAGCGGAGTCAGGTAATGATTCTATAGTTGGCTTAACGATGACATAATCGTGCAGATATGATTGTACGTCAGACCTTATAACACTTGACATGATATTTTATGAGAATCCATACTTGATATATTCATGGAGATCAGATTTTGTATTTTGCATTAGGATCATGACGTGATATGTTACTATACTATACTACTTATAATGAATCGATGTATTGGTTAGAGGTCTTGATCTTGCGTGTTATGGACATGAGACGTTATGGACATGAGACATAAGGTTACATTAGGTAGAAAGAGCATACTCGGAGCATTGGTGTACCACTTTTTATCATAGTTACCATGGACTCTAACCAGAGTTTTATATTTTATATAGTTATTGCAAGTTCCCTGACGGAACCTGGAGATTTACATAGTTTCTGAAGTTGTCCATTGAGAACATCAGATTTACACCTTTGTAGTTTAGCGTACGAGTGATATTCTCATGTGCATTCACTTAGATGGTTACTGTAGTTTCACCCTGGAGTACCCTTTTAAAAATTTATACTTTTTACTTTGGGCACGTTGTTTCTGCTACCATGTTACGTCACTCTAAGGACCTGGTTCCTTGCCAATTTTATATCATCGACAGTCGTAGATTTATTATGGAGCTGCGGATATGTATTGTCTGGTTATTATGTATTAAAACTATGTACTTGTGTCATTTCTACCTTAGTTATGTTTACATATTCTTGTTGCTTACTCATCTGTTGCTATAGCCTAGTTTTATAGACTCTACTTCTTTCTTGAGTCTATTCGAGCTTGTGTGTTACTAGGCGTCCAACTTTAGCACATATAGTTCATTGTTGGTATTTTGAGTCCTTGTGGATTGAGAAATAGCTATATTTTTACTATAATCTATTCTACTATATAATGTCAAAACTAGGCTTCATCGTGAAAATTTTTCGTTCCAAAAATACCCTTCATTATATTTCAATATGTATTAACGTTGATAAGGATATCTAAGTAATTAAAAATAGTAATTAAATACGTATTAAATGTATGTATGAATGCATGAGGCAACTTGGGCAATGATAGTTAATAAAACAAAGATATGCATGTATGCAAAGTAGATAGTTTGGAGAATAAAACAAAAGTTAATAAAGAATGCATGCAAAGTAGGCACATGAACCCAAGAGATAAGAGAAACCTTTCCTATTCCCGACATTTAATTTCTCCCAACTTTCATGCTCCTGCCTATTATATTTCCACCTATAATAAAATTAAGAAATTGTGGTTTGCTCTTTTAATAAACTATTTTTTTTTTAAGTAATATGAAATACGTGCAACGCACGTGCGTATAACTAGTACTTAGATAGAACATCTTATATGTATTCGAGTCGGACAAGAGTCTGGTTGAATGCGTAGTTGGCATGTTTAGGTATTCCTAGTCTAACATATTTTAGAACTAGGGCATGACATATTTTTGTGGTGGCCCATGCAGGTCTTAATTAAATTGTTTTGGTTATGTCACTATACCGGGTGAGCCTGTGTTATGATTATTTTGTTAGGATCTTAATCCATAATTACTTTAGAACCTTCTTTTGATTTCTATTATCGCCTTTGAACCTTAAAAATCATACTCGATGATTCCCTTCTTGAACTCCTTACCATTAATTCTCGTTCTTTTTTATTTCTAAAGGATGAACACTCGTGCTTGACTTTTAGTTATATATTTTATTATAGGCTTAGCATGGTTGGTAGAATAATTTATAGAAAGGGTTATCGAAGTTAGAAGTTGGCAAGATAAATGCCTATACAAGGTAGACTACTTGAACGAGACGATAGCTTGGAGTTATATATAAGGATTAGCCTTAGCAAAGAACTTTCCCTTATCAATAGACATTAGAACTCCCACCAGCAGTTAGTATTGGACTCGAAGCTTTACTATTCATTAATATTAGTCAGAATAGATATATAATTTTCCATAATGACTGAGATGACTATGGTTACTACTTAATAGAATACCCAGTTAAAACCTCAAAATTAGTTGTAGCTCTATAAACCAATAGGACCAACTTTAAGGATGACTTTAGAAGATATGATTCGAGATTATCATTATGAATAGAATAGTTCGTTAATTCTTGTAGTTAAGATTATACCTAAGCATGTATAGAATCTTACCATTTCATTGAGTTTGATGAATTTATCACTTAGAAGAGATGATCATGATGTCATGCTTATGGTATAGGGTAGTAACATAGCCAAGAGGACTTCCATAAGAAAGATAGGTATTATATAGCATAGACTAGATGAACAACAGTACATAGGGATCGGTAATAGAAGGAGTAAGTTGTATGAGAATAGATAGACATTCCAATTGAAGGTTAGACTAGTATTGAAATGACTAATTCCAATCGTGATTTGAATAGTGTCCTTAGTAAATAGTATGCCATGAGTGATAGACTTGAGTACCTGCTTAATTTATCCTTGACCATTACCTACTAAGTTAGGAATATGCAAGTTAGACTAAGTTGTAAGGATTGTATAATACTTACCTATAGCTAGAAGTAGTTTGCCAATAGTATGAATGAGGTTATACAAAATATAACTTATAGGAATATAGTATTGAGATTAAGGATTAGTTGTATTGCTTCAACGACTGTATTCCTATATTTTTTTATCAATAATTCATATCTTGTTTTACCTTCATAAGCCTCTTATTTTCTGCAGCAATAAGACTTTTATTTATAATAACCGAGTAGATCCTTCTTCTTTTCCTGGTCATGCCCTGGTAACAAACCAATCATTTGGTTAGTACCTTAAGTATTTGTAATATTCATATCACCTTAAGTATTTGTTCTTTCCTATTATAATCTTCCTGATCTAGTTACTATGACTTTATTTTTCAGATACCTGCTTATTCGTGCCTTATTAAACCCTGTGACCGTACTCTGTATACTTACCATAATTTTCTCTTATCTTGGTTTATAGATTCCTCCTTTCACGATTTTTTTAATTTTTTCTCTTTGTCATCAATGTCATGCGGTGATCGGATCCCTCTATACCATCTTTCTTCAGTTATATTCGACCAAGTCCTTATCTATTAACTTACTAAAGACATCATCTATATCTTAGTAGTGTTGAAGTTATAATACTACCCCTTATAGAGTTATTGATCAATAATACTTTGTAGTACATAGATTTTCCTTGATAACCCGTGAGTACAGTCATAAGAGCCCAATAATCTCGTATTCTTTCTTGAAATTAGATTTTTCTATAAACCTTGTAATAGGATAATTACTAGAAGTTTCACTGCCAACTTAATTCTTATAAGTTGGGTAGAGCCTTGGATTAAGCGTACCCTTGTTCTTAAAATATAATGTCAAACTAGGAGCCCATTAGTAACTGTATCCCCCATCTTTCAAGAATCAAGGTATGGCCTTGCTTACTTAAATTCTTGTCTTCTGTTTCACATTCCTTATCTTTAAATCATGCCTTATATTTTTATATAGCGATAAACTCGATACGACAAGTCATATTTATGTTTCTTCCGTAATGAGTTCTCTTACTCTTTTCTACCATGCTTATTTTAAATTTTGAGGACAAATTTTTTGTAAGTTGGGTAAATTGAAAGCACTCTTATTTTTATATAGGGTTATTCTTAAAAACAAATAAAATTTTACTTTATTTTATATTAAAAAGGTTTATTTATTAATTAAAATATTTATTAGATATTTCTTGAACTTTAGAAACCAACCACCATGATCCTAAAATCCTGAGTACAACACTAGCATTTACCTTCCAACCAACTTTGCATGCTAGACTTAGCTGAGACAATTTAGGTTCATGCCATGACAGTCACTCATAAATTCGCATTTCCATGCTTCATTTTGGTCGCATAACATCCACGACGCAATTCAAGAGAAATTGACACTTAAACCCCTTTTTTTGTTGCGGACAATTCTATTACGCAACACCAACTCAATTCTTTCGACTAATTTTATATTCATTAGCCTAACTGTACCTACTACATCCATGATAATGGTGTCCTATTTATTTGAGTCACCTCATGCTCCATAAAAATTATAAATCACCTTCACTCATTTCGTAGCCTTATGCGACATTTTTTTAACTATCACACTCAGCCGAGCCCAACCACCTAACTCGAACCCCTGAACCCCTTTCTATGACTCATGGATAATATCCCATATCCATCCCCTACTCTTCTTCTTTTTCTTGATCTTTAAATGGTTCTAGAACATGTAGGACCAACTGTTTGATGATAAACAAAAGAATGAAACTAGGTTTATACGAAACCCTTCCTTTGTTTACAAACAAGAAAAAGAGTACAATTAATCCTATACGAGGATGTTAAGTACAATAAAAATAATAATTCTGGGGAAATATTGCTATAGGAGTCTGATCTGGGTCGATCACTTTGTCTCTTGGACCATACGATGATGAATAAGTGTTGTAGAAGAAGAAGAAGCTTCAAACATTGCAAGTGGGATTAAACTGTCAACCAACACTCTCTGTTTTATGCTCTCTCTCTCTCTCTCTTTTGATTTGATCTTTGATCTTGGTCTCCTCTTCTGATTTCGACCTTCTTTCTCTCCTGTGACCGGAAGTCTCTATTTATAGAGCTCAGTCACAGTAACTATCCAGTCGGCGTAGAAGCCAAACTGTGAAGAGAGTGGCGCACTTTACACGGCGGTTACAATAACTGCTATCCACGTCTAAATGATCTCCTGAATTCGCGTGTGACGCGTGTCCCATTATGAGGTAACGTTTATAATCGCTCATCGAAGATCACGGCATGCAAGCCACGTAGGTAACTGCCCCTCGCGTAAAGATGGTTGGTATAAAAGCCAAATAACTGTCTTGTTGGTGTAAAAGCCAAGTAGCTATCTTGTTGGCATAAAATCCAAGTAGTTGTCTTGTTGGCATAATAGCCAAATAGCTGTCGTGTTAGCGTAAAAAGCCAAATTCTACGTAAAGCTTGATGCTGCATAAATAATAGGTACCCAGCATAAACTAGCCAATTATCCTTCCTGACTGAGGTCTTGAGCGTATTCTGGGCCAAATAGCCTTATCACGTACCTTTGCAAATATAGCCTGAGTTGGCGTATTTCGAGAAGATAGCATATGGCGTACTCCTATAGTTGAAAATAGCCTGGTTGGCATAATATGCAGGGATAGTGATGTGAGCGTATTAGCCCTAGTTTAGCTCTCCCAGTCATTAAAAATAGGACAAAATCTCATGCATTAAATGCAGAGATCTGTCCCTATCTCGCGCATTAACTACAGAGATATGCCTCGAGTTTTATACGAAAAACATCTTTTGACGTGGTGTCTGATTTCGTCTCATCTTGAGCGTAAAAACTTATCTCTGCTTGTGTAAAATAGGCAGCATATTCCTTGAATGCTTAAAAATGACTTGTATCAAGGATATGCTACTAAACGACAGTTTGGGACTCTGTGCAGAATCATCATTACAGCCGTCCTCTCGATCGTCGTGCAATACTCTTTGTCAGGAGTCAGGTTCACTATTTTGTCTGACAGGTTCATTCGAGGAATACGAAGAGTTCCTCGTACAACTTCACGCTGTATTAAAAGCAGACATATTTTACGCCGGAGGGAGGTGTAGCAACCTTTTACGCCAAAACAGCCTTGAAGTGCTACTTTACGCGGGCAGCTCTGAAGTTATGTTTTACGCCACACAGTGCTGAAGCTCTGTTTTACGCGTGCTTCATGTATGTTGGGGTTTTTATGCATATAATTCTCCAGCATATTTTTCATGCTTCTACAAGATCCCCTTCAAAATTTTCAAATTCCTTGTAATTTGAATTACTTTGAATGAAGCATGAAACGGTCAAATTTGACTCGTTCTGCGAGGCTGATTTTTCGAAGATATTTAGGAAATTGTTGGGATTTGGTATGTTCTCTTCTGCCTATATAAAGGCGAGTGAGTGAACCTGTTTTTCCATACTTTCTTTACCAAAAAGATGGCCGCTGAGATCCATCGGGTTGACCTGAGGAAGAAGAAGATCATGCTCTTCCAGCATATAAGGAGCCATAAAAAGAGGCATCTTTAGGCAAATATCCTCTATAATGAGGGATCATGGAAGGATATAATAGCTTCCTTTGCTCGGGATAATCAGCAATTTTATATGGCGATTCGCCCAGGAGATAGGAAGGGTCTTATCGGACCACACAGCTTGCTAGTTGTATTTTCTCCTATTATGAAGCTGGACGTAGGTCGACAGTTTGGCCCTGTCTTCCAGCATTGTGTTGGGTCTGAATCCCTAACAAAATTCTAGGGCGTGTCTGCATGGCGTATGGAGGGTGGGCTTGAATAAAATAGGCCCAGTTTTGTATCCTCCCACCATTAATCATTTTCTTGTTCATCGGCCGCAGAAGCCGATGAAGTGCCGTAGAAGAAGAAAAAGATCTCTATCAAATAAGAACCTGGCGTAATAGATTCCCATCGTGATCTTGAATGTTAATGAATAATCCTTTGTAAAAAAGGATTTCCATCATATGTAATCATGAAAATGAAAAATCCTTTGTAAACTAGATTTCCATCATATGTAATCATGATTAATAAACTTGTCTTCTTTTACGCATTGCTGATTTGCTATATTTGTTGATAATGTGCAGCTTCGACATATCTGAGTAATTTTACGCTGACTCTGATAAATGTTTATCCGGTCACGTCCCGACTTTTACGCGTAACGGAAGATGCGTAAAAAGCTCTAGCATTAAGTTGTCTTGAAGGTCCAACTATCATGCCATTTTTGGACGAGGAATCGCATAGAATTTTTAACTGTCACTTCACTGATACGAAGATTTTCTGTTCAGAATATCATCTTCAAGAATGGTTTCCCAAAAATTCCCCGAAACAGGGCTAGGAATGTCTGGCGAACATGCCATACTTGAACTTATATTTTACGGATTCTGGCTAGACTTCGAATGAACTTCCAATGGCCCAAGAAGAAGAGTCATCTTCAATGCTGACATATGTGTGTTTCAGGTACTTGGAATTTTTTGTAGCCAAAAAGGAGCATTTTCTGCGTAAACCCTTGTAATTGGTCATATGTAGCTTATGAGCGTAGGATCGTAGATCTATAGCTTCTGAGCGTAAAACCGTAGATTTGTAGCCTTTGAGCGTAAAATCTTTTGAGCGTAAAACCATAGATTTGTAGCCTTTGAGCGTAAAAGATTGTTACGACCCGCACCCGAAAATTCGGGCACGAGTGCGTGGGTACGTCCAGCCTACGCCGCAAAGTCGGCGGTAGTACGCTGTCTAAGTCAAATCCACAGTTAACTAATCTAGCCCATTCACAAATAAAATAGGCAAGATAATAATGGGAAAAAGATGCTTAAAATTTCAAATGAAATAAATGTGACAACAGATCAAATGTTTAATACAGAATCCAGAAATGGAATCGGGGACAAACCCGATTACTAAGATAAAGAGCATGAAATAAAATAGCTACTGCTAACTACTCTGCAGCAGTGGTCTCCTGGGTGGGATCTGGCTTCTCATAAGTGTCATATGTTCCCTCATAGGGGCCATAATATGTAGGGGCAAGGTCCTCATCATCGCCTAAATCAACGGATCCAGTCAGGAAAGGAGCAAAGTACACAATGCACAACAAGATTAAACTAAATATTTATGACAATTAGACTGAGTATCATATTGAGAATATGCATAAAAGAAACAACAATAACTAAGAGTTAATGCTATAAATAGGGATATGAGAAAACAGGAATAAATAAGACAGGAAATGAAATTACAACAGTCAGCAAGAACTATAACAAGACCAGAAGCTATCTGTGTGCACTTGTGTTTGTTTTAGAATACATAGTTGGCATGTAGGGGTTTATAAGGCTAATCCGGCCATCATAAACGGCTATTAAATAGGAATAATCGAGATCTGGCTGAGGGTACAGTCACGTACCAACAGCTATTAAACACGGCAAGGGGAAGGGTAAACTACATGCCTTCTAGTATTCTCCCACCCGACATGAAAAACAAGACATGAACTCCAGTATTCAAGACATAAAATCCAGTATTCTAACACTATGTGTAATCATCAAGGGTACTAGTAGAGTAGGGAATTAATTATCATAATATAAAGATTAAACTTGAAGTGCAGGTACTTGCCTGTTGTTTGGATCCAAATATAGTTTGTATCTCGGGAAAATTTCCAAAAATGAGTCCAAAAGCTGAAATAAACATTACCATCATGCTCAGAAGATGTCAAATAGCTAGAAACGCCTGTCCTTGGGTCCAATTTGGAGACAAGGGCAAAAACGGCTGTTTTGGGTCAAAACGGGGTCCGCCGGTGGGCCCGCTTTGCACCAAAAAACGTGTCAGGGTCAACGGTCTCCAAATTCACCAAACTTAGTGTCAACAGGTCAGGAACGATGATACGAACCCAACAGAACTTCCAGATTTGGATTCCGATGAGCCAATCACAAAATCGTCCGTCGAGCGGGGCCTATGGGCCCACGACACGCGATTTCGTCAACGTTCTCAGAATCGAACCAAACTTGACCCACAGGACCAGCGTATCGCTATGAGTCTGATGGCACAAGTTTCGTCTCGATCCGACGAGTGTACAAGAAGTTAGGGCAAATTGCAGAAAAGTCGGATACGGGGCGATGTCTGCGGATACGCGTTGATTTCGGTGTGCACGCACACCCGAATCAGCTTTCGCGAAATCTCACACGTCCGTATCGACGGCGCGCACGTATCTGTGAAGACCGCACGCGACCAAGTCGTCCCGATTGGCTGGGCGTACTCAGTTCCGGGGTGAAACAGGGTCTGGTTTTTTCTGTTTTTGGATCGCGGTGTGCGATCACCACAGGACGCAATGCCCCGAGCGGTTTATCCGGGCACCGAGAGGGTCATACAGGCTTCGTAACATAATTTACGGAATCAAAAACGGAGATACAGGGTGCAAGATACGAGTACCTGAACCGGGCTCGAGAAACAGGGATTCCTCGTGTCCTGTGTCGTGTTCGACACGAAGGAGAGGAATTAGGGTTAGGGTTTCGGGTTCTGGGAGTTGCGGCGGGTGGCCGGCCGGAGGCGCGCCGGAGAGGGCCGGGGAGGGTTCGCCGGGGGCTGGGGAGTTGGCCGGTGGCGGCGGCTCGAGGCGGGCGGCGGCCGGAGCTGCTGGCTGCTGCTGCTGGACGCCGGAGGCGGCGGAGGAAGGAGGAGAGAGGGGAACGGCTGGGCGAGGTCGTCGTCGGCGAGGAGGGTCTAGGCGAGGTGGCGGTGAGCGGCGGAGCGGAGGGGAATGGCCGGAGCCGAGGGGAGGGTCGGGTTTAAATAGGCTGAAGGGGGCCGGCCAAGGCGGGGGCGAGGGGGTCGTGGCCGGGGAGGGCGGGGCGAGCCGGGTGGAGGGCGGGAGGCGCGGCCGGCGGGAGCGGAGTGGGGAGCGGGTCAGGCGGAGTCGTGGGGGTGCTGGGGGAGAACGGGTCGGCGGGCGGCTAGCGGGTCGGGTTGTCTGACCCGACCCGGAAAGAAAACGGACTGGGTAGCTGGGCCGGCTGGGCTGTTGGGCCGGTCCACTGGGCCGGGCCGGCCCAAACAAAAAATAATAAAATAAAAAATAATAATAATAAAATTATTTAATTAATTAATTAATTACTTAAAATAGTTTTTTAGGCATTTAAAAATAGGTCTGAGGCCCAAAAATTCCAGAAAAATTATCCTAAGTCCAGTTTTTCATTTTACACCCAAAAATGTTATTTTCATGATATTTTAATATTATTTATTAACAATTAAAAATCATTTAATAATTAAAACCTTGATTTTAATTACAGAAAATTTCCAGAAAATTCCAGAAAATTATGAAAAATGCTAGTTTTAATAATTTTAAAAATTTAGGGGGTTTACAAAGATAATGAGCGTAAAACCATAGATTTGTAGCCTCTAAGCGTAAAACCATAGATTTGTAGCCTCTGAGTGTAAAACCGTAGATTTGTAGCCTCTGCGCATAAAATCTGGATCCGTTATGTAGCATAATTGTCTGTCTTCCTTTTCAAACGATTGGCTGACGTGGTCCCAAATTATAACCGACTATTAAAAATCAAATTTGGTTAGGGATTTGAAGAGTTATCTGAACTCTATAAATAGCCGAAGGTCTTGAGAGAGAAAAATCCTTCATCTGTCTTTGCAAAAACCCTCGTCCCTTTGAGAACTATTCGTCTTCGTCTATTTTCTAAGAACTTCGAGTTTAGCTATGGCACCAAAACAGGCCTCCACCGCTAAGGGAAAGAAAGTCGCTTCCTTATCTCGCACCTCTGCTCAAGCAGGAGCAACAACCATTAGGCTGAGCGAGCCCCGTTCTGAACGAAGTGCTCCGGGCATCACAGGTAAAGACTTCGGATGAATAGAGAACCCTCCGCACACGTTGTACATGTGTGCGCATAATACGCCCATATTTTTAATGTGTCAGCATAAAAACTCCATATTTTTACTGTCTGGCATAAAAACTCAGACTGTCAAAATTTGGTGTATGCTGCAAATTATGAGTTTTATGCGCTGGATGTAAATTCTAACATAAAAACTCAAATTTTGGCAGTCTGGCGTAAAGACTCAGACTGTTAGATCTTGAGTTTTACGCGATGGAAATAGATTCCAGCGTAAGACTCAAATTTTTGCAGTCTGGCGTAAAAGCTCAAACTGTCAGGCCTTGGCGTATACTGCAAGAATGTAGAGCCTAGCATAAAACTGACTTATTTTCTCACTTTTTGTAGTGGATTTACAGATCCCTTCTCTGGCTGAAGTGATGGGCTCTGTTGCTGGAATGCTGAATTCCAACTAACTGGAGGACTTGTCCCATATGACTTTCCCTATCTCCGGGAGCGAGTATCCTCAGGAAAGGGGAACACTGATCTCTGCCCAAGGAGAATGAATGTTGCTGAGTATGATCAGTGGGGAGCCCCTGACGTATATAGACGGCACTGAATATAAGAAACCAGGTTTCTTATTTGGGGATGTTATCGATAAACAATCCCAGACTAAGCCCAAGAAGGAAGATTGGGTATTTTCTGCTGAGGGCACGGTCATGTACCTGCCAAGGATGCCTAAAGATTACCCTATCTCAACGTTCTTCCATGCGACCCATCGCAGAAAGATGATGTGGACTCTGACTCCCGATCATCACGGCCAGCCGAGGAAGATTTTTTATAAGAAATGATTGAACCGAGCGTCTTTTGTGAGCAGTCCTTCAGGCCATGTCATGTCTTTCAGAGGATTACTGTCGGGCAGTGTCCCGAGTGAAGACACTTCGCTGATCCAGCCGATTCAAATAACGACTTTTTATAATAACTTTATGGGGCAGGAAGGAGTATACCCAAAGGTTAACCCTCGCACCAGTGGATGGCTTAGCTCCCAGAATCTTTGATGGCCCAGTTTAACTGTCTGGGCCTTGAAGCACTTCCAGACGGAGCTGGAAAGTATTAGTTTATTTGCGGTCGTGAGTGCCACTAGTGTTGGGCTGCCCCTCAATCCTAACTTGTTCTTATCTTTGATGGAGCGATATCATTCGCTCACTGGGACTTTCGCCAGTCCTCTAGGTGAGTTAGGCTTAGCCCTTCATGAGATGGCAGAGATTTCAAGGCTGCCAATGGGAGACACTCCTTATGAAGAGTACGTCCCCACAAACAGGGAGGTGAGGGATACAAACCCTCAGGCAGTGGCAGTGTACCAGGAGCTGATGAGCCACTATCTTGCCTGCTCCACCTTCTACAAAGAGCCCTTTAATTTGGCCCATATCAAGAAATGGGTATCCTACCTCTTCTTCCATCAGGCCAAAAATACCAAGTCGGACACGGTTGTAGATAACAGAGATAAGCCTTTGCATCTTCTGAGTATGCTTAATGCCAATACGGTCGATGATCTCATTGAAGACGCAGGGGCTTCAGATTATGTTCTCGATGAGGAGATAGGGGTTTATCCTGCAGGCACTAAAGCCTTTAGTTATATGAGGCATTATCGCAAGCCTCTGTCAAGGGAAGCTCAACTGGCTGGCTTTCTCTCTGTCTGGCTATGTCGATGGGTAGTGCCTGGCATCGCGTCTGCGGATCGCATTCATCGCAACAATTTTATGGCCTGCCGTACATTTGGGGTTCGGAGCGAGGTTGGGCCTGCTCCCTGCCATGGTGTACAGAATTCAAGCTAGCCTGAGGGCCATTACTGAGGGACTGCTGGCTGATAATACACAGCGTGAAGGATTTTCCAGAGTGGAATTGCCATTCTTATATCTGATGGGATGGTTAATCCTTCACAACACCAAAGTGATGTCTCCCGGTTCGGCAAGTGGTTCGGGCAAAAACTTCCTGTTAAATTATAGGAATTCTTCTTGGAATGTGACTAGCGTCATATACTGTCGGTTAGCACTAAATTTTGCCCATAGTTGCAAGTTTTTCTGCATCGTCCCCCCTGTACATATCAATCAACAAGGGGTAAAACTTCAGAATGCGGGTTAGGGAAAGACAATTCTTTCTCCTGAAGCCTTCTACTGGTTGGTCTGTATTAGACCTTCCCACCTACTGTACAGAAGTGAGGACCACTGCTACTTGGAGCCTTATCTGCCCAACCGGTTCACCAGGCAATTTGGGTACGACCAGTTGCACGTGGGGAATCCCATCACCAGCTTCAAGTTTAAAGGTGGACTTATTGATGGAACTAGAGGATAGCGGTACTTCATAATGGGTTGTACTGGAGCAACCTTTGTTGTGCCCGCGACTTCTCTCTCCACGGAGTTGCACATTTTTCACTCGTATGCGCAGTTTTACGCGTCCAGTAATACCTTCCATCGTGATTTTGATGTATATGGAAGTTTCAGGATGCCCTCCTATAAGTCTACTGGAAGAGAGGAGATCCCATCCGTTTTCTCTGATGAAGGTGAAGACACTACTGGTGCAGACAATTTCTTGTTGATAATACCGAGAGGCGTAATAGCTCCGCCAGCAGAGCCTCTCGTTATCTCCCATAAGCGGAAGGCTTCCACTCTGAAAGAGCCTTCCCTCCGCAAGAAGAAGACGGTCAGAGGTCCTAAAAGGACTACCACCAAGGGGGCCTCTAGGAGTGAGCCTGTTGTTTCCCCTGTTGCGGATGATTCTTTGATCAGAGGTCCTTCGCCTTTTAGAGAGGGAACCTCCACAGTTCGAGCTGACAGTACTAGAGATTCTTTGCTCGCGATCACTACTGCTACTACCGCTACCGATAGTGTTTTGAGATCGCCTTCGAGACCGAGCATATTAAAAATCAATATACCTTTATCCAGACAAATAATGGGACTAACCCCTCTTTCGTCTGTAAGTATTTCCAGCGAGATTCTACCCGATGAATCTCGAGTGGATCTGGGTGATGACTGGAATAACTTCCCTCAATTATCAGTTGGTGCAGCCTCTTCTCCAGGTATGACAGCTATTAGCATCATTAAGAAATAATTTAGCTATACAGGCTGCAGATGCAACATACATACCATTGGCCATGGGTAAATATTGTCTTTACACTTTCTTTAGGAAAATTAACATCAAATTGATATTAACTTTCTCTTATCTTATTTTCAGGCGAAGATATCTCTGAGGAGGGCGGAGTTGACAAAACTTCTGACTTTGTTGCGGATTCATCTAATGAAACGGTGGTGCTCGACGTCGAGGAAGCATGCTTTAAAGCTGTCGATCTTTCATCTGCAATATTCTCGGGTGTCATCCCGCCAGTAGCAGTTCAAATAACATCAGAGGAGGATGAGCCCATTATCTCGACTGTGCCTCCTTTGTTGAGTATACCATCAATTTCAACCGTTGCTGGAGTCTCTTCTTTTGTCGCGCCATATGTTGAAGCAACGACTGTGGCGACATCCTCTACAGTCCTTCCGGATAGGAGATTTACCGATATGGCGGCCACTCCCAGCGTACATTCGATCTTTGCTTCGCTAGTTGAACAATATACTAGCATATTCTACCGCACTTTGAAAGAATTAATATCTATGGTACTGGAGAAGAACCTAGGCTTTGATGCTCTGAAGATGTCCTCCAAGCTTACTGTAGCGCCGATTAGAAATTTTAATGACGCTGAAAGAGCTGATGCGCTAGAGCAAATAGTTAATGGTTTAGAATAACCCATTAACGAATATTTGCAACTATCCCAAGGCAGCATCGATAACCTGGTTCAATCTGAGTATGACTCTCTGACTGCGGAACTTGCTCAGCAGATAGAATCTCTAAACAAATCCATCCAGGAACAGCAGCAAGAGATGGATAAAGAGCAGGCTATCTTGGTGGAGGTTATTCCTCAGCTAGCTGAGTTCCAGGCCAAATTTGAGGGAAATGAAGCGAGGGTTCAAGATTTGGAAGCTGAACTCGCTCAGGCAAGGGAGAGGCTTTTCAAGACATCGGCAGTCCGCAATATGCTGAAGGGCCAAGTGGATACAACTAAACAGAACTTGACACATGCGGGTGTCATCCACGCAAGTTTTGTTAATTTTTTGTCCGAACTATCTCGCTTGAGCAACGACGAAGCAAGGCTGGAACGAGCTCGCAATAATATTTTGAACTCCAGGAATGAGAGGATGGCTACTTTGGTGCAACAGATCCAAGATTTAACGGGTCCTCCCCAATAATGTACTTTTTTTCTTCTTTTGTAATCTGCTATTCCCAGAGATAATAAAGATACTCTTCTGACTTTGTGGACCCATCATTTTATAATATAAATGATAGACTAGGATGAAAGTGATATCAGAGGTATCATTAACATGACATACTTTCGTTAAGGTTTTGCTGAATGTAAATCTATTCAGAGGTAATATGAACATGATAAGTTTATAAATTAGTTAAGCATATCCATTAAGAGGTTATATGAATCTGATAGAATAGGATTTAGTTATCCTTTGTGCATGGTATTATCAGAATAAGATCTTTGTCATACTCCGTTAAACAAAGGAGATCAAGTATAGTACTTTTTCAGGAATTTGCCGTTTGATAAGAGCCTTTACCAACTTTTATTAGGTTTGGCTAATTTGTAAGCGCTATTTGCAATCATATAAGGGCCCTCCATTTCTTTATGATTATTTATGCGAACTTTGGACATCGTATCAGAGGTAATATGGACGTAGTACGATATCGTGTTTGTTGAGGACATCCCATTGGGGGATCATTGGTGGACCTATTATTTGTTGCGCACGTTGAGTACAAATAATAAGTTCGAAATAAGCCCAATCAGGTGATAGGTTTTGTGGCTAGTAAGGACGTCCTGCTAGGGGATTTTTTGTGGACCCATTACTTTTTGCGCACGTTTAGTACAAGTAATAGGTTTGAGACAAGTCCTGACAGAGGTAATATAGATGCGGTAAAATATGACTGTATGGATGAATATGGACTGACTCTTTCTTTGCTGGGGAAAATAAGGATAGTTCAGAGGTAATATGGACATGAACAATTTGTTTCCATTGCGGGCATTTCACAAGGGGTTTTTTTGGACTTATTACTTCTTGTGCACGAGAGTGCAAGTAATAAGTTTAGGATAAGCCCTGCTAGAGGTAATATGGATATAGCAATTTTTTTGGACCTAACACCACTGGCGTACTTAGAGTTAAGTATGGGTGCTAAGTTGAGAGGACAACCGATATCAGAGGTAATATGGACATAAAAATTGATAGCCAAAACTCGGAAGGTTTGTTCAGAGGTAATATGAACATGACAAACTCAGCCTGAGAGAAATATTATGACAGCAGTTCAGAGGTAATATGAACATAAACTTGTGTTTGAAAAACTCATTGAGGAGTGATTCATTGAGTGTGGTCTATCCCAACATGGTGATAGACCAAAGGAATATTTCGCTAGGAAAATTGATAGGACGATAGCTCAGAGGTAATATGAACATGGCTAGCGTCTAATGAGACTGGTTTGAATAGTCATTGCGGGAGTGTGCAAGTAGACCTAAGGATTGCTCCGCTGGGGAGAATTTTGAGGATCCATCATCAATTGCCTATCCGGGACTTTTGGATACGGATGATGGCTCTTTGCAAGAATTTGTAACGAAAGAAAAAAATATTACACATAGGCACTCGCTGGGGATGCCAAATTGCTGAACATATCTATCCAGAGGTACTATGAACATGATAGAATATGATTCTCGATCTTCGACGATCGAGAAAATATTACGCATAGGCACTTGCTGGGGATGAAGAACCAAGAGTCGATTTGTCCATCTGGGTTGTGGACTTATTACCCATGGCATCCCAGATAGTAAGCTGCAACGACTAGCACTATTAGGGGTTATACGAATGTGATAGTAGAAAGTCGAAGAGGAGAACTTCACTCAGAGGTAATGTGGACGTGGAAAAGTTCTGAAAATATCTTACTAAGAGGTAATGTCGACGTGGTAAGATATAGTGGGGTTAAAGAAAAATAGGGCAGAGGAAATATGGGAATGACCATTTTTGTGGTGATAGATTTACTCTGCTGGAGAAAGTAGAGAGACGTAGTTCAGAGGTAATATGGACGTAAACTGATCGATAGCAACAACCTGGGAGTTTTGCTCAGAGGTCACTTGGACATGGCAAACTCAGCTGGGAAAAAGTTTGGACGTGAAACCATGTTTGAAAAATTCACCGAGGAATGATTTGCTGAATGGGGATAGTCCTAAAGGTTGCACATCTGGGAAGATATCGTCTTCTCGTTATAAATGCAAAGTGATGATCTTGGCGTCGATCAACTCCTGGATTTTCCTTTTCAGCACATAGAATGCCTTCGTGGGATGATGAATGTACCGATGAAAGAGGGAATAATCTGGGTCATCGACCTTGCTAGCCTTTTCAGGGTATCTGATGTTGGGTAGCCGAAGTTTGTTTTTCTTCATCAATATATGGAAGATTTCAATGATGTCATCCTCATTGAAGGAGAAAGTCCTCTTTGGCTTTTGAGCTCCCGATACCTGAGTTGTACGATCCTCAGGAAAGATGGTCACAGTTGCATTATCTTCGGACTCAGAGGGGATTCTACCCCCAGCTTTGGATACTGCTCTGTTTTGTCGAGGGAGACCACCCCCAGCCAAGTCGTTGTCTGGTTCTTCTTCTTCTTCTTTTTGTTTGCCTTTGTCCACAGAAGTTGATTTAGAAGGACCTGTCTCTGGTACTACAGGATCAGACTCTAGAGGTTTGGAGTTTGCAAGAGATGCGGTAAACTCTAACCCAAAATGAGTTCGTTGACAGTAAGGATCACCATGCAATGGTATTCGTCTGCCTTTTCCATAATTGAGGCCTTGCTTCAACTTCAAATCATAACCCATGTTTTACATAATATTTAAAGCCTGTGGCCTATATCTGTGGATTTGCATTCTCCTAACTTCAGACTCGTGAGATTCTTCTTGTATAATCGGTTTATTCCGTATTCGACCGAAGATTATTTGATGCTGATCGTTGCGAGTCAGTAGAACAATAAAGACAGATTCTTTATGTGGCCCATATGTCATGACGATATTAGGTGTTGATGCTATTTCCCACATGATCTCCCCATACTTGGTAGTTAGGGGAACTGAATCCTGATTTTGACCCCTGTCTTTGCGTTTCTGGATTAAGAAATCACTCAAATCAGGGAGATTAGCAGAAGAAAAAGAAGAAGGCTTATTTTGCCTTTTTACATCAGTGGTCTTGTGGAGATTATGAACTATAACCCTTTTTCGACCATATGAATACAGCAGTCCACCTATGTGAGTGGCATATGATCCATCATCCTGCTGAGGAGCACATTTTCCCGTAAAATGGATCTTCTTTACGCGGACAGGTTGATCCTAGCATAATTTGGAGTCTGGCACTGGTTCGCGTAAAATAGGAAAGGTCCTCAAGCGGCCTCCAGCGTCACGCGTAATCTGAAGAGTGGGCAACTTCTTCTCTTGGTGGCGTACAAGCCTAGAAGTTGGGAGATTCGCCACTCGTTTTCCCTTGATGTGATCCAAGGGTCCATCTGCATCCTTATAGATGAGAGATATATTTTTACGCGCATGGCGCGTTTGAAATTTCCGTGCAGGCTCTGAGGCCTTGCTAGGAATTTTGTCTGCCATGTCACAGACGGGAGACAAATTTTTACGCGCAGGACATGTTCTAGACTTTTGGATTGGCACTAGGGCATTGCCAGAAGCTTTGTCTGCCACATCACAGACGGGAGACGGGTTTTTACGCACAAGGCGTATAGGTTGTGATGTCACAACCTTGTTGATCGGAGAGAGAGAGCCCGTAGGAAGGGTAGAGGATGTCTGGGGCATCCATAATTTACGCAGCTTCCTGTTGTCCTGGACAGTGAGGGGATGAGAGCTACCCCCTGCGCGAAGCATGTCTTCATATACAGATTGGTCGAATTGGACGACCAAAGTCTTCTTCGTCGATCCGACGAATACAGCATCGTATTGAGCAATGGCTTTCTCGTTAGATGAGAAAGTTCTCCCCAGCAGAGTCGCCATCTTGTGTTTGATGATAAACAAAAGAATAAAACTAGGTTTATACGAAACCCTTTCTTTGTTTACAAACAAGAAAAAAAGTACAATTAATCTTATACGAGGATGTTAAGTACAATAAAAAAAAATGATTCTGGGAAACTATTGCTATAGGAGTCTGATCTGCGGTCGATCATATTGTCCCTTGGACCACACGATGATGAAGAAGTGTTGTAGAAGAAGAAGAAGCTTCAAAGATTGCAAGTAGGATTAAACTGTCAACCAACACTCTCTGTTTTATGCTCTCTCTCTCTCTCTTTTGATTTGATCTTTGATCTTGGTCTCCTCTTCTGATTCTGACCTTCTTTCTCTCCTGTGACCGGAAGTCTCTATTTATAGAGCTCAGTCACAGTAACTGTCCAGTCGGCGTAGAAGCCAACAAATTGGAATTCTATATTAGAGACATAAAAATAGATTAGAGAAGATCATGAGTAATGGCTAATAATTAAGTTTTATATAAACTAGAAGCATAAATAAGCTTTTATTCAAAATAGTACAAATTTGTCGTAGGTTTTAGCCTCGTTTTTAGGAGCCATAGTAACTTAGAAAGGCCATAACTCCCAACTCAGAACTTCGTCTAATCTCCAATTTTTTTACAAGAACCACGTTAAAGTTAGATTTCTAGAAATAAATTAATAATACAAATTCGATCTGGAAATTTTCATAAAATTATTTCGGTGTTAAGTGTCCGAAAGACGAACATATTTTTGTGTTTTTGCGATTTCAAAAATTTTCAGAAACAAAAACATGATTCATTTGAAGTCTCAAAAATCTGACACAAAGTCCTACGACGTGCTTTAATCCTAGAATTTATTAAATAAATCTAATAGGTGCAATATTGATTATAAGTAGAAGACAGACTATACGACATAGGCTTTTATGAGAAACCATAAAAACATAGATAGGGCCATAGTTATAACACGAATAGACTAGAGCCATAATGTAAATATTGGTTATGTAATATTTTATTTAATTCCTTCTTTAGGACAATTGGGATCCGCAACATCTTCGGATATGAACGTTGGACAGGCTTCTTCACAGCAACTGAAAACTGGCAAGTTTATCTTGCTATGTCGTATTCAGTTTTCTACTATATTATATGTATATTATTATTGTCATGTTTTCTTCTGGTGTATTATGTCACCTTATGGACATTGTCGTATCGTGTCTGAGTTAAACTCTGGTGCCGACGTTTGTTAGCAGAGTCGGGTAACGATTCTAGAGTTAGCTTCACGATGCCATGATCATGCGGATATGATTGCACATCAGACTTTAGGACACTTGACATGATATTTTATGAAAATCCATACTTGATATACTCATGAGATCAGATTTTGCATTTTTTATTATGATCGTGACATGATATGTTATTATACTATACTACTTATTACGACTCGATATATTAGTTATAGGTCTTGATCTTGTGTGTAATGGATATGAGACCTTTTGGACATGAGATGTGAGATTACATTTGGTGGGGACAGCGTAATCGAAGGTTTGGGCTACCACTTTTTATCATAGTTACCGTAGACTCTGACAAGAGTTACAAATTTTACATAGTTACTACAGGTTCCCAGACGGAACCTAGAGTTTTGCATAGTTACTAAAGTATTCCATTGAGAACTTCATATTTACACCTTGGTGGTCTAGCGTAAGAGTGATGTTCTCATATGCATTCATTTAGATGGTTATTGTAGTTTCACCCTGGAGTACCTTTTTGTAAATTTATACTATTTACTTATGGCACTCTGTTTCTTCTACCATGTTACGTCCCTCTGACGACCTAGTTTCTTGCCAGTTTTGTAGCATAGACGGTCATAGAGTTGTTCTGGAGCTGAGGATGCGTATCATCTGGTTATGTAGGTATTGGAACCAGGTACTTGTGTCATTTCTACCTTAGTTATGTTTATATATTTTTATTGTTTACTCATCTGCTGATTTAGCCTAGTTTTATAGACTCTACTTCTTTCTTGAGTCTATTCGATCTTGTGTGTTACTGGACGACCGAGTTTAGCACATATAGTTCATTATTGGTATTTTTTGTTTTTGTGGATTGAGACATAGCTAAATTTTTACTATAATAGTTAGATATAACAACTTATACATATTCGAGTAGGACAAGAGGCTGGTTGAATGCGTACCTAGCATATTTATGTATTCCTAGTCCTATATATTTTGTGACTGGGACATGATATTAGATAGATTAGAGAGCATCTTAGAGTAGCGCGAGATCGTCAGCATTATTGGGCAAATTTATATCGGTGTTATCTTGAGTTCTCCATTGGCGACCACAAATTTGTTAGGATTTCTCCTACCTGTGGGGTTATCAGATTCGGAGTACGGAAAAATCTTAGTCCTACATTTATTAATCCTTTTGATATTCTCGAGCGCATGAAAGATGCCTCATATCGTCTAGCTCTTTTATCGTCCCTTTACGAGGTATATGATGTATTTCACGTATCTCAGTTGCGTCGATATATTCTAGATCCGAACCATATCCTAGATCATTCTGAGTTGGTCATTGGTACCAACCTATCGTATAAGGAAAGGCCCATATCCATTTTGGATTGGAGAGAGAAAGTTCTCAAGAACCGGACTATCCGAATAGTTCTTGTTTCTTGGGGTCATCACTCACCGGATGAGTCAACTTAGGAGTGCGAGGATTAAATCCATGCTTGTTACCCATATTTGTTTGAATCAGAAGGTATAATTATTCGTGTCCTCCATATATGATCCTTAATTTGTGTGTGATTTTTATATCCGCCGTAGTATATAGTTGCTTTTAAATTCCTTGTTTAATTATTAGTCAAGATTTCATAGTTATATGAGTTTCCTGATTATTTCTTGATATCATGCTTTTCCTAGATTCTCTTGCCTGATTAGAACTTTATTAAAATTTTGATGACAAAATTTTTCTGAGGGAAGAGTTTTGAGACTCGTCTCACAGTATCTGTTTTTATATATAAATACTTATTTATGTATTTTACTTGAGATTTTTTGATTTCTTGTTTTCGATAAAAACTTAAAGACTTATGCAACAATATTGATTTCCTAAGTTTGTGACAATAATGTATTATCATTATACTGCCCGATACTTGTAGACTACCTTTTTGGTATTTCCATAGACCTATTATAGGACCCGTGAGTATAATGGAGAACCCTAAAATTCTTTGAAGTGTGAATATTTTTCCTTCATTCGCAAGATCCGATCGGGATATTTTCCCTGTTGAATAGTGTCTGATTCACTCTTTCGTCCAATAGTTTCTTGGTCCTGAAGCATCCTATTATCCATTGGTTTCTTAGTTTTATATATAAATGGATGAGATTGATCGGTTTGAGTCATGGATCACTGATGTGGTAGATCCAACGATCACGATTAATTTACCCTTTCTAAATGTAACCTTTGACGTTCTCTCTCCTCTCAGTCTTCTTTATTCTTTTTCTCTCTTCTCTTTCTCCCTCTTAGTTCATTTTCTCTCCATTTTATTCGTGAGCTTGGAACTTGGTCTTGAGGCCTAAGAGTGTGATTTCTGAACCCCTCTTGATGGTGGAGTAGAAGGTTTAGGTTGGGAGCTCGGCTTTAGGCAAGTAAATTTTGCCAAATTACTGAACAAATGTATTTATTATTGTTTTTATTTTCCTTGGTATTGAAAGCTCAGTTTATTCCAAACCTTGTTTTGTTAAATATGTTTCTCTCATGATTTCCTGTTATGTATATGTTTCTAAATTTGGTTTGAGCTAAGTTCAATTTCCTGTTAAATCTTGATTTTGGACCGGTAGGATCAACTCGGTATCAAGAGAGATATTGGAGTGGCCATCATGGAACATAGTTATAAATGCTACATGAGACCCTACCTAGCTTGTACCATATTATTTTTTAGTTTAGAGGAATCCAAATATGTTTTGGTTTCCCGAAAAACTTAGTTTTGGAGTATTTTGACGAATCGATATATCACTACAAAATTATGGTAATTTAGCGACTACCGTAGCGACTAACCAATATTCATTGCTATTTAGCGACAAACTAGCAACTGAATTTCAACTAACTGACAATTTGGTTTAATAAGCAAGATTATTCCTCGTTTTTTTGTTGGTAGTGGGTTGATAATTTTCTGAAAATATTCAGCTACTAACAATTTGCGTTGCAAAAGTGTTTGAGTAAGTTTTAATTTTGTAGGCCATATTCTAGCGACTAATATTTCAGTTGCTTCAAAAACATAGAATCAACCCAAAACATTTCCCCCAAAAACTCAAAACTCTTACCCCTTTTCCTATTTCTTTTTCGAAAATTGAAAAACCCTTCTCCTCTTCCTCATTCTTCGACCAAAAACCTTTATGCCAAAAACCCGATGGTTCGCCCAAATCGGAGCTCTGCCACCCACACTGGAGCTCCGCCGTCTCCTCATCCTCCTCCTCTTTACGTCGTGAGCCCCAGTCATCCCCTTCGCGAGTCCCTGCCGTCACCTCGATCAGCAAGTCCCCGCCGTCTCTTCCGCGTGTCCCCATCGCCTCCTTCGATGAGTCCTAGGTTGTTGTCCACCCACCGCCTCCTTGGATTAGGTATAAAAATTAGATTTTTTAAATTTAATTACTATGATTTGATTTACAATTATATGGCAAAATATTGGTAACATGTTTTGATTTACAAGTTTTTGAAAAGAATTGCAACAATTTTATTTCTTCATATAGTAAAATTTCTATTTGTATTTGTACGGAGGGGTATTTTTTTTAAATTGGAAGGGTGGATTGTTAAATCACAAAATATAATAAAATTATTGGTTCCCCGGTTGTCGTTCTCCACCGGACTGCCACGGTCGTCGTTCTCCGTATTTCTTAGGTGTTCTTTTGTATTGTGCTTATTTGACATTCAATTTATCCCCAACTAAAACACTAAATTAGATCATAATTTGGTTAAACCATGGTTTATGAAAAATATAAATCAATTTTGTACGCTTGAGTTCTAGGGGCTTTTGTATCCTCTCTACAAATGTGGCTTGCATTCTAGTATTTATTCACGGTTATTTATTTTTTTACTTCAGATGTAAACGTAGGGGACTTTGTTAATTTTTTAATTTTCATGTTGTCAAATTTAGGGATGTAGTTGTGAGTTGTGGTTGATTATGAAGACACTATTTATATATCTCTAAGAAGGAAGAAAATATGGATTGGTGGACACTGAATAGAAAGAAGTATGGAATAGAAGAAACAAGAAAAATGAAGAGTAAAAACATATTTCACTATTAATGGATTCTGAAGACACCATTTGTCACTCTTATCTTCTCAACATGTTTTTTAGTTGGGCGAACCTAAAGGAATGATTATTTTCTTAATTTATTGGTTTAAATTGTGTACCTTGCTAAATCAAACAAAATTGATATCTTCCATAACCAAAATTTTATATCTGTGTTCCTATTCTGTAATTAGTTGTGTTGTTTTTGTTTTGGAATACATGACGATCACAAGAGGAAAGAGCAGGGTTTCTAATCTTTGTGTGTGTTTATTTTCTCTTAGGGTTATTGTATAAGGTTAAAACTACATAGTAATAGTGTAATATTCACATACATCGGGAGTCAATGATCAATAATATTTGACCTCTCAACTTCTAAGTCATGTGAGCTATAAATTTCTCAAATTTGGAAGAGTTCAATTAGGTTTGATATTTTTTTCTCATTATGGTTTTAGTAGCTCTTTTCATCGCTTACAAAAGAAAACCAAATGGGAAAGAAATTTAGTCTCTATTCTTTGACAGTATTGCATTATAGCTTATATTTTTTGATATTTGTTCATTATTTTGTAGATATATTATCGATGACAAGTCTCTACAAGAGACTCCTTCCAAAAGAGGAAAAAAACTTTATATGCAAATTCTTTTTTCTTCTTCTTTTTTGTTTCCTCACTATACTAATTTCTAGGAGATTGAAATCTCTAACTTGTAATAGGGGCTCAAAGAATTACATAATCTCTAACTTGTAATAGGCAATCAAGGACACATACAACGTTAGCTAAATTGATACTTGAATCCTTTTTTTTCTTTTGACACTTATATTGTTATAATTATGTACTACGTTAAAACTAGAGACGAAATCATGATAGCTTTAAAGCAGTGAGTTAATCTTTTAATCTACAAATCTTTTTTGATATCTATTTTATATTTCTTTTTGAATATATATGATGCATAATCATTCACACGGGTAAAAATAATGGGTCGATACTTAGTTGACCATACATGGATGTTCAATCGACGACATGAGAGGGAGATTAGTCTGAATGATGATTTTAAGTTGAGCATTAAGGCATGTCTCAAATACGCCAGTAGACAACCTGATTTTATAGATGGTAGACTCATTAAATATGCTTGTGTAAAATTTTATAATATACCATTCAATAAGGTGGATCTTGTTAGGGAGCATCTCTACCAGAAGGGTTTCGTACACAACTATAAGGAGTGGTAGACTCAAGGAGAACCTTTCTTCCCACAATATCAATCCTTCTTTGATACGGAGGTTGGAGAGTCCACTCCCGGAGATCAATTCGAATATCGACAACGAAACCTGGCATGGGAGATGATATTTTCCACGGCTGGACCTAGTAATTTTGATCCGGAGGATCCGAATCCTGATGCAAAAGAGTTTTATGATATGTTTAAGGATGTTGGTATACCAATATACCAGGATTGTGATACTCATTCTATACTGTCTGTTGTGATAAGGCTATTAAACATCAAGTCTGATTTCAACTTGCCTCCTACGACCAGATATCCAGCTCGTCAGAGAGTTTTTGTCGAAAGGATCAAAAGATTTGCCTAAAAAAATTTATAAGTCGAAGATGATGATAAGAAAACTCGTATTTGGCTATGAAAAGGTAGATTGTTGTTGAAATGGTTGCATGTTGTACTATAAGGAGAACAATTATAAAAAAATGCGCTTTCTGTCATGCAGATCGGTACAAGTTAGTTCGGGGCAAAAGAAAGTCAACTTCCTAAGAAAAGCTGCGTCCCTACAGGTACATACAATTCTTGCCTTTCATAAAGAGGATGCAGAGGATGTATATATCTACAAATATTGTACAACACATGACATGGCAGAGCAAGGAACGAAAGATGGATGAAGAAGAATTATCTCACCCTTTCGATGGAGAGGCATGGAAGTATTTTGATTGGTGTTATCTAAATTTGCTGCAGAGCCTAGAAATATTATGTTAGCACTTTGTTCTGATGTATTCACTCCTTTTGGACAGTCAGGATCTTTGTACTCTTGTTGGCCAGTAATTTTGACCCCTAACATCTATCACCGTGGAGGTGCATGAAGACTCCTTACATGTTCTTGACACTTATCATACATGGTCCCAAAAATTTAAAGAAGAACATCAATATCTACTTGCAGCCAGTGGTGGATGAGTTGAAACAATTTTGGGAATTCAGTGTCCTATCATACGATATATCGAAGAAGCAAAACTTTCTGATGAGGGCGACACTTATGTGGACCATCAATAATTTTCCAGCATATTGGATTTATCCGGGATGGAGTACTCTTGACACTTTCTTGTCTAATATGCATGGAAAAGAGTAAGGTTTTTCATCTTCAACATGGAGGTAAAGCATTTTTTTTATTGTCACTGTTAGTTCCTTCCTGCATCATATCTGTGGAGAAGGAATAATGATTCCTTTAGAGTTTATAAACAAGAACTATCTCCTCCTCCGTGGATATTGACAAGAGGCAAAGTTTGCAAAGAGGTAGAGGATTTATCGACTGTGATGGAAGGACTGAGATCGGATAGTAATTTTGAAGGATTCAAACATAGCCATAATTAGACAAAGCGGAGCATCTTTAGGTACTTATCTTATTGGAAGGATAATCTCATAAGACATAATCTTGATGTCATGCATATCGAAAAGAATGTATCGAAAATATCTTTAATATGGTGATGGATATCAAAGAAAAAATGAAAGACAATCCTAAAGCAAGAAAGAACATGGAAAATATTTGGAGGCATCCAGAGTTGAATCTAAAATGATTGGCTAATGGTACATTGGTCAAGCCTACTGTGCCATTCACATTAAGTAAGGATAATAAAGTGATAATATGCAACTGAATTTTGAAGTTGAGATTTCCTGACGATTACGTATCTATTCTGACGAGATGTGTCAATCTCAATGAACTCAAATTGACAGGGATGAAGAGTCATGATTGTCACGTATTCATGGAGATATTACTACCAATTGTTTTGAAAGAGATGTTGCCTCCTCAAGTATGGACTCTGCTGGCCGGGTTATCTGATTTTTTTAGAGATTTATGTTCAAGCAAGTTGATGGTACAACATATGGTTGAACTTAAGGAGAAGATTATATTGACAATGTGCAAGTTAGAGAAGGTGTTTCTGTAATGACCCATTTCGCTCAAGCGGACTGTAAACACCCAAAATTTTAAAAGATTTAAATATAAATTTTTAGGATTTTTCTATCATTTTTAATTAATTATAATTAATGTTCTTTAGTGATTATATTTTTGGGAATAAAATTAAATATTAAAATATTACAAAAATTATATTTTGAGTGTATAATTAATAATAAGATGTTGTGTAATTTTTCTAAAATTGATTGGACTAAAAAACTATTTTAAAATAGCTAAAAAGTATTATTTTTAAATAAACCAGACAAAACAACTTTAAATGAACCAAACTGAACCAAATTAAACCCAACCAAACCAACCCAACCCTAATGGATTTGGATCCATACCCGAACCCATAACCCGTACCCGACCCAACCCGCTAACAACAACAATTGAAGAAATAAATTCTCGACCGTTATACCTCGCCGTCGTGACTCCGACAGATGGCGACTTTCCGGTTCACCTCCCCAACCGCCACCCTAACCTATATAAACCCCCACCATAATCAGACCACCATCATCATTAAAACTACACTCCGGCGACGATGATGACCCGCCGACTCCGGTCACTCCGACGACCCGCTGCTACATCCAGCACCACCACCGACCACTGCGACCCACGACCACCACCATAGCAGTCGCAGCAGCTGCCGACGACGACTGTGCACCGCCACCCTGCCACCGTCCATGCGTAGTAAAGTCGAATTTGACCCCTCAGCTTTTGGTGAGTTTTTTCTTTTTCTACGATGTGTCAATTCTCGAATGGCTTATTGCGTTGTGTTCGCTGTATGACCCTCTGGAACCCTGTATAATTAGATTGGGATATCGTATCCTGTGTCGGTCTTAAACTGCAACGCAACAGAAAAATAATCCAATTTCTAGTTTTGGAAACTGTCCTAAAGCCCCATGTTTATGGCCGCTTTTCTCCCAACTTAGTTAAAATTTATAATTTTTACTTAAACAATAATTTAAACAATATAAACAAGTTTTAAACCCATTAATTTGTTTATTTTAATTGATTATATGCTGTATTTGTTACGTGGTTAAAGTTGACCAAAATTTTGGTTTTCGAAGACCCAAATTTTTTGAAACGGGGTGCGTCCCCATAAACGAGGCGACTTTATCATGTGCAAATTGTATCGAAAGTCGCGTATCGTCAATACGGATGTGTAGAATTTTATGAAAGTTGATTTAAATGTGCGTGCACACCGTAATCAACGCGTATATGTTGAAAAGCCCCGTATCGACCTATTTTGACATTCGTCATAATTTTGTGTGTGCTTGTCGTTTTACAACGAAACTTATGACATCGGATTTATAGCGTTATGCTGGTCCTGTGACCCAAGTTTATTCTGAGAACGTTGATAAAACTCCATTTTTGTGGGCCCCACGGCTCTACTTAATACGCAATTTTATGATCGGCTCATCGGAATTTAGTTCTGGAAATTCTGTTGGGTTCATATCATTGTTCTGGACTTGTAGACACTAAATTTGACAAATTTGGAGAACTTTGTGTCTAACACATTTTTCGGTGTGAAGTGGGCCACATGTGGACCCCGCTTTGACTAAAAACTGTCAATTTTATTCCTGTGTCCAAATTGAACTTATGGGTAGTCAATCCTAACTATTTTATTTATACTGAAAGTAATATTAATGTTTGTTTCAGCATCTGGAGGTGTACCTGAAGATTCCACATACACCGGAGCTATTGAAGGAGTTCAAACCCCAAGCAAGTGTACCTTGTGTAACTTGCAGAAATTGCTTTAATATTATTTTCTTAATTTATTTTTGTGATTTATCTGCTCAACCTAGGACCGTTAGTCATTGCTTAACGTACGAATAATATTCGGGTGTCGACGCCGTACGCGGAGTCGTGTAACGTCACTTAGAGAGTTGATAACAAGATCCTATATTTTTTATGCTTGCTTTATCAAGTACATTATACCATAGGACACTTGACACTATCCATGTGACAAAATCTTTCTTGAGTTATTCATGGTAATTCTGTATAGGCTTACAGGATTCGTGACATAAGTTTTGCATATCCATAGATAATGTTATGACTCGCTGTACTAGCTAGAGGTCATGATCTTGCGTATTATGGACATGAGACATCGTGGAGATGAGACATGTGATTACATTGGATGGGAAGAGACACATAGGCTACAGACTGATTGCATACATATATATTTATTATTGAGGTTCTTTAGTCTCTATATCAGAGCTTGGCCCATTAAGTGATATTACTGCTACCGGCTCCCTGACAGAGAGATTGTAGTAGTCTCAGCCTGCGTACTATTGATGCTCTCATTTGCATATCACATAGCTGGTTACATAGTTTGCTCTGTTGATATATTTTATTTACTATATTTTTATTTGGCTTGAGTTATTCTTGTTCCTTGCTATGTACCCTGAGGACTTGGATCTGGATTATGTCCCCAAGTATAGCAGAGGAGATTTACCCTGAGATATATGGGACAGGAGCTGACGCTGGAGTAGTACCAACACTAGAGGATGAGGTGATGCCAGAGGATTTATCCTGAGTATTTTTTATATACTCAGTTATATCTGTTTCTAGATACTCTATTTCCTGTCTCGTGGATTACGATATTTATCGGGTTGTTCCCCGAGACAATTATTATTGAGACTTGTTGTTGGATTATATTTCTCTTTTGATTAGTCTAACATTTTATATTATTTTGATATTCTGTGGATGAGATTAGAATAAGACTGTGACATATATCGTAGACCATTATATCTGTTTTACAGCTTAAGTACACTCTAACGGGTCCATTAAATTGATTTTGCCCATTGGAGTTGTGCTGCTGGCCATTGCCATGTGGCTAGTCCCTCCGTATTTTTGGACTGATGCGTGACATAATTTTTGCGGTGGCCGATGCAGGTCTACGACTATATTGCTTTGGTTTCAGCTAAGGGACCGAGCAAGCCTGCAGATTAGGATAGGATAAGTTATAGGATCTCATCCACTTAATTGATTCGTTCTTGACCTCTATATCGACTTCAAAATAATTTTTTGACTTGTATCCTGCTTTGATTCATTTGTGCGCTTCTCATAGTTTACTTTGGATGCAGAGTAATAGATCCACGAGCCAGTGATGAGACTCCGTGGGAATACCACAAGTTGCTGTTGTCACTTACGATGATGGGGTGACACCACTAAGTGGAGATCCCTTCACTCAATAAAGTAATCAAGCATACCAGCTCGCCTCGAGGTTCCAGCGAGACGAAATTCTACTACTGCCGTAGTTTACTCCACCGATGCCTATTTTTCTACTAGGACAGTCTATGGATAGTCAACAGATGTTCCAAATATTCTACGCAATTATGCAAGCCCACCAACTGGTTCATCAAGAGACCTAGCAAAGCCGGGCGGAGAAGTTCTTTGACGAACTTAGCTTTGAGCTACAGAAACTAATCAGCTCCGTTGCAACTACTTCTTATACGGACGTCCTTGCTGCAGGCCGACCCATGGATCGCATCACCAGAAGAGAGTCCAACCAGAAGCGGCCGCATGCATTAGCACCAGACCGAGCACAATAGGGAGCTGCAAAGCGACTACTGATGAATCCACCACGTAGAGCATTTACACCACTAGCACTAGTCCTTCCTACTTGTTACTACTATGGCAAGGTAGGCCATCTCGCCAAGGAATGCCGACGCAGATTGGGATTATGATTAGCTTACGGATCCAGTTAACATTCAGTAAGGGATTGCCCTGAGTGTCGAGAAGGAGCTGTCACGACCCGCACCCGGTTTAGGGGCACGAGTGCGTGGGTACGTCCAGCCTACGCCGCAGCATCGGCGGTAGAACGCTGTCTAGGTCAAGTACTATCTAAATAATCTCACACTAGTATCCAACTCCATAAGGAGACACGGATAACACTATAAAGATGAACAACATACTCAATCACAATTACAGCACGATAAGAATTTGAAGAACAAAAAGTACAACACAAGACTAATGATAAAACAATCATACCTGTAATCAATAACAACCAATCTCCAAGTGTCAGAACAAGTCCACTAAGGTCACAGTCTGGAAAAATATTTTTTCCAGTCAGGAAGGAGCAAAGTACATCTCTAAATAGCAGTTCTGTATAAATGACATAAACTATGTAGCAGTTCTAGATGGAAATATACCAGATGCATGTATAAGTACGAGAATGTACAATGAGAGAAATACTGGAAATACTGTAAGTAAATGCAGGAAAAGAAACATTATGTCCATGAGCAAGAACCTATGACTAAGTGTGTTGAGTACTAGCTTTAACATGTGATCGGCTTGGGAACTTGATCAGGCTGGTTACATGTGATTAGCTATGATTCATGGAAGGTCAGGCTAACTGTTGGTTAGCTATGATGCATGGAGAGGTCAGGCTAATCACACGTAACAGCTATGAGGCATGGAGATGGTCAGGCCGCACCCGACGTGAGATGTGGGGTGAGCTATGATGCATGGATAGTTGGGTATGATCACATATCTACACTAAAATACTCCCCAAACCCCCGACTGGTATAGTAGATCCAATCATGGTACGCTATGGCACGGGATTCCCTAGGGAGGTAGCAAATCTCCCCGGATCTCAGTGTCTGTACATGCACAAGATAACAAGGAAACAAGTCTTGTACAAGCTACACCATGAACAAGGAATAACATCTCATGACGAGATCCGTGTATACCAATCCGTGTAACCAACGTGTCAAGAAAATGGATATTTACACTAGATACAGTGAACATAGGAGATATCATAAATTAGAAACTAATCAGAGAATGTACTCGCCTTGGGTCCTTAGCTGATAAAACCAATGTCCTGTTCCAGAGTATCGTCTGGAGGAACCAACAGTCCTAAAATATATCAAATACAACATTTGCATCAGGTGCTACACTAACACATCACAATTATATGAACTCAGGGGCTCTATCAGGTATGGCACTAGTCAACTAGGGTCACCTAGTAATTTACCAATTAATCATACTATCAACAAATAATTTAATACACATATATATATAGTTATACATACATACCAAAATAATACTATACTATATACAGGTAATATACCCAAAATATGTTTTACAAGTACCTATATATCAATACAGTTTATATATATATATATACTATATATATATATATATACCAAAAATATGGTTTATATATAACAATATACATTAATACTTAGTATACCAATAAAGCGTATATAATATGATATATATATAAGTGTCTCTTAGTATTTGTACAAAATACATATTTGTGTATATACACTAATAGATGTTTATAAATATATATTTTTATACCAAAATACATATTTGTATATTTATATATCAATCAAATATTTTTATATATGTATATTAGCAAATCAAAGAATGTACATAATGCCACACCTCTCAAGGTGATCCAAATAACTAATTTTGAACTCATTTTATTATTGGAACTATATTTTTAATAATAATATAAAACCCAAGATTTATTATATTTAACATAATCAAAAAACCTTTTAATTATAACTAAATAAACTGATTACATAAAATTAGCTAATTACATATACTAAACCAATTACATTTATTTACTACATCAATTACAAATTAACTAAACTAATTATAAGAAAATACCAAACTAATTAATTAATATTTACTAACTGGTTAATAAATAAATTCCTGATTAATAACTACTTACTGTTTATTAATTATTAACTAATCAAATCATTAACTAAACTAATTATAATTAATTAATCAAACTAATTATTAATTAATTAAACTAATTAAATAAAGTAACTAATTATAAATCAAATAACTTAAACTAATTACCTATATATGTTAACTGACTTTACAGAGAAAGAAAAGGGGAAGAGGAGGCTCACGATGGGCTTCTCCGGCGTCGGCGCAGGGTTCGCCGGGGTCGGCGCTCGTCTCGGCGGCGGCTGTTCTCGGCGGATCTCGGTTCGAGGAGACGGTCGGCGGCTGTTCGAGGCCAGCGGCGGGCTGAGTTCGACGACGCGGCGGCGTCGACTGGCTCGAGGAGGCGCGGGGTTCGAAGAGGCGGCGCCTGATTCGAGGAGGCGGTCGCTCGGCGCTCGAGGAGGCGACCGGCTCAGCGAGGCTTGGCTCGAGATGCTCCAGGCAGTGGTGGCAGGCGGCCAGATCGAGGAGGCGGTGGGCGGGTCTTCGCCTCGGCGGCTGCGGCGTCCCGGATCTGCGGCGGCTTGATTCAGCGGCGGCCACCGGCGGCCTGATCTAGGGTTAGGGTTCCTCTGGGGATGTGTCGGGGTCTGGGTTCGTGTCCGGGCTGGACACGATGGGGGTACACTGTAGACGTGTCCGGGCTGGACACGAGGGTGGCGAACTGTAAAGGGACGGACGTGTCCGGGTGTGTCGAATACGGAAATCAGGTTGTAATATTGTAACCGAATCCAGAAAATGAATGGATACTGTGGGACACCCGGGGTCGGACCCGAGGCCATCACGGCTGACACGGTGATGCTGGACACACGGACACGAGCACACAAAAATGGTGGTGGCTGTGGCTTGTGGGAAATTGTGGAGGCTAGCCAATAGATTGAAGATTAGGGTTTCTTGGGAATTGTAAAAATGAGAACTTAAATAGGGAGAGATGGTGTGGGATAAAGGTTGCGGGTTGGCCCAATAATGAATGGCCCAGAATTAAATATAAAAGGGTTTCTCATGTGGGAAAAATGAGGGTGTGGGCTAGTTAATGGGAAATGGCAACTTGTAAAAATAACAATTAAAGATTATAATTTCAGAAAATATTTTAGGAAAGCTACGTAATTTCCAATTAGCTACTAATTAAACTCATATTTTAAAATATTAGAAAGTATGTAATTCATTTATTTACTATCCCAATGAATAAAAATTTATTTTATTTTATCAACTAGTCTTTTAAATAAATATTTAGTTAAAACAATAATTTAATTTTTTTTTTTTGATTCAAGCCAATAAATATTTGAAACTAGAAATATATATATATATTTATATATATTTATTTTGTAATACATCGTCATTTAGGAAAAATGATTTTTATAAAGATTTTAAATTACCTCCTACAATCAAACATCGTTCAAAATCAAATAAAAATTTTCAAGGAGAAATATTTTATAAAACTTGATATTTTAAAATAAATTAAAATCTAATTATTTTGGAAATTGGAAATCGGAGGTTACAAGTCTATCCACCTTAGAAAAATTTCGTCCTCGAAATTTTAAGGATGACTAGGATAGAAAAAATTTTGTTGTTCATAATGATGAATATATCATTGAAGAAAATATTTTTATAAGGAGAATACTTACCAAACAGAAGAAAACATGAAGAAAAGAAATATGGTTTAAGACAGGAATAACTTGAAGGAATCATGGCTCGGTCTTGAATCCTCTAGAAAGTTTAGGTTTGGGAAGTAGACACGATCACAAAAACAGATAATTTGAATAATGCACGTTACCTTTTCAAAGTAACTAAACCAAGGAAGACCCAGTATAATGAATGATATAGACATGAAAGTTATAGCTAATTCGAAAGATACGGTCGACAATTTGATTTAAGAAACTTAAATACATCCTTCAGAATGTAATCAAGAGACATCTAATTGCCTTTCTTAATTTCTAGAAAAAATAGTCTTTACTATCATCTGAAAATAATTCTTCCTTTTTATCCTCGTTCATTTTACTTTTCTCAATCTTGTGATTCATCATTAACTAATATCTATAAAAGTTCCAAATTCCACAAACTTTATTAGATTAGATCTTAGAATTTCTGAATCAAAATTTATTACATGTCCAAAATCCTTATCATCAAATTCGAGTTTGTTTATCTTAACATCAACTATACCTCGATTATTTTCTTCGGTTTCAAATGTTACTGTCATGGTCAAGATTTTAATTTAGATCACAACCTCAATATACCATGATCTTACCTTACGACCTTCAATTATATGATCCCATAATCAATTATATTATAATATTCTTTACCATGAGCTTCATTTCATTCCATATTTCTTTATCCGTATGTATAATGTTTCCGAATTTTGAACCAATATTTTTTTTTTTCATCCTCTGAATTTATTATCCCAATGTAAAATTTTTACTACTCAAATCCTCAATATTTTAATTGAATTCCAGTCGTATCATAATCTCCTCAAATTTTGAGTAAATAACTAAATACAAAATTTACTATCCAATCCTTCAATTGAACCCCAATCAATGCACATTTATAAGACTTAAAAATCTGTATCCCAAATTTAAATTTTAAACACTCATCAATCATCTTACTCCTCTAACTCAAATTCAATTGATGCTTATTCCAATCTAACTCCTCATCCCAAGAATTTAATTCGACACTATTCCATTTACGATTTTTATTTTCTGATTTTCGTTTCCTCAAATATTCAACGATGCTATGCTTCCAGAATCTTCAATGCAACATTCATAATATATAAAATTTCTATCTTGCAATCAAATAGATAAAATGATAATCTCTCGAATTTCTCAAATTTTAAATAATCAATTCAATCATATCAAGACCTCCTTAAAATTAATAAATCCTCAAATTTTTGGCTCTGTCAATTTCTTAACTCTCCTTTCAAGTCAATATTTATCCTCGAGTTTCAATCATCCTCAATCTTCGTAAAATTAATGATCCGTCAACTCCGTTATAACCACCCCTAAATTCTTTATTTAATTTAATGCTCATCCACAAATTTAATCCTCTTATCTCTTTTTGTCAGTCATAACCTCGTCATAGATCTTTGCTATGGTCAAAACCCCAATGATCATAGTTTAAGAAAACTCTACCTACAGCCATGCAATTTAAGAAAAAATATATAGGTCATGTGTCTTGTCATGGTATTTCAGTCTCTGTTAGGGGGTACTACTAGTTATATTCTAACAAGGAAATCATGCATGTGAACCACAGTACTAGGAAAATTAATCAATCAATCGAAAGGCGAAAGAAAAGGAACATTAGGAAGGAAGAAGGATCATGTTAACATATTACTTGTAGTGTCTACTATCTCTAACAACACTTAACTCTAGCACACTAACAAATTCCTATTCATGTACACTGGTACCCATATCAACTAATCATATTTTAATATTCATCTCTCATCTACCAAAAATTAATCCTCAAAATAATCGTCAAGGTTTAACTTCCCGATCAACTTAAAATAAAATGCATATACTTCCTCAAAATTAGATACTTCTCATCGAAATAAAATTTAATCACTTCTAAAATCTTTGTAGCCTTAACTATGTTTAGTGAATCAAATTTAAATCCTCAATATTTTAACAACATAAAATCTCAACTCCTTAAAAATTTTGAAAATTTAAAATTCATTTCCACCTTTTAATTTATAACTCCTCAATGTACATATCAGTGCTCACGGTCTCTGATACTCAAGGTGCACTCAATACCTATATTGTCTAGAACTGTGTACTAAATTTGTACTGCCCGAATCACTTGCACTATTACCTCCAATGATCAAAGTTACCATCAACTGTGTTTTCTTTCATAATTTCAATTTATGTCAACTGGTATATCATCTAATTATCATCACACCGAGTGCTTACTGTTACTAGCACCATTTTCAATAATCCTTGATATAGAATCATCGGCACTCTTGGTATTATATCACTAGCTGCATTAATGGATTATCTCATCAAGCTCGTTAGACTCATGATCACCTGTATCCTCTATAACACTCATGTTTCTTTACTCTCATGGGTATGTGTATGGTTCCTTATCTCGATGGTTGTATATGTATTTCCTTCAATCCTTTAAAGCCTATTAAACTAATCCGTGATACGCTTCATAACTTCCATTACTAATCCTGATATTTCTCTACTTATGACATCTCATTAAACCCTTTATACATATACATTTCTTTACCTTTAACATTTTCGATATCAATCATCCAATTGGACATCATGCTCCATAAATCCTTAACACAATTCCCGGATACTTAATCGTTTACATAGATCACTCAATTACATAATCATGATTATCCAGGATGGGTAATTGGCTCTGATACTAACTCTGAGAACTATCACTGATACTCTATACTCTCCTTAACTCTCAGTCTCTAATGACACTACTCCTAGAATCATTGGTACAAGGTACTATACTAAGGGCTAACTCTAGATTAAAGCCTACTGCTCACATGTCCAACTAAGAAACACTTACAACTCACTAGCAACACAGTCAATACTAATACAAGACACAACAAAATTACAAGCCACTAATTATCATACTTAACAAGAAATCCTCAAGGAATAGGAGCTCAAAGACTGAATTGAGGACAGAAGGTATCTTTACTGCTAGTAAAGAAAGAAGCGGTGGAACAAAGTCCTGGAATAACAGAAATAGATAAGTCTTGAGATGATATTTTAAGAACCAATTTAGGATACAACCTGATAATCATACACGTCTGTCTGAAATCATGACACTCAGAATCCTCGCCACGCCAGTAAGCATAGATGCGATAAACGATAGGTTTCGTAACTAAGGTATGCACTCTATAATCATGTCGTCTAGAATCTTCGCCACGCCAACCGGTATGGCTGCGAAAGACTTCTAGGCTTCATAACTATAGTATGTACATCCAAGTCAGGTTCCTACGTTCTCGTCACCACAGCTAATATGGCTGCGATAAATTCTAGGTTCCATAACCAAAGTAGACGTTTTACCTTCCTCACTGTCCTCATCAATATATGTCATCAGATGATACCATAAATCCTAGTCCGTAAAAATTCATCTCAATTTGAAATCAACTCAACAACGATACCAGGAATTAAAGTTAACAACTGGTCAACAAGAATCAAACTCAACAATGATACCAAGATTTTAATTTAAAAAACTGCTCAACAAGAATCAAGTTCAGTAACAACAAGCGAGAGCGGGCGGAAACAAGGAAAAGTTAAATTGGAAATTTTAACAAGATTCTCAAGGGGTCGTCCCAGGAATCTCTCAAGAGTTTGTGATTGAGTATCCTCTCTCATCCTAGTATCCTATGTCCTATATTCTATAGCAGGTACGCAGTAGTACAACTAAGACGTCGCTCTACCACGACATCGCACAACTTGCGAAGTCTGACCTGCATGGGCCACCACTAAAAACGTGTCACGACCCGCACCCGGTTTAGTGGCACGAGTGCGTGGGTACGTCCAGCCTACGCCGCAGCATCGGCGGTAGAACGCTGTCTAGGTCAAGTACTATCTAAATAATCTCACACTAGTATCCAACTCCATAAGGAGACACGGATAACACTATAAAGATGAACAACATACTCAATCACAATTACAGCACGATAAGAATTTGAAGAACAAAAAGTACAACACAAGACTAATGATAAAACAATCATACCTGTAATCAGTAACAACCAATCTCCAAGTGTCAGAACAAGTCCACTAAGGTCACAGTCTGGAAAAATATTTTTCCAGTCAGGAAGGAGCAAAGTACATCTCTAAATAGCAGTTCTGTATAAATGACATAAACTATGTAGCAGTTCTAGATGGAAACATACCAGATGCATGTATAAGTACGAGAATGTACAATGAGAGAAATACTGGAAATACTGTAAGTAAATGCAGGAAAAGAAACATTATGTCCATGAGCAAGAACCTATGACTAAGTGTGTTGAGTACTAGATTTAACATGTGATCGGCTTGGGAACTTGATCAGGCTGGTTACATGTGATTAGCTATGATTCATGGAAGGTCAGGCTAACCGTTGGTTAGCTATGATGCATGGAGAGGTCAGGCTAATCACACGTAACAGCTATGAGGCATAGAGATGGTCAGGCCGCACCCGACGTGAGATGTGGGGTGAGCTATGATGCATGGATAGTTGGGTATGATCACATATCTACACTAAAATACTCCCCAAACCCCCGACTGGTATAGTAGATCCAATCATGGTACGCTATGGCACGGGATTCCCTAGGGAGGTAGCAAATCTCCCCGGATCTCAGTGTCTGTACATGCACAAGATAACAAGGAAACAAGTCTTGTACAAGCTACACCATGAACAAGGAATAATATCTCATGACGAGATCCGTGTATACCAATCCGTGTAACCAACGTGTCAAAAAAATGGATATTTACACTAGATACAGTGAATATAGGAGATATCATAAATTAGAAACTAATCAGAGAATGTACTCGCCTTGGGTCCTTAGCTGGTAAAACCAATGTCCTGTTCCAGAGTATCGTCTGGAGGAACCAACAGTCCTAAAATATATCAAATACAACATTTGCATCAGGTGCTACACTAACACATCACAATTATATGAACTCAGGGGCTCTATCAGGTATGGCACTAGTCAACTAGGGTCACCTAGTAATTTACCAATTAATCATACTATCAACAAATAATTTAATACACATATATATATAGTTATACATACATACCAAAATAATACTATACTATATACAGGTAATATACCCAAAATATGTTTTACAAGTACCTATATATCAATACAGTTTTTATATATATATATACTATATATATATATATATATACCAAAAATATGGTTTATATATAACAATATACATTAATACTTAGTATACCAATAAAGCGTATATAATATGATATATATATAAGTGTCTCTTAGTATTTGTACAAAATACATATTTGTGTATATACACTAATAGATGTTTATTAATATATATTTTTATACCAAAATACATATTTGTATATTTATATATCAATCAAATATTTTTATATATGTATATTAGCAAATCAAAGAATGTACATAATGCCACACCTCTCAAGGTGATCCAAATAACTAATTTTGAACTCATTTTATTATTGGAACTATATTTTTAATAATAATATAAAACCCAAGATTTATTATATTTAACATAATCAAAAAACCTTTTAATTATAACTAAATAAACTGATTACATAAAATTAGCTAATTACATATACTAAACCAATTACATTTATTTACTACATCAATTACAAATTAACTAAACTAATTATAAGAAAATACCAAACTAATTAATTAATATTTACTAACTGGTTAATAAATAAATTCCTGATTAATAACTACTTACTGTTTATTAATTATTAACTAATCAAATCATTAACTAAACTAATTATAATTAATTAATCAAACTAATTATTAATTAATTAAACTAATTAAATAAAGTAACTAATTATAAATCAAATAACTTAAACTAATTACCTATATATGTTAACTGACTTTACAGAGAAAGAAAAGGGGAAGAGGAGGCTCACGATGGGCTTCTCCGGCGTCGGCGCAGGGTTCGCCGGGGTCGGCGCTCGTCTCGGCGACGGCTGTTCTCGGCGGATCTCGGTTCGAGGAGACGGTCGGCGGCTGTTCGAGGCCAGCGGCGGGCTGAGTTCGACGACGCGACGGCGTCGACTGGCTCGAGGAGGCGCGGGGTTCGAAGAGGCGGCGCCTGATTCGAGGAGGCGGTCGCTCGGCGCTCGAGGAGGCGACCGGCTCAGCGAGGCTTGGCTCGAGATGCTCCAGGCGGTGGTGGCAGGCGGCCAGATCGAGGAGGCGGTCGGCGGGTCTTCGCCTCGGCGGCTGCGGCGTCCCGGATCTGCGGCGGCTTGATTCAGCGGCGGCCACCGGCGGCCTGATCTAGGGTTAGGGTTCCTCTGGGGATGTGTCGGGGTCTGGGTTCGTGTCCGGGCTGGACACGATGGGGGTGCACTGTAGACGTGTCCGGGCTGGACACGAGGGTGGCGGACTGTAAAGGGACGGACGTGTCCGGGTGTGTCGGACACGGAAATCAGGTTGTAATATTGTAACCGAATCCAGAAAATAAATGGATACTGTGGGACACCCGGGGTCAGACCCGAGGCCATCATGGCTGACACGGTGATGCTGGACACACGGACACGAGCACACAAAAATGGTGGTGGCTGTGGCTTGTGGGAAATTGTGGAGGCTAGCCAATAGATTGAAGATTAGGGTTTCTTGGGAATTGTGAAAATGAGAACTTAAATAGGGAGAGATGGTGTGGGAAGGTTGCGGGTTGGCCCAATAATGAATGGCCCAGAATTAAATATAAAAGGGTTTCTCATGTGGGAAAAATGAGGGTGTGGGCTAGTTAATGGGAAATGGCAACTTGTAAAAATAACAATTAAAGATTATAATTTCAGAAAATATTTTAGGAAAGCTACGTAATTTCCAATTAGCTACTAATTAAACTCATATTTTAAAATATTAGAAAGTATGTAATTCATTTATTTACTATCCCAATGAATAAAAATTTATTTTATTTTATCAACTAGTCTTTTAAATAAATATTTAGTTAAAACAATAATTTTTTTTTTTTTTTTTGATTCAAGCTAATAAATATTTGAAACTAGAAATATATATATATATTTATATATATTTATTTTGTAATACATCGTCATTTAGGAAAAATGATTTTTATAAAGATTTTAAATTACCTCCTACAATCAAACATCGTTCAAAATCAAATAAAAAATTTCAAGGAGAAATATTTTATAAAACTTGATATTTTAAAATAAATTAAAATCTAATTATTTTGGAAATTGGAAATCGGAGGTTACAGGAGCACCAATAGTAAACCGACAAGCTTTACCAGCATCGGAAGGATATCAGCCAAGGCCATCCTTGGTACCACTGGCAGCACTCTTCCAGCAGGCCTAGCAATAGTAGAGAGCACCACCACAAGGACGTGGACAGGCTTTTGCGATGACAGTAGAGGAGGCACAGACTCGAGGAGTCGCGAATATGAGTAAGATTAAGTTTTATCATAGCTATCTATTCCTAGTAATACTTTATCATGTGCCTGTTAGTTCCAGTCCCTAGCCTATACCTAGTATTATGTTAGCATGAACTTGTTAGTCTATATTAGAAATTGGCACCCAAGTTTTCCTAAGCTGTAGTTGATCTTCGTTCTAACCAGGTTCCTTTACTCTTGAGTTACTTATCTTTCATTGTCTAGGGAAAAGTTTTTATTTCTTTCCTACGTGTTCTGCTTGAACAAAACCCTCACCCAATTTCTCCTTGTTCATGGTTCCTTATCCTTTGTGTCATGCTTCACCAAACATGTCTTGCAACCGCATCATCTCTTCTGACCGGTTATATTTTATTTTTTTAATTGTGAGTACGCAATTCTATTAAGGTGGGTAGATTATAAACACCCAAATTTGTAAAAGATTTAAATATAAATTTTTGGGATTTTTCTATTATTTTTAATTATTAATTTGTTGATAAAGTTAAATATTAAAATATTACAAAAATTATATTTTTGAGTGTATAATTAATAATAAGATGTGTAATTTTTTTGGAATTTATTGGGCTCAAAAACTATTTTTACATAGCTAAAAAATATTGCTTTTAAATAAACCAGACCGAACCAAACTGAACCAAATTAAACCCAACCGAAACAACCCAACCCTAATGGATTTGGATCCATACCCGAACCTATAACCCGCACCCGACCCGACCCGCTAACAATAGTAACTGAAGAAATAAATTCTCGACTGTTATACCCCGCCGCTGCGATTTCGACGGACGGTGACTCTCCAGTTCACCTCCCCAACCGCCGCCCTAGCCTATATAAACCCCCACCATCATCAGACCACCACCATCATCACAACTTCACTTCGGCGATGATGATGACCTACCGACTCCGGTCACTCTGACGACCCGCCGCCACAACCTGCACCACCACCGACCGCTGCGACCTACGACCACCACCATAGCAGTCGCAGCAGCCGCCGACGACGATTGTGCACCACCGTCCCGCCATCGTCCACGTGCAGTAAGTCGAATTCGACCCCTCAGCTTCCGGTGAGCTTTTCTTCTTCAATGATGTGTCAATTCTCGAATGGCTTATTGCATTGTGTTCCCTGTATGACCCTCTCAAATCCTGTATAATTAGATTGGGGTATCGTGTCCTATGTCGGTCGTAAACCGTGACACAAAACAGGGAAAAATAATCCAATTTTTGGTTCTGGAAACTATCCCGAAGCCCCATGTTCATGGCCATTTTTCTCCCAACTTAGTTAATATTTCTAAATTTTACTTGAACAGTAATTTAAATGATATAAACAAGTTTTAAACCCATTAATTATTTTATTTTAGTTGATTATATGCTGTGTTTATTTCTTGGCTAAAGTTGACCAAAATCTTGGTTTTGGAAGACCCAAATTTTTCAAACGGGGTCCGTCCAGCTAAATGAGGTGACTTCATCGTGTGCAAATTATATCGAAAGGCATGTATCGTCTATACGGACGTGTGAGATTTTGCAAAAGTTGATTTGGATGTCCGTGCATACAGGAATCAACGTATATCCGTCGAAAAGTCCCATATCGGCCTGTTATGACACCCATCATAATTTTGTGTGTGCTTATTGTTTCGTAATGTAACTTGTGCCATCGGATTCGTAGCGCTATGCTGGTCCTGTGTCCCAAGTTTGGTGCAATTCTGAGAACGTTGACGAAATCCTATTTTCGTAGGACCTACGGCTCCATTTGATGGGCGATTTTGTGATCGGCTCATCAGAATCCAGTTCTGGATATTCCGTTGGGTTCGTATCATTGTTCTGGACTTGTAAACATTAAGTTTGATGAATTTGGAGAACTTTGTCTCTGACACATTTTTCGGTACGAAATAGGCCATATGTGGACCCCGCTTTGACTAAAAATTATCAATTTTGCCCCTGTGTCCAAATTGGACTTATAGGTAGTCAATCCTAGCTATTTTATGTATTTTGAAAGTGATAAAAATGTTTGTTTCACCATCTGGTGGCATACCTGGAAAATCTACATACATCGGATCTACTGAAGGAGTTCAAACCTCAGGCAAGTGTACCTTGCCAAACTTGCAGAAATTATTTTAATATTATTTGCTTGATTTATTTCTGTGATATATCTGCTCAACCTAGGACTGTGAGATATTAATTAACATCCAAATAATATTCGGGTGTCGATGCCGTACGTAGAGTCGTGTAACGTCACTTAGAGAGTTGATAACACGATCCTATATTTTCGTGCTTGCTTTATCAAGTATGTCAAACTATAGGACACTTGACACTATTCATGTCACAGAATCTTTCCTGAGTTATTCATGGTGATACTGTATAGGCTTACAGGATTCGTGACATAAGATTTGCTTACACATAGATATTGTTATGACTCGTTGTACTAGCTAGAGGTCATGATCTTGCGTGTTATGGACATGAGACGTTGTGGACATGAGACGTGTCATTACATTGGGTGGGGAGAGACACACAGGCTACAGGTTGATTACATATATATATTTATTATTGAGGTGCTTTAGTCTCTATATCAGAGCTTGGCCTATTACGTGATATTACTACTACCAGCTCCACGACACAGAGCTTGTAGTGGTCTCAGCCTGAGTACTAGTGATGCTCTCATTTGCATATCACATAGCTGGTTACATAGTTTGCCCTATTGATATATTTTATTTACTGTATTTTTATTTGGCTTGAGTTATTCTTGTACCTTGCTATGTCCCCTGAGGACCTGGATCCGGATTATGTCCCCAGTTATAGTAGAGAAAATTTACCCTGAGGTATACGGGACAGGAGCTGACGCTGGAGCAGTACCAATACCAGAGGATGAGGTAATGCCAGAGGATTTCTCCTGAGCATTTGTTATATACTAAGTTATATCTATTACTAGATACTCTATTTCTTGTCTCGTGGATTATTGTATTTATCGGGTTGTTCCCCGAGACACTTATTATTGAGACTTGTTCTTGGATTATATTTCTATTTTGATTAGTTTGACATTTTATATTGTGTTGACATTCTGTGGATAAGATTAGAATTAGACTGTGACATGTATCGTAGACCATTATATCTGTTTTACAGCTTAAGTACACTATAACGGGTCCATTAAAATAGGTTTGCCCATTGGAGTTGTGCTGCTGGTCATTGCCACGTGGCTAGTCCCTCGATATTTTGGGACAGGGGCGTGACACGGACTACCAATTCAAACGGCAAAAGTGCAATATCCCGAACTGCTTTGCTCAGCGAGAAAACTCGTTTGAGGCAAAAGGATTTCCAGACTTAGTCTTCAGGTATTCCGGCTTAGGCTTTCAGAGGCTCGCTCGGAGTATCACTCGACCGAAGCAAATCATCGCTAAGGTGGGTGGCTACGATGAACTTGTCTTTGCTTAGCCAGTACACTTAAAATATGGACGATACATGCTAGTTGATAGGTGAATCACCCCCTACATGCTAATAAGAATACAACGCACCTAGCTTAGGAAATAATCCTAACTTGTATTGCTTGTGTTAGAACATAAAAATAAAAATTTACTTATATGGGACCCTCGCATGCTCCATTTGCCTTGTGCAACTAGACCCCACTATGCCTCGAGTAGAATAATATGTATGTACTATTTGTAGTGCATTGTTCACTTGCTACACTGCACGACCCTAGATTATGTCGTTCGAAAAATTCCTTTACGGTTTTACTCCTCGGCATACCCATGGGCCCGAGCCAACATAAATTCTTAAGTTTTCTTATGAATGCAATACTTGCTTGCTTATATTTTAACTTGTAATATTGCCTCGATCCAGTAATTGTCATAATGAAACTTATGCCACAATCTACTAACACAATCGTGTATTGTGCATGCATCGAGTCAGCCAGAAGACTATCGAATAGTCCTTCTGTGAAATATGAACCTGCAAGTATACGGGACCATTAGGTCGCCAAGGTAGTCCCCGCACCAGAGGAATACAACAAGGCAAGTTGAACTCTGAATGAAAATTATGTCAAGTTTATATCTGAATGAGAATTATGTCAAGCAAATCAAGAATCACAGCTCGTGGAGCAAATACTTATTTCAGAACAAGGATCATGAATTATCATGTCAAGATAGGAATTTGGAAGACCCAAGACTTGTATGTCGCGAACAACTTGGAAACAAGGGGGATCTTCGGATCTCGTTCCATGGACGGTCTCCAGGGCACCGGGGCTGATCCTATCCGGATGAAACTCACGTAATAATCATTTTCATGAACAAGTGGGATGGCGTGTGCACTTCATGCTGTGCCATTCTCGCTCTAAGATTGATAGTCTTATGTATAAGACAGGATGGCATGTAGCACCTCATGTACTTTATGTTGCACTCAATCCTCGTCTATGACTATGTCCTTATGGCTATGCCAGGGACTCATGTTCATATAGATAAGTCATCCTCACTTAGCGGTAATCCGCGTGCGAGTCATTGCATCGCTTTAAGAAATTGAGAAACACCTAAACGAATCTTGAGAATAATACTTGTACATAAGGAATACTTCAACATCTTCTGCAACACTTATGGATAATCTGTATACTCGTGCACCCGAAATATAACCTCGTTCATGACACTTTGTATTTCTTATAATATTGCTCTGGATTTTATATATATATGCTCGTGCTTGAATTAACTTGGTTTGCCTTGGACAGGGTAGGACGGATGGTATGATATTGCTCTAGATTTTATATATATATTTTGAAGATAGTTTTTCGGACTCGGTATGACCAATTTGAGTTCATGGTCATGCCCATGGGTTGAACAATATCTCGGCGATATATATTGATGATATTCTGGTGTATTAGAAGATCCCGGAGGAGTAAGATAAGCTCCTGAGGATAGTCCTGGAGACTCTCAGGAAGGAAAAGCTTTATGGCAAGCTTTCAAAGTGTGAGTTATTCCTTGGCAAGGTTGAATTCCTTAGTTATATTTTTACAGGTGACGGAATATCAGTAGACCCGAAGAAAATTTCAGCAGTGGAGTAGTGGGCTACTCCAAGTTCAGTGGCAGAGATCAGGAGTTTTCTGGGGCTAGCAGGTTGTTACCATAGGTTTGTACAGGACTTCTCCAGTATTATGGAGCCGATGACTAGGCTGACCAGGAAGGATGTTGGAGTTTGTCTGGACAGAGGAAAGTCAGACCAATTTTGAGTAGCTGAAGAAGAGGTTGACGACAGCTCCAGTGTTGACGTTGCCATTAGGATTAGGTGGATTCACTATTTATAGTGATGCTTTAGGGAAAGGTTTGGGTTGTGTCTTACAACAGAACGGGAACGTGATTGCCTATGCTTCCCGATAATTACGTCCTCATGAGAAGAATTACCCTACCCACGATTTGGAGTTGGCAGTGGTCATCTTTGCTCTAAAGATGTGGAAACACTATTTGTACGGAGAGCGTATGGAGATCTTCACAGATCACAAGAGCTTGAAGTACGTGTTTACCCAGAAAGAGCTAAACTTTTAACACGGCTGTGGTTGGAGTTGATGAAGGACTTCGACATATTATTGCAGTACCATCCAGGAAAGGCCAACATAGTCGTTGATGCCTTGAGCAAGTATCCAGTGGCTATGTGCTTGACTACGGACATATATTTATTGGCCGATCTTGAGAGCTTGGGTATTGAGGTATTGGTACATAGTGTCAAGATATAGATGTGGGGATTGTAGATACAATCAGAGCTGATGGACATGATCCAAGCTGTGCAGTATGACGATGAGTATCTGAGGAGCATCAGTGCACAGGTTCAGATGGGATTATCCGAGGACGTCAACATTGCTGAGGATGGATTATTGTGGCACGGTACCAGATTGTATGTGTTAAGTGGGACGTTACGTAATGAAATTCTTTTGGAGGTTCATTAATTGCAGTACTAAATATATCAAGATGCCAATAAGATGTATAGAGATCTGAGGGATCATGTAGGTGGTATGGTATAAAGCAAGAGGTGGTGCACTTCTTATCCAGAAGTTTAGTGTGCCAGTAGTTAAAGACAGAGAGGTAGAGGCCAGGTGATTTACTTCAGCCTTTAACCCTTCCAGAGTAAAAGTGGGAGCATGTTACTATGGATTTTGTTTTGGGGCTTCAGCATTCTCTAGGAGGGAATGACGCAATTTGGGTTAACGTAGATAGGTTGACCAAATCATCTCTCTTATTGCCAATTAAAGTGGGTACGTCTACGGAGAAGCTAGCAAAGATTTATGTGCGACAGATTGTCAGATTACATGAAGTTCCTATGAGCAACATCTCAAATCGGGATAATCGCTTCACATCCCATTTTTGGAGGAGTTTACAAGTTAGTTTGGGCACCCAACTCAAGTTTAGTACAGCATATCACCCCCAGACAGACGGACAGTGGGACAGGAGTATTCAGACTCTCGAGGATATAATTTATACTTGTGTTTTCGATTTTAGAGGCTATTGGGATGATAACCTTCACTTGGTAGAGTTTTCTTACAACACCTACCTGGCTAGTATCGATATGTCACCATTCGAGGCTTTATATGGACGGAGATGTCACACTCTTTGATCTTGGGATGATATTGGTAAGAGATTCTTATTGAGACCGAAGATGATTGTGGATGCAGGAGAGAAGGTAAATCTCTTCAGAGATAGACTTTGGGTGGCGTAGGATAGACAGCGGAATTGGGCCGATAGCCACCAGAGACCTTTGGAGTTTGAGTTATAGATTTTGTTTGTACTGCTTATGATTGCTTTATTTTAGGTTAAATGTTAAGACTGTGTTTTGTTCTACGTTGGCGATCTGGTTTCTACAACATGGGACACAATTCGCTTTGGTGGAGGTAGGAAGCTTAGTCCACGGTATATCGGACCCTTCGATATTCTTGCGAGGGTCGGTGTAGTATCCTACATACTAGATATGCCACCTGCATTAGAGGGAGTGCATGATGTGTTCCATGTGTCGTAGCTGAGATGGTACCTAGTAGATTTTAGTCACCTATTGGATCACTCGAAGATCGAGGTGGGTTCAACTTTCACCTATCCATAGCAGCCAGTGGAGATTCTGGATCACAGAAAGAAGGTGCTGCGGAACCAGACGATTTCTTTTGTATGCATCGCATGGAGGCATCATTCTTCGGAAGAGTCTACCTGGGCGAGGGAAGCCAAAATATCTGAGTGATACCCTTATCTCTTTGAGCCATGAGGTATCATTCTTTTTTGCTTGCTGTGATTGTTTATTGTAGTGCTAGTTCTTTCCTTAAATTTTGAGGACAAAACTTTTCTAAGGAGGGTAGACTTGTCACTACCATATTTCTAGGTGAGAGTATTTTTGTCATTTAGCATATTTATTATTTAGTAATTAAATATTTATATTACGTGCTTTAAATTATTATATTGAGTTATGTTATTTAATTACTTGTTAGTGGGCTAGATTATTTTATTTGGACTTGTCATTAGTGGACCGATTAAATTTTTTACGATACATTTAGCCCAACATTTGGTTAGGCCCATTAGACCCATTAGACCCATTCCCTTAATTAATTAAAGAGATTATATTAGTTTCATGAAGAATTAGAAGCTTCCTAATATAACCCTTCCTAATTAAACCTCATGACCAACTAATAGGGATAACTTGGACATTGTACATTGCTAGGGAAGGGGGAAGAAGGGGCCGACCATTAGAGGGGAGTCTCTCTCTCTCTCTCTCTCTCTCTTTCGCTCTCTCTCTCTCTCTCTCTCTCTCTCTCTCTCTCTTTCGCTCTCTCTCTCTCTCTCTCTCTCTCTCTCTCTCCTCTGATTAGTTCATTTATTCTAGATCCCTAATTGTGTTCTTTCGCAAATTAACTCATCTATCTACCAAATTTATCCCAATTCACTCACATTCTCTCTCAATTTTATCATCTAAGAAGCATTAGAGTTTGGATTGTAATGAGAACTTGAAGGAGGAATTGGCAAGGAGATTGTGTCCTAATTGTGTCATATTAAGCATTTCATTGGGAATCCATCTCCCAATAGGTAAATTCTGATATCCCCTATAATTTAGACTCTAGTTAATGCATTTAACCATTAGAAAACCATCATTGGCTTAGGACTACCCATAAAAGCAAGAACTAGGTTCAATTAACCTTTATTGTGACTTCTACATAGATTTTTGTGCCCAATTAGGAAGAATTATGTTATTGACATATCAAGTGTGTGTAATGAGACCAATTAGATCTTATTTGACTTAGATTGATGCTATGGGACTAGATACGTGTCCAAAATTGGACACAAGTATAGCATATCGTAGTATTTTGTGATACAATGTGATACGGGGGCCATTTTAGGGGAAATATGCATAGTAGTGGAATTAATCTTCAATTTTCATTTTAACACATTGCATTAGTTATATAAATGATGTAATTAATATGTATAATTGATAATAGTTGAGAATTTTTGTTTTTGGTACTTTATTTAAGGTATATCATGGGTATAGGAAAGGAATACTACATGTTTGATTTATTGCCACACTAGTGTGCGTGTGTATAGTGTATATTAATATAGATGTTCTTAAATACTAGATTATATACATAAATAGGTTTGTGCTAGTATACACTTATACTTCTATGATATATAAGTTTCTTATTATTGTGTGTATTGACGATATGTGAAAGGAGCTCGGGTTATGTGTCTGGGCTGTGGGTACTTGTACGGTTGTGATGCCAAGTGCTATGGATGTGTACAGTTGAGGGGAGGGTTAGCCTGGACTGCAGTGTACTAGATATTATTTATAATTGTTTAGTAAGGTAAGGGGACGTTTGGATGCTATCAGCAGCCAATAGGAAAAGGGAGCAAATGATACACTAAGGTATTAGTTGCATTCAACTGCTATAACAAAAGCAACAATATAAGACTAAAGGGGGAGAGGTAAAGCTCGGGTTAATTAGTGTAAGGAAGCTTGGCAGTACATTACCACTTATTCAATGCATGGGTTATGTACAATAGTGGTTTTGATGGAGTGCAACCTGGAAGCAGCAACTGCAAGTGACAGTAGCAGCATCAAGGTATGCTCAAGCATGCCAGTGAAGGGGAGGGTATTACTTCTGAAATGACAGTGCATTGTGTGCACTATCTGTTAATAGCAGTAGCAGTAGGCATGTATCATCACAGTAAGTGCCAACAACAGTGGCATTGGCCTGAACAAACCTGAAGAAGAGCAACCCAGCAATAAAAGTACATTTCCACACTGGCCAATGTATGTGTACACTTAGTTAATACATTGTGTTTATATGGTATGAGTAGTCTTGAAGAGTAAGGTGTTAGAGTTTTGTTTCAGTATGATTATCAATGGAGGTTTAGTATCATGGATACCTGGAGATGAGTTTATTACCTAGAGCTTGGTATCAAGTATGGGTACATGAGAGTATAGGTAATATGATACCTGGAGATATCCAATGCCATGTGAGAAGTAGATACTTATATGCAAATGGGTATTGAGTTATAGAGTATACTAAGATTCTATATATAATAGTTTATATATATAATTTATGTGTATATAGATACATAGAGTATCCTATTATCTAGTATACAGATATATATTAGTACTTTTAGCTAATATAGTTAGTATTAGCTAAGTGTTAGCTAGTTAATGGTTAATATGGACTAATTACCTTAGAGTAGACCTAGAAACTTGTGTATGAGTTTATTTTTACCAGTGTGACCTAGTATTGACCAAGAAATCATACTTGAACTCATTTTAGTTTGTTTATCTTCATTACACCCAAGTGACATGATATACATATATAGGGTTATGTGACACCAGGTCGGACACCGAGTTATACCATTTGCTTAGGACCACAAGCAAGTGCATTCTCTTATAGTTTCCTTATTTGATAGCCTCAAAGTTTTATGTATTTAGTAATGAGATATTTGATTTCTGATATAATGTTAACACGGATTGGTATACGTAGATCTTTGTCATGAGATATTATTGATATGATTACTCAGTGATGGCCATGTCGTGCTTCGTGATTACTCAGTGATTACCATGATATCTTAGTGATTATATAGACCGTGATCATATTGCATAATATTATAGACCGTGCAGTATGATTACGTGTTATAACGTATCATGATTTGGGTTCGTGTACTAGTCGGGGGTTGAAAAAGTATTAGTGGATATGCGATCATACCTAATAGCCCGTAATTTAGTGTAGTCCGTGATAGCTAGCAGATCAAGCAAATCCAGTGTGTGATCACGCTAGCTCACCTTTTTATATAGCTGTGTTAGGCCTAAGCCGATCACATTATCTTACTAATATTTTAAGGCACATTATTTATATTATTTCCTTTATTCCAGTTGATTAAATTGATATTCCTCACCATATTTTTCTTATTTTATTGACATTATTTACCATGATGCTTCTTCTCCTGATATTTACTACTTCAGTTACTTCCACCATTTATTTTTATTGCTATTATTGTTTCATAGTTTCTGTTAATTATTGGAACTGCTATTGGGTTGTACTTCCCTCCAATCTTGACTGGATATATTTTTCAGATGATTCATTAAAGGACTGGTGTCCTACGCACAATGGGCCACATGATGGCGAGCTAGTTGAGTTAGCACTTGTAGAGCCTGTTGAGTTAGTACCAGCAGTTGATGAGCCTTAGTTAGTTCATTTATGATATTGTATATGTTAGTTAGATACTTTTGGTATTGTATTATATTTGAGATCTTGTGTTATGTTTGGACTTGGTCTTGTGATATATTTGACTCTTTATTTCTTTTCTTCTATTCCATATCGTGCCATATCTTTCTCTAGTTTATATTTGTGGTTGAGTATTGTTTATCATTATCATATTATCATATTGTCCTCCATTGGGAGTTGAGATATCTTGACAGGTACATTATATATATTATGTGAGATGTTAGATAGTAGTGTTAACCTAGATAGCGTTCTACTACCGATGCTGTGGCGTTGGCTGGACGTACCTACGTACTCGTGTCCCTACACTTGGTGCGGGTCATGACATCCTTTACCTGTACTTTTGCATAGAAAATCATATGTGGTAGAGCCTGATCTTATATCCAAGTCGATCATATAACAAACTAATATTTTAAACAATTAACTAGTTTATTTTATCCCTCTATTCCAGCCTGTACTTGATGAGACTAATATTTACCTGCTTACTCACTGCTTATTATTTCTGTGATATGAATATATGCTTCTCCTGATTTCTTATATTACTAGTATTATATTTCCATCATTTATATTCATTACTCACTGTTTTATAGTCTTTATCAATTTAATTGGAACTGCTGTTAGTTTATGTGCTTTGCTCCAATCCTGAGTGAATAATATTTTTTCAGTGATTGTTGTACTCTATATTCCAGGATGTTAATGTGATGTTATAGTCAGGACTGCACTGGCACTATGGACCTTGAGGTGACAATTATAGAGATCTAAACTAGTGCTTTAATTCTATTTTATGATCCAGTTTTATCTCCTTTAGATTATTGTTCGGATTATTTTTCTCATTCAAATATTACTTAGCTTATTGTGATTTAGTTTTACTGATATTATATTAGACTTGAAGGGAAATCAAAAGGCTTCTAACAACAAGAAGGACTTCACCCATCTGAAAGTGAAGTTGGCCACATTCAAACCGAAGCCAAAGCCCAAGTCAGAAGTGACTTGCTTTAATTGTGGCAAGAAGGGCCACTATCAAAATGACTATAGATCCAAGACCAAACAGACAGAACAAGGTGAGACTAACAAAATTTGTATGACTGCGTATGTGTCGACACCTACTGGTGGATGGACACTGGCACATCCTGCTATATTTGCTCACAGAGGGAGTTGTTCACCACATAGTTCCTACAGTTGAGATAGTTTTGGTGGCAAACTTGTCACAAGATGAAGTACTTGGGACAGGAACGGTGGTACTAAACCTGACTTTGGGGAGGTCGCTAATGCTTCAGGATGTGAAGAACGTACCAATGATAGCCAAGAACCTGGTCTCGAAAAGTATTCTCTACAACGCAGGCTTGAGGATAGACTTCAATATTGGGCAGATGGTGATGTCATAAAAAGGAAAATACTTCAAAAAAGTATTTTGTACCAAAGAGATTTTCAAAATTAACTTTTAACTCCGGCTAAGATGATAAATACAGTCTATACTTTTGCTTATTCTCTTGAGTTATGGCATAATAGACCAGGTCATGTTCATTGAAAAAGATAAACAAAATGTCTACTAGGGCTTATCTCTAAATGTGGGGGTAAGGAGGTGAAGAAGTGTGAGATTTGTGCACAGACAAAGATCATAAAAAATTGTTCAAATAGGTAGACCGAAGCACAGATCTTCTGGAGTTGGTGCACATAGATATTTGTGACTTCAAACAGTTCTGTACGAAAGCCAAGATAAAGTACTTCATTACTTTCATCGATGACTACTCGAAGTACATGTTCATCTTTCTCCTCAAGTCAAAAGATGAAGCATTCAAGAAGTTTCAGGAGTTCAAAGCTAAGACTGAACGTTAAACAGGACAAAAACTCAAGAGACTCAGAAGTTATCGAGGCAGAGAGTATAAGTATATTGAATTTGCATCCTTCTATTAAGAATATAGAATTGTCAATGAGACAACTGCTCCGTATTCTCCTCAATCAAATGGAGTAGTAGAAAGAAAGAACAGGACATTGACAGAGATGATAAACTCAATGTTATTGACTGCGGATTTATAATACTGCTTCTGGGGAGAAGCTGTGCTGACGACTATGTTCATTCTAACCAGAGTGTCATATGCGACTTTCGATGTAACTTCTTATAAACTCTAGTTTTATGTCAGACCCAACTTGAATGTCATTCGAGTCTGGAGGTTTTTGGCTTATATGAAGCTTCCGGACTTAAAGATTCGTAAACTGGGTACCAGGACTAAGAAGACAATCTTCCTGGGTTATGCTAAGAAGAGTGATGCTCGGAGGTTTCTTGATATAGAATCAAATCATATCATCGAATCTCACAATGAAGAATTCTTTGAAGATAGATTTGCAAGGCACAATAACATAGTTATCACAGATATTTCGGAGAATATTGTCGGTGCACAAGAGGTAACGCTTCCAATGAAGATATAGTCTAAGGAGTATTTGTCATTCCAGAGACAACGTGCGAACCATAACTCGCAGAATCGATGACTATTGAGTGAGAAGACAAAAATAATTTTGAGATGATTTCGTCACCTATCATGTGGAAGAAGATCTACTTACGTATAATGAGGCGATGAAGACCAGAGACACTATCTTTTGGAATGAGGCTATCAATTATGAGTATGCCTCAATAACCTCCAACAATAATTAGGTCTTGGTCGATCTACTTGAAGTAGCTAAGACAATCGGATAAAAATGGATCTTCAAGAAGATGATGAAAGCCGATGGAACTATAGACAAGTTTAAGGCAAGGTTGGTTGCTAAGGGGTTTTCTCAAAAGTAGGAGATCGACTAATTCGACACATATGCACTAGTAGCACGGATCACGACCATCAGGATATTAATTCCTCTGAGTGTTCACAAGCTAGTTATTCATCAGATGGATGTTAAAACTGTATTCCTGAATAGAGAGTTGACCGAAGATATTTACATGCAACAACTAAAAGGATTAATCGTTTACCTGTATGTGGATGACTTGCTGATTTTGGGTACGAATCTTGTACGTGTTACTGAGATAAAGAAGTTTCTCTCATCTAAGTTCAGCATGAAGGATTTAGGGGAAGCTAATTTTATCTTGGGGATAAAGAACATCCGGACGGACACTGTAGTGGCACTGTCAAAGTCTTATTATATTGAGAAGATGCTCACATGCTATGGATATCAGGATCTTCCAGGGATCGATACTCTATACAGGTGTGACAAGAAGCTGAAGCCGATTCCTAGGGAAAGCGTCAGACAACTAGAGTATTCAAGCATGATCGGGAGTTTGATGTATGCAATAACTGCCACAAGGCCTGATATAGCTTTCGTTGTAGGGACGTTGAGTAGGTTCACGAGCAATCCAGATATCGAGCACTTGAATGTTGTGAAGAGAGTAATTAGATATCTCAAGAGAACTCAGAAGTATCCACTATACTACAGCGGGTATCTGACAGTAGTGGAAGGCTTCAGTGATACAAGATGGTGTTCAGAAGTAGAGAGCGAAAGGTCCATAGAATGATGCATCTTTTCCTTGGTTGGAGCTGTTGTATCGTTGAAGTCGAAGAAATAGACAATGCTCTCTCATTCCTCGTTGGAATATGAGTTTTATGCACTGGCGGCTACAACGAATAAAGCGGAAGGGCTTTGGAAGCTCATGTATGATCTTCCAATGGTTGGTGCATAGATTTTGGCGGTACTGATATACTACGACAACCAGAAGACTGTAGCGGTAGCATTACATAACCTTTTAAATATTAAAAAGAGGATTATGCAGCCAAGGCATAAGGCATTGAATGATCTGATTAAGACTGGAGTCATTGTCGTGATTGATGTTCGAAGCCTGGAGAACATGGCAGATCCATTCACCAAGGGTCTCAAGCGCCAGCTGATCGAGGACACAACAATCAAAATAAGCTTAAAGACATTCTGATATTATATCTTTGTAATTCTACCTTAAAGTTTTATGCTATTAGTTCAAAGAAAAATCTACCAAGCATCTAACTTTTGGTTCAAAAAAGGATCATTGACAGGGTGAATATCAGGTACAGTGGATAGTCCTCAAGGATATTGTGGGATATGTACTCGAAATTACTGTGGTCTAATATTTTTTCTTGAAAAGAATATTTTCAGTGGGAGGATAGCTTTGATGCCTTAATGAGTTCTCGGGTAGAATGAATGTCCATTGTATTTTCAACAAGTATGGTAGCACAATACTACAAATGAGAGTAAGGTCTCCATGCTATAGTGGGTGACAGCACCATGAGGTTACTCGATAGGGTAATGCCTCGGTTTCATGAGCCATGTCACAGCGACGTAGCACTGCACATAGAAAGATAGCCTAATGTTATAGAATAAAGAGTGGTAGGAAGTACTACAAAGATGCCGGTGACCTCATGTTACATTGGTATGACACCACCAAGAGGTAAAAGATGTAAATCCTTGGCTACTTGAGCCATGTCACAGTGGCATAATACCGCAAGGAAGTGCAAGGCTTCATGCTGGGTAGTTTGGCACTACAAAGAGGTTGCGACCTCATGCTACAGTAGATGACACCACAATGTGATGGAAGCCTCGGATTTAGGCTATGTCATAGTGGTGTAGCACCACAAGGAAGCACAAGGCTTTATGCCAATGACTCTTTAAAAAACTCACCTAAAGTGTATGGAAAGAGATACAGGCTGTTTATTGAGGGAGAACTTGCAGATGCCAAAAATTTATACACTAAAACCAAGCATGAATAGGGTCTTTAATGTGCAACCGAAAGCACAGTTTATGTCATTATGTGAGTGGAAAGAATTGCAACTATGGTGCAAAATTTAAGGCTTAGTCCATTGTTGTATCATATTGTAATTTGACCCATGTGGAAAGATTCAAGTCGAAGTGAGATCTATCCTAATACATAATGGGCATTCACTATGAGGAACATTAAACCCATATATTGAGATATGTGGGTAATTGTTGCTATTTTTGGACTAGTGAAATATAGTCCCATATTGGTTATACCACCAAGTGGGTATCTCAATATAATATTTTTCTTATGTTAAGGTGTCCACATGGGGTGTGGTGGGGCACATCGGTGCCATATGGGGTTTTTTCTTTGGGGAAAAAAAGATTAACTCCTCATGAAAGCATTTATGATTTTTGTCAAGCTATTGGAATTATTTACATTGGAGCTAAGCCCAAAAAGAGATTAGCAACTCGGACTCGGACTCGGGTTTGGGCTCCGGCTCGGGCTCGGGATCAAGGGCACAAAGTGGCACTTTCTTGGATTTGCACTTACGTGACACGAGCGTTCCAAAAGTTCTATGAGAACTTGCTGGTTCCTGGGAGCAGATCGTGGTGGGGTGAATCTTGCTTTGAGTAACGGTGATCTTTATTACCCCAGCAAGCAGAAATCTTTTTTCTTCCTTCTCTTCTACTTCTCCTCTAGTTGTAGCTCATTTTGTCTGTCTACAACTGCAATTGCAAGGAAGAACAAAATATTTTTTCTATTTTTTCTCTTCTTGTAAGCAAGTTGTAATCCGATTTATTATATACAGTGATTCGTTGGAATCGAGATCGTAGAAGGTAAACTTTTGCTGAAGCTTCTAGGTTTCGGCTATAATATCAGGATCAAACAGAGGGTAGACTAAAAAGTTTATCATTAGCTATTTCCCTGATTGTGTTCATCCCATCTTTTGATTAAGCCCCAAGACTAACACATTATAATATGAGTTTTTTTATTCTATGGTTAATTGAACTCCTTATTCATTTTTTACCATTTATGGAAGATATTATATTAGGTTGCTTACTCTTGATGGATATGGTTTTGGTTTGAGTATCAATGGGTATGGTTTTCTGCTTCTCTCGGTGTTTGTTGTTTGATAAGAGAGCTCTTGTCATTTCGTTAATTTTTTCTATATTTGGATCTGTGCATTTGGACCTTTATTTTCAATCGATCTAGTTGATTTAATTGTTAATACTAACCCACTGTTGCCAAATATCAGTGCACTGATACTCATGGAACAACACTCAAGCATTTAATTTTCCCCCAAACAAAAATTCACTACCACTGCTGTTGTTGGTCTTTAATTGACCTGCAACCACCCTAATTAGCTAGACACACACATTCTACCATATTCAGTTTTTCCCAACTATCTGATTGAAACCTCACCCTTAGTCTAACTTACCTACACTGAAACCTATAGGCATATACTGCTGCTACCTGCTTTAGATTTCCAGGTTGCTGATGCTAATACTTCACCCTTGCCTCTCGATCATTGTCCAGGTTCAATGTACACAGTTGTGCCATTATCCTCCATTCATACAAGCATGATGCACTAACTTCTATTGACCACTGATACATCCTAGTATCTGACCATCAAATACTACATCAGTAATTACCTTATCCTGAGCCCCCAACTTAATCTTAAATATTATTTTACACTGACACCATAATAACTTACTTACATAACTGCCACCTCTAGAGATAACCACATGCACACTTTTGTATTTTCCCAGTATCTATATGTTTGCAGGTTAGTTCACTAGCTGCTGCTGCTCATAGTTCAACTGACTGCTGATGTCCTAGTGTGCATCAGTGTATACAGTGTATTGATGTACTGATATTGCTACTTGGCTCGGCTACAAGTGCAGGTAACTCCTCTCCCTCATAACATAGACACCACACCACAGTCTAGGTGCAAACACACACACAGTTCTTTGAGTCTTGTACACTACTTCAAGTCACTGCCTAAAACCCGACCCCAATACTGCCTCAAGTGCACAGTAGTGTACACTTGCCCTGTGTTGTGATCCACCCCGTGCCCAACCCCCTACAAGACTGATACTACTAACTACTGCTGCTACTGCTTGTTGTTCACAGGTCTGAGCATGCAACAAGCACCATCACAGCAATAAGTAGCACAAAAGCATCCCCCTCATCACACCGATACACACTGCCATCAAGTTATATATATATATATATATATATACACACACACACCATATATTATTTGATCAACCACCTGATCGGATATGCATATATACACTATGATACCTATTCTATTGAAGTGCCATAACCCAACTCTCCACAAATAATCAATCAAATACATCAAATACCTTATAATATAACTAATGCAACATGTTATAATGAGAATTGAAGAGTAATTGTTCAAAACCCCCAAAATTGGGCCCTGTGTCACACCATACCATAAAATACCATGATATGGCATACACATATCCATTTTTAGACACTTACCTAGTCCCATAACCCCGATCTAAGTCTAATTAGATCTAATTGCTCTCATGATACAATATTGATGGGTCAATCTCGTAATTCCCCTAACATGTACACAAATTACCATATAGAACTCACAATATATAACTAAATAGTCTAGAAATTGTTCCTATAGGTAGCCCTATGCTATGGGGTCATTCTTAATGGTTAAATGCATGATTAAGAAGCTACAATGAAGGAAAAATTTAAGAATTACCAATTAGGAGATGGATTTCCAATAAAAATAAAATTAGACACATTTCGGACACGATCTCTAACTCCAAAGCTCCTTCTCCTTGTGCTTCTTACTTCTCCAAGCTCCTAAGCTCTAAGAGTGATGAATTGGAGAAGAAAATAAAGGTAAATTGAGTAGGAATTTAATTGAGGGAATAATAGGAAATTGGGGATCTAATTATAGATCTAAAATGAGTGCAAATGAGAGGAGAGGGAGAGGAGACCCTCACTAATAGTGGCCAGCCCCCTTCCCCAAGTCACTTCCAAAGGTCTAAGTTACCCCTACATGGTGAATTGTGAGAAATAATTATGAAGGATAATTTTGGAAGTCTCTAACTAATTATAATTAAGCTAATTCTTCTTAATTAATTAGTGAGAAGGTCTAATGGACTTGGGTCCAAGTTAGGCTCACTAGTTGTCATGACAAGTCTAATTATGCATCTAACAAAATAATTAATACAAGTCACTCTTAACCTATAACTTGCTAATAATTAAATAATTAATAAAATTATTAATTAACTTCTATAACACACCAATTAAATATTTATTCCTAAAAATTATTTATCCATGCCAAATTACCAAACTACCCCTAGCTGGAAAAGTGAGGGGGACAATTAGTCTTTAGTACCCATGCAAATACATTCATATCTACTGCAAATACATTCATATCTACTATTTCTCTAGTTCTACAAAATCAGGATATATGTCATTTCTTACTACAGTAGTGACATATAGCAGTATTATTGATGCTTCGTACAGTATGATAGATATTAGTGTGTGAAGCATTACTTTGTATTTTACGTGAATATCTATAGTACAATGCTTGATTGTGTGAAGTAGCACGTTGTGTTCTACGTGCATGCTTGTGTGAAGTGTTATGTTGTGTTCTATATGCATGATTGTGTGAAGCATTAGACTTGCTTGTAGACATCTTGCTATGTATATACATTTGTTTAGCTACGTATCTCATGTTAGACTGGATAGGTTATTCAACCTATTTTCCAAATCTAATATCTAATCTTTTAGAGGTAGCATAAACTTCATCATGTTTAGCCGTTAAAGCATCTATTCAACGAGCAACAATAGAATATTTTTTTCTTCTCTGATTCGAGTTCCTCCTTAAGTTAAGTATTCTCTTGAGTGTTCTTGTCAATGCAGCTAAGTGCCTCATGAAGACTAAGCTTGAGTTTGGATATCTCAACTGAATTACTAAATGTAGAAGTATGCTTTACTTTATTCAATAAAGAGGTAAGTCTTTCTATTTCAGTCTAATATGATTGAATATTTTTTTCTAGCATACTTGTACTTATCTTTAAGCTTTCTAAAATTCTCAAGTAAGTTCCTAAAATCATCACCTAATTCATCAAATTTAATATCATCATAGGAATGATTATCTGTAACCTGATCAATTAGTGCCATGATGCATAGGTTTGTCGTATCTCGAGGTTTTTCTCTATTTTATATTTGCTTACTTCGCTCTCATGCGAGATACTTTTATTGGCATAATTCTTTGATAATGTTCTTCTGGATGAGCGATCTTGGTGATTCCCTTTTCTTATTGTTAGACAGTTCCTCTTTTTGTGACATATCTTCTTGCAGTTGTAGCACACATGTTCTTTCTCACTATTATCATTGTACTCCTTCTTCTTTGATCTCTCAAACTTTAGAAATTTCTTGAAGTTCCTGGTAATCAATGCAACTTCTTCATCTTGTGATTCATCATCGTCGGAGTCATAGTTGGAGACTTTCTTGGGATGTTCTTTGAATGCAATCATCTTTTTCTTTGGTTTAGGATCTTCGAATTCCTTGGGATCTAGCTTGTGAGTCATCATCTTGCCAATGAGCGTCTCGAGGGTCACCATGATAAGATTATTTCCTTCTATGATTGTAGTGACCTTAGGATTCTAATTCTTAGTGAGTCCTATGAATACCTTGCAAATCTTCTCATGATTACTGTACTCCTTGCTAAGAGAGGATAGAAGGTTGACAATGTCAAGAAATCTCATGAACATCTGAGTAATCGTCTCATTCTGCTTCATATTGATTGCTTCATATTCTTGTGTCAGTCAACTTATCTTTGATTCATTTACTTATGAGGTTCCTTCATGAGTGAAATCAAGAAGTTTCTAAACTTCATGTGAAATGCCACAAGTAGAGACTCTGTTAAATTTAGTTCTGTCTACAGCACAAAATAATGCGTTAATAGCTTTAGCATCAAGACTAGCATGTTTCTTCTCTGTGTCTGGGTACTTATCATGGAGCTTATCCACAAGTTTGCCATCTACAACTATTTTAGGTGGCTTCTTGTATCCATCTACTACAATAGATAATAGATAAAATTCAAGATAATTTAGATAATGCTTATACGTATCTTCCAGTACGTGTAGTTTGTACAATCAAATAAGGGTTGCCTATTTATGGACTGGCCTTCAACATTGTTGGTGTGGATCGATCTAACTGTTGCCATAAATCTTTAAGAAGGTTAATTCGATAACAAGAGAACTTGCTCTAATACCAATTATAGGACAGCAAGGCAAATCTAGAGGGGGTTGAATAGAGTACAGCAAAATAATCTATCAAATTAAAAACTATGCTAAGTAAATCTAGCTACCAACTAATAACAATATTTAAAGTAGATATATATAGAGAAGTAGAGTTGAGAGAAAGCAAACACAAATACTGCGATATATACTAATTTTTCTCTGAGAGGACTAGTCCAGTCCCAATAACTCTTGCTTGAACTTTTATCTACTATAATTACCAAAAGTAAATCACAAACTTTGATCTGAAGGCTTGCCACTTATTTACAACTACAAGTTTTGATACAAAGGCTTGCTGACTTCAAAGTTAGAAAGATAATTTATTGATCCAAGCTCTTACAACTATGACAGACTTCTAATTGAGATCGTACTAGGCACTAGAGGGCTGAGGAGTTGATCTTGGAGATAAGTGTCACCCCCATATTTCAGTTTAGGGGATATTTTTGTCTTTTCATAATTAATGTGTAAATGATTGCATGATATTTAATTATATTTAAATTGCTGTGATTTTATTTGCTTGTTGTACTTTATCATTGCTTCGATAATTAGAGCACTATACTAGCCATTGCCTTCCAACTAATTTCATACCCTTGTCCTAGACGTGCCAAACTGTTACTTTGATCTTTGTGTGACTCATAACCATGTCTTGTTGTCCTTCACTTTAGTCGTACAACTGATTTCACACCCTTTAAGCATGTAGCATGTTAGCAGACTGCTACATGTACACCAACATACTGGCAAGACCGTATCTTGACTGTCTGTTATGCACAGCAACTACAGACATGACCCCTAGTATAGTCTCTGAGTTCATTATGTTGATTGTGTGTTAGAGTAATGTCTGATGCAGTATTGTGTTATATGATATGTCTATTGGGCGTTGGATCCTTAAGACGATACTTTGGAAACCAGACATTGGTATTGCCAGCTAAGGACCACAGGCGAGTACATTTTCTGACAGTTTCTATTATGTTGATTATAGCATTCTTATGTTCTCGTAATGATACTAGCATTCTCTGACAGTTTCCATTATGCCAGCTAAGGACCACAGGCGAGTACATTCTCTGATAAATGTTCTTGACATGTATCTCTAGCGTATTGATATAGCATTCTTATATTCTCGTCATTATTAGCATTCACATATATACCAGTTCATTGTTCTAGCGTGTACTTGTATTTCTATTTCATTGCTAGTTATATATTGATGATGACATATGCCCCAGTATTTCTTTATTCCAGTATTTTATTATTCTAGTATTTCTTATTGCCAGTATTTCCAATCTGTCTTGTATTTCTTTATACTGTGTTATAGTTTTTGTCAATATACGTGGAACTGCTGTTAGTGCTTTTACTTTGTTCCAATCCTGAATGGATATTTTTCTAGAGGATCTTGAGAATTTCTTTACCACACACTATGGACCGGGTATAGATGCAGACTACACACTAGAGATCTTAGAGGAGACTATTCCTTTAGAGGAGATATTACCTGCAGCTATCTAGGCAGTATTTATCTTATGCTTCTGAGACTTATTTGAAGGTTTATTAAGTTTATGTTTAGACCTATGTTAAGTTTAATTTGAGACTTGTGGAGGCTTTATGTTGGACAGCTAGACTGCAGATTATCTACATTTAAGACATCGTATTTAACTATATCATTCTTCTTATCTTTTATCGTGCCTTTTACTCTTATAGTGTTGTGATTGAGTTTAGATTATGAGATATTGTGAGATGTATATTGTCCTCCTTATGGAGAGTGATTGACAGGTTTTTAGTTATATAGTATTACTGTGACCTAGACAGCGTTCTACCGTCGATGCTACGGCGTAGGCTGGACGTACCCACGCTCTCTTGTCCCTATACTGGGTGCGGGTCATGACACATTTTTAGTGGTGGCCCATGCAGGTCCTAGTTTCGCAAATTGTGCGATATCGTGGTAGTGCGATAACTTAGTTGTACTGCAACGAGCCAACAATAGGATATACGAAATAAGATTTAGGATGATAGTATGCTCAATCATACTAGGACATTATGATCTTCACAATGCTATTCTAATTGATTGCTTACTTTAGCATTTTACTGTCCTTCCTTGATAATATTGTATCTATCACCTTAATTGATTCTTTTGATCTGTATTCAGGATGCCGCCGAATACTAGATCCAGGAGAGTGGGAGCAGCAGATTCAGAAAGGTCTGCCACCTCTCCACCTGACAGACAGACACCTGGAGTTCCTCATGCGTCTCCTGTTCATGTGGGCGTATCTGCAGCTAACAAAATTCCCCCTCCACCTATTCCGAGGATTGCCCCAGCTATGACAGACAACCTTCCACCACCACCGACACCGATTCTCGGAGGAGTGCCCACTGATGGGGCACAAATGTTCGCACTGATACAGGGCATGCTAGAGGCCCTGAGAGTAATAGCAGAAGCTCAGCTTGTTCAAGCTGAGGCTCAGAGAGTGCAAGAAGAAGCACACCAGGCTAAGATAGAGCTGATGAGAGGGAGCATGGAGAATGCTCATCAGGTGGCTCTCCAGGCTATGGAGAGAGTAGCACGACAACCGCAATTTTATGGCCAGCAACAACAGAGGCCAGGTACCATAGTGGACTTTAAGAGAAAGATGCCTCGAGAGTTTAAAGGCACAGAAGGAATACTCTATGCTGATGATTGGTTAGAGGACATAGAGAGAAACTTGCGCTTAGCATAGTTTCCGGAGATTCTTCAGATAGAGGCTGTTGGCAGTCAGATGTTTGATATCGTGCTGGCGTGGTATCATACATAGCCGAGACTCGCTGTTGAAGGACTTACTTGGGAGGACTTTAAGGAGCTCTTCAAGGAGAAATTCTTTCCTGACGTAGCCTTGGGAGCATTGGAGAGTCAGTTCCATGACTTAATCCAAGGAGGCATGTTAGTAGACGAATATATCGCAGAGTTTTGTCGATTGATTCGTTTTGCGCCATCGATAATTTCGGACCCAGGAGATAGAGCACGAAAATTCAGAAAGGGATTGAATAAAGAGATCAAGTCTCGCACTTCGAGATGACACACTGCTACCTTTGAGGGTATTCTGATGGATGCCCAGATTGCTGAAGATGACTTGAACCTCTGGCCCAAGAGAGGATGCAACACTTCTGGAGGAACAGGTGGTAACATAGGACAGGCCAAGCATCCACACTTTCAACAACAACCAAAACAGGCACCAGTTCGAGGACATATCCAGCAGCAGCAACTACAGAGACAGAATCAGCCCATTGCATAGTGCATATATTGCAGAAAGATGGGACATACAAGAGATATCTGCCGAAAGAGGTTGGGTACTTGCTTGTCATGTGGATCGTCAGCACATCAGCTGAGGGATTGCCCAGCTATTCAGACTCGCCAGGAAGGAGCAGCAGCTCAGAGAGGACCAGCCAGAGCACCTATTGTACCAGGAGGCCAACAGAGAGGACCTCCACTTTCACCATAGCAGTCGAGGTTTGCTCAGTAACAGCAGCAGCAGAGAGAAGCACAATAGGGATGAGTTTACGCCATGACTATTGAGGAGGCTGAGCCAGCTGGAGACGTGATTTTAGGTTCAGTTTACTCGATTCTATTCCAGCACTTGCATTATTTGATTATGGCGCTTCCCATAGTTTTGTATCAAATGGAACCATTAGATAGGACTTGCAAGATCACGATAGGAGAAGGCATTATCCTAGTCCGTGATTATTGCAAGGATCGAAAAGTGTCATTAGAAGACCGAGAGTTGAGCGTGAGTTTACTCGTTATGCCACTTCCGGGATACAACATTGTACTCAGAATGGACTGGCTGAGTAAACACCATGCTACTATAGATTGTCATGGAGGTAGAGTAGTATTTTGACCGCCAGGAGAGCCAGAGTTCAAGATCGCCAGAGGTGCAGAGTAGAGGCACTTTTTATGGAGTCAGGATGGAAGAAGAGGAGTTACCACATCCACTAATAGCTGAGTTCCTGGATGTATTTCCAGAGGAGTTGCCAGGTTTGCCGCCAGACAGAGATGTTAAATTATCTATAGACTTGATACCAGGAGCGGAGCCTATTTCGCAACATGTCTATAGAGTCAACAACAACGAGTTGGTACAACTGAAGAAGCAAGTTGAGGAGCTATAAGACAAAGGTTTTATTAGATCCAATTTATCACAATGGAGAGCACCAGTATTATTCGTACCAAAGAAGGACGGTACGGTACGCATGTGTATCGACTATAGAGCTCTTAACAACCTCACTATCAAGAACAAATACCCGTTGTCGAGGATAGATGATCTCTTCGATCAGTTGAGCGGAGCGAAAGCATTTTCAAAGATAGACTTGAGGTCAGGCTATCACCTAGTGAAGGTAAAGAGAGAAGACATACTGAAGACAGCCTTTCGGACCAGATATGGCCAGTTTGAATTCACGGTAATGCTGTTTGGTTTAACCAATGCACCAGCAGTATTTATGAACTTGATGAACAAGGTATTCCACCAATATCTTGACAAGTTTGTAGTGGTGTTTATTGATGACATTCTAATATATTCAAAGACCCCAGAAGGGCATGAAGAGCACCTGAAGGATGGTCTTAGAGACTCTCAGGAGAGAGAATTTGTACGAGAAGCTTTCAAAGTATGAGTTCTTTCTTGACATGGTAGAATTTCTTGGACATATGGTGACTGGTAACGAAATCTCAGTTAACCCAAAGAAGATCGAAGCAGTGGAGTCATGGGCTACCCCCCGTACGGTAGCTGAAATCAGGAGCTTTCTCGGACTAGCAGGATACTACAGAAGATTTGTACAAGACTTCTCCAAGATTGCAGAACCAATGACTAGGCTGACAAAGAAAGATATGGAATTTGTCTGGACAGAGGAATGTCAAGTCGTATTTGATGAGCTGAAGAAGTGATTGACGACAGAACCAGTTTTGACGTTACCGTCAGGGACAGGTGGATTCACTATCTACAGTGATGCTTCAGGAAAAGGTTTGGGATACGTTCTTCAACAACACGAAAAAGTAATTGCCTATGCTTCAAGACAATTACGCCCTTATAAAAAAAACTATCCCACTCACGATCAGGACTTAGCAGCAGTTATCTTTGCCTTAAAGCTGTAAAAATACGATCTGTACGGAGAGCGTATGGAAATCTTCACAGACCATAATAGCTTGAAGTACGTGTTTAAACAGAAGGAGTTGAAGATGAGGCAGAGAAGATGGTTAGAGTTGATTAAAGACTTTGATATCTTATTACAGTACCATCCAGGAAAGGCTAACGTAGTCGCCAATGCCTTGAGCAGGTATCCGATGGCTATGTGTTTGACTTCAGGTAGATACTTATTAGTTGATCTTGAGAGCTTGGGAATTGAAGTACTAGTTCCAGGAGTTGAGATTCAGATATGGGGATTACAGATACAATCAGAGTTGATGTAAAATATTAGAGATGCTCAGTATGATGATGAGACTCTGAGGAATATTAGGGCACAAGTTCGGACAGGATTGATAGACGACTTCACTATTGTAGATGATGGATCCCTATGGCATGGCACGAGGATATGTGTGCCATGTGGAGAGCTGCGTGAAGAGGTTTTGCAAGAGGCACATCGCTCTCAGTTCTCGATGCATCCCGGAGCCAACAAGAAGTATCGAGATTTGAGGGAGCATGTGTGGTGGTATGGTATGAAGCACGAAGTAGCACGCTTTATAGCCCGATGTTTAGTGTGCCAGCAGATAAAAGCAGATCGACAGAGGCTAGGAGGATTGCTTCAACCTTTATCCATTCTAGAGTAGAAGTGGGAGTACATGCTATGGGTTTTGTTTTAGGACTTTCTCGTTCTTAAGGAGGAAAGGACGCGATTTGGGTCATCGTAGATAGGTTGACCAAATCAGCCCACTTCTTACCTTTCAAAGTGGGTACATCGACGGAGAAGCTAGCAGAGATATACGTGCAGCAGATTGTCAGATTACATGGAGTTCCTGTAAGTATTGTCTCATATCAGGATAGTCGTTTTACTTTCTATTTCTGGAGGAGTCTACAGGCTAGCTTGGGCACTCAGCTCATGTTCAGTACCGCGTATCACCCCAAACAGGCGGGCAGTCTGAAAGGACTATTCAGACTCTTGAAAATATGCTACGCACTTGTGTTTTGGATCTCGGAGGTTCTTGGGAGGATCATCTACACCTAGTAGAGTTTGCTTACAACAACAGCTACCAGGCCAGCATTAAGATATCACCATTCGAAGCTTTATATGGATGAAGGTGTCGTACACCATTATCTTGGGATGATGTTGGAGAGAGAGCTTTTTTAGGACTAGAAATGGTCGTGGATGCAGCAAAAATGGTAAAACTTATCAGAGACAGACTGGGAGTGGCACATGACAGACAGCGGTATTGGGCCGATAGCCACCGAAGACCCCTAGAGTTTCAGGTATAGATTTTGTTCTTTTGGTTTGTGATTGTTTTGTTTTAGATTGCGTATTAAGATTGTTTTTCTAGGTTGGCGATTTGGTGTTCCTACAAATTTATCCGACACGGGGCACGATTCATTTTGGTAGAGGCGGAAAGCTTAGTCCACGATATATCGGGCCCTTCAGTATTCTTGTAAGGGTCGGTGCAGTAGCCTATAGACTTGACTTACCGCTTGCTCTAGATAGAGTGCATGACATGTTTTACATGTCACAGCTGAGAAGGTATGTGGCAGATCCTAGTCACGTACTAGATCACTCGGAGATCGAAGTTGGACCGACACTCAGCTATCCTGAACAACCCGTTGAGATCTTGGATCGTAGAGAGAAGGCATTGCGGAACCAGACTATTCCTTTGGTTCGTGTCGTATGGAGACATCACTCTCCAGGAGAGTCAACCTGGGTGAGAGAGGACGAAATGCGCGAGCAGTATCCGTATCTATTCGAGACTTGAGGTGTAATTCATTGTTTGATTGTTTGTCCTTGTGTTTGTTTATTTTAATTTCGAGGACGAAATTCTTTTAAGGAGGGTAGACTTGTCACACCCATATTTCAGTTTAGGGGGTATTTTTGTCTTTTCATAATTAATGTATAAATGATTGCATGATATTTAATTATATTTAAATTGTTGTGATTTTATTTGCTTGTTGTACTTTATCGTTGTTTCGATAATTAGAGCACTACACTAGCCATTGCCTTCCAACTGATTTCACAGCCTTGTCCTAGACGTGCTAAACTGTTACTTTGATCTTTGTGTGACTCATAACCATGTCTTGTTGTGCTTCACTTTAGTCGTACAACATTCGTCGCGACCAATTATACATTTAATTCAATATAAATCAAACCTTGTATCCTTGTGTGTTCCAATCAAAATTGGAGACAAAATCTCGACCTATTTTGAGCAACCCAAATTAGAATAATATTCTATTCTGAGTCTACTTCATTCATGACACATGTGTCCCACTTAAATTCAGACTCGTGTACTTCTAATTAATTTTAGAACACCAATTACATCTATTTTTAATTAGATAAACCATAAATCTCACTTCGTATAATTTTCTAATTGTTGGGCACTGTTGTGCACAAGGCATTAAGGTGTCCATTCCGTTGGATACGATACGTAAATAAACCTATTTCTCTTTCATGTGTATTTTCCATAATTTTTGGGAGTGTGTAATTTAACATCAACCTCCTTGAACCATGGCCCTAAAACCTTGAACCAATGCACCATAGCCATTTATTTTAATTTATTTGAATCATAGCCCTTGAACTACCCACATGAGAAGACCCTTTTTCCCAAGGGTTTGACCAAAGTCAAACTTGTCTAAGTCAAACCAAAACCCCCTTCATATATAAACACTTTTTTTTACTTTTCCTTTCTTCTAAACCTAATAGACCACAGCCGAGTATTCCTTTTCCCATCTACTGTTCCTGAACCCTTTTCCTGCCATTCCACCGGAGCGCAACCGCCTTTTCCTCGACTTATACCCGTCGGAACGAACACCTCATCCCGCACGTCTCGCCCAACTGTACCGGAAACCGACGCCTCCCGCTGTTCCCCGACTTCACACAACCCAGCCCGACTATCCCGATGCTCTCGACATCTCGTCGACTTCGAACCCACCTGAATGTCTGCATCGAACCCTGCCGGAGGACTCGCCAATCCACCTGAAATTGTCGTAAACCCGCTGTGAAGACCCGCCCGGCTTCGACGTCGCCTGCCGCTGTCCACCTCGTAGATGACCACTGTGCTGGATCGGAGACCACTGCTCGACGCTGCGCCGAGCCGCGGAACCTCGCCGAGTCATCGCCATCTCCACCAGAGCTGTTGTACATTGCCTGAACGTCGTCGACAACTCGCCTGCACGACCGGAGACCCACTGACCTCGCTGAACCTGACCGGAGCAACCCATCTCGATTGAACCAAGCACCCCGCGATGACCTCGACGCACACGACTCGTCCTACGTACCCAGGTTCAAGTCCCCTCTCTCTCGTATATGTACAAGTACACGCATACGTGTAGGTCCTCATCGTATTGCATACGTATGTAGCCATGGTGTAATTAGTATATGATGGTATTGGTATATCAGTGGTATATACGTATTGGCATACGTATTAGTATATGTTAAATGTATATTGGTATATATATATATATATATATATATATATATATATATATATAGTATGAACTCAATTAGTATATATATATACATATGTATATGCATTGTATATGTATTTCATTTGGTATATATATATATTATAAGTATATATATATACCTATATCTATTATAAATTGCAATTAGTTAGAATTAATGTTTATGCTAGATAATAATATGTATTATATGTCGATGTACTAGATGTCGAGCGTAACCACGGATACCCCGTAGTTACATTGACCTGTGACCACGTAGCATGTTAGCAGACTGCCACATGTGCACCGACGTACTGGCAAGACCGTATCTTGACTGTCTGTTATGCACAGCAACTACAGACGTGACCCCCTAGTATAGTCTCTGAGTTCATTATGTTGATTATGTGTTAGTGTAATGTCTGATGCAGTATTGTGTTATATGATATGTCCATAGGACCGTTGGATCCATCAAATGATACTTTGGAACTCGGACATTGGTATTGCCAGCTTAGGACCACAGGCGAGTACATTCTCTGACAGTTTCCATTATATTGATTATCTCTATAATTCTTGTTGTATAGCGTACATGACTCTGATACTTTTGTTTACACGGGTTGGCATCATCGAGACCTGTCACGAGGAGTCATGATTTGGAACACATCATGCTAGCTGGGGGAAACGGGGAAAAATTAGTCGCTTATGTGATCATACCCAGCTCTACTTGCATCATATCTCACCCACAACTCACGTCGGTGCAGCCTGACCATTACATGCCTCATAGCCTATTATGTGTGACTAGCCAGACTACTGCTTGTATCATAGCTATCCGGATGGTTAGCCTGACCTTACATGAATCATAGCTAGTCATACATAGCAAGCCTGATCAGTCCTAAGCCGATCACATGATATGCTGATGTTTCACACACTTAGTTAGATGTTCTTGACATGTATCTCTAGCGTATTGATATAACATTCTTATGTTCTCGTCATGATTCTAGCATTCACATATATGCCAGTTTATTATTCTAGCGTGTACTTATATTTCTATTTTATTTCTAGTTGTATATTGATGATAAAATATGCTCCAGTATTTCAGTATTTCTTTATTCTAGCATTTCATTATTCCAGTATTTCTTATTGCCAGTATTTTCTATCTGTCTTGTATTTTTTTACACTATGTTATAGTTTTTGTCAATATATGTGGAACTGCTATTAGTGCTTGTACTTCATTCCAATCCTGACTGGATATCTTTTCCAGAGGATCTTGAGGATTTCTGTACCACACACTATGGACCGGGTATAGATACAGACTACACACCAGAGATCTTAGAGGAGACTATTACTTTAGATGAGACATTACCTGCAGCTATCTAGGCAGTATTTATCTTATGCTTCTGAGACTTATTTGAAGGTTTATTAAGTTTATGTTTAGACTTATGTTAAGTTTAATTTGAGACTTGTGGAGGCTTTATGTTGGACAGCTAGATTGCGGATTATCTACATTTGAGATATGGTGTTTAACTATGTCATTCTTCTTATCTTTTATCGTTCCTTTATACTCTTATAGTGTTATGATTGAGTTTACATTATGAGATATTGTGAGATGTATATTGTCCTCCTTATGGAGAGTGACATCATTGACAGGTTTTTAGTTATATAGTATTATTGTGACCCAGACAACGTTCTACCACCGATGCTACGGCGTAGGCTGGACGTACCCATGCTCTCTTGCCCCTATATTGGGTGCGGGTCGTGACATATTTTTAGTGGTGGCCCATGCAGGTCCTAGTTTCGCATATTGTGCGATATCGTGGTAGTGCGATAACTTAGTTGTACTGCAACGAGCCTGCAATAGGATATAGGAAATATGATTTAGGATGAGAGTATGCTCAATTATACTAGGATATTCTGATCTTCACAATGCTATTCTAATTGTTTGCTTACTTTAGCATTTTACTGTACTTCCTTGATAATATCGTATCTATCATCTTAATTGATTCTTTTGATCTGTATTCAGGATGCCGCCGAATACTAGATCCATGAGAGTGGAAGAAGCAGAATCAGAAAGGTCGGCCACCTCTCCACCTGACAGACAGACAACTGGAGTTCCTCCTACATCTCCTGTTCATGTGGGAGTATCTGAAGCTAACAGGATTCCTCCTACACTTGTTCCGAGGATTGTCCCAGCTATGACAGACAACCTTCCACTACCACCGACACCGATTCCCGGAGGAGTGCCCACTGATGGGGCACAAATGTTTGTACTGATACAGGGCATGCTAGAGGCCCAAAGAGTAACAACAGAAGCTCAGCGTGTTCAAGATGAGGCTCAGAGAGTGCAAGCAGAAGCACACCAGGCGCAGACAGAGCTGATGAGAGAGAGCATAGAGAATGCTTATCAGGTGGCTCTCCAGGCTGTGGAGAGAGTAGCACGACAACAGCAACATCATGGCCAGCAACAACAGAGGCCAGGTACCATAGTGGACTTTAAGATAATGATGCCTTGAGAGTTCAAAGGCACAGAAGGAATACTCTATGCTGATAATTGGTTAGAGGACATAGAGAGAATCTTGCACTTAGCACAGATTCTGGAGATTCTTCAGTTAGAGGCCGCTGGCAGTCAGATATTTGATATCGCGCTGGCGTGGTATCGTACAGAGCAGAGACTCTCTGTTGAAGGACTTACTTGGGAGGAATTTAAGGAGCTCTTCAAGGAGAAATTATTTTCTGACGTAGCCTTGGGAGCATTGGAGAGTCAGTTCCATGACTTAATCCAAGGAGGCATGTCAGTCGACGAATATGCCTCAGAGTTTTGTCGATTGAGTCATTTCGCGCCATCGATGATTCAGGACCCAGGAAATAGAGCACAAAAATTTAGAAAGGGATTGAATTGAGAGATCAAGTCTTGTACTTCGGGACGACACACTGCTACCTTTGAGGGTATTTTGATGGATGCCCAGATTGCTGAAGATGACTTAGACCTCAGGCCCAAGAGAGGATGCGACACTTCTGAAGGAACAGGTGGTAACACAGGATAGGACAAGCGCCCACACTTTTAACAACAACCATAACAGAGGCCGTACCAGCAGCAGCACCAGCAATAAGCACTACTTCAAGGACATATCCAGCATCAGCAACCACAGAGTCAGAATCAGCCCATTGCCCAGTGCGCATATTGCGGAAAGATGGGACATACAAGAGACATCTGCCGGAAGAGGTTGGGTACTTGCTTGTCATGTGGATCGTCAGCACATCAGCTGAGGGATTGCCCAGCTATTCAGACTCGCGAGGGAGGAGGAACAGCTCAGAGAGGACCAGCCAGAGAACCTATTATACCAGGAGGCCAGCAGAGAGGACCTCCACTTCCACCACAGCAGCAGAGGTTTGCTCAATACCAGCAGCAGCAAAGAGGAGCACCTCAGGGATGAGCTTACGCCATGACTACTGAGGAGGCCGAGCCAGCTGGAGATATGATTTCAGGTTCTATTTTACTCGATTCTATTCCAGCACTTGCATTATTTGATTCTGGCACTTCTCATAGTTTCGTATCAGTATCTTATGCCCTTAAGCATCATTTAGAAACAGAACCATTATATAGGACTTCCAAGATCACGACAGGAGGAGGCATTATCCTAGTCCATGATTATTGCAAGGATCGGAGAGTGTCATTGGAAGACCGAGAGTTGAGCGTGAGTTTACTCATCATGCCACTTCTCGGATATGATATTATACTTAGAATGGACTGGCTGAGTAAACACCATGCTACTATAGATTATCATGGAGGTAGAGTAGTATTTTAACCGCCAGGAGAGCCAGAGTTCGAGATCGCCAGAGGAGCGGAGCAGAGGCACTTTTTGCGGAGTCAGGATGGAAGAAGAGGAGATACCACATCTACTAATAGCGGAGTTCCTGGATGTATTTCCAGAGGAGTTGCCAGGTTTGCCGCCAGACAGAGATGTTGAATTCTCTATAGACTTGATACCAAGAGCGGAGCCTATTTTCCAATATGTCTATAGAGTCAACAACAACGAGTTAGTAGAACTGAAGACGCAAGTTGAGGAGCTGCAAGACAAAGGTTTCATTAGATCCAGTTTATCAACATGGAGAGCACCGATATTATTCTTACCGAAGAAGGACCGCACGGTACGCATGTGTATCGACTAGAATAACCTCTCTATCAAGAACAAATACCCGCTGCTGAGGATAGATGATCTCTTCGATCAGTTGAACAGAGTGAAGGTGTTTTCAAAGATAGACTTGTGGTCAGGCTATCACCAGATGAAGGTGAAGAGAGAAGACATATCTAAGATAGTCTTTCGGACCAGATATGGCCAGTTTAAATTTACGATAATGTCGTTGGGTTTAACCAATGTACCAGTAGTATTTATGAACTTGATGAACAAGGTATTCCACTAATACCTTGACAAGTTCGTAGTGGTGTTTATTAATGACATTCTAATATATTCAATGACCCCAGAAGAGCATGAAGAGCACCTGAGGATGGTCTTAGAGACTCTCAGGAGAGAGAAGTTGTACGGGAAGCTTTTAAAGTGTGAGTTCTTCCTTGATAAGGTAGAATTTCTTGGACATATGGTGACAGGTAACAGAATCTCAGTTAACCCAAAGAAGATCAAAGCAGTGGAGTCATGGGCTACCCCTAGTACGGTAGCTGAAATCAGGAGCTTTCTCTGACTAGCAGGATACTACAGAAGATTTATACAAGACTTCTCCAAGATGGCAGAACCAATGACTAGGCTGACCAAAAAAGATGTGGAATTTGTCTGGATAGAGGAATGTCAAGCCGTATTTGATGAGCTGAAGAAGAGATTGACGATAGCACCAGTTTTGACGTTGCCGTTAGGGATACGTGGATTCACTATCTACAGTGATGCTTCAGGAAATGGTTTGGGATACATTCTTCAATAATAGGGAAAAGTAATTGCCTATCATTCAAGACAATTACACCCTCATGAAAAGAACTACCCCACTCACGATCTGGAGTTAGCAACAGTTATCTTTGCCCTAAAGCTGTGGAAACACTATCTGTACGAAGAGCGTGTAGAAATCTTCACAGACCACAAGAGCTTGAAGTACGTGTTTACACAGAAAGAGCTGAACATGAGGTAGAGAAGATGGTTAGAGTTGATGAAAGACTTTGATATCTCATTACAGTACCATTCAGGAAAGGCTAACGTTGTCGCCGATGCCTTGAACAGGTATCTAATGGCTATATGGTTGACTTCAGATAGACACTTATTAGCTGATCTTGAGAGCTTGGGAATTGAAGTACTAGTTCCAGGAGTTGAGATTCAGATGTGGGGATTGCAGATACAATTAGAGTTATTGGACAGAATTAGAGCTGCTTAATATGATGATGAGACTCTGAGGAATATAAGGTCACAAGTTCGGACAGGATTGATAGACGACTTCACTATTACGGATGATGGATCCCTATGGCATGGCACGAGAATGTGTGTGCCAAGTGGAGAGCTCTGCGAAGAGGTTTTGCAAGAGGCACATCGCTCTCAGTACTCGATGTATCCCGGAGCCAACAAGATGTATCAAGATTTGAGGGAGCATGTATGATTGTATAGTATGAAGCATGAAGTAGCACGCTTTGTAGCCCGATGTTTAGTGTGCCAGCAGATAAAAGCAGATCGACAGAGGCCAGGAGGATTTCTTCAACCTTTACCCATTCTAGAGTGGAAGTGGAAGTACGTGACTATGGATTTCGTTTCAGGACTTCCTCATTCTCCAGGAGAAAAGGACGTAATTTGGGTCATCGTAGATAGGTTGACCAAATCAGTCCACTTCTTTCCTTTCAAAGTAGGTACATCGATGGAGAAGCTAGCAGAGATGTACGTGCAGCAGATTATCAGATTACATGGAGTTCTTGTGAGTATTGTCTCAGATCGGGGTAGTCGTTTCACTTCCCATTTTTGGAGGAGTCTGCAGGCTAGCTTGGGCACTCAGCTCAAGTTCAGTACCGCATATTATCCCTAGACAGACGGGCAGTCTAAAAGGACTATTCAGACTCTTGAAGATATGCTACGCACTTGTGTTTTGGATCTCGGAGGTTCTTGGGAGGATCATCTACACCTAGTAGAGTTTTCTTACAACAACAGCTACCAGGCCAGCATTGAGATATCACCATTCGAAGATTTATATGGACGAAGGTGTCGTACACCATTATCTTGGGATGCTTTTGGAGCGAGAGCTTTGTTAGGACCAGAAATGGTCGTGGATGCAGTAAAAAATTTAAAACTTATCAAAGACAGACTGAGAGTGGCACAGGACAGACAGCGGCATTGGACCAATAGCCACCGAAGACCCATAGAGTTTCAGTATAGATTTTGTTCTTTTGGTTTGTGATTGTTTTATTTTAGATTTCTCATTAAGATTGTTTGTTCTAGGTTGGTGATTTGGTGTTCCTACGAATTTCTTTGAAATGGGGCACGATTCGTTTTGGTAGAGGCTGAAAGCTTAGTCCATGATACATTGGGCCCTTCAGTATTCTTGCAAGGGTCGGTGCAGTGGCCTATAGACTTGACTTGCCGCCTGCTCTAGATGGAGTGCATGACGTGTTCCACGTGTCGCAGCTGAGAAGGTATGTGGCAGATCCTAGTCAAATACTAGATCACTCGGAGATCGAAGTTGGACCGACACTCAGCTATCCTGAATAACCCGTTGAGATCTTGGATCGTAGAAAGAAGGCATTACGGAACTAGACTATTCCCTTGGTTCGTGTCGCATGGAGACATCACTCTCCAAGAGAGTCAACCTGGGAGAGAGAGGACAAAATGCGCGAGCAGTATCCGTATCTCTTCGAGACTTGAGGTATAATTCATTATTTGATTATTTGTCCTTGTGTTAGTTTATTTTAATTTCGAGGACGAAATTCTTTTAGGGACGGTAGACTTGTCACCCCCACATTTCAGTTTAGGTGGTATTTTTGTCTTTTCATACTTAATGTGTAAATAATTGCATGATATTTAATTATATTTAAATTGCTGTGATTTTATTTGCTTGTTGTACTTTATCGTTGCTTCGATAATTAGAGCACTACACTTGCCATTGCCTTCCAACTGATTTTACACCCTTGTCCTAGACGTCCCAAACTGTTACTTTGATCTTTGTGTGACTCATAACCATGTCTTGTTGTGCTTCACTTTAGTAGCACAGCATTCGTCGCGACCAATTATACATTTAATTCGATATAAATCAAACCTTGTAATCTTGTGTGTTCCAATCAAAATTGGAGACACAATCTCGACCTATTTTGAGCAACCCAAATTAAGGTAATATTCTATTCTGAGTCTACTTTATTCATGAAACTTGTGTCCCACTTAAATTTAGACCCTTGTACTTCTAATTAATTTTAGAACACCAATTACATCTATTTTTAATTAGATAAACCATAAATCTCACTTCGTATAATTTTCTAATTGTTGGGCATTATTGTGCACAAGGCATTAAGGTATCCATTATGTTGGACACGATACGTAAATAAATCCATTTCTCTTTCACGTGTATTTTCCATAATTTTCGGGAGTGTGTAATTTAACATCAACCTCCTTGAACCATGGCCCTAAAACCTTGAACCAATGCACCATAGCCATTCATTTTAATTTATTTGAATCATAGCCCTTAAACTACCCACATGAGAAGACCCTTTTTCCCAAGGGTTTGACCAAAGTCAAACTTGTCTAAGTCAAACCAAAACCCCCTTCATATATAAACTCTTTTCTTTTTTTTTCCTTTCTTCTAAACCTAATAAACCGCAACCGAGTATTCCTATTCCCATCTACTATTCTCGAACCCTTTTTCTTGCCGTTCCACCGGAGTGCAACCGCCTGTTCCTCGACCTATAGCCGCCAGAACGAATGCCTCATCCCGCACGTCTAGCCCAAATGCACCAGAAACTGACGCCTTCCGCTGTTCCCCGACTTCACACAACCCAGACCGACCATCCCGCTGCTCTCGACATCTCATCGACTTCGAACCCACCTGAACGTCTGCATCGAACCCCGCCGGAGGACTCGCCAACCCACCTGAAATTGCTGTGAACCCGCTGTGAAGACCCGTCCGGCTTTGACGCCGTCTGCCGTTGTCCACCTCGTCGACGACCACTGTGCTGGACCGAAGACCACTGCCCGACGCTGCGCCGAGCTACGGAACTTCGCCGAGACGTCGCCATCTCTACCAGAACTGCTGTACAGTGCCTAAACGTCGTTGATGACTAGTCTGTACGACCGGAGACCCACTGACCTCACTGAACCCGACCGGAGCAACCCATCTCGATTGAACCAAGCACCCAGCGACGACCTCGACGCACACGACTCGTCCCACGTACCCAGGTTCGAGTCCCCTCTCCCTCGTACATGTACACGTATACGCATACGCGTTGATCTTCATCGTATTGCATACGTATGTAGCCATGGCATAATTAGTATATGATGGTATTGGTATATGAGTGGTATATACGTATTGGCATACGTATTAGTATATATTGAATGTATGTTGGTATATATATATATATATGTATATATATATATATATATATATATATAGTATGAACTCAATTAGTATATATATACATATGTATATGCATTGTATATGTATTTAATTTGGTGTATATATATATATATTGTAAGTATATATATACCTATATCTATTATAAATTGCAATTAGTTAGTATTAATGTTTATGCTAGATAATAATATGTATTATATGTCTATGTACTAGATGTCGAGCGTAACCACGAATACCCCGTAGTTACATTGACTTGTGACCACGTAGCATGTTAGCAGACTGCCATATGTACACTGACATACTGGCAAGACCGTATCTTAACTGTCTGTTATGCACAACCACTACAGACGTGACCTCCTAGTATAGTCTCTGAGTTCATTATGTTGATTGTGTATTAGAGTAATGTCTCATGCAGTATTGTGTTATATGATATGTCTATAGGACCGTTGGATCCTGCAGATGATACTTTGGAACCCTGACATTGGTATTGCCAGCTTAGGACCACAGGCGAGTACATTCTCTGACAGTTTTTATTATGTTGATTATGTCTATAATTCTTGTTGTATAGCTTACATGACTCTGACACTGTTGTTTACACGAGTTGGCATCATCGAGACCTGTCACGAGGAGTCGTGATTTGGAATCCATCATGCTAGCTGGGGGACACGGGGATATATTAGTAGCTTATGTGATTATACCCAGCTCTACTTGTATCATAGCTCACCCACACCTCATGTCGGTGCACCCTGACCATTACAAGCCTCATAGCCTGTTATATATGACTAGCCTGACTACTGCTTGCATCATAGCTATCCGAATGGTTAGCCTGACCTTACATGAATCATAGCTAGTCATACATAGCAAGCCTGATCAGTCCCAAGCCGATCACATGATATGCTGATGTTTCACACACTTAGTTAGATGTTCTTGACATGTATCTCTAGCGTATTGATATAGCATTCTTATGTTCTCGTCATGATTTTAGCATACATATATACCAGTTCATTGTTCTAGCGTGTACTTGTATTTCTATTTTATTGCTAGTTGTATATTGATGATGACATATGCTCTAGTATTTCAGTATTTATTTATTCCAGTATTTCATTATTCCAGTATTTCTTATTGCCAGTATTTCCTATCTGTCTTGTATTTCTTTACACTGTGTTATAGTTTTTGTCAATATATGTGGAACTTCTGTTAGTGCTTGTACTTCGTTCCAATCCTGACTAGATATTTTTTCCAGAAGATCTTGAGGATTGTTGTACCACACACTATGGACTGGGTATAAATGCAGACTACAAATCAGAGATCTTAGAGGAGACTATTCATTTAGAGGAGACATTACCTGCAGCTATCTTGGCAGTATTTATCTTATGCTTTTGAGACTTATTTTAAGGTTAATTAAGTTTATTTTTAGACTTATGTTAAGTTTAATTTGAAACTTGTGGAGGCTTTATGTTGGACAGCTAGACTGCAGATTATCTACATTTGAGACAGGGTGTTTAACTATGTCATTCTTCTTATCTTTTATCGTGCCTTTATACACTTATAGTGTTGTGATTGAGTTTACATTATGAGATATTGTGAGATGTATATTGTCCTCCTTATGGAGAGTGACATCATTGACAGCTTTTTAGTTATATAGTATTATTGTGACCCAGACAACGTTCTACCACCGATGCTGCGGCATAGGCTGGACGTACCCATGCTCTCATACCCCTATACCGGGTACGGGTCGTGACAATAAGAATGTTTAGGCTCTGAGGGTTTGCTTAATAAAGGAGAGAATGATTGAGAAGAGATGAGTAAGAAAGAATGTGGAAACACAAGTCTATCTGTTCGGCCAGAGTTCTGTTGCTTATTTCAGAATGGTCTAAGTTGTGTATTGGCTAGATTTAGTTTGATTTGGGTTTGTATATGTGGATAGGTTTCTGACTTTTTGAGTGAACTTGAGTATGCCTGTACGACTCGATGTACATAAGTCCTAGACTAAATAAAATAAAGATTATATTAATAAAATAAACAACTTGACATAGTACAACTAGCAATCGTCACAGCGTTGTTAAGTCTTCAGTTGTATCATATTGTGACATATTAAAACATTGTTTAGTTAACTATAAAAATTAAGTTGACTGAGACTGAATGGACCAACAATTGTGTCTGAGATTTTACTTTCTCGTATATTGATGGTGTGATGAATATATTGATATATGTTGTGAAATAGAGAACATAATGAGGTTTACAAAGGATACTACGACCGATACTATAACGTATGATGGAGGTACTCACACACTCGTATCTAGTTATCTGGTAGCGGATTGTTATACGTTTTTATCGTGGCCTATGTAGGTCTCAACGTAATAGTACTTAAGACTAGTATACTATTAAGAGCCTACAAGAGTATGAGTACTCATCACAGCTTAGGCTTTTCTTTTGATTTCACTATCATTTTTTTAAAAACTAAAATCCTAATACCATAAAATTTAAATAATTAACTTTATTCCTTTATTTTCCATAGGAGGACCATCCGAAAATTTTGACAAGACTATGCTTGAAGCCCATAAGCTTCCTCCTCTATTTGTTATTTCGACTATCACATGGATGGTGCATAATTACTTAAAGTATTTCAAGGACTTATTGACTCCAAGAGAGAGCATGCTAGTCTTCCTCGATCAAGTATATTACAGACGCTCTTCAAACCAGAGGGTTTCTACCACTAAGACAAGGAAATGCTTCGGACTTCAAGAATCTTGAACCACTGAGCTTTTATGGCACCAATAGAATTTTTTATGCCAACGAGTGTATAGAGAATGTAGAGTGATTCCTGAAGATTGCTCGAGTCCCTAAAGACCTAAAAGTAGAAGCTATAAGCATGATATTATTTGATATTGTTTGGACCTGGTATAAAGATGAGCCACATCTATCAGCCCCACGACTATTATGGAGGTATTTTAAGGAGCTTTTAAAGAAGAAATTCTACCCCAAGGAAGCATGAGAAGCTCTCGAGAGTCAGTTTGAGAGACTAGAGAAAGGAAGTCTTACCGTTGATGAGTATACTGTTGAGTTTAGAAGGTTGAGTCATTTTGCAGAGTACATAGTCCGCACACCTGAAGATAGAGATCATAGATTAAAGAAGAGGCTATCCCGGGAGTCACCACTATTCGATCCATACTTTTGAAAATATTTTGAGTGTTACAAGGACTTGAAAAGGATATGGAACCTAGGACAAAAAAGATAGGGATACTTATGGAGGAGATAACACAAATAAGGCAGAAATAAGGGATCCCCTTGGCGCTACGCGCCTCAAGTAGATTTGAAATAGGCCATAGGTGATCCATTGAGGAGAATAGATAAGAACGGCCCAGTGATGCACCCTTCAATCCATTTAACAAATCTTTCACCAAATCCAAACTTTCACAATATGTTTAAAACGAAGCTACAGTTCATCCTATCGAAAGCACTATCTATGTCAACCATCAAAGCCAATCATTTTTTCCCCGACCTAGAATATTTTATGGAATATAGTAACTCTTGGGAAACAAAGATGTTATCATGTATTGATCGGACTGCAATGAAGGCTCCCTGCTCTATAGAGATAATTCACTGAAGAATACTCTTAAGTCGATTGGCTAGAAGCTTTGAGAGGATTTTATAAGAATTGCATTTTTTTTCATTATTAGAGATGGGCCCCATAACTATATCAACAGCGGGGCTAAAATGGAAAGTTAGCACGTCCCCCTTACCTGTCAGCAGGCAGCCCAGGGTTCCTCGAGTGCCAGCTGCAGAGAGGAATGCCATCAACTAGGGCGCTATTTGCCACTAACCACTCGCTCATCGGCCACTCAAGCTCCACGTTTCAAGTTTATTATCCTAACCCTCTCCTCTACTCTACCGGGAGACTGGCCCATTTGTACGCTCGTAAACCACCTACGAATTAAGGAAATGATGCCTCTCGGGGCATCTGAGAATAATTTGAGCCGTATGAAGGAAAACTCCCACGTACACTTTGTCCTTTTAGAATTACAGAATCCAGCCAGTGAGCTCTATATAGAAGCAACCAGACTCCTGTAGTCATACTTCTAAGGCTCTCTGGTTGGATGGTTGAAAGTTTTTATGTCTTTTTTGGCATGCCACTTCACGATCAAGGAGCACCGTGAGCAGAGAGAGAGAGCATGAAGTGGGCTTTAATAATGTCAGAATAGATCGTTGAGTGGACCCTGCATTAGTTACAGGAGAACAGTAGAGAAAATTTATACCTGCGAAGTCAAGACTGGAAGAAGATTCAAGGAAAGCTACGAAAGAAGGTCGGTCTCATTCGGTAGACGAAGATTGGCCCTTCTGAAAGTGACGAAGGGATTAAGTTTAGCGGGCGGGAAAGGATTTCAGTCTGTTCTTTCTGATCTTTCTTTTTGTTGTTTTCTTGTCTTCTTCTGCTCCCTCTACAGATTCAGTTGAGATTGGGATGCCTCTTGCTCTTAAGCACGAAAATAACATCTTTCCTACAGCCCCTGGGGAAGAACATCCACTCTCAACAACAACTAGAAGATGTCGATCACACCTAAAATCTCCTTTTTGCTAGTAGTAAGGAGACTTCCAACAACCATGATGACGTACTACTCTCAGGATCGGTGGGCGGCTGGTCTACTACACGTAGAACATCCTTTTTTGTGTGTCTTTGACTTGATTTGACTCAGGATAATACGGATGAGATGCGTATACCTACAGAATAGAGTGACCTCACTACTGCCTTCAGTCACCTTACTTCGATTATTCAGCACCTCCCGGCATGGTCGCTTTTCATTATTTTTCTCTTGGATTGGCTTGAGAGTCCTTCCTCCTAGCAACCTAATCTGCTGGAACTGGCACTATTGGAACTCAAGCTTGACATGACTCTGTGCTGATCTCTTACCCGAAGCTCTCTGACATGTCATTGAGCGAACGAAAGAGATGTGTGGCTGAAAGAAGGAATAAAACAACGCATGTCTTATAGCGCCTTCTATGGAGGTTCACATAGGACAAGCAAAGCATCCTAACACTTAAGTGAGAAACTATCCATAATAGAAACAGTATCATCCACCAGTAAAAGTCCCAGCACCATGGCACAAATCTAGCAGATTCCTACATATGGGTATTGTATGAAGAAGGGGAATACTTTTTAAGTTTGTAAGAAGAGGCCAGGATATTTCATTATCTGCAGAGCATCCAACCATCAAGCTAGAGAGTGTCCTTCAACATCTTCTGGTCCAGTCTTAGGACTAGTTCTAGCTCAAAAAGGACCAAACCGACAACCAAGAACATTGTTGCAAACCCCTGACCCAAATATAGGTTACAAGATTTATTTAGAATTATTCTAAAATAATAAATTAAGTTATAAATCACAAATTTAATTTTTGATTCACTTGTTGTACCTTATCATTGTCTAAATATCGAGATTACAACACTAGCCCTTGCCTTCCAACAAAATTTACACCCTTGACCTAGACAAGCCAATATTCAATCCGGCCCATTGTGTCACTCACAAACACACTTTCTTGTGCTCTATTTTAATCGCGCAACATTCGTTATCTAATATCTAATTTTAAGCCTAAACCTTGTACTTATGTCTGTTCCAATCAAAATTGGAGACACAACTTTGACCCATTCCTTGCAACCCAATATTTGATGATGATCTATTCTGAGTCTACTACATCCATGACACTTGTATTCTACTCAATTGAAACCCTCTGCACTTAAAATTTATTAACGAACACCAATGACATAATTTCTACTCATTTTGGACTACCGACTTGACCGACCAAAAAATGAGTCCAAATACCAACCCAAACCCGCACTCACACTCCTATGTCTCATAAAAATATCACATACCAATTCTTCTCTCTACAACACACCAAACATAAATTTTGGCATACCAAATCCTATTTTCCATCCCCCTTTAATTTGAATTCAGTCCTAACTATTTTTGGCTAGACACCAACCTTCCCTTCCTATTTTTCTTGGTCTTTCCTACACAAAAAGGGTGTGTGCAACTGGAGCACAGCTACTCCCCTCCCCATGTCCAATCACATTACTCATTAGCTATCAAACCTTGATCTTAAAAACCCCTACATCACCACCCTCCATCTCAATCTCACCATACACATAACCTATTCCTAGCCAGCCCTAATCCTATTCCTCTTCATTCATTCATAAATCTTCCTCCTTTCATCTTCTTCTTTACTCCACCTTCCCTTTCCCTATTATTGCAACCATAGAAGATTGCAACTACCACCCTCCACCTTTACTCAACCTGAGCTGCCCTCTCCTCACAAGACACGAACACTATCTCCATCACCTCCACCACCCTCTCCATCACCTCCACGACCATCACCCTCTCTATCACCTCCACCATCTCCACCATCGAGCACCACCACTACCACCAGCTTTATCATCCACCACAACCATTATTTCCCTCTCATACCCGCTGCTATTGCTGCTCATAATACATCTGCTGCCCCTCACGAAGTTATTGTTGTTGGTGTTGTGAATGTTACTACTATTTCTTGTCTTATTTTTCTTTCCCTTCTTTAAATTGAGAGATTCCCCACAACTCTCCTCAGGCCAGAGCACAGTCCAGACAGGGTGCAAGGCCTCCAAACCGAGAAGAAGACCCCCCTACCCGAGTACATCATCCCCCTCCATGTTCTTCTTCCCTTGCATTTTTATTCTAGGTAACCTTCATCACTTCTATCTTAAGCTTCTTATTCTTCATTTTGTTCTTTTTTAATATATCTATGATCCATATCTACTTGTCCTTCTTCATCCCCTTAGATGTAGGTATGGATATAAATATATATACATCAATGATAGAATTGATACCTTGCCATGTGTATACCCCTACTTGTTAACTTGGTATTCTTTCAATTTAACACTTGTTTAACCCCTCTTAATAACTCTATTTTATATAGAAATTTTAGAATACACATATTGTTAGAATGTTGCTATTTAGTGATATACTAGTATAGGTGTTGGTTACCTAAGTCTTCTTCTAGTTGAGATATATATGATGACATATTAGAAAGTCTTTTATACCATGTTAGGATCAACATTTAGTTGAGATAATTATTGTGCACATAGGTAGGATGAGGATTGCAAGTAACCATATTAGGTTGCCATGTTAGAAATAACCCTAGACTTGAATATTGCTCATGTAAACTCGATATTGGTAGTGCAAGTGCATGATTGTTAGGGCTTGGTGATGATATATATATATATATATATATATATTAGAGGTTGTCTGTGATATTTATATGACAAGGAGAAGTCCTAACCCAATTATAAATTAACATATTTTGGGTTACATTACTAATATCAGATGTAGAAAATTATTATTCTGTAGTTGAACTAATTTGACTTGTTTTGTACAATTAATTGAGGACAATATTGATATTTTTGTGGATGGAACCTAGAGGGAAACACCTAGTACTTATACGTTTGGGGTGCAACTTAGCACCTACATGAACCTTAGTTATAACCATGGTTATGATACATGAGAAGTTGTACACTTAGAAGAATTGAGGATGTTACATGACTAGTAGACTTAGTGTTTGCACACTTTCTTGGTCATTGACTAGCCAACCTTAGTCAACCTACGTAATTAGAACCCTTGCTTGGTTTAGACACTATGTGACAAATGGTATTGCATATGCGGTACTCTTTTGCATGCTTAGTGTAGCGTAATATAGTGATTGTTATATTATTATTATAGTCAAAGGCACCCAGGACGGTTCTACCGTAGTTGCGAATTTCAGATCTTTACTTGCTCACATCGGAGGTCCAGACAAGTATACCTTGCCTTGTTGTACTGTTTAAATTCAGTTAATATTATTCAAATATTTTTGCTCTAAATATTATATAATTGTGAGCTTCTGAGAATAATTTGGGTGCAATCGACGAAGGCGTTGACGTTAGGACTTGTGTTTTACCTAGTGTCTAGTAGACACACCTAAAGTTTTGGAGTTATCATTATGACTCTCTAAGCCTTGTCACATATTATTTCATGTCACAGAGTGAGTTCATGTAGGGACTCGACCTTACGCACTTGACTGGCCAACGGTGCGAGCAGCACGCGTGATGGTACTTAGCTTAATAGTATGATTCTTTAGTTATTTAGCGACTTGCATATAGTTACAAGAAGTCCACATCACATTTATAACTTATACATTGGCATTGGGCGGGGAAGATAATTAGTAGACATATGGGATAGATATTTGGCTACCATAGTTTTAGAGTAAACTACGGGGTCCCGAGCCTCATAGTTACCCGATTATAGGCAATCATAGATACCCGGTTATGGAATTCATAGATTCTTGGTTATGGGCATATATACTTGTTCATACATCTGGCAGAGGTTACTAGTTGCGCGCTATCATAATCGGTGATGTAGTCAATATACACTTCTGGTTTCTAGTTTGCAGATAATGCCAGGCATTACCTTTCACCTATCCATACGCACCAAGGTTGTCTTCAAAGTAAACTCACTTAGCTGGTTAGTTCACCTTCACGTTTACACATTATTTATATTAGAGAATGTAGCTTTTGTATCTTTCTACGTCCCTCTATGGACTTGGTTCCTTTTAGATTCGGACAAACACTTGTACCCGACTATATGCGGAGAAGGAGTGGAGACCGGATATGTGGTTCAGGAATTTGAGATATTTTCAGAGAAGTTCCCTTGAATTGGGGTACACTGCCATTTTGGACTTGAGTATCTTTATCTAACTAGCTGATGTTCTAGTCTAGTTATCTTACTATTTTCTGTACTTTTATTCCATCATTGTATTTCAGTGGGTTTGTCCCCATCAGACTATTTCTATTATTTTTTTTGATATTATGACACTTTGTATTTCATTTATCAACACTTATTTCCATCTTTGTTACATTGCTTTTGTGGATGATATTATTTATTACCTGTTGTCACGCCCCAGTCCCAAAATATCGAGAAACTGGACACGTGGCAATGGCCAGCAGCATGCAACGATGGACAAACCCAATTTAATGGATCCATCGGCATACTTAAGCTGTAATATAGGTCTACAACAATAAGTCAAAATCTAATCTCATCCACACACAGAATAATAAGAACATCAGCAATAAAAAAAAATACATCAAAGTCCAGTCTCAGCAGAGTATGTCAGGAACAACCCGATAAGAGTCTAAACACTGGTTCATCAGACCAGAACAAATGAGTCCAAAATAGAGTATCTGAAGAGTACAAATATCATAATCTCAAGTAAAATCCTCTGCCATCACCTCTACTTCTATGTTAGGTTCTCCTTCAGCAATAGCTCCTAGTACAACTTCAGCTCCTGTCCCGTAAACCTCGGGATAATGCTCTTCTGCTAAACCTGGGGACATCATCCATTCCAGGTCCTCAGGGGACATAGCAAGGTACAGAAATCACAAGCCAAAAGTAATGCAGTGAAATAGAGAATGAAATAAGCAGGGTAACTACAAAACCATCTATGTAAAAATGCAACTGAGAGCAACACTAGTACTCAGGCTGAGACTACTACAAGCTCTGTGTCGGGGAGCCGGTAGCAGCAATATCTAGTAGTGGTCTAGCTCTGCTCGAGAGTCTACAACCTCACAATAATAGTATATATATATAGAACAGCCTGTAACCTGTGTGTCTCTCCCCACCCAATGTAACCACACGTCGCATGTCCATGTCACGTGAGATCAGTGCTAATGCAACAGTCATAGTCTAAGAGTATAATAACTATGTCCATCCTATATCCTATACAGAATCACCTTGAATATGTCAGGAAGATTCTGTCAATGTATGGTGTCAAGTGTCCTAGGTTGTAGTGTACTTGATAACAAGCACGAGAATATAAAGGGTCTCGAATGTCCAACACTAATGACATACACAACTCCGCGTACGGGGTTGGCACCCGACTTTGATCGGACGCTAAGTATGTCATACGGTCCTAGGTTATATCATGTACACTAGTCACAAAAAATAGAGCAATAGAACAAAATAAACAATTAGACTGAGATTTAGGGCAAGGTACACTTGCCTGGGATTGGAATATCAATAGCGGTCCTTGTAACAGTGGGTTCAGCAATAACTCCTCCAAAAGCTGAAATGAATATTAGCAACAGTCTCAGAACATAGGAAATAGTTAGAAACGCCTGTCCTTAAGTCCAGTTTGGACACAAGGGCAAAAACGACATTTCTAGTCCAAAGCGGGTCCATGTGTAGGTCGCTTTGTACCTAAAATCGGGTCAGGGTCAAAGGTCTCCAAATTAGTCCAACTTAGTGTCAACAAGTCAGGAACGTTAATACGAACCCAACGGAACTTCCAGAATTGGATTCCGATGAGCCGTTCTCAAAATCACCCGTCAGGTAGAGCCCGTGGGGCCCACGACACGCGATTTTCCAACGTTCTCAGAATCGGACCAAATTTGATCCACAGGACCAGCGTATTGCTAGGAGTCTGATGGCGCAAGTTTCGTCTCGATCTGACGTGTAAACACTAAGTTACAGCTAATTACAGAAAAGTCAGATACGGGGTGTTGTCCGCGGATACGCACTGATTTTGGTGTGCACGCACATCCGAATCAGCTTCTGCGAAAGCCCGCACGTCCGTATCTACGATGCTCACGTGTCGGTGAAGACCGCATGTGACCAAGTCATCCCGTTTGGCGGAGCGTACTCGATTCCGGGGTGAAATAGGGCTAAGTTTTTCCTGTTTTTGGATCGCGGTTCGCGATCACCACAGGTCGCGATGCCCCGAGCGGTTTATCCGGGCACCGAGGGGGTCATACAGGCTACACGATACAATTTACGGAATTAAAATCAGAGCTACTAGTCAAAAGTTATGGGTACCTGAACTGGGCCCGTAAACCAAGTTCGAATCATGTCCGACACGCGTCTGAACTAGGGTTGTGTCCTGGATCCGTGTCCAAGCTGGAACTCGCGTTCTGAGTCGTGTTCGTGTCTGCCGGAGTCGGCCTAGGGTTCAGGAGGAGGCGGCGCCGGTCCTGGGTGGTCGTCGACGCCCTGGGCGGCCGGATTCAGATGCTGCGGCGGCCGGATTCCGTCTGGCGGAGGAGAATCGAACTCGGGTTCGATTGAAACGGGATTCTGGGTCCGTGGTGGTTGCTGGTGGTAAGGCGGACGGGTTCGACGGTCTAGGCGGAGGCGCCGGAGTCTGGAGGTGCTGTGAAGAGGTGGCCGGAGGTCGAGGTTCTCGCCGGAGAAGGGTTTCCAGGGGATTTTCGGTCGGGGCTCACTAGGTTTTTATAGGCTCGCCATGGCAGAGGAAGGGCCGGACGTTGGTCGGCAAATGGAGGGGAAGCGTCGCCAGTTATGGGGGATGCGAACCGTAGGGTCGGCCGGCGGCCACGGCGGCGGAAACGGCCGCCGGCCAGGTGAAGGGTCGGCTGGGATTCGGGGGTTAGGGATTTAGGTATTCGGGTCGGGTCGGATCCTGGCGGATCGGGTCTGACCCGGATCCGACCCGCTAGGCAGCGGTTCGGTTCAATGAACCCGGCCGGTCCGGTTCGATTTAGTCTCAGGGTTTGGGTTGGTTTATTAATTAATTTTGATTTAATTAATCAGTTAAATTTTACAACAGTTTTTAATGCTTTAAAAATTCATCCGGTGTCCAATAAATTCCCAAAAAAATACCCCAGGCTCGGTTTTTAATTTTACACTAGAAAATATAATTTTCATCACATTTTAATATTATTTAATTTTATTTAAAATTTCATTTTAAATTAGACTACTTTAATTTATAGATTTAAAATTCACAGAAATTGCTAATTAATTCCAAAAAATTTAAATTAAAAAAATTCTTAAAATTTTAGGTGATTACAATCTACCCCCCTTAAGAAAAATTGCGTCCTCGCAATTTAAAGATTTAAACTACTAGCAGAACAGAACTACAGGAAATAAAATTTACTTAAAATATACCTGCATCCTCGAATAAGTGGGGGTATTTCCGGCGCATGATATCTTCCCTCTCCCAAGTAGATTCACCAGGTGAGTGTTGCTTCCATGCCACATGAACCAGTTTAATTGTATGCCCTCGCAGTGTCTTCTCGCTGGTTCCGAGTATACCCACCGGTTGTTCTTCGTATCTCAAGCTTGGGCCTACGGCGATCTCAGAATGATCCACTATGTGACTTGGGTCAGTCACATACCTTCTCAATTGTGAGACATGGAATACATCATGCACTCCCTCTAAAGATGGAGGTAATGCAAGACGATATGCCACCTCACCAATGCGCTCCAGAATATCAAAGGGCCCAATGTACCTTGGACTCAACTTGCCTCTGCTCCCAAAGCGAATGGTTCCTCGAGTAGGCGAGATCCTCAGGAATACATGTTCTCCTTCCTTGAACTCCAGTGGACGTCGGTGTGTATCAGCCCAATGCTTCTGCCTGTCCTGAGCAGCCCGAAGATGATTCTGGATTTGTTTAACCTTCTCCACAGTTTGCATCACCAACTCTGGTCCCAAGATTTGACGTTCTCTGACGTCACTCCAGCATATTGGCGATCTACACTTCCTACCATATAATGCCTCGAAAGGTGCCATCTTGATACTTGCCTGGTAACTGTTGTTGTAGGAGAACTCTACCAAATGCAAATGATCTTCCCAAGACCCTCCAAAGTCTAACATACAGGATCGCAGCATATCCTCCAAAATCTGGATTGTACGTTCTGATTGACCATCTGTTTGGGGATGATAGGCAGTGCTGAATTTTAGTCTGGTGCCAAGACTCTCTTGCATACTTCGCCAGAAATGTGAAGTGAATCTCAAATCTCGATCTGATACAATACTAATCGGCACTCCATGAAATCTTACTATTTGTCGCATATACATGTCGGCTAGTATCTCCGTGGACTGTCCAACTCTAAATGGCAAGAAGTGCGCAGACTTAGTGAGTCGATCCACGATAACCCATACCGCATCTCTTCCACTGGGGCTCCTTGGGAATACTGTGACGAAGTCCATGGTGATATGTTCCCATTTCCATTCTGGTATGGGAAGCGGCTGCAACATTCCTGCAGTCCTTTGATGCTCGGCTTTCACTTGTTGGCAGACTAAGCATTTAGCTACAAATCTGGCAATCTCTCTCTTCATTCCATGCCACCAATAATACTGCCTTAGATCTCTATACATCTTTGTTCCTCCTGGATGAACAGAGTATATGGAGCTATGTGCTTCAGTCATTAGCTCCTGTCTCAGTTCTCCATTTGGAACATATAGATGATCTCCGCACCTTATTGTACCATCCTCATGTATGCGAAGTCCCGTCTGCATGCCTGCTTCTGTCTTCTCTTTGAGTCTTCAAAATCTTGTATCAGTAGGCAAAGCTTCTTTAATCCTTTCCACGAGCGATGACTTCACTTCCAGATTAGCCAGCAAGCCACTCTGTCTTGGTAGAATAACCTCTATCTGAAGCTTTTGTAGATCTCTCAATAGCTCAGGCTGCATTGTCAAGAAATAAGCTGTAGGCTTCCTGCTAAGTGTATCTGCTACTACATTCGCCTTCCCTGGGTGGTACTGCAGATCTATATCAAAGTCCACCATTAACTCAAGCCAGCGTCTTTGCCTCATGTTAAGCTCCTTCTGAGTATATACATACTTCAGACTTTTGTGATCAGTGAAGATCTCCACCTTCTCTCCATAAAGATAATGCCTCCAAATCTTTAGTGCAAATATTACAGCAGCTAGCTCCAGGTCATGCGTTGGGTAGTTCTTCTCATGGACCTTCAACTGTCTCGATGCATAAGCAATAACTTTGCTGTGTTGCATCAAAACACATCCTAGGCCACTACCTGACGTATCGCTATAAACAACAAAACCGCCTGACCCTGAAGGAAGAGTCAAAACTGGTGCTGTTGTTAGACGCCTCTTCAATTCTTCAAAGGCCATCTGACATTCTTCTGTCCATGCAAAGTCCTATTCCTTCCGTGTCAACTTCGTCATTGGCTCTACAATCCTTAAGAAATTTCTACGAACCTTCTGTAATAACCAGCAAGTCCTAGAAAACTCCTCACCTCAGCAACTGATGTCGGTGTAGGCCAAGTCTCAATAGCAGCAACCTTCTCTGGATCAACTGACAGTCCTTCTCCTGAGATAATATGCCCCAAGAATGGCACCTTATCCATTCAAAACTCACATTTACTGAGCTTAGCATAAAGCTTCTCCTGCCTCAACGTCTCTAGCACGATTCTGAGATGCTCCTCGTGCTCTTCGTGGCTTTTGGAATATACCAGAATGTCATCGATAAATACCACCACGAATTTATCCAAGTATTGATGGAAAACTCGGTTCATCAAGCTCATGAATACAGCAGGCGCGTTGGTTAAACCAAACGGTATTACTAAGAACCCATAGTGTCCATACTTGGTTCTAAAGGCTGTCTTCGGTATATCTTCCTTCCTCACCCTAATTTGGTGATAACCGAATCTCAGGTCAATCTTTGAAAATACCCTAGCTCCACTCAATTGATCAAATAAGTCATCAATGCGGGGTAAGGGATACCGGTTCTTAATAGTCACAGCGTTTAACGCCCTGTAATCAATGCACAGGCGAACTGTTCCATCCTTCTTCGGTACAAAAAGTATAGGTGCTCCCCAAGGTGAAACACTGGGCCGGATGAAACCTTTCTCCAGAAGTTCATCAACTTGCTTCTTCAACTCTACTAACTCCTTAGGGGCTAGTCTATAAACCGATGAAGTGATCGGTTCTGCTCCTGGAGTTAAGTCTATGGTGAATTCTATTTCCCGATCAGGTGGTAGACCTGGAAGATCATCGGGAAATACATCCTCAAACTCTGATATAACTTTTGGGTAACATGACTCCCCTTCTGCAGTTAATACCCTAAGAGTTGGCTGAACACCTTGTTCTACAGCTCCTCGAAGAAATTCAAACTCTGAGTGTCCAGGTGGTCTGAATATAACTTTTTCAAGCCGACAATCAAGAGTAGCATGATACTGACTTAACCAGTCCATACCAAGTACAACATCATAGTCAGGCATAGAAAAGATCAGAAATTGGGCTCGCATCTCTCTTCCGCAGACTACTACTGAACATGATCTACAGATATCACTAACAGGTATGATTCCACCTCCCGTAAGAATTCTCTTAGTCTTCGGAAGGGGTGCAGTAGCTACTCTATGGGTGGCTACGAAGCTAGCAGCTATAAATGAGTGTGATGCCCCAGAATCAAATAAAGCTACAGCAGGTAATGAAGCTACTAAGATGGTACCTGCTATAACTTCTCCAGCAATAGCTTCTTCCTGAACAGCCAATGCAAAAGCCTGACCTCGTCCCTGAGCTGGACCCCTCTGCTGACGAGCCTGTTGGAATAGTGCTGCTTGAGGTGGCAATGGAGGTCTTGGCTGATATCCTCCTGGAGCTGGTGGTCTGACTCCTCCAACTCCTGTCTGCTGTGCTCCCATTGCTGGATAATCTGGCATTGGTGCAGGTAGAGCTAGTCGTGGTGCTCCCTCTCGGCGTGCTGTGCAGTCCCTGGATAGATGCTGGTTGGAGCCGCAAACCAGGCACAGTCCCAATTTGCGTCTGCACTCCTTTTCAATGTGACCTAACTTGCCGCAGAAATGACAAGTAGGTAGGGTTCTTGGTGCTGCTCTCTGCGATAGATTCCTCTGGAGTCGCTTTGCAGAATCTCCTTGTACTGCCTTGGATGGTACTGAGGTAAATGGCCGCTTCAGACTTGACTCCCTCCTGGTGACGCGCTCCATGCGTCGTGCCGCAGCAAGGACGTCGTTGTACGATGTAGGGGCAACAGATCCAATCAACCTCTGAAGCTCGAACCTGAGTCCATCAAAGAATTTCTCCGCCTTCTCTTCTTCGGTAGGAATTAGAGAAGGGGCGAAATAACTCAGGCGAATGAATTCAGCATTATACTCCTCCACCATCATGTTGCCCTGGATGAGGCGGTTGAACTTATCTCGGAGTTCTGATCTAGCAACGGCTGGGATATACATCTCTTGGAAGAGTCTGGAGAACTCCTCCCAAGTGACTCGGTCATGTCCGAGCCTCCTCTCTTCAGCTAACTACCAGTGGTGCGCGTTGTCCGTCAGTTGCATTCGGACAGCAGTCATCCATCTCTCCCGCGGAAGTTTAGCTGCTTCCAACTGATGTTGTGTATTTGTGAGCCACTCATGCACTTCAGTTGGTCCTTCCTTGCCCGAAAAGGTACGGGGCTTGAGTTGACGGAAATCAGTGATAGATCCCGTCGCTGGTCGCCTAGCTTGCGGGTTTGCCTGCTCCAATGCATTTACTAGGCTGTTTCTCAGGTTCTCTGCCTCCTGACGCTGCGCCTCCTGTTGAACTTGTTGTTGAGCTTGCATCATGGCATAAAACATCTGGAACATTTACTGCCCATCCATTGCTTGTCCTGGTGGGAAGGCAGGCATCTATGGAGTGAACTGTGGCGGAGGTGGGATATCATCACGCCTGAACCTTGAGTTATGCTGCTCAGCTTGTCCACTTTGAGAGGATTGACCTCTGTTTTCTGGTGTAACTCCATCACCATAGGTAACTATAGCATCTTGTGGTGTAAAAGGAATTTCATCTCCATTTCTTGGATCCATCTTTCTGTATCCAAAATAAACCTTATGAGAACGTTTTAGCAGAGTCAAGCAGGATGCAAATCAAGTACTTAATTCAAATGCGATATTGAGTTTCAAAAATGATTTAACAAATGGATGAGATACTAGAACCTATCCTATCCTTTTACAGGTTTATTTCGCCCCTAAGTTGAAGCCAAACAATTTGTCGTAGACCTGTATAGGCCACCACAAAAACTATGTCACACCCCAGTCCCAAAATATCGAGGAACTGGACACGTGGCAATGGCCAGCAGCATGCAACGATGGACAAATCCAATTTAATGGATCCATCGGCATACTTAAGCTGTAATATAGGTCTACAACAATAAGTCAAAATCTAATCTCATCCACACACAGAATAATAAGAACATCAGCAATAAAAAAAAAACATCAAAGTCCAGTCTCAGCAGAGTATGTCAGGAACAACCCGATAAGAGTCTAAACACTGGTTCATCAGACCAGAACAAAAGAGTCCAAAATAGAGTATCTGAAGAGTACAAATATCATAATCTCAAGTAAAATCCTCTGCCATCACCTCTACTTCTATGTTAGGTTCTCCTTCAGCAATAGCTCCTGGTACAACTTCAGCTCATGTCCCATAAACCTCGGGATAATGCTTTTCTGCTAAACCTGGAGACATCATCCATTTTAGGTCCTCAGGGGACATAGCAAGGTACATAAATCACAAGCCAAAAGTAATGCAGTGAAATAGAGAATGAAATAAGCAGGGTAACTACATAACCATCTATGTGAAAATGCAACTGAGAGCAACACTAGTACTCAGGCTGAGACTGCTACAAGCTCTGGGTCGGGGAGCCGGTAGCAGCAATATCTAGTAGTGGTCTAGCTCTGCTCGAGAGTCTACAACCTCACAATAATAGTATATATATATATAACAGCCTATAGCCTGTGTGTCTCTCCCCACCCAATGTAACCACACGTCGCATGTCCATGTCACGTGAGATCAGTGCTAATGCAACAGTCATAATCTAAGAGTATAATAACTATGTCCATCATGTATCCTATACAGAATCACCTTAAATATGTCAGGAAGATTCTGTCAATGTATGGTGTCAAGTGTCCTAGGTTGTAGTGTACTTGATAACAAGCACGAGAATATAAAGGGTCTCGAATGTCCAACACTAATGACATACACAACTCCGCGTACGGGGTTGGCACCCGACTTTGATCGGACGCTAAGTATATCATACAGTCCTAGGTTATATCATGTACACTAGTCACAGAAAATAGAGCAATAGAACAAAATAAACAATTAGACTGAGATTTATGGCAAGGTACACTTGCCTGGGATTGGAATATCAGTAGCGATCCTTGTAACAGTAGGTTCAGCAATAACTCCTCCAAAAGCTGAAATGAACATTACCAACAGTCTCAGAACATAGGAAATAGTTAGAAACGCCTGTCCTTAAGTCCAGTTTGGACACAAGGGCAAAAACGACATTTTTAGTCCAAAGCGGGTCCATGTGTAGGTCGCTTTGTACCTAAAACTGGGTCAGGGTCAAAGGTCTCCAAATTAGTCCAACTTAGTGTCAATAAGTCAGGAACGTTAATACGAACCCAACGGAACTTCCAGAATTGGATTTCGATGAGCCGTTCTCAAAATCACCCGTCAGGTGGAGCCTGTGGGGCCCACGACACGCGATTTTCCAACGTTCTCATAATGGGACCAAACTTGATCCACAGGACCAACGTATTGCTACGAGGCCGATGGCGCAAGTTTCGTCTCGATCTGACGTGTATACACTAAGTTACAGCTAATTACAGAAAAGTCGGATACGGGGTGTTGTCCGCGGATACGTACTGATTCCGGTGTGCACGAACATCCGAATCAGCTTCTGCGAAAGCCCGCACATCCGTATCTACGATGCTCACGTGTCGGTGAAGACCGCACGTGACCAAGTCATCCCGTTTGGCGGGGCGTACTCAATTCCGGGGTAAAATAGGGCTAAGTTTTTCCTGTTTTTGGATCGCGGTTCGCGATCACCACAGGTCGCGATGCCCCGAGCGGTTTATCCGGGCACCGAGGGGGTCATACAGGCTACACGATACAATTTACGGAATTAAAATCAGAGCTACGAGTCAAAAGTTATGGGTACCTGAACTGGGCCCATAAACAAAGTTCGAATCGTGTCCGACACGCGTCTGAACTAGGGTTGTGTTCTGGATCCGTGTCCAAGCTGGAACTTGCGTTCTGAGTCATGTTCGTGTCTGCCAGAGTCGGCCTGGGGTTCAGGAGGAGGCGGCGCCGGTCCTGGGTGGTCGTCGACGCCCTGGTTGGCCGGATTCAGATGCTGCGGCGGCCGAATTCCGTCTGGCGGAGGAGAATCGAACTCGGGTTCGATTGAAAAGGGGTTCTGGGTCCGTGGGGGTTGCTGGTGGTAAGGCGGACGGGTCCGGCGGTCTAGGCGGAGGCGCCGGAGTCTGGAGGTGCTGTGAAGAGGTGGCCGGAGGTCGAGGTTCTCGCTGGAGAAGGGTTTCCAGGGGATTTTCGGTCGGGGCTCACTAGGTTTTTATAGGCTCGCCATGGCAGAGGAAGGGCCGGACGTAGGTCGAGAAACGGAGGGGAAGCGTCACCAGTTACGGGGGATGCGAACCGTAGGGTCGGCCGACGGCCACGGCGGCGGAAACGGCCGCCGGCCAGGTGAAGGGTCGGCTGGGATTCGGGGGTTAGGGATTTAGGTATTCGGGTCGGGTCGGATCCTGGCGGGTCGGGTCTGACCCGGATCCGACCCGCTTGGCAGCGGTTCGGTTCAATGAACCCAGTCGGTCCGGTTCGGTTTAGTCTCAGGGTTTGGGTTGGTTTATTAATTAATTTTGATTTAATTAATCAGTTAAATTTTACAACAGTTTTTAATGCTTTAAAAATTCATCCGGTGTCCAATAAATTTCCGGAAAAATACCCCAGGCTCGGTTTTTAATTTTACACTAGAAAATATAATTTTCATCATATTTTAATATTATTTAATTTTATTTAAAATTTCATTTTAAATTAGACTACTTTAATTTATAGATTTAAAATTCACAGAAATTGCTAATTAATTCCAGAAAATTTAAATTAAAAAAATTCTTAAAATTTTAGGTGATTACACCTGTTGCTTGTTAGTATAACAAATTAGACTTGATAGTATTTAGGACAGTGTAGTTCGCTTAGACAGGTCCATTAAATTAGGTAATCCTTCGGAATCATATTAGCTGGCTATTGCCACGTGTCTAGGTCCCATATATTTTGATGGTAGAGCATAAGATAGTTTTAGTGGTGGCCCATGCGGGTCCTGATTAAATTGTCTTGGTTACGTTACTGTTCCAAGCGAGCCTGCAGTAGGACTAGATATTAAAATCTCATTCACTTTCTTAATTTTTGTTCTTGATTCCATATTTATCCTAAATTTGTTCTTTAAGTTGCATCCCGTTGATTCTATTTTACCTGGTGATGTCTTTGTTCATTTGGTCAGGTCGATGAATCTTCGAAGAGATCGAATTTCACAGTCGAACAATGTTCCCAGGGACACCGACTCATCTGGAGAGTCGACTCCAGAGCGGGAACTAGCATTGAAACCTGCTCCTCATCTCCAGTAGGGGCATTCATCTAGGAAGCCAGAGATGGCGTAGGGGAGCGTCACTATCAGCAAAAAGACCTGGGAGGGCAGTAGGCCAAAGGTCAGGGGGAGGAACCTTTCCCTCCACCACCACCTTTTCCTTCTTAGGGGCCGTTTCCGTATCTGTTTCTGTTTCTACCTCAGCCACAGCATGGTCAGTAGGCACCACCGTAGGACAGCAAAGCATTCATGTAAAAGTTCTTTTAAGGCATGATGCAGACCCAAAGGCAGCAAAATGAGCTAATGAGGAAGATCATTGAGACTGGACGACCGGGCACTATCAATAAGTTCAGAGAGATGCATCCTCCACCATTCAGGGGTACCATAAATCCCTACAAGGTGAATAAGTGGCTCATCACCACAGAGCAGATGTTGGAAGCCTCCGAGCTACCCAAGGAAAAGTGGGCCACCACCGCCCTTATACAGCTTCAGGATTTGGCCCACCACTAGTGGAAGGCGGAGGAGCAACACTTTTAGGCACCTCTATTAAGAAGAGAGTTCCGTCGATTATTTCAGGAGTAGTTTGTCCCGGCGTGTATCCAATTTAGGCTCCAGGATAAGTTCACTCACCTCAATCAGGGTAGTATGTCGGTGAGTGAGTACGATACAGAGTTTAGCAGAATGAGCCGGTTTGGCCCTTCGCTAGTCGAGGATGAGTCAGACAAGGATAGGAGATTCTATAAGGGCTCAACTATGAGCTCCGACAGATCATGGATAATGTGGCCTACACAACTAGAGCAGATGGCCTGAAAGAAGGAAAGGTTCAAGAGGCTATTAGGCTTAAGAGGGTACCCGATAGGCATGTTGGAACTTTAGCCCCAGTCCAGAGAGCAACCTTGAGCGGTGCGATCAGGCGTCCGGTGATCCAACATCACCAGCAACCGTAGAGGGCTGCATCGCACTAGAAGAGGGAGCTTCCGACTTGTTACTACTGTGGTAAGAAGGGTCACGTTCAAAAATATTATAGGAGAAAATTAGATAGTATTTAATTTATGGTTTATCCCAGCATCAGGCCCAAGGGTGCCCGTAATATCTTGATAGAGCACAATAGATAGTACATAGGCCAGTTCCTCCAGGCCTAGGTAAGTCGGTAGTATTGCTTGCATGTTTGTAGCTTCTTATATGTTTATTTTAATTTCGAGGACAAAATTTTCTAAACTGGATAGAGTGTAAACCCCTTGACCCAAATCTAGGTTTAAGGATTTATTTAGAATTATTCTGGAATAATAAATGGAGTTATAAATCACCTATTTATTTTAGATTTACTTGTTGCATACTACCATTGTATAAATATCTAGAGCACTACACTAGCTATTTCCTTCCAATAAAATTATACCCTTGACCTAGACAAGCGAATTTTCAATTCTGACCTTTGTGTCACTGACAAACACACTCTCTTGTACTCTATTTTAATCGCATAATATTTGTTATCCAATATCTAATTTTAAGCCTAAACCTTGTACCTATGTTCGTTCCAATCAAAATTGGGTACACAACTTTGACCCATTTTTTGCAACCTAATATTTGATAATGATCTATTCTTAGTCTACTACATCTATGGTACTTGTGTTTCACTCAATTGAAAACCTATGCACATCCAATTTATTAACAAACACCTATGACATAATTTCTTCTCATTTTGGACAACCGACTTGACCGAGCCCAAAATGAGTCCAAACACCAACCCAAACCCACACTCAAACTCCTATGGCTCATATAAAACACTCCATACCAATTTTCGTTTCTATAATACACCAAATATCAATTTTGGCACTCTATATCATATTTTCTATCCCTCTTTAATTTGAATTCAGTCCTAACTAGTTTTGGCTAGACAACAACTTTCCTTCATCTTTTTCTTGATATTTTCCACTGAAAAAGGGTGTGTGTAGCTGGAGCACAGCCACTACCTTCCCCTATGTCCAATCACAACAATCATTAGCTCTCAACCCCTTGATTATAAAAACCCCTGCATCACTACCCTCCATCTCAACCTCTCAATGCACATAAACCAATTCCTAGCCGGCCGTAACCCTATTCCTTTTTATTAATTCACAACCCTTTCTCATCTCCTCTTCTGCTTCACTCCACCTTCCCTTACTCCATTTCATCAACCACAAAATCTCGCAACCACCACCCTCCTCCTTCACTCAACTCGACCACCACCCTCTCTATCACCTCCACCACCGAGCACCACCACCACCGGCTTCACCATCCACCACCACCATAATTTCCCCCTAACATCCGCTGCTACTGCTGCTCATAATACTGCTATTGCGCCTAATGAAGCTATTATTTTTGTTGTTGTGAATGTTGCTACAACTGCTGGTCTTGTTCTTCTTTCCCTCCTTGCACTCGAGAGCTTCCCCACAGCTCCACGCAAACCGGACAATAGTCCAGACCTAGTGTAAGGCCTCCAACCCGAGAAGATTACCCCACTACCCGATTACATCATCCCCCTCCAAATTCTTCTTCCCTTGCATTTGTATTCTAGGTAACCTTTATCACTTCCATCTTAAGCTCCTTCTTCTTCATCTTGTTCTTCTTCTAATATATATATGATCCAAGTCTACTTGTCCTTCTTCATCTCCTTGGATGTGTGAATGGATATAAATATATATACATTAATGATAGAATTGACACCTTGCCATGTGTAACCCCCTATTTGTTAACTTGGTAATCTATCATTTAACACTTGTTTAACCCCTCTTAATAACTCCATTTTATATAAAAAATTTAGAGTATACATATTGTTAGAATGTTTCTATTTAGTGATATACTAGAAGAGGTGTTGGTTACCTATGTCTTATTCTTGTTGAGATATATATAATGCCATGTTAGAAAGTATTTTATACCATGTTAGTATCAAAATTTGGTTGAGATAATTATCGTGCACATGTGTAGGATGAGGATTGCAGTTATCATATTAGTGTGCCAAGTTAGAAATAATTCTAGACTTGAATATTGCTCGTGTACACTTGATGTTGGTAGTGCAAGTGAATAATTATTAGGGTTTGGTGATGATAGATATATTAGAGGTTGTTGGTAATATTTATATGACAAGGCATAGTCCTAACCAATTATAAATGAACATGTTTAGGGTTACATGACTAACGTGAGATATATAAAATTTGTAGTATGTACTTGAACTACTTTGACTTGTTGTGTACAATTAATTGAGGACAATATTGATATATTTTTGCATGGAACCTAGAGGGATAATACCTTGTACCTATGCGTTTGGGGTGCAACTTAGCACCTACACGAACCTTAGTTATGATCATGGTTATGATACATGAGAATTTGTACACTTAGAAGACTTGAGGACGTTATGTGACTAGTAGACTTAATGTTTACACACTTTCTTGGTCCTTGACTAGCTAGCCTTAGTCAACCTACGTAATTAGAACCCTTGCATGGTTTAGACTCTCTGTGACTCAGGATATTGCATATGTGGTACTCTTATGCATGCTTAGTGTTGTGTAATATAGTGATTCATATATTGTTATTATATTTATAGGCATCCAGGACGGTTCTACCTTAGTTGCGGGTTCTAGATCTTTACTAGTTCATATCGGAATTCCAGGCAAGTATACATTATCTTATTGTACTGTTTAAATTCAATTAATATTATTCATGTATTTTTGCTATAAATATTATATTATATAATTTTTCTCTTCTAAGAATGCCTCGGGTATAGTCGATGAAGGCGTTAACGTTAGGAATTATGTTTAACCTAGTGTCTAATGGATCCACCTAAAGTTGTGGAGTTATCATTATGACTCCCTAGGCTCGTCATATAATTTTATGTCCCAAAGTGTGTTCATGTAGGGACGCAAGCTTACACACTTGACTGGCCATCGGTGAAAGTAGCACGGGTGACGGTAATTAGCTTAGCAGTATGGTACTTTAGTTATTTATAACTTGCATATAGTTACAAGATGTACATGTCGTATTCATGTCTTGTATATTATTATTAGGCAGAGAAGACAATTAGTAGGCGTATGGGACAGACATTTGGCTACCTTAGTTTTTGAGTAAACTACGGGGTCACGAGTTTCATAGTTACCCGATTATGGGCATTCATAGATACCTGGTTATAGGATTCATAGATTCCCGATTATGGGCGTATATACTTTTCGATACATCTGGCAGAGGCTACTAGCTCTGCGCTATCATGACCAATGATATAGTTAGTATAAACTTTTGGTATCTAATTTGCAGCTAATGCTAGACACTTACCTTTCACCTACCCATACGCACCAAGGTTATCTTTAAAGTGCATTCACTTAGCTAGTTAATTCATCCTCACGTTTACACAATATTTACTTTGTGGCATGTACCTTTTGTATCTTATTATGTCCCTCTGAGGACCTGGTTCCTTTCAAGATTCGAAAGAGCACCTGTACCAGAACATATACGGAGCAAGAGTGGAGACCTGTTACCTGGCTCAGGACTTTGAGGCATTTCCAGAGGAGTTCCCTTTACTTGGGGTACACTGCTGCTTTGGACTTGAGTATCTTTATCTAGCTAGCCGATGCTCTAGCCTAGTTATCTTACTGCTTTCCGTACTTTATTCCATCATTGTATTTTAGTAAGTTTGTTCCCATCATACTATTTCTATTGTATTTTGGATATTCTGAAACTCTGTGTTTCATTTACCAGCACTTATTTCCATCTTTGTTACATTGCTTCTGTGGATGAGATTAGTTGTTTACATGTTGCTTGTTAGCATAGCATATTAGACTTGATAGTATTTAGGACAGCGTAGTATGCTTCGATATGTCTATTAAATTGGGAAATCCTTCAGAGTCGTATTAGATGGCCATTGCCACGTGGCCCGGTCCCATATATTTTGGGACTAGGGCATTAGAAGGTTTTTGTATTGGCCTATGCAAGTCCGGATTAAATCATTTTGGTTACGTTACTGTGCCAAGCGAGCCTATAATAGTACTAGATATTAGTATCTCATTCACTTGCTTAGTTTCTGTTATTGATTCCATATTTATACAAAATTTGTTCTTTAAGTTGCATCTCGTTTGATTCTTTTCTTACCTAGTGACATCCTTATTCATTTGGTCAGGGATATGAATCTCCGCAGCGGTCGCGTTGCCCCACTGGACGATATTCCCCGGGACACCGGCTCATCGGGAGAGCCGACTCCCGAGCAAGCACTAACATTGACACCTTCTTCCCGTCTCCAGTAGGGGCAGTAATCTAGGAAACCAGAGATAGTGCAAGGGGAGCGTCACTATCAGCAGGTAGACTTGGGAGGCAGCAGGTCTAAGGTCAGGGGGAGGAACCTTTGCCTCCACCACCACCTTTTCCTCCTTAGGGGCCATTTTCGTATTAGTTTTTGTTTCTGCCTCAGCCACAACATGGTCAGCCAAAACTACCGCAGGATAATCAGGTATTCATGTACCAGTTCTTCCAAGGCATAATGCAGACCTAATCGCAGCAGAATAAGCTCATGAGGAAGAGCATCGAGACTAGATTGTCGGGAACTATCGAAAAATTCAGAGGGATTCACCCTCCACCATTCAGGGATACCGATGATCCCTACGAGGTGAACGAGTGGTTCATTACCACAGAGAAGATATTAGAAGTCGTCGAGCTACCCAAGGAAAAGTAGGTCACCAACGCACATATGCAGCTTTAGGATTTGGCCCACCACTGGTGGAAAGCGGAGGAGCAGTACTTTGAGGCACCTCCATCTTGGAGGGAGTTCCATCGGTTATTTCAAAAGAAGTTCTTCCCGACATCTATACGAATTGAGCTCCAGGAGAAGTTCACAAGCCTCAGTCAGGAAAGTATATCGGTGAGTGAGTATGATGCATAGTTTAGCAGATTGATCCGGTTTACCCCTTCTCTAGTCGAGGATGAGTCAGGCAAGGCTAGGGAATTCTACAAGGGCCTCAACTACGAGCCCGACAGTTCACGGGCAATGTGGCCCATACGACTAAAGCAGACATCTTGAAGGCAACAAAGGTTCATGAGGCAATTTGGCTTGAGATGGCACCCGAAACGTAAATTGGCACTTCAGCCCCAGTCCAGCGAGCAACCTTGAGCGGGCCGATCAGGCGTCCAGTAATCCAATAGCACTAGAAGCCGTAGAGGGCTGCATCACACCAGCATAGAGAGCTTCTGACTTATCACTACTGTGGCAAGAAGTGTGTCACTACCATATTTTCTAGGAAAGGGTATTTTGGTCATTTCATAATTAATTATAATTTGTGCATATTATAAATTTATTTATTGTATTATTTATTTATTTATTGTTAGATGATAGTATATTATTTTTAACTTGTATTATTTGTCACGACCCACACCCGAAATTGGGGTACGAGTACGCGGGTACGTCCAGCCTACGCCGTAGCATCGGCGGTAGAATGCTGTCATGGTCTTGATACTATCTAGCCAATCTCACTCAAGCATCCAATCTCCATAAGGAGGCACGGATGACACAATAAAATGAATACGTACTCAATCACAGGATTACAGCACGAGAAGATATCGAACAAATAAAAATTAAATACAACACAAGTTAAAATATAATCTAACTCAACAAATTATCCAAGTCTCATCAAAATACCGAAGACAAATTCGGTACCAAATAGTCTGCTAAAAGAACTAACTAAAAGATTAGTTATTTCGGCTAGACCTCCCAGAATCACAACTAAACTACCAAGTCTGCAGCTACTCACCATATGGTCCATAAAGTGTCGGACAGCGGTCCTCTAAGGCATAGTCTGAAAAAAATATTTCCAGTCAGGAAGGAGCAAAGTACAAATCTCAAATAACAGTTCCATTTAATTGATAAAGACTATAAGGCAATAAACAGATGATGCTAGATACTGAGAAGACAGTAAAATAAATGCAATGGTAATTAAAGAGACAAGCAATGTGAAGAGACAGGCAATAGGCAATATGATACAGTCTGTGCATATATAAAAATAAAAAGAATAAGGTACAGTATCATATACGGTGATGTAGTATATAATTTAAAATAGGGAACTGTAATCTATTCTAAGTGTTTAAAATAGTAGTTTCGAAATATGATCGGCTTGGGAACATGTACGATAGCTATAGGGCCTGGCTAACCATATGTGAAGAGCATAATTAACACTTACATTGTTCTATACTTGTATAAAGGGTATGATCAAATTTCTTGCTAACTACTTCCCCGCCCCCTGTCACGCCCCAGTCCCAAAATACCGAGGGACCGGACGCGTGATAATGGCCAGCAGTACGCACCGATGAACAACCCAATTTAATGGATCCATCAGGGCATACTTAAGCTGTGATATAACAATAAGTAGATCCAGTGGTACTAGTCACAGTCTATATTAATCTCATCCACAACAGATAATCACAGATTAAATAACAGAAATGAAGTAAATAAATAACTAACAATGTCTCAATAAACGTGTCTCGGAGAACAATCCGAGTACAAGTCTGGTACATCAATGAAATAGACTGGAAATGAAATAACTAGAAACTGAAATAAATGAGTATCTCACGCCAATACTCAAGAGAAGTCCTCTGGTACAATCTCGTCCTCAGATCCTGGTTCTGCTCCAAGGTAGGTACCTGCTCCTGCTAATGCTAATGCTCCGGTCCCGTATACCTCGGGATAGATCTCGTCAGTTATATCTGGGGACATAGTCCGGATCCAGGTCCTCAGAGGACAGCAAGGTACAGAAAATACAAGCCAAAATAAATGCAGTGCAGCAATAAATGAACAATAGGGTAAATAGATAACCAGCTAAGTGATATGCAAGTTGAGAACATTATTCCATGCTCGGGCTGAGACTACTACAGGATCAGTGTCGGAGAAACCCATAGCAGTATTTTCTCGAAGGGCCAGAACTGGTACCATAGCTCTGTGTCAGAGATTAAGACACATCCAGATGTCAATATATAATATAATATAATCAGCCTTTCATATGGTAATACTCTCCCCACCCAATAAAATCTCACGTCTCATGTCCATGACACGCAGGATCAAGACTAATGCAACAAGTCATACTATATCTAAGAATATAATGTCCAAGTCCTGTATCCTTTACAGAATCCCCACGAATATCTCAGGAAAATCCTGTCTCGTGAATAGTGTCAAGTGTCCTGAGTCAAGCGTACTTGGTAAGACAAGTACAAGAATATATAGTGTCACGAATGTCCATCTCTAGATGACCGTACCCAACACCGCGTACGGTGTTGGCACCCGATTGATAATCAGACGCTAAGTACGTCACACGGTCCTAGGTTAAGCATGCACAACAATGTAAAAGAATCAAAGAGAATATGTAACAAGACTGCAAAGTTTGGCAAGGTACACTTGCCTGGGGTCCTGGCTCCAACTGCAGCTCTGGTCTCAGTGGGATCTGCAGGTACTACTCCGGTTGCTGAAATAAACATCACCATTAGATTCATAATATATCAAATAGCTAGAAACGCCTGTCCTTACGTCTAATTTGGACACAAGGGCAAAAACGACATTTCCGGGCCAAAGCGGGGTCCACATGTGGGCCACTTTGCACCGAAAAGCGTGTCAGGGTCAAAGGTCTCCAAATTCACCAAACTCAGTGTTAACAGGTCAAAAATGCTGATACGAACCCAACGAAACTTTCAGAATTGAATTCCGATGAGCCGATCACAAAATCGCCCGTCGAGCGGGGCCTTTGGGGCCCACGACACGCGATTTCGTCAACGTTCTTAGAATCGAACCAAACTTGGGTCACAGGACCAGCGTATCGCTACGAGTCCGATGGCGCAAGTTTTGTGTCGATCCGACATGTGTACATAAAGTTACAGCGTGTTCCAGAATCGACGGATACGGGGCGGTGTCGGCGAATACGCGTTGATTCCGGTGTGCACGCACACCTGAATTAACTTCTGCAAAATCCTACACGTCCGTATCAACATCGCGCACATTTCGGTAAAGACCACGTGCGACCAAGTCGTCCCATTTGGAGGGGCGTACCCAGTTCCGGGGTAAAACGGAGCATTATTTTTTCCTATTTTTGGATCGCGGTGTGCGATCACCACAGGACGCGATGCCCCGAGCGGTTTGCACGGGCACCGAGGGGGTCATACAGGCTTCGCAACACAATTGACGGAATTGGAAACGGGTCAGCAAGAAGAGAGAAAAGAGTACCTGAATAGGGCTCCGCGATGACGATTCTCACGTGTCCGAGTCGTGTCCTGTCCTGTGCTGCGTTTAGGTTTTAGGGTTAGGGTTAGGGTTTCGCCGGAGTTCGTCGGAGGGAGGCTGGGCTCGGGGCGGTCGGGGCAATATCGCCGGGGCTCGGGGCTCTGCGGGGAGGGCGGCTCGGCGTGGTGGCGGTGTTGGCCGGAGACGCTGGCTGCGTCGACGGCGGCTGAGGCGGGGAGCCACTGCAGCCGCTGCTGCTGTCGACGGCGCTCGCCGGAGAAGAAGAAGAGGAGGGGAGGAAGAGGATGGCTAGGGCGGAGGAAGAGGGTGGTTAGGGCGGAGGAAGAGGGTGGCTGGCCGCGGTGGTGGACGGCGCCGACGGGGAGGGGCGAGGTGGTCGACGGCCAGGGGAGTGACCGGAGGGGAGACTCGAGGGAGATATGGCCGGAGGCGGCGGCTGCGTCGATCGGGTGATCGACGGCGAGGAGAATTAGGGTTTGCGGTGGCGGCACAGAAGTCGAGACGACTTTATAGGCTGCGCCGTCGCAGAGTCGAGGTGGATTAGGATTAGGGTTACTGTGCGGGTTAACGGGTTTCGGGTCTCAAGCGGGTCGGGTTTGGACAGACCCGACCCGACCCGATAGGGTGAGCGGGCTGGGCCGGAGTTGGGTTATTGGGCTGGGCTGCTGAGGGATTGGGCCGGGCCGGGTTATATTATTAAATTAAATAATTAAACAAATAACAATTAAATAAATAAATAAATAAATAATTAATTAAATAGTTTTTAGGGCTTTAAAAATGCTTCTGGAGTCCAATAAATTCACCGAAAATTATCCCGTGCTCGGTTTTCCATTTTACCCCATAAAATATTATTTTCATAATATTTTAATATTAATTAATAGCAATTAAAAATCATTTAATTAGAAAATACCTTGGTTTTAATGACAGAAAATCCTAAAAAATTCCAGAAAAATTCTTGAAAAATTAGGGGGCTTACACCCCCAACTAGTACTGTGGATCCAACCATGACACGTCACGATACACGAGCAAGTCCAATCTATCATGTACGATGTCTAATATATATGTCGTGTACAATGTCAACGATAATCAATGTAACATCTTCTGACTGCAGATCCAAGCTATACTAGTCCGTGTAGCACAGTGTCAAGGATTCAGATGTAATATTTCAAGATTATTGAACTTATAGAAATTATCAAGGAATTGGAAATTATCAGAGAATGTACTTGCCTTGGGTCCTTAGCTGGTAATTATTGAGGTCCTGTTCCAGAGTATCCCCTGGGTGAACCAACAGTCCTATAGACATAACACAATATAACATTTGCATCAGATGCTACGCTAACACACAGTCAAAAATACTAGCCTCAGGGCCATGCCAGGCAGGACACTAGTCAACTAGGGTCATCTGGTAGGGATGTACATAAATATACATCGCATTAACTAATCATATATATATAATTTCCATCAAATTCAATAATAGATATATGTATAAATATATACTTAAAATAAATAATACTTGTACATATATATAAACATAATAAAATAATACTTGTATGTATATATATATAAACATAATAAAATAATACTTGTATGTATATATATATAAACATAATTCATGGAAAGGAATACAATACGTATATATTAATATTAAGCATTAATTAAATAACTATTATACATATACATATATTATATATACTCATACGTATATACGTGTGTATGTATATATACATATATATATATATATATATATATATATATATGAAGAAGGAAGAGGGAGAGAGGGAGAAGACTCACTGCCGGGGAGGGGCTGGCTTGCTGGCCGGAGTACGGCAGGAGGGGGAGCTCGTACGGGAGGAATGGGGAGGAGCAGTGGACTGAACAGCGGGAAGAGGGAGTTGGGATGCAGCCGGACTGATGGTGGTGGTGATTGGGAGCAGCGGGGGGAGGAACTCATGAGGGGGGCCGCCGGACTGATGGCCGGGCTGAACGCCGGGGTCGAGCACGGCTCGTGAAGCCGCGGGGAGAAGAGTAGAGGGAGTAGTGGGAGGGCTCGGGGGCTCGCTGACCGGACAGCAGTGAGGTCGGGTCTGGCCGGTTGGTGGCTGGACCGGAGGGGGAAGAGCAGTGGGAGAGGTCAGTCGCCGGAGGGTGGCTGACTGGTGGGCTCGGGATGGTTGGTTAGCCGCCGGAGGGCTGAGCAGGTCGGGGTGGCTGCCAGCGGGCCGCCGGAGTACAGAGGGGGCCGCCGGGTGAACAGGAAGTCGGGGTGCAGAGGTGAGTGCACAGTGTTTCCCCCCTCCCCTTTTCTTTCTCTTTTGAATTTTAAAAAAAAAGAAAGAGAAGAAGAAGAAGGAAGAAGAAGAAGAAGAAAAGAAAATAGAAGAAGAAGAGAAGAAGAATTTGGAAATGTAGCCTACGGTTGGTTGAGGGGGATGGGGGCTTGTGAGATGGGGCTACCTAGATTTTCTAGGGATTAGGGTTTGATGTGACATGACATTATATAGGGAGAGAGGGTGTGAGAATTTAAGGGTGAGGATTTGCCCATTAAATGTGTGGTCCAGATTGGTTATGAAGGAATTTTCATGTGGGGATGAGGGTGAGATTTAGTTAAAAATATTTGGGATTCCTCATTGGTTTAATCAAATGGGTGTTGACACCAAAAATGCAAATTTGTAAATTAGCCCCCCTTAAATTTGGGTATTTGCACAGACGCATGAAATGATAAAAATTTGGCGGGCGATTCGGTGTCTGATGTTTTGTAGGGTCAGGGGGCGCTATATGATCGGTATGGCTCAATTAGCATGGCACTGGAATTAAATTGGGATTTTCAGAATCGGTTAAATTAGTATCCTCAATTTAATTAGAAATAAATGCAAGTTGTGTTCTAAAATTAATTAGGAGTACATGGGACCAAAATCAGGTCAGGTCATCAATACCAATAGTGAAGAAGACTCAGAACAGAATATTACCCTAATTTGGGCTGTACAAAAAATAGGTCAAGATTGCCTCCAATTTTGATTGGAACGCACAACGATACAAAAATAGGAATTTATTAAATAACGTCCGCGACGATTTTTGTGCGGCTAGAAATAAGGTACAGAGAGCATAATTATGAGTTACAAAAATAGCAGAATGGAAGGCGGGCATGTCTATGGCAAGATTGTGAAATTTGTTGGAAGACAAAAGATATGGTAGTGCTCCAAATTTCGAAGCAAAGGCAATGCGCAATAATTAATTAAAATACGGTAATTAATTACAATCTCCAATAAATAAATTCTAGATAAAATAATTAATTATAGAATTCCATAATGTGGACAGGTGTTCATTTACTGGGCTTCTAGGTCAAGTCTACTAGCTCAAATAAATGAACACTGTATATAATATTATATTTAATTACACATCACATAATTATTTAAATTAAATATACTATCATGCAATTTCTTAATTGTAACTACAATAATATTAAATATTATAAAAAGTCAAAAATACCCCTATTTTTGGAACGTGGTAGTGACAAGTCTACCCTCCTTAAAAGAATTTCGTCCTCGAAATTTAAAAATCCTCAAAGTAGCGTTTATTCATACACATTATCATTTTCCCTCAAAGTTTAAATTCATCATCCATGAAATCAGGTAATAATCCACAATGTCCTTTCACAATTTTCAAAAATTCTGAAATTATTGCATTCCGAAAAAATCCTCGAAATAAAATCAAAGTCCATTTTTATCAAAAATTTCCCGAAATTTTTAGTTAATAATTGAATACTCAGAATTTAATATCCACTCCTCAAATTTGATTTTAATCAATGCACATATATAAAAATGTAATCTCGTCCCACAAAGTTTGAATTTAAATATTTATTAATCAAAATTTTATTTCTCGATTTTCTCTTCCTCAAAATACTCAACAATGCGATACTTAAGGATTCTCTAATTGTAACATGCAATATAAATTCTAAAATTCATAACTTGCAATCAAATAAATATATTGATAATCTCCCAAAATTTCCAAATTTTTATAACCAATTTAATCATGTCATAATCTTCCTGGAATTAATAAATCATAAATTCTTCCATGTTAATTTCTTAACCCTCTATTTAAATCAATATTTATCCTCGAATTTTAATCATCTTGTCTCTCTGGTCAAGTCATAACTCCTTCATGAATCTTTGTCATGGTTAAACCCCAATAATCCTGGTCTAAAAATCTTTCCTATAATCATACAACATGCAACCTAAGGGAAATATGTACGGCCATGGTGTCTTTTGTCATGGTATTGCAGTCTCTGTATCAGGGTGTACTACTAACTACATTCTAACAAGAAAATCATGCATACAACTATTGTACTAAGGAATCAATCAATCAATCAAATAGAGAGGGACAGAAGGAAGAAAAGAACAGAACATAGCCTTCTAACACAACCATAGGTTTAATGATGCATCCAAAGTTTGATACCCTTATCCTTTTAGGGACCACTATTTCTACTACAAGCACATCCACTGCTAGCTCTCTTACCTACTACAATTGTTCATACTAGTTGTTCTTATCACCCAAGTGCACGCCAAGTGCAACACATCACACTAAGTATTGCTCCTTCTAATACAACTCTAAATGGACACCCAAGTCTATTTGTAGTGCCATCTCAAGCATGCACAGCCAACAGATCCTTATATATGCACTTCATTCACTCATATACTAGTATATATTTCTTATCCACCATAAAATTTTATCCTCAAAATAAAATTATCAAAATTTACTTCTCGAATGATTTAAAATAAAATGCATATACTATCCTCAAAAGTCAAATATTCAACATTGAAATAAAATTTTAATCACTTCCAAAAATCTTCATAGCTTTGACTATGTTTATTGAATTGAATTTTAATCCTCAAAAACTTTAATAACATAAAATTTTAACTCCTCAAAAACTTTAAAAATTAAAATTCATTTCTACTCTTCAAATTATAAATTTAAATCCATAAGTATACATATAATACTCACAGTCTCTAATACTCAAGGTGCACACAATATACCAATGGTCTACAATTCTCAACTGTGTTCTTAAATTTGTACTGCCCGGATTACTTGCAATATTACTTTCAATAATCAAAGTTATCATCACACATATTTTCTCCAATGACTTTCTATCTATATTAACTGGTACACCATTCTAATTATCATCACACGAAGTTCTTACTGTCATTAGCACCTTGTTCAACAAATCTTTGATATAGAATCACTAGCACTATTGGTATGGTAACTCTAGCTTCATCATTAGATTATCTCATCAAACTTATTAGAACTCACAATTATTCGCACCTTTTATAATACACCTGTTTCTCTTTACTCTCATGGGCAAGTATATGGCTCCTCATCTCGATTGATGTATATGTATTTTCCTTTTAATCTTTTACAGACTGTTACACTAATCTGTGATACACTTCATACCTTTCATGATTAATCTTGATATTCCTCTACCCATGGCACACTCATTAATACGCTTTATGTATATACATTTCTTTACCCTTGACACACCCAAGTAATCAATCATCAAATTGAACATCATGCTCCATTAATCTTTAATACAATTCTTTGATACTTAATTGTTTACATAGATCATCCAAGTACATAATTTTATGACTATCCAAGACTGACATGCTGATTTTGATACTTACTCTTGGAACCTTCACTGATACTCTTACTCCTCTTTCTATAATACCAATACTAATTATAATAACATCTATCATAGAACTATTGCTACAAGGTACTATACTATGGGTATCTCTAGATTAAGGCCTACTGCTCCCATGTCCAACTAAGAAACACTTACAAACTCATAAGTTACACTCAGTCACCACTAATACAACACACAAACAAAATTGCAAGTCACTAATTATCATACTAACAAGGAATCCTCAAAGAAGCTCAAAAAGGAACGGGATTAAGGATTGAAGGTATCTTTACTGCTAGTAAAGAAAAGAAGCGATGGAACAAAGTCATGGAATAACAGAAATGGATAAGTTTTAAGATGATACTTTAAGAACCATTTTAAGATACGACCTGATAATCATACACGTTTGTCAAAAATCATGACACTAAGAATCCTCGCCACGCCAGTAAGCATAAATGCGATAAACGACAGGTTCCGTAACTAAGGTATGCAACTATATAATCATGTCATCTAGAATCTTTGCCACGCCAACCCGTATGGCTGCGAGAGACTCTAAGTTTCATAACTAAAGTATGTACATCCAAGTCAGGTTCCTATGTTCTCGTCACGACAGCTAATGTAGCTGCGATAAACTCTAGGTTCCATAACCAAAGTAGATGTTTTACCTTTCTCACTGTCCTCATCAACATATGTCATCAGATGATACCGTAAGGTTTAGTCTGTAAAATTCATCTCGATATAAAATCAACTCAAGAACGATAACAAGAATTTAAATTTAACAACTGGTCAACAAGAATCAAACTCAACAATGATACCAAGATTTTTAATTTAATAACTGATCAACAAGGATCAAGTTCAATAACAACAAGCGAGAGCGGACGGAAATAAGGAAAAGATTTAAATTGGAAATTATAATAAGATTCTCAAGGGGTCATCCCAGAAATCTCTCAAGAATTTTTGTGATTGAGTATCCTCTCTCATCCTAGTATCCTATGTCCTATATTCTATAGCAGGCAAGCAGTAGTATAACAAAGATGCCACACTACTACGATATCGCATAACTTGCGAAGTCTGACCTGCATGGGCCACCACTAAAAATGTGTCACGACCCGCACCCGAAATTGGGGTACGAGTACGTGGGTACGTCCAGCCTACGCCGCAGCATCGGCGGTAGAACGCTGTCAAGGTCTTGATACTATCTAGCCAATCTCACTCAAGCATCCAATCTCCATAAGGAGGCACAGATGACACAATAAAATGAACACGTACTCAATCACAGGATTACAGCACGAGAAGATATCGAACAAATAAAAATTAAATACAACACAAGTCAAAATATAATCTAACTCAACAAATTATCCAAGTCTTATCAAAATGCCGGAGATAAATCCGGTACCAAATGGTCTGCTAAAAGAACTAACTAGAAGATTAGTGATTCCGGCTAGACCTTCCGGAATCACAACTAAACTACCAAGTCTGCAGCTACTCACTATATGGTCCATAAAGTGTCGGACAGCGGTCCTTTAAGGCAATGTCTGGAAAAAATATTTCCAGTCAGGAAGGAGCAAAGTACAAATCTCAAATAACAGTTCCATTTAATTGATAAGGACTATAAGAAAATAAACAGATGATGCTAGATACTGAGAAGACAGTGAAATAAATGCAACAGTAATTAAAGAGACAAGCAATGTGAAGAGACAGGCAATAGGCAATATGATACAGTCAGTGCATATATGAAAATGAAAAAAACAAGGTAAAGTATCATATACGGTGATGTAGTATATGATTTAAAATAGGGAACTGTAATCTATTCTAAGTGCTTGAAATAGTAGTTTCAAAATGTGATCAGCTTGGGAACATGTACGATAGATATAGGGTCTGGCTAATCATATGTGAAGAGCATGATTAACACTTACATTGTTCTATACTTGTATAAAGGGTATGATCACATTTCTTGCTAACTACTTCCCCGCCCCCAACTAGTACTGTGGATCCAACCATGATGCGTCACGATACACGAGCAAGTCCAATCTATCATGTACGATGTCTAATATACATGTCGTGTACAATGTCAACGATAATCAATATAACATCTCATGACGGCAGATCCAAGCTATACTAGTCCGTGTAGCACAGTGTCAAGGATTCAGATGTAACATTTCAAGATTATTGAACTTATAGAAATTATCAAGGAATTGGAAATTATCAGAGAATGTACTTGCCTTGGGTCCTTAGCTGGTAATTATTGAGGTCCTGTTCCAGAGTATCCCCTGGGTGAACCAACAGTCCTATAGACATAACACAATATAACATTTGCATCAGATGCTACGCTAACACACAGTCAAAAACACTGGCCTCAGGGCCATGCTAGGCAGGGCACTAGTCAACTAGGGTCATCTGGTAGGGATGTATATAAATATACATCGCATTAACTAATCATATATATATAATTTTCATCAATTTCAATAATAGATATATGTATAAATATATACTTAAAAATAAATAATACTTGTATGTATATATATATAAACATAATAAAATAATACTTGTATGTATATATATATAAACATAATAAAATAATACTTGTATATATATATATAAACATAATTCATGGAAAGGAATACAATACGTATATATTAATATTAAGCATTAATTAAATAACTATTATACATATACATATATTATATATACTCATACGTATATACGTGTGTATGTATATATACATATATATATATATATATATATATATATATATATATATAAAGAAGGAAGAGGGAGAGAGGGAGAAGACTCACTGCCGGGGAGGGGCTGGCTTGCTGGCCGGAGTACGGCAGGAGGGGGAGCTCGTACGGAAGGAATGGGGAGGAGAAGTGGACTGAACAGCGGGGAGAGGGAGTTGGGATGCAGCCGGACTGATGGTGGTGGTGATTGGGAGCAGCGGGGGGAGGAACTCGTGAGGGGGGCCGCCGGACTGATGGCCGGGCTGAACGCCGGGGTCGAGCTCGGCTTGTGAAGCCGCGTGGAGAAGAGTAGAGGAGTAGTGGGAGGGCTCGTGGGCTCGCTGATCGGACAGCAGTGAGGTCGGGTCTGGCCGGTTGGTGGCTGGACCGGAGGGGGAAGAGCAGTGGGAGAGGTCAGTCGCCGGAGGGTGGCTGACTGGTGGGCTCGGGATGGTTGGTTAGCCGCCGGAGGGCTGAGCAGGTCGGGGTGGCTACCAGCGGGCCGCCGGAGTACAGAGGGGGCCGTCGGGTGAACAGGAAGTCGGGGTGCAGAGGTAAGTCCACAGTGTTTCCCCCCCTCCCCTTTTCTTTCTCTTTTGAATTTAAAAAAAAAGAAAGAGAAGAAGAAGAAGGAAGAAGAAGAAGAAGAAGAAAAGAAAAGAGAAGAAGAAGAGAAGAAGAATTTGGAAATGTAGCCTACGGTTGGTTGAGGGGGATGGGGGCTTGTGAGATGGGGCTACCTAGGTTTTCAAGGGATTAGGGTTTGATGTGACATGACATTATATAGGGAGAGAGGGTGTGTGAATTTAAGGGTGAGGATTTGCCCATTAAATGTGTGGTCCAGATTGGTCATGAAGGAATTTTCATGTGGGGATGAGGGTGAGGTTTAGTTAAAAATATTAGGGATTCCTCATTGGTTTAATCAAATGGGTGTTGACACCAAAAATACAAATTTACAAATTAGCCCCCCTTAAATTTGGGTATTTGCACAGACGCATGAAATAATAAAAATTTGGCGGACGATTCGGTGTCTGATGTTTTGTAGGGTCAGGGGGCGCTATATGATCGGTATGGCTCAATTAGCTGGGCACTGGAATTAAATTGGTATTTTCAGAATCGGTTAAATTAGTATCCTCAATTTAATTAGAAATAAATGTAAGTTGTGTTCTAAAATTAATTAGGAGTACATGGGACCAAAATCAGGTCAGGTCATCAATACCAATAGTGAAGAAGACTCAGAACAAAATATTACCCTAATTTGGGCCGTACGAAAAATAGGTCAAGATTGCCTCCAATTTTGATTGGAACGCACAACGATACAAAAATAAGAATTTATTAAATAACGTCCGCGACAATTTTTGTGCGGCTAGAAATAAGGTACAAAGAGCATAATTATGAGTTACAAAAAAAGCAAAATGGAAGGCGTACATGTCTAGGGCAAGATTGTGAAATTTGTTGGAAGACAAAAGCTATGGTAGCGCTCCAAATATCGAAGCAAAGGCAATGCGCAATAATTAATTAAAATACGGTAATTAATTACAATCTCCAATAAATAAATTCTAGATAAAACAATTAATTATAGAATTCCATAATGTGGACAGGTGTTCATCTACTGGGCTTCTAGGTCAAGTCTACTAGCTCAAATAAATGAACATTGTATATAATATTATATTTAATTACACATCACATAATTATTTAAATTAAATATACTATCATGAAATTTCTTAATTGTAACTACAATAATATTAAATATTATAAAAAGTCAAAAATACCCCTATTTTCGGAACGTGGTAGTGACATTAGTGGACCTAATTAGTTTAGATTAGATCCATGGACCAATATTTAATTCTAGTTAGAATTGAGCCCGGTAAGAAGCCCAATCATTAGGAGGATAATTAATTAAGTTAAGCCAATTAGACTAGAACCTTCCCTCCTTCATTACTTTCTTCATGAGAAGACCCAAGGGATATTTTAAATATTTCATAGTAGCTTAGGGAAGGGGGAAGGGGCAGACCTAGAATTAGAGTGGAGGGAAATTCTCTCTTTATTTTTTTATTTCAAATCTAGATCTAGAATTTTCTCTTCCAAATTTCTTCATTCCTATATCAAATTCTACCCAAATTTATTTCCAATTCCTTCCCAAATCCTTATTGGAGTCCATTAGAATAAGGAGGAAGCAATGATCTATAAGGAGGAAGCAAGGATCTACAATGAGGAGCAAGGATCTACAAGTTGAAGGCTCTTTTCACTCAATTTAGAGGTTTTATTAGAAAACCATCTCCTAATAGGTAAAATTCAAAATTTTCCCTCTATTTAGACTCTAAATTTGTATTTTAATCATTAGGAACCACCCCATATGCTAAGGCTACCCATAGGAATTGGAATTAGGTTAATAGGAGGCCTATGGAGAAAGTTTTGTCGTATTTTATGTCAATTTTAGGGAAATTTTGAGATGTTAACACATCTTGTGTTTGTCAATAGGTTAATTAGACAAAATTGACATGTGTTTGGTTGTGTATGTCTAGTATCGTGTCCATAATTGGATACATATAGGCCTTATTCCGATAATTTGGAGATACGGGTTGATTTGAGGATTTTTCTCCGACACGGAAGTTTGAGTATTTCATATTTTGACACTGACACATAGCTGAGTAGCTAGCCCTTCATATTGTTCACAATTATGATTTTAGACTTGCTCGTGTATTTTGAAATATGTTTGGTTTTGTGGTGGAGCCGTATCACAAGCGTATCATAGATCTAGTGTGATACGGGTGCGGTGCACTTCACGTGTTTGTTTCTTTGCAATTCAATTCAAATTACCTTGGTTATAAATATTATAATATTGTAATTATAATTATTATATGAGATATATGTATATATATATATTTATATGTATGATCTATAATTCTTGTTGATGTGTGTTGGTGATCATGGGAGAGTAGGAGTTTATGTGCATTTCTAGTATGTATATATATATATATATATATATATATATATATATATATATATATATATATATATATATATATATGTATAATAATATTATAATGATATGTATATATATATAGTGTTATATATATTTATGGTGTATATATATATATATATATATATATATATATATATATATATATATATATATATATATATATATATATATATATATATATATATTTGTGTGTGTATATATATATGTGTGTGTGTGTGTGTGTGTGTGTGTGTGTGGGTGTCTGTATGTATGTGAGCTAGATGGGAGAAGAAACAATGAAAAATAGTGAAGAAACAATGAAAAACAATAACAAAAGCAATAGCAGAAAAGATGAAAAGCAACAACAGAAGAGCCGAGAAGCAGCCGCATAAGCAACAGTAGTAGAAAGCAGAAGCGACAAGCAGAAGCAGCAGCAGAAACAGCAGCATAAAGCATAAGTAGAAGCAGAAAGCAGCAACGGCAGCAAAAGCAGAAAAGTAGCAGCGACAGCGGCAGTAAGCAGCAACAGTTTTTAAATAACTGGTTAGCTTATTTGATAAGATAGTAAGTTAGTAAGTTAGTATATATATATATATATATATATATATATATATATATATATATATATATATATATATATATATATATATATATATATATATATATATATATATATATATATATATATATTGATAAGCTAGTAAGTTAGTAAGCTAGATTGTATATATATATGATATATATATATATATAAGTTAGCTAGTTTATATTGATAAGCTAGTAGTTTATGTATATGTTGTAAATAAGTTAGTATATATTATATATAAGATATATATATACATAAGCACTAGTTATTATTAGTTAGTATTTATTCTTAGATTACCTTGAATTACACCAAGGTAATGAGAGTGGAGATATCTTGGGTACTGGTATTGAATATCCGAAGGAGTATGTTAGTATAGTATTGTTATAAGTTTAAATACATATTAGTGTATAGTGAGGAGTATGTGTAGTTAGTAATATGCTAGATATTGAATTACCTTGTGATACCAAGGTAATGTCAAGATATTGGATTTTACTTAAGGTATTGGGTTTGAGTTTCAAGATGGGTGTGTAGGTGGTGAGATACCACTTTTGGTTCAAAGCCAAGGTATCTACTTAGCATTAGTTTAGCTAGAAGTATTATATATTATAGTTTTGTATACATTTTATAATATTTTTATATCTAATAAATTACGTATATTATGATACGGTATCTTGTTAATTTTCTCGAATCCTAGTATAGCTAGTATGGCCTAGTTATATAGTGTATGGACCCAATATCCTAGAGATGGACTCATACAACCTAGAAATAGCTAGTTTGACCAAGTTTGACCTAGAATTGGCCTATTTTGACTATTTTGACTTAAAAATGAATTTATGACCTAGAAGTTGACTAGTTTAACTTATTTTTATTCCAAAACCTTATATTGATGTAATATTCCATATTTAGGTTTTTGAGGCACCGTATCGGACCTCTTTGATACGGTTCACCGAATTTCAGGCAAGTATATTCTCTGATAGTTTCTCATTCAGGATATCCTCTTTGTCTTTTATATTTAGTGTAGATATCATTGATTTCATGACATGATGGTTACACGGATTGGTATATCCGGATCTCGTCATTAGATGTTATTCCTTGGTATTTATGGTGTATCTTGTGCAAGCCTTATTTTTTTGTTCTTCTTGTACAAATACAGATATTGGTTCATGAGAAGAGTAGCGCCCTTCTTGTGGAATTCCGTATCATAATGTACCATGGTTGGATCAACTATACCAGTCGGGGGCGGGGACTATATAATATAGATATGTGATCATACCCTCCTTGTGCTTATATTGTTCCTTTAATAGTGTTAATCATACACCGCACGTATGATTAACCAGGCCATTATCCTTGTGCAAGTTCCCAAGCCTATCACATGTTAAAGCTGGTACTCACTCAGTAGTAGTATTTCTTGTTTATTCTTATGATGCTCATTCTTGTTTTTATTTTTAGTATTTCTTTATTGTATATCTCTTATACCTTTATATTGTATCTTGTATATTCACTCTATTTACTGTTACATAGTTTATATTATTTATTAGAACTGCTGTTAGAGATGTACTTTGCTCTTTTCCTGACTAGATATATTTTTTCCAGATGACACTGAGGAGTGGTACCCCACTCACTACGGGCCTCAGGATGTCGTAAGCTTAGAGCAAGAGACCTTGGCTCAGGAGGGTCTCATCCCGAATGAGACAGATGACCCAGGACTCGTAGCATAGTAGTTAAACTCTTTTGTACTGGATTTGTCTCCAGCTCAGTTATTAGTATTTCTTTGATATGACTCATTCGATATTATTTTTCTTGTGAGTTAAATTATGACTCTTTTGTTCTTTTATCTTATTTATGCGATTGTTCCATCTTATATATCTGTGATTTGAGTATTCGTATTTTTATTAGTGGCATTATTATATCTTGACTTCTAGAGAGATAGTTTACCAAACAGCGTTCTACTACCGATGTTGTGGCGTAGGCTGGACGTTGTTCACTTCTCGTGCCCCTACACCGGGTGCGGGTCATAGCACATTTTTATTGATGGCCCATAAAGGTTTTCAAGGTTGTAATTAGTGCGATTCATAGTAGTGCTCTTATTTGAGTTCTATTACGAGCCTGTTTCAGGATATAGGATATAGGCTATAGGTTGAGAATACTCAATCACATCTAGGAAAAACTTTTTTATTAATTTCAACTATTCTTTCTTGATATTGATATTTAATTTTTAACTGGCCTTCTTTGAATGTATTACATCATGTGCCATATAGATTCTTTCCTTTCGCTTTGCCTTAGGATGCCACCTAAGACTAGATCACAACTGGAAAAAGCATTTTTTGAGAGATCTGCGACTTCCCGAGGGCCTGTACTAGTCACTTCTCCAGTGATTGGCATATCAGCTGCGTTCTGGGTTCCACCTCCAATTCAGAGGACTGTTTCGGCTGTGTCTAAGGGACTTTTACCTCCATCTTCTGTACCGACAGATACGACTCAGGTGTTCATATTATTTTGCGAGATGATGGAGGCTCAGGGGGCCCAATCTGAGCCACACTAGAGGTAGATCGACATATTATGGAAGGGCATTAATCATGCATATAATCTTACCCTTGCAGCAGTAGAGAGAAGAGTTCCAATCCAGCAGCAAGTTGTTTCGCAGGTTGCCCAACTTCGGCCGGGTAATATCCAGGACTTCCAGAACATGGAACCTTTGGTCTTTAAGGGGACTGAGGGTATCCTCAACGCAGATGATTGGCTCAAGGATATTGAGCATCTCATGAGGGTGTCTCGTCTTGATGTGGATCTGAAGGTTGAGGTAGTAGGACTTCAGTTGTTCGACATTGCCCGCACTTGGTTCAGGAATGAGCTACTTCTTACTGATGCAGGACAGTCTTGGGAGGTATTCAAGGACCTCATTAAGAGAAAGTTCTTTGCTCGAACGGAAATATTGGACTTGTGGAGGCAGTTTGAGGGCCTTACTCATGGGAGCATGTCCGTGGAGGAGTACGCCGTAGAGTTTAGTAGGCTGAGCCAATTTGTGGAGTATTTGGTGAGGGAGACGAAGGTTCGAGCTATCTATTTTCGTGAGGGTCTGAACTGGGAAGTGAATATCCTAATTATATCTTTCTATGAGACCAATTCGAAGATACTTACAGAGGCATGCAAGGTTAAGCGGGAGTTGGGTTTGAAACCTAAGAGAGATCGCGATTCTTTTTTGGGGGCTAGTAGCAGTACAGTGACTGCTAAGCTTCCTTATTTTCACTCTAGGCCTTTTCAGCAGCCGCAGCAGCACTAGATCTAGCAAGATCACCATTTTACCAGGCACCGCAACAGTAGAGACAGTCACAACAAGCTTCATGCCACTATTGCAAGAAGCCTGACCATATCTGGGAAGTTTGCAGGAAGAGGTTGAGAGTTTGTTTGTATTGTGGTACCGAGGGGCATTAACTGAGAAAGTGTCCTTCCAACCCTCGTCATGTAGTTCAGGAAACAGCTCCAGCTCGGAGGACACAGGCGAGGCCACCTATAGTACATCCAAGGGGACCGCCGCTTCCGACCCAACAGCAGCGTTATGTCCAACACCAACATCAGGGAGGTGCACATCAGGGACGAGCGTTTGTTATGACGATCGAGGAGACCGAGCCCACCGGAGATGTTATCGCAGGTTTTGTTCTTTTTGATTCTATTCCAGCTTTAGCTTTATTTGATTGTGGTCTTCCCGTAGTTTTGTATCTGTTTCTTTTGCTCTGAAGAATTATTTGGTAGCTGAGTCTTTGCTTAGGACTTGCAAGATCATGACCAGGGGAGGCATTATCCTATTTAGTGATATTTGCAAGGATCAAAAAATTACTCTGGGAGGCTGAGAGCTGAATGCGTGTCTACTTGTAATGCCACTTCTGAGCTACAATATTGTACTCAGGATGGATCGGTTGAGTAGGCATCTTGCTAGTATAGATTATAGAGGTGGTAGAGTTTTATTTAGCCCGACGGAAGAGCTAGAGTTTGAGTTGCTAGAGGAGCCGCAGAGCAGAGAGGAGGCATTATTTGTGGAGCTATGGTGGAAGACAAGAAGTTGCCGCATCCTTTGATAGCAGAGCTCTTGGATATATTTTCTGAAGAATTGCTAAGATTACAGCCAGATTGAGATATTGAATTCTCTATAGACTTGGTGCCAGGTGCAGAACCAATTTCACAGTATGCCTATAGAGTGAACAACAGCGAGCTGGTCGAGCTAAAGAAGCAAGTAGATGAATTGCAGGATAAGGGATTTATTAGATCCATTTTTTCACCGGGGGGATCCCCGATATTGTTTGTACCAAAGAAGGATGGATCGGTATGCATGTGCATCGATTACAGTGCATTGAATAATCTCACTATCAAGAATAAATATCCGTTGCCATGGATTAATGACTTATTCGATCAGTTAAGTGGCGCCAAGGTTTTTTTCAAGGTGGACTTGAGATCAGACTAGCACCAGGTGAAAGTGAAGCCTGAGGACATTCCGAAGACTGCCTTTAGGACTCGGTATGGCCAGTATGAGTTCATGGTGATGTCATTTGGGTTGACTAATGCCCCGACGGTATTTATGAATTTGATGAACAAGGTATTCCACCAGTACCTTGGCAAGTTCGTAGTGGTTCTCATCGATGACATACTCATATACTCGAAGACACCGGAGGAGCACGAGGAGCATTTGCGGATTGTATTGGATGTGCTGAGGAAGGAGGAGCTGTATGGGAAGCTGTCCAAGTGTGAGTTCTTCCTAGACAAGGTGGACTTCTTAGGACATGTTGTGACTGGTGATAGAATTTTAGTGGATCCGAAGAAGATCGCAGCAGTAGAGACTTGGAAGACCCCGAGTTCAGTGGCAGAGATCAGAAGTTTCTTAGGTCTAGTAGGCTACTACAGGAAGTTTGTGCAAGATTTTTTATGGATTGCCGAGCCGATGACTAGACTCACTAAGAAGGATGCAGATTTTGTTTAGACAGAGGATTTACCAGGTTGCTTTTGAGGAATTAAAGATGAGATTGACGTCTACTCCTATTTTGACGTTGCCATCAGGGTCAGGAGGTTTTACTATTTATAGTGATGCATCAGGGAAAGGTCTGGGTTGTGTTCTTTAATAGAATGGGAAAGTGAATGCCTATGCATCCAGGCAATTGTGTCCTCAAGAGAAGAACTATCCTACCCATGATTTGGAGTTGGCAGCAGTCATCTTTGCCTTGAAGATGTGGAAATACTATTTGTATGTAGAGCGTGTAGAGATCTTCAAAGACCACAAGAGCTTGAAGTACGTTTTCAATCAGAAGGAGTTGAACATGAGGCAGCGTTGGTGGCTAGAATTGATGAAGGATTTTGATATATCTTTGTTGTATCATCCTGAAAAAGTTAATATTGTTTTCGATGCCTTGAGCAAGTATCCAGTAGCTATGTTGTTGATGTAGGATCGGTATTTGTTGGAGGACTTAGAGAGCTTAGACATTGAGGTGATAGATACTGGTTTTGCTATGCAGATGTGGGAGTTGCAGATACACTCAGAATTGATGGACCGGATTAAGGCAACCTAGTATGAGGGTGTATCTCTGAGAAGCATCAAAGCTTAGGTGAGAGCAGGATTGGGGGATGATTTTACCATTGCTGAGGATGGTTTTTTGTGGCATGATGTTAAATTATGTTTGCCTAGTGGGGAGCTGCGTTAGGAGGTATTGCAAGAAGTATATTGCTCTCAGTATTCCATGCATCCAGGTGCCAATAAGATGTATCGGGATATGCAAGAGAGTGTATGGTGGTATAACATGAAGAGGAAAGTGGCACAGTTTGTATCCAGACGCTTAGTGTGTCATCAGTAGGTGAAAACCGAAAGACAAAGGCCAGGTGGTTTACTTCAGCCATTACCCATTCAGAGTGGAAGTGGGAGGATATTACTATTGATTTTCTGTCTGAACTTCCATGATCTCCCGAAGGAAAAGACGCGATTTGGGTATCTTTGACAAGTTGACCAAGTCAGCCCACTTTTTGCCTTTTAAGGTGGGTTTGTCTATGGAGAAACTAGGAGAGATATATATGACGTAGATTATCAGGATACATGGGGTTCCCGTCAACATAGTCTTAGATCGGGATAGACGTTTCACTTCTCATTTCTGGAGGAGTTTATAGGCGAGTTTGGGCACCCAGCTCAAGTTTAATACTATATATCATCCCCAGACAGATGGGCAGTCAGAGAGGAATATTCAGACTCTCGAGGATATGATATGTACCTATGTACTATATTTCAGGGGATCTTGGGAAGACCATCTCCATTTGGTAGAGTTTGCTTACAACAACAGCTACCAGGCTAGTATAGAGATATCACCATTTGAGACTCTGTACGGTCGAAGATGTCGTACTCCCTTGTCATGGGACGAAGTTGGAGAAAGAGATTTGCTAGGGCCAGAGATAGTTGTGGATGCAGCGGAGAAGGTTAAGCTGATAAGAGACAAACTTCGAGTGGCGCAGTACAGATAGCGGCATTGGGCTGATAGCCACCGGAGACCTTTGGAGTTTGAGGTGGGTGGTTTGGTATTTCTGAGAATTTTTCCGATACGAGGCACGATTCATTTCGGTGGAGGCGGAAGCTTAGTCCACGATTTATCAGACCTTTCACTATTCTCGAGAGGGTCGGTGCAGTTACTTACAGACTAGACTTGCCACCTGCATTGGAGGGAGCGCACAATATGTTTTATATGCCATAATTGAGATGGTACGTGGTGGATCCTAGTCACGTATTGGATCATTCAGAGATAGAGGTGGGCCCTACTCTTAGCTATCAGAGCAGCCAGTTGTGATTCTGGATCAGAGAGAGAAGGTACTGAGGAACCAGACTATTTTTTTGGTATGCATCGCATAGAGGTATCACTCTCCGGGGAGTCTACCTGGGAGAGAGAGTATGAAATGCGATAGCCTTACCCATATTTGTTTATGCCTTGAGGTATGTTCTTTCCTGATTTTGTTCTGTTTATTTTTTGGGGGTAGTTTCGTCTTTGAATTTTGAGGAAGAAATTATTTTAAGGGGGTAGACATGTCACTACTACATTTTCTAGGAAATGATATTTTGGTCATTTCATAATTAATTAAAAATTGTGTATATTGTAAATTTATTTATTGTTAGATGTTAGTATATTATTTTAGACTTGTGTTAATGGACCTAACTAGTTTAGATTAGATACATTGATCAAAATTATTTTTAGTTAGAATGGAACCCAATAAGAAGCCCAATTATTAGGAGGATGATTAATTAAGTTAAACCAATTTGACTAGAACCTTTCCTCCTTAATTATTTTCTTCTTGACAAGCCCGAAGGGGTATTTTAGACATTTTACAGTAGCATGGGGAAGGGGGAAGGGGCCGGCCTAGTATTAGAGTGGAGGAAAATTCTCTCTCTTTATTTTTTTATTTCAAATCTAGATCTAGAATTTTCTTCATTCCCACATAAAATTTTACCCAATTATTTTCCCATTTTTTTCCCAAATCATCATTGGAGGCCATTAAAATAAGGAAGAAGCAATGATCTACAAGGCGGAAGCAAGAATCTACAAGAAGAAGAGGTTTTATTGGGAATCCATCTTCTAATAGGTACAATTTAGTTTTTCCCCTATAATTAGACTCTAAATCTATATTTTAATCATTAGGAACTACCCCATATGCTAAGGCTAACCATAGGAATTAAAATTAGGTTCATAGGAGGCCTATTGAGAAAGTTATGTGGTATTTTGTGTCAATTTTGAAGGAATTTCGAGATTGACACATCTTGTGTTTGTCAATATGTCAATTAGACCAAATTGATATGTGTTTGATTGTGTGTGGCTAGTGTCGTATCCATAATTGGATATGTGTAGGCCATATCTCGATAATTTGGAGATACGGGTTGATTTGGGGGTTTTTCTCCAACACGGGGGTTTTAGCATATCATATTTTGACATGGAGACGTAGTTGAGTAGCTAGCTCTTCGTATTATTCATAATTATGATTTTAGACTTGCTCGTGTCCTTTGGGATACGTTTTGTTGTGTGGTGGAGCCGTATCACAAGTGTATAATAGATCTAGTGCGATATGGGTACGGTGCACTTCACGTGTTTGTTTCTTTGCAATTCAATTCAAATTGCCTTGGTTATAGATAATATAATATTATAATTATTATGTGATATATATATATATATATATATATATATATATATATATATATATATATATATTTATATATATATATATATATATATTTATATATTTATATGTATGATCTATAATTCTTGTTGATGTGTTGGCGATCATGGGAGAGTAGGAGTTTATGTGCATCCCCAGTATGGTTATATGTATATATATATATATATATATATATATATATATATATATATATATATATATATATATATATATATATGTGTGTGTGTGTGTGTGTGTGTGAGATAGAGGGGAGAAGAAATAGTAGAAAACAGTAAAGAAATAATGAAAAATAGGGAAAAAAGCAATAAAAAGCACATCATAAAAGCTGAAAAGCAGCAGCAGAAAAGCTGAGAAGTAGCAGCAACAGCACCGAAAAAAAGAAGCCGCAAGCAGAAGAAGCAGCAGAGAGCAGAAGCAAAAGCAGAAGCAGAAGCAAAAAGCAGCAGCGGCGACAGAAGCAGAAAGCAGCAGCGGCAGTAAGCAGCAATGGTTTTTAAATAAGCCGGTTAGCTTATTTGATAAGATAGTAAGTTAGTAAGTTAGTATATATATATATATATATATATATATATATATATATATATATATATATATATATATATATATATATATATATAAGTTAGTTAGCTTATTTTGATAAACTAGTAAGTTAGCAAGCTAGAATATATATATATATATATATATATATATATATATATATATATATATATATATATATATATATTATATATATTATATATATATATATATATATATAAGCTAGTTAGTTTATATTGATAAGCTAATAAGTTAGTAAGCTAGATTATATATAAATATATATTATATATATATATATATATATATATATATATATATATATATATATATATATATATATATATAATATATACATATAAGTTAGCTAGTTTATATTGATAAGCTAGTAGTTTATGTATATATTATAAATAAGTTAGTATAAATTATATATGAGATATATATATATATACATAAGCACTAGTTATTATTAGTTAGTATTTATTCTTAGATTACCTTCGGTTACACTTTACCTTCAGTTACACCAAGGTAATGAGGGTGAAGATATCTTGGGTACGGGTATTGAATATTCGAAGGGGTATGTTAGTATATATTTTAGGATAGTATCGTTATAAGTTTAAATACATATTAGTGTATAGTGAGGAGTATGGGTAGTTAGTAATAAGTTAGATATTGAATTACCTTGTGATACAAAGGTAATGTCAAGGTATTTGGTTTTACTCAAGGTATTAGGTTTGAGTATCAAGATGGGTGTGTGGGTGGTGAGATACCGCTTTTGGTTCAAAGCCAAGGTATCCACTTAGCATTAGTTTGGCTAATAGTATTATATATTGTTGTTTTGTATACATATTATAATATTTTCATATCTAATATATTACGTATCTTAAGATACGGTATTTTGGTAATTTTTTAGTATCCTAGTATAGCTAGTATGGCCTAGTTACATAGTGTATAGACCCAATATCCTAGGCATTGACTCATACAACCTACAAATAGCTAGTTTGACCAAGTTTGACTAGTTTGACCTAGTATGACTATTTTGACTGAGAAATGGCTTTATGACCTAGTTGTCTAGTTTAACTTATTTATATTCTAAAATCTTGTATTGATGTAATATTCCATATTTAGGTCTTCGAGGTACCGTACCGGACATCATTGATACTATTTACTGAATTTTAGGCAAGTACATCTCTGATAGTTTATCATTCACGATATCCTCTATCTCTTATATTTAGTGTAGATATCCTTGATTTCTTGACACGATGGTAACACGGATTGGTATATTTGGATCTCGTCATGAGATATTATTCTTTGGTATTTATGGTGTATCTTGTGCAAGCCTTATTTCCTTGTTCTTCTTTTATAAATACAAATATTGGTTTATGAGAAGTGTAGCGCCCTTCTTGTGGAATCCCGTGTCATAACGTACCATGGTTGGATCTACTATACCAATCGGGGGTGGAGACTATGTAGTATAGATATGTGATCATACCCTCCTTGTGCATGTCTTGTTCCTTGAATAGTATTAATCATATACCGCATGTATGATTAACAAGGCTATTATCCTTGTGCAAGTTCCCAAGCCGATCATATGTTAAAGCTGGTACTCACTCACTTAGTACTAGTATTTTTTGTTCATTTCTATGATGCTCGTTCTTGTATTTATTTTCAGTATTCCTTTACTGCATATCTCTTGTACCTTTATATTGTATATTGTATATTTGCTCTATTTACTGTCATAGTTTATATCATTTATTAGAACTGCTGTAGAGATGTACTTTGCTCCTTTTCTGACTGGATTTATTTTTCCCAGATAACATTGAGGAGTGGTACCCCATTCATTACGGGCCCCAGGATATCGTAGGCTTAGAGCCAGAGACCTTGGCTCAGGAGTGTCTCATTCCGACTGAGACAGATGACCCAGGACTCGTAGCACAGTAGTTAGACTATTTTGTAGGGATTTATCTCCAGCTCAGTTATTAGTATTTCTTTGATATGACTCATTGGATATTATTTATCTTGTGAGCTGTATTGTGACTCTTCTGTTCTTTTATCTTATTTATGCGATTGTTCCATCTTATAGATCTATGATTTGAGTATTCGTATTTTCATTGGTGGCATTATTATATCTTGACTTCTAGATATATAGTTTACCTAACAGCATTTTACCGTCGATGCTGCGGCGTAGGCTAGGCGTTGGTCACTACTCGTGCCCCTACACCGAGTGCGGGTCGTGACAAAGGGTCACGTTTAGAAAGTTTACAGGAGGAAGTTAGGATAGTATTTTTTTGCGGTTCATCCCAGTATCAGGCCCAAGTGTGCCTACAATATCTTGACAGAGCAAAATAGATAGTCCAGAGGACAGTTCCACCAGGCCTAGGTATGTCCGTAGTATTGCTTGCCAGTTTATAGCTTCTTATATATTTATTTTAACTTTGGGGATAAAATATTCTAAAGTGGATAGTGTGAAAACCACCTGACCAAAATCTAGGTTTAAGGATTTATTTAGAATTATTCTAGAATAATAAATAGAGTTATAAATCACCTATTTTATTTTTGATTTACTTGTTGCATCTTACCGTTGTATAAATATATAAAGCACTACACTAGCTCTTGCCTTCCAACAAAATTTATATTCTCGACTTAGACAAAACCAATATTCAATCCTGATATTTGTGTCACTCACAAACATACTCTCTTGTGCTATATTTTAATCTCGCAACATTCGTCATCTAATATCTAATTTAAGCCTAAACCTTGTACCTATGTCTGTTTCAATCAAAATTAGGGACAAAAATTTGACCCGTTCCTTACAACCCCATATTTATTCATGATCTACTCTGAGTCTACTACATCCATGATATTTGTGTTCTACTCAATTGAAGCACTATGCACTTTCAATTTATTAACAAATACAAATGACACAAATTTTACTTATTTTGGACAACTGATTTGACCGAGCCCAAAATGAGTCCAAACACTAACCCAAACCCACACTCACACTCCTATAGCTCATATAAAATACCCCACACCAATTTTTCTCTCTACAATACACCAAACATCAATTTTGGCACACCAAATCCTATTTTCCACCGCCCTTTAATTTGAATTCAGCCGTAACTATTTTAGGCTAGACACCAACCTTCCCTTCCTATTTTCCTTGGTATTTCCCACCCAAAAAATGTATGTGTTGCTGGGGCACAACCATTCCCCTCTCTATGTCCAAACACAACACTCATTAGCTCTCAACCCCTTGATCTTAACAACCCCAACTTCACCACCCTCCATCTCAACCTCTCCACGCACACAAACCTATTCCTAGCTGGCCCTAACCCTATTCTTCATTAATTCATAGCTCTACCTCCTTTCCTCTTCTTCTTCTTCACTCCACCTTCCTTTTCACGATTGTTGCAATCATAGAAGCTTGCAACCAACACCCTTCTCCTTCACTCAACCAGAGCTACCCTCTCTTCACAAGACACGACCACCGTCTCTATCACCTCCACCACCCTCTCCATCACCTCCATGACCACTACCTTCTCCATCACCTCCACCATCGAGCACCACCACCACCACCACCAACTTCACCATCCACCACCCCCATTATTTCTCCCTCACAGCTGCTTCTACTGTTGCGAATAATACTGCTACTACCCCTCAAGAAGATATTGTTGCTGCTGTTGTGAGTGTTGCTATATCTGATGGTCTTATTTTTCTTCCCCTACTTGACTCGAGAGCTTCCCCATAACTCCCTTTATGTCGGAGAACAGTCCAGATCTGGTGCAAGGCCTCCAACCCGAGAAGAAGACCCCATACCCGAGCACATCATCCCCCACCAAATTCTTCTTCTCATGAATTTGTATTCTAAGTAACCTTCATCACTTCCATCTTAAGCTCCTTATTCTTCATCTTGTTCTTCTTCTAATATATATATGATCCATGTCTACTTGTCCATTTTTATCTCCTTGGATGTGTAAATGGATAAATATATATATATATATATATATATATATATATATATATATATATATATATATATATATATATGATAAAATTGACACCTTGCCATGTGTATCCCCCTACTTGTTAACTTCATAATATCTCACTTTAACCCTTGTTTAACCCATCTTAATAACTATATTTTAAATAAAAAATTTAGAATATACATATTGTTAGAATGTTGCTATTTAGTGATATACTAGTAGAGGTGTTGGTAACCTAAGCCTTATTCTAGTTGAGATATATATGATGTCATGTTGGAAAGTATTTAATACCATGTTAGGATCAATATTTAGTTGAGATAATTATAGTACACATGCGTAGGATGAGGATTGCAAGTTATCATATTAGTGTGTCATGTTAGAAATAATACTAGACTAGAATATTGCTCATGTACACTTGATATTGGTAGTGCAAGTGCATGATTATTAGGGTTTAGTGATGATATATATTTTAGCGGTTGTTGGTGATATATATATGACAAGGAGAAGTCTTAACCCAATTATAAATGAACAGGTTTAGGATTACATGACTAACATGAGATGTAGAAAATTGTTCGTTTCTAGTTGAACTAATTGGACTTTTTGTGTACAATTAATTGAGGACAATATTGATAAATTTGTGCTCTAAATATTATATTATATAATTTGTGAGCTTCTGAGAATGCCTCGGGTGCAGTCGACGAAGACGGTGACGTTAGGACTTGTGTTTGACCTAATGTCTAGTGGACGCACCTAAAGTTGTGGAGTTATAATTATCACTCCATAGGCCTTATCACGTTTTATTTCATTTCACGTCATATGATAAGTTCATGTAAGGATGCGAGCTCATGCACTTGACAGGCCAAATGTGCGAGTAGTAGGCATGACGGTACTTAACATAGCAGTATGGTTCCTTAGTTATTTATGGACTTGCATATAGTTACGAGATATCCACATCATATTTACGACTTATACATTGGCATTGGACGAAGAAGACATTTAGTAGGCATATGGGACAGATATTTGCTACCGTAGTTTCAGAGTAAACTACGGGGTCGTGAGACTCATAGTTACCCGGTTATAGGCATTCATAGATAACGGTTATGGGATTCATAGATTCCCGGTTATGGGCTTATATACTTGTTAATACATCTGGCAGAGGTTACTAGCTGCACGCTATCATGACCAATGATATAGTTAGTATACACTTTTGGCTTCTAGTTTGTAGCTTATGCCAGACACTTACCTTTCATCTACCCATACTTACCAAGGTTGTCTTCAAAGTGTATTCACTTAGCTGGTTAGTTTACCCTCACGTTTACACAATATTTACTTTTTGGCATGTACCTTTTATATATTGTTACGTCCCTCTGAGGACCTAGTTTCTTTTCAGATTTGGACGAGCACTTGTACCCGACTATATACGGAGCAAGAGTGGAGATTGGATATATCGCTAAGGACTTTGAGGCATTTCGAGAGTATTTCCTATGACTTGCGCACACTGTCACTTTGGACTTGAGTATCTTTATCTAGCTAGCTGATGCTCTAGTCTAGTTATCTTACTACTTTCTGTAGTTTTATTCCATCGTTGTTTTTTAGTGGGTTTATCCCATCAAACAATTTTTGTTGTATTTTGAATATTCGGACACACTGTGTTTTATTTACCAATGCTTATTTCCATGTTTGTTACATTACTTATGTGGATGAGATTAGTTGTTTACTTGTTGCTTGTTAGCATAACATATTAGACTTGATAGTATTTAGTACAGTGTAGTACGCTTCGATGGATCCATTAAATTAGAAAATCCTTCGGAGTCTTATTGGCTGGCCATTGCCACGTGGTCTGGTCCCAAATATTTTAGGACTAGGGCACGACAATTATAGAAGGTCCCACCACTACCTTCCTAGTTGTACATGTTTGCTCCCCACAAGCAGCAACGAGGATCTTTAAAGCAAGGGTGAGCTTTTGCCATAAAAATGAGGAGGCATTGGCAACTGGGGATGTGATCACATGTTCTATTCTACTCTATTCTTTTCCAGCTACTATTTTATTTGATTTTGGAGCATCTTATCATTTTATATTAGAAGAGTTTATGCAAAGGCGTAGTATAGCTTTAAAACTTATAATGAAGAGTTGCAAGATCATGGCTGGCAGAGGGATAGTTCCAGTCTGTGATGTTTGTAATCATTGCCATATATCTTTAGGATAGAGAGAATTACGGGAAAGGCTACTCATATTACCACTTCCGAGTTTTGACACATTCCTCAAAATGGATTTGTAGAGTAAGCACAATAGAGTTATTGACTGCCACAAAAGTTGTGTAGTATTTAGTCCTCCAGGAGAACTGATATTTAAGGTTGCCAGAGGAGCTTTAGAACAAGACTAAGGAATGAACAACGGATCGTTGGCAAAAGAAAATAAATTACCCTATTCCATTACTATAAAGTTCTTAGATGTATTTTTGCATGAGTCTTCGGTGTTACCATCAGATAGAGAGATTGAATTAACTATTGATTTAGTGCCAAGATCGACATGGTATCACATAATATCTATTGAATTAACCCAAATGATTTAAAAGAATTGAAGGAGAAGGGTTTACTAGGACGAGTGATTCTCCTTGGGGAGCTTCATATTATTTATGCCGAAAATAGATGGAACTATAAGGATGTATAGTAAGTATAGAGCTATGAACAATATCCCCATCAAGAATAAATACTTATTACCGATAATAGTTGATCTTTTTGATCAGTTGATCAGTGCAAGGATATTCTCGAAGATTTATCTAATATCTAGTTACTACCAAGTGAAAGTTAGGAAGAAAGATATTCTGAAGACTGCCTTTCAGACCGAATATGACCATTATGAGTTCTTAGTAATGCCATTTGGATTAACTAAAGCCCCAAAAGTTTTTATGAAACTGATGAACAAAGTATTCCACCAATACTTGGAAAAATTTGTAGTAGTATTCATAGACGACAATTTGATATATTTGAAGATACCATAGGAACATGAAGAACATCTCAGGATTATTTTGGAGAAGGAGAACTTATATGTAAAACTATCGAAGTGTGAGTTCTTCATGGATAAAGTAGAATTTTTTTGGCATGTGGTAACTGAAGATGGAATAGTTATGGACATGAAAAAGATTGCAATTGTAGAATCTTAGTCTGCTCAAGTTAAAAGCTTCTTGCGATTGGCTGGTTATTATCAGAACTTTGTGAAGGATTTTGCATGAATCACAAAGCTAATGACGGAACTTACTCAAAATAATGAGGAAACTATTTGGACTGAGGAATGCCAAGCTACGTTCGAGAAATTAAAGAAGAGATTATGTCACTCCCCGTTCCCGATATACGTATTTGGAACGTATTTTATTTTAACATGGTTGCATGTGAATGGAGACTAGACCCATTCTTTGGTTTAACCTGGTTCATGGTTTATTTTGTGGGTTGGTTCAAGTCATGAGAACCTTGGGTTCAACCCTCAACCCTACCATATATAACCCAACATTTTCTCTCTCTCTCTCTCTCTCTCTCTCTCTTCACTTCTTCATTTCTCACCCTCACTTTAGTTTTCTATCCCTGTTTCCATAGGCAAGTACATCTTGCATGAAAAATAGAAAAACCCTCCATATTATTGTTCTGTTATATTTATTATGTGTTTTTAAGCACTTTTAGTTCTTGGAGTTTTCTGTTTTGATGGGTAGTTTTGAGTAGATCTACATTTCTAACTTAGTATTTTTATGGGTTTCATGAGTTTTTCTTAGTTTTTATCTATTAAATATGTATTTTAGAAAACTGGTTTTTGCTTCATGATAGAGCTTTCAATTTAGAGCATTTTGGCTTTTCGTTCACCCGATTTGGACTTTAAATAAGGATTTTATGGACAAAACAATTTTCTAGTTTTTGGAGCTTTTACTCCATGGCCAAACCTACTGTTGGAGAAGACGAAGATCGCATGCGGCCAGTGAGCTATGAGGCTGAGAGTGCCTTTTGTCCTGAGAGGGTTATGCGGCCTAAACTCTTGCTCCATACTAACAGCATGCGTCCAACTTGTTGGACGCATGACTGCTGATCCACACAAGTTTTCTTGAACACCTTGTACTGTCACTCGTTGAACGAATAAGAAATTCGCTAAGTCCATGAGACTACCCATAATGCACCGACACTCATACTGCCTGGAGAGTATGCGACCACTATTTTCCTTGGACGCATGCCTCTAAATTATTGGCACTTATTTCTATGGTTTAGTCTTTTCTTCTTGACACCCTTTTTGGCTTGTCATATCAGTCACTTTATGTCACATCACTAACACTTCATTATTGCCCATCAGTTCAACACGTGTCCCAAGGAGTAGACCTTAACTCCGAGCATGTGACCAAGTGGTTCATGCGGCCTGACTTCATATACGGCCATGACTTGTCATGCGGCCAAGTGGTTTATATGTGGCTAGGACTTGCCATGCGGCCAAGTGGTTCATGCGGCTTGACTTTATATGTGGCCTGACTTCATATGCGACCATGATTTGTCATGCGGGTTGACTTCATATGCAGCCTCGACTTCACATGCGGCCTAGAGACCCGTGCGACCTTGCTTGTTTAATAGAATATTTCAGGTTCTTTTGTTACCCAATCTGTAATTGGTAATTGGACTCGAATACTGTATCCGTGATAATACTATTATTTCCAGATTATTGTTCATGATTTAATGTGCGTCGAGGTACGACACATCGTGTCACGTGTTAAGTGATTATATTTGGTTTGTGCATCGAAAATGCCTCCAAATTCTTGAATGCGTAATATTATATATATATATATATATATATATATATATATATATATATATATTATTTCCCTAGCACGGGCATAATATGCGAGTCAACTACCAAAGCGTGGCTAGGATATTGATTGATTGAATATTGCATACACGCTTGGGTGAATCCAGATTTGACTGTCATTGATTCGTATCTAGTGTGCCCATACGTTATACGACATATTAAGAAAAATTCTCATGTGAACACTCTTTGAGATTTCAAACAAAACCTAGGACTATTTAGGTAACTAAAAGTGGTAGTAACATTGGAGGAAACGGTATCCCGAGATCATGCCAAACCTTGCCGCAGAGATTCATTCTAAGTGCACTGTGGGTTGGCCACCACAGATATTGTATATCATATTCCTTAGTGGAGTTCAGTATCTGACTATTATTATGTCAAGCCACTATTTTACTATAGGAATACTGGAACCGCTAATACCGTATTTTTAACGCAGTGACCCTATGGGGGACTGGTGCATCCTGCAAGTGCCTGTTTTATTTATTTGGTTCGGTTTGCTCATGTTCAAAACTGGCATAATCTGAGGATACTTATTATCCATTATTTCTGAGATAACCTCAACCTCCACAAAATAGCAAGCCGTACAAATGATTGGCCGATATAAGAAATGGACTTGGTGTGATTGTATTATTCAAGTAGTAGCCTAGGTAAATAAACTATCATAGTGTGATGGTTCAACCCTTATTCTTGTTTGGTTGTAGGATTGGGCCTTCGTGCTAGGATATGCATGGACCTAAGTTATGACCTTGAACCTATATATTATTATATGTTTTCCTTGGGTTTTTGTTTCTCCATTTTGTGCTTCCTTTGGGGTACTTGCTATTTGGGGTCAAACCCCACTGGTTTTGCATGACCAGGTTTTGAGCCAGCACCCGAGGATCCAGCGTATCTTCCTCCAACTCATGGCACATACCAGGAACATGGTTGCAGGAGATAGCGAGTATATTTTCTTCTTTTCAGCTCATCATTGAACATTTACTTCTTTTGGGCGTTTAGCCACCGATACCTGTTAGCCGGCTCGTCTGGACATTAGTTTCCTCACATGATTATATTAAATCAGACTATAGTTTATCACTGTCATATACTTTTGTTACTCTTCCAGCTTCTTATTTTGCACAGCTGGACTCTAGAACATTTTAAGAAAGCGTTTGGGACGCCATATTATTTTGTCATATATGCTCTATGCTAACTGTTTGTTTTCTGAATGATTGAGACATAGAAGTTCTTGACCATAGGAGACTTGATTGTAGCATGCACCCCTTGTCTTATACAACCGTGATCACCGTATGACGTATAGTACCTTGTAGGGGTAGCTGGCCATGTCCGTCTCCATGTTCCGCTACTAGGGCATGACAAGGTTTTAGTGGTGGCCCATGGAGGTCGGTTATTCAGACTTGTGGGGTTTCAGGGTCATAGTATTCTCGATCAAACATGATCCTTCTTGAAATCCTGAATTCACCTTCTTCGATACTCAGCTTAAATTCTTCCAGATTTATTGCTTCCTTGTTGCTTATCGTCCTGTACTTGATATTTCTTGTGCTCTTCTTTAGGGCTTCTTCTTCCCCCGATGCTGCAGTAATAAGAGAGGCAGAGTTGCCAGTGGAACAAAATCTTGTGGAACCTCAGGCAAGGATCTGAGTTGAACCCACGATGAATGGGACCAAGCAGCAGTCTCCAGGTGTTCCCGTACCTCCTACAGTGCTAGTAATACTGGATACCCCGACTTTGCTCGAGATTATCTGTGGATTGTTGGCTGCCCAATAATACCAGATGGTGGTGCAGCAACAATAACAGTGACAACATCAACAACAACAGCTTAAGCAGCAGGAATAAAATATCTTGTTGAACCAAGGATTGAAGACGGCCTTGGAACGAGGCAGGAGAACACATTCTGGTACATATGTTAGATTTTGAAGACTAAACCCTTGATATTTCGATGACACGGAGGACACAATCATGAAAAATGATTGGCTCCAGGATATTAAGACCACTCTGACAGCAGCTAATATTTTGGCCGAGGAATAGGTTGACCTGGTTCGCCTATAATTCCAAGATCTGGCAAAGGATCGGTGGGCCATGATGAAGGAAGGATTGAGGATTCCTATTTCATGGAAGGATTTTAGGACCTGATTCAGGGTGAAGTACTTCAAGATTGTGGCTGAGTGTGAGTTACAACGAAGGTTTATTAACCTAAAGCAAGCTGGAAGGACAATAGACAGCTATGCGATAAAATTTTGCCGACTAAGCATATTTGATCCAAACATGATGGCAACAGAGTTGGAGAGAGCAATGAGGTTCCAGCAAGGACTTCACTTAGAAATCTTACACATGGCATAGGTACACGACTACCAGACCTTTGAGGCATTTTGATCGCAGCCAAGAGGGTTGACTTACTTCTCAGAGGATGGCATCAAGAAGAGTAGATTGGAAGAGGACTCATGGACAAAATAATTAGGGAAGACCAGTACCGCGAATGTCAACACCATCACCTGATGTTCGTATCCATGATTCAGTATAGTAGAGGACAATAGTTTCAACAGTGACAGTACCAACTCGACAGCAACAATAGCAACAACGATAGGGAGCACCGACAGGTTGTACCTACTGTGGCAATGGAGGTCATACACGGGATATTTGTCGGGCAGCTAATAGATTATATTTGAGATACGAGATCCCTGATCACAAGGTTGCCACATGCCCATTGATGTAGAGGCCAAGAGGACCAGTACAATAGTTTTATGCATTGCCAGCACCGAGGGCAGTGCAGTAAGGAGGACAAGCTGTAGCAGTACGACCCTTGGCTCAGTGTCCGTTGCCGACGTAGGCCCAGCTTTATAGGCAGCAACAGTAGAATCAGCAGGGCCGCAACTACGGTAGCAAGGAAGATAATAACAGGGAGCTCAACAAGGTCAAGGACAGGCACTCACCTTGTCTTTGGAGGAAGCAATAGCGTTGGGCAACGTAGTGGCATGTAACATTTTTGTTACAACCATTCCTGCCATAAGCATTAATTGATTCTGAGTTTTTTGTCACTACCACATTTTAGGAAAAAGGGTATTTTAGTAATTTCCTATTTAAATAAATATTGTGCATGGTAAATAATTTTTGTTGTATTATTTAATTATTGTTGGATGTTATTTAATTATTTTCGACTTATTTTAGTAGGCCCAACTAGTGTAGTTTGGACCCATGGACCAACATGAATTAAATAGTTAGATTTGGCCCATTTAGAAAGCCCATAGTTAAGGAGATGGATTAAATTAATTAAGTGATTAGACTAGAAGCTTCCTTCCTTAATTATTTCTTCAAGAGAGGCCCCAAGGGGTACATTGGACATTTTACAATTGCTTGGGAGAGGGGCAAGGCCGGCCTATAAAAAGAGGGGAGAAATTTCTATCTCCTCTCATTCTCATTCAAATCTAGATCTAGAATTTTCCACTCCCAAATTTCTCCATTTCCATTCCAATTCCCTACCAAATTAATTCCAAATTCTTCCCAATTCACCATTAGAGAAGGAGGAAGCAAGGATCTAGAAGAAGGAAGCAAGGATCTACAAAGAGGAGCAAGGATCTACAATTTGGAAGCAAGTTCTTCTCAATTGGAGGTTTCATTGGGAATCCATCTTCCAATAGGTATAATTCAGATTTTCCCATTTAAATAGCTTCTAAATCTGAGATTTAATTATGTAAAATCAACCTATATGTATGTACTACCCATAGAACTTTGTTTTGTGTTCATAGGAGACCCATGGAGAAAGTTATGGTGCTTTTTGTGTTAATTTTGTTGGAATTCCGAATTACATTTTATTGTGTGTATCAATTGATCCTATAGATCAATTGGACATGAGCTTATATGTTTGGGGCTAGTATCGTGTCCATAATTTGGTACATGTGGTTCGTATCCCAACTATTTGGTGATACGTGTCATTTTGGGGGTTTTCCCTCCGTCATGGGGCTTTGAACATGTCGTATTTTGACACGGACACATAGATCTACTTTTGACACTTTGTTTTATTCATAAATATTATTTGTGATTTGTTTGAATCCTTCGGGGTGCAATTGGTTGTGTGTTGGACTCGTGTCACATGCGTATCCTAGATCTAGTGGGATACGGTGTGATACTCTCCAATTGTGTGGATTTTTGAATAGATCTAATTATGTTTGGTTTAAATTCTTCAATTATAATTAATAAACATATATAGATATTATATATTTATTTTGTGTATTTATTATAGTAATTATTGTAGCATAGATCTATATATTTTTGTGTGTGCTAATATGATGTACAAATATAATATGTAGCTTTCTTACATGTAATTATATATGTACTTATGTTAATAGTATAAATTATACATAAATATTTTATAAAATATATTTATGTGTTTAATTGTGTAATTATATTATTTATAATTATTATGTAATTATTTGTATATTAATGTATATATTTTAGGTGTGCTTCTAGCCATGTAAAATATGAACATTAATATGTGCATGTGTTGTAACTATTAGTATTTAATTATAAGTTTATATGTGCATATATATATAAGTATATAATTATTTATTTATATATATGTATTGTGATTATTATTGCATATATATATATATTTATATATATATATATATATTTTTATATTTTTATTTGTTTTGGTGACAGTGGTTTCTATGACAGTGAAACTGTCATTATTTGGTCTGAACAGCAGCCGCTGTACAGTGCTCAGCATTAATGACAGATCTGTCATTAATGTTGCGGCAGTTTTGAGCGACAACCTTTCAGTGATGTTTTTTTGTGACAGTTTGAAACTGTCAGCAAACTGTGACAGCAGCGGTTTTGTATATGGAGTTTCTGCGACGAATTTTCAGTGACAGTCAAGACTGTCACTATTAAACCTGTTTTTATTTTATCTTGTTTTGTTCACTGTTTTCAGTGACGCTTTGACAGTTTTAAATTATATTTTATATATTATTATTGTATATATATATATGTGTATATATATGTGTTTTGTATAATATTTGTAATAATATATTATGTTATTTGTATACATATTGGTTTGTATATATATTATTTTAGGGTATATATTATTTGTATTAGTAGTATACTTTGTGTGAGTATGATTTGGGATCTAATTTTTATTCCTAAATTGTTGTATTTTATTTCTATATTATTTATATAGATTTCTTGTGAGGTTGACCTTGGTTTGACTTTAGTTGACTTTAGAGTTGACCATAGTTGACTTTTGACTTAGAATTTATTTATTGACCTAGGAGTTGACTAGTTTGACTTGTTCTCTTTCCGGGACCTTGTTTTAATGTGGTATTCCATATCTAGGTCTTCGAGGCACCGAGTCAGACATCTGTGAGACTGTTTTTTGGATTTCAGGCGAGTACATTCTCTGATAGTTTCTCATTTATGATATCCTCTATGTTCGTTGTATCTAGTATAGATTTACATGTTTCTCTCGACACTATGGTTACACGGATTGGTATATCCGGATCTCGTCATGAGATGTTATTCCTTGGTATATGGTGTATATGGTGCAAGTGTTGTTTCATTGGTTATCTTGTACATGTACAGACACCGATTCTCGGGGAGACTAGCTATCTTCTTGGGGAATCTAGTGCCATAGCATACCGTGGTTGGATCTATTATACCAGTTGGGGGTGGAGAGTATTAGTATAGATATCTGATCAAATCCCTATTGAATAAAGTATTGGTAAGCGAATAGTGTTGATCATGCACCGCACGTATGATTAGCCAGGCCGCATTGTATCTTGCCCAAGCCGATCACATGTTAAGCTAGTACTCACACACTTAGTCATTAGTATTATTGTTTCATTGGCATATTGTTCATTATTGTATTTCTTTCCAGTATTTCCTTATTGTCTATATATCTCTTGTATCTATTGTGTGCATCTTGTTTATCCACAGCTATTTACTGTTATATAGTTTTTATCATTAATTGAGAACTGCTGTTAGGGTTGTACTCTGCTCCTTTCCTGACTGGATATATTTTTCCAGATGACACTGAGGAGTACCCTACCTATTATGGACCCCAGGATATAGTGGGTTTAGATTCGGAAACCCTGGCTCAAGAGAAACTTATCCCAACTGAGACAGTTGATCCTGGAGTGTAGCTTGTAGTATGATAGTATTCTTTTGTACTGGATTTGTCTCCAGCTTATTTTTGTTACTCTTCAGACTCATTGATGTATTATTTTAAACTCATGAGTTGATGACTATTCTATTCTTATCTGATTCGTGTTCATTCTATCTTAGTTCTGTGATTGAGTATTCTATCATTATTGGTGGTTCATTACTTTAGATAGACTATCTAGACAGCGTTCTACCGCCGATTCTGCGGCGTAGGCTGGGCGTTGTTTCCGACTAGTATCCTTACATCGGGTACGGATCGTGACAGTTTTGTACTCATTTATATCTGTAAAATATTCGAAATGTATTGGATTAAAGTTTAAGGTATTGTCGAAGAGGCTGAATATACTTACTGGCAAAGGGATCGTAAAAGTTAGTAGGGTGTGTCTAGCATGTCCATTCGTAGTATGTGGGTATTTATTACCTGCAAAGTTGATCGAGTTTCCTATGGGTAACTTTGATGTTATCTTAGGCTTAGACTGGTTGAGAGATATTCATGCAACGTTAGACTGTCATAAGGTTAGAGTGTTGTTTAGAATTCCTGGTCTAGAAGAGTTTGTCCTTAGCAGAATAGTGAGAGACCATAATAAGGGAGGAGTCAAAACAGTAGCAAAGGAAGAAGAACCGTTGCCCAAGATAGTTGAAGGGTTCATGGACGTCTTTCTCAATAATCTTCCCAGATTACCCCAGGTAGAGTGGTAGAGTTCTATATAGAGTTGATGCCAGGAGCAGAACCAGTATCCCAGAAGGTGTACCCAATGTCACCATCAAAACTTGATCATATATATCGATACATGAAAGAACTAAAGTAGAAAAAGTTTATTCGGACCAGTGCATCACCATTAGGAGCACCAGCGGTATTAGTAAAGAAGAAGGATGGATCGATGCAGTTGTGTATGGATTACAGGCGGTTGAATGCACTAACAGTGAAGAAAAAGTACCTATTACTAAGGATTGATGACTTGTTTGACCAATTAAGTGGAGCAAGAGTCTTCTCCAAGATAGATTTACGATTAGGATATCATCAGGTGCGAGTTCGGGAGCAGGATATACCGAAGACAATATTTAGGTCACGATATGGGCATTACGAATTCTTAGTTATGCCATTCGGACTGACTAATGCTCTAGCAGTATTCATGGATTTGATGAACCGTATTCTTATGCCTTACTTAGAATAATTTGTGGTAGTATTCATCGATGACATCCTGGTATATTCTCGTAATGAGGAGGAGCATGAAGAACATCTTAAGATAGTTCTGCAAACTTTGAGGGAGCACCACATATATGGAAAGCTTAGTAAGTGTGAGTTTTGGCTGGATCGCATATCCTTTCTTGGTCACATTATTTCTCGAGCAGGAGTGTCAGTTGAGCCTAAAAAGGTAGATGCAGTTGAGAACTGGCCATTTTTGAAGACAGTAGCAGAAGTGCGTAGTTTCCTGGGCTTGGCAGGATACTAGGTTAACACACAAGGAAGTTAAATTTGTGTCAGATTTGTGTCAGATTTTGCTAAAATATTGACACCTTTAACTAGGTTAACGCACAAGGAAGTTAAATTTGTGGTCAGTAGAATGTCAGATAGCCTTTAAAGAGTTGAAGACGAATTTAATCTTTGCACCAATCCTTACTCTTCCAGCTAGCTTCGGAGGATTCACAGTGTACTGTGACTTATCTAAAAAAGGACTTGGATGTATTTTGATGCATCAAGGGAGAGTGATAGCGTATGCTTCTCGGCATCTCAGAGATTATAAGAAGAACTATCTAACTCATTATTTGGTGCTAGCAGCAGTAGTGTTTGCGCTTAAGCAATGGAGGCACTAGCTATATGTTGATCGACTAGAAATATTTACAGATCATAAGAGCTTGAAGTATGTGTTCACGCAGAATGATCTGAATATGAGGCAGAGAAGGAGGCTAGAGTTATTGAAAAACTATGACGTAGAACTTAAGTACCATCCAGGCAAGACTAATATAGTAGCTGATGCACTTAGCAGATGAGGTAGAGAATTTATGTTGACTATAAGACTTTTGAGAGATTGATATCGAGATAGTACTTGCACAGAGTACAGGAGTTCAAGCTAGCCTATAGATTCTGTCAACTTTGATAGATAGAATCAAACTAGCTCAGGCAGAGGACCCAAAGATTCAAAAGCTACGAGAAGAATATGAGTCAGGTCTTAGGAATGAGTTGACAATACTTGCAGATGGAACACTAAAATTTGGGAATCGTCTATGCATACCAAGCAGTGATATTCGATAAGAAGTAATGACTAAAGCACACAGTTTCCAGTATTTCATTCATCCGGGAGGCCCAAAGATGTACCAAAATATCAAGCAACACTTTTGGTGGAACAGAATAAAGAGGGAAATAGCACACTTCGTATCGCGATGTCTGATATGTCATCAAGTGAAGGAAGAATAATAGAGACGGGCAGAATTATTTCAACCGCTTCCTATTCCAGAATGAAAATGGAAACATATCACGATGGACTTTGTGACTAATTTACCTAGATCACGGAATGGTCGAGATGCAATTTGGGTGATAGTAGATCGTCTAACAAAAGTAGCTTATTTTCTTCCTTTTTGAGTAGGATATTCTACAGAACAATTGGCTGAAATATATATGTGACAGATAGTGAGACAACATGGTGTCCTAGTAAGTATTGTGTTAGATCGAGACACTCGGTTTACTTCATATTTTTGGAATAATTTGCATCAGAGTTTGGCACTAAGTTAAGAGTCAGCACAACTTACCACCCCCAGACAAACGGACAACCAGAGAGAACCATCCAGACCCTGGAGGATATGCTATGAGCATGTACCTTAGATATTAGTGATTCTTGGAAGAATTACCTTCACTTGGTAGAATTCTCATATAACAATAGTTATCAGGCCAGTATTCAGATGGCACCTTTTGAAGCACTGTACGACAGGAAGTGTAAGTCACTGTTGGCATGGGATGACATTAGTGAGCGGAAGATGTTAGGCCCTGAAATGATCACATAAACAGTAGAGGTTGCAAAGCAGATTAGAGAGGGACTTCGAGTTACACAAGATAGGCATCATCATTGGACAGATCAGCATCGTAGATCTTTAGAGCTTTGTTTCGGTGACCACGTATTTTTAAGGATTTTGCCTACCCATAGAGTAATTAGATTCGGGGTTCACGGGAAGCTTAGTCCGCGATACGTAGGTCCATTCGATATTCTCGATCGGATAGGCGATGTTTCTTATCATCTTGCATTTTTGCCTTCGCTACGTGAGGTACACATTGTATTTTATGTATCAGTTGCATAGGTATATTCCGGATCCGATCCATATCCTAGATCACTCTGAACTAGTCGTTGGTACTGACTTATCTTACGAGGAGCAACCTATATCCATATTAGACCGAAGGAAGAAGGTGCTCAAGAACTGGACTATTTCTTTTGTCCGGGTTGCTTGGGACCATCACTCTCTAAAAAAATTTACGTAGGAGCACGAGGACGATATTCGATCCTGGCACCCGCACTTATTCCATTCATAAGGTATATTATTTCTTATGGCTTCATATCTCGAATTCTGTGATCAGGTGATCACCTGTATGTTGTGATGATATTGCTTGCATGGGTAGTTGTTAGTAGATTTGTATCGTTCCTGTCCTGACTTCTCTAGCTATTGCTTGGATTCGAATTCCGAGGAAGGAATTTTTCTAAGGTGGATAGAGATGTCACTCCCATTCCCGATATACGTATTTGGAATGTATTTTATTTTAGCATGGTTGCATATGCATGGAGACTAGATCCATTCTTTGGTTTAACCAGGTTTATGGTTTATTTTGTGAGTTGTTTCAAATCATAAGAACCTTGGGTTTAACCCTCAACCCTGCCATATATAACCCAATATTTTCTCTCTATCTCTCTTCACTTCTTCATTTCTCACACTCTTTTTAGTTTTTTCTTCTCATTTCTGCTATGACACGAGTACGTGAATGACGCTCAGCCTACGCCACAGTATCAACGGTATATAACGCCCCAGTCCTAAAATACGTATGACTAGGAATACGTAATATGCCAGCTACGCATTCGACCAGACTCTGGTCCAACTCGAATACGTATAAGCTGTATTATAATGGTCACTATCTAAATAATCAAGTAAATATAAATATCTATGCCTCAATCCACAATGAACATAATACACAAGAATGAGCTAAATATGCTAAAGTCGGCCACCCACTAACACACAAACTCGAATATACTAGAGAAAGAAATATGAGTCTATAAAACTAGGCTACATCAGCAGATGAATAAATAATATGAATAAATAAATATGATATAAATACCTGGTATCAGTGCCTGTAAGACAAGCAACTCCATCAGCAACTCCAAAGGCTCCGTAACTGTCTATGCTACAAAAACTGGTAGGGGACCAGGTCCTCAGAGGGACGTAAAAAGGTACAAGAAACAGCATGCCAGAAGTAAAATAGTATAATGCCACATACTCAAGGGTAAACTATTGTAACCATCTAAGTAATATGCACGCGAGAGCATCACTCGTACTCAGGCTGAAACCACTACAGGCTCTATGTCGGGGAGCCCATAGCATCAAGTAGTATCATGACTCCAGTATATGTGCCAAAGCAAGTAGTATCACGACTCCAGTATATGTGCCAAAGCACCTCCAATATTATCATGACTCCAGTATATGTGCCAAAGCGTCCCCAGTAGTATTGTATATATATCAATAATTAGCCTGTAGTATGGTGTGTCTCTCCCTACCCAATGTAACCTCACGTCTCATGTCCACAATGTCTCATGTCCATAACACGCAAGATCATGACCTCTAGCTAGTGCAACGAGTCATAATAATATCCATATAATATGCAAGTCTCATATCATGAATCTTGTAAGCCTATACAGAATCACAATGAATAACTCAATAAAGATTATGTCACATAAAATAGTGTCAAGTATCCTACGGTATGGCGTACTTGGTAAAGCAAGCACGTAAAAATAGGATCGTGGAATTAACTCTCTAGGTGATATTGCACGACTCCGCGTACAGCGTCGACACCCGAATCATGTTTGGATGCTAAGCAACGTCTCACGATCCTAGGGTAAACAAATACGTCACACATATCAAATAACTATAATAACTAAATATGATAATAAAGGCAATAAACTGTGATACATCATGGCAAGGTACACTTGCCTGGATTCTGAACTCCGTCAACTACTCCAAGAAAAGTGGAATCTACACGTTCACCTCCGGATGCTGAAACAAACATCACCAATATTCTCAGAATACTTGAAATAGCTAGGATTGATAACCCATAAGTCCAATTTGGACACATGGGCAAAATTGACAGTTTTGGGTCAAAGCGGGATCCATATGTGACCCACTTTGCACCGTAAAATGTGCCAAAGACAAAGTTCTATAAATTCATCAAATTTAGTGTCTACGAGTCCAGAACGACGATAGAAATCCAACAAAATATCTAGAACTTGATTTCGATGAGCCGATCACGAAATTGCCCCTCATGTAGAACCGTGGGGCCTATGAAACGATGTTTTATCAACGTTCTCGGAATCAAACCAAACTTAGGTCACTGGACCAGAATAACGCTGCGAATCCGATGGGGCAAGTTTCGTTGCAAAATAACAAGCACACACAAAATTAGGACGAGTGTCAAAATAGGCCGATGCGGTATTTTTTTACGGATACGAATTAATTCTGGTGTGCACGCACATCCAAATCAAGTTCCGCGAAAGCCCACACGTCCGTATTTATGTTACACGCCTTTCTATGCAACTCGTATACGACGAAGTCACCTTGTTTGGTGGGACGCATCCCGTATCGCTAGATATTAGGTGTTTTAAAAACAAGTTTTTTGTCGTTTTGGAACAAGAATAATTTAACCATTAAAGCAAACTAATAAAAAATAAAAGAACAATAAAAATCGTGGTTATACTGTGAAGAAGTCCCTTTAATTATATTTTGAAAATAATTAACAAGTTGGAAGAAAATTGGACATGAACAGGGGTACTTGGAATAAAATTCTGAACTATTTTTGAACAGTTTTTGGCTAACGTTCGGTCAATATTTTGATCAAACCGGGGTGCCTAAATTCGTTCCACTTGAAGAGAATCCTAGTGGGTTAGGTTGTGAACAGAACAGCAAAGACGGGACGCGAATCGGACGAGCGAGGAAGGCGAAAGTTGTGCACGAATGAGGGGCCACAATGCGGTGTGCGCTGTGGACGGGGTGGGGGGCAGAGCTACAGGCGGTCGTCGGGTGTCGCGGTGGTGTAGGCGAAGGTGGGATTAGGTTTAGAGTTAGGGTTTTATGTTATAAGCTATATATATATATATATATATATATATATATATATATATATATATATATATATATATATATAGGAGGGATGGGGGTGGTTTGTTGTGTACGCGGGGGGGGGGAGTTGGTTTAATAGGGTTTTGGGTTTGTTAATGGGTAGGGTTTGGGTTAATGGGTTTTGGGTTAGGTTTAATTATTTTATTCTTTTTTCTTTTATATATTTATATGTGTATGTGTGTGTGTGTGGCCATTAAAATAGTTTTAGACCTCAATAAATTCCAGAAAAAGTTTACAATAAACTAATAATAATTGTACCCCAAAATTTTTTTTTATAATATTAATAATTAATTAAATATCTATAATTATAAATTCAAGAATACTATATATTTTAATTAGCTAAAAATAAATAAATAAAATTCCTTAATCACAATAATTTTAGAATATCAATATTAATAAATTCTAAAATTCAGGGTGGTTACAATCTACCCAACTTATAAAAAAAATTTCCTCAAAATTAAAAATAGACATAGTAGAAAATATTTTAGTTAAGAAGGTTGTACTAAAGATGGGAACGCAGTTACCAAATGGAGTCCTAGTTTGACGTCGCATTTTAAGAATAAGGGTACGCTTAATCAAGGCTCTACCCAACTTATAAGAATGAGGTTGGCCGCAAGAACTATAGTCATGATCATATCTCTAAGGCATTTTAGTAAGTCTAAATTCATGGAGGGATTTGAGATGGTAAGAATTTTGTGACCGTTGTCACTGCCTATTAAAGAAAATATATGTACTATCATGGCATTAATTAGTCAATAAATCTATAAAGAATGTTTTACCAGTTCTTATTGCTTCTAATTAGGTCAAGAGTCTATAAGATAATAGGAATTACCATAGCCAAATATAACTAGGGTGAGATGGTACCGAGAAGTTGTTCATTGCATATAATGGATGCCGATGAATGGTTCAGCAATCAGCGTCAAATGGTGATATAACTCATTAAGGTGTTTTGTATTTGTAAAGAGTACAAGGGGTTCAATTTAATGCAACACAAGTATCATAAACGTAGGTTGGCATGAATGGAATACATGTAGATCAGTGGTTAGAATATTTGGGTTGCCTATGTATAATTTTATTCAATTGCAACGGAGTTGGATATAAGGTTTACAAGGAGATATGCCACGAATATTGGGGGTCTATAAGGAGCATGGGTATGTATATTTGGAAGTAACAGTTGTATCATCAGTGAGTAGGTTCCAATTAGGATCATGAATGTCAAGGTTGCCGAAAGAATTGAGTCGGTGTTGAGTATTAAAATAGTCCACAACGGAAAAAGGATATCTCCATGTCATTTGTGTGTACAATTGCGTCGCGAATGTCGTAAGACTAAAAAATATGGGAAGGCCAGTTTGTAAGTGATAGTCATGTCATAGGCATAGAGTGACTAGTCTAGGTCATAAGGATGGAAGTTATTGGAAAAGAAAGGGTAGAATTATGCTCCAAATATCCGAACAACAACAAAGGGTATCAAGGATACAGAAATTAAATAGGTAATTTAATCCGTTTGAGATTAACCTAATTAACAACAAAATAAATTCAAATTTATCTTGAATTTCTAGAATTAACCCTCCACTAAAACCAGGGGCTACGATCTATCCAACTTATAAAATTAAGTTGGTATTAAAACTAAGGTCATGGTCCTGCTAACAAAATTTTTGGAAGGGCCTATTTTCTAAATAAGGTTACAAGAATTCTAGGATTTACTGGCCATAATCTGGGTGATATTGATCAACAACTTTATAAGAGAAATTATCTGGGTGATATTGATCATCCATTACTGCTCTTGTATAGGTCCAGCTTCTACAAGGCAGAAGAAATGACTGAGTCAGATCTAACTAAGGCAATGTGGTAGAGAGGCTTTGATCATTGATCGGCATTGATGACGAAGAGACCAAAATTTAGGCCATGACAAGAAGAATTTTTGATAAGTCTACATGGTTGAATAAGGCACGATTAGGCAGGTATTTGGAGAATCGAGTCATGGTGACTAGATCAAGGGGATTAGAGTAGAAAAGAACTAATACCTATGGTGATATGGATATTAACACAAGGAGTGGTACCAACTAAGGGATTGATTTTGTAATTAAGGCACAACTAGGGAAAGAGGAAGGATCTACTCATTGTTATAATTAGAAAGATCGTTGTTGTAAAAGTACGAGGCAATATATGCAACACAAGATAAGAATTTTATAGGAATGCAGTCGAGGGGGTAATACCACAAATCCTTAAACTCGATACTATATTCAATTCTTATGCTAACAATCTACACTAGCTCTAGCATATATGAATAACTTATCTATCTACCCTACTAAGGGTAACCATCTTCTCAAAACTTTATGTACAACATGTCTTCTTCCGCCATGACAAGGATCTGCTTCTGGAGGAAACACCGTGCACGAACGTCCATATCTCTAAATTAGGGAGAGATGATAAACAATAATAAATATGTCGAGGGAATAAACGAGTATAATTATAAAGTCCAAGGGCGATAATCAAATGCTAAGGAATTCTCAAATCAGTTGTGGATTGAGATACTAATACTGCTAATCCTGATTATAGGCTCGGTCGGTACCGTAAAATAACTGAAACAATTTAATCAAGACCTGCATGGGCCACCTCAAAAATATGTAACACCCCAGTCCCAAAATATGTAGGACTAGGAATACATAACATGCCAACTACGCATTCGGCCAGACTCTGGTCTGACTCAAATACGTATAAACTGTATTATAATGGTCACTATCTAAATAATCAAGTAAATATAAATATCTATTCCTCAATCCATAATGAACAGAATATACAAAAATGAGCTACATGTGCTAAAGTCGGCCACCTAGTAACACACAAACTCGAATAGACTCGAGAAAGAAATATGAGTCTATAAAACTAGGCTACATCAGCAGATGAATAAAAAATATGATTAAATAACCATAACTCTGGTAGATATGATATAAGTACCTGGTAACAATGCCTGCAAGACAAAAAACTCCATCAGCAACTCCAAAGCCTCCGTTGCCATCTATGCTGCAAAAACTCGCAGGGGACCAGATCCTTAGAGGGACGTAACAAGGTACAAAAAATAGTATACCAAAAGTAAAAGAGTATAATGCCATATACTCAAGGGTAAACTATTGTAACCATCTAAGTGATGTCCACGTAAGAGCATCACTCGTACCCAGGCTGAAACTACTACAGGCTCTATGTCGGGGAGCCCATAGCAGTAAGTAGTATCATGAGTCCAATATATATGCCAAAGCAAGTAGTATCACGACTCCAGTATATGTGCCAAAGCACCTCCAGTAGTATCACGACTCCAGTATATATGCCAAAGCACCTCCAATAGTGTAGTATATATATTAATAATCAGCATGTTGTATGGTGTGTCTCTTTTCACCCAATATAACCTCACGTTTCATGTCCACAATGTCTCAATCCCATAACATGTAAGATCATGACCTCTAGCTAGTACAACAAGTCATAATAATATCTATATAATATGCAAGTCTCATATCATGAATCCTGTAAGACTATACAGAATCACCATGAATAACTCAAGAAAGATTATGTCACATAAAATAGTGTCAAGTGTCCTACGGTATGGCATACTTGGTAAAGCAAGCATGTAAAATAGTATCGTGGAATCAACTCTCTAGGTGACGTTTACGACACCCAAATCTTGTTAGGATACTAAGCTACGTCTCACGGTCCTAGGGTAAACACACACATCACATATATTAAATAACTATAATAACTAAATAAGATATTAAAGGCAATAAACTATGATACATCATGGCAAGGTACACTTGCCTAGATTCTGAACTCCGTCAACTGCTCCTAGGAAAGTAGAATCTGCACGTACACCTCCAGATGCTGAAACAAACATCACCAATATTCTCAGAATACTTGAAATATCTAGGATTGACTACCCATAAGTCCAATTTGGACACAGGGGCAAAATTGACAGTTTTTGGTCAAAGCGGGATCTATATGTGGCCTACTTTGTATCATAAAATATGCCAAAGACAAAATTCTCCAAATTCGTCAAAGTTAGTGTCTACGAGTCCAAAACAATGATACGAACCCAACAAAATGTCCAAAACTGGATTTCGATGAGCCGATCACGAAATTGCCTGTCATGTGGAATCGTGTGGCCCACGAATCCGATGGTGCTAGTTTCGTTGCGAAACGACAAGCACACTTAAAATTAGGACAAGTGTCAGAACAGGCTGATATGATATTTTTTGACGGATACGCCTTGATTCTGGTGTGCACGCACATCCAAATCAAGTTCTGCAAAAGTTCACACGTTCGCGTTTATGTTACGCGCCTTTCGATGCAACTCGCCCACGACTAGGTCGTGTCGTTTAGCGGGACGCACCTCGTATCACAAGATTTTTGGTATTTTAAGAATAAGTTTTTGGTCATTTTGGAATAAGAATAATTTAACCTTTAAAGTAAACTAATAAAAAATAAAAGAACAGTAAAAATCTTGGTTATACTGTGAAGAGGTTCCTTCAATTATATTTTGAAAATAATTAACGAGTTGGTAGAAAATTGGACATGAACAGGGGTACTTGGACTGAAATTCTGAAATATTTTCAAACGGTTTTTTGGCCAACTTCCGGTCAATTTTTTGATTAAACCGGGGTGCCTAAATTCGTTCCACTTGAAGGAAATCCTAGAGGGTTAGGTTGTGAACATACCAGCAAGGACGAAACGCTAATCGGACAAACGAGGAGGGCAAAAGTTGTCCACAAAGGAGGGGCCGCAAGGCGCTGTGTGCTGTGCGCGGGAGGGGGGTGGGGGTGGACTACGGCGCAGCTCTGGCGCGGGGCGACGACGCAGCGGCGTAGCGGCGCGACGGCGGGGCTGCGAGTGGTCGTCGGGGTATTGGGGTGGTGTAGGCGGAGGTGGGATTAGGTTTAGGGTTTTATGTTATAAGCTATATATATATATATATATATATATATATATATATATATATATATATATATATATATATATATATATATATATATATATATAAAAGAGGGAAGGGGTGGTTTATTGTGTACGAGGGGGGAGGGAAGTTGGTTTAATAGGGTTTTGGGTTTGTTAATGGGTAGGGTTTGGGTTAATGGGTTTAGATTTAGGTTTAGGTTTAATTGTTTTATTCTTTTTAATCTTTTCTTTATATATATATATATATATATATATATGTGTGTGTGTGTGTGTGTGTGTGTGTGTGTGTGTGTGTGGCCATTAAAATAGTTTTAGACCTCAATAAATTCTAGAAAAATTATACAATACACTAATAATAGTTGTACACCCAAAAATATATTTTTTCGTATAATATTAATAATTAATTAAATACACATAATTATAAATTCATGAATACTATATATTATAATTAGCTAAAAATAAATAAATAAAATTTCCTCAATCACAATAATTTTAGAATACCAATATTAATAAATTCTAAAAATTAGGGTGCTTACACGGTAGAACACAGTTTGGATAAACTATACTATCTAACAATAATGATCATCAAGGTATATAATGCAACTAATGAAATATGAATACTCAATCACAGAACTATAAGATAAAAAATACACGAATATGATATAAAGAACTGAAGAGTCAAAATATAACTCCTAAGCCAGAATATAACATTCAATGAGTCTTAAATATAAAAGAGTACTAACTGCCAAAGCTAGAGACAAATCCATTACAATATATGCCTACCTACTAAGATACTGGTAAAGTGTCGCCTGTCTCAACCAGGATAAGTCTCTCTTGAGCCATAGTCTCTAGATCTAAGCCAACTACGTCTTGAGGCTCGTAGTAATTGGGATACCAATCCTCAGTGTCAACTGAGAAAAATATATTCACTCAGAATTGGAGTAAAGTACACCTCTAGCAGCAGTTCTAATAAATTATAAAAACTATTTAACCATAAATAGAGAGCATATACAAGATGAATAGAGCATAAAATAAATATACAGGAATAAGAAAATGCAAGAAATACATACAAGAGGTACGGACGCCATATATATAATCAAACGATACAAGTACCTAAGTGAGTGAGTACTAGTCACAACATGTAATCGGCTTGGGTACTCCTCAAGAACCACGGGCCTGGTTAATCATATGTGTCGTGTATAATTAATACTATGCAAGAAAAATAAGAAATACGGGGGTATGATCACATATCTACACTACATACTCTCCGTCCTCGACTGGTATAATAGATCTAACCATGGCATGCTATGACACAGAATTTTATGAGAAGTGACCTAATCTTCTCATGAATTAGTATCCATACATGTACAAGAACAATGGGCTCGCACAAAAAATATTTCAGGAACTACCAGGAATAACATCTCATGACGGGATCCAAGAATACCAATCCGTGAAACCATATGTCAGAAAAATCAAGGATATCTATACTAAATACAAGAAACTTAGAGGATATCATAAACGAAAAACCATTAAAGAATGTACTTGCCTAAAATCCAGTAAATAGTATCACAGATGTTTGAAACGGTGCCTCAGAGACCTAACTATGGAGTATTACATCAATACAAGGTTTTGAAATGAATACAAGTTAAACTAGTCCATTTCTTGGTTATTAGGCCACTTATAAGTCAAAACAGTCAAACTAGGTACTTCTACGTTGTATGAGTCCATCTCTAGGTTATTGGGTCTATACACTATGTATCTAGGCTATACTAGCTATATTAGGATACTAGGGTGTCCTAGCTATCTAATAACACAAGATACACAAAGATACATTATATACTAGTTATCTTATAATTAATACAACTTTATAAATACCTTAGCTTTGAGCCATCTTTGTATCATACCTAGTTACCCTCTTATTATCTAATATCAATACCCCATGATACCACACTCTCATTACCTTGGTTTTACTCAAGGTAATCTAATATCTAACCTATGAATATCTCACCTTTAAGTAATACCAACTAACTAACATATATATATATATATATATATATATATATATATATATATATATATATATAAATATATATATATATATTCCAGTTAACTAACTAACTAACTGATATTATACTAACATACTAATTAATACCATGTTGATACAACCTACTAACTGAACTAACAACTAATGTTAACTAACTATTTCTAAACCCCCACTATAGCAGAGCATCACTCCTTATGATACCAATACCATATCTCTAATACTCGATCCCTGCAACACACAATTACCAACCCTGAAGCCTAACACCATACATAATCTATATGCACATGCTAACATAATGGACGAACACCTACATTTATCTTAAACTTATTAACTAAAAAAACAACACTAACATCCTATTTAACTAACCAACGTGAACAACACTAACTAGTACCCAATACTAATCAACCTACAAACTACAGCATATAGAATCATCTACTATCATCATACCTTTATAACTAACATTCCTAGCCTCCTTGCTGCTGCCAACAAGCCTGCCTGACCCCTTGCTGCAAGTTGTTGCAACATCACCCACAACTGTGCAGTTGCTATCCAAGGCGTTGCTTGGACTAAACTGCACGACCAACCATACTCCCTCTCTCACCTGTGTTTTATCTCACCAACAACTTCTAATACTACTGTTGTAACCTCTTCTCAAGCATTCCATACAACTCCTCAACTCTTTAATTCAATCACAGTAGCAACACCCCAATGCAATCCCAAAACCTGATTCCTATTACTGCTTTTGACACCAACTTGTTGTGCTCATCATGCACAGCCCTGAGCAGACCCCTAATCAACTAATACATATTGTTGTCCAATACAGATGCATCATTTATACCCGACCCAAGTATCTCCCCCTTTAATCTCAACCTCCATCTGATGTATACTTCTAAAACAGTCCCCTCATCAGTCCACAACAGACCCAAACCCGAACACATGACTGAATACTACTAAATATATATCAATACACCTAGTATTATTCATAAACAAGGATATATATATATATATATATATATATATATATACTCATATATATATATATATATATATATATATATATATATATATATATATATATCAACACAATTTAAATTATATATAAATTATACTAGAAAAGAGTAGAATAGATTTAATCAAACATATGGAGTGCACCGCACCCGTATCACACCAAATCTATGATACACTTGCGATACATCCCCAACATAACACCAAGTGTATCACCAATGATATGAGCAAGATTAGAATCCTAATTATGAACAATATAAAGTGCTAGCTACACAACTACGTGTCTGTGTCAAAATATGGCATGTGTATCACCCGTATCGAAGGAAAATTCCCCCAAATCAACCCGTATCACCAATTTTTTATGACACGGCCAACACGTATCCTATTATGGACCCGACACTATCCTCACACAACCAACATATGGCAATATCATCCATCTAACCTAATGACAAACACTTGATGTTAAAATCTCAGATTTCTCCCAAAATTGACACAAAATACATCATAACGTCCAAAATAAGGGTCTCTTGTAGTCCATTATTCTTCCTATAGGTAGACCTAGTACATGGGAGGGTTCCTAATAATTTAATTACAGAAATATAGTCTAATTAGAAGAGAAAACTGAATTATACCTATTGGGAGATGGATTCTCAATGCAAGTCTCCAAATGGATGTAAGAGCCTTCAACTTATGCACATTTTACCTCTTTGTAGATCATTGCCTCCTCCTTGCTCCAATAGCCTCCAATTTGAGCCAAAGTAGACAATACTTTAAAGTGAATTTGATAGAGAATAGAAATGATTTATGAACCTTGCTTAAAGTTATAACCGTGTGTCTTAAGATTAAAAGTTACTGCATTCAGTAAATTTATATCTGTAAGAGATAGGCTTAAGTTGGGATAAACGTTAAAGTAGACTAGTCTATGGCAAAGAGTGGTCTGCATAACTCCCATTAGAGATGGTTGCCAATCTAGACATCTATCATCTCTTAAAGAGGATATGAAGGAAGCATTTAACCCTTGAAGAGTCAAAGGTTTTAAAGCAACCTAAATTAATGCAATATAAATAAAATTATAAGCATCATTTCCTATATTAGGTTGAAGGTCTTCTTCAGAAAGAAACCTGATAGAATTCTCGGTATCATTAACCTGAACGGTTCTTTTCATAGTTTTTATGGCTATGACAGACTTGAAATCAAGCCAACCAATTTTATAGATATCCTTTGGCTTAACGTCTGGGATAGTCCATTTATTTAATTCCTCCAAATCTGAAATTTTTTTGCTCATTTGAGCATTTTTGATAGATTTACCCTTCATGAGGGATTTTTTGATGTCCCCAATGGACAAAGGATTACTTATCCAAAGATTGAGTTAGAGGGTCTACTCCGCTATTCCTAAAATGGTTAGTAAATAGAATAATATAAAGAATACCATTAAATTACTATGTTATGGTTAAATAAATTTCTAATTCATAAAACATAAGAGGTTTTAGAGTGCCTCCATGGTTAATCAGTCATAGCACGATTGTCAATGACTTACGACAAAACGGCTTACCCAGCCAACACAGCCTATGCGACTTGGGTATCATTCTACTAGACGAAGATTATTCCCAGAAGTAGTCACTCTAGAACTTAAATGAATTACATAAATAAAAAATTCTTTAATTATTACATAGTTAATAAGTCATGAAACAAAATTCTACTAACATCATTTAAAAAAAATAGGTAGTAGAATCACCTCAGCCTTGAGCCATCATGGCTATGATACCAATCGTCGGAGAGGCTTGCAAGCAAGCCTTTTGACGATTGGTATCAGAGCCATGATAGCTCAAGGCTAAGGTGATTCTAGTCCCTATTTTCTGAAATGATGTTAGTAGAATTTTGTTTCGACTTAATTAATAATAATAATAGTAAAAATATTATTAATATATATATATATATATATATATATATATATATATATATATATATATATATATATACACACATACGATACTAAATACTAAGATATATATACACATACGAAAATTTCTTCCCAAATTTGGCTCAAAGTGCCTTAGAAAGCCAGTATCAGGACCTTGTTCAGGGGAGTATATCGGTGGACGAGTACGCCGTCGAGTTTTATAGATTGGGCAGATTTGTGGAGGGATAAAATACCCTTGGAAGAGCGACAAAGTTTGGAAGGATTTGGTTAGGGATATCAAATCGTGCACCAGGGGTCACCGTACTATAACGTTTGAGGAGGTTTTGGCAAACGCCCAAAGAGTAGAGAATGACTTCGAGCTCAGGTTCAAGAGGACAAGGGATGTATGAAGGGGAGCTAGCAGTAGCACGGGTCCAGGCAAGCAACCCTATTTCCAGCAACCGGGGGTATTTCTTCCACATCACCAACAACTTCCTATGCTAGTTAGGGCACCAGTTCAGAAGATGCATCAGGTCTAGAGATAGCCCAGTAGGTTCCACAATGCGCCAATTGTAAGAGGATCAGACACAGTAGGGAGGACTGTAGGATAAGACTTAGGGTATGCTTGTATTGTGGATCTTTTGAGCATCAAGCGAGGGATTGTATTTTGGCCCCTTACCTTTCAGCTCATGCTGCAGCTCCGAACCAGAGAGGTGGATCTAGGCCACCTGTGGCACCGCACATTGCTCAACACCAGTAGAGGGAGCTACCCAGGCAGGGCAGGGCATTTACGATGACGGTCGAGGAGGCCAATGCTACAAGTGATGGGTTGGCATGCTTTGTTCTTTCTCCATGTCCTTTTTTTCATCTATTGATTCAATTGATTCTTTAGTACCTTATAGTTTCTTATGCTATATAGTTACTATGTTAGTAATATAACCTTGACTGTGACTGCAATATCAAGATAGACTGAGCCCGTAACCATGCATATGACAATAATTAGTGATTTTTTTCAATTGCATGCTTGTATGATATAGTTTGATTAGGGGATTGACCTAGAAGGGGGTACAACCATCTTTAAATTTTGAGTACAATTTTTTTTTAAGGGGGGTAGAATTATAACTACCATATTTCTAGGTATGAGTATTTTTGTCATTTTGTATTTATTATATACAGTAATTAAATAATTATATATTGTTCTAATCATTTTGGTTAGTGGTCTAGCCCTTTTATTTTGACTTAACACTAGTGGACCCAATAGGACTAGTCATGACATATTGAGCCGAATATTGGACTAGGCCCAATTATACTGATTCCTTTAATTAATTAGGAGAGTTAAATTATTTTTTATTAGTTTAGAAGCTTCCTAATATAGCCCTCCCTAATTAATATCTCATAAATAGTTAGTAGGGGCATTGTAGATATTATATATTTCTTGGAAGAGAAGCAAAGAGGGGCCGACCACATAAGTAGAGAATATTCTCTCTCTACTTTATTTATTCACTCAATTTTAGATCCTAAATTGTGTTCTTCACCAATTCACTTCACCCCTCCACCTAATTTACCTTAATTTACTCCCATTCCCTTTCAAATTCATCCTCTAAGGAACATTGGATCTTGAATTGCAAGAAATACTTGGAGAAGGAGAAATTGGCAAGGTGCTTGTGTCTTAATTGTGTCCATCTTTTAATTTATATAATTCTAATTTTTGATTTAATTTAGACTCTAATTTATGCATTTGACCATTAAGAACCCTTTATTGGCTTGGGGCTACCCATATGAACAAGAACAAGGTCATAGGACCCTTATTTTGACTTCTACATTGAGATTTATGCCAAATTTAAGGGAATCCGAGATTGGTGCACAAAGTGTTTGTCATTGGATCTATTTGGTCTAATTAGACTTGTATTAGTAGCGTGGGCTAGATACGTGTCCACACGAGTAGGGTATGTCATGATACTTTGTGATACGCTATGATACTGGAACTCATTTTGGGAGTTTTATGCATAATAGTGTATATTCTCTTCAATTGTTGTATGCAACTAGTTACTTTACTTATATAATGATGATATTGATAGGTATATTTAGTATTTGTAAAGTATTGGGAGTTTTGGTATTTTATTTGAATGCATATCATGGAATTCATAATTATGCACTAGAGGTATTTGTGGATTTGACTTATATTAGTGAGTGTGTGTGAGTTGTGTATAACTGGATGTGTATCTAGGGTGTTTGTGGGTGTGTAAGAGTGAGTTGGTGTCTGTGTATCAGGAGGATGGTGTGAAACATGAAAGTAGAGGAGGAGGTGGCAGTGTGTAAGGCAAGTTGCAGTGGCACAATGGTGTGTGTTTGTTGGTCTAGGGAGTGTTGGTGTTGGTGTTGGAGTTGCAGGTCTGAAGCTTGGGGAAACCCAGGTCTGCAGTTAGATTTGGGGGTCGGGATAGTTTTGATGATGGGTTATAGTGCACTTGTGTGCACTGCTTTGCAGTATTGGTTCTTGCTAAGAGTTTAGGTCTACTAGGGGAAAACATGGTCGGCTTATAGTGTGCTTTTGACTGCACAGGGCGAGAAACTCTGGTTGAGTACTAAATTGCTGAAGTTGCATTGCAATAACAGCCACTTAATACTCCAATGTTGCAACCAATAAAGAATTGCAGTAGTAGCTTAATAAGGGTGTTGTGAGGATTTTGAGTAAATCATGAATGTGTATCAAAGTGTTCAGTTTGGAGAGTATGTAATAACCTGGGGTTTAGAATAAAACATAGTAGTAGCAGTAGTAGGTCTGTACACAGGTTATGGGGGAGTAGAAGAAGTGTTGGAGATATGTGTATAGCAGTAGGGGTTCTCAGGTCTGAGAACACAACAAGTAAATTAGTACAGAATGTAGTATACAGATGAATGTGCTAGATTATAGAGCCTTGGGTATTGTTAAGATGTGGGATGGAACCAAATGAGCATTAGTTAGTTTTAGTTGTTGGCAGAGGGGTGTCCATTTTAGTAAGGTACAGTAGGTTGGGCACCTGCAGTTATAACTTAACAGTGGGGACAAGGAGCTAAGGGAGTGTGTAAATCCTAAAATCTGGGCATTAGATGGTTACAGTACCTATGTGAGAGTGAGTGACCTTGTATGGTAGTATTTATATAGGTAGAAGTGAGGCAAGGTTGTGGGTATTAGTATATCAGTATAAGTGTAGTGAGTGAGGGTTGCTAAGTAAGAAGTTGGTATCTTGGAATGCCTTGGTACTCATGTACCAAGGTGTAGGCTAGTATTATAATAATTGGTACCATGATTCCAAGTGTCAGTAAGTAATAGGTTAAGCATTGTGGGTATTTGAGATACCATAGGTATGAGTGCATATTAAGGTAAGTATTAGATAAGGGTAGTTTAGTAGGTAATGTACTATAAATACCAAGTGTAGTTAATGGTTAAGGAATACTGGTATTAGATTGGAGATATTATACGTGATATATATATATACACGATACTAAATACTTAGATATGGGCTAGGAGTCTAGGTATGGGCTAGACACCAAGGTATTAGTATAAAATTATTGGTTTATATATTATAAGGTATAGTAAGATATTGATGCCAAGCTAAAAGGGTAGGAACCATGTATAAGCTAAGGTAATGACTTAGATATTATGGTAATACTAGGAAATAGATATAGTTAGTATGTATGTAATTTATATATGTAGATACTTAGTAATATTAGCGAGAATAGCTAATACTTTCAAGGTATGGATCTTGAAACCTAGTCATAGCCGAGTATCACCTAGAATTAGTTAGTTTAGTTTTGTTAACAAATTTAGAAGCTAATTTGAACCTAAAAATAAGGTATTGCCTAGTTTGACCTAGTCTGACTTGTATGACCTAGTTTTGGCCGAAAAATAATATTTTAGTCTATTTAAACATGTTTAACACTTCTTTACACCAAATGACATAGAATTTTATATATAGGTCATTGTAACACCAATTTTGACACCGATTTGCATCATTTGCTCTGGACCATAGGTGAATACATTCTCTGATTATTTTTATTATTTGATAATTACTATATTTTATGTATTTAGAAATTTTATATTTGATTCTTGACACAATGTCACACATATTGGAGCATATATTGGATCTCCAGTCATGAGATGTCACCTTGACTCATCGTATTAATATTGGATATTACTCATCTTGTTGACATTGGATAACATTAGATACATTGGATATTGACGTATCATGGTTGGATCCATCGTACCAGTCGGGGCCAAAAAAGTGTGTCACTACCCCATTTCCAGAGCCGGGTATTTTTTTTTAATTTGGTAAATTATGTATTATTTATAATTAATTGTATTTATATTTAATTGATTATTGTATTATTTTTATATTGATTATTTTAGTGTTTTGGCTAGCCTGGACCCACGTCAGACCCTAGTGGACCCATGTCCGAACTAACCCACACCCTTGTGAGACCTATTTTTGGGTTTAGAATATTTATTATATTTTTAGTGGATTAGTTGGAGAGATTAGGAGTTGGTTTGAGTGCTTTTGGAACCCGAAACCCAAAACCCAAGTTAGGAGAGGGCATTTTGGGTATTTTGGACTTTGTGAAACCCCCCTTTAATGTGTGGCCGACCCCTACCCGACCAAAGCAGCAGCTCCAGCAGCCCCCTCCATTTTCCTTCACTTCTTCTTCTTCTTCTTCTTCTTCTTCTTCTTTTTCTTCTCCACTACTTCTTTCTTCTTCCTTTCTTCTTTCCACTCCAAGTAAGTACACTATTTCTCTTCTTTCTTCTTCTATTCTTCATGGTTGTTAACCCTAATCCTATATTCTTCCCCAACCTAGGCGGGTAGAGCTTAGATTTCGTGTTGGCGCTTGGATTGGGATCTTGAAAGCTTGTTGTGGTGGATTTGGAGCTTTTTGGAGACTTTAGCTTGGGATTCCAACTCCCAAGAGGTAAACCCTAATTTTTCTCCTTGTAATTACTCTTATATAGTGTAATTAGTGGCTTAGAACCTTCCTAGACCCTAGGCCTACCCGTGGGAGGAAGTTGGAACAAGTTTGGTTGTGTTTGGAGACTTCGTGTAAACCCCCTCGATTTATTTTGTAGATAGTTAGAGTAGATTTGGAAAATTTTGGTTTTGGTAGCAGATGTCGAGGTTTAGAGTGGAGATAATTTATCTGGTATTTAATTCATTTAATTAAAACCCTTGGCGCGTCCTGTCATTCCTAATTTAATTGGAGCCCAATATCAGCCCATAAATTCTATCGGACTATTGTACTTTCGACTGGACTCGCCAAATTAGGCACTGAACTTTTTCGTCTTTTAAAATCAGTTTTTGTGTGCTCTAAATTAATTGTACAACATTCCGAAAATCGTAACCCATATTTAATTCCATGTCGGACACCTGTGTCGTTACCCTAAATTTTGAGATACCAACTTAACCCGTTGAGCCAGACCAACTAAAGGGTCCAAGACTGACTCCAAGCCCCCACCATTTTTGGCCTTTGCGTCATTCCCGGATTTTGACCCCAAGTGCCCCTAATTAATTTAAATTTGCGGGACACTTTATTTTTATTTAAATCGGGGATACCAACTTTGTAAATCCTATTTTTAATCCTAAATTAATCTCAATACTTTTCTAATTAAACCCGTGCCTAACGCACAACCCCCTCTCACCATAAAAATTACTAAACGTAATTTTCCCCACAATTTTTGTGTCATTTTATGTGTTTATACAATTTCCCGAATTTAGGGGGGCTAAGTTGTAATTTAGGAATTTTAGGTGCCCTCACCCCATTGGCCAAAACCAAATGTTGAGGTTACATGTGTGGTGACCGAATTAGACTCACCCCCATTCTTTTCTTATGAAGAAATAATTCTTCTCAGGAGAAATCTTGGCCCTCTATTTTGAATGGCAATATCTACACCCTTCATCCATTCACCACTCCCCTATAAAACATCCCATCACCTCACCCTCACCCTCACAAACCCCAAGGACGGCCCTAATCCCAACATTTGGGAAACCTTACCCCCTCTCTCTCTCTCTCCTCCCTCCTCCATATTTCTTCAAGAAAATTTCTTTCCTTCCTCATTTATTCTTCTTCTCCTTCCTTTCTTCTTCTCCTCATTGCATCATTCTTCTTCTTCTTCTTAAATGAAGAACCCGACTCCGGCCAAGCCCCTCACCTCCGGCGGCCAATGTCACCACCCGGACCGGACTGCTCCTCCTCCACCCGAGTTGCTGCTGGCCGCCCTTAGATTCTCCACTGCAGCGAGCCGGCTGTTTCCTGACTGTCGAGCATCCGGCCTCACCCATTCCATCTCTTTCTGATTGACTCAGCCCGACTCCGGCGCCGCTGAGCGGCCACCCTCCGGCCGAATGAGTCTCCCCGACCCAGCCACGGCGAGCCTCCCGCCGCCTAGCTCAGGCACCGCACCTCCGCGGAACTCCGGCGCTGTCCTCGCGTCCGGCCCGTACCCCCGCAGCTCGGCGCTGCAACCCGCAGTTCTCCGGCTGCTGTCCCTGCAACCTCGTCGAGACACCCCGACAAACCCCGCGGCTCCTGCGAGCACCACCCCCTTGACTCCTCTGATCAGTTCCTCCCCCGCAGCGGCTGTGCAGCCTCCCATCCGGCCGCTGCTGACCGGCCGATCCACAGTGCATTTTTCCCCCGTCCGGCGGTGCACCCGCAACCGACATCATCCCCGCAGCGGCTTCCCCATCTCCTCCCTGTCATTCATCACCTCCACCACTAGCTCCCTCATCCGAGCTCCCAATGGCACCACCGTACGGCCACCCTCCACCGGTCCTCACCTCCACCACCCTCGGCATTCCCGGCCACCGAGCACTGAACCACCTCCACCTCCTCCTTGTCCGGCTTTATCACCACCACCACCACCATTAGCTCCTCCTCCACCACCACTTGGCACACCCCGCGGCCACCTTCTCAGGCCAGCAGCCCCTCGTCGAGGTCGACTCTCCCCCTCTCTTGTATTAAATTCCAGATTTTATTATTGTTTTAAATATGATATTATTTATATATATGGGTTGTGTTCATAGCTAGGGTTGGTGTTTAATAAGGTTGTGTAGTTGTGGTGAAGTATAAATAATCATGTGTTTCTAGTATGATTAATGTTAACGATGATTAAGGTGAATATGGATTATAATGACATGAGATTAGGGTCTAATGTAGATTTGGGTTTATGATTAAGGTTTGCAAGGGAGTTTAGTAATTTGTTCATAACTAAATGTTCTGGATATTATGCATGGTTAAAAGATTGCTAAATTAATTAATGGAGGTTTTAAAATGAGTTGAATAAGGACATGGAATATATATGCATGATGGACGAATTTGAGGCATAAATAATGAATGGGAATTTAAATCGCCAAATGAGATTTTCAGTTATCGTCCTAATTAAATGCAAATTGATTATTGTGGGAACAGATTTAATTTATTGAGTAATAAGATTCTGATAATTGAATATTGGTGAACACTGGGAAGCACGTATTTGATTGTGAACTAGTGTGTTGTATAAAACCATTGATCGGTAATTCAGGGACTGGAAATTAATGAAGGGTTAAATTAGAGTGGTACTTTGTGATTGGGTAACAATAATATAAAACAAAGGGATAAAAATCATGAAATGTGTTTTGAGGATAGCTTGATGATATGGAAATGATGACTAGTTGATTTGACTATCGTACCGACAGTCAACTGTGGTCAACCCCCTAGTGTCTTGTCCTTGTGAGTCATAGTTGAGACTGAGTTTAGGAGTAGATGTGTGTCGCATCCCTGTCTGTAGTAGAACCGATTATTGATTATTAGTTTGTATCTCATCTCTAGGTACTACGGGACCTGAGGACTTGGACGTGGTACCGGATCCCCGTCATCAGCAGCCGCACGCAGACAAGTGTACCTTGCCACCCTGTATTTTAGTTTACAGATATTGATTGTTTCGTTATGTACATTGTGCACGAATTTATGTTGACGTTCGATACTTCACGTCCGGATCGCAACCGGGTGTTGACGTTCATCAAAACATCTTAGAATAAAAGGTTAGATGTGTTGTAGTACCTCGATGCACGTACTTGAGTACATCGACACCCCAGGACACACTCATACACTGTGACCGTGCCAGATTCCTGTATCCTGATACTGACATCATGACCAGAGACTGGGACGACCTTAGGGTCACGTCTGTTGAGTTATCTTCCGTGTGTCGAGACTGTAGTTAGAGGTTCAGGTTCAACGCACAATCGTTGACCGCTTGGGAAAGGGAAGACAGTTACTAGACGCTTGGGCTCCTCTATACGCGCTTATATATATATGTAGTATCTATGTAGTGATCATGTATCTAGTATAGTGGTTTCACCCGTGTGACTCTTTGCCCGGAGCTGCGGTACGTGCCGTATGTTTCCGTGTCCGGAGCTACGGTTTTACTTTGGATAGCCCACGCGTCGAACATTATCTTTAAACTGTGTCACACTTGTTTGGTTATGATAGAGTACCCTGTCGTGCACTTGTACTTTCTATTTACTTGGCATGTTGTATTTTTGTACCTTGTTACGTCCCTCTGAGGACCTGGTTTCCTGCCAGTTTTTGCAGCATAGATGATTACGGAGCATTTGGAGTTGCTGTTGGATTTGCATGTCTTGCGAGCATGGTACCAAGTACTCACATCTTATCTACCGGCATTATGGTTATTGTACGTTGATTATTCATCTGCTGTTGTAGCCTAGTTTTTATAGACTCATACTTCATCTAGAGTCTATTCGAGTTAGTGTATTATTGGGCAGCCGACTCTAGCACATATAGCTCTTTCTTGTATACTGTTGTATATTATGGATTGAGACATAGAGGTTTACATTTATGGGATATCTAGATAGTGCCCTTTTATATTACAGATTATACGTATTCGAGTCAGACCAGAGTCTGGTCGAATGCATAGCTGGCGTGTCACATATTCCTGGTCCTATATATTTTGGGACTGGGGCATGACATATTTTTGTGGTGGCCCATGCAGGTCCGATTTAAATCGTCTTGGTCACTTGACTGTGCCAAGCGAGCCTGCAAATTAGGAATAGATGTTATGATTGTTGAGTAGGATCTCAATCCATAATTGATTTTTAAAACTCTTTGTATGTGATTATCGCCCTTGGACTTCCACTTTGCATTCGTTCAATCTTCGTCGATATCGCTATCCTTGTTTCTCGTCTATTGTTCGGGGAGACGAATGCTTATGACTGATGACTTCCCTCCAGAAGAAGATCAAAGACCAGACGACAGAAGAAAGAATTTGTATACCTTTCTCGAAAAAGATTGTTACCTTATCAGGATAGATTGATGGGTTCCTTGGATTCTAGAACTAGTGTGGAAGGTTGGCAAGAGAGTTGGACCCAGTAGTACCCTACCCGTGCTTAAAGTAATAGTAATCCTAGAAGCACTGAGAGCTAGAAGGATTGTGGATCATGAACTAGAATGATTTATGAGAATGCATAGCCTGATGATGGAAACTAGTAGTTAGATATGATAGCAATACCAGGATTGATAATATGGACTAGAGGAGATAGAATTTCAAGCTCTCACTTGGAAGGTGATGATCTAATACCAGAAATTTTAGATGTGCTAGGGTGACATCATTATTATAATTATAATTATGATTTAGAGAGATAAATAACGAAAAGAAGAAAACTCGAGGAATAAAAAATTTTACGGAAAATTTGAGGAGAAGAGAAATTATACTTTAGGCAGGGGAGAGAATTTTCTTTTAAAAGGATTAGTGTGGTAAATAGAACAGGAGAATTTATTTTGAGGTTAAGTCTAGAAGATGACACCGTCCTAGCATGAGTAGATTGAGCCAATACCATGCGATACTAGATTGTCGACGTAGTTGCATTTATATTTTTAGGCCACCAGGTTACCCTGAGTTGAGTTCAGAAAGCCCAGGAGTATGGTACCCATTTACCTTAGGGGTATATAATACAGGAGGTGAACTAGTGTACCACCATGTTATATCAGAGTTTGAGGGTGTGATTCTAGATAATCTTTTCGACCTGCACCTGACAAAGAGAATGAATTTGCTATAGAGTTGACTCCAAGAGCGGAGCCAATTATTTTCCCGTCTTCAGACTAGCACCGAAAGAGTTGGTTGAGTTGAAGATCCATATTAGAGGATCACTTGGACAAGAGTTTCAGTCAGACTAGTGTTTCTCCATGGGAAAAACCTATCTTAATTGTGCCGAAGAAAGACAGGAAAGTATAGTTGAATCAGCTAAGTGGCGCATATGTATTCTCGAAGATCGATCTCAGATCAGGCTATCATCAAATCAAGGTACGGAGAGAAGACATTTCGAAGACGGCACTTTGGACAAAGTATGTGCTCTATGAGTTTCTAGTCATGACCGTTTCGTTTGACCAACGCTCCAGCAGTATTTATGAGCTTGAGGAACAAGGTTTTCCACCAGTACTTGGATAAGTTCGTGGTGGTGTTCATCGACGTCTTGATATATTCTGAGAACCAGGAGAAGCACGAGAGACATCTCAAGATTGTGTTAGAGATGCTGAGAAATGAGAGGCTGTAAGCCAAGCTCAGCAAATATGAGTTATGTTCAGATAGAATAGATAGTCTACACATCAGGACAGCTGAGAGTTCTTGAGAAGACACACGATCTAGGGCTAGCCGCAGTGATATTTGCACTAAAGCGATGGTGACACTACTTTTATGTAGAGCAGATGTTGAGATTTATACAAAACAAAGAAAGTCTGAAGAATGCCTACACGCAGAAGGTGTCACGACCCGCACCCGAAAATCGGGCATGAGTCGTGGGTACGTCCAGCCTACGCCGCAGCATCGGCGGTAGAACGCTGTCTAGGTCAACTATCTAGATAATAATCTCACACAAAAATCGGGCATGACCTCTCCAAAAGGAGGGCAACCACACAAACAATATATAATCTGCCAAGATCTCAACTCCAAACGGAGGAGCAATATCAAATGATAATCAAGTACTCAATCACGAATCTAAGCACGATAAGATAACACAGAGATCTAACAACTATAAAGTCTAACCAACAACAACTACTACAACAACCACAACATCAAATAATAATACAACAATATCCAAAATAATATACAAACAAGGTCTCAATCCAAAACCGGAGACAAATCCGGTGCTAAAGCTAATAAAAACAACAACAAAGACTCAGTGATCCCGGCTACCAACCCGGAGATCACCCCTAAACTAGAGGGTCCCTGTCTGCACCATCGACAGGCTCAGGTCCATAAAACGTCGGACACCAATCCTCCGGATACTCTGAAAAATATGTCCAGTCAGGACTGGAGCAAGTACATCTCTAACAGCAGTTCCATTTAAATGATAAAAACTATAAAACAGTTATAGCAAGTAGTAAGAAAAATGGAGCAAGTATGAACAAGAAAATATGTAAGTCACTGGTGCATAAAGGTAAAGATGCATGGATATCAGAGCAAGATAGTAATAACTACAAGATACAGGAAATCTAAGCTAAAATCAAGTCCGTGCACATGAACGTGTAGTGAGTCCAGCATGGAAAACATGTAGTGAGTCAAGTCCAGAAACATGTAAGTGAGACAAGTCAAGAAATGCATGAGAGTCCAGACTATAAAGAATGAACTCGGTGTCTTTGAAATACTTGTTTCGACATGTAAACGGCTAGGGGTAAGTACGGCTCACCGCGCACTGGGTGCACGGCTGCTATCATTCCAGATTAGACCAGAGGGAGTGATTCCTGATGATGCCAGATAGGAATGTTTACATGTCTACTCGAGTATTTCCCCGCCCCAACTAATACAAGTGGATCCAAGACCCGACACGCAAATCAAGATGAGTCCAGCCTGTACATGAATGATGCCTGTAGGTGATGCCTGTAGGTGATGCCAGTAGTGATTCCAGAATAGAGGCCAGAAACATGAAATGTACGTGTCGCAAGTAAATGAATCCAGAAATATCAATCAGTGTCTCGTGTTGTGCCAGAATAATCAGATGATACTATACTAGAAGCTGAATCATAATAATCATCAAATAATGAAAACTATCAGAGAATGTACTCGTTTGACGTCCTGAGCAACTGGCGATCCGAACTGGTGTCGCAAGGACCTAATGCGAAAAGCAAGGTTAAACAGGGTTCTAATGAGTTAAATAGATATAAAATAACTAAAAATAGGCTTCTAGGGTCGTTCTAGGTCAAACGGGTCAAACCGGTAAAATCTGGGTCAAAAAGTCAACTCTGGGTCCAAAAAGTCAACTCTAGGTCAAAACTAGGTCAAAAGTTGACTTTGGCGGTCAACCGAGTCAACTACGGTCAAGTCTGGGTCAAACTAGGGTGCTCCTGAATTTCTAGGTCAAACCGAGGTCATTAAGCTAGAAAACTCACAAACTCGCCTCCTTGAGATACCGGGATACCCTCGGTATCCGATACCTCAACCTAGGCCACGCACCCCGCCTAAACCCGCTAAAACATATGCTAGCACGCGTAATTATATACACATAAGCATATAAAAATCACTCCAATACAATTCCTAGGCTATTGCTCAATTACCCCGCTCGAAACCCAATACCTTGGTTATCTCAAGGTATTGAGATACCTCGGTATCTCAAGGTATTGAGATACCGCTCTAAACCCCTCTAACTAGCTATCTAGCTATTGAATATATACCTAGTTATTAATCTAGGCTAGATAATATATATATCTACTATATTTATATATATCTAAGTATGTATATACCTATGTATATAGATATCCACACACATTTACCCGATTACCCATATACCTTACCCTACGCATAAATATATATACTAACTATAATATATATCTAGCTCTAGGTATATATATATATATCTATGCATATAGATATAGGTATCTACCATATCTACCTATCTATCTATCCATAGATATCTATCTATCTATGTATTTAATCTATTTAACTATCTACGTATCTATCTAGCTACCTATTTATCGAATATCTATCTATCTAACTTATCTATCTAACAAACCATCTATCTAGCTATCTATTTAATCTATCTATCCAACTAATAATCTAACTATCTATCTATTAATCTACCTATCTATCTAGTTATCAATATATCTAGCTATCTAGCTATTTACCTATCTATCTATTACCTATCTATTTATCTTATATAACTATCTATAAACTTATCTATCACTATCTCTATAACAATTTATCTATACAACTAACTATCTAACTATTAATCTATCTATATTGATATATAGATCTATATAACTCACTCTAAGCTACCTCCTACTACCCGCTGCTTGCTGCTGCTACTAGCGCTGCGCTGCTGCTCTTGCATTGCTGCTGCGGCTGCTGCATCTTCATACTGCTGCTGCTGCTCCTCTATGCTACTGCTGCTGCTGATTCTGCTGCTGCTGTGCTGCTGCTGCAGTGCAGCAGCAGCTGCTGCTCGCTGCGGCTGGTTCTGCCCCCCCCCTATCTCACATACACACACACACCCCTATATATATATACACATATATATATATATATACATACATACATATATATATATACACACACAACTCTATATATATATATATATACACACTAACACACCTACTAACATATATATATACACACACATATTAACACATATTAACACATACACACTCATATACACAAACACATATCTATATATATATACAAACACACATATATCTATATACATATATACACTAATATCTATGTATATATATATACACCTATACACACTCACACACTAACATATATACTAATATCTATATATCCTCACTCACACACACTCACTCACACTAGCACACACCCTCACACACACACTCTCACACACACTAGCACACACATAAACACTCATACATATATATACAAATATATATACATATATATAAACTCATATGTATATACCTATAAACACTCACTCACACTCACACACACTCACCTACACACTCACACAAGCACTCACTCACACACTCACCTACACACTCACACAAGCACTCACTCACACACTCACCTACACATAACCACACATATATATATAAATATATATATAAAACACACACACAATATATATATATACACATATATATAAACCAACACAACACAACGCACACCACGCCCACAACGCCCACCAACGCACGCCCAACGACCCCGACACGCCCAAACACCTAAAAATATATAAAATATAGCCCGAGAATTCTAGCACACACTCCCCGATACTAACCCAACGCGCGCACAAGCCCGAAACGAGGAAACCAAGTCGAAATGGCCGTTCGGTCATTTCGACGAACACGTGGTGCGCGGCTCGGAAAACCTCCTGAAACGCACACCAAACGAACTCGGAATCGGCCCAAAATTTACCCACGCGCTCTACACGATGCCTAGATCCTAGAAAATGTGCTCCCGCGTCGATTCTAGGCCCGTGGCGGAAACGCACACGCACTTAGAATCGGCGACGACGAAAAGCCCCAATTTCGCCCGAAACGCCCGTTTCTCCGCGACACGGCTTCCCGTGCCCAAACGGAGACACGCACTCACCCTCACGACTCCCTACAACGTCTACCTAGGTCCATCTAACCTAGGGCATCACCCAAAATTGGGCCAAATTCGGATTCCACCCGAAATTGACACAAAACCTAGTGTTAAAGTCTCCAAACACTACCCAACTAGTTCCAACTTCCTCCCACGGGTAGCCTAAGGGTCTAGGAAGGTTCTAAAATATTAATTACACTATAAAAGAGTAATTACAAGGGGAAATTTAGGGTTTACCTTTTGGGAGTTGGAATCCCAAGCAAAAATCCCCAAAATACTCCAAATCCTCCAATCCAAGCTTCCAAGCCTCAAATCCAAGCTCCAACACCAAATCTAGGCTCTACCCACCTAGGTTAGGGAAGAATATAAGGTTAGGGTTAGCAACCATGGAGAATAGAAGAAGAAAGAAGAGGAAAATGATGCTTACTTGAAGTTGGGAGGAAGAAATAAGAAGAAAGAGTGGAGAGGAAGAAGAAGTAGTGAAGAAGAAGGAATGGGGGGAAATGGCTGCTGTCCACGGGTTGGGGGAAGGGTTTGGGGCCGGCCATGGTAATAATAAAGGGGTTGCCAAGTTTCTAAATTCCCAAAATGCCCCTACTCACTTGGTTTTGGGTTCCGGGTTCCAAAATCACTCAAACTAGCTCCAAATCTCTCCAACTAACCTCCTAAAAATAAAATAAATATTATAAGCCCTAAAATAATTCTCACAAGGGTGTGGGCTGGGTCGGACATGGGTCCACTAGGGTCTGACAAGGGTCCAGGCTAGCCAAAATCCTAAAACAATCAAAATAAAAATAATAAAAAATAAAGCAATCACTAATTAAATATAAATACAATTAATTATAAATAATACACAATTAACCAAATTAAAAATAAAAAAAAATACCCGGCTCTGGAAATGGGGTGGTGACAAGCCTATCCTCCTTAGAAAATTTCGTCCTCAAAATTTAAAGTCAATCACACTCCTCTAGGTCAAACCCCCAACAATCACAGTCAAGAAATTCTACCTAAACAACATACAAGATCAGGGTCCTACTGGTCGTGTTATTACAGTCTCAATCGGGGTCACTACACTATCTACCACAGCACAAAGAAAAATCTAACAGGTACTAATGAAGCACACCACAAGGAATGGAAATGACAGGAAGAAGAAACAAGAGACAGACCTGCTAACCCGACATCCGTAGCATCGGCCTCCTCGACCGTCAACGCATAAGCCCTGCCCTGCTGGGGTGTATCCCTCTGCTGGTGCGGGGCATGATGCTGTGCCACAGATGGCCTAGCTCCAACTCTCTGATCCTGTGCTCCACCCAATGGAGGTGCAGTGGGGCAATCTCGCATATGGTGAGCAGCGGATCCACAGAACAAACACACCTTCAGCCTCCTCCTACAAACATCCCAAGTGTGTCCTGCCTTCCTGCAGTAGGCACAAGTGGGCACCCTCTGATCCTGACCCTGTTGTGCTGCCTTTTGCACATAGGGACGCTTAGCTGGTCCCGCACTACCACTCGCACTGCCTGAATCATCCCTGCCTCTCTTGGACTTGAGCTCCAAGTCATCCTCTGCTCTCTGAGCATCTCCTACTATCTGCTCAAAAGTCGCCTCGCGGTCGCTCCTGGTCAAAGACTTGACCGCCATAACCAAGCCCTTGCGAAACTTTCTCGCCTTGGCTGCCTCACTCAAGCCATCCACAAATCTGCCCAGACGGCAGAACTCTGCTGCGTACTCGTCCACTGTCATGCTCCCTTGGACGAGTGCCTCAAACTGGCTCTCCAAAGCACTGAGCGCCACATCTGGGAAAAACTTCTCCTTAAAAAGCCTCTTGAAAGCCTCCCAAGTAAGCCCTGGCGCTGCAATCCTCGTATCAGTGCGATACCACGTCAAGGCGAGGTCGAACATCTGACTGCCCGCTGCCTCTATCTGCATGCTGTCTGGAATCTGTGCTAGCCTGAAGATCCCCTCGATCTGCTCTATCCAGTCATCCGCGTACAGGATCCCTTCTGTACCACGGAACTCCTTGGGCCGCATCCTCTGAAAGTCGATAATACTGCCTGGCCTCGGATGCTGAATCTGATCTGCCTGTGGCTGATTCTGTGCCACCCTATCCACTGCCGTCAAGGCCACCTGGTGGGCGTTCTCAATGCCCAGCCTCATCACATCCACCTGACGGTGCTGCGCGTCCATCATCTCCCTGAAGAACGCAAACAACTGCGCGGCATCTACTGGAGCAGGAAGTGGTGGAGGAACCACCGGAACGACTGGGGTAGTCCTCGGATCGACAGGTGAAGGAGGATCCCCGAGAGAAGCAGATGCTCCCTCAACTGCAGGAGTGGTGAGTGGAGCGGTAGCAGCTGCCTGAATACGAGCTGGACGAGAGGTAGCAGACCTCTCCGAGGCAACTGCTGGAACGGTACGATGGGATCGTGTCTTCGGAGGCATCCTGAACACAGATCAAAAGAAGTCAATACGGTGCAAGATACGATATCATCAAAGAAGGACATAATATTTCAAAAGAAGCAATTTCAGAATAATTAGATTGGAATTGTTCCTAGTCGTGATTGAGTACACTCTCATCCTAGATCCTAGATCCTATAGCAGGCTCGCAGCAGTACAACTAAGTTGTTGTACCACCACGACATCGCACTAATTGCGAATCGAGACCTGCATGGGGCCGCCACCAAAAACGTGTCACGACCCGCACCCGAAAATCGGGCATGAGTCGTGGGTACGTCCAGCCTACGTCGCAGCATCGGCGGTAGAACGCTGTCTAGGTCAACTATCTAGATAATAATCTCACACAAAAATCGGGCATGACCTCTCCAAAAGGAGGGCAACCACACAAACAATATATAATTTGCCAAGATCTCAACTCCAAACGGAGGAGCAATATCAAATGATAATCAAGTACTCAATCACGAATCTAAGCACGATAAGATAACACAGAGATCTAACAACTATAAAGTCTAACCAACAACAACTACTACAACAACCACAACATCAAATAATAATACAACAATATCCAAAATAATATACAAACAAGGTCTCAATCCAAAACCGGAGACAAATCCGGTGCTAAAGCTAATAAAAACAACAACAAAGACTCAATGATCCCGGCTACCAACCCGGAGATCACCCCTAAACTAGAGGGTCCCTGTCTGCACCATCGACAGGCTCAGGTCCATAAAACGTCGGACACCAATCCTCCGGATACTCTGAAAAATATGTCCAGTCAGGACTGGAGCAAGTACATCTCTAACAGCAGTTCCATTTAAATGATAAAAACTATAAAACAGTTATAGCAAGTAGCAAGAAAAATGGAGCAAGTATGAACAAGAAAATATGTAAGTCACTGGTGCATAAAGGTAAAGATGCATGGATATCAGAGCAAGATAGTAATAACTACAAGATACAGGAAATCTAAGCTAAAATCAAGTCCGTGCACATGAACGTGTAGTGAGTCCAGCATGGAAAACATGTAGTGAGTCAAGTCCAGAAACATGTAAGTGAGACAAGTCAAGAAATGCATGAGAGTCCAGACTATAAAGAATGAACTCGGTGTCTTTGAAATACTTGTTTCGACATGTAAACGGCTAGGGGTAAGTACGGCTCACCGCGCACTGGGTGCACGGCTGCTATCATTCCAGATTAGACCAGAGGGAGTGATTCCTGATGATGCCAGATAGGAATGTTTACATGTCTACTCGAGTATTTCCCCGCCCTGACTAATACAAGTGGATCCAAGACCCGACACGCAAATCAAGATGAGTCCAGCCTGTACATGAATGATGCCTGTAGGTGATGCCTGTAGGTGATGCCAGTAGTGATTCCAGAATAGAGGCCAGAAATATGAAATGTACGTGTCGCAAGTAAATGAATCCAGAAATATCAATCAGTGTCTCGTGTTGTGCCAGAATAATCAGATGATACTATACTAGAAGCTGAATCATAATAATCATCAAATAATGAAAACTATCAGAGAATGTACTCGCCTGACGTCCTGAGCAACTGGCGATCCGAACTGGTGTCGCAAGGACCTAATGCGAAAAGCAAGGTTAAACAGGGTTCTAATGAGTTAAATAGATATAAAATAACTAAAAATAGGCTTCTAGGGTCGTTCTAGGTCAAACGGGTCAAACCGATAAAATCTGGGTCAAAAAGTCAACTCTGGGTCCAAAAATTCAACTCTAGGTCAAAACTAGGTCAAAAGTTGACTTTGGCGGTCAACCGAGTCAACTACGGTCAAGTCTGGGTCAAACTAGGGTGCTCCTGAATTTCTAGGTCAAACCGAGGTCATTAAGCTAGAAAACTCACAAACTCGCCTCCTTGAGATACCGGGATACCCTCGGTATCCGATACCTCAACCTAGGCCACGCACCCCGCCTAAACCCGCTAAAACATATGCTAGCACGCGTAATTATATACACATAAGCATATAAAAATCACTCCAATACAATTCCTAGGCTATTGCTCAATTACCCCGCTCGAAACCCAATACCTTGGTTATCTCAAGGTATTGAGATACCTCGGTATCTCAAGGTATTGAGATACCTCGGTATCTCAAGGTATTGAGATACCGCTCTAAACCCCTCTAACTAGCTATCTAGCTATTGAATATATACCTAGTTATTAATCTAGGCTAGATAATATATATATCTACTATATTTATATATATCTAAGTATGTATATACCTATGTATATAGATATCCACACACATTTACCCGATTACCCATATACCTTACCCTACGCATAAATATATATACTAACTATAATATATATCTAGCTCTAGGTATATATATATATATCTATGCATATAGATATAGGTATCTACCATATCTACCTATCTATCTATCCATAGATATCTATCTATCTATGTATTTAATCTATTTAACTATCTACGTATCTATCTAGCTACCTATTTATCTAATATCTATCTATCTAACTTATCTATCTAACAAACCATCTATCTAGCTATCTATTTAATCTATCTATCCAACTAATAATCTAACTATCTATCTATTAATCTACCTATCTATCTAGTTATCAATATATCTAGCTATCTAGCTATTTACCTATCTATCTATTACCTATCTATTTATCTTATATAACTATCTATAAACTTATCTATCACTATCTCTATAACAATTTATCTATACAACTAACTATCTAACTATTAATCTATCTATATTGATATATAGATCTATATAACTCACTCTAAGCTACCTCCTACTACCCGCTGCTTGCTGCTGCTACTAGCGCTGCGCTGCTGCTCTTGCATTGCTGCTGCGGCTGCTGCATCTTCATACTGCTGCTGCTGCTCCTCTATGCTACTGCTGCTGCTGATTCTGCTGCTGCTGTGCTGCTGCTGCAGTGCAGCAGCAGCTGCTGCTCGCTGCGGCTGGTTCTGCCCCCCCCCCCTATCTCACATACACACACACACCCCTATATATATATACACATATATATATATATATACATACATATATATATATACACACACAACTCTCTATATATATATATACACACTAACACACCTACTAACATATATATATACACACACATATTAACACATATTAACACATACACACTCATATACACAAACACATATCTATATATATATATACAAACACACATATATCTATATACATATATACACTAATATCTATGTATATATATATACACCTATACACACTCACACACTAACATATATACTAATATCTATATATCCTCACTCACACACACTCACTCACACTAGCACACACCCTCACACACACACTCTCACACACACTAGCACACACATAAACACTCATACATATATATACAAATATATATACATATATATAAACTCATATGTATATACCTATAAACACTCACTCACACTCACACACACTCACCTACACACTCACACAAGCACTCACTCACACACTCACCTACACACTCACACAAGCACTCACTCACACACTCACCTACACATAACCACACATATATATATAAATATATATATAAAACACACACACAATATATATATATACACATATATATAAACAAACACAACACAACGCACACCACGCCCACAACGCCCACCAACGCACGCCCAACGACCCCGACACGCCCAAACACCTAAAAATATATAAAATATAGCCCGAGAATTCTAGCACACACTCCCCGATACTAACCCAACGCGCGCACAAGCCCGAAACGAGGAAACCAAGTCGAAATGGCCGTTCGGTCATTTCGACGAACACGTGGAGCGCGGCTCGGAAAACCTCCTGAAACGCACACCAAACGAACTCGGAATCGGCCCAAAATTTACCCACGTGCTCTACACGATGCCTAGATCCTAGAAAATGCACTCCCGCGTCGATTCTAGGCCCGTGGCGGAAACGCACACGCACTTAGAATCGGCGACGACGAAAAGCCCCAATTTCGCCCGAAACGCCCGTTTCTCCGCGACACGGCTTCCCGTGCCCAAACGGAGACACGCACTCACCCTCATGACTCCCGACAACGTCTACCTAGGTCCATCTAACCTAGGGCATCACCCAAAATTGGGCCAAATTAGGATTCCACCCGAAATTGACACAAAACCTAGTGTTAAAGTCTCCAAACACTACCCAACTAGTTCCAACTTCCTCCCACGGGTAGCCTAAGGGTCTAGGAAGGTTCTAAAATATTAATTACACTATAAAAGAGTAATTACAAGGGGAAATTTAGGGTTTACCTTTTGGGAGTTGGAATCCCAAGCAAAAATCTCCAAAATGCTCCAAATCCTCCAATCCAAGCTTCCAAGCCTCAAATCCAAGCTCCAACACCAAATCTAGGCTCTACCCACCTAGGTTAGGGAAGAATGTAAGGTTAAGGTTAGCAACCATGGAGAATAGAAGAAGAAAGAATAGGAAAATGATGCTTACTTGAAGTTGGGAGGAAGAAATAAGAAGAAAGAGTGGAGAGGAAGAAGAAGTAGTGAAGAAGAAGGAATGGGGGGAAATGGCTGCTGTCCACGGGTTGGGGGAAGGGTTTGGGGCCGGCCATGGTAATAATAAAGGGGTTGCCAAGTTTCTAAATTCCCAAAATGCCCCTACTCACTTGGTTTTGGGTTCCGGGTTCCAAAATCACTCAAACTAGCTCCAAATCTCTCCAACTAACCTCCTAAAAATAAAATAAATATTCTAAGCCCTAAAATAATTCTCACAAGAGTGTGGGCTGGGTCGGACATGGGTCCACTAGGGTCTGACATGGGTCCAGGCTAGCCAAAATCCTAAAACAATCAAAATAAAAATAATAAAAAATAAAGCAATCACTAATTAAATATAAATACAATTAATTATAAATAATACACAATTAACCAAATTAAAAATAAAAATAAAATACCCGGCTCTGGAAATGGGGTGGTGACAGAAGGAACTCAACATGAGACAAAGGCATTGGCTAGAATTTATGATAGATTATAATATCGAGTTGCAGAACCACTCTGGCAAGACGAATGTAGTTTATGACTCATCGCCAGTGTTAGAGGATTTTCAGGAACTCAGGGTTGAGATTATAGTGCCAGGCACGGATGAACAGATGGCCAGTCTTAAGGTTCAGTCTATTTTTGTTGAGAGGATCAAGGCAACATTGCCTACGCACACGAGATTTAGGCGACTGCGAGAAAGGACAGAGGCCGTCATGCAAACAGGATCCAGGATTCAGGATTCAGGAAGATGGAACATTGAGGCATGGAGATCGCCTATACGTTCCAAGTGGCGAGCTACGCCAAGAGTTGATGACCGAGACGCATAGCTCGACTTATTCTATTTTATCCCGGAAGTACGAAGATGTACTGAGACTTGAGGCAGCATTTCTAGTGGCATGGGATGAAGAAAGAAATCGCAAGATTTGTGGCAAAGTATTTAGTTTGTTAGCAAGTCAAGGCTGAACCTCAGAGGACTGCAGGATTATTGCAGCCACTTTCCATTCCCGAGTAAAAGTGGGAACACATTACCATGGACTTCGTCACAGGATTTCCGCGGAGCCCTAGCAGGAAGGATGCAGTTTGGATTATCATAGACAGACTCACCAAGTCTGCATATTTCTTATCCTTTAGAGTTGGGCAATCCACAGAGATACTAGATGACATGTATATGAGGCAAATAGTACGATTATATGGAGTTTCTGTCAGTATCGTATCGGATCATGATTCCAGATTCACGTCACATTTTTGGCGGAGTATGCAGGAGAGTCTAAGAATTTGTCTCAAGTTCAGCGCTGCATATCATCCACAGATTGATAGTCAGTCAGAGCGTACGATACAGATATTAGAGGTTATGTTGAGAGCGTGCATTATTGATTTTGGAGGACCTAGGGAGGACCACCTACACTTGGTGAAATTCTCTTAGAATAACAGTTACCAGGCCAACATACGGATGGCACCTTATGAGGCACTGTACGGCAGGAAATATAGGTCGCCAGTTTGTTGGAGTGACGTGGAAGAGCATCAGATACTTGGTCCAGAGTTGGTGACACAGACAGTAGAGAAGGTCAAGCAGATTCAGAGCCACCTGCGTGCAGCACAGGACAGACAGAAATACTGGGCAGATGCGCACCGCAGACCATTGGAGTTGAAGGAGGGTGACCACGTATTTTTGAGGATATCGTCCACTCGTGGTACCATCAGATTCGGAGGCAGAGGTAAGCTGAGTCCGAGGTACATCGGACCTTTTGACATTTTTGAACGAGTTGGCATAGTGGCTTACCGTCCTGCATTACCTCCATCATTAGAGGGAGTACAGGACGTATTTCATGTATCACAACTGAGGAGATATATCGCAGACCCTAGCCACGTGCTTGATCATTCGGAGATTACAGTCGGGCCTAGTCTGTCTTACATAGAGCAGCCAGTTGAGATCCTCGATCGCAGCGAGAAGACTTTGAGAGGGCAGACGATTCGACTGGTCAGAGTGGCATGGAAGCACCATTCACCAGGCGAGTCTACTTGGGAGCGCGAGGATTCTATTCGGCAGCGATTCCCGTACTTATTTGAGGAGCAATATACGAATTTACGTACGGCATTTGACTACTAGATTGTTTTAAGATTCTGTTAGATATTATCGTGCTTTACTTTTAATTTCGGGGACAAAATTTTTCTAAGTTGGGAAGAATGTAAACTCCCTCAATTTATTCTGTAGATAGTTAGAGTGGATTTGGAAATTTTTTGTTTTGGTAGCAGATGTCGAGGTTTAGAGTGGAGATAATTTATCTGGTATTTAATTCATTTAATTAAAACCCTTGGCGCGTCCTGTCATTCCTAATTTAATCGGAGCCCAATATCAGCCCATAAATTCTATCGGACTATTGTACTTTCGACTGGACTCGCCAAATTAGGCACTGAACTTTTTCGTCTTTTAAAATTAGTTTTTGTGTGCTCTAAATTAATTGCACAATATTCTGAAAATCGTAACCCATATTTAATTCCGTGTCGGACACCTGTGTCGTTACCCTAAATTTTGAGATACCAACTTAACCCGTTGAACTGGACCAACTAAAGGGTCCAAGACTGACTCCAAGCCCCCACTATTTTTGGCCTTTGCGTCATTCCCGAATTTTGACCCCAAGTGCCCCCAATTAATTTAAATTCGCGGGATATTTTATTTCTATTTAAATCGGGGATACCAAATTTGTAAATCCTATTTTTATTCCTAAATTAATCCTAATGCTTTTCTAATTAAACCCGTACCTAACGCACAACCCCCTCTCACCATGAAAATTATTAAACGCAATTTTCTCCATAATTTTTGTGTCATTTTATGTGTTCATACAATTTTCTGAATTTATGGGGGCTAAGTTGCAATTTAGGAATTTTAGGTGCCCTCACCCCATTGGCAAAAACCAAATATTGAGGTTACATGTGTGGTGACCGAATTAGACTCACCCCCCATCTTTTCTCATGAAGAAATAATTCTTCTCATGAGAAATCTTGGGCCTCTATTTTGAATGGCAATATCTACACCCTCCATCCATTCACAACTCCCCTGTAAAACATCCCATCACCTCACCCTCACCCTCACCCTCACAAACCCCAAGGCCGGCCCTAATCCCAATATTTGGGAAACCTCACCCCCTCTCACTCTCTCCTCCCTCCTCCATATTTCTTCATAAAAATTTCTTTCCTTCCTCATTTATTCTTCTTCTCCTTCCTTTCTTCTTCTCTTCATTGCATCATTCTTCTTCTTCTTCTTAAATGAAGAACCCGACTCCGGCCAAGCCCCTCACCTCCGGCGGCCAACGTCACCACCCGGACCGGACTGCTCCTCCTCCACCCGAGCTGCTGCTGGTCGCCCTTAGATTCTCCACTGCAGCGAGCCGGCTGTTTCCCGACTGTCGAGCATCCGACCTCCCCCATTCCATCTCTTTCTGACTGACTCAGCCCAACTACGGCGCCGCTGAGCGGCCACCCTCCGGCTGACTGAGTCTCCCCGACCCAGCTACGGTGAGCCTCCCGCCGCCTAGCTCAGGCACTGCACCCCCGCGGATCTCCGGCGTTGTCCTCGCGTCTGGCCAGTACCCCCGCAGCTCGGCGCTGCAACCCGCAGTTCTTCGGCTGCTGTCCCTGCAACCTCGTCGAGACACCCCGACAGACCCCGCGACTCCGGCGAGCACCACCCCCTCGACTCCTCTGATCAGTTCCTCCCCCGCAGCGGCTGTGCAGCCTCCCATCCGGCCGCTGCTGACCGGCCGATCCGCAGTAAATTTTTCCCCCATCCGGCGGTGCACCCGCAACCGACATCATCCCTGCAGCGGCTTCCCCATCTCCTCCCTGTCATTCATCACCTCCACCACTAGCTCCCTCATCCGAGCTCCCAATGGCACTACCGCACGGCCACCCTCCACCGGTCCTCTCCTCTACCACCCTCGGCATTCCCGGCCACCGAGCACTGAACCACCTCCATCTCCTCCTTGTCCGACTTTATCACCACCACCACCACCATTAGCTCCTTCTCCACCACCACTTGGCACCACCCCGTGGCCACCTTCTCCGGCCAGCAGCCCCTCATCGAGGTCGACTCTCCCCCTCTCTTGTATTAAATTCCAGATTTTATTATAGTTTTAAATATGATGTTATTTATATATATGGGTTGTGTTCATAGCTAGGGTTGGTATTTAATAAGGTTGTGTAGTTATGGTAAAGTATAAATAATCATGTGTTTCTAGTGTGATTAATGTTAACGATGATTAAGGTGAATGTGGATTATAATGACATGAGATTAGGGTCTAATGTAGATCTGGGTTTATGATTAAGGTTTGCAAGGGAGTTTAGTAATTTGTTTTTAACTAAATGTTCTGGATATTACGCATGGTTAAAAGATTGCTAAATCAATTAATGGAGGTTTTAAAATGAGTTGAATAAGGACATGGAATATATATGCATGATGGACGGATTTGAGGCATAAATAATGAATGGGAATTTAAATCGCCAAATAAGATTTTCAATTATTGTCTTAATTAAATGCAAATTGATTATTGTGGGAACAGATTTAATTTATTGAGTAATAAGATTCTGATAATTGAACATTGGTGAACACTGGGAAGCACGTATTTGATTATGAACTAGTGTGTTGTATAAAATTATTGATCGGTAATTCAGGGACTGTAAATTAATGAAGGGTTAAATTAGAGTGGTACTTTGTGATTGGGTAACAATGATATAAAACAAAGGAATAAAAATCATGAAATATGTTTTGAGGATAGCTTGATGATATGGAAATGATGACTAGTTGATTTGACTATCGTACCGACAGTCAACTGTGGTCAACCCCCTAGTGTCTTATCCCTGTGAGTCATAGTTGAGACTGAGTTTAGGAGTAGATGTGTGTCGCATCCCTGTCTGTAGTGGAACCGATTATTGATTATTGGTTTGTATCTCATCTCTAGGTACTACGGGATCTGAGGACTTGGACGTGGTACCGGATCCCCGTCATCAGCAGCCGCACGCAGTCAAGTGTACCTTGCCACCCTGTATTTCAGTTTACAGATATTGATTGTTTTGTTATGTACATTGTGCACGAATTTATGTTGACGTTCGATACTTCACGTCCAGATCACAACTGGGTGTTGACGTCCATCAAAACGTCTTAGAATAAATGGTTAGATGCATTGTAGTACCTCGATGCACGTACTTGAGTACATCGGCACCCCAGGACACACTCATACACTGTGACCGTGCCAGATTCCTGTATCCTGATACTGACATCATGACCAGAGACTGGGATGACCTTAGGGTCGCGTCTGTTGAGTTATCTTTCGTGTGTCGAGACTGTAGTTAGAGGTTCAGGTTCAACGCACAATCGTTGACCGCTTGGGAAGGGGAAGACAGTTACTAGACGCTTGGGCTCCTCTGCACGCGCTTATATATATATGTAGTATCTATGTAGTGATCCTGTATCTAGTATAGTAGTTTTACCCATGTGACTCTTTGCCCGGAGCTGCGGTACGAGCCGTGTGTTTCCGTGTCCAGAGCTACAATTTTACTTTGGACAGCCCATGCGTCGAACATTGTCTTTAAACTGTGTCACACTTGTTTGGTTATGATAGAGTACCCTGTCGTGCACTTGTACTTTTTGCTTACTTGGCATGTTGTATTTTTGTACCTTGTTACGTCCCTTTGAGGACCTGGTTTCCTGCCAGTTTTGCAGCATAGATAATTACGGAGCATTTAGAGTTGCTGTTGGATTCGCATATCTTGCGAGCATGGTACCAGGTACTCACATCTTATCTACCAACATTATGGTTATTGTACGTTGATTATTCATCTACTGTTGAAGCCTAGTTTTTATAGACTCATACTTCATCTCGAGTCTATTCGAGTTAGTGTTTTATTGGGCGGCCGACTCTAGCATATATAGCTCTTTCTTGTATATTGTTGTACATTGTGGATTGAGATATAGAGGTTTACATTTATGGAATATCTAGATAGTTCCTTTTTATATTACAGCTTATACGTATTCAAGTCAGACCAGAGTCTGGTCGAATGCGTAGCTGGCGTGTCACGTATTCCTGGTCCTACGTATTTTGGAACTGGGACGTGACACTTCGACACTAGGTTTTATATCAATTTTGGGTGAATTTGGGTGATGCCCTAGGTTAGACGGACCTAGGTAGACGTTGTCGGGTGTCTTGAGGGTTATCATGTGTCTCCGTTCGGACACGTGAAGTCGTGTCACGGAGAAATAGGCATTTCGGGCATTTTTGGGATTTTCGTCGTCGTCGGTTCTATGTGCGTACGCGTTTTCGCCACGGGCATAGAATCGACGGGGTAGCATTTTTTCTAGGATCTAGACATCGTTTAGAACTCGTAGGTAAATTTTTGGCTGATTCCGAGTTGGTTTGGTGTGCGTTTCAGGAGGTTTTGCGAACCTCACACCGCGTGTTCGTCAAAATGACCGAACGGCCATTTTGGCGTAGTTTCTGAGTTTCGGGCTTGTGCGCGCATTCGGTTAGCTTCGGGGAGTATGTGCAAGAGTTCTCGGGTTATATTTTATATATATTTATGTGTTTGTGCGTTTAGGGGGTGGTTGTGTGCGTGTTGGTGAGTGTTGTGGGCGTTGTGTTGTGTGTTATGTGTGTTGATTGTTAGAGTGTCTATATATGTATATATATATATATATATATATATATATATATATATATATATATATATATATATATATATATATATATATTTGTAAATATGTGTTTATATATATATATATGGGTGTATATATATATTTGTGTATATGTTTATGTGTAATTGTGTGTGTGAGAGTGTGTATGTGAGGGTGTGTGAGAGTGAGTGTGTGTTTGTGAGCGTGTGTGAGAGTGTGTGTGTGAGGGTGTGTGAGAGTGAGTGTGTGTTTGTGAGCATGTGTGAGTGTGTGTTTGTGAGCATGTGTGAGAGTGAGTGTTCGTGTATATTTATATATGTATGAGTGTGTGTGTGTGTGTATGTATATGTATATATATATATATATATATGTGTGTGCTTATATATATATATAGATATGTGTGTGTACTTATATATACATAGTGTATGTGTGTAAGCATATATGTATTAGTATATATGTATTAGTATGTGTGTATATATATATTTATAGTTGTATATATATATATGTATATATGTGCGTGTCTGTGTATGTGTATGTGTGATTGTGTGTGTGGTTGTGTATGTGTATGCTTGTGTCTGGGTGCAGCAGCAGAGCAGCACAGTGGGGCAGTGTGCAGTGGCTGTGCGGTGCAGCGAGCGCGCCGCAGCAATGCGCAGCAGCAGCGGCAGCCTGATGCAACAACAGCAGCACACGGCAGTGGCAGCAGTGCCGCGGCAGCAACGCGCTGCAACGCAGCAGCGCAGCTGCAGCAGCATCGCGCTGTAGCAGCAACAGCAGGACGTAGTGTTTGCGCAAATATGGCGAGGCCTAGCTTAGCGCAGTAGCGAGGTGGCTCTGTATTTCTGAATAAATAGATAGATATATTGATAGATAAATAGATAGATAGATAGATAGATAGATAGATAGATAGATAGATAGATAGATAGATGATAGTTTGATAAATAGATGGATGGATGGGTGGATAGATTAATAGATTGATAGATAGATGCATAGATGGTTAGATAGATAGATAGATAGGTAGATAGTTATATCTATCTATGCGTATAGATATATAAATACATATAGCTAGATATATATATGTATAGGTAAGGTAAGGTAAGGTATATGGGTATATATGTATGTGTGTATGTGTGATGTATATATATAGATATCTAGGTATATGTATATATGTATTAGATATATATTTTCTAGCCTATATTATTAGCTAGGTATATATCTATAAGTATAATAGTTAGCTAGAGGGGTAGTAGGGTTGATTTTAGAGAGGTATCTCAATACCTTGAGATATCCAAGGTATTGAGTTTCGAGCGGAGTTTTTGAGCAATTGCCTAGGTTTGAGTTTAGAGATAGGTTTTTATGTATATGTGTATATATTTACGCGTGCTAGCATATGTTTTAGCAGGTATAAGTAGGGCGTATAGCGTAGGGTGAGGTATCGGATACCGAGGGTAACCCGGTATCTCAAGGAGGCGAGTTTGATGGTTTATTAGCTTAATGACCTAGTTTTGACCTAGAATTTTAGGGGTACCCTAGTTTGACCTAGAGTTGATCGTAGTTGACCCGGTTGACCGCCAAAGTCAACTTTTGATCTAGATTTGACCCAGGGTTGACTTTTGGACCCAGAGTTGACTTTTTGACCCAGATTTTACCGGTTTGATCCGTTTGACCTAGAATGACCCTAGAAGCCTATTTTTAGTTATTTTATATCTGTTTAACTCATTAGAAACCTGTTTAACCTTGCTTTTCATAATAGCTCCTTGCGACACCAGTTCGGATCGTCAGTTTCTTAGGACTTCAGGCGAGTACATTCTCTGATAGTTTTCATTATCTGATGATTATTATGATTCAGCTTCTAGTATAGTATCATTTGATTTTTCTGGCACAACACGGGACACGAACTGGTATTTATGGATTCATTTACTTGCGACACGTATTTTTCATGTTTCTGGCCTCTATTATGGAATCACTACTGGCATCACCTACTGGCATCACTACAGGCATCACTCATGTTTCAGGCTGGACTCATACTTGATTTATGTGTCGGGTCTTGGATTCACTTGTACTAGTCAGGCGGGGAAATACTCGATTAGACATATAAATATTACTATCTGGAATCATCAGGAATCACTCCATCTGGTCTAATCTGGAATGATAGCAGCCGCGCACCCAGTGCACGGTGAGCCGTACTTACCCTTAGCCGTTTATATATCAAAACAGGTATTTCAAAGACATCGAGTTCATTATTTATAGTATGGACTCTCTTGCATTTCTTGCTGGTCTCACTTATAGTTTCTGGACTTGACTCATTACATGTATTTTATGCTGGACTCACTACACGTTCATGTGCACAGACTTACTCTTAGTTTAGATTTCTTGTATCTTGCAGTTATTACTATCTTGCTTCTGATATCCATGCATCTTTACCTTTATGCACCAGTAACATATGTATATTTCTTGTTCGTACTATATTTTATTCTCCTTGTTACTTGCTACAACTATTTTATAGTTTTTATCATTTAAATGAAACTGCTGTTAGAGATGTACTTGCTCCAGTCCTGACTGGACATATTTTTTCCAGAGTATCCGGAGGACTGGTATCCAACGTTTTATGGACCTGAGCCTGTCGATGGTGCAGACAGGGACCCTCTAGTTTAGAAGTGATTTCCGGGTTGGTAGCCGGGATCACTAGGACCTTGTTGTTGTTTTTATTAGCTTTTAGCACCGGATTTGTCTCCAGTTTTGGATTGAGACCTTGTATTGTATATGATTTTGGATATTATTGTATTATTATTATTATTATTATTATTATTATTGTGGTTGTTTTTATCTGTAGTTGTTTAGACTTGGTAGCTGTTAGTCTTCTTTGTTATCTTATCGTGCTTAGATTCGTGATTGAGTACATTATGATTATCGTTATGATATTGCTCCTCCGTTTGGAGTTGAGATCTTGACAGGTTTATATATTGATTGCGTGAGATTGTTATCTAGATAGTTGACCTAGACAGTGTTCTACCGCCGATGCTGCGACGTAGGCTGGACGTACCCATGACTCATGCCCGATTTTTTAGGTGGGGTCGTGACATATTTTTGGTGGCGGCCCCAGGCAGGTCTTGATTCGCAATTAATACGATATCGTGGTGGTACAATAACTTAGTTGTACTGCTGCGAGTCTGTTATAGGATCTAGGATCTAGAATGAGAGTGTACTCAATTACGACTAGGAACAATTCCAATCAAATTATTCTGAAATTGCTTCTTTTGAAATATTACTGTCCTCTTTGATGATATCGTATCTTGTGCCGTATTGACTTTTTTTTATTTGTGTTCAGGATGCCTCCGAAGACACGATCCCATCGTACCGTTCCAGCAGTTGCCAATGAGAGGTCTGCTACCTCTCGTCCAGCTCGTATTTAGGCAGCTGCTACCGCTCCTCTCACCACTCCTGAGGTCGAGGGAGCATCTATTTCTCTCGGGGATCCTCCTTCACCTGTCGATCCGAGGACTACCCCAGTCGTTCCGGTGGTTCCTCTACCACCTCCTGCAGCAGTAGATGCCGCACAATTGTTTGCGTTCTTCAGGAAGATGATGGACACACAGCACCGTCAGGTGGATGTGATGAGGCTGGGCATTGAGAACGCCCACTAGGTGGCCATGACGGCAGTGGACAGGGTGGCACAGATTCAGCCACAGGCAGATCAGGCACAACATCCGAGGCTGGGCAGCATCATTGACTTCCAGAGGATGCAGTCCAAGGAGTTTTGGGGTACAAAAGGGATCCTGTACGCGAATGACTGGATAGAGCAGATTAAGGGCATCTTCAGGCTGGCACAGATTCCAGACAGTATGCAGATAGAGGCAGCGGACAGTCAGATGTTCGACCTTGCTTTGACATGGTATCGCACGGATACGAGGATCGCGGCACCAGGGCTTACTTGGGAGGCTTTTAAGAGACTTTTTAAGGAGAAGTTTTTCCCAGATGTGGCGCTCAATGCTTTAGAGAGCCAGTTCGAGGCACTCGTCCAAGGGAGTATGATGGTGGACAAGTACGCAGCGGAGTTCTGCCATTTGGGCAGATTTATAGAAGGCTTGAGTGAGGTAGCAAAGGCGAGGAAGTTTCACAAGGGCTTGGTCATGGCGGTCAAGTCTTTGACCAGGAGCGACCGTGAGGCGACTTTCGAGCTGATAGTAGGAGATGCTCAGAGAGCAGAGGATGACTTGGAGCTCAAGTCCAAGAGAGGCAGGGATGATTCAGGTAGTGCGAGTGGCAGTGCAGGACCAGCTAAGCGTCCCTATGTGCAAAAGACAGGGCAGCAGGGTCAGGATCAAAGGGTGCCCACTTGTGCCTACTGCAGGAAGGCAGGACACACTTGGGATATTTGTAGGAGGAGGCTGAAGGTGTGTTTGTTCTGTGGATCCGCTGCTCACCAGATGCGAGATTGTCCCACTGTACCTCCATTTGGTGGAGCACAGGATCGAAGAGTTGGAGCTAGGCCACCTGTGGCACAGCATCATGCCCCACACCCGCAGAGGGATACACCCCAGCAGGGCAGGGCTTATGCGTTGACGGTCGAGGAGGCCGATGCTACGGGTGTCGGGTTAGCAGGTCTGTCTCTTTGTTCTTCTTTTTGTCCTTTTCTATTCCTTGTGGTGTGCTTTATTAGTACCTGTTAGACTTTCTTTGTGCTGTGGTAGATAGTGTAGTGACCCTGATTGAGACTATGATAACACGACCAGTAGGACCATGATCTTGTATATTGTTTAGGTAGAATTTATTGACTATGATTGTTGGGGTTTGACCTAGAGGGAGTGCGATTGACTTTAAATTTTGACGACAAAATTTTCTAAGGAGGATAGGCTTGTCACTACCCCATTTTCAGAGCTGGGTATTTTTTTATTTTAATTTGGTAAATTGTGTATTATTTATAATTAATTGTATTTATATTTAATTGATGGTTGTATTATTTTTATATTGATTGTTTTAGGGTTTTGGCTAGCCTGGACCCATGTCAGACCCTAGTGGACCCATGTCCGACCCAACCCATACCCTTTTGAGACCTATTTTTGGGTTTAGAATATTTATTATATTTTTAGTAGGTTAGTTGGAGAGATTAGGAGTTAGTTTGAGTGCTTTTGAAACCCGAAACCCAAAATCCAAGATAGGAGAGGGCATTTTGGGTATTTTGGACTTTGTGAAACACCCCTTTAATGTGTGGCTGACCCCTACCCGACCAAAGCAGCAGCTCCAGCAGTCCCTTCCATTTTCCTTCACTTCTTCTCCTTCTTCTTCTCCACTACTTCTTTCTTCTTCCTTTCTTCTTTCCACTCCAAGTAAGTACACTATTTATCTTCTTTCTTCTTCTATTCTTCATGGTTGTTAACTCTAACCCTATATTCTTCCCCAACCTAGGTGGGTAGAGCTTAGATTTGGTGTTGGAGCTTGGATTGGGAGCTTGGGAGCTTGTTATGGTGGATTTGGAGCTTTTTGGAGACTTTGGCTTGGGATTCCAACTCCCAAGAGATAAACCCTGATTTTCCCCCTTGTAATTACTCTTATATAGTGTAATTAGTGGTTTAGAACCTTCCTAGACCCTAGGCCAACCCGTGGGAGGAAGTTGGAAAAAGTTTGGTTGTGTTTGGAGACTTTGACACTAGGTTTTGTGTCAATTTTGGGTGAAATCCGAAATTGGCCCAATTTTGGGTGATGCCGTAGATTAGACGGACCTAGGTAGACGTTGTCGGGTATCTTGAGGGTTAGCACGTGTCTTCGTTCGGACACGTAAAGTCGTGTCGCAGAGAAATGGGCGTTTCGGGCGTTTTAGGGGTTTTCGTCGTCGCCGGTTCTATGTGAATACGCATTTTTGCCACGGGCCTAGAATCGACGGGTTAGTATTTTTTTCTAGGATCTAGACATCGTTTAGAACCTGTGGGTACATTTTGGGCTGATTCCGAGTTGGTTTGGTGTGCGTTTCAGGAGGTTTTGCGAACCGTACTCTGCGTGTTCGTCGAAATGACCGAACGGCCATTTCGGCGTAGTTTCTGAGTTTCGGGCTTATGCACGCGTTGGGTTAGCTTCGGGGAGTGTGTGCTAGAGTTCTCGAATTATATTTTATATATATTTATGTGTTTGTACGTGTAGGGGGTGGTTGTGTGCGTGTTGGTGAGTGTTGTGGGTGTTGTGTTGTATGTTGTGTGTGTTGAGTGTTAGAGTATCTATATATGTATATATATTTATATATATATATGTATGTGTGTCTATATATATATATATATATATATATATATATATATTTGTAAATATGTGTTTATATATATATATGTGTGTGTATATATATATTTGTGTATATGTTTATGTATAGTTGTGTGTGTGAGGGTGTGTGAGAGTGAGTGTGTGTTTGTGAGCGTGTATGAGAGTGTGTTTGTGAGGGTGTATGAGAGTGAGTGTGTGTTTGTGAGCGTGTGTGAGTATGTGTTTGGGAGCGTGTGTGAGAGTGTGTGTGTGAGGGTGTGTGAGAGTGAGTGTTTGTGTATATTTATATATGTATGAGTGTGTGTATATATATATATATATATATATATATATATATATATATATATATATATATAGATATGTGTGTGTACTTATATATACATAAGTGTATGTGTGTGTGTATATATATATATATATATATATATATATATATATATATATAGTTGTATATATATATATGTATATATGTGTGTGTCTGTGTAAGTGTGATTGTGTGTGTGTGTGTGTGGTCGTGTGTGTGTGTGTGCTTGTGTCTGGGTGCAGCAGCGTGCACAGCAGCAGAGCAGCATAGCGGGGCAGTGTACAGTGGCTGTGCGGTGCAGCGAGCGCGCTGCAGCAATGCACAGCAGCAGCGGAAGCCTGATGCAACAGCAGCAGCACACGGCAGTGGCTGCAGTGCCGCAGCAGCACCGCGGCAGCAGCGCGCTGCAGCGCAGTGGCAGCAGCAGCAGCTCCAACTCCAGCAGCAAGCGCAGCAGCAGGGCGTAGCGTTTACGCAAGCGTGGCGAGCCCTAGCTTAGCACAGTAGCGAGGGGGCTCTGTCTTTCTGAATAAATAGATAGATATATTGATAGATAGATAGATAGATAGATAGATAGATAGTTTGATGAATAGATGGATAGATGGATGGATGGATGGATGGATAGATTAATGGATTGATAGATAGATGCATAGATGGTTAGATAGATAGATAGGTAGATAGTTATATCTATCTATGCGTATAGATATATAAATACATATAGCTAGATATATATATGTATAGGTAAGGTAAGGTATATGGGTATATATGTATGTGTGTATGTGTGATGTATATATGTAGATATCTAGGTATATGCATATATGTATTAGATATATATTTTCTAGCCTATATTATTAGTTAGGTATATATCTATAAGCATAATAGTTAGCTAGAGGGGTAGTAGGGTTGAGTTTAGAGAGGTATCTTAATACCTTGAGATACCAAGGTATCTCAATACCTTGAGATATCCAAGGTATTGAGTTTCGAGCGGGGTTTTTGAGCAATTGCCTAGGTTTGAGTTTAGAGATAGGTTTTTATGTATATGTGTATATATTTATGCGTGCTAGCATAGGTTTTAGCGGGTATAGGCGGGGCGTATAGCGTAGGGTGAGGTATCGGATACCGAGAGTATCCCGGTATCTCAAGGAGACGAGTTTGAGGGTTTATTAGCTTAATGACCTAGTTTTGACCTAGAATTTTAGGGGCACCCTAGTTTGACCTAGAGTTGACTGTAGTTGACCCGGTTGACTACCAAAGTCAACTTTTGACCTAGATATGACCCAGGGTTGACTTTTGGACCTATAGTTGATTTTTTGACCCAGATTTCACCGGTTTAACCCGTTTGACCTAGAACGACCCTAGAAGCCTATTTTTAGTTATTTTATATCTATTTAACAAATTAGAAACCTGTTTAACCTTACTTTTCGAAATAGGTCCTTGCGACACCAGTTCGGATCGCCAGTTGCTCAGGACGTCAGGCGAGTACATTCTCTGATAGTTTTCATTATCTGATAATTATTATGATTCAATTTCTAGTATAGTATCATCTAATTTTTCTAGCACAACACGGGACACAGACTGGTATTTCTGGATTCATTTACTTGTGACACAATTTTTTTTATGCCTCTATTCTGGAATCACTACTGGCATCACCTACTGGCATCACTACAGGCATCACTCATGTTTCAGGCTGGACTCATACTTGATTTATGTGTCAGGTCTTGGATTTAATTGTACTAGTTGGACGGGGAAATACTCGAATAGAAATGTAAATATTTCCATCTGGAATCATCAGGAATCACTCCCTCTGATCTAATCTGGAATGATAGCAGCCGCGCACCTAGTGCACGGTGAGCCATACTTACCCCTAGCCGTATATATGTCGAAACAGGTATTTCAAAGATACCGAGTTCATTCTTTATAGTCTGGACTCTCTTGTATTTCTTGCTGGTCTCACTTATAGTTTCTGGACCTGACTCATTACATGTATTTCATACTAGACTCACTACACGTTCATGTGCACAGACTTACTCTTAGTTTAGATTTCTTCTATCTTGCAGTTATTACTATCTTGCTTCTGATATCCATGCATCTTTACCTTTTTGCACCAGTGACATATATATATTTCTTGTTCATACTATATTTCATTCTCCTTGCTACTTGCTACAACTGTTTTATAGTTTTTATCATTTAACTGAAACTGCTGTTAGAGATGTACTTGCTCCAGTCCTGACTGGACATATTTTTTCTAGAGTATCTGAAGGAGTGGTGTCCAACATTTTATGGACCAAAGCCTGTCGATGGTGCATACAGGGACCCTATAGTTTAGGAGTAATTTCCGGGTTGGTAGCCGGGATCACTAGGACCTTGTTGTTGTTTTTATTAGCTTTTAGCACCGAATTTGTCTCTGGTTTTGGATTGAGACCTTATATTGTATATGATTTTGGATATTGTTGTATTATTATTATTATTATTATGGTTATTTTTAGCTGTAGTTGTTTAGACTTGGTAGCTGTTAGTCTTCTTTGTTATCTTATCGTGCTTAGATTCATGATTGAGTACATTATGATTATCGTTATGATATTGCTCCTCCGTTTGGAGTTGAGATCTTGACAGGTTTATATATTGATTGTGTGAGATTGTTATCTAGATATTTGACCTAGACAGCGTTCTACCGCCGATGCTGCGGCGTAGGCTGGACGTACCCACGACTCATGCCCAATTTTTTGGGTGCGGGTCATGACAAAGTGCTAGCTAGATATGTGATCAAGATATTGGCTAACATCATAGACAATGGCAAATATCGTAGACATTGACAAACATTGTAGACATCAGCTACACATGTAAATATTGAAATGCCTCGATCAAATATCAAACTATTATTTCAAAACAATTAGTATAGTTGCAGATCTTCTTGTTCAGTTTATAGATTACAATATTTTGCACCTGAGATTCGTGGATTCTTTTTTTTTCATTTCATATATGCATTGGTTACTTTACATTACTTATATTGCATGACTTTTGTAGAAGCATGAAATATGCTGGGGAATTGTACATATATTACACAGTCAAACTCCCCAACATACATGAAGTCAGCGTAAAGTAGAGCCTCAGAGCTATACGCGTAAAACAGAACTTCAAGGCTATGTGGCGTAAAATATGGCTTAAGAGCAATACGCGTAAAACAGAGCTTCAGAGCTGTATGGCGTAAAATAGAGCTTCAGAGCTGTCCGCAAAAAGCAGTACTTCAAGACTATTTTGACGTAAAAGGTTGCTTTATCCTCCCGCGTAAAGTTCAAAATACGTTTGTTTTTAATGCAGCGTAAAGTTGTACGAGGAACTCTTCGTATTCCTCGAATGAATTTGTCAGACAGATCAGTGAACCTGACTCCTAACAAAAGTACTGCACGATGATCGAGAGGACGGTTGTGATGATGATTTTGCACAGAGACCCAGGTTGTCGTTTATCGACATATTCTTGATACAAGTTATTTTTACGCATTCAAAGAATACGCTGCCTATTCTACATAGGCAGAAAAAAGTTTTACGCTCAAGATGAGACAAAATCAGATGCCACATCAAAAGTTGTTTCCTGCACAGAGCTCGAGGCATATCTCTGTATTTAATACACGAGATGGGGGCATATCTCTTCATTTAATGTACGAGATTTTGTTCTATCCTTCAAATTTTGTCATGATGGGGAGAGCTAAAATTGTGACTAATACGCTCACATTACCATCCTTGCATTTTATGCCAACCCGGCTATTTTCAACTATAGGAGTACACCGTATGCTATCTCCTCGAAATATGACAACTCGACCATATTTACAAAGGTACGTGATAAGGCTATTTAGCCCAGAATATGCTCAAGATCTTAGTCGTGATAGATAATTGACTAGAAAAGCTAAAACTGTGACTAATACGCTCATATCACTATCCTTGCATTTTATGCCAACCAGACTATTTTCAACTATAGGAGTACGCCGTATGCTATCTCCTCAAAATACACTAACTCGGCCATATTTGCAAAGGTATGTGATAAGGCTATTTAGCCCAGAATACGCTCAAAACCTTAGTCGTGATGGATAATTGGCTATTTTACGCTGGTTATCTATTATTCATGAACCATCAAGTTTTACACAGAGTTTGGCTTTTACGCCAACAAGACAGAGTTTGGCTTTTACGCCAACAAAATAGCTATTTGGCCTTTACGCCAACAAGACAGTTATTTGGCTTTTACGCCAACCATCTTTACGCAAGGTGTAGTTACCTACGTGGCTTGCATGCCATGGTCTTCGAGAAGTAGTTATACGCGTTACCTTATAAAGGGATGCGTGTCACACGCAGATTCGGAAGATTATTTGAACGTGGGTAGCAGTTGTCATAATCGCAGTGTAAAGGAGGCAGTCTTCTTCACAGTTAGGCTTTTACGCCTACAAGACAATTATTTGGCTTTTGTGCCAACCAGGCTTTTACGCCTACAAGACAGTTATTTGGCTTTTACGCCAACCATCTTTACGCAGGGGCAGTTACTTACGTGGCTTGCATGCCGTAATCTTCGAGAAGCGGTTATACGTGTTACCTTATAGAGGGATACGTGTCATACGCATATTCAGAAGATAATTGGAACGTGGGTAGCAGTTATTATAACCATCGCATAAAAAGTGCAACTCTCTTTACAGTTTGGCTTCTACGCCAACTGGATTGTTATTTGACTGATCTCTATAAATAGTGACCCCTGATCACAGGGAAAGGCACAAGCACAGGGCGGACAATCAGATCAGAGTAGACAATCAAAGAATCAGACGATCAGATACTGGCCAGGGCAATATCAGAGATCAGAGAGAGAGAGAGAGAGAGCAAAGACAGAGTGTTGGTTGACAGTTCAATCCCATTTGCAACCTTTAAAGCTTCTTCTTCTTCTACAGCACTTCTTCATCATCTTGTGGTCCAAGGGACAAAGTGATCGACCACAGATCAGACTCCTATAGCAATATTTTCTAGAATTATTTTTATTGTACTTAACATCCTCGTATAGGATTAATTGTACACTTTTTCTTGTTTGTAAGCAAAAAAAGAAAGGTTTCGTATAAACCAATTATTTCTTCAATTTGTTTACTCAAACAAAAATGATGACTCTGCTGGGGATGACTTTCTCATCTGACAAGAAAGCAATTTCTCAACACGATGCTGTATCCATCGGATCAACGAAGAAAACTTTGGTCGTCCAGTTCGACCAATCTGCCTATGAAGACATGCTTCATGCAGGGGGTAGCTCTCACTCTTCTTCTGTCCAGAACAACAGGAAGCTGCGTAAAGTATGGATGCTTAAGACGTCCTCTACCCTTCCTGCAAGCTCTCACTCTCTGATCAACAAAGTTGCGCCTACGCGCCCTGTGTGTACAAATTTGTCTCTCATTTATGACCTGGCAGACAATACTTCTGGCAACGCCTCAGTGCCAATCCAGAAGTTTTAAACACGCCCTGTGCGTAAAAATTTGTCTTCCGTCTGTGACGTGGCAGACAAGACTTCTGGCAATGCCTCAGTGCCAATCTAGAAGTTTTAAATACGCTCTACGCGTAAAACTTTATCTCCCGTCTGTGACGTGGCAGACAACACTTCTGGCAATGGCTCAGTGCCAATCCAGAAGTTTCAAATACGCCCTACGCGTAAACCTTCGTCTCCCGTCTGTGACGTGGCAGACAAGACTTCTGTCAATGCCTTAGTGCCAATCCAGAAGTTTCAAATACGCCCTGTGCGTAAACCTTCGTCTCCCGTCTGTGACGTGGCAGGTAAAAATTTCGGCAAGGCCTCAGTGCCAATTTAGAAATTTTAAACGCGCCTTGCACATAAAGATATATCTTCCGCTTATGATGAGGCAGATGGACTCTTGGATCACATCAAGGGAAAATAAGTGGCGAATCTTCCAACCTCTAGGCTTGTACGCCCACAAGGGAAGAAATTACCCACTTTACAGATTATGAGGACTTTTCCTGTTTTATGCGAACCTGTGACAAAATCCAAATTATGTCAGGACAGGCCTGTTCGCGTAAAGAAGACTCATTTTTCAGGAAGATATGCTCCTCCAACAGATAATGGATCATATGCCACTCACATGGGTGAACTGCTGTATTCCTATGGCCGAGAAAGGGTTATGGTTCCTAATCCCCACTGGCCTATTGATGTGAAAAGGCAGAATAAGTCTTCTTCTTTTTATGGTAATCACCATGATTTGCGTGATTTCTTGATCCAGAAATGCAAAGACAGGGTTTAAAATCAATATTTAACGCCCCTAACTACCAAGCGTGGGGAGATCATATGGGAAGTAGCGTCAACATCTAATGTCGTCATGACATATAGGCCACATGAAGAATCTGTCTTTATTGTTCCACCGACTCACAACAATCAACATTAAATAATCTTTGGTCGAATGCGGAATAGCCCGATTATACAAGAAGATTCTCGCGAGTTTGATGTTGGAAAAATGCAAATTTACAGATATAGCCCACAGGCTTTAAAGATTATGCAAAACATGGGTTATGATTTGAAGTTGAAGCAAGGCCTCAATTATGGAAAAGGAAGACGAATACCATTGCATGGTGATCCTTACTGTCAACGAACTCGTTTTGGGTTAGGGTTTACTGCATCTCTTGCAAACTTGAAACCTCTAGAGTCTGATCCCGTAATACCAGAGGTAGGTCCTTCTAAATCAACTTCTGTGGACAAAGGCAAACAAAAAGAGGAAGAAGAACCAGACAATGACATGGCTGGGGGTGGTCTCCCTCGACAAAACAGAGCAGCATCCAAAGCTGGGGGTAGAATTCCCTCTGAGTCCGAAGATGATGCAACTATGACCATCTTTCCTGAAGACCGTACAACTCAGGTATCGGGAGCCCAAAAGCCAAAGGGGACTTTCTCCTTCAATGAGGATGATATCATTAAAATCTTTAATATAGAAGGAAAATAAACTTCGGCTACCCAACATCAGATACCCTGAAAAGGCTGGCAAGGTTGATGACCCAGAATATTGTCTCTTTTATCGGTACATTCATCACCCCACAAAGGCATGCTATGTACTAAAAAAAATCCAGGAGTTGATTGACGCTAAAGTCATCACCTTGCATTTATAACGAGAAGACGGTGTCTCCCTCGATGAGAAACCTTCAGGACTATCCCTACTCAGAAAATCACTCCCTAGTAAATTTTTCGGACATGGGTTCACGTCCAAACTTTTTTCCCCAGTTGAGTTTGCCATGTCCAAGTGGCCTCTGAACAAACCTCCCAGGTTGTTGCTATCAATCAGTTCATGTTCATATTACCTCTGACCTACGTCTCTCCACTTTCTCCAGTAGAGTAAATCTATCACCTCAAAAATGGTCATTCCCATATTACATCTGCCCTATTTTTCTTTATCCCCGCTAAGTCATATCGTACCACGTCCACATTACCTCTGAGTAAGATATTTTCAAAACTTTTTCATGTCCAAATTACCTCTGAGTGAAGTTCTTCTCTTTGACTTTCTACTATCACGTTCGCATAACCCCTTATAGTGCTAGTCATTTCAGCTTATTATCTGTACTTAAGGGATGTTATGGGTAATAAGTCCACAACCCAGATGGACAAATCGACTCTTGGTTCTTTATTCCCAGCAAGTGCCTATGTGCAATATTTTCTCGATCGTTGAAGATAAAGAATCATATTCTATCATGTTCATATGACCTCTGAATAGATATGTTCAGCAATTTGGCATCCCCATCAAGTGCCTATGTGCAATATTTTCTCGATCGTTGAAGATCAAGACTCATATTCTATCATGTTCATATGACCTCTGAATAGATATGTTCAGCAATTTGGCATCCCCAGCAAGTGCCTATGTGCAATATTTTATCCTTCGTTACAAATTCTTGTAAAGAGCCATCATCCGTATCCAAGAATCCCAGATACACAATGGATGATGGATCCTTAAAATTCCCCCAGCAGAGCAATCATTAGGTCTACTTGCACACTCCCGCAATGACTATTCAAACAATCTCGTTAGACGCTAGCCATGTTCATATTAACTCTGAGCTATCGTCCTATCAATTTCCTCAGCGGAGCGATCATTTGATCTATCCTCATGTTTGGATAGACCATACTCAATGAATCACTTCTCAATGAGTTTTTCGGACACTAGTTCATGTTCATATTACCTCTGAACTGCTGTCAAAATATTTCCCTCAGGCTGAGTTTGTTATGTTCATATTACCTCTGAGCAAACCTCCCGAGTTTGGGCTATCGATTATCATGTCCATATTACCTCTGATATCGGTTGTTATCTCAACTTAACACCCGTACTTAATTCTAAATACGCCAGTGGTGTTAAGTCCACAAAAACTGCCATGTCCATATTACCTCTGGCAGGGCTTGCCTTAAACTTATTACTTGCACTCTCGTGCACAAGAAGTAATAGGTCCACGAAAAATCCACCGGTTGAATGCATGCAATGGAAATGAATTGTTCAAATCCATATTACCTCTAAACTATCCTTATTTTCCCCAGTAGAGAAAAAAATCAGTTCATGTTCATATTACCTTTGGACTACGTCTCTCCATTACCCCCACAGAGTCATATTTTACCGCGGCTTTATTACCTCTGGCAGGAATTGTCTCAAACCTATTACTTGCACTAACGTATGCAAAAAAGTAATGGGTCCACAAAAAAAATCCTCCAGCAGGATGTCTTTACTAGCCACAAAAACTATCACGTCCATATTTTCTCTGATTGGGCTTGTTTCAACCTTATTATTTGCACTCAACGTGCGCAACAAATAATAGGTCCACCAAGGATCCCCCAGTAGGATGTCCTCAACAAATACGGTATTATACTACGTCCATATTACCTTTGGTACGATGTCCAAAGCTCGCACAAACAATCGTAAAAAAATGGAGGGCCCTTATATGATTGCAAATAGCGCTTAGAGGTTTGCCAAGCCTAATGGAAATTTGGTAATGGCTCCTATCAACGGAAAATTCCTGAAGAAGTACTATACTTGATCTCCTTTGCTTAACGGAGTATGATGAAGATCTTATTCTGACGATACCATGCAGAAAGGTTAGCAGGATCATATTCTATCAGATTCATATGATCTCTTAATGGATATGCTTAACTAATTTATAAACCTATCATGTTCATATTACCTCTGATAGTATTTAGTATACAAATTTAGTTGGATTATATTATAACCGGTTCATATTACTTCTGAATAGATTTACATTCAGCTAAACCTTACCGAAAGTATATCATGTTCATATTACCTCTGATATCACTTTCATCTTAGCCTATCATTTATATTCTAAAGTGATGGGTCCACAAAGTCAGAAAATGTATCTTTATTATCTCTGAAAAATTACAAGAGAAGCAAATAAGTACATCATTGGGGAGGAGCAATTAAATCCCTGATCTGTTGCGCCAAAGTAGCCATCCTCTCATTCCTGGAGTTTAAAATGTTGGTGCGAGCCAGCTCCAGTCTTGCTTCGTCATTGTTCAAGAGAGAAAGTTCGGACAAAGAATCAACAAAACTTGCATGGATGACACCCACATGTGTCAAGTTCTGTTGAGCTGTATCCACTTGGCCCTTCAATACATCATGAACTAGTGATGCTTTGAGAAGCCTCTCCTTGGTTTGAGCAGTTCAGCCTCCAATTCTTGAACCCTCACTTTATATCCCTCACATTCGGCACTGCACTGAGCTAGCTGAGGAATACTCTCCACCAATACTGCTAGCTCTTTTTCCATCTCGTGTTGATATTCCTAGATGGATTTGTTTAAAGTGTCCGTCCTCTGAGCAAGTTTAGCAGTTAGGGAGTCATACTCAGCCTGAACCAAGTCATCGATGCTGCCTTGGGATAGTTCCAAATATTTTTTAATGGGTTGTTCTAAACCATTAACCATTTGCTCTAGCGCATTTGCTCTTTCAGCATCATTAAAATTTCTAATCAGCGCTATAGTGAGCTAGGAAGACATCTTCAGAGAATCAAAGCCTAGATTTTTCTCCAGCACCATAGATATCAATTCTTTCAAAGTGGAGTAGAATATGCTAGTGTATTGTTCAATTAACGTAGCAAAGATCGAATGTACGCTGGAAGTGGCCGCAATATTGGTAAACCTCCTATCTGGAATGACTGCAGAGGATGTTGCCACAGTCGTTGCTTCAACAGATGGCGCGACAAAAGAAGAGACACCAACAACAGTTGAAGTTGCTAGCATACTCGACGAAGGAGGCACAGTCAAGATGGTCGGTTCATCCACCTCTGATGTTATTTGAACTACTACTGGCGGGATTATTTCTGAGAATGTTGCGGATGAAAGATCAACGGCTTCAAGATATGCTTCTTCGACGGTGGTCACCGCCGTTTCATTAGCTGGATCCGCAACAAAATCAGATATTATTTTAGCTCCGTCCTCCCCCGAGATGTCTTCGCCTAAAACTAAGACAAGAGAAAGTTAATATCAATTTGATGTTAATTTTTCCTGAAAAAATGTGAAGACAACATTTACCCATGGCCGATGGTATGTATATGGCGTTTGTAGCCAGTATAGCTAAATCATTTCTTAATGATGCTAAATAAGCTATTATACCTGGAGATGAGGGTACACCAACTGACGCTTGAAGGTAGTCATCCCAGTCATTACCCAGATCTACTCGAGGCTTATCGAGTAGAATCTCGCTTACAGATGAAGGAGGGGCTAGTCCCATTATTTGTCTTGGTAAAGGTATGTTGATTCTTATTACGCTCGGCCTTGAAGGCGATCTAGAAGCACTACCAGTACCGGTGGTAGCGGCAGCAGTCATAGGCAAAGAATCTCCAGCACTTTCAGCCGGAAATGTGGAGGCTCCCTCTCTAAAAGGCGAAGGACCCCTAATCAAAGAATCATCCCCAACAGGGGAAACAATGGGCTCACTCCTGGAAGAGGCCCCCTTAGTGGAAGTCTTTTTAGGACCTCCGGTAGTCTTCTTCTTTTTACGGGGGGAAGGCTCTTTCAGAGTGGAAGCCTTTCGTTTATGGGAAATAATGAGAGGCTCTGCTGGTGGAGCTATTACGCCTCTCGGTAAAAGTACCAAAAAATTATCTGTACCAGTAGCTTCATCACCTTCATCAGAGGAGACAAATGGTATCTTCTCTCTCCCAATGGACCTATGGGAGGGCATCCTAAAACTTCCATGAATATCAAAATCACGATGGAAGGTATTGATGGACACATAAAACTGCGCGTATGAGTAAAGAATACGCAGCTCCGTGGAGAGAGAAGTCACAGGCACAGCAAAGGTCGCTCCAGTATAACCCATTATAAAGTACTGCCATCCTCTAGCTCCATTAATAAGTCCACCTTTGAACTTGAAGCTGGTGATGGGATTTCCCATATGCAACTGATCATATCCGAATTGCCTGGCAAAACGGCTAGGCAGATAAGGCTCCAAGTAGCAGTGGTCATCACTTCTGTATAGTAGATGGGAAGGTCTAATACAGACCAACCAGTAAAAGGCTTCAGGAGAAAGAATAGTCTTCCCCTGACCTGTATCCTAAAGTTTCATCCCATGTTGATTGATATGTACGGGGGGGACGATGCAGAAGAACTCCTAACTATGGGCAAAATTTAGTGCTAGTCAACAGTCTATGACGCTAGTCATATTCCAAGAAGAATTTCTGTAATTCAATAGAAAGTTATTGCCTGAACCACTGGCAGATCCGGAAGACATCACTCTGGTGTTGTGAAGGATTAACCATCCCATCAGATATAAGAATGGCAATTCTACTCTGGGATATCCTTCATGCTGTGTAGTATCGGCCAGCAGCCCATCATTGATAGCCCTCAGGCCAGCTTGTATCCTACATAACATGGCAGAGAGCAGGCCAAATCTTGTGCCAAATACCAAACGCACTGTGGGCTATAAGGTATTGCGATGAATATGATCCGCAGAGGCAATGCCAGGCACCACCCATCGGCGTAGCCAAATAGAAAGGAAGCCAGCCAGTTGAGCTTCCCTGGACAGAGTCTTTCGGCAATCCCTCACGTAACTGTAGGCTTTGGTTCCTACAGGATAACCCCCTATCCCTTCATTCAGAACATAGTCTGGAACCTCTACATCTTCAATGAGATTATCGACTGTGTTGGTATTAAGCATGCTCAGAAGGTTTAAAGGCTTATCTTTGCTATCTACAACCTTGTCATGCTTGGCATCTCTAGCCTGATGGAAGAAGAGATAGGATACCCATTTATTAATATGGGCTAAATCAAAAGGCTCTCTGTAGAAGGTGGTGCATGCAAGATAGTGGCTCATCAGCTCTTGGTACACTGCCACTACCCGAGGGTTAGTATCCCTCAACTCCCTATTTGTGGGAACGTACTCTTCATAAGGAGTGTCTCCCATTGGAAGCTTTGAGATGTCTGCCATCTCATGAAGTGCCAGGCCCAACTCACCTATCGAAGTGGCAAAAGTCCCAGTGAGCGAGTTATATCGCTCCATCAAAGCTAAGAACAAGTTGGGGTTCAGAGGCAGCCATACACTAGTAGCACTCACAGCCACAAACAAGCCAATACTTTCCAGCTCCATCTGAAAGTGCTTAAGGGCCCAGACAGTTAAACTGGCCCATCGAAGATAATGGGGGTTAAGCCATCTGCTGGTGCGAGGGTTAGCCCTGAGGTACACTCCTCCCTGCCCCATAAATTTATTGTAGAAATTTGCCATTTGAAATGGCTGGATCAAAGAGGAGTCCCCACTAGGGACGCTGCCTGGTAGTAATCCTCTGAAGGGCATAACAAGGCCAGAGGGACTACTTATAAAGGATCCTTGGTCTAATCCTTTCTTATAAAAGATCTTCCCTAGATGCCCATAAAGATCAGGAGTCAGAGTCCATGCCATCTTTCTGGGATGTGTGGCATGGAAGAATGCAGAGATAGGATAATCTCTAGGCATCTTTGGCAGATAAATGATCGTGCCCTCAACAAAAAATACCCAATCTTCCTTCTTGGGCTTCATCTAGAATTGCTTATCAATCACATCCCCAAATAAGAAAGCTGGTTTCTTATACTGAGTCCCATCTATGTATGTTAGGGGTTCCCCACTGATCATACTCAGCAACTTTCTTTCTCCTTGGGTCGAGATCAAAGTTCCCCTTTCTTGAGGATACTCATTTCCAGAGATAGGGAAAGTCACGTGGGATAAGTCTTCCATGCAGTTGGAATTCAACATTCCACCAGCGAAGCCCATCACTTCAGCCAAAGGAGGGATCTGTAGGTCCACTGCAAAAAGTAAGAGAAAAAGTTAGTTTTTTGCTAGAATTTTCTTTCAGCGCGTAAAACATAAGATGTTACACTCTTGTCGCAAACGTCGAAACTTGACAGTCTGAGCTTTATGCCAGACTGCAAAAATCTGGGTTTTACGCTGGAATTTACTTTCAGTGCATAAAACTCAAGGTTGGCCTTTTACGCCAAAACCTAACAGTCGGAGTTTTTACGCCAGACTACAAAATTTTGAGTTTTATGCTGGAATTTACTTCCAGTGCGTAAAACGCAAGGTTGTAGTATACACCAAAATTTGACAGTCTGAGTTTTTACGCCAGACTGAAAAAATATAGAGTTTTACGCTGACACATTAGGAATATGGGCGTATTTGCGCGTACACGTACAACGTGTGCGAAGGGTTTCTCCTCTCGAAGTCTTTACCTGTGATGCCCAGGGTCGCTCATGCTAGACGGCGGAATACTTCGTTCAGAACGAGGCTCGCTTGGCCTAGTAGGAGTCGCTCATGCTTGACCAGAGGAGCGAGATGAGGAAGCGGCTTTCTTTCCCTTAGCGATGGAGGACTATTTCGGTGCCATGGCGAATCTGAGTTCTCAGAAAAGAGATAAAGACGAAGAGTTCTCAGAAAGAGATGAAGGGTTTTGCAGAGACAGATGAAGGGTTTTTCTCTCTCACGGCCTAGGGCTATTTATAGAGTTCAGATAACTCTTTAAATCCTTAACCAAATCCAATTTTTAATAGTCGGTTATGATTTGAGACCACATCAGCCTATCATTTGAAAAGGAAGACAGATAGACTTACTGCGTAACGGATTCAGATTTTACGCAGAGCAAGGATCTATGATTTTACGCTCAGAAGCTACAGATCTACGATTTTACGCTCAAAAGCTACAGATCTATAATTTTACGCTCAGAAGCTTTTACGCTCAGAAGCTACGAGATCTACGATTTTACGCTCAGAAGCTGCGGATCTATGCTACGCGCATCTTAAATTATGCGGAACAGATCAGTCAGTAGAATACGCATATATATTGAAAATTTGGGTTTTACGCTTGAAAAAGCTGGTTGTTTTGGGATAATAAATGAGAAAAGATTTGATGAATGCGGAAAATGAGGTCTTGTACTAAGACCCGCCCTTCTTTTATGTTTACAAACAAGATTGTATAAATTTAATCCTACACGAGGATGTCTAAGTACAATTTATTTAATCTGGGTAAATATTGCTATGGGTGTCTGATCTGTAGCCGATCACTTTAGCCCTTGGACCACACGATGGTAAAGAAGTACCATGGAAGACAGGTAGCAGCTTCGAAGGTTGCTAAAGAGGGTGGATGCCCAATGCCAAAGTCGTCGATCCCTTCTCTTTGCCTGAGCTCTGGATTCTCCTCTCTCTCTCTCTCTCTCTCTCTCTCTCTCGGCCGTTGGATCTGGTACTGGATCTCTTGGTCAATTTTCCAACCAATTTCTTCGACCCTCCAATTTGTCGACCCCCTCTAATTTGTCGACCTTGTCCTCTGTTGATAGAGGTCTCTATTTATAGAGTTTTAGTGACAGTGACCACTCAGTCGGTATAAAAACTAAGTAGTAGAAAGTATAGCACCCTTTTATACAACGGTTAAAATAACCAATGCCTGCGTATAGATGATCTTTTAAATGAGCGTGTGACGCGAGTCCAACTAAGGGACAAAACACGTATAACTGCTACGAAGATCACGGCGTAGAAGCCACGTAGGTAGGTATCCCTCGTGTAGAAGAGGTTGGCATAGAAGCCAATGTCTGTCACCATGGTATAGAAGCCAAATAGTTATCAAACCGGCATAGAAGCCGAGTGGTCATAAAGGCCGAGTAGGCGTAGAAGTCGAGTGGTTATAAAGGCCTAGTAGGCGTAGAAGCCGAGTGGTCATAGAGGCCGAATGGGCGTAGAAGCCGAGTGGTCATAGAGGCCGAGTAGGCGTAGAAGTCGAGTGGTCATAGAGGCCGAGCAGGCACCGAAGCTGAATGGACGTAGAAGCCAAGCAGGCACCGAAGCTGAATAGGCGTAGAAGCCACTGCGTAACATGCCAGAGTGATGATGTGGACGTTTTAGCCAGAATTATGGCTCTTGGAGATAATCGGATCTCTTGCATTAAATGCAGAGATCTGCCCCCATCCTGTGCATTAAATGCAGATGCTTGTCTTTAAGATTTGCCATCATTCTGCGCATTAAATGCAGATACGCACCTTAAACCCTGTGCGAAGAGTAACCGCTGTCATGGCAGTCTGTTCGTCTTCTGCGGAGCGTAAGGAGCTCATGTTTGCCTGTGTAAAACTAGGCAACGTATTCCCTTGAATGCGTAGGAGCAGCTCTCACAAAGGGGATGTCACTAAACGTCTGTTCAGTGACATTTAATCAAATCTCCTGCATTAAATATGGAGATCCGCCATTATCCTGCGCATTAAATGCAGAGGCATGTTTTGAAGGTCTGCCACCCTTCTGTGCATCAAACGTAGAGACGTGCCTCAGGCATCTGTCAGTATTCGACGCATTAATTGCAGAGACGTGCCTTGAGGGCCTGTCACCATCCTGTGCATTAAATGTAGGGACGCGCCTCGAGTCCCGTACGGAGTGCAGCTTTTGACGTGGCAGGCGGTTTGTCTTCCGCGGAGCGTAAGGAGCTCTCATCTGCCTGTGTAAAACTAGGTAGCGTATTCCTCTGTGTACGTAAAAGCGGTTTACGCAAGGGAAATGGCAGTAAATGACAGCCTGGGTTGCAGTGACGCGCCATCATTATGGCCGTCACCTGGGTAGTCGAGCAGTATCTGTCACTACCACATTTTAGGAAAAAGGGTATTTTAGTAATTTCCTATTTAAATAAATATTATGCATGGTAAATAATTTTTGTTGTATTATTTAATTGTTGTTGGATGTTATTTAATTATTTTTGACTTATTTTAGTGGACCCAACTAGTGTAGTTTGGACCCATGGACCAACATGAATTAAATAGTTAGATTTGGCCCATTTAGAAAGCCCATAGTTAAGGAGATGGATTAAATTAATTAAGTGATTAGACTAGAAGCTTCCTTCCTTAATTATTTCTTCATGAGAGGCCCCAAGGGGTACATTGGACATTTTACAATTGCTTAGGAGAGGGGCAAGGCCGGCCTATTAAAAGAGGGAGGAAATTTCTCTCTCCTCTCATTCTCATTCCAAATCTAGATCTAGAATTTCCCACTCCCAAATTCTCTCCATTTCCATTCCAATTTCCTACCAAATTCTTCCCAATTCACCATTAGAGAAGGAGGAAGCAAGGATCTAGAAGAAGGAAGCAAGGATCTACAAAGAGGAGCAAGGATCTACAATTTGGAAGCAAGTTCTTCTCAATTGGAGGTTTCATTGGGAATCCATCTCCCAATAGGTATAATTCAGATTTTCCTATTTCAATAGCTTCTAAATCTGAGATTTAATCATGTAAAATCAACCTATATGCATGTACTATCCATTGGACTTTGTTTTGTGTTCATAGGAGACCCATGGAGAAAGTTATGGTGCTTTTTGTGTTAATTTTGTTGGAATTCCGAATTTATATTTGTTGTGTGTATCAATTGATCCTATAGATCAATTGGACATGAGCTTATATGTTTGGGACTAGTGTCGTGTCCATAATTTGATACATGTGGTTCGTATCCCAACTATTTGGTGATACGTATCATTTTGGGGGTTTTCCCTCCGACACGGGGCTTTGAACATGTCGTATTTTGACACGGACACATAGATCTACTTTTGACACTTTGATTTATTCATAAATATTATTTGTGATTTATTTGTATCCTTCGGGGTGCAATTGGTTGTGTGTTGGACTCGTGTCACATGCGTATCCTAGATCTAGTGGGATACGGTGTGATACTCTACAATTGTGTGGATTTTTGAATAGATCTAATTATGTATGGTTTAAATTCTTCAATTATAATTAGTAAATATATATAGATATTATATATTTATTTTGTGTATTTATTATAGTAATTATTGTAGCATAGATCTATATATTTTTGTGTGTGCTAATATGATGTACAAATATAATATGTAGCTTTCTTGCATGTAATTATATATGTACTTATGTTAATAGTATAAATTATACATAAATGTTTTATAAAATATATTTATGTGTTTAATTGTGTAATTATATTATTTATAATTATTATGTAATTATTTGTATATTAATGTATATATTTTAGGTGTGCTTCTAGCCATGTAAAATATGAACATTAATATGTGCATGTGTTGTAACTATTAGTATTTAATTATAAGTTTATATGTGCATATATATATAAGTATATAATTATTTATTTATATATATGTATTGTGATTATTATTGCATATATATATATTTATATATATATATATATATATATTTTTTTATATTTTTTTTTGTTTTGGTGACAGTGGTTTCTATGACAGTGAAACTGTCATTATTTGGTCTGAACAGCAGCCACTGTACAGTGGTCAGCATTAATGACAGATCTGTCATTAATGCTGCGGCAGTTTTGAGCGACAATCTTTCAGCGACGTTTTTTTTGTGACAGTTTGAAACTGTCAGCAAACTGTGACAGCTGCGGTTTTGTATATGGTGTTTCTGCGACGAATTTTCAGTGACAGTCAAGACTGTCACTATTAAACCTGTTTTATTTTATCTTGTTTTGTTCACTATTTTCAGTGACGCTTTGGCAGTTAAATTATATTTTATATATTATTATTGTATATATATATGTGTTTTGTGAGGTATAATATTTATAATAATATATTATGTTATTTGTATACATATTGGTTTGTATATATATTATTTTAGGGTATATATTATTTGTATTAGTAGTATACTTTGTGTGAGTATGATTTGGGATGTAATTTTTATTCCTAAATTATTGTATTTTATTTCTATATTATTTATATAGATTTCTTGTGAGGTTGACCTTGGTTTGACTTTAGTTGACTTTAGAGTTGACCATAGTTGACTTTTGACTTAGAATTTATTTATTGACCTAGGAGTTGACTAGTTTGACTTGTTCTCTTTCCGGGACCTTGTATTAATATGGTATTCCATATCTAGGTCTTCGAGGCACCGAGTCAGACATCTGTGAGACTGTTCTTTGGATTTCAGGCGAGTACATTCTCTGATAGTTTCTCATTTATGATATCCTCTATGTTCGTTGTATCTAGTGTAAATTTACATGTTTCTCTCGACACTATGGTTACACGGATTGGTATATCCGAATCTCGTCAAGAGATGTTATTCCTTGGTATATGGTGTATATGGTGCAAGTATTGTTTCATTGGTTATCTTGTACATGTACAGACACCGATTCTCGGGGAGACTAGCTATCTTCTTGGGGAATCTAGTGCCATAGCATACCGTGGTTGGATCTATTATACCAGTTGAGGGTGGGGAGTATTAGTATAGATATGTGATCAAATCCCTATTGAATAAAGTATTGGTAAGCGAATAGTGTTGATCATGCACCGCACGTATGATTAGCCAGGCCGCATTGTATCTTGCCCAAGCCGATCACATGTTAAGCTAGTACTCACACACTTAGTCATTAATATTATTGTTTCATGTATTATTGTTTCATTGGCATATTGTTCATTATTGTATTTCTTTCCAGTATTTCCTTATTATCTATATATCTCTTGTATCTATTTTGTGCATCTTGTTTATCCACAGCTATTTACTGTTACATAGTTTTTATCATGGATTAGAACTGCTGTTAGAGATGTACTCTGCTCCTTTCCTGACTGGATATATTTTTCCAGATGACACTGAGGAGTACCCTACCTATTATGGACCCCAGGATGTTGCGGGTTTAGATTCGGAGACCCTGGCTCAAGAGGGACTTATCCCAACTGAGACAGTTGACCCTGGAGTGTAGCTTGTAGTATGATAGTATTCTTTTGTACTGGATTTGTCTCCAGCTTATTTTTGTTACTCTTCAGACTCATTGATGTATTATTTTAAACTCATGAGTTGATGACTATTCTATTCTTATCTGATCTGTGTTCATTCTATCTTAGTTCTGTGATTGAGTACACTATCTTTTGGTGGTTCATTATATTAGATAGACTTTCTAGACAGCGTTCTACCGCCGATTCTGTGACGTAGGCTGGGCGTTGTTTCTGACTAGTACCCTTACCCCGGGTGCGGGTCGTGACACATTTTTGGTGGTGGCCCATGCAGGTCTAGCTTCACAAGTATGTGATGTCGTGGTAGTGCGACAACTTAGTTGTACTACTACGAGCCTGCAATAGGATATAGGAAATAGGCTGAGATACTCAATCACATCTAGGAAAATTCTTTTGATTCAACTATTCTCCTTTGATATTGATACTTGATCTCTTAAACTGTCCTTTCCTTGATGTCTTACATCTTGTGCCATATTGATTCTTTCTTTCGCTTTGTCTCAGGATGCCGCCTAAGACTAGATCACAGCAGGGGAGAGCAGCTTCTGAGAGGTCTGCGACATCCCGGTGATTGGAGTGTCAGCTGCTTTCGGAGGTCCACCACCTACTCAGAGGACTGTGCCAGCTGTATCTAAGGGGCTTCCACCTCCACCTCCTATGCCAGCAGAGGCGTCACAGATATTTACACTATTTCGTGAGATGCTCGAGGCACAGAGGGCTCAGTCAGAGGCACATCAGAGGCAGACCGACGTTCTACGGCAGGGCATCGAGAGTGCTCATCAGCTTGCTCGTGCTGTAGTTGAGAGAGGAGTTCCGATCCAGCAGCAGGTTGTTCCTCAAGTTGCTCAGCTTCGGCCAGGCAACATTCAGGACTTCAAGAAACTGGAGCCTAGGGTTTTCAAAGGGACGGAGGGCATCGTCTATGCGGATGATTGGCTCGAGGACATTGAGGGTCTTATGAGGGTGTCCCATCTTTCTGAAGATCTGAAGGTTGAGGCGATAGGACTTCAACTGTTCGACGTCGCTCGCACTTGGTTCAGGAATTAGTCGGTTCTAGTTGACGCAGGACAATCTTGGGAGGTATTCAAGGACCTTTTGAAGAAGAAGTTTTTTGCTCGGATAGACAGGCTTGACTTGGGGAGATAATTTGAGTGTCTCATTCAGGGAAGCATGTCTGTGGAGGAATACGCTGCGAAGTTCGGTAGGTTGAGCCGATTTGCAGAGTACTTGGTGAGGGAGCCGAAGGTTCGAGCTATTCTTTTCCGAGAGGGTCTAAACTGGGAGATGAAGATTCTTATTCCGTCTTTTTATGAGACATACTCGGAGATACTTGCGGAGGCACGCAAGGTTGAGCGGGATCTGGGTTTGAAGATCAAGAGAGACCGTAATTCTTTTCTGGGGGCCAACGGCAGTGCAGTATCTGCCAAACGTCCTCATTTCCAGTCCAGACCTTTCCAGCAGCCACAGCAGAACCAGAATCCAGCTTGAGCGCCTTTCCACCAGGCACCTCAGCAGCAGAGGCAGTTACAGCAGGCCCCATGCAACTTCTGCAAGAAGCCTGGCCATATCTGGGAAGTTTACAGGAGGAGGCTAGGAGTTTGTTTGTATTGTGGTACTGAAGGGCATCAATCGAGGGAGTGTCCTCGTCGTGCAGTTCAAGGAGCAGCTCCAGCTCCGAGGACACAGACGAGACCACCTGCAGCACAGCCGAGGGGACCGCTTCCGACACAGCAGCAGAGTTTTGTCCAGCATCAACATCAAGGAGGTGCTCGGCAGGGACGAGCGTTTGCTATGACCGTCGAAGAGGAGGAACCCACCGGAGATGTTATCGCAGGTTCTATTCTTCTTGATTCCATTCCAGCTTTAGCTTTGTTTGATAGTGGTGCTTTCCATAGTTTTGTATCTGTTTCTTTTTCTCTGAAGCATGGTTTGGTAGCTGAGTCTTTGCTTAGGACTTGCAAGATCATGACCGGGGGAGGCATTATCCTGGTTAATGATATTTGCAAGGATCGGAGAGTTACTCTAGGAGGCCGGGAGTTGAGTGCGTGTCTACTTGTAATGCCACTTCCAAGCTATGATATTGTACTCGGGATGGATTGGTTGAGTAGGCACCATGCTAGCATAGATTGTAGAGGAGGTAGAGTTTTGTTTGGTCCGCCAGGAGAGCCAGAGTTCGAGTTTGCTAGAGGAGCTGCGGAGCAGGGAAAAAGCATTATTTATGGAGCTATGGTGGAAGACAAGGAGTTGCCGCATCCGTTGATAGCAGAGTTCTTAGATGTGTTTCCTGAGGAATTGCCAGGATTGCCACCAGATCAAGATGTTGAATTTTCTATAGACTTGGTGCCAGGTGCAGAACCAATTTTGCAACATGTCTATAGAGTAAACAACAGCGAGCTGGTCGAGTTGAAGAAGCAGGTGGACGAATTACAGGATAAGGGGTTTATCAGATCGAGTTCTTCACCATGGAGAGCCCCGATATTGTTTGTACCGAAGAAGGATGGATCGGTGCGCATGTGCATTGATTACAGGGATTTGAATAATCTCACTATCAAGAATAAGTATCCTTTGCCACAGATTGATGATCTGTTTGATCAGTTGAGTGGTGCGAAGGTATTTTCTAAGATAGATTTGAGATCAGGCTACCATCAAGTGAAGGTGAAGCCGGAGGACATACCGAAGACTGCTTTTAGAACTCGGTATGGTCAGTACAAGTTTATGGTGATGCCGTTTGGTTTGACTAATACACCGGCGGTATTTATGAACTTGATGAACAAGGTGTTCCACCAGTACCTTGACAAGTTCGTGGTGGTGTTCATTGACGACATACTCATATACTCGAGGATACCGGAGGAGCATGAGGAGCATTTGAGGATTGTGTTGGATGTGCTGAGGAAGGAGAAGCTGTATGGGAAGTTGTCCAAATGTGAGTTTTTCTTGGACAAAGTAGAATTCTTGGGGCATGTTGTGACTGGTGATGGTATTTCAGTGGATTCGAAGAAGATTTCAGCAGTAAAATCTTGGAAGACTCTGAGTTCAGTAGCAGAGATCAGGAGTTTCTTGGGATTGGCAGGCTATTACAGGAAGTTTGTGCAAGATTTTTCGAGGATTGGCGAGCCGATGACCAGACTCACAAGGAAGGATGTGGAGTTTGTTTGGACGGAGGATTGTCAGGTTGCTTTTGAGGAGTTGAAAAAGAGGTTGACGTCTGCTCCTATTTTGACGTTGCCATCAGGATCCAGAGGTTTCACTATTTATAGCGATGCATCGGGGAAGGGTTTAGGTTGTGTTCCTCAGCAGCATGGGAAAGTGATTGCCTATGCATCCAGGCAATTGCGTCCTCATAAAAAGAACTATCCTACCCCCGATTTGGAGTTGGCAGCTGTCATATTCGTCCTGAAGTTGTGGAAACATTATTTGTACGGAGAGCGTGTGGAGATCTTCACAGACCACAAAAGCTTGAAGTACGTTTTCACGCAGAAGGAGTTGAACATGAGGCAGCGTCGGTGGTTGGAACTAATGAAGGATTTTGATATCTCTTTACAATATCATCCTGGAAAAGCCAATGTAGTTGCCGATGCTTTGAGCAGGTATCCGGTAGCTATATTCTTGACGCAGGATCGATATCTGTTGGAGGACTTGGAGAGCTTGGGCATTGAGGTGATTGTTCCTGGGTGTGCTATGCAGATGTGGGGATTACAGATACACTCAGATTTGATGGACAGGATCAAGGCAGCACAGTATGATAATGTATCTTTGAGGAGTATCAGAACTCAGGTGAGAGCAGGATTGGAGGATGATTTCACTATTGCAGAGGATGGATCCTTGAGGCATGGAGTTAGATTGTGTGTGCCTAGTGGGGAGTTGCGCGAGGAGGTGTTGCAGGAAGCGCATCGCTCTCAGTATTCCATACATCCAGGTGCTAACAAGATGTATCGGGATATGCGAGAGAGTGTGTGGTGGTATGGCATGAAGAGAGAAGTGGCACAGTTTGTATCCAGATGCTTAGTGTGCCAGCAGGTGAAAGCCGAGAGGCAGAGGCCAGGAGGGTTACTTCAGCCATTACCCATTCCAGAGTGGAAGTGGGAACACATTACTATGGATTTTGTGTCCGGACTTCCACGATCTCCAGGAGGGAAAGACGCGATTTGGGTCATTGTTGATAGATTGACCAAGTCGGCCCACTTTTTGCCTTTCAAAGTGGGTTTGTCTACGGAGAAGCTGGCAGAGATGTATGTGAGGCAGATTGTTAGGATACACGGAGTTCCCGTCAGCATAGTCTCAGATCGAGATAGTCGTTTCACTTCTTATTTCTGGAGGAGGTTGCAGGAGAGTTTGGGCACTCAGCTCAAGTTCAGTACTGCATATCATCCCCAGACAGATGGGCAGTCAGAGAGGACTATCCAGACTCTCGAGGATATGTTGCGCACTTGTGTACTAGATTTTGGGGGTTCTTGGGAGGACCATCTCCATTTGGTAGAGTTTGCTTACAACAACAGTTACCAGGCCAGTATAGAGATGTCACCTTTTGAAGCTCTATATGGTCGGAGGTGTCGTACTCCTTTGTCTTGGGACGATGTTGGAGAGAGAGTTTTGCTTGGGCCAGAGATGGTTGTGGATGCAGCAGAGAAGGTTCAGTTGATCAGAGACAGACTTCGAGTGGCGCAGGACAGACAGCGGCATTGGGCCGATAGCCATCGAAGACCTTTGGAGTTTGAGGTATAATTTAGATTTTGTTTGTGCTTGTTCTTGTTTGTTATAGATTAAGTTCTTAAGATGGTATTTTGTTCTAGGTGGGTGGTTTGGTATTTCTGAGGATTTCTCCGACACGAGGCAAAATTCGCTTCGGTGAAGGCGGAAAGCTTAGTCCGCGATTCATCGGACCTTTCACTATTCTAGAGACGGTCGGTGCAGTTGCTTATAGACTAGACTTGCCACCTGCATTGGAGGGAGTGCACAACGTGTTTCATGTGTCGCAGTTGAGACGATACGTGGCAGATTCTAGTCATGTATTGGATCACTCAGAGATAGAGGTGGGCCCTACTCTTAGCTATCCAGAGCAGCCAGTTGAGATTCTGGATCGGAGAGAGAAGGTGCTGAGGAACCAGACTATTCCTTTGGTGCGTGTCGCATGGAGGCATCACTCTTCGGGGGAGTCTACCTGGGAGAGAGAGGATGACATGCGAGAGCGTTATCCATATTTGTTTGTACCTTGAGGTATATTATTTCTAGTTATGTTCTGTTCATTGTTATGTTCTGTTCATTAGTTAGTTGTGATTCTTTAGTTCTGTTCTGTGTTTTTCTGGGGGTAGTTTTCGTCTTTGAATTTCGAGGACGAAATTATTTTAAGGAGGGTAGACTTGTCACTACCACATTTTAGGAAAAATGGTATTTTAGTAATTTCTTATTTAAATAAATATTGTGCATGGTAAATAATTTTTGTTGTATATTTAATTATTGTTGGATGTTATTTAATTATTTTTGACATATTTTAGTGGACCTAACTAGTGTAGTTTGGACCCATGGACCAACATGAATTAAATAGTTAGATTTGGCCCATGTAGAAAGCCCATAGTTAAGGAGATGGATTAAATTAATTAAGTGATTAGACTAGAAGCTTCATTCCTTAATTATTTCTTCATGAGAGGCCCCAAGGGGTACATTGGACATTTTACAATTGCTTGGGAGAGGTGCAAGGCCAGCCTATTAAAAGAGGGGAGAAATTTCTCTCTCCTCTCATTCTCATTCCAAATCTAGATCTAGAATTTTCCACTCCCAAATTCCCTCCATTTCCATTCCAATTTCCTACCAAATTCATTCCAAATTTTTCCCAATTCACCATTAGAGAAGGAGAAAGCAAGGATCTAGAAGAAGGAAGTAAGGATCTACAAAGAGGAGCAAGGATCTACAATTTGGAAGCAAGTTCTTCTCAATTGGAGGTTTCATTGGGAATCCATCTCCCAATAGGTATAATTCATATTTTCCCATTTAAATAGTTTCTAAATCTGAGATTTAATCATGTAAAATCAACCTATATGTATGTACTACCCATAGGACTTTGTTTTGTGTTCATAGGAGACCCATGGAGAAAGTTATGGTGCTTTTTGTGTTAATTTTGTTGGAATTCCGAATTTACATTTTGTTGTGTGTATCAATTGATCCTATCGATCAATTGGACATGAGCTTATGTGTTTGGGGCTAGTGTCGTATCCATAATTTGGTACATGTGGTTCGTATCCCAACTATTTGGTGATACGTGTCATTTTGGGGGTTTTTCCTCCGACACGGGGCTTTGAACATGTCGTATTTTGACACTGACACATAGATCTACTTTTGACACTTTGATTTATTCATAAATATTATTTGTGATTTGTTTGTATCCTTCGGGGTGCAATTGGTTGTGTGTTGGACTCGTGTCACATGCGTATCCTAGATCTAGTGGGATACGGTGTGATACTCTCCAATTGTGTGGATTTTTGAATAGATCTAATTATGTATGGTTTAAATTCTTCAATTATAATTAGTAAATATATATAGATATTATATATTTATTTTATGTATTTATTATAGTAATTATTGTAGCATAGATCTATATATTTTTGTGTGTGCTAATATGATGTACAAATATAATATGTAGCTTTCTTGCATGTAATTATATATGTACTTATGTTAATAGTATAAATTATACATAAATATTTTATAAAATATATTTATGTGTTTAATTGTGTAATTATATTATTTATAATTATTATGTAATTATTTGTATATTAATGTATATATTTTAGGTGTGCTTCTAGCCATGTAAAATATGAACATTAATATGTGCATGTGTTGTAACTATTAGTATTTAATTATAAGTTTATATGTGCATATATATATAAGTATATAATTATTTATTTATATATATGTATTGTGATTATTATTGCATATATATATTTATATATATATATATATATATATATATATATATTTTTATATTTTTATTTGTTTTGGTGACAGTGGTTTCTATGACAGTGAAACTGTCATTATTTGTTCTGAACAGCAGCCGCTGTACAGTGGTCAGCATTAATGACAGATCTGTCATTAATGCTGCGGCAGTTTTGAGCGGCAACCTTTCAGCGACGTTTTTTTTTATGACAGTTTGAAACTGTCAGCAAACTGTGACAGCAGCGGTTTTGTATATGGAGTTTCTGCGACGAATTTTCAGTGACAGTCAAGACTGTCACTATTAAACCTGTTTTATTTTATCTTGTTTTGTTCACTGTTTTCAGTGACGCTTTGGCAGTTTTAAATTATATTTTATATATTATTATTGTATATATATATGTGTATATATATGTGTTTTGTGAGGTATAATATTTATAATAATATATTATGTTATTTGTATACATATTGGTTTGTATATATATTATTTTAGGGTGTATATTATTTGTATTAGTAGTATACTTTGTGTGAGTATGATTTGGGATCTAATTTTTATTCCTAAATTGTTGTATTTTATTTCTATATTATTTATATAGATTTCTTGTGAGGTTGACCTTGGTTTGACTTTAGTTGACTTTAGAGTTGACCATAGTTGACTTTTGACTTAGAATTTATTTATTGACCTAGGAGTTGACTAGTTTGACTTGTTCTCTTTCCGGGACCTTGTATTAATGTGGTATTCCATATCTAGGTCTTCGAGGCACCGAGTTAGACATCTGTGAGACTGTTCTTTGGATTTCAGGCGAGTACATTCTCTGATAGTTTCTCATTTATGATATCCTCTATGTTCGTTGTATCTAGTGTAGATTTACATGTTTCTCTCGACACTATGGTTACACGGATTGGTATATCCGAATCTCGTCATGAGATGTTATTCCTTGGTATATGGTGTATATGGTGCAAGTATTGTTTCATTGGTTATCTTGTACATGTACAGACACCGATTATCGGGGAGACTAGCTATCTTCTTGGGGAATCTAGTGCCATAGCATACCGTGGTTGGATCTATTATACCAGTTGGGGGTGGAGAGTATTAGTATAGATATGTGATCAAATCCCTATTAAATAAAGTATTGGTAAGCGAATATTGTTGATCATGCACCGCACGTATGATTAGCCAGGCCGTATTGTATCTTGCCCAAGCTGATCACATATTAAGCTAGTACTCACACACTTAGTCATTAGTATTATTGTTTCATTGGCATATTGTTCATTATTGTATTTCTTTCCAGTATTTCCTTATTGTCTATATATCTCTTGTATCTATTTTGTGCATCTTGTTTATCCACAGCTATTTACTGTTATATAGTTTTTATCATGGATTAGAACTGCTGTTAGAGATGTACTCTGCTCCTTTCCTGACTGGATATATTTTTCCAGATGACACTGAGGAGTACCCTACCTATTATGGACCCCAGGATGTTGTGGGTTTAGATTCGGAGACCCTGGCTCAAGAGGGACTTATCCCAACTGAGACAGTTGACCCTGGAGTGTAGCTTGTAGTATGATAGTATTCTTTTGTACTGGATTTGTCTCCAGCTTATTTTTGTTACTCTTCAGACTCATTGATGTATTATTTTAAACTCATGAGTTGATGACTATTCTATTCTTATCTGATTCGTGTTCATTCTATCTTAGTTCTGTGATTGAGTACACTATCTTTTGGTGGTTCATTATATTAGATAGACTTTCTAGACAGCGTTCTACCGTCGATTCTGCGGCGTAGGCTGGGCGTTGTTTTCGACTAGTACCCTTACCCCGGGTGCGGGTCGTGACAGTATTCCTTTGTCAGAAGTCGAGACGTCAGGTTCATTGTAGGATCTGACAGGTTCATTACAGGAAATACGAAGCGTCCCTCGTACACTTCAAGGCCGCAATGAAAGAGGATGAGTTTTACGCCATAAAGGCGATGAAGCACCATGTTTACGCTGAAGCAGCCTGGACATACTGCCCTACGCGGATGGTTCTCGAGCCTATATTTTACGCTGCGCTTGGCGGAGAAGCTCTGATTGCACGTTGAAGGCTCTGAAGTCCTCTGTTTACGATGCTTTGCATCAATATGTTGCGTAGAGCTATCCAGCGTATTTTTTATGCTTCTACAAGACCCCCTTCAAAGATTTTAAATTTCTCGTAATTTGAAATGCTTTGAATGAAGCATGAACTTTGAATCGACCCATGAAGAAGAGTAATTTTTTCAATGTTGAACTCTGTATGCTTCGGGTACTTGGGATGTCTTGTGGTCAAGAAGGAGTATCTTCTGTATGAACTTCTATAATTGACCGCCTTAAGAACCGTTCAGATGTACGCGTACTCAGGCCTGCATATCTTTTAGATGTAGGGGAAGTCATGGAGCGTAAAATCATAAGTTGGCATCCTCTGAGCATAAACTAAACACCATCGAGCATGAAATCATAGACTTATAGTTCCAGAGCGTGAAGTCGTAGGTTTGTAGCCTCTCGAGCATAAAAGCTACCGAGCACAAAGTATCACACCCCAGTCCCAAAAATACGTAGGACTAGGACACGTGAGCATGCCAGCCGTATGAATATGGTACTCCAATATATGGAAACCATAACACACGTACGCTGTAATATGAATAACAATATCCACAAGTGGTATAAATCTATCACAAGTCATATGGTATAATCTAGATCTCATCCATAGAATCAATATAAATAAATGTCTAGTATCTACGAGCTAGATATCAATGTGAGGTATCTCAAAAATAACAGTCGGATGGAAACAAATCCACTGCTGAACTAGAATATGGAATACACAAGATAAATACAAAATAAGAATATCAATTACCAATCATGGGCTCGACGAGAAGACCTCATCGCGAATGCGTAGCAAGTCTGAACCTGTGCTCCTACGAATACTCATGAACAATACACCTGGAAATGGTCCAGGTCCTCAGAGGGACATAACAAAATACAAAATGCATACCATAAAGTAAATACTTTAAAAACTCCAGGGTGACCTAACCATCTAAGTGAATGCAATGTGAGGACAACGCTGGTGCGTATGAGTAGGTGTAGGCATAACGTCCATGCTCCGAAGAGAATGGCATCAGTAAGTATATCGTCCATATCGCTCCGAAGAACGTGGCGTCAGTATAAAAGGAAGGTCATTGGATCCGAGGCTCCTTCGAAACTACGGCTCCAATGTGTGTACCCCATACGCCTACTAGTTGTCCTCCCCGCCCAATGATCTAAGCATGTTGTATCCACAACACGTGTCAGCTACTAAACCTCGACGTCGTAACCCTGGCTCATAGTCTATCACTAGAACAATAGCCCAATCCTTCAACTAAACAAGGACAAGGATGGGACCATCGTACCACGCTAGTTTATGCTCCGCCTATCAATAACTGCTACGTCTTCTAACATGCATCGCTATTAGCAGTTATACCCTATCCGTCGCACGCCTACACGTACAGGTGGCCAACCATATACGCAGGACTGTGCCCTACATGAGATTCACAACACGTGTAAGAGATGTGTCAAGGCCTGGGAGTCATACCAATAACTCCACGACTTTAGGTGGGTCTACTAGACACTAGGTCAGACACTATCCTAACGTCACCGCATTCGTTGACTGCACCCGAGTCTCTCTCGGACGCGCACAATTATAATAATAACATACAGCTAAAATAATACAAAATTTAAACAGTATAACAAGGCAAGGTATACTTGCCTGGCGAGAAGGCTGCATAGCACCAATAACCTGCTCCAGAAGTCGCGCAGAACGATCCAATGGTCCTCGGGGTCAACGTGCACAGGTACGAGAATTGGGGTGTCTGCTAAGGTTGTCTGGCAAGAGTGAGGGGTCCATGATGAGCACAAGGACGAGGGTGATTAGGGAAATGGTGATGATGACAGTGATGAGGATGATAGGGATGAGGATAATGTTGATGATCATTATGATGGGGATGGTGACGATGTCGGTGATGATGGCGATGGTGATGACGATGTTAGGGTCGATGACAACGACAATGATGGCAATGATGGTGGTGAAGGTAATAGAGGTGGGGATGACTATGACGACGACAACGAGGATGAGATATTGATGAGACGGGAGGATGGTGGAGATAGTGATGATCACCGGATTCCGGCCAGTAGGGGGTCCGGCCATGGAGAAAGGAGGGGTCAGGGAGTAGGGACAACAGGTAGGAGGAGAAAGGAGATGACAGGAAAGGGAGAGGGAGGTCCGGCTCGGTAGTTCAGGCGTCTAGACTGCTGCTGTCGACGTTTAGGAGGCTGCACTGGTCGATGGAGAGGAGGGAAGGTCGGATATGGCGGTGATGTTGCTGTAGGGTGGCCTGGGTGCTGTTCCGGTCATCGAGGAGCAGTGTAGAGGCGGAGGAGAAAGGAGGGCAGGGTGGAGAGGAGGTCGAGTCCGTCGTGGGTGGTGGAGTGGTGACGGCGGGCCGTGGCGGAGGCTGATCTGAGGTGGAGGTCGACTTGGGGAGGATGGAGATGACTGCAGGGCATCCTCAGGCGGTCGGTGGCTCACAGCGTTCAGGGACGGCCGTGGGGTATTGGTCGGGGAAGAGGAAGTCGAAGAGGGGGAGGGCTCGGATGTGGCGAGGTGCAGTGCAGCGGGCACGGCGGAGGGAAGGAGGTCCGGCGCTGACGACTCCGGCGAGAACTCCGGCGTAGGTTGGTCGGCTGAGGGAAGGGGAAGGGTGAACAGTTATGTCGGCTAGGATGGTTTAGGCTTGTTTTAGAAAAATAACGAAAAGGAAAGAAGGTTGCATTTATATGTGGGATTTAGGGTTTTGTTGACCTAGAAAACTTGACATTGGTCCACGTCCTCTTGGATTGGGCCTTGGGCTCACAGGGGGATGTTTGGGAAGGCTACAATTTTGTATTAATTAAATACAAGGCTGAAATTTAAATTAGGACGATGTGCGCGTTTGCAGATCCCAAAAATTACAAAAAAATTCACGTGAAGGGAAAATTGGATTTCTTCACGTATTGTCCAACGGTGGGGACACCTCAGTGCATTTTTGCATAATAGCCCCCCAACAATTAGGAAAATTGCACAAGGTGAAAATTAGATTTAATTAAATTAATTGAATGCGCACGATGTTCTGGAATTAATTAGAAGTACCTGGGAATAGAATTAGGTCAGACACAAGTGTCCGGGGCATAGAAGATACAGTATAGAATATTAATAAAAATTTGGGTGGTACAAAACGGTCAAGATTTTGTCTCCAATTTTGATTGGGACGCACATGGGTAGAAGATATGATTTTATTTAGAATTACGAAATAACGTCCGCGACGTTTATTGTGCGACTAAAATATCGCCCCAGAAAGCATGATTATAATTTATACAGAGGTCAAAATAGATGGTGGTCAAGTCTAGGACAGGGTTGTGAAATTCGTTGGAAGGCAATGGTTAGTGTAGAGCTCCAATTAATGAAGCAACGGTAAGGTGCGCTACGCGATAAAATAATATATAATTAAATCAAATGCCGTGTTCTAAATTCTAATTAGGTTCAACTAGCCCTAATTCCACTATATAAGCCAAGTAACCCTAATTTCGGGTGAGGGGGTTTACAATCTATCCAACTTAAAAATAATTTCATCCTCGAAATTAAAATAAGGTATCATTGGTTTAACTCCTTCACTTGCGTACGTAAGGCAAGTTAAATCGCAAACTCTTCCAAAATTTAACTTTTTCAAATCCATCGAAATCTTTTTCAAATTGAACCATTGTTTAAATCGAACGTCCACACATCGCGTTGTCTTCTCTATTCTCAATTTAATAATCCACATCCAATCTAATTTAAATCTCTATGACATCCTAAATCAGAATTTACGTCACAATCTTCAACTGTTAAAATTTCCTCTAGAAAATTATAATAAATTATTATTTCTATCTTCAACTTGTGAATTACGTATTCTTTAATTTTTTTTTAAAATTCAATTTCTATCCACAATAGTTCAAATAGGTAATCCTGCAACCAAAAAAAAATTCTTTTAATTTAATCCTCAAATCCAAAATTTAATCCGTCCATGTCCACGTTTAGAGTTCTATTTATTTTCCTCGAGATTTAAATCGATGATTTAGTTCCCAATTCTTAAAATTCGAATCACGTGCTAAAAATTAAAATTCATTGATCCTCATCCTCTTACTTATTCGTCCAAAATTCAAAAATTAAAATAACTTTGAATCTTTAAATCAAAATTTGTTCGATCATAATCTAAAGAAATTCCTTTCAAGCTGATAATGCAACTGCTACCCAACTTAGGATCTACCCCTCTATCACATAAGGCTCTTACACTTCAGAAATCTTATTACTCAATTTTACTTAATCCTGTTACTCAATCCTCAAAAATTTTAACACTAATATATTACATGTGATATGCCCGTGGTTACAAAATAATCATCAAATAATATATTTGGCCCATAGGATACATCTAATACTATTCGTGTATCAACTTATGCTAAGCACGAGGTTTCGTCTTTCCAAAATAAGGGAAGATGGAAAACATTGATAAAGAGTTCAAGGGGGAGGTAATAGATTAGGAGTGTGGGGGTCAAGGCGTTTAAAGAATTCAATAGGAATTATCAAGGCAGTTGTGGATTGAAATCCTATTTTGGGTAATTCCTATTCACTTGCACGTATCAGTACAGTTATGTAACAGATACGATATGCTCAGGCATATCTAGAGGGCAAGTACATTCGTCTACTAATTATTATCTATCTCAATCAACGTAAAGTAGTTATGCGAAGGGCGAACCAAGCGCACTATGGTTGATCAGACCGTAGTACACTGATTCTGAAATGTATTAGTGTATGCGTCCAATAATACATATGTCATGAACAAGCTTGATAAAAGGATGAGCTTGCAAAACTAGGCTGTAACAGCAGCATAAGTCGAGGTAGTACAAAAATATAAGCACGCTAGATTATGATGAGAGACATTACAAAATAACTCGAGTTCACAAACAAAACAAAATAAGACTCTACCGTCTCTTTAGTTGTCATACTACTCCTTATCTAAGTCGCTAGTCGATCAAATATAGGGGTATAGACCTTTAATTTCTACAGGCCGAATAAACACTATCTTCTTACGCAAGTTTAAAGTTGTGTCATCCTATTATACTTCATCAATGGGTCAGTAGGGCTATGTGGTACTATATTGTGAGGCATATTACCCTACTTAAAAATAATTAACTAATATTATAACTGCATTAAAGGAGGTTCTATAAGATGATATTGTCCTTGTAAATAAGTATAGACTCTTATTGGGGTACATGCGGAAAAGGTCTTGGTGCTTATTAGGGTCTCGTGTTGTATTATGCAGGTAATGACCAACTTAAGTCTTAGTCATAGTGCTCATAGAATATATGTGTCATTAGTAAGAATGGAAGCGTTAATATCCTTAAGAGAGAAGGGAAATATAACTCGTATCGAGTTACGGATACAAATTACGCGATTTAAGGCTAAGAATAATCGGGTCACAATCTAAAGGAACAACTCAACCATCAAGCTCTAACTACCAAGCACATAATTCAAGGTTCAAATTACCAACTATAACCCTAGCAAACTGTATATCCTAACATAGAATAAGATCACTTGGCCTACAGTCATAAGAGTTTATGTGGCATGGGTTAAAAGATGGAGAAAAGAGGAATCATACTTTAATCGTCGCACAATTAGCGAACGTTAAGGTTGTAGGGGAACAAGATATGAAATTATAATAGAGGGACTTTAGATACTATCATGGTTTCCTAAAGAAAGGCAGCGAGCAAATCTCCATATTTGAGGTAGGATCTCAAGGGAAATATAGTACTTGTTGCTCTGGGCTTCCTAAGGTACTGTCCGCTAATATCACGACAAGAATCTATATCCTAACACTATCTCATTATGCACATTGGGTTCAGTCCCTACATTCGATCTCAGATTTCTATTGGTTCCTAAATACTAGGGTCAAACATTAGGGTCAAATCTCTAACTAGCTCTAGTAATGCCTATACTATTCTTAGGCCATTCATAATTATGTCAAGGAAAAAAATGGTAAGCCATTTTTTTAGATAAGGGACGCTAGGGTTCAATAAGCATTCTAACTTAGTGACGGGTCAAGGTTCTAGTTACTCTTACAAGGAAGGTTACCCTACTTATTATCTAATAATAGGGTCTTCTATTTCCTAGGAGAAGGCTACACTCAAGGAACAAAGAAAAGGGCACACGAATCAAGCAGGATACAATTATTCAATGGAATGGATTGGAAGGAGGATGAATCATAGTCAGACGTGGATGAGATCCTATACTCTAATCCTATTTGCAGGCTTGCTCGGTACAGTAACGTAACCGAGACAATATGCTCTGACCTGCATGGGCCACCACAAAAACATGTCACGCCCCAGTCCCAAAAATATGTAGGACTAGGACACGTGAGCATGCCAGCCATATGAATATGGCACTCCAATATATGGAAACCATAACACACGTACGCTGTAATATGAATAACAATATCCACAAGTGGTATAAATCCATCACAAGTCACATGGTATAATCTAGATCTCATCCATAGAATCAATATAAATAAATATCTAGTATCTACGAGCTAGATATCAATGTGAGGTATCTCAAAAATGACAGTCGGATGGAAACAAATCCACTGCCGAACTAGAATATGGAATACACAAGATAAATACAAAATAAGAATATCAACTACCAATCATGGGCTCGACGAGAAGACCTCATCACGAAGGCGTAGCAAGTCTGAACCTCTGCTCCTGCGAATACTCATGAATAATACACCTGGAAATGGTCCAGGTTCTCAGAGGGACATAACAAGATACAAAATGTATGCCATAAAGTAAATACTGTAAAAACTCTAGGGTGACCTAACCATCTAAGTGAATGTAATATGAGGACAACGCTGGTGCATATAAGTAGGTGTAGGCATAACGTCCATTCTCCGAAGAGAATGGCATCAGTATAGTATATCGTCCATATCGCTCCGAAGAATGTGGCGTCAGTATAAAGGGAAGGTCATTGGATTCGAGGCTCCTCCGAAACTACGGCTCCAATGTGTTTACCCCATACGCCTACTAGTTATCCTCTCCGCCCAATGATCTAAGCATGTTGTATCCACAACACGCGTGAGCTACTACGCCTCAACGTCGTAACCCTGGCTCATAGTCTATCACTAGAACAATAGCCCAATCCTTCAACTAAACAAGGACAAGGATGGGACCATCGTACCACGCTAGTCTATGCTCCGTCTATCAATAACTGCTAAGTCTTCTAACATGCATCGTTATTAGCAGTTATACCCTATCCGTCGCACGCCTACACGTACAGGTGGCCAACCACATACGCAGGACTGTGCCCTACATGAGACTCACAACACGTGTAAGAGATGTGTCAAGGCCTGGGAGTCATAACAATAACTCCACGACTTTAGGTGGGTCTACTAGACACTAGGTCAGACACTATCCTAACGTCAACGCATTCGTTGACTGCATCTGAGTCTCTCTCGGACGCGCACAATTATAATAATAACATGCAGCTAAAATAATACAGAATTTAAACAGTATAACAAGGCAAGGTATACTTGCCTGGCGAGAAGGCTGCGTAGCACCAATAACCTGCTCCAGAAGTCGCGCAGAACGATCCAATGGTCCTCGAGGTCAACGTGCACAGGTACGAGAATCGGGGTGTCTGCTACGGTTGTCTGGCAAGGGTGAGGGGTCCATAATAAGCACAAGGACAAGGGTGATTAGGGCAATGGTGATGATGACAGTGATGAGGATGATAGGGATGAGGATAATATTGATGATCATTATGATGGGGATGGTGACGATGTCGGTGATGATGGCGATGGTGATGACGATGTTAGGGTCGATGACAATGACGACGATGGCAATGATGGTGGTAAAGGTAATAGAGGTGGGGATGACTATGACGACGACAACGAGGATGAGATATTGATGAGACGGGAGGATGGTGGAGATGGTGATGATCACCGGATTCCGGCCAGTAGAGGGGTCCGGCCATGGGGAAAGGAGGGGTCAGGGAGTAGGGACGACGGGGAGGAGGAGAAAGGAGATGACAGGAAAGGGAGAGGGAGGTCCGGCTCGGCAGTTCAGGCGTCGAGACTGCTACTGTCAACGTTCAGGCGGCTGCACTGGTCGATAGAGAGGAGGAAACGTCGGATATGGCGGTGATGTTGCTGTAGGGTGGCCTGGGTGCTGTTTCGGTCATCGAGGAGCAGTGTAGAGGTGGGGAAGAAAGGAGGGCAGGGTGGAGAGGATGTCGAGTCCGTCGTGGGTGGTGGAGTGGTGACGGCGGGTCGTGGCAGAGGCTGATCTGAGGTGGAGGTCGACTCGGGGAGGATGGAGATGACTGCAGGGCATCCACAGGCGGTCGGTGGCTCACGGGGTTCAGGGACGGCCGCGGGGTGTTGGTCGAGGAAGAGGAACTCGACGAGGGGGAGGGCTCGGATGTGGCGAGGTGCAGTACAGCGGGCACGGTGGAGGGAAGGAGGTCCGGCGCTGACGACTCCGGCGAGAACTCCGGCGTAGGTTGGTCGGCTGAAGGAAGGGGAAGGGTGAACAGTTGTGTCGGCTAGGATGGTTTAGGTTTGTTTTATAAAAATAACGAAAAGGAAAGAAGGTTGCATTTATATGTAGGATTTAGGGTTTTGTTGACCTAGAAAACTTGACTTTGGTCCACGTCCTCTTGGGTTGGGCCTTGTGCTCACAGGGGGATGTTTGGGAAGGCTACAATTTTGTATTAATTAAATACAAGGCTGAAATTTAAATTAGGACGATGTGCGCGTTTGCACATCCCAAAAATTACGAAAAAATTCACGTGAAGGGAAAATTGGATTTCTTTACGTATTGTCCAACGGTGGGGACACCTCAGTGCATTTTTGCATAATAGCCCCCCAACAATTGGGAAAATTACACAAGGCAAAAATTAGATTTAATTAAATTAATTGAATGCGCACGATGTTCTGGAATTAATTAGAAGTACCTGGGAATAGAATTAGGTCGGACACAAGTGTCCGGGGCATAGAAGATACAGTATATAATATTAATAAAAATTTGTATGGTACAAAACGGTCAAGATTTTGTCTCCAATTTCGATTGGGACGCACATGGGTAGAAGATGTGATTTTATTTAGAATTACGAAATAACTTCTGCGACGTTTATTGTGTGACTAAAATGTCGTACCAGAAAGCATGATTATAATTTATACAGAGGTCAGAATAGATGGTGGTCAAGTATAGGATAGGGTTGTGAAATTCGTTGGAAGATAATGGTTAGTGTAGAGCTCCAATTAATGAAGCAACGGTAAGGTGCGCTACGCGATAAAATAATATACAGTTAAATCAAATGCCGTGTTCTAAATTCTAATTAGGTTCAACTAGCCCTAATTCCACTATATAAGCCAAGTAATCGTAATTTCGGGTGAGGGGGTTTACACAAAGGCATCCGGGCGTAAAACCCGACTTGTAGCTATCGAACGTAAAGCCGTAGATTCGTAGCTGTTGAGCGTAGAAAGTTCCTTAGCGTAGAACTGTAGATTTATTGCTTCTGAAAAGAAAATTTTTCGAGCGTGAAGTCGTCGATCCGTTGCCTCTGAGCGTAAACTAAGCGCCACCAAGCGTGAGATCATCGATTTGGTATCTGCTGAGCGTGAAGTCGTAGGTTTGTAGCCTCTCGAGCATAAAAGCTACCGAGCACAAAGGCATCCGGGCGTAAAACTATAGATCTGTAGCTGTCGAGCGTAGAAAGCTCCTTAGCATAGAAACCACGAACCTGCTTTGCGCGAAAACTTTTTGAATTCGCTGACTGTCCGCCTTCTCTGAATATATAGGCTGACGTAGGACCCAATCATAACCGAATATTAATTAGGAGATTTGGTTCGGGGTCCGAGGAGTCCATCCGAACTCTATATATACCCCTGGCATCTTGAGTGAAAGTGATGTTTCGGATCACCTCCATCATACTGTGGCATTGAGGATACGCCACGGGTTCTTCGTCAGACCTATTATTCGTTGCGCACGAGAGTACAAATAATAGGTTCGGGATAAGCCCTGCCAGAGGTAATATGGACATGGCAGTTTTTGTGGACCTAACACCACTGGCGTACTTAGAGTTAAGTACTGGCGCTAAGTTGAGATCACAACCGATGTGATAGTCGATAGCCAAAAACTCGGAGAGTTTGTTCAGAGGTAATATGAACATGACAAACTTTGTGGACCTAACACCACAGTCGTACTTAGAGTTAAGTACGGGTGCTAAGTTGAGATGACAACCGATGTGATAATCGATAGCCAAAAACTCGAAGAGTTTGTTCACAGGTAATATGAACATGACAAACTTCTGGGATATAATTCCATCGGGGATGGAGGTGCATATCTGCTCAGAGGTAATATGGACATGGCAGTTTTTGTGGACCTAACACCACTGACGTACTTAGAGTTAAGTACGGGCGCTAAGTTGAGATGACAACCGATGTGATAGTCGATAGCCAAAAACTCGGAGAGTTTGTTCAGAGGTAATATGAACATGACAAACTTTGTGGACCTAACACCACTGGCGTACTTAGAGTTAAGTACGGGCACTAAGTTGAGATGACAACCGATGTGATTATCGATAGCCAAAACCAAGAAGATTTATTCAGAGGTAATATGAACATGACAAACTTCTGGGATGCAATTCCATCGGGGATGGAGATGCATATCTGCTCAGAGGTAATATGGACATAGCAGTTTTTGTGGACCTAACACCACTGGCGTACTTAGAGTTAAGTACGGGCGCTAAGTTGAGATGACAATCGATGTGATAGTCGATAGCCAAAACCAAGAAGGTTTGTTCAGAGGTAATATGAACATGATAAACTTCTGGGATGCAATTCCATCGGGGATGGAGGTGCATATCTGCTCAGAGGTAATATGGACAAGGCAGTTTTTGTGGACCTAACACCACTGGCGTACTTAGAGTTAAGTACGGGCGCTAAGTTGAGATGACAACCGATGTGATAGTCGATAGCCAAAAACTCGGAGAGTTTGTTCAGAGGTAATATGAACATGACAAACTTTGTGGACCTAACACCACTGGCGTACTTAGAGTTAAGTACGAGCGCTAAGTTAAGATGACAACCGATGTGATAATCGATAGCCAAAACCAAGAAGGTTTGTTCAGAGGTAATATGAACATGATAAACTTCTGGGATGCAATTCCATCGGGGATGGAGGTGCATATCTGCTCAGAGGTAATATGGACATAGCAGTTTTTGTGGACCTAACACCACTGGCGTACTTAGAGTTAAGTACGGGCGCTAAGTTGAGATGACAATCGATGTGATAGTCGATAGCCAAAAACTCGGGGATTTTGGTCAGAGGTAATATGAACATGACAAACTTTGTGGACCTAATACCACTGGCGTACTTAGAGTTAAATACGGGCGCTAAGTTGAGATGACAACCGATGTGATAATCGATAGCCAAAAACTCGGAGAGTTTGTTCAGAGGTAATATGAACATGAAACTTTTGGGATGCAATTCCATCGGGGATGGAGGTGCATATCTGCTCAGAGGTAATATGGACAAGGCAGTTTTTGTGGACCTAACACCACTGGCGTACTTAGAGTTAAGTACGGGCGCTAAGTTGAGATGACAACTGATGTGATAGTCGATAGCCAAAAACTCGGAGAGTTTGTTCAGAGGTAATATGAACATGACAAACTTTGTGGACCTAACACCACTGGCGTACTTAGAGTTAAGTACGGGCACTAAGTTGAGATGACAATCGATGTGATAATCGATAGCCAAAACCAAGAAGATTTATTCAGAGGTAATATGAACATGACAAACTTCTGGGATGCAATTCCATCGGGGATGGAGATGCATATCTGCTCAGAGGTAATATGGACATAACAGTTTTTGTGGACCTAACACCACTGGCGTACTTAGAGTTAAGTACAGGCGCTAAGTTGAGATGACAACCGATGTGATAGTCGATATCCAAAAACTAAGAGAGTTTGTTCAGAGGTAATATGAACATGACAAACTTTGTGGACCTAACACCACTGGCGTACTTAGAGTTAAGTAGGGGCGCTAAGTTGAGATGACAACCGATGTGATAATCGATAGCCAAAACCATGAAAGTTTGTTCAGAGGTAATATGAACATGACAAACTTCTGGGATGGAATTCCATCTGGGATGGAGGTGCATATCTGCTCAGAGGTAATATGGATATGGCAGTTTTTATGGACCTAACACCACTGGCATACTTAGAGTTAAGTACGGGCGCTAAGTTGAGATGACAACCGATGTGATAGTTGATAGCCAAAAACTCGGAGAGTTTATTCAGAGGTAATATGAACATGACAAACTTTGTGGACCTAACACCACTGGCGTACTTAGAGTTAAGTACGTTTTGCTAAGTTGAGATGACAACCGATGTGATAATCGATAGCCAAAACCAAGAAGGTTTGTTCAGAGGTAATATGAACATGACAAACTTCTGGGATGCAATTCCATCGGGGATGGAGGTGCATATCTGCTAAGAGGTAATATGGACATGGCAGTTTTTGTGGACCTAACACCACTGGCGTACTTAGAGTTAAGTATGGGCGCTAAGTTGAGATGACAACCGATGTGATAGTCGCTAGCCAAAAACTCGAAGAGTTTGTTTAGAGGTAATATGAACATGACAAACTTTGTGTACCTAACACCACTGGCGTACTTAGAGTTAAGTACGGGCGCTAAGTTGAGATGACAACCATTGTGATAATCGAAAGCCAAAAACTCGGAGAGTTTGTTAAGAGGTAATATGAACATGACAAACTTTTGGGATGCAATTCCATCGGGGATGGAAGTGCATATCTGCTCAGCGGTAATATGGACATGGCAGTTTTTGTGGACCTAACACCACTTGCGTACTTAGAGTTAAGTACAGGCGCTAAGTTGAGATGACAACCGATGTGATAGTCGATAGCCAAAAACTCGAAGAGTTTGTTCAGAGGTAATATGAACATGACAAACTTTGTGGACCTAACACCACTGGCGTACTTAGAGTTAAGTACAGGCGCTAAGTTGAGATGACAACCGATGTGATAATTGATAGCCAAAACCAAGAAGGTTTGTTCAGAGGTAATATAAACATGACAAACTTCTGGGATGCAATTCCATCAGGGATGGAGGTGCATATCTGCTCAGAGGTAATATGGACAAGGCAGTTTTTGTGGACCTAACACCACTGGCTTACTTAGAGTTAATTACGGGCGCTAAGTTGAGATGACAACCGATGTGATAGTCGATAGCCAAAAACTCAAAGAGTTTGTTCAGAGGTAATATGAACATGACAAACTTTGTGGACCTAACACTACTGGCGTACTTAGAGTTAAGTACGGGCGCTAAATTGAGATGACAACCGATGTGATAATTGATAGCCAAAACCAAGAAGGTTTGTTCAGAGGTAATATGAACATGACAAACTTCTGGGATGCAATTTCATCGGGGATGGAGGTGCATATCTGCTCAAAGGGAATATGGACATGGCAGTTTTTGTGGACCTAACACCACTGGCGTACTTAGAGTTAAGTACGGGCGCTAAGTTGAGATGACAACTGATGTGATAGTCGATAGCCAAAAACTCAAAGAGTTTGTTCAGAGGTAATATGAACATGACAAACTTTGTGGACCTAACACCACTGGCGTACTTAGAGTTAAGTACGGGCGCTAAGTTGAGATGACAACCGATGTGAGAATCGATAGCCAAAACCAAGAAGGTTTGTTCAGAGGTAATATGAACATGACAAACTTCTGGGATACAATTCCTTCGGGGATGGAGGTGCATATCTGCTCAAAGGTAATATGAACATGGCAGTTTTTGTGGACATAACACCACTGGCGTACTTAGAGTAAATTACGGGCGCTAAGTTGAGATGACAACCGATACCAGAGGTAATATGGACATGAAAATCGATTGTCAGAAACTTGGAAAGTTTTTTCTGAGGTAATATGAACATGACAAACTCTACTCTGGTTGGCATAAAGGTCGTGAAGTTGAGTAGTCCGCCGCATGCTTTCCTTTGCGTAGATTGCAGGAATCATCTGCTTTTCCCCGGAAGACAGATGCATTTTTACGCGCGGAGCACGTTTGTGATTCCTGATTTGGTGCTGAGGCATCATCAAAAATTTTGTCTATTCCGCCAGGGACGGAAGACTAAAATTTACACACAAAGCACGGTTTAGGCTTCTGGACTAGCGCTGAGGCATTGTCCGAAGTTTTGTCTGTTCCGCCAGGGACGGAAGACTGAAATTTACGTGCAGAGCGCGGATTATACTTCTGGGTTAGCGCTGAGGCTTTATCAGAAGTTTTGTTTGTCCTGCCTGAGACAGGCGACTAAATTTTACGCGCAACGCGCGGAGGGAGCAAAGCTACAACCTCATTGGTCAGAGAGATCGGAGAGATCGGAGAGTCCACAGGAATGGCAGAGGATGTCTTAGGCATCCAGACCTTGCGCAGCTTCCTTTTGCTTTGGACGGAGAGGGAGTGAGAGCTACCCCCTGCTCGAAGCATGTCTTCGTAGGCCGACTGGTCGAACTGGACGACCAGTATCTTCTTCACGGATCCCATGGATACCGCATTGTGTTGAGCAATAGCTTCCTCATCAGAAGAGAAAGACGTCCCCAGCAGAGTCGCCATCTTGTTTTAGGATAATAAACGAGAAAAGATTTGATGAATGCAGAAAACGAGATCTTGTACGAAGACCCGCCCTTCTTTTATGTTTACAAACAAGATTGTACAAATTTGATCCTACACGAGGATATCTAAGTACAATTTATTTAATCTGGATAAATATTGCTATGGGTGTCTGATATGTAGCCGATTACTTTAGCCCTTGGACCACACGATAGTGAAGAATTATCGTGGAAGACAGGTAGCAGCTTCGAAGGTTGCTAAAGAGGGTGGATGTCCGATGCCAAAGTCGTCGATCCCTTCTCTTTGCCTGAGCTCTGGATTCTCCTCTCTCTCTCTTTCTCTCTCTCTCTCGGCCGTTGGATCTGGTACTGGATCTCTTGGTCAATTTTCTAACCAATTTCTTTGACCCTCCAATTTGTCGACCCTCTCTAATTTGTCGACCTTGTCCTCTGTTGATAGAGGTCTCTATTTATAGAGTTTTAGTGACAATGACCACTCAGTCGGTGTAAAAACCGAGTAATAGAAAGTACATGACCCTTTTACACAATGGTTAAAATAACCAATGCCTGCGTATAGATGATCTTTTCAATGAGCGTGTGACGCGGGTCCAACTAATGGACAAAACGCGTATAACTGCTACAAAGATCACGGCGTAGAAGCCACGTATGTAGGTATCCCTCGTGTAGAAGAGGTTGGCATAGAAGCCAATGTCTGTCACCATGGCATAGAAGCCAAATAGTTATCAAATCGGCATAGAAGCCGAGTGGTCATAAAGGCCGAGTAGGCGTAGAAGCCGAGTGGTCATAAAGGCCAAGTAGGCGTAGAAGCCGAGTGGTCATAGAGGCCGAGTGGGCGTAGAAGCCGGGTGGTCATAGAGGCCGAGTAGGCGTAGAAGCCGAGTGGTCATAGAGGCCGAGCAGGCACCGAAGCTGAATGGGCGTAGAAGCCGAGCAGGCACCGAAGCTGAATAGTCGTAGAAGCCGCTGCGTAACGTGCCAGAGTGATGATATGGACGTTTTAGCCGGAATTATGGCTCTTGGAGATAATCGAATCTCTTGCATTAAATACAGAGATCTGCCCCCATCCTGTACATTAAATGCAGATGCTTGTCTTTAAGATTTGCCATTATTCTGCACATTAAATACAGATACGCACCTTGAACCCTGTGCGAAGAGTAACCGCTGTCGTGGCAGTCTGTTCATCTTCTGCAGAGCGTAAGGAGCTCATGTTTGCCTGTGTAAAACTAGACAGCGTATTCCCTTGTATGCGTAGGAGCAGCTCTCGCAAAGGGGATGTCACTAAACGACGGTTCGGTGATATTTAATCAAATCTCCTGCATTAAATATGGAGATCCGCCATCATCCTGTGCATTAAATATAGAGGCGTGTTTTGAAGGTCTGCCACCCTTCTATGCATCAAACATAGAGACGTGCCTCAGGCATCTGTCAGTATTCGGCGCATTAATTGCAGAGACGTGCCTTGAGGGCCTGTCACCGCCCTGTGCATTAAATGTAGAGACGCGCCTCGAGTCCCGTACGGAGTGCAGCTTTTGATGTGGCAGGCGGTTTGTCTTTCGCGAAGCGTAAGGAGCTCTTATCTGCCTGTGTAAAACTAGGCAGCGTATTCCTTTGTGTACGTAAAAGTGGTTTACGCAAGGAAAATGGCAGTAAATGACAGCCTGGGTTTCAGTACCGCGCCATCATTATGGCCGTCGCCTGGGTAGTCGAGTAGTATCCCTTTGTCAGAAGTCGAGACGTCAGGTTCATTACAGGATCTGACAGGTTCATTTCAGGAAATACGAAGCGCCCCTCGTACACTTCAATGCTGCAATGAAAGGGGATGAGTTTTGCGCCATAAAGGCGATGAAGCACCCTGTTTGCGCTGAAGCAGCCTGGACATACTGCCCTACGCGGATGGTCCTCGAGCCTATATTTTATGCTGCGCTTGGCGGAGAAGCTCTAATTGCACGTTGAAGGCTCTGAAGTCCTCTGTTTACGCTGCTTTGCATCAATATGCTGCGTAGAGATATCCAGCGTATTTTTCATGCTTCTACACCGGTTACAAGAGTTTACGCAGAAAATTCTCTTCTTCCTTAGTCAAAAGGACTTCGTCAGACGAAGGGCCAAGGAATTCCCTGAAAGTGTCTGTCTTTACTAGAAGAGGACTTTTTTTTCCTTGGCCATTGACAGTTCATTCAAAGTTCCCAAAATCTAGTTCAGGAATGGCCTGTTTGGCGAATATTTCTTGCCCTGTCTCGAGAATCTTTCAAGAAGCCATTTTTGAATATGATGTTCTTGATAGATCTTCTTCACATTTTATTTCAGTATTCTATGAGACTCCTCGTCAAAAATAGCATGACAATTGGATCTTCAAGACAATTCAATACAAAAGAGCTTTTTACGCATCTTCCTCTAAGCGTAAAAGTTAGGACGTGACTAGAGGCATATTTATCAGAGTCCGCTTAAAAAGTACTCAAGCATATTAAAGCTGCGTATTATCAAACTTCCTCACACCAATATGGCAAATCAATAGTGCGTAAAAGAAGGCAAGTTTATTAATCATGATTACATATGATGAAAATCTATTTTACAAAGAATTTTTCATTAATATTTAAGATAATGATTACATATAATAGGAATCTATTATGCTAGGTTCTCGTCTTATGGAGATCTTCATTGCTTCTTCTACAGTACTTCTTCGGCCGGGGGGCCAAGAATATGGTGAATGGAAGGAGGATACAAAACTGGGCCTGTTTAAATTTTTCAAACCTACCCCCCATACGTCATCGGCGGCCATGCTCAGATTTGTGTTAGGAATTCAAACCCAACACAATACTGGAAGACACGGCCAAGCTGCCCATCAGGGTCCAACTTCATAAAAAGGGAAAATACAGCAAACAAGCTGTGTGGTCTAATATGACCCTTCCTTTCTCTTTGGTGAATCGCCATATAATATTGCTGATTATCTCGAGCAAAGGAAGCTATGATATCCTTCTATGGTCTATCTTTGCAGAGACTATTTGCTCGAAGGCGTCTCTTTTTACGGCTTCTTACATGCTAAAAGAGCATAATCATCTTCTTTCTCGGCTCGGCCCTGTAGAAGCATAAAAAATACGCCGAGAAATAATATGCGTAAAACCCTCAACATGCAGGAAGCCCGCGTAAAACAGAGCTCCAGCACTGGGTGGCGTAAGACATGACTTCAGAGCCATTTGCGAACAACAGAGCTTCAACGCTAGTTCAGCATAAAATATAGCTCCAGAACAACCCGCGTAATACAGTATTTTAAGACTACTTAAGCGTAAAAAGGTTGTTACATCGCCACTTTGGCGTAAAACCTGCTCGCTTTTAATGCAGCGGGAAGTTGTACGAGGACTCTTCATATTCTTTGAACAAACATGTCAGATCATGTAGTGAATCTGACTCCTGACAAAGATTACAGCACGACGACCGAGAGGACGGCTATAATAATGATTTTGCACAGAGATCCAGACCGTCGTTTAGTGACATTTTCTTGATACAAATTACTTTTACGCATTCAAAGGAATATGCTGCCTAGTTTTACACAGGCAGACATGAGCTTTTATGCTTAGCAGGAGATAAAATGAACTGCCACATCAAAAGCTGCTCTTCGTACAAAGCTCGAGGGACGTCTCTATAGTTAATGCGCATGATGGGGGCAGATCTCTACATTTAATGCACGAGATTTGGTTCTACTTTCAAAGACTGGGTGAGGCATAATTATGGCTAATACGTCCATATCAGCACCTCTATATATTATGCCATCAGGCTATTTTCAGTTATAGGAGTACGATGTATGCCATCTCCTTGAAATACGCCGACCTGGCTATTTTCAACTACAGGAGCACGCCGTATGCTATCTCCTCGGAATACGCTAACTCAGGCTATATTTGCATTGGTGCGTGATAAGGCTATTTTGTCTAGAATACGCTCAAGACCTCAGTCAAGCAAGGATAACCGGCTATCCTTACGCTAGCTACCTATCCATACAGCATCAGGCTTCTACGCCTACTGGGCTTCTATGCCTACTTGGATTCTACGCCAACTTGACAACTATTTATCTTCTACGCCATGGTGACAGTCATTGGCTTCTACGCCAACCTTTTCTACGCGAGGGGCAGTTACCTACGTGGCTTGCATGTCGTGATCTTCACAGCAGTTATACGCGTTACCTTATAATAGGACACGCGTCACACGCGGATTCAGAAGATCATTTATACGTTGTTTGTGGTATTAAACGAAAGAATGAAAGTGTATTTCAATGACAGGGTTTATACGAGACCCGTGCCCTTTGGTTTACAAACAAACTTGTACAATTCGATCCTATACGAGGATGCGGGAGTACAATTTATTTAATCTGGGTATAAATTGCTATAGATGTCTGATCTGCGGTCGATCACTTTAGCCCTTGGACTATACGATGTTGAAGAAGTGCCGTAGAAGACAGGATACAGCTTCGGAGGTTGCGAAGGAGGGTGGATGCGCGATGCTGAAGGTCGTCGCTCCCTATTCCTTGCCTGAGCTCTGTATTCTTCTCTCTCTTTCTCTCTCTTGATCTCCGGTTCGGTGACCTTGTTCGATCTTCCAAATTGTCGACCTTGTTCCCCATTGATAGGGGTCTCTATTTATAGAGTTTTGGTGACAGTGACCACTCCATCGGTATAACAACCGAGGAGTGGAAAGTACATCACCCTATTACACAACGGTTAAATTAACCAATGCCTACGTATAGATGATCTTTTGAATGAGCGGGTGATGCGGGTCCAACTAAGGGGACACAACGCGTATAATTGCTACTAAGATTACGGCGTAAAAGCCACGTAGGTAGGTATCCATTGTGTAGAAGGGGTTGGCGTAGAAGCCAAATGTCCGTCACCATGGCATAGAAGTCGAGCAGGCATAGAAGCCTGAATAGGCATAGAAGCCGAACAGGCATAGGAGCCGAGTTGGCATGGAAGCCGGGTAGTCGTAGAGACTGGGAGGGCGTTGAAGCCGGATGGGCGTTGAAGCCGAGTAGGCATAGAAGCCGAACAGGCATAGAAGCCGAGTAGGCGTGGAAGCCATAGGAGCACAGATCCTGAATGGACGTAGAGGTCGCTGCGTACCGTGCCAGGGTACTGATGTGGACATCTTTAGCCGGAATTACGGCTTTTGGAGATCAAATCTTTGGCAGAGATTTGCCATCATCCTGTGCATTAAATGCGGAGACATGCCTGGAGGGGAAACTGTCACCGCTCTGTGCGTTTTGACGGAGGGACGTGCCTTGAGGGGACACTGTCATCGCTCTGTGCGTTTTGACGGAGGGACGTGCCTTGAGCCCTGTACGAAGCACAGCTTTTGACGTGGCAGGCGGTTTGTCTTCTGCGGAGCGTAAAACATCCCATGTTTGCCTGTGTAAAACAAGGCAGCGTGTTCTCTTTGCACGCGAAAGAGCAGTTTATGCCGGGGGATTTTAATAAGCGCCGGTTTGGTAATATTTTAACCAAATCCTCTGCATTAAATGCTAAGATCCGCCATCATACTATGGAGCGCGTCCCGAGGGGTCTGTCCCCGTTCCCAGCCGTCGTTTGGGTAGCTGTGCAGCACTTTTTGTCAGGAGTCAGAGGTCAGGTTTACTGTGTGACTGGACAGTTTCTTTTCAGGAATATGAAGCGTTCCTCGTACGCTTTAACGCTGCTTTGAGAGCGGCTGGGTTTTACGCCATGGAGGCGATGGAGAACCCTGTTTTACGCTGGATGGCTCTGAAGGCCTCTGCTTATGCTTCTCTGTATCAAGATGCTGCGTAGATCTTCCAAGCATTTTTTTTTTCATGCTTCTACAAGACCCCCTTCAAAGCTTTTAAATTCCTCAGAATTTGAAACGCTTTGAATGAAGCATGAACGGCCCCTCGTAACTCGAAACGTTTCTGAATAGAGCGTTGAAACGGTCGATGCTGACTTTATGGCAGATTTATTGGGGACCGCTGTGATCTCTTTTGCCTATAAAAGGCTAGGGGGGTGAACCTGTCTTCACCACATTCCCATTGTCATGCAGAGATGATCGCCGGAGTTCGTCGGATCGATCTGAGGAAGAAGGAGATCATGTTCTTCCAGCATGTAGGGAGCCGTAAAAGACGGCATCTTCGAGCAAGTGTCCACTGCAACGATGGATCATGGAAGGACATCTTAGCCTCTCTTGCTCGGGATAATCAGCAACTTTGTATGGCGTTGCCCCAGGAGAGAGGAAGGGTCGTATTTGACCACAGCGTTTATAGACTATTTATTTCTTCCTGAGGCCCCCGCGGACGAGAGTCAAAAAGACTCATCCTGTCCCTGGCTTGAGCGGCGCACGGAGCATGGGATCTGCAAAATCTATGCAGGCCCAGTTCTGTATCCTCCCGCCGTTTGACCCATATGTCAGTCAGTTTCCGATAAACCGACTGACTGCCGGAGAAGATGGATGAAGAATTGAGGCCCAGCGAGAGCCTGCCAGAACAGCTTCCGGGCGATCTTCAGACGACGAGGGGGTATCTCCTTCGTAGACGGAGTTTCCCTCATATGTAATCATGATTTTAATCTTTAATAAAATCGTCTTCTTCTCCATATGATCGTCTTGCCATACGTTGCTTGTGAAGTTTGAATATGTGCAGCTTCGACACGTTTGAATCTTTACGCTGACTCTGATAGAAAGAGTATTAGGCCCTGTCCTTTATGCATAGCGGATAGTCCGTAGAACGCTGCTGAGCAATTTGAACATTTAGAACTGTCCTGTTGCTAGGACTGCGTAGAATTTCTGAACTGTTGCCTCTCTGATGAGCGGAATTTCGTTTTGTTCAGAATTCATCTTCAAGAATGATCTCTCGAAACTCCCTTGGAACAGGGTCGAGGTTTCTGTCAAACTGAGTTGCCACTTTGATAGACGAGATGTTTAGACTGGAATCTGGATGAACCTCCAGTTTTCTGGACCCGAGAGGAGTAATTTCTCAATGTTTGAACTCTGTATACTTCGGGTACTTGGGGATGCTTTGGGGTCAAGAACGAGTATCTTCTGTGTGAACTCTTTGCACTTGACCGCCTTGGGGACTGTTTGGATATGCGGAAAGTCGTGGAGCGAGAAATCATGTCTGTAGCCTCTTGAGCGTAAAACACCATCGAGCATGAAATCGTAAACTTGTGGTTCCTGAGCGTGGAGTCGTAGGTTTGTTGCCTCTCGAGCATAGAATGCTACCGAGCACAAAGGCATCCGAGCAAGAAAAAACCATAGACTTGTAGCTGTCGAACGTAAAGCCGTTAGATTCGTAGCTGTCGAGCGTAGAAAAGCTCCTTTTAGCATAGGACTGTAGATCTGTAGCCTGTGAGCGTAGAACACCATCGAGCGTAAAATCGTAGACCTGTGGTTCCTAAGCGTGAAGTCGTAGGTTTATTGCCTCTCGAGCATAGAATGCTACCGAGCACAAAGGCATCCGGGCAAGAAAAACCATAGACTTGTAGCTGTCGAATGTAAAGCCGTTAGATTCGTAGCTGTCGAGCTTAGAAAAGCTCCTTTAGCGTAGAACTGTTTGATTTGTAGCTCCTGAAAAGAAAATTTCTTCGAGCGTGAGGTTTGCGGATCTGTTGCTGCTGAGCGTAAACTGAGCGCCACCGAGCGTGAGATCGTCGATTTGGTATCTGCTGAGCGTAAAGTCGTGGGTTTGTGGCCTCTCGAGCATAAAAGCTACCGAGCACAAAGGCATCCGGGCGTAAAACCATAGACTTGTAGCTTGCGAGCGTAAAACCGTAGATCCGTTGCTGTCGAGCGTAGAAAGCTTATTTAGCGTAGAACCCGCTGAACCGTCTTGCACGAAAAAAAAGAAACCTTTCAAATTCGCTGACTGTCCGTCTTCCAAGGGTAGTGGGCTGACGTAGCATCCAATCATAACCAACTATTAATTGAGCGATTTGGTTAGGGTCTCGAGGGGTTCGTCCGAGGATTCGAGGAGTCGACCAGGACTGTATATATATCCCCAGTTTCTGGAAAGAAAAACTATTTATCTGTCTTTTGCGAAAGAGAGCTTTCGACTGTTCAAGTTTTTCTTCGTTCTTTTTTCGAGCACTTCGAGTCTTTCAGAAATGGCGCCGAAACAAACCCCCTCCGCTAAGGGAAAGAGCATAGGTTCTTCTTCTCATTCTTCTGTCCCGGCGAGGGAATCTCCGGTCGGGCAAGGTGAACTTTCCTCTGAGGGGAGCATCCCGCCGACGACTAGTGCTCCCGGTTTTAGAGGTAGAACTTTTTGGGATGACACAAACGAGAAAAAATCCTTCGCACACGTTGAACGTGACTGCGCTAGGTCATCTTCTGTGCTGATAGCCTCTTTTGAGGAAGATGACACACGGAGGCATTTTTATCTTTTACGCCCACATTTTTAATGTGTCAGCGTAAAGACTCCATATTTTCGTAGCTCTGGGCGTAAATAGCTCGGGCTACCGAAAATTGGCGTATTTCGTAAAATTTAAATTTTACGTTCGTGGAGGAGACTTCTGGCGTAAGGTGACCAAATTTGTACAATCTTGGCGTAGAGCACAGACTGTCGTTTCCTTGGTCCGTGTGTTTGTGCCAGACTTGTAATGACATATCTTCTTTGCATTATCTTGCAGTTGATCTGGGTGAGTCCCCATTGGCTGAGGTGATGGGCTCCGCTGCGGGGATGCTTCACTCGAACTATCTGGAGGATCTGTCCCATGTGGCATTTCCCATCTCTGGACCCCAGTATCCTGAGGGAAGGGAGCTCCTGATATCGGCTTAGGGTGAGCGAATGCTGTTGAGTATGATCAACGGCGAACCCTTGGTATGTGTAGATGGGGAGCGGTACATAAAGCCGGCTTTCCTTTTTGGGGACATGATTGATAAACAGTCCCAGACGAAGCCCAAGAGGGAGCCTTGGGTTTTCCCTGCCGGGGATTTGGTCTTGTACCTGCCGACGATGCCGAGGGATTATCCCATCTCGGCCTTCTCCTATGCGACGCATCCCAGGAAGATGTCTTGGAAGATGACTCCTGATCTTCACGGGAAGCCGGGGAATATCTTTCATCTGAAAGGCGCTGACCAGGGGTCGTTTGTTAGTCGCCCTTCTGGCGTTGTGACGCTGTTCCGAGGACTGTGCCAGGGCAGTGTTCCAAGTGAAGATAGCTCGGTGATCCAGCCGGTCCAATTGCCGACCTTCTGCAACGACTTCATAGGTCGAGGTGGGGTATATCCCAAGAAGAATCCTCGGTGCAATGGGTGGATGGCCCCAACGAACTCCCGATGGAGATGCCTAGTTGACTGGGACTTAAAGCATTTCCAGAGAGAGTTGGAGGGCATTGGACTATATGCCGCTGTGAGTGCGACGAGCGTCGGGCTGCCTCCGAACCCTAATTTGTTCCTGGCACTGATGGAGCGGTACATTCCGCTCACTGGGACCTTCGCCACTCCACTAAGGAAGTTGGGGTTGGCCCTTCATGAGATGGCAGTTGTCTCGAGACTGCCGATGGGGGATACATCATATGAAGAGTACGTTCCCACCAACCGGGAGTTGGGAGATATGGACCCTCGGGTGGCGGAAGTATATCAGGAGCTGATGTGTCAGTACTTCGCGTGCACCACTTTTTATAACGAGCCTTCTGATTTGGCTCACACCACCAAGTGGATGTCCTACCTCTTCTTCCATCGGGCTAGGGCCACCAAGTCGAAGAAAGCTTCGGGGGGCAAGAATGAGCCCATGAACTGCTTGGGCGTCCTCAGTGCCCAGGTCGTTGCGGCTCTTATGGAAGACGCCAAGGCTCCCGATCAGATTCTCATTGATGGGGTAGGAAAGTACCCCGAAGGTATAAAGGCCTACAGTTATTTGAGGTATTATCGCAGGCCTCTGTCTAAGGAAGCCCAGCTGGCTGGTTTCCTCTCCATATGGCTGCGTCAAGTAGTGGTGCCAGGCATTGCTTCCGCGGATCGCATTCACCGGAATATCCTATGGCCCGCAGTGCGTCTGGTGTTTGGGGCAAGACTGGGCTTGCTTCCTGCCATGGTGTGCCGTATACAGGCTGGCCTGAGGGCCATGACAGATGGGTTGCTCGTTGATGAAGCTCGGCGGGAGAGCTTTCCTAGGGTGGAATTACCATACTTGTACTTGATGGGATGGTTAATTCTCCACAATTCTCGGGTTATGTCACCTGGTTCCGGTAGCAGCTCAGGGGGTATATTCCTATTGAATTACAGGGATTCCTCCTGGAATATGAATACAGTTTTAGACTGTCGGCTGGTTTTGAACCTCAGCCATGGCTGAAAGATCCTTTGTACTCCCCCTCCTGTGCATCGCAACCAGTCAGGGCTGTGGCTCAAGGATTCAGGTCGAGGGAAGACCGTTCTTTCTCCGGAGGCGTTTAATTGGTTGGTCTGTATTAGACCTTTCCATCTGCTGTATAGGAGCGAAGACCATTGCTTCTTCGAGCCCTACCTGCCTAGTCGGTTCGCCAGGCAGTTTGGGTACGACCAGTTGCATGTGGGCAACGCCGTCACCAGCTTCAGGTCCAGGGGTGGACTCATTGATGGAGCTAGAGGATGGCGATATTTTATCAGGGGTTGTACGGGGGCAATTTTTATCGTACCGGTCGTTACAATCTCTACGGAGCTGCGCATCCTTCACTCCTACGCCCAGTTCTATGTGGCGATTAATACCTTCCATCGCGATTTTGACATGCGTGGAAGCTTCAGAGTGCCTTCTGCCAAGCCTGGGGGAAGGGTCGAAGTCCCCTCGGTCTCTTCTGACGAGGGTGAGGAGTCTGGTACCCCGGATGAGCCTCTGATGCCGTTGTCGAGGTGTGCAGTGCCTCCGCCGGCGGGGGCTCTGGTAGTCTCTTCTGGGAAGCGACGGGCTTCTGCTCCGAAGGAAGCTTCCCTTCGTTAGAGGAGGAAGGAGACGGTTGCTTGTCCTCTCCGCATTCCTGGTATTGGGGCTCCTGTGAGTGAGCTGGCATCTCCCTGTATCAGGGATGATTCTTTGGCTGGAGGTTCCTCGCCTTTTAGAGAGGGACCTTCCATAGTTCTGGCTGGTGGCGCCGGAGAGTCCTCGCTAGAGGTGGCTGTCGCTGCGGCTGTTCCAAGCAGCGGAGCGGGATTGCCTGCGTGGCCCCAACAGATGGGAGAATCTTCCCTGAGGTCAGTAGCGGGCGGAGTTACTCCTGCGTCAGCAAGCGTGCCTAGCGAGACTCCGGCTGATGAACCTCGATCGCGTCTCGGGGAAGGCTTGACCGAACTCTTGGCGATGTCGATCGGCCCACCTCCTTCTCCAGGTATGACAGTTCGTATTGCGTCATTAAGGCGTGGCTTAGCTACATCTGCTGCAGATGCGTCGTATATGCCGTTGGTTCCGGGTAAATATCATTTCGATGTATCCTCCTAGGAGGATTACCACTGTGTTTGACATTTTGCTTTCTTGTCCTTTTTTTAGGGGATGACGTCCACGGGGAGCATGGCGTTGAAGCGCCTTCCGGCTTTGTTCTGGCTCCTGGCGGTGACGTGGAGGCGCCGGATTTTGAGGCAGGAGTGTCTTCGGGGGCTAGCTCGCCCGGGGAGGTTTTATCGTCTCAAGGGGAGGACGAACCTGTCATCGTGACCTCGCCTGTTGCGAGTATGCCGATGACTTCGATTGTCGCCATCGCACCTTCTTCGGGCGTGCCACCTATTGAGGCGGCGGTGGCTACCTCGTCTGCAGTTGTAGCCGCTCCGGGCGCTCAGTCGAGTTTAGTCGCGTTGATCAAGCAGCATTCCAGCCTCGTCTACACTGGCTTACAAACGATGATACCGATGGTGTTGGCGAAGAACCTTGACTTCGAGCTCCTGAAGAAGACTTCTCAACTTTCGATCGAGGTTGTCAGGGGGCTTGGCAATCCTGGAGTGGCTGACGCTCTGGAGGCGGTGGTTAATGGTTTAGAGCAACCCATTAACGAATACTTGCCGCGGACTGAGGGCAGCCTTGATGCTGATGTCCAGGCTTGGTACGACCTCATGTCTGAGCGGTTTACTGCAAAGCTTGAAAGCCTAAACAACTCTATCCAGACGCATAAGCTGGAGATGGATAGGAGAAGAGCTGTTGTGGAAGAAGCCCTTGCCGTTGAGATGCAGTGTCGATCCGAGCATGAAGGGAATACGGCGAGGGTCTCCAAGCTGCGGGAAAAACTTGCTCGGGCAGAGGAGTGGGCTTCCCAGTCGTTGGCAGGTTTGGAGGTAGCGACTGAGCGAAGCGCGACGGGATCTGGACCGTACGGAAGCTGCCCGTACGGGCTGTCTTCGGGCAAGGGCTAATCTGACCCTTACGCACACTCTGGAGGCACGGCTGTAGCAGGCTCGCGCCGATGCTTTGGCCCTTAGGAATGAGAGGATAGCTGCACTGGACCGGCAGATTCATGGCCTGATTACTCCGCCATCTTGATGTACCCCTTCCTATGTAATTCTGCCTTCTTCGGGAATAAGTAACAGTGACTCTTTTCTGACTGTTGTGGACCCATCATTTCGGAATGTAAATGACAGGTTAGGTGAGAGTGATATCAGAGGTAGTATGGACGTGATAAACTCTCGATAAACTTCTTAGCGGGACGTATCTATTCAGAGGTCATGCGGACATGATAGAGTGTAACCCAACTAATTATGTTTTTTGGAAGTAGTTTTGTCAGAATCGAGATCCTTGCTATTTTTCTCTCTGAGCAGAAGAAATTAGGCATAGTACCTTTTCAGGAATTTGCCGTTGATAGGAGCCATTAACAGATCTCCGTTGGGCTGGGCTATCCTGTAGGCGCCGTTTGAGAACGTTGTCTCGATCACATAAGGGCCCTCCCATTTGGGCTGGAATTTGCCTTTACTTCTATGAGTTAGGATCATCGGCCTTCTCACGGCTAGAACTAGCTCGCCGACTTTGAATATTCTTTCCTTTACTTTATGATTAAAAGCTTTGGAAATGCGTGCTTGGTAGAGCGCGATGCGCTGCTGAGCTTGGAGGCATTTCTCGTCTAATCCTTCGAGCTCTTGGAGCCTCAACAGGTCATTCTTTTCTCGAGTCAGCTCACTAGTCACGGCTATTCGGAGCGACGGGACCTGGATTTCGATAGGAAGGACCGCCTTACTTCCGTAGACTAGTGAAAAGGGGGTACAACCTGTCGGTGTCCATACCGTTGTGCGGTATGCCCAGAGACATTCGCCCAGCTTCTCGTTCCAGTCTCTTTTGTTTTAAGAAACGAACTTCTTCAGGAGCTTGATAATGGTTTTGTTGAAGGCTTCCGCCAAACCATTAGCAGCTGGATAATATGCCGTAGAGGTAATATTGTGTATCCGGTTATTATCGCAAAACCTATGAAACGCTTGGCTGATGAACTGAGGTCCATTGTCGTAGATTATCCTTCGGGGAATCCCAAAGCGATAAATGACATGGTGCTTGATGAAGCTGATTACGTCAGACGCCTTTACTTCAGCCAGAGGGATTGCTTCGGCCCATTTGGAAAAATAATCTGTGATGGCCAGTATGAACCGGTGGCCTCTGGAGGAAGACGGGTGAATGGGCCCAACGATATCCATACCCCAGGCTTTGAAGGGCCAGGATGCAATCGTAGGATGTAGATATTCAGACGGTTGATGTATAAAGTCTGTATGGACCTAGCAGGCCCTGCATCGTTTTGCATAGCTGATCGCGTCTGTGATCATAGTGGGCCAGTAATAGCCCATTCTCCTGATACGGTCCTGCAGCTTAGGACCGGGCTGATGCGCTCCGCATACGCCGTCGTGAGCTTCACGGATAATCTGTTGTGCCTTGGCGCCAGTGAGACATCTTAACAGCAGTCCGTCGTTGGTCCGGCGATACAGGTATTGTGAAGATGCATCAAAGTAGAAGCGTAACGATCGTCTCTTGACGGATACTGCTTTTTTGGGGTCCTCTGGCAGGATTCCATATGCCACGAAATCTATGAAGGGACTCGTCCAATCTCTTGTAGGAGGATCGGCGTTTACAGCATAGCTGCGTTCTAGGTGACAGCTGTTCTTCACACAGAATAAATCTCTGTTAAGAAGGATTACTGAATCCTGCCTTCTTATAGGGGTGGCTAAGTCCGCAGCTAGGCTGGCCAGGACATCAGCTTACAGATTCTGAGATCGAGGTACATGCTCTAGGAAGAACCTTTTGAACGTCATGGCTATCTCGACCGTTGCTTGGTGATAGGGGATGAGGTCTGGATTTTGGAATTCATATATCCCCCTGACTTGGTTGACGATGAGCAGATAATCGCCGAAAGCTTCCAGGGATTCCACCCCCAGCTCTTTAGCGACTTGGAGCCCTATTGAGCAGGGCTCGCTAAGAGAATATGCTCGGTAGATGACGAGCTAATCTGGAGTAACTAGGACGACTCCTACTCCTGAAACGACGCTTCCCTTAGGACCGACTCTGGAGGCGCCATCGAAGAATAGTTGCCATACGTCACTTTCCCTTACAAAATTATATTCCGAAACTTCATCGGGGATGTCTTCGTATAGCTTGGAGGTCTCCGGGATTGGATGAGCTGCTAGGAAGTCGGCCAGTGCTTGGCCTTTGATGGACTTCTGTGGGACGTAGACCATGTCATATGGCGTCAGTAGCAATGCCCAAGTTGCGAGTCGGGAGTTAAGGGCACTTGGCTTGCTCATCAGCACCCGGAGAGGGTTGATCCTGGAGATGATATGAATAGTCTGGCCGACGACGTAGTATCACATCTTCTGGACAGCGAACATCAGTGCCAAGCATTCCTTTTCCACTGGGTTATACCGGTGTTCGGCCCCGACCATCATCCTGCTGAGGTAGTAGATAGCCTATTCATGACCCGCATCGTTCTTCTGTGCAAGGAGAGCTCCTAGCGAATGATCCATTGCCCGAACGTACAACAAGAAGGGTTTTCCCATGACGGGAGGCACCAGAACCGGTGGACTGGTTAGGTAGCGCTTGATATCCCCAAACGCTTGCTGGCAGGTTTCGTCCCATATGAAGAACACGCCTTTCTTCATGAGGTGAGAGAAGGGCTGACATCTCCCCGAGAGGTTGGATATGAATCGCCGGATGTAAGCCAGACGTCCTTGGAACCCCTAAGTTCCCTCAGATTATGGGGTGGTCGCATTGCTACGATCGCCTGGACTTTGTCAGGGTCTACTTCGATGCCTCTGGTGGTAATGACAAATCCCAAGAATTTGCCACTGGATACTCCCAGAAAGGACTTCGTAGGGTTCATCTTGAGTTGATGCTGGCGCATTAACTCGAATACCGCCCTCAGGTCTCGAACGTGATCACCTTTGAGGCAGCTTTTGACAGCTATGTCATCCACGTAACATTCCACTGTCTTGCGTAACTGCTCACGGAATATGTTACTCATAGCTCGTTGGTATGTAGCCCCGGCGTTCTTTAATCCGAAGGGCATGACCGTATAACAATATACCCCTAGTGGTGTCCGAAAGGCAGTATGCTTTTTGTCTTCCGGATGCATCTTGATCTGATTGTATCCCGAGAAACCGTCCATAAAAGACATATGCTCAAAGCCGCAGGTGTTGTCGATCATGATGTCCGTGATGGGAAGGGGGAATTCATCTTTGGGGTAGGCCGCATTCAGATCTCGGTAGTCGATGCAGATACGTACCTTCCCATTTTTCTTCATGACTGGGACAATGTTGGCGACCCAGTCGGGATGTTGTTCCTCCCGGATGAAACCGCAGGTTATCAACTTCTTGACTTCATCCTCGATGGCGTCCATCATATCCGGGCGAAACCGATGTTGGTGTTGTTTCACTGGCTTCGAATCGGTCAAAATATTGAGCTTATGAGTAGCTACCCTCGGGTCTAGGCCTGGCATGTCCTCATAACCCCATGCAAAGACGTCGACATATTCCTTTATCAGTTGTATGATCTCTTCCTTTTCGACTGGGGGAAGATTGTTACTGACAAATATTGGCTTTGGTGAGAGCTCACCCCCAACATTGACTTGGATAACTTCGTCCTTGGTGGGAGGCTCTCTCTGCTTGAAGCGAAACTCCCACTGTGTATCCATTTGTTGAGCCCAGGGGTCATTCTCGAACGGCTCCGTATCCTGTTTCTCGATTTCTGAGGGGCTTGTCATCACCATATTCACTGATAGTGTTAGTTTGAGAACATCAGGTGAGTCGGAGGACGACGAGCTGCTCTGGGAAGATGGAAAGGGGTCCTCATCTGGCTTGGAAGTTGCGAGGGAGGTGGCATACACCAATCCGAGACGAGTCTGTCGATAGCGGAGGTCGCCGTGCGGCGGCGTTCGTCTGCCTCTTCCGTAGTTGAGGCCTGGCTTCCGCTTCAAGTCGTAGCCCATGTTTTGTATGATCCTTTGCGCTTGCGGGCTGTATTGGCGAACCTGCACTTTCCCGGTATCGTCATCGAGAGGATCTTCCTGGACAGTCGATTGATTCCGCATGCGACCAAAGACTATTGGATGCTGGCTGCTGCAGGTAGGCGGGACAAGGAAGATAGAATCCTCATGTGGCCCATATGCTGTGACGACGTTGGATGGCGACGTTACTTCCCAGACATACGGTCGGTAGGAGTTTATAGCTTCTAAGAACTTTTGAGCCATTAGTTCTACCTCGTCATGTGGAGTGGGTTCATGTTTCGGAATCTGAGTACCAATGTACCAGAAAAGAGGATGTTTATTATCATCTAGAACTCCATTTCTGGTGGCATTTACATCAGTCGGCTGCTGGTTGCGCCAAAGTTTAATGACTATGGGTGGAGGCTTCCGGTTCAAAGTGATTACTAGAGGATCACCCCCTTCTCCCAACTTGGTCCTTCTCAGGTGGACAGCCGTAGGTTCTATGGCTTTTGGACGAGCGGTTCGTCCTTTCACTCTGATTGACAGTGGTAGTGTGGCAGAGGGCTCTTCGGGCTCCCGGTGGGATTCCTTCTTCGCCACTCCTGGCGTTTCTTCCGTGTGGTCATGGGAATACAACACGGCATCGGAATAGTAGGATTCTACTCCTTTAAACGGGTTTAGGTCAGCCACCTCCGTTTGTACGGTTCCTTGTGCGTCTACATATTTAAGACATTGATGTAGGGTTGAAGGAACGATGTTGTGGTCGTGGATCCATGGTCTTCCCAGCAAAATGTTATAGGATACCTGTGAATCGATGACGTAACATGTGGCCACTGATCTAAGGTTGCCAATCTGGACTCTCAAGCGAATCTTCCCTAATGGTTTACTCCTTCCGGCGTTAAAACCCATGATTGTAGTGGTAGTGTAAGCCAGCTCGCTGGTAGGAATTCTCAGTGGCCCGAGCAGACTGCGAGGGATGATGCTGATCGACGATCCCGGATCTATGTGAATCCAGTCGACCTCCATGGAACCGATGTACCCAGTGTAATAGAGGGGCCTGTCATGTCTATTATGTTTTAATAGCATATCGTTTTGAGTAAAAGTGATATTTGGGACCACCTCCATCACGCTGTGGCATTGAGGACATGCCACTGGTTCCTCGTCGGGGTACATGAGCTGGGTCAAGTATACTTCCGCCTGCATCAGTGCTTCACTCAGGGCTAGACGAGTGTCGGGGGAGAGCCTGAGTAGCTCGAAGATGGATAACCTGGCTGGCGTATTGGCCAGTTGGGACCGGATGTTAAACTTGTACGGTTTCTCTAAACCTTTGCTCGGAATGTTTTTCATAGGTTTGTCGAAGCGTACTTCTTTCTGTTTTGCCTTTTTCGCCGGAGTAGGTTTCGCAGAGCTGATGCTTGGCACGACGGGATCTTGTTCTGACGGTTTGGTAGCTGGAGCGTCAGCCGGCTCACCCTCCTGATTTGCTCCGTCATTGTCGAGGTAGGCCCTCCCTGAACGGGTTGCGACAAGTACCTCGTCTCCGTCTGATGTAAAAGAAGTTGTGACCATGTAGCATGATCTGTATTTGTAATTCTTCTTGGGGGTAGCCCTGGTTGCCTTGGTCTCCTCCTCGAGATCTGACACCAAATCTTGGTGAACCCACATAATCTTGCCTCGCCGAGTAGTTAGGGGCACCAGGTTGTGACCTTGATCCCTAGCAGGGGGAAGGTTAATGAGGTTCATCGTTGCCCGGGAGATAGGTGTAACACCATCAGGGACCTTTTGGGGAGGCAAATTGCCAAACTGTAGAGAGATCATATTGGCCATGACCGTTTTCTCGGTGTTGTGTAGAGTGATGGCCTTAGCATCGATCAACCCCTGGATCTTCCTTCTTAGTACATAGCACGCCTTTGTCGGGTAGTGTACATATCTGTGGAAGATGCAGTATTTTGGGTCGTCAGTATTGCCGACCTCCTGGGGCTGCCTTAGTTCTGGGAGGGTGATCTTGCCACTTTTGACGAGACATTCAAAGATACTCGGGATATCGTCGTCGTCGAAAGAGTAGACTTCGACGGGCCTCGGAGCCCCCGGTTTCGCTTGGGCGGTCGCCACAATCTTTGGCCTGGCCGTGTTGATTGCTAGTGCTTCCTTCCCTTTGGGACCACGATGATGGTCGCTGCCAGGGGAAGACCTCTTGCTTCTGTCAGAGGCGGAGATCATGATGCCATTGTCGCGCGCCTTGCGACTGTTGCCTTCGGCTACTACCGTCGAGAGGATGAACGAGGGCCAATCATGGAACTGATATGGTCCTGTGAACACCGAGACCACAGGAAGGAGGTTCTTCCTGCAAATGTCCACCAATGCTGAGTCTGGAACTCCTGGAGGCATTTGTAAGGTGGCCTGACGAAAGCGTTCGATGAAGATACGAACGTCTTCCTTTTCCTTCTGCTTGACTTCGATGAGAGAGGAGATAGACATGTCCAATCCTCCCTCATAAAATCGTGTGAAGAATAGAGCTTTGAAATTCTCGAAGGAAGTAATGCAGTTGTCCGCCAAGCTACGGTACCACTGATAGGCTACTCCTGAGAGGCAGCCTTTGAACACCCGAGTGAGGAGGGCATCGTTCCCTTGTAGCAGCACCGTCATCATACTAAAATAGTTCATGTATTGGCTTGGTGATGTTTTTCCCTCGAACAGAGCCATCGCCTGAGGTTTTTATTTTGGAGAGAAAGGGACCTCTTCCCAGATAGCTGGGTATGGCTGATTGATTCCCAGTTTCTTGAGCTGATCTTTGTGCTTCAAGGCATCGAACTGGGCTTTCAACTCCCGGACCGCCTGTATCGGATTTTCCGTTAGAAGCGGAGGAACTGCTGACTCTTGATCTAGAGCAGGTTCTTGGCTTGGGCCGGATGGTGGCAAGTCCACCCCCACATGTATCTGAGTTGGCGGAACCGATGCTTGAGCTATGGCAGTTACGTGCTGAGTTAGCATCATCTGGTGCATATTCTCCATTACGGATTGCATTTGTTTCAGCGACGTCTCCAGGTCAGTGATGCGTTGTTCTGCGTCTCCTGATGGCGGCGCTCCCTCGCGTTCGTCTTCGATGGCGTAAGCTCCTATTTCTCTGGGCGTCGTCGAAGGGTAAGCATAGGTCGCTGCAGAAGTCGACTCTATACTCTCGGCATCTGATTTGGGAGATTGGCGACCCCCAGCGTCGGAATCAGACGAGTGCGGAGCTGGTTGTTGTGACCTTGCACGGGTATTTTGGAATACCCCAGCTATAGCGTTCCTGAGGAGGTCTTCGAATTTTCTCTGGCTCGGAGGTCCAGAGGGAAGACGCTTTGAGATCAACCCTCTTCTAGGTATGCGTGAAGCCATGTTCACGGACGCATACGCGTGCTCCTCTTTCGGGAAAGATTAAGAGTAGTTCAATCGGTCGAAGACCGATCGTTTTGCTTTAGAACAGTAGCAGTCAATCACAATCTTATGACTATTACAACATTGTTCCCTAGGGGGCGTAATAGACATGTTGGAAGGTCCCCTCTCCTTACGCTTCTGGACTAGGCATTCGCGTAGGTCAGGAGTGGCAATTTGAGCTTGTTTTGCGCCGTGGGGCTTACCCAGGCGTGATTTGGAGATTCGCTCAGATAGGCGTAAAGCTGAAGAGGTGTTCAGTCGACCGTCGTCTTCTCGCGTAATCCGGAGGATAGGCAGATTGCTTCTTCGCTGGTGTAATGGCTGAGGAGTTGAGTACTCGCCTGCTTGCTTCCTCTTGCGGAAATTACGGCGCTCATCTGGTTCACCGTAGAGGTCGGATGTCGTCCTGCGCCTGGAGCATGATCTATACTTCTGATTTAGTGTTGAGGCACCGTCGGAAGTTTTGTCTGTACCGCGCGTAGCGGGAGACTGATTCCTACGCTTGGAGCGCAGGGGATACTCCTGGGTTAGCGCTGAGGCTTTACTAGAAGTTTTGTCTGTACCGCGCATAGCGGGAGACTGATTTCTACGCGTATAGCGCAGTGGATACTCCTGGGTTAGCGCTGAAGCTTTACCAGAAGTTTTGTCTGTACCGCGCGTAGCGGGAGACTGAATTTTACGTGCAGGGCACGGAGGGAGCGATGTTACCACCTCATTGGTCGGAGAGATCGGAGAGTCCATAGGAATGGCGGAGGATGTCTTGGGCATCCACACTTTGCGTAGCTTCCTGTTGTCTTGGATAGAGAGAGAGTGAGAGCTACCCCCAGTCCGAAGCATGTCTTCATAGGCAGACTGGTCGAAATGAACAACCAGTATCTTCTTCACGGTTCCTACAGATACCGCATCGTGTTGAGCAATTACTTCCTCGTCAGAAGAGAAAGATGTCACCAGCAGAGTCGCCATCTTGTTTGTGGTATTAAACGAAAGAATGAAAGTGTATTTCAATGACAGGGTTTATACGAGACCCGTGCCCTTTGGTTTACAAACAAACTTGTATAATTCGATCCTATACGAGGATGCGGGAGTACAATTTATTTAATCTGGGTATAAATTGCTATAGGTGTCTGATCTGCGGTCGATCGCTTTAGCCCTTGGACTACACGATATTGAAGAAGTGTCGTGGAAGACAGGATGCAGCTTCGGAGGTTGCGAAGGAGGGTGGATGCACGATGCTGAAGGTCGTCGCTTCCTATTCCTTGCCTGAGCTCTGTATTCTTCTCTCTCTCTCTCTCTCTCTCTCTCTCTCTCTTGATCTCCGGTTCGGTGACCTTGTTCGATCTTCCAAATTGTCGACCTTGTTCCCCATTGATAGGGGTCTCTATTTATAGAGTTTTGGTGACAGTGACCACTCCATCGGTGTAACAACCGAGGAGTGGAAAGTACAGCACCCTATTACACAATGGTTAAAGTAACCAATGCTTACGTATAGATGATCTTTTTAATGAGCGGGTGACACGGGTCCAACTAAGGGGACACAACGCGTACAATTGCTACTAAGATCATGACGTAAAAGCCACGTAGGTAGGTATCCATTATGTAGAAGGGGTTGGCGTAGAAGCCAAATGTCCGTCACCATGGCATAGAAGCCGAGCAGGCATAGAAGCCTGAGTAGGCATAGAAGCCGAACAGGCATAGAAGCCGAGTTGGCATGGAAGCCGGGTAGTCGTAGAGACTGGGAGGGCGTTGAAGCCGGATGGGCGTTGAAGCCGAGTAGGCATAGAAGCCGAACAGGCATAGAAGCCGAGTAGGAGTGGAAGCCGTAGGAGTACAGATCCTAAATGGGCGTAGAGGCCGCTGCGTACCGTGCCAGGGTGCTGATGTGGACGTCTTTAGCCGGAATTATGGCTTTTGGAGATCAAATCTTTGGCAGAGATTTGCCATCATCCTGTGTATTAAATGCGAAGACGTGCCTTGAGGGGAAACTGTCATCGCTCTGTGCGTTTTGACGGAGGGACGTGCCTTGAGGGGACACTGTCATCGCTCTGTGCGTTTTGACGGAGGGACGTACCTTAAGCCCTGTACGAAGCGCAGCTTTTGACGTGGCAGGCGGGTTGTCTTCTGCGGAGCGTAAAACAGCCCATGTTTGCCTGTATAAAACAAGACAGCATGTTCTCTTTGCACGCGAAAGAGCGGTTTATGCCGGGGGATTTTAGTAAGCGCCGGTTTGGTGATATTTTAACCAAATCCTCTGCATTAAATGCTGAGATCCGCCATTATACTATGGAGCGCGTCCCGAGGGGTCTGCCCCCGTTCCCAGCCGTCGTTTGGGTAGCTGTGCAGCACTTTTTGTCAGGAGTCAGAGGTCAGGTTTACTGCGTGACTGGACAGTTTCTTTTCGGGAATATGAAGCGTTCCTCGTACGCTTTAACGCTGCTTTGAGAGCGGCTGGGTTTTACGCCATAGAGGCGATGGAGAACCCTATTTTACGCTGGATGGTTCTGAAGGTCTCTGCTTATGCTGCTCTGTATCAAGATGCTGCGTAGATCTTCCAAGCATTTTTTTTTTCATGCTTCTACATACGTAGGTGGCAGTTATTATAACCGCCGAGTGCCACACTCTCCACTGTTCGGCTTCTACGCCGACTGGATGGTTACTATCACTAAACTCTATAAATAGAGACATCCGTCCACGGAGGTCCAAGGTCAAAAAATTGAAGAGAGAGGTCGGGTAAATAAGGTCGAAGATTTTTCAAGGAAAGAGAGTATATCCAGAGAGTGTTGATTGACTACTTTGGCAACGAGAGTTCAATCCCTCCTGCAGTCTTTGAAGCTTCTCCTTCTTCTACAGCACTTTTTTATCATCGTGTGGTCCAAGGACAAAGTGATCGACCGCAGATCAGACTCTTATAGCAATATTTACCCAAATTAAATTTTTGTACTTAACATCCTCGTATAGGATTAATTGTACTTCTTGTTTGTAAACCAAATAAAGGGTTTCGTATAAACCTAGTTTTATTTCTTTCGTTTATTATCAAACACAAGATGGCAACTCTGCTGGGGACTACTTTCTTATCTGACGAGAAAGTAATTGCTCAACACAATACAGTATCAGTAGGATCAATGAAGAAGACCTTGGTCGTCCAATTCGACCAGTCAGCATACGAAGACATGCTTCGAGCAGAGGGTAGCTATCATTCCCTCTCTGTCCAAGACAATAGGAAATTGCGTAAGGTGTGGATGCCCCGGACATCTCCTACTATTCCTGCCGACTCTCTGGTCTCTCCGACCATCAAGGTTGTAGCTTCGCAACCTGCCCGCCCCACGCATAAAATTCAGTCTCCTGTCTGTGACGTGGCAGACAAAACTTCTAGCAATACCTCAGTGCTAGTCCAGAAGTCTATTCCATGCTCCGCGCGTAAAACTCTGTCTCCCGTCTGTGACGTGGCAGGCAAAGCTTCTGGTTATGCCTCAGTGCTAATTCGGAAGTCTGCTCCTTACCCTGCGTGTAAAATTCAGTCTCCCGTCTGTGACGTGGCAGACAAAATTTTTGATAATGCCTCAGTGCCAATTCAGAAATTCCAAACGTGCTCCACGCGTAAAAATATATCTTCCCTCCGTGGAAAAGCAGATGGACCTTGCAAACACTGCAAGGGAAAACAAGTGACAGATTTTTCAACCTCTCGGCCTTTACGCCTTCAAGAGAAGAATCTGCCCGCTCTCCAGATTATGCGAGAAGCTGATGGCCGATTGAGGACTTCCTCAGTTTTACGCCAGCCTGAGCAAAATTCTAGACTACGCCAGGCCAAGCCCCTCAGCGTAAAGAAGACCCAGTTTGTGGATAGACATGCTCCTCGGGGATCATCTGCTACTCATATGGCTGAACTGCTGTATACAGGTGGCAGGGGGAGAGTTATAATTCCCAATATCCACATTCCAACAGATGTAAACAGGAAGAACAAGCTTTCTTCTTCTTCTTCTGTTAATCCTCCTGACTTGCGTGAATTTCTGATCCAGAAACACAAAGATAGGGGATCTTCCAACATGTCTATTATGCCCCCTAGGGAGCACAGTTGTAATAGTCATAAAGTTGTAGTTAATTATTGTTGTTCTAAGGTAAAACGGTCAGTTTTCGACCGGTTGAACTACTCTTTGTCTTTCCAGAGAGAAGAACCTACATTTGCATCAGTGAACATGGCTTCACACGTTCCTAGAGGAAGGTCAAATTTAAGACGTCATCCCTCTAGAACTCCAAGCCAAAGGAGATTCGACAGACTCCTTGAGAACATTGAAGCTGGGGTATTCCGAAATACCACGATAACCGGCTTCGTATTCTTCTAATTTCGACACTGGGGGTCGCCAGTTTCCCGAATTAGAGGCTGAAAGTATAGAGTCAATCTCTACAGAGACCTATACTAACCCTTCAATGACATCCAGAGAAATGGGAGTCTATGCCATTGAAGATGAACGCGAAGAGGCTTCCCCATCAGGAAGTACTGAGCAACGCATCGCTGTGTTGGAGACATCTCTGAAAGAGATACAATCCATGATAGAGAATATGCACCAGATGATGCTGACTCAACACACAGCTGCTATAGCTCAAGCATCGGTCCCTCCGACTCAAATACGTGTGGGGGTGGACTTACCACCATCCAATACGAACCAGGAGCCTGCTCTAAATCAAGAGTCAGCAGCTCCTCCACTTCCTAACACGGAGAATGTATTGCCTCCTGTTGGAGTTACGATACAACCGATCTCTCACCACTCCACGGTCCCTCTACCAGCTGAAGATCCGATATAGGTAGTACGGGAATTAAAAGCCCAATTTGATGCTTTGAAGCATAAGGATCAGCTCAAGGAATTGGGAATCAACCAGCCTTATCCAGCTATCTGGGATGAGATCCCTTTCCTTCATAAATACAAACCACAGACTATGGCTTTGTTTGGGGGAAAGACATCACCGAGCCAGTACATGAACTACTTCAGCATGATGACGGTGTTATTGTAAGGGAATGACGCCCTTCTCAATCGAGTGTTCAAAGGCTGTCTCTCGGGAGTGGCTTATCAGTGGTACCGTAGTCTTGCGGACAACTGCATTACTTTTTTTGAAGATTTCAAGACTTTATTCTTCGCGTGATTCTATGAAGGAGGGATGGACATGTATATGTCCTCTCTCATCGAAGTAAAGCATAAGGAGAAAAAGAATGTTCGCACTTTCATCGAACGTTTTCGTCAAGCCACTTTGCAAATGCCTCCCGGAGTTCCAGACTCGGCATTGGTGGACATCTGCAGGAAGAATCTCCTTCCAGTGATCTCGGTGTTCACAGGACCATATCAGTTCCATGATTGGCCCTCGTTTATCATTTTAGCGGTAGCCGCTAAAGACAACAGTCGGAAGGCGCGTGATAATAGAATTATGATCTCTACCTCTGATAGAGGAAAATGGTCATCCTCCAATAGTGACCATCCTCATGGTTCCAAAGGAAAAGAAACTCTGGCGATCAATACGTCCAGAAAAAAGACTGCGACAACCACACAGACGAAACCTGGGACTTCCAGGCCCATTGAAGTATATTCTTTTGACGAAGACGATATTCCGAGCATATTCGAGTGTCTAGTCAAAAGCGACAAGATTACCCTCCCAGAGGTAAAGCGACCTAATGAAGTCGACAGTACCAATAATCCAAAGTACTACATTTTCAATAGGTATATACATCACCCCACCAAGGCGTGTTATATACTAAAAAGGAAAATCCAGGAGTTGATCGACGCTAAGGCCATCACTCTGCACAATAGCGAGAAGACGGTCACCGCCAACATGATCTCTCTCCAATTTGGCAATCTGCCTCCTCAAGAAGTTTCGGATAGTGTTGTACCTATTTCCCGGACAATGATGAACATCGTTAATCTCCCTCCAGCCAGGGGTCAAAATCATGACCTGGTACCCCTAACTACCCTGCGTGGCGAGATTATATGGGTTCATCCAGATCTGGTGTCAGAGATCGAGGAAGAGACTCAAGCTGCTAAGGCTAAGTCTAGAAAGAACTCGAAGCATAGACCATGTCATATGGTTGCGATATCCTCAACATCGGAAGAAGAGGTTTTGGCTACCAGAACCCGTTCAGAGAAAGTCTACCTCAAAGACTATGGAGGAAATCAGAAAGAAGCAGCGACAGACACTTCAGCTGCCAAACTTCCAGAACCTGAACCTGTCGTACCAGAGGCAGGTCCTTCTAGACCAACTTCGACGGACAAGGGCAAGCAAAAAGAAGTACGCTTTGATAAACCTTTGAAGAATATTCAAAACAAAGGTTTGGAGAAGCCATATAACTTTGACATTCTGGCCCAGTTGGCTAATATACCAGCTAGATTATCTATTTTTGAACTACTCAGGCTCTCCAAAGACACTCGTCAAGCCCTGAGTGAAGCATTAATGCAGGCGGATGCATACTTGACCCAGCTCAAGTCCCCTGATAAAGAACCTGTGGCTTGTCCTCAATGCCATAGTGTGATGGAGGTGGTCCCGAATATCACTTTTACTCAAGATGACATATTGTTGAAACATAAGAAGCATGACAGACCCCTCTATTACACCGGATACGTCGGTTCCATGGAGGTTGATCGGATTCACATAGATCCGGGATCATCGATCAGTATCATTCCTCATAGTCTGCTCAGACCGCTGAGGATTCCTACCAGCTATTTTGGGATAATAAACAAGAAAAGATTTGATGAATGTAAAAAATGAGGTCATGTACGAAGACCCACCCTTCTTTTATGTTTATAAACAAGATTATACAAATTTGATCCTACACGAGGATGTCTAAGTACAATTTATTTAATCTGGATAAATATTGCTATGGGTGTCTGATCTGTAGCCGATCACTTTAGCCCTTGGACCACACGATAGTGAAGAAGTACCGTGGAAGACAGGTAGCAGCTTCGAAGGTTGCTAAAGAGGGTGGATGCCCGATGCCAAAGTCGTTGATCCCTTCTCTTTGCCTGAGCTCTGGATTCTCCTCTCTCTCTCTCTCTCTCTCTCTCTCTCTCTCTCTCTCTCGGCCGTTGGATCTGGTACTGGATCTCTTGATCAATTTTCCAACCAATTTCTTCGACCCTCCAGTTTGTCGACCCCCACCAGTTTCTCGACCTTGTCCTCTGTTGATAGAGGTCTCTATTTATAGAGTTTTAGTGACTGTGACCACTCAGTTGGTGTAAAAATTGAGTAGTGGAAAGTACAGCACCCTTTTACACAACGGTTAAAATAACCAATGCCTGCGTATAGATAATCTTTTGAATGACCGTGTGACACGGGTCCAACTAAGGGGCAAAATACGTATAACTGCTACAAAGATCACGGCGTAGAAGCCACTTAGGTAGGTATCCCTCGTGTAGAAGAGATTGGCATAGAAGCCAATATCTGTCACCATGGCATAGAAGCCAAATAGTTATCAAACCGGCATAGAAGCCGAATAGGCGTAGAAGCCGAGTGGTCATAAAGGTCGAGTAGGCGTAGAAGCCGAGTGGTCATAAAGGCCGAGTAGGCGTAGAAGTCGAGTGGTCATAGAGGCCGAGTGGGCGTAGAAGCCGAGTGGTCATAGAGGCCGAGTAGGCGTAGAAGCCGAGTGGTCATAGAGGCCGAGCAAGCACCGAAGCTGAATAGGCGTAGAAGCCACTGCGTAACGTGCCAGAGTGATGATGTGGACGTTTTAGCCAAAATTATGGCTCTTGGAGATAATCGGATATCTTGCATTAAATGCAGAGATCTGCCCCCATCCTATGCATTAAATGCAGATGCTTGTCTTTAAAATTTGCCATCATTTTGCACATTAAATATAGATACGCACCTTGAACCCTGTGCGAAGAGTAACCGCTGTCGTGGCAGTCTGTTCGTCTTCTGCGGAGCGTAAGGAGCTCATGTTTGCCTGTATAAAACTAGGCAGCGTATTCTCTTGTATGCGTAGGAGCAGCTCTCGCAAAGGAGATATCACTAAACGACGGTTCGGTGATATTTAATCAAATCTCCTGCATTAAATGTGGAGATCCGCCATCATCCTGCGTATTAAATACAGAGGCGTATTTTAAAGGTCTGCCACCCTTCTGTGCATCAAACCCAGAGACGTGCCTCAGGCATCTGTCAGTATTTGGCATATTAATTGTAGAGACGTGCCTTGAGGGCCTGTCACCGCCCTGTGCATTAAATGCAGAGACGCACCTTGAGTCCCGTATGGAATACAGCTTTTGACGTGGCAGGCGGTTTGTCTTCCGTGGAGCGTAAGTAGCTCTCATCTGGCTGTGTAAAACTAGGCAGCGTATTCCTCTGTGTACGTAAAAGCGGTTTATGCAAGGGAAATGGCAGTAGATGACAGCCAGGGTTGCAGTGCCGCGCCATCAATATGGCCGTCGCTTGGGTAGTCGAGCAGTATCCCTTTGTCAGAAGTCGAGACATAAGGTTCATTGCAGGATCTGATAGGTTCATTGCAGAAAATATGAAGCGTCCCTGGTACACTTCAATACTGCAATGAAAGAGGATGAGTTTTACGCCATAAAGGCGATGAAGCACCCTGTTTACGCTGAAGCAGCCTGGACATACTGCCCTACGCGGATAGTCCTCGAGCCTATATTTTACGCTATGCTTGGCGGAGAAGCTCTGATTGCACGTTGAACGCTCTAAAGTCCTCTGTTTACGCTGCTTTGCATCATTATGCTTCGTAGAGCTATCCAGCGTATTTTTCATGCTTCTACAAGACCCCCTTTAAAGCTTTTAAATTCATCGTAATTTGAAACGCTTTGAATGAAGCATGAAATTTAAATCGACCCATGAAGAAGAGTAATTTTTTTCAATGTTGAACTCTGTATGCTTCGGGTACTTGGGATGTCTTGAGGTCAAGAAGGAGTATCTTCTGTGTGAACTCCGGTAATTGACCGCCTTGAGAACCGTTCAGATGTACGCGTACTCTGGCCTGTATATCTTTTAGATGTGCGGGAAGTCATGGAGCGTGAAATCATAAGTTGGCAGTCTTTGAGCATAAACTAAACACCATCGAGCATGAAATCATAGACTTATAGTTTCTGAGCGTGAAGTCGTAGGTTTGTAGCCTCTCAAACATAAAAGCTACCGAGCACAAAGGCATACGGGCATAAAACCCGACTTGTAGTTATCGAACGTAAAGCCGTAGATTCGTAACTGTTGAGCGTAGAAAGCTCCTTAGTGTAGAACTGTAGATTTATTGCTTCTGAAAAGAAAATTTTTCGAGCGTGAAGTCGTGGATCCGTCGCCTCTGAGCGTAAACTAAGCGCCACCGAGCGTGAGATCATCGATTTGGTATCTGCTGAGCGTGAAGTCGTAGGTTTGTAGCCTCTCGAACATAAAAGCTACCGAGCACAAAGGCATCCGGGTATAAAACCATAGACTTATAGCCTGCGAGCGTAAAACCGTAGATCTGTAGCTGTCGAGCGTAGAAAGCTCCTTAGCGTAAAAACCACGAACCTGCTTTGCGCGAAAACTTTTGGAATTCTCTGACTGTCTGCCTTCTCTGAATAAATAGGCTGATGTAGGACCCAATCATAACCGAATATTAATTAGGAGATTTGGTTCGGGGTCCGAGGAGTCCATCCGAACTCTATATATACCCCTGGCGTCGTGAGTGAAAGTGATGTTTGGGATCACCTCCATCACACTGTGGCATTGAGGATACGCCACGGGTTCTTCGTCAGACCTATTATTCGTTGCGCATGAGAGTGCAAATAATTGGTTCGGGACAAGCCCTGCCAGAGGTAATATGGACATGGCAGTTTTTGTGGACCTAACACCACTGGCGTACTTAGAGTTAAGTACGGGCGCTAAGTTGAGATGACAACCGATGTGATAGTCAATAGCCAAAAACTCGGAGAGTTTGTTCAGAGGTAATATGAACATAAAAACTTTGTGGACCTAACACCACTGGCGTACTTAGAGTTAAGTACGGGCGCTAAGTTAAGATGACAACCGATGTGATAATCGATAGCCACAAACTCGGAGAGTTTGTTCAGAGGTAATATGAACATGACAAACTTCTGAGATGCAATTCCATCAGGGATGGAGGTGCATATCAGCTCAGAGGTAATATGGACATGGCAGTTTTTGTGGACCTAACACCACTGGCGTACTTAGAGTTAAGTACGGGTGCTAAGTTGAGATGACAACCGATGTGATAGTAGATAGCCAAAAACTCGGAGAGTTTGTTCAGAGGTAATATGAACATGACAAACTTTGTGGACCTAACACCACTGGCGTACTTAGAGTTAAGTACGGGCGCTAAGTTAAGATGACAACCGATATGATAATTGATAGCCAAAACCAAGAAGGTTTGTTCAGAGGTAATATAAACATGACAAACTTCTGGGATGCAATTCCATCGGGGATGGAGGTGCATATCTGCTCAGAGGTAATATGGACATGGCAGTTTTTGTGGACCGAATACCACTGGCGTACTTAGAGTTAAGTACGGGCGCTAAGTTGAGATGACAACTGATGTGATAGTCGATAGCCAAAAACTCAGAGAGTTTGTTCAGAGGTAATATGAACATGACAAACTTTGTGGACCTAACACCACTGGCTTACTTAGAGTTAAGTACGGGAGCTAAGTTGAGATGACAACCGATGTGATAATCGATAGCCAAAACCAAGAAGGTTTGTTCAGAGGTAATATGAACATGATAAACTTCTGGGATACAATTCCATCGGGGATGGAGGTGCATATCTGCTCAGAGGTAATATGGACATGGCAGTTTTTGCGGACCTAACACCACTGGCGTACTTAGAGTTAAGTACGGGCGCTAAGTTGAGATGACAATCGTTGTGATAGTCGATAGCCAAAAACTCGGAGAGTTTGTTCAGAGGTAATATGAACATGACAAACTTTGTGGACCTAACACCATTGGCGTACTTAGAGTTAAGTACGGGTGTTAAGTTGAGAATGACAATCGATACCAGAGGTAATATGGACGTGATAATCGATAGTCAGAAACTTGAAAAGTTTGTTCAGAGGTAATATGAACATGACAAACTCTACTGCAGTAACTCCATTGAGTATGGAGGTACATATCTGCTCAGAGGTAATATAGACATGGCAGTTTTTGTGGACTCAATACCACTGGCGTACTTAGAGTTAAGTACGGGCACTAAGTTGAGATGACAACTGATGTGATAGTCGATAACCAAAAACTAGGAGCGTTTGTTCAGAGGTAATTTGAACATGACAAACTTTGTGGACCTAACACCACTGGCGTACTTAGAGTTAAGTACGGGTGTTAAGTTGAGAATGACAATCGATACCACAGGTAATATGGACGTGATAATCGATAGTCAAAAACTCGAAGAGTTTGTTCAGAGGTAATATGAATATGACAAACTTTGTGGACCTAACACCACTGGCGTACTTAGAGTAAAGTACGGGCGCTAAGTTGAGATGACAACCGATGTGATAATCGATAGCCAAAACCAAGAAGGTTTGTTCAGAGGTAATATGAACATGAAAAACTTCTGGGATGCAATTCCGATGGAGGTGCATATCTGCTCTGGTTGGCGTAAAGTTGAGGATATCCTCAGTCGGCCATCAGCATCTCGCATAATCCGGAGGGCAGGCATACTGTTCCCTTGCTGGCGTAAAGGTCGTGAAGTTGAGTAGTCCGCCGCATGCTTTCCCTTGCGTAGATTGCAGGGATCATCTGCTTTTCCCCGGAAGACAAATGCATTTTTACGTGCGGAGCACGTTTTTGATTCCTGATTTGGCGCTGAGGCATCATCAAAAATTTTGTTTTGTCTATTCCGTCAGGGACGGGAGACTGAAATTTACGCACAAAGCGCGGTTTAGCCTCCTGGACTAGCGCTGAGGCATTGTCAGAAGTTTCGTCTGTTCCGCCAGGGACGGGAGACTGAAATTTACGCGCAGAGCGCGGATTTTATTTCTGGGTTAGCGCTGAGGCTTTGCCAGAAGTTTTGTCGGTCCTGCCAGAGACAGGCGACTGAATTTTACGCGCAAGGCGCGGAGGGAGCAAAGCTACAACCTCATTGGTCGGAGAGATCGGAGAGTCCACAGGAATGGCAGAGGATGTCTTGGGCATCCAGACCTTGCGCAGCTTTCTGTTGCTTTGGACGGAGAGGGAGTGAGAGCTACCCCCTGCTCGAAGCATGTCTTCGTAGGCCGACTGGTCGAACTGGACGACCAGTGTCTTCTTCACGGATCCCACGGATACCGTATCGTATTGAGCAATAGCTTCCTCATCAGAAGAGAAAGATGTTCCCAGCAGAGTCGCCATCTTGTTTTGGGATAATAAACGAGAAAAGATTTGATGAATGCGGAAAATGAGGTCTTGTACGAAGACCCGCCCTTCTTTTATGTTTACAAACAAGATTGTACAAATTTGATCCTACACGAGGATGTCTAAGTATAATTTATTTAATCTGGGTAAATATTGCTATGGGTGTCTGATCTGTAGCCGATCACTTTAGCCCTTGGACCACACGATAGTGAAGAAGTGTCGTGGAAGACAGGTAGCAGCTTCGAAGGTTGGTAAAGAGGGTGAAAGCCCGATGCCAAAGTCGTTGATCCCTTCTCTTTGCCTGAGCTCTGGATTCTCCTCTCTCTCTCTCTCTCTCTCGGCCGTTGGATCTGGTACTGGATCTCTTGATCAATTTTCCAACCAATTTCTTTGACCCTCCAGTTTGTCGACCTCCTCCAGTTTTTCGACCTTGTCCTCTATTGATAGAGGTCTCTATTTATAGAATTTTAGTGACTGTGACCACTCAGTCGGTGTAAAAATTGAGTAGTGGAAAGTACAGCACCCTTTTATACAACGGTTAAAATAACCAATGTCTGCGTATAGATAATCTTTTGAATGAGCGTGTGACGCGGGTCCAACTAAGGGACAAAACGCGTATAACTGCTATGAAGATCATGGCGTAGAAGCCATGTAGGTAGGTATCCCTCGTGTAGAAGAGGTTGGCATAGAAGCCAATGTCTGTCACCATGGCATAGAAGCCAAATAGTTATCAAACCGGCATAAAAGTCGAATAGGCATAGAAACCGAGTGGTCATAAAGGCCGAGTAGGCGTAGAAGTCGAGTGGTCATAAAGGCCGAGTAGGTATAGAAGCCGAGTGGTCATAGAGGCCGAGTGGGCGTAGAAGTCGAGTGGTCATAGAGGCCGAGTAGGCGTAGAAGCCGAGTGGTCATAGAGGCCGACCAGGCACCGAAGCTGAATGGGCATAGAAGCCGAGCAGGCACCAAAGCTGAATAAGCGTAGAAGCTGCTGCGTAACGTGCCAGAGTGATGATGTGGACATTTTAGCCGGAATTAAGGCTCTTGGAGATAATCGGATCTCTTGCATTAAATGCAGAGATCTGCCCCCATCTTGTGCATTAAATGCAGATACTTGTCTTTAAGATTTGCCATTATTCTGCGTATTAAATGCAGATACGCACCTTGAACCCTGTGCAAAGAGTAACCGCTGCCGTGGCAGTCTGTTCGTCTTCTGCGGAGCGTAAGGAGCTCATGTTTGCCTGTGTAAAACTAGGCAGCGTATTCCCTTGTATGCGTAGAAGCAGCTCTCGCAAAGGAGATGTCACTAAACGACGGTTCGGTGACATTTAATCAAATCTCCTGTATTAAATATGGAGATCCACTATCATCCTGCGCATTAAATGTAGAGGCGTATTTTGAAGGTCTGCCACACTTCTTTGTATCAAACACAGAGACGTGCCTCAGGCATCTGTCAGTATTCGGCGCATTAATTACAGAGATGTGCCTTGAGGGCCTGTCACCGTCCTGTGCATTAAATGCAGAGACGCGCCTCGAGTCCCGTACGGAGTGCAGCTTTTGACCTGGCAGGCGGTTTGTCTTCCGCGGAGCGTAAGGAGCTCTCATCTGCCTGTGTAAAACTAGGCAGCGTATTCCTCTGTGTACGTAAAAGCGGTTTACGCAAGGGGAATGGCAGTAAATGACAGCCTGGGTTGCAGTATCGTGCCATCATTATGGCCGTCGCTTGGGTAGTTGAGCAGCATCCCTTTGTCAGAAGTTGAGACATCAGGTTCATTGCAGGATCTGACAGGTTCATTGCAGGAAATACGAAGCGTCCCTCGTACACTTCAATGCTGCAATGAAAGAGGATGAGTTTTACGCCATAAAGGCGATGAAATACCCTGTTTACGCTGAAGCATCCTGGACATACTGCCTTACGCGGATGGTCCTCGAGCCTATATTTTACGCTGCGCTTGGCGGAGAAGCTCTGATTGCACATTGAAGGATCTGAAGTCCTCTGTTTACGCTGCTTTGCATCAATATGCTTCGTAGAGCTATCCAGCGTATTTTTCATGCTTCTACACCAGCAAATTGGCTTACACCACCACTACGATCGTGGGCTTCAACGCCAGGAAAAGTAAGCCGTTGGGGAAGATTTGTCTGAGGATGCAGATTGGCGACCTTAGATCAGTGGCTACATGCTATGTCTTTGATTCAGAGGTGTCCTACAATATTCTGCTAGGCAGACCATGGATCCATGATCATAACATCGTTCCTTCGACTCTACATCAATGCTTCAAATATATAGATGTCCTAGGAACAGTAGAAATAGAGTTTGCTGACCTTAACCTGTTTAAAGGAGTAGAATCCTACTACTCTGATGCCATGTTGTACACCCAAGACTACATGAAGGAGGTATCAGGAAAGACAGAGGAGGAATCCCACCGGGAGCCAGAAGAACCCTCTGCCTAGCAACCTCTGTCAATCAAGGTGAAAGGGCAGACCACTCATCCAAAAGTCATGGAACCCATGGCTATCCACCTAGACAAAACCAAGTCAGGAAAAGGAGTTGATCCTCTGGTGATCACTTTAAACCAGAAGCCTCCATCTTTGGTCATCAACCTCCGGTGTAACAAGCAGCCGACTGATGTAAATATAACCGGGAACGTAGTTTCTGACGATAATAAAGATCCTCTTTTCCAGTATATTGACGCTCAAATTCCAAATCGAGAATCCTCTCCCCATAACGATTTAGAACCTATAGCACAAAGATTCCTGGAAGCTATAGACTCCTATCATCCGTATGTGTGGGAAGTGGCATCAATATCTAATGTCATCACGATATATGGGCCACATAAAGATTCTATCTTTATTATCCCGCCTACTCGCAGCAATCAGCATCCAATAGTCTTCGGTCATATGTACAGTAGACCGATTGTACAAGAAGACTCTCACGAGTTTGATGCTAGCAAAATACAAGTTCACAGATATAGCCCGCAAGCTTTGAAGATTATGCAAAGTATGGGTTATGATCTGAAGTCAGAACCAGGTCTTAACTATGGGAAAGGCAGGCGAATGCCGTTGCACAGTGATCCCTACTGTCAACGAACTCATTTTGGGTTAGGGTATGCCACTTCCTTTGCAACTTCTGAGCTTAGTAAGGATATCTTTTCCTCTTCTCAAAATGGCTCGTCGTCTTCCGGCTCATATGATGATCTCGAAAGAGCATTATCAATAAATATGGTATTGACAGATTCCTTCGAAGCAGACGAACAAGAATCTGAACCGTTTGAGAATGACTCTTGGGCTCAGCAAATTGATACACAGTGGGAATTCAGGTTCGAGCAGAAAGAACCTCCTATTGAAGATAAAGTTATCCAAATCGATGTTGTAGATGAGACTTCACCAAAGCCGATATTCATCAGTAACAATCTTTCCGATGAAAAAAAGGAAGAAATAATCCAGCTGATAAAAGAATATATCGACATCTTTGCGTGGAATTATGAGGATATGCCAGGACTCGATCCTAAAGTGGCTACTCATAAGCTCAATATATTGCCCAATTCGAAGCCTGTGAAGTAACATCAACGTCGGTTTCGTCTAGATATGATGGACGCCATTGAAGCTGAAATTAGGAAGCTGATAGCCTGTGGCTTCATCCGGGAAGAACAACATCCTGACTGGGTCGCCAATATTGTCCCAGTCATAAAAAAAAGTAGAAAAGTGCATGTTTGCATCGATTATCGAGATATGAATGCAGCCTGCCCCAAAGATGAGTTCCCTCTTCCCATTACAGACGTCATGATTGATAATACGTACGGTTTTGAGCGCATGTCTTTCATGGATGGATTTTCAGGATACAACCAAATTAAGATGCATCCTGAAGATGAAAAGCATACTACCTTCCGGACACCATTGGGGGTATATTGCTATAAGGTCATGCCCTTCGGACTGAAGAATGTCGGGGCTACGTACCAACGAGCTATGAGTAACATATTCCATGAGCACCTACGCAAAACAGTAGAAAGTTACGTGGATGATATAGCTGTCAAAAGTCGCATCAAGGATAATCACATCCAAGACTTAAAGACAGTATTTGAGTTGATGCGCCAACACCAACTCAAAATGAATCTACAAAGTCCTTTCTTGTTGTATCTAGTAGCAAATTCCTGGGATTTTTTATTACCGCTAAAGGCATTCAAGTGGACCCTGATAAAGTGAAGGCCATCCTAGAGATGCGACTACCCCGTAATCTGAGAGAACTCAGGGGATTTCAAGGTCGTCTGGCTTATATCCGGAGATTCATATCCAACCTATCTGGGAGATGTCAACCTTTTTCTCGTCTTATGAAGAAAGGTGTATCCTTCATATGGGATGAAGCCTGTTAGCAAGCGTTTAATGATATCAAACGCTACCTCACTAATCCTCCAGTTCTGGTACCTCCCGTTATAGGAAGACCGTTTTTGCTGTATGTTCGAGCAATGGATCATTCTCTGGTGTTTGTGGTATTAAACGAAAGAATGAAAGTGTATTTCAATGACAGGGTTTATACGAGACCCGTGCCCTTTGGTTTACAAACAAACTTGTACAATTCGATCCTATACGAGGATGCGGGAGTATAATTTATTTAATCTGGGTATAAATTGCTATAGGTGTCTGATCTGCGGTCGATCACTTTAGCCTTTGGACTACACGATGTTGAAGAAGTGCCGTGGAAGACAGGATGCAGCTTCGGAGGTTGCGAAGGAGGGTGGATGCGCGATGCTGAAGGTCATCGCTCCCTATTCCTTGCCTGAGCTCTGTATTCTTCTCTCTCTGTCTCTTCCTCTTGATCTTCGGTTCGGTGACCTTGTTCGATCCTTCTTTCAAAGTTTCGAGCTTTGATCTGATATTGGTATTCTTGGCCAAATTTTTCGACCTTGTTCCCCAATGACAGGGGCCTCTATTTATAGAGTCTTTGGTGACAGTGACCACTCCGTTGGTATAGCAACCGAGGAGTGGACAGTAGAGCACCCTTTTACACAACTGTTAAAGTAACCAATGCCTGCGTAATAATGACCTTTTGAGTGAGCAAGTGACGCGCGTCCAACTAAGGGGACGAAACGCGTATATCTGCTGCGGAGATCACGGCGTAGAAGCCACGTAGGTAGGTATCCCTTGTGTAGAAGAGGTTGGCGTAGAAGCCAAATGTCTGTCACCTTGGCGTAGAAGCCAAATAGGCATAGAAGCCGAGTAGGCGTGGAAGCCGAGTAGTCGTAGAGACTGAGGGGGCGTGGAAGCCGAGCAGGCATGAAAGTCGAACAGGCATAGAAGCCGAGTAGGCGTGGAAGCCGAGCAGTCGTAGAGACTGAGGGGGCGTGGAAGCCGTAGGAGCACAGATCCTGAATGGACGTAGAAGCCGCTGCGTACCGTGCCAGGGTGCTGATGTGGACGTCTTTAGCCGGAATTACGGCTTTTGGAGATCAAATCTTTGGCAGAGATTTGCCATCATCCTGTGCATTAAATGCGAAGACGTGCCTTGAGGGGAAACTGTAATCGCTCTGTACGTTTTGACGGAGGGACGTGCCTTGAGGGGACACTGTCACCGCTCTGTGCGTTTTGACAGAGGGACGTGCCTTGAGGGGACACTGTCACCGCTCTGTGCATTTTGACGGAGGGACGTGCCTTGAGGGCACACTGTCACCGCTCTGTGTGCTTTGGCGGAGAGACGTGCCTCGAGCCCTGTACGAAGCGCAGCTTTTGACGTGGCAGGCGGTTTGTCTTCTGCGGAGCGTAAAATAGCCCATGTTTCCCTATGTAAAACAAGGCAGCGTGTTTTCTTTCCACGCGAAAGAGCGGTCTACGCCGGGGGATTTTAGTAAGCGCCGGTTTGGTGATATTTTAACCAAATCCTCTGCATTAAATGCTAAGATCCGCCATCATACTATGGAGCGCGTCCCGAGGGGTCTGCACCTGTTCCCAGGCGTCGTTTGGGTAGCTGTGCAGCACTTTTTGTCAGGAGTCAGAGGTCAGGTTTACTGCGTGACTGGACAGTTTCTTTTTGGAAATACGAAGCGTTCCTCGTACGCTTTAACGCTGCTTTGAGAGCGGCTGGGTTTTACGCCATGGAGGCGATAAAGAACCCTGTTTTACGCTGGATGGCTCTGAAGGCCTCTGCTTACGCTGCTCTGTATCAAGACACTGCGTAGATCTTCCAAGCATTTTTTTCATGCTTACAAGACCCCCTTCAAAGCTTTTAAATTCCTCGAAATTTGAAACGCTTTGAATGAATCATGAACGGCCCCTTGTAACTCAAAATGTTTCTGAATGGAGCGTTGAAACGGTCGATGCTGACTTTATGGTGGATTTATTGGGGACCGCTGTGATCTCTTTTGCCTATAAAAGGCTGGGGGGGTGAACCTGTCTTCACCACATTCCCATTGTCATGCAGAGATGATCGCCGGAGTTCGTCGGATCGATCTGAGGAAGAAGGAGATCATGTTCTTCCAGCATGTAGGGAGCCGTAAAAGACGGCATCTTCGAGCAAGTGTCCACTGCAACGATGGATCATGGAAGGACATCTTAGCCTCCCTTGCTCGGCATAATCAGCAACTTTATATGGCGTTGCCCCAGGAGAGAGGAAGGGTCGTATTGGCCCACACAGTTTGTAGACTGTTTATTTCTTCCTGAGGCCCCAGCGGACGAGAGTCAAAAAGACTCATCCTGTCTCGGCTTGAGCGGTGCACGAAGCATGGGATCTGCAAAATCTATGCAGGCCAAGTTCTGCATCCTTCCGCCGTTTAACCAATATGTCAGTCAGTTTCCGGTAAACCGACTGACTGCCGGAGAAGATGGATGAAGAATTGAGGCCCAGCGAGAGCCTGCCAGAACAGCTTCTGGGCGATCTTCAGACGGCGAGGGGGTATCTCCTTTGTAGACGGAGTTTACCTCAGATGTAATCATGAGAAATAGAGAAAAACCCTTGTAGATTGGATTTCCCTCATATGTAATCATGATTTTAATCGTTAATAAAATTATCTTCTTCTCCATATGATCGTCTTGCCATACGTTGCTTGTGAAGTCTGAATATATGCAGCTTCAATACGTCTGAATCTTTACGCTGACTCTGATAGAAAGAGTATTAGGCCCTGTCCTTTATGCATAGCGGATAGTCCATAGAACGATGCTGAGCACTTTGAACATTAGAACTGTCCTATTGCTAGGACTGCGTAGAATTTCTGAACTGTTGCCTCTCTGATGAGCGGAATTTCATTTTGTTCAGAATTCATCTTCAAGAATGATCTCTCAAAACTCCCTTGGAACAGGGTCGAGGTTTTTGGCTGTCAAACTGAGTTGCCACTTTGATAGACGAGATGTTCAGACTGGAATCTGGATGAACCTCCAGTTTTCTGGACCCGAGAGGAGTAATTTCTCAATGTTTGAACTCTGCATACTTCGGGTACTTGGGGATGCTTTGGGTCAAGAACGAGTATCTTCTGTGTGAACTCTTTGCACTTGACCGCTTTGGGGACTGTTTGGATATACGGAAAGTCGTGGAGCGGGAAATCATGTCTGTAGCCTCTTGAGCGTAAAACACCATCGAGCGTGAAATCATAAACTTGTGGTTCCTGAGCGTGAAGTCGTAGGTTTGTTGTCTCTCGAGCATAGAATGCTACCGAGCACAAAGGCATCCGGGCAAGAAAAAACTATAGACTTGTAGCTGTCGAACGTAAAGTCGTTAGATTCGTAGCTGTCGAGCGTAGAAAATCTCCTTTAGCGTAGGACTGTAGATCTGTAGCCTGTGAGCGTAGAACACCATCAAGCGTGAAATCGTAGACCTGTGGTTCCTGAGCGTGAAGTCGTAGGTTTGTTGCCTCTCGAGCATAGAATGCTACCGAGCACAAAGGCATCCGGGCAAGAAAACCCATAGACTTGTAGCTGTCGGACGTAAAGCCGTTAGATTTGTTGCTGTCGAGCGTAGAAAGCTCCTTTAGCGTAGAACTGTTTGATTTGTAGCTCCTGAAAAGAAAATTTCTTCGAGCATGAGGTTTGCGGATCTGTTGCTGCTGAGCGTAAACTGATCGCCACCGAGCGTGAGATCGTTGATTTGGTATCTGCTGAGCGTAAAGTCGTGGGTTTGTGGCCTCTCGAGCATAAAAGCTTCCGAGCACAAAGGCATCCGGGCATAAAACCATAGACTTGTAGCTTGCGAGCGTAAAACCGTAGATCCGTTGCTGTCGAGCGTAGAAAGCTCATTTAGCGTGGAACCCGCTGAACCGTCTTGCACGAAAAAACCTTTCGAATTCGCTGACTGTCCGTCTTCCAAGGGTAGTGGGCTGACGTAGCATCCAATCATAATCAACTATTAATTGCGAGATTTGGTTAGGGTCTCAAGGGGTTCGTCCGAGGATTCGAGGATTCGACCCGGACTGTATATATATCCCCAGCTTCTGGAGAGAAAAACTTTTTATCTGTCTTTTGCGAAAGAGAGCTTTCGACTGTTCGAGTTTTTTTTTGTTCTTTCTCCGAGCACTTCGAGTCTTTCAGAAATGGCGTCGAAACAAACCCACTCCGCTAAGGGAAAGAGCATAGGTTCTTCTTCTCATTCTTCTGTCCCGGCGAGGGAATCTCCGGTCGGACACGGTGAACTTCCCTCTGAGGGGAGCATCCCGTCGACGACTAGCGCTCCCGGCTTTAGAGGTAGAACTTTTTGGGATGACACAAACGACGAAAAATCCTTCGCACACGTTGAACGTGACTGCGCTAGGTCGTCTTCTATGCTGATAACCTCTTTTGAGGAAGATGACGCACGGAGGCATTTTCATCTTTTATGCCCACATTTCTAATGTGTCAGCGTAAAGACTCCGTATTTTCGTAGCTCTGGGCGTAAATAGCTCGGGCTACCGAAAATTGGCGTATTTCGTAAAATTTGAATTTTACGTTTGTGGAGGAGACTTTCGGCGTAAGGTGACCAAATTTGTACAATCTTGGCGTAAAGCACAGACTGTCGTTTCCTTGGTCCGTGTGTTTGTGCCAGACTTGTAATGACATATCTTCTTTGCATTATCTTGCAGTTGATCTGGGTGAGTCCCCATTGGTTGAGGTGATGGGCTCCGCTGCGGGGATGCTGCACTTGAACTATCTGGAGGATCTGTCCCATGTGGCATTTCCCATCTCTGGACCCCAGTATCCTGAGGGAAGGGAGCTCCTGATATCGGCCCAGGGTGAGCGAATGATGTTGAGTATGATCAACGACGAACCCTTGGTACGTGTAGATGGGGAGCAGTACATAAAGCCGACTTTTCTTTTTAGGGACATGATTGATAAACAGTCCCAAACGAAACCCAAGAGGGAGCCTTGGGTTTTCCCTGCCGGGGATTTGGTCTTGTACCTGCCGACGATGCCGAGGGATTATCCCATCTCGGCCTTCTCCCATGCGACGCATCCCAGGAAGATGTCTTGGAAGCTGACTCCTGATCTTCACGGGAAGCCGGGAAAGATCTTTTATCTGAAAGGCGCTGACCAGGGGTCGTTTGTTAGTCGCCCTTCTGGCGTTGTGACGCTGTTCCGAGGACTGTGCCCGGGCAGTGTTCCAAGTGAAGATAGCTCGGTGATCCAGCCGGTCCAATTGCCGACCTTCTGCAACGACTTCATGGGTCGAGGTGGGGTATATCCCAAGGAGAATCCTCGGTGCAATGGGTGGATCGCCCCAACGAACTCCCGATGGAGATGCCTAGTTGACTGGGCCTTAAAGCACTTCCAGAGAGAGTTGGAGGGCATTGGAATATATGTCGCTGTGAGTGCGACGAGCGTCGGGCTGCCTCCGAACCCTAATTTGTTCCTGGCACTGATGGAGCGGTACATTCCGCTCACCGGGACCTTCGCCACTCCACTAGGGGAGTTGGGGTTGGCCCTTCATGAGATGGCAGTTGTCCCGAGACTGCCGATGGGGGATACCCCATATGAAGAGTACGTTCCCACCAACCGGGAGTTGGGGAATTTGGACCCTCGGGTGGCGAATGTATATCAGGAGTTGATGTGTCAGTACTTCGCGTGCACCGCTTTTTATAACGAGCCTTCTGATTTGGCTCACACCACCAAGTGGATGTCTTACCTCTTCTTCCACCGAGCCAGGGCTGCCAGGTCGGAGAAAGCCTCGGGTGGTAAGAAAGAGCCCGTGAACTGCTTGGGCGTCCTCAGTGCCCAGGTTGTGGAGACTCTTATGGAGGAGGCTGAAGCTCCGGATCAGATTCTTGTGGAGGGGGTAGGAAAGTACCCGGAAGGCACTAAGGCCTGTAGTTACTTGAGGCGTTGTCGCAGGCCTTTATCTAAGGAGGCCCAGCTGGCTGGTTTCCTCTCCATATGGCTGCGTCAAGTAGTGGTGCCGGGCACCACGTCTGCGGACCGCATTCATCGCAATATCCTGTGGCCGGCAGTATGCCTGGTGTTTGGGGCAAGACTGGGCTTGCTTCCTTCCATGGTGTGCCGTATACAGGCTGGCCTGAGGGCCATGACAGATGGGTTGCTCGTTGATGAAGCTCGACGGGAGAGCTTCCCTAGGGTAGAATTACCATACTTGTACTTGATGGGATGGTTAATTCTCCACAATTCCCGGGTTATGTCACCCGGTTCCGGTAGCAGCTCAGGGGGTATATTCCTATTGAATTACAGGGATTCCTCCTGGAATGTGAATACAGTTTTAGACTGTCGGCTGGTTTTGAACCTCAGCCATGGCTGAAAGATCCTTTGTACTCCCCCTCCTATGTATCGTAACCAGTCAGGGCTGTGGCTCGAGGATTCAGGTTGAGGGAAGACCGTTCTTTCTCCGGAGGCATTTAATTGGTTGGTCTGTATTAGACCTTCCCATCTGCTGTATAGGAGCTAAGACCATTGCTTCTTCGAGCCCTACCTGCCTAGTCGGTTCGCCAGGCAGTTCGGGTACGACCAGTTGCATGTGGACAATGCCGTCACCAGCTTCAGGTCCAGGGGTGGACTCATTAATGGAGCTAGAGGGTGGCGATATTTTATCATGGGTTGTACGGGGGCAATTTTTATCGTGCCGGTTGTTACAACCTCCATGGAGCTGCGAATCCTTCACTCCTACGCCCAGTTTTATCTGGCAGTTAACACTTTCCACCGCAATTTTGACAGGCGTGGGAGCTTCACGGTGCCTTCTGCCAAGCCTGGGGGAAGGGTCGAAGTCCCCTCGGTTTCTTCTGACGAGGGGGAGGAATCTGGTACTCCGAATGAGCCTCTGGTGTCGTTGCCGAGGTGTGTAGTGTCTCTGCCGGCGGGGGCTCTGGTAGTCTCTACCGGGAAGCGACGGGCTTCTGCTCCGAAGGAAGCTTCCCTTCGTAAGAGGAGGAAGGAGACGGTTGCTCGTCCTCTCCGTATTCCTGGTGTCGAGGTTCCCGAGAATGAGCCTGCATCTTCCTGTATCAGGGATGATTCTTTGGCCAGAGGTTCCTCGCCTTTCAGAGGGGGACCTTCTACAGTTCTGGCTGGCGGCGCTGGAGAGTCCTCGCTAGAGGCTGCTGTCGCTGCGGCTGCTCCAAGCAGGGGAGCAGGATTGCCTGCGTGGCCCCAACAGATGGGAGAATCTTCCCTGAGGTCAGTAGCGGGCAGAGTTACTCCTGCGTTAGCGAGCGCGCTTAGCGAGACTCCGGCTGATGAACCTCGATCGCGTCTCAGGGAAGGCTTGACCGAACTCTTGGCGATGTCGGTCGGCCCACCTCCTTCTCCAGGTAAGACAGTTCGTATCGTGTCATTAAGGCGTGGCTTAGCTACATCTGCTGCAGATGCGTCGTATATGCCGTTGGCTCCGGGTAAATGTCGTTTCGATGTCTCCTCCTAGGAGGATTACCACTGTGTTTGACATTTTGCTTTCTTGTCCTCTTTTCAGGGGATGACGTCTACGGGGAGCATGGCATTGAAGCGCCTTCCGGCTTTGTTCTGGCTCCTGGCGGTGACGTGGAGGCGCCGGATTTTGAGGCAGGAGTGTCTTCGGGGGCTAGCTCGCCCGGGGAGGTTTCGTCGTCTCAAGGGGAGGACGAACCTGTCATCGTGACCTCGACTGTTGCGAGTATGCCGATGACTTCGATTGTCGCCATCGCACCTTATTCGGGCGTGCCACCTGTTGAGGTGGCGGTGGCTACCTCGTCTGCAATTATGTCCGCTCCGGGCGCTCAGTCGGGTTTAGTCGCGTTGATCGAGCAGCATTCCAGCCTCGTCTACACTGGCTTAAAAATGATGATACCGATGGTGTTGGCGAAGAACCTTGACTTCGAGCTCCTGAAGAAGACTTCTCAGCTTTCGATCGAGGTTGTCAGGGGGCTTGGCAATCCTGGAGTGGCTGACGCTCTGGAGGCGGTGGTTAATGGTTTAGAGTAACCCATTAACGAATACTTGCAGCGGACTGAGGGCAGCCTTGATGCTGATGTCCAGGCTCGGTACGACCTCATGTCTGAGCGGTTCACTACAAAGCTTGAAAGCCTAGACAACTCTATCCAGACGCATAAGCTGGAGATGGATAGGAGAAGAGCTGTTGTGGAAGAAGCCCTTGCCGTTGAGATGCAGTGTCGATCCGAGCATGAAGGGAATGCGGCAAGGGCCTCCAAGCTGCGGGAAAAACTTGCTCGGGCAGAGGAGTGGGCTTCCCAGTCGTTGGCAGTTTTGGAGCTAGCGACTGGTCGACTGAGCGAAGCGCGACGGGATCTGGACCGTGCGGAAGTTGCCCGTACGGGCTGTCTTCGGGCAAGGGCTAATCTGACCCTTACGCATACTCCGGAGGCACGGCTGGAGCAGGCTCGCGCCGATGCTTTAGCCCTTAGGAATGAGAGGATAGCTGCACTGGAGCGGCAGATTCATGGCCTGATTACTCCGCCATCTTGATGTACCCCTTCCTCTATAATTCTGCCTTCTTCGGGAATGAATAACAACGACTCTTTTCTGACTGTTTGTGGACCCATTATTTCGGAATGTAAATAACAGGTTAGGTGAGAGTGATATCAGAGGTAGTATGGACGTGATAAACTCTCGATAAACTTCTTAGCGGGACATATCTATTCAGAGGTCATGCGGACATGATAGAGTGTAACCCAACTAATTATGTTTTTGGAAGTAGTTTTGTCAGAATCGAGGTCCTTGCTATTTTCCTCTTTGAGCAGGAGAGATTAGGCATAGTACCTTTTCAGGAATTTGCCGTTGATAGGAGCCATTAACAGATCTCCGTTGGGCTGGGCTATCCTGTAGGCACCGTTTGAGAACGTTGTCTCGATCACATAAGGGCCTTCCCATTTGGGCTGGAATTTGCCTTTACTTCTGTGAGTTAGAATCATCGACCTTCTCACGGCTAGAACTAGCTCGCCGACTTTGAACACTCTTTCCTTTACTTTATGATGGAAAGCTTTGGAAATGCGTGCTTGGTAGAGCGCGATGCGCTGCTGAGCTTGGAGGCATTTCTCGTCTAATCCTTCCAGCTCTTGGAGCCTCAACAGGTCATTCTTTTCTTGAGTCAGCTCACTAGTCACGGCTATTCGGAGCGACGAGATCTGGATTTCAATAGGAAGGACCGCCTCGCTTTCGTAGACTAGTGAAAAGGGGGTACAACCTGTTGGTGTCCGTACCGTTGTGCGGTATGCCCAGAGACATTCGCCCAGCTTCTCGTTCCAGTCTCTTTTGTTTGAAGAAACAAACTTCTTCAGGAGTTTGACAATGATTTTGTTGAAGGCTTCCGCCAAACCATTAGCAGCTGGATAATATACCGTAGAGGCAATGTTGTGTATCCGGTTATTATCGCAAAACCGATGAAACGCTTGGCTGATGAACTGAGGTCCATTATCGTGGATTATCCTTCGGGGAATCCCAAAGCGATAAATGACATGGTGCTTGATGAAGCTGATTACGTCAGACGCCTTTACTTCAGCCAGAGGGATTGCTTCGGCCTATTTGGAAAAGTAATCTGTGATGGCCAGTATGAACCGGTGGCCTCTGGAGGAAGACGGGTGAATGGGCCCAACGATATCCATACCCCAGGCTTCGAAGGGCCAGGATGCAATCGTAGGATGTAGATATTCAGAGGGTTGATGTATGAAGTCTGCATGGACCTGGCAGGCCCTGCATCGTTTTGCATAGCTGATCGCGTCTGTAATCATAGTGGGCCAGTAATAGCCTATTCTCCTGATGCGGTCCTGCAGCTTAGGACCGGGCTGATGCGCTCCGCATACACCGTCGTGAGCTTCACGGATAATCTGCTGTGCCTCGGCGCCAGCGAGACATCTTAACAGCAGTCCGTCGTAGGTCCGGCGATATAGGTATTGTGAAGATGCATCGAAGTAGAAGCGTAACGATCGTCTCTTGACGGATACTGCTTCTTTGGGGTCCTCTGGCAAGATTCCATATGCCACGAAATCTATGAAGGGACTCATCCAATCTTTTGTAGGAGGATCGACGTTTACAGCGAAGCTGCATTCTAGGTGACAGCTGTTCTTCATACAGAATAAATCTCTGTTAAGAAGGATTACCGAATCCTGCCTTCTTATAGGGGTGGCTAAGTCCGCAGCTAGGCTGGCCAGGGCATCAGCTTCCAGATTCTGAGATCGAGGTACATGCTCTAGGAAGAACCCTTTGAACGTCATGGCTATCTTGACCGTTGCTTGGTGATAGGGGATGAGGTCTGGATTCCGGACTTCGTATATCCCCCTGACTTGGTTGACGATGAGCAGAGAATCGCCGAAAGCTTCCAGGGATTCCACCCCCAGCTCTTTAGCGACTTGGAGCCCGATTAGCAGGACGTTGTATTCTGCCACATTGTTGGAGCAGGGCTCGCTAAGGGAATATGCTCGGTAGATGACGAGCTAATTTGGAGTAACTAGGATGACTCCTACTCCTGAAACGACGTTTCCCTTAGGACCGACTCTGGAGGCGCCATCGAAGAATAGTTGCCATACGTCACTTTCTCTTGCAAAATTACATTCCGCAACTTCATCGGGGATATCTTCGTATAGTTTGGAGGTCTCCGGGATTGGATGAGCTGCTAGGAAGTCGGCCAGTGCTTGGCCTTTGATGGACTTCTGTGGGACGTAGACCATGTCATATGGTGTCAGTAGCATTGCCCAAGTTGCGAGTCGGGAGTTAAGGGCACTTGGCTTGCATATTAGCACCCGAAGAGGGTTGATCCTGGAGATGATATGAATAGTCTGGCCGGCGACGTAGTGTCACATCTTCTGGACAGCGAACATCAGAGCCAAGCATTCCTTCTCCACTGGGATGTACCGGTATTCGGCCCCGACCATCATCCTGCTGAGGTAGTAGATAGCCTGTTCATGACCCGCATCGTTCTTCTGTGCAAGGAGAGCTCCTAGCGAATGATCCATTGCCCGAACGTACAGCAAGAAGGGTTTTCCCATGACGGGAGGCACCAGAACTGGTGGACTGGTTAGGTAGCGCTTGATATCCCCAAACGCTTGCTGGCAGGTTTTGTCCCATATAAAGGACACACCTTTCTTCATGAGGTGAGAGAAGGGCTGACATCTCCCCGATAGGTTGGATATGAATCGCCGGATGTAAGCCAGACGTCCTTGGAACCCCCTGAGTTCCCTCAGATTATGGGGTGGTCGCATAGCCTGGACTTTGTCTGGGTCTACTTCGATGCCTCTGGCGGTAATGACAAATCCTAGGAATTTGCCACTGGATACCCCCAGAAAGGACTTTGTAGGGTTCATCTTGAGTTGATGCTGGCGCATTAACTCGAATACCGCCCTTAGGTCTCGAACGTGATCACCTTTGAGGCGGCTTTTGACAGCTATGTCGTCCACGTAACATTCCACTTCTTGCGTAACAGCTCACGGAATATGTTACTCATAGCTCGTTGGTATGTAGCCCCGGCATTCTTTAATCCGAAGGGCATGACCGTATAGCAATATACCCCTAGTGGTGTCCGGAAGGCAGTGTGCTTTTCGTCTTCCGGATGCATCTTGATCTGATTGTATCCCGAGAACCCGTCCATAAAAGATATGTGCTCGAAGCCGCAGGTGTTGTCGATCATGATGTCCGTGATAGGAAGGGGGAATTCATCTTTGGGGCAGGCCGCATTCAGATCTCGGTAGTCGATGCAGATACGTACCTTCCTATTTTTCTTCATGACTGGGACAACGTTGGCGACCCAGTCGGGATGTTGTTCTTCCCGGATGAAACCGCAGGTTATCAACTTCTTGACTTCGTCCTCGATGGCGTCCATCATATCCGGGCGAAACCGACGTTGGTGTTGTTTCACTGGCTTCGAATCGGTCGAAAATTTGAGCTTATGAGTAGCTACCCTCGGGTCTATGCCTGGCATATCCTCATAACCCCATGCAAAGACGTCGACATATTCCTTTATCAGCTGTATGATCTCTTTCTTTTCAACTGGGGGAAGATTGTTATTGACAAATATTGGCTTTGGTGAGAGCTCACCCCCAACATTGACTTGGATAACTTCATCCTTGGTGGGAGGTTCTCTCTGCTCGAAGCGGAATTCCCACTGTGTATCCATTTGTTGAGCCCAGGGGTCGTTCTCGAACGGCTCCGTATCCTGTTCCTCGATTTTTGAGGGGCTTGTCATCACCATATTCACTGATAGTGTTAGTTTGAGAACATCAGGTGAGTCGGAGGATGACGAGCTGCTCTGGGAAGATGGAAAGGGGTCCTCATCTGGCTTGGAAGTTGCGAGGGAGGTGGCATACCCCAACCCGAGATGAATCTGTCGATAGCGGGGGTCGTCATGCGGCGGCGTCCGTCTGCCTCTTCCGTAGTTGAGGCCTGGCTTCCGCTTCAAGTCGTAGCCCATGTTTTGCATGATCCTTTGCGCTTGCGGGCTGTATTGGCAAACCTGCACTTTCTCAGTATCGTCATCGAAAGGATCTTCCTGGACAGTCGGTTGATTCCGCATGCGACCAAAGATTATTGAATGCTGACTGCTGCAGGTAGGCGGGATAATGAAGATAGAATCCTCATGTGGCCCATATATTGTGACGACGTCGGATGGTGACGTTACTTTCCAGACATACGGGCGGTTGGAGTTTATAGCTTCTAAGAACTTTTGAGCCATTGGTTCTACCTCGTCATGTGGAGTGGGTTCATGTTTCGTAATCTGAGTACCGACGTACCGGAAAAGAGGATGTTTATTATCATCTGGAACTCCGTTCCTGGTGGCATTTACATCAGTCGGCTGCTGGTTGCGCCGAAGGTTGATGACTCTGGGTGGAGGCTTCCGGTTCAAAGTGATTACTAGAGGATCACCCCCTTCTTCTGACTTGGTCTTTCTCAGGTGGACAGCCGTAGGTTCTATGGCTTTTGGATGAGCGGTTCGTCCTTTCACTCTGATTGACAGTGGTAGTGTGGCAGAGGGCTCTTCGGGCTTCCGGTGGGATTCCTTCTTCGCCACTCCTGGCACTTATTCCGTGTGGTCATGGGAATACAACACGGCATCGGAATAGTAGGATTCTACTCCTTTAAACGGGTTTAGGTCAGCCACCTCCGTTTGTACGGTTCCTTGTGTGTCTACATATTTAAGGCATTGATGTAGGGTTGAAGGAACGATGTTGTGGTCGTGGATCCATGGTCTTCCCAGCAAAATGTTGTAGGATACCTCTGAATCGATGATGTAACATGTGGCCACTGATCTAAGGTTGCCGATCTGGACTCTCAAGCGAATCTTCCCTAATGGTTTACTCCTTCCGGCGTTGAAACCCACGATTGTAGTGGTAGTGTAAGCCAGCTCGCTGGTAGGAATTCTCAGTGGCCCGAGCAGACTGCGAGGGATGATGCTGATCGACGATCCCGGATCTATGTGAATCCGGTCGACCTCCATGGAACCGACGTACCCGGTGTAATAGAGGGGCCTGTCATGTCTATTATGTTTTAATAGCATGTCGTCTTGAGTGAAAGTGATATTCGGGACCACCTCCATCACGCTGTGGCATTGAGGACATGCCACTGGTTCCTCGTCGGGGTACTTGAGCTGGGTCAAGTATACTTCCGCCTGCATTAGTGCTTCACTCAGGGCTAGACGAGCGTCGCGGGAGAGCCTGAGTAGCTCGAAGATGGACAACCTGGCTGTCGTATTGGCCAGTTGGGCCAGGATGTCAAATTTGTACGGCTTCTCTAAACCTTTGCTCGGGATGTTTTTCACAGGTTTGTCGAAGCGTACTTCTTTCTATTTTGCCTTTTCCGCCGGAGTAGGTTTCGTAGAGCTGATGCTTGGCACGACGGGATCTTGCTCTGACGGTTTGGTAGCTGGAGCGTCAGCCGGCGCACCTTCCTGATTTGCTTCGTCGTTGTCGAGGTAGGCCTACCCTGAACGGGTTGCGACAAGTACCTCATCTCCGTCTGATGTAGAAGAAGTTGTGACCATGTAGCATGATCTATATTTGGGATTCTTCTTGGGGTAGCCCTGGTTGCCTTGGTCTCTTCCTCGAGATCCGACACCAAATCTTGGTGAACCCACATAATCTCGCCCCGCCGGATAGTTAGGGGCACCAGGTTGTGACCTTGATCCCTAGCAGGGGGAAGGTTAACGAGGCTCATCGTTGCCCGGGAGATAGGTGTAACACCATTAGGGACCTTTTGGGGAGGCAAATTGCCAAACTGCAGAGAGATCATGTTGGCCGTGACCGTTTTCTCGGTATTGTGCAGAGTGATGGCCTTAGCATCGATCAACCCCTGGATCTTCTTTTTTAGTACATAGCACGCCTTTGTTGGGTGGTGTACGTATCTGTGAAAGATGTAGTATTTTGGGTCGTCAGTATTGCCGACCTCCTGGGGCCGCCTTAGTTCTGGGAGGGTGATCTTGCCACTTTTGACGAGACATTCGAAGATACTTGGGATATCGTCGTCGTCGAAAGAGTAGACTTCGACGGGCCTCGGAGCCCCCGGTTTCGCTTGGGCGGTCGCCGCAATCTTTGGCCTGGCCGTGTTGATTGCCAGTGCTTCTTTCCCTTTGGGACCACGATGATGGTCGCTGCCAGGGGATGACCTCTTGCTTCTGTCAGAGGCGGAGATCATGATGCCATTGTCGTGCGCCTTGCGACTGTTGTCTTCGGCGGCTACCGCCGAGAGGATGAACGAGGGTCAATCATGGAACTGATATGGTCCTGTGAACACTGAGACCACGGAAAGGAGGTTCTTTCTGCAAATGTCCACCAATGCTGAGTCTGGAACTCCTGGAGGCATCTGTAAGGTGGCCTGACGAAAGCGTTCGATGAAGATGCGAACGTCTTCCTTTTCCTTCTGCTTGACTTCGATGAGAGAGGACATAGACATGTCCATTCCTCCCTCGTAGAATCGTGTGAAGAATAGAGCTTTGAAATCCTCGAAGGAAGTAATACAGTTGTCCGCCAAGCTAAGGTACCACTGATAGGCTACTTCTGAGAGGCAGCATTTGAACTCCCGAGTGAGGAGGGCATCGTTCCCTTGTAGCAGCACCGTCATCATACTGAAATAGTTCATGTATTGGCTTGGTGATGTTTTTCCTTCGAACAGAGCCATCGCCTGAGGTTTGTATTTTGGAGGAAAAGGGACCTCTTCCCAGATAGCTGGGTACGGCTGGTTGATTCCGAGTTTCTTGAGCTGATCTTTGTGCTTCAAGGCATCGAACTGGGCTTTCAACTCCCGGACCGCCTGTATCAGATTTTCCGTTGGAAGCGGAGGAACTGCTGACTCTTGATCTAGAGCAGGTTCTTGGCTTGGGCTGGATGGTGGCAAGTCCACCCCCACATGTATCTGAGTTGGTGGAACCGATGCTTGAGCCATGGCAGTCGCGTGCTGAGTTAGCATCATCTGGTGCATATTCTCCATTACGGATTGCAATTATTTCAGTGACGTCTCCAGGTCAGTGATGCGTTGTTCTGCGTCTCCTGATGGTGACGCTCCCTCGCGTTCGTCTTCGATGGCGTAAGCTCCCATTTCTCTGGGCGTCGTCGAAGGGTAAGTATAGGTCGCTGCAGAAGTCGACTCTATACTCTCGGCATCTGATCTGGGAGATCGGCGACCCCCAGCGTCGGAATCAACCGAGTACGGAGCTGGTTGCTGTGACCTTGCATGGGTGTTTTGGAATACCCCAGCTTCAGCGTTCCTGAGGAGGTCTTCAAATTTTCTCTGGCTCGGAGGTCCAGAGGGAAGATGCTTTGAGCTCGACCCTCTTCTAGGTATGCGTGAAGCCATGTTCACGGACGCATACGCGTGCTCCTTTTCCGGGAAAGATTGAGAGTAGTTCAATCGGTCGAAGACCGATCGTTTTGCTTTAGAACAGTAGCAGTCAATCACAATCTTATGACTATTACAACATTGTTCCCTAGGGGGCATAATAGACATGTTGGAAGGTCCCCTCTCCTAACGCTTCTGGATTAGGCATTCGCGTAGGTCAGGAGTAGCAATTTGAGCTTGTTTTGCGCCGTGGGACTTACCCAGGCGTGATTTGGAGATTAGCTCAGACAGGCGTAAAGCTGAAGAGGTGTTCAGTCGACCGTCGTCTTCCCGTGTAATCCGGAGGATAGGCAGATTGCTTCTTCGCTGGTGTAACGGCCGAGGAGTTGAGTACTCGCCTGCTTGCTTCCTCTTGCGGAGATCACGGCGCTCATCTGGTTCGTCGTAGAGGTCAGATATCGTCTTGCGCGTGGAGCGTGATCTGTTCTTCCGATTTGGCGTTGAGGTACCGTCGGAAGTTTTGTCTGTACCGCACGTAGCGGAAGACAGGTTCCTTCGCATGGAGCGCAGGGGATACTTCTGGGTCAGCGCTGAGGCTTTGCCCGAAGTTTTGTCTGTACCACGCGTAGCGGGAGACTGATTTCTGTGCGTATAGCGCAGTGGATACTCCTGCGTTAGCGCTGAGGCTTTACCAGAAGTTTTGTCTGTATCGCGCGTAGCGGGAGACTGATTTCTGCGCGTATAGCACAGTGGATACTCCTGGGTTAGCGCTGAGGCTTTACCAGAAGTTTTGTCTGTACCGCGCGTAGCGGGAGACTGAATTTTACGTACGGGGCACGGAGGGAGCGATGCTACCACCTCATTGGTCGGAGAGATCGGAGAGTCCACAGGAACGGCGGAGGATGTCTTGGGCATCCACACTTTGCGTAGCTTCCTGTTGTCTTGGACGGAGAGAGAGTGAGAGCTACCCCCAGTCCGAAGCATGTCTTCGTAGGCAGACTGGTCGAAATGAACGACCAGTGTCTTCTTCACGGTTCCTACAGATACCGCATCGTGTTGAGCAATTACTTCCTCGTCAGAAGAGAAAGACGTCCCCAGCAGAGTCGCCATCTTGTTTGTGGTATTAAACGAAAGAATGAAAGTGTATTTCAATGACAGGGTTTATACGAGACCCGTGCCCTTTGGTTTACAAACAAACTTGTATAATTCGATCCTATACGAGGATGCGGGAGTACAATTTATTTAATCTGGGTATAAATTGCTATAGGTGTCTGATCTGCCGTCGATCACTTTAGCCCTTGGACTACACGATGTTGAAGAAGTGCCATGGAAGACAGGATGCAGCTTCGGAGGTTGCGAAGGAGGGTGGATGCGCGATGCTGAAGGTCGTCGCTCCCTATTCCTTGTCCGAGCTCTGTATTCTTCTCTCTCTCTGTCTCTCCCTCTTGATCTCCGGTTCGGTGACCTTGTTCGATCCTTCTTTCAAAGTTTCGAGCTTTGATCTGATATTGGTATTCTTGGCCAAATTTTTCGACCTTGTTCCCCATTGACAGGGGCCTCTATTTATAGAGTCTTTGGTGACAGTGACTACTCCGTTGGTATAGCAACCGAGGAGTGGACAGTAGAGCACCCTTTTACACAACGGTTAAAGTAACCAATACCTGCGTAATAATGACCTTTTGAGTGAGCAAGTGACGCACGTCCAACTAAGGGGACGAAACGCGTATATCTGCTGCGGAGATCACGGCGTAGAAGCCACATAGATAGGTATCCCTTGTGTAGAAGAGGTTGGTGTAGAAGCCAAATATCTGTCACCTTGGCGTAGAAGCCAAATAGGCATAGAAGCCGAGTAGGCGTGGAAGCCGAGTAGTCGTAGAGACTAAGGGGGCGTGGAAGCCGAGCAGGCATGGAAGCCGAACAGGCATAGAAGCCGAGTAGGCATAAAAGCCGAGCAGGCATAGAAGCCGAACAGGCATAGAAGCCGAGTAGGCGTGGAAGCCGAGCAGTCGTAGAGACTAAGGGGGCGTGGAAGCCGTAGGAGCACAGATCCTGAATGGGCGTAGAAGCCGCTGCGTACCGTGCCAGGGTGATGATGTGGACGTCTTTAGCCGGAATTACGGCTTTTGGAGATCAAATCTTTGGCAGAGATTTGCCATCATCCTGTGCATTAAATGCGGAGACGTGCCTTGAGGGAAAACTGTCACCGCTCTGTGCGTTTTGACGGAGGGACGTGCCTTGAGGGGACACTGTCACCGCTCTGTGCGTTTTGATGGAGGGACGTGCCTTGAGGGGACACTGTCACCGCTATGTGCATTTTGACGGAGGGACGTGCCTTGAGGGGATACTGTCCCAGCTCTGTGTGCTTTGGCGGAGAGACGTGCCTCGAGCCCTGTACGAAGCGCAGCTTTTGACGTAGCAGGCGGTTTGTCTTCTGCGGAGCGTAAAACAGCCCATGTTTGCCTGTGTAAAACAAGGCAGCGTGTTCTCTTTGCACGTGAAAGAGCGGTCTACGCCGGGGGATTTTAGTAAGCGCCGGTTTGGTGATATTTTAACCAAATCCTCTGCATTAAATGCTGAGATCCGCCATCATACTATGGAGCGCGTCCCGAGGGGTCTGCCTCCGTTCCCAGCCGTCGTTTGGGTAGCTGTGCAGCACTTTTTGTCAGGAGTCAGAGGTCAGGTTTACTGCGTGACTGGACAGTTTTTTTTTGGGAATACGAAGCGTTCCTTGTACGCTTTAACGCTGCTTTGAGAGCGGCTGGGTTTTACGCCTTGGAGGCGATGAAGAACCCTGTTTTACGCTGGATGGCTCTGAAGGCCTCTGCTTACGCTGCTCTGTATCAAGACGCTGTGTAGATCTTCCAAGCATTTTTTTCATGCTTCTATATCTGGGAGCTCTTCTCGCACAGAAGAACGATGAGGGTCATAAACAGGCTATCTACTATTTAAGCAGGATGATGGTCGGAGCTGAATATCGGTACAATCCGGTGGAAAAAAAATGCTTGGCCCTAATGTTCGCCATTCAGAAAATGCGATATTACGTACAGGCCAGACTATTCATATCATCTCCAGGATCAATCCTCTTCTGGTATTGATGAACAAGCCAAGTGTTCTCAATTCCCGACTCGCGACTTGGGCGATGTTATTAACACCATATGATATGGTGTACGTCCCTCAGAAGTCCATCAAAGGCCAACACTTGGCTGATTTCCTAGCTGCTCATCCGATTCCGAAAACCTCCAGATTATACGAGAACATTTTTGACGAAGTGGCAGAATGTAATTCTGCAATGGAAAGTGATACATGGCAGTTATTCTTCGATGGTGCCTCCGGGACTGGCCCCAGGGGAAACGTAGTTTCAGGAGTAGGAATTGTCCTGGTCACTCCTGATAAACTCGTCATATATCGAGCATATTCTCTTAGCGAGCCTTGCTCTAATAATATGGCAGAGTATAATGCTCTACTCATCGGACTCCAAGTCGCTAAAGAATTGGACGTCGAATATCTGGAAGCTTTCGGTGATTCTCTGCTGATCGTCAATCAAGTCAGAGGAATATATGAAGTCTGTAATCCAGACCTCATTCCTTATCACCAAGCAACGATCGAGATAGCCATGTCTTTTAAAGGGTTCTTCCTAGAGCATGTGCCTCGATCTCAGAATCTGGAAGCTGATGCCCTGGCCAGTCTAGCTGCAGATTTAGCTACTCCTATAAGAAGGCAGAATTCGATGATCCTTCTTAACAGAGATTTGTTCTGTGTGAAAAACAACTTTCACATAGAATGCAGCTACGCTGTGAACACAGATCCTCCCAAGAGAAACTCGAGAAGTCCCTTTATAGATTTTGTGGCATACGAAATCTTATCGGAGGATCCTAAAGAAGCAGTATCCATCAAAAGATGATCATTACGCTTCTATTTTGATGCGTCTTCACAATGTCTATATCGCCGAACCTACGATGGACTGCTATTACGATGTCTCTCCGATGATGAGGCACAACGGATTATCCGTGAAGCTCACGATGGCGTATGCGGAGCACATCAACCCGGTCCTAAGCTACAGGATCGTATCAGGAGGATGGCTATTACTGGCCTACTATGATCACAGATGCAATAAAATATGCAAGATAATGCAAAGCCTGTCAGGTTCATGCAGATTTTATACATCAACCTTCTGAACATTTACATCCTACGGTTGCATCCTGGCCTTTTGAAGCATGGGGTATGGATATCATTGGTCCTATTCACCCGTCTTCTTTCAGAGGTCATCGGTTTATATTGGCCATCACGAATTATTTCTCCAAATGGGCAAAGGCGAACCCTCTTGCTGAGGTGAAAATATCCAACGTGATCAGCTTCATCAAGCATCATGTCATTTATTGCTTCGGGATACCCCGAAGAATAATTTATGATAATGTGACTCAATTCATCAGCTAAGCGTTTCATCGATTTTGCGATAAAAATCGGATGTAGAAGCATAAAAAATATGCTGGGAGGAGCTACGCAGCATACTGATGCAGAGCAGCATAAACAGAGGCCTTCAGAGCCATCAAGCGTACAAGCAGAGCTTTCTCCGCTAAACACAACGTGAAGTACAAGCTCAAAGGACCATCCGTGTAAGTGCAGTACGTCCAGGCTGCTCCAGCGTAAACAGGGTTCTTCATCGCCTCCATGGCGTAAAACTCAGCCGATCTCAAAGCAGCGTTAAAGCGTACGAGGAACGCTTTGTCTTCCCCGAAATGAACCTGTCAAGTCACGCAGTGAACCTGACCTCTGACTCCTGACAAAAAGTGCTGCACGGCTACCCAGACGACGGCTGGAAACGAGGACGGACCCCTCGGGATGTGCACCACAGTATGATGCGGATATCTGCATTTAATGCAGAGGATTTTGTTAAAATATCACCGAACCATCGTTTACTGACGTCCCCTCCCTCAGCATAAACTGCTCTTTCGCGTACAAGGGGATACACTACCTTGTTTTACACAGGCAAATATGAGCTGTTTTACGCTCCGCAGTTGACAAAGCGCCTGCCACGTCAAAAGTTGCACTTCGTACGGGGCTCGAGGCACGTCTCTACGTCTAATTGCACAGAGCGGTGACAGTTTCTCTCAAGGCACGTCTCTGCGATGGATGCACAGAAGGGCTGCAGACCTTCAAAATATGCCTCCGTATTTAATGTACAAGATGGTGGCAAATCTCTGCAAGAGATTTGATTATATCTTCAAAAGCCATAATTCCGGCTAAGACGTCCACATCAGCACTCTGGCACGGTACGCAGCGGCTTCTATGCCCATTCAAGATCTGTGCTCATTCGACTTCTACGCCCATTCGGCTTCAAACGCCCACTCAGTCTCTACGACCATTCGGCTTCAAACGCCCACTCAGTCTCTACGACCATTCGGCTTCTACGCCTACTCGGCTTCTATGCCCATCCGGTTTCTACGCCTACTCGACTTCTATGCCTATTTTGGCTTCTACGCCAGGGTGACAGTCATTTGGCTTCTATGCTAACCTCTTCTACACAAGGGATACCTACCTACGTGGCTTCTATGCCGTGATCTTCGCAGCAGATATATGCGTTTTGTCCCCTTAGTTGGACACGCGTCACATGCTCACTCAAAAGGTCATCTATACGCAGGCATTGGTTATTTTAACTGTTGTGTAAAAGGGTGTTGTACTTTCCACTCCTCGGTTTTTACATCGACGGAGTGGTCACATTCACCAAAACTCTATAAATAGAGACCCCTATCAATGGGGAAAAAGGTCGAAAAACTTTAAACTTGAAGATCGAACAAGGTCGAAACTTTGAAAGAAGGATCGAACAAGGTCGAACTTCCCAGAAAGATCAAACCGAAGGTCAAGAGAGAGAGAGAGAGAGAGAGAGAGTCCAGAGCTCAGGCAAAGAGTAGGGATCGATGACTTTGGCATCGTGCATCCACTCTCCTTTGCAACCTTCGAAGCTGCCACCTGTCTTCCACGGCACTTCTTCAACATCGTGTGGTCCAAGGGCTAAAGTGATCGACCGCAGATCAGACACCTATAGCAATTTATACCCAGATTAAATAAATTATACTCCCACATCCTCGCATAGGATTAAATTGTACAAGTTTGTTTGTAAACCAAAGGGCACGGGTTTCGTATAAACCCCGTCATTGAAATACACTTTCATTCTTTCGTTTAATACCACAAACAAGATGGCGACTATGCTGGTGACGTCTTTCTCTTATGATGAGAAAGTAATTGCTCAACACGATGTGGTATCTGTAGGAACCATGAAGAAGACACTGGTCGTTCATTTCGACCAGTCTGCCTACGAAGACATGCTTCAAACCAGGGGTAGCTCTCACCCTCTCTCCGTCCAAGACAACAGGAAGCTGCGCAAAGTGTGGATGCCCAAGACATCCTCCGCCATTCCTGTGGACTCTCCGATCTCTCCGATCTCTCCGACCAATAAGGTTGTAGCATCGCTCCCTCCGTGCCCCGCACGTAAAATTCAGTCTCTCGTTATGCGCGGTACAGACGAAACTTTGGGCAAAGTCTCAGCGCTAACCCATAAGAATCCACTGTGCTTTACGCGTAGAAATCAGTCTCCCGCTACGCGCGGTACAGACGAAACTTCGGGCAAAGCCTCAGCGCTAACCCAGAAGCATCCACTATGCTACACGCGTAGAAATCAGTCTCCCGCTCCGCGCGGTACAGACAAAACTTCTGATGGTACCTCAACGCCAAATCGGAGGTACAAATCATGCTCCACGCGCAAGACAACATCTGACCTCTACGGTGAACCAGATGAGCGTTGTGATCTCCGTAAGGGAAAGCAAGCGGCAGAGTACTCAACTTCTCGGCCTTTACGCCAGCAAGGGAACAGTCTGCCTACCATCCGGATTATGCGAGAAGTCGATGGCCGACTGAGGACCTCTTCAGCTTTACGCCAGTCTGAGCGAATCTCCGAGTTACGCCAGGCAAGGTCCCTCAGCATAAAACAAGCTCAGGTTGCGGAAAGACACCCTCCCAGGGGATTATCCGCCACCCAGATGGCCAATCTGTTGTATACAGGTGGCACAGGAAAAACCGGGTGCCCAACCTCCGCATGCCCGGTGATGGGAACAGAAGAAACAAGCCTTCGTCTTCTCCTTTGGCAACTCCTCCTGACCTGCGCAAATATCTAATCCAGAAGCGTAAAGAGAGGGGACCTTCCAACATGTCTATTACGCCTCCTAGCGAGCACTATTGTAATAGTCATAAGGTTGTGATTAATTGCTGCTGTTCCAAAGTAAAACGATCGGTTTTCGACCGGTTGAGCTACTCTCTGTCTTTCCAGGAAGAGGAACCCACGCATGCATCTGTGAACATGGCTTCACACATACGTAGAGGAGGGTCGAGCTCAAGACGTCATCCCTCCAGGCCCCCGAGCCGAAGGAGGTTCAGTGAGCTCCTCAGGAATGCTGAAGCCGGGGCGTTCCAAAATACTCGCGCAAGGTCACGACAACCAGCTTCGTCCTCTTCTGATTCCGACGCTGGGGGTCGCCAAGCCCCCAAATCAAAGGCAGAAAGTATAGAGTCGACTTCTACAGCGACCTATACTAATCCTTCAATGACACCCCGGGAGATGGGAGTTTACACCGTTGAAGATAAATGCGAGGAAGCTTCGCCGTCAGGGAACGCGGAATAACGCATCACTATACTGGAGATATCTCTGAAACAAATGTAATCCATGATGGAGAACATGCACCAGATGATGCTAACTCAGCACGCAACTGCCATGGCTCAAGCATCGGTCCCGCCAACTCAGATACGTGTGGGGGTGGACTTACCACCATCCAACCCAAGCCAAGAGCCTGCGCTAGATCAAGAGTCAGCAGTTTCTCCGCTTCCTTACTCAGAGAATGCCTTACCTCCCGCTGGAGCTATGATACAACCGACTACGCACCACTCCGTCGCCCCGCTTCCGACTGAAAATTCGATGCAGGCAGTACGGGAATTGAAAGCCCAGTTCGACGCCTTGAAGCACAAAGATCAGCTCAAGAAACTGGAAATCAACCAGCCCTACCCAGCTATCTGGGAGGAGGTCCCTTTCCCGCCGAGGTACAAACCTCAGACTATGGCCCTGTTCGAGGGAAAAACATCACCAAGTCAGTACATGAACTATTTCAGTATGATGACGGTGTTGCTACAAGGGAACGAAGCCCTCCTCACTCGGGAGTTCAAAGGCTGTCTCTCAGGAGTAGCCTATCAGTGGTACCATAGCTTGGCGGACAACTGCATTACTTCCTTCGAGGACTTCAGAGCTTTATTCTTCACATAATTCTACGAGGGAGGAATGGACATGTCTATGTCCTCCCTCATCGAAGTCAAGCAGAAGGAAAAGGAGGACGTTCGCATCTTCATCGAATGTTTTCGTCAGGCCACCTTACAGATGCCTCCAGGAGTTCCAGACTCTGCATTGGTAGACATTTACAGGAAGAACCTCCTTCCCATGGTCTCGATGTTCACAGAACCGTATCAGTTCCATGATTGGCCCTCGTTCATCATCTCGACAGTAGCCGCCGAAGACAACAGTCGTAAGGCGCGCGACAATGGCATCATGATCTCCGCCTCTGACAGAGGCAAGAGGTCATCTCCTAGCAGCGACTATCCTCGTGGTCCCAAAGGGAAAGAAGCCCTGGCAATCAATACGGCCAGACCAAAGATTGCGACAACCATACAAACGAGACCCGGGACTTCCAGGCCCATCAAAGTCTACTCTTTCGACGACGACGATATTCCAAGTATATTCGAGTGTCTCGTCAAAAGTGGCAAGATCACCCTTCCAGAGGTGAGGCGGCCCCAGAAAGTCGATAATACTAACGACCCCAAATACTGCGTCTTCCACAAATACGTACACCACCCAACAAAGGCGTGTTACATACTGAAAAGGAAGATCCAGGGGTTAATCGATGCTAAGGCCATCACTCTGCACAACACCGAGAAGACGGTCACGGCCAACATGATCTCTCTGCAGTTTGGCAATCTGCCTCCCCAAGAAATCCCGGATGGCGTTGCACCCATCTCCCGGACAACGTTGAACATCGTCAATCTCCCTCCAACTAGGGATCAAAATCACGACCTGGTACCCCTGACTACCCGGCAAGGCAAGATTATGTGGGTTCATCCAGATTTGGTGTCAGAGTTCGAGGAAGAAACTAAGGCTACTAAGCCTACATCCAAAAAGAGCCCCAAATGCAGGCCATGCCATATGGTCGCGACTTCTTCGACATCAGACGAAGACGAGGTATTTGCTGCAACCCGTTTAGGGAAGGCCTACCTCAACGACTACGGAGCAAGTCAGGAAGGTGCACCGGCAGACGCTCCAGCGGCCAAACCTTCAGAGCAAAGTCCCGTCGTACAAGATATCAGTCCTTCGAAACCAACTTCGGCGGAGAAGGAGAAGCAAAAAGAAGTGCGCTTTGATGAACCTGTGAAAAACATTCCAAGCAAAGGTTTAGAGAAGCCATACAACTTCAATATCCTGGCCCAACTAGCTAATACGCCAGCCAGGTTGTCCATCTTCAAGCTACTCAGGCTCTCCCAAGACACTCGTCTAGCCCTGAGTGAAGCGCAGATGCAGGCGGAGGCATACTTGACCCAGCTCAAGTCCCACGACGAAGAACCAGTAGAGTGTCCTTAATGCCACAGTATAATGGAGGTGGTCCTGAATATCACTTTCACTCAAAATGACATGCTGTTAAAACATAACAGACATGACAGGCCCCTCTATTACACCGGATACGTCGGTTCCATGGAGGTCGACCGGATTCACATAGATCCGGGATCGTCGATCAGCATCATCCCTCACAGTCTGCTCAGACCGCTGAGAATTCCTACCAGCGAATTGGCTTACACCACCACTATAATAGTGGTTTTCAACGTCGAAAGAAGTAAGCCGTTGGGGAAAATTTGCTTGAGGATCCAGATCGACAACCTTAGATCGGTGTCCACATGTTACGTCATCGATTTAGAGGTGTCCTACAATATTTTGCTGGGAAGACCGTGGATCCACGACCATAATATCGTTCCTTCAACCCTACAAGGTACGTATCTGCATCGATTATCGAGATCTGAATGCGACCTGCCCCAAAGATGAGTTCCCTCTTCCCATCACGGACATCATGATCGACAACACCTGCGGCTTTGAACGCATGTCTTTCATGGACGGATTCTCAGGATACAATCAGATCAAGATGCATCCTGAAGACGAGAAGCACACTGCCTTTCGGACACCATTGGGGGTATATTGCTATACGGTCATGCCCTTCAGATTGAAGAACGTCGGGGCTACATACCAACGGGCTATGAGTAACATATTCCATGAGCATTTACGCAAAATAGTAGAATATTACGTGGACGACATAGCCGTCAAGAGTCGCCTCAAAGACGATCACATTCAAGACTTGAGGACGGTATTCGAGTTAATGCGCCAACATCAACTCAAGATGAAACCTACGAAGTCCTTTCTGGGTGTATCCAGTGGCAAGTTCCTGGGATTTATCATCACCGCCAAAGGCATCCAGGTGGACCCTGACAAAGTCCAGGCAATCGTAGAAATGCGACCGCCCCGTAATCTGAGGGAACTCCGAGGATTTCAAGGCCGTCTGGCTTATATCCGGCGATTTATATCCAACCTCTCAGGGAGATGTCAGCCCTTTTCTCATCTCATGAAGAAAGGTGTATCCTTCGTATGGGACAAAGCCTGTCAGCAAGCGTTCGGAGATATCAAGCGCTACCTCACCAGTCCGCCAGTTCTGGTGCCTCCCGTCATCGGAAGACCATTCTTGCTGTACGTTCGAGCGATGGATCATTCGCTAGGAGCTCTTCTCGCACAGAAGAACGACATGGGTCATGAACAGGCTATCTACTAACTCAGCAGGATGATGGTCGGAGCCGAACACTGGTACAACCCAGTGGAGAAAGAATGCTTGGCTCTGATGTTCGCTATCCAGAAGACGCGGTACTATGTCGCTGGCCAGACTATTCATATCATCTCCAGGATCAACCCTCTTCGAGTACTGATGAGCAAGCCCAGTGCTCTTAATTCCCGACTCGTGACTTGGGCGATGCTATTAACACCATATGACATGATATACGTACAGCAGAAGTCCATCAAGGGACAAGCGCTGGCTGACTTCCTAGCTGCTCATCCGATCCCAAAGTCCTCCAAATTATACGAGGACATTCCCGATGAAGTTGCAGAATGTAATTTCGTAATAGAAACTGACGCATGTCAACTATTCTTCGATGGTGCCTCCAGAACCGGTCCTAGGGGAAACGTCGTTTCAGGAATAGGAGTCATCCTGGTCACTCCTGATAAACTCGTCATCTACCGAGCATATTCTCTTAGCGAGCCATGCTCCAACAATGTGGCAGAGTACAACGCTCTACTAATCGGGCTCCAAATCGCTAAAGAGCTGGGGGTCGAGTCCCTGGAAGCTTTCGGTAATTCTCTGCTTATCGTCAATCAAGTCAGGGGAATATATGAAGTCCAGAATCCAGACCTCATCCCCTATCACTGAGCGACGATCGAGATAGCCATGACATTAAAAGGGTTCTTCCTAGAGCATGTACCTCGATCTCAGAATCTAGAAGCTGATGCCCTAGCCAGTCTAGCTGCAGATTTAGCCACTCCTATTAGAAGGCAGGATTCGGTAATCCTTCTTAACAGAGATTTATTCTGTATGAAGAACAACTTTTACATAGAACGCAGCTACGCCGTGAACACAGATCCCCCTAGAAGAGACTGGAGAAGTCCCTTCATAGATTTTGTCGTATACGAAATCTTGCCGGAGGACCCCAAAGAAGCAGTATCCGTCAAAAGACGATCATTACGCTTTTACTACGACGCATCTTCACAATGCCTATATCGTCGGACCTACGACGGACTGCTATTGAGATGTCTCTCTAACGACAAAGCACAGCAGATTATTCGTGAAGCTCACGACGGCGTATGCGGAGCACATCAGCCCGGTCCTAAGCTACAGGATCGCATCAGGAGAATGGGCTATTACTGGCCTACTATGATCGTAGATGCAATACGGTATACAAGATAATGCAGAGCCTGTCAGGTTTATACAGACTTCATACATCAATCGTCTGAACATCTATATCCTACGGTCGCATCCTGGCCTTTCGAAGCATGGGGTATGGATATCATCGGTCCTATTCACCCGTCTTCTTCCAGAGGTCATCGGTTCATACTGGCCATCACGGATTACTTCTCCAAATGGGCAGAGGCGATCCCTCTTGCTGAGGTGAAGGCGTCTAATGTGATCAGCTTCATCAAGCATCAAGTCATTTATCGCTTCGGGGTACCCCGGAGGATAATTCATGACAATGGGCCTCAGTTCATCAGCCAAGCGTTTTATCGATTTTGCGATAAAAATCGGATACACAATATTGCCTCTACGGCATATTATCCAGATGCTAATGGTTTGGCGGAAGCTTTCAACAAAACCATTATCAAACTCTTAAAGAAATTCGTCTCTTCAAAAAAAAGAGATTGGAATGAGAAGCTGGGCGAATGTCTCTGGGCATATCGCACAATGGTACGAACACCGACAGGTTGCACCCCATTCTCGCTGGTCTATGGGAGCGAAGCAGTTCTCCCCATTGAAATCCAGATCCCGTCACTCAGGATAGCCGTGACTAATGAGCTGACTCGAGAAAAGAATGACCTGTTAAGGCTCCAAGAGCTAGAAGGATTAGACGAGAAACGCCTACAAGCTCAACAGCGCATCGCACTCTACCAAGCACGCATTTCCAAAGCTTTCAATCATAAAGTAAAGGAAAGAGTGTTCAAAGTCGGCGAGCTAGTTCTAGCCGTAAGAAGGCCGATGATTCTTACTCACAGAAGTAAAGGCAAATTCCAGCCCAAGTGGGAAGGCCCTTATGTGATCGAGACAACGTTCTCAAACGGCACCTACAGGATAGCCCAGCCTAATGGAGACCTGATAATGGCTCCTATCAACGGCAAATTCCTGAAAATGTACTATGCTTAATCTCCCCTGCTCGAGTGGAATATAGCGAGGATCTCAATCTGACAAAACAACTTCCAAAATAAAACTAGCTGGATCATATCCTATCATGTCTGTATGACCTCTGAATAGATATATCCTGCTAAAAAGTTTATCGAGAGTCTATCATGTCCATACTACCTCTGATATCACTCTCGCCTAAAAAAAAATTGTTATTTACATTCCGAAATAATGGGTCCACAAAAGTCAGAAAAGAGTCACTTTTATTTATTCCCGATAAAGAGCAGAATTACATCTGGGGAAGCAAAAAGAGAAATGATACATCATGATGGGGGAGCAGTCAGATCGCGAATCAGCCGCTCCAGTGCAGCTATCTTCTCATTCCTGGAAACCAAGGCATCGGCGTGAGCCAGCTCCAGCCGTGCCTCGAGATTGTTCGTAAGGGTCAGCTCAGCCCTTGCCCGAAGAGAACCCGCACGGGCAGCTTCTACACGCTCCAAATCCTATCACGCTGTGCTTAGTCGACCAGTCGCTACATCTAAACCTGCCAATGACAGAGAAGCCCACTCCTCTGCCAGGGCGAGTTTTTCCTTCAACTTGCGGGCCCTCGCTGCGTTCCCTTCGTGCTCGGATCGGAGCTTCGTCTCAAGAGCGAGAGCCTCTTCCACGACAGCTTTCCTTTTATCCATCTCCAGCTTATGTGTTTTGATGGAGTTGTCCAGGCTTTCCAGCTGTGTAGAAAGCCGTGCAGTCATGAGGTCGTATCTGGCCTGGACCTCAGCATCAAAGCTGCCCCGAGTCAGCTGCAAGTATTCGTTAATGGGTTGCTCTAAACCATTAACCACCACCTCCAGGGCGTCAGCTACCCCAGGATCGCCGAACTCCCTGACAGCCCCGATCGAAAACTGAGAAGTCTTCTTCAGGCGCTCAAAGTCTAGACTCTTCGCCAACACCATTGATATCATCATTTTCAAACCGGTGTAAAAGAGGCTGGTATGTTGCTCGGTCAGCGCAACTAGATCCGATTGAACGCCAGGAGTGGCCGCGATATCAGCAAGTCCCCCTCCGGGAATGATTACAAACGAAGTGGCCACAGACGCCGCCTCAACGGGTGGTGCGACAAAAGGAGGTGCAATGACGACGGTCGAAGTCATCAGCATACTCGCGAGAAGCGAAGTCACGATGACGGGTTCATCCTCCTCTCGAGATGACAAAACCACTCCAGGCGAGCTGGCCCCTGAAGGTATTTCCTCCTAGAAGTCGAAAGCCTCCGTATCATCGCCAGGAGCCAGAGCAGAGCCAGAAGGTGCTTCAATGCTGTACTCCCCGTGGACGCCATCCCCTGAAAAAAGGACCAAAAAGTTGATATCAATATGATAGTATTCTTTCTAAAGGGAGACATAAAGACGACATTTACCCGGAGCCAACGGTATATATGGCGCATCTGCAGCCGATGTAGCTAAACCACACTTTAATGACGCAATACGAACTATCATACCTGGAGAAGGAGGTGGGCCAACCGACATCGCCCGGAGTTCTGCCAAGCCTTCACCGAGATGCAGTCAAGGTTCGTCAACTGGAATCTCGCTAGGCATGCTCGCTGACACAGTGGGAGTTTTATCCGTTGCTGGTCTAGGGAAAGATTCTCCCATCTGCCACGGCCACGCAGGAAATCTCGCTCCACTATTGGAGCAGTAGCAACGACAGCGACCTCTAGCGAAGATTCTCCGGCGCTGCCGACCGGAACTGTAGATGGTCCCTCTCTAAACGACAAGGAACCTCCAGCCAAAGAATCATCCCTGATATGGGGAGATGCAGGCTCACTCCCGGGAGCCTCAATACCAAGATTGCGGAGAGGACGAGCAACCATCTCCTTCCTCCTCTTACGAAGAGAAGCTTCCTTCGGGGCAGAAGCCCGTCGCTTTCCGGAAGAGACTACCAAAGCCCCCACAGGCGGAGGCACTTCACACCTCGGCACCGACACCAGAGGCTCATCCGGAGTGCCAGACTCCTCACCCTTGTCAGAAGAAACCGAGGGGACTTCAACTCTTCCCCCAGGCTTGGGAGAAGTCACCCTGAAGCTTCCACGTATGTCAAAATTACGATGGAAGGTGTTTATCGCCACATAGAACTGGGCGTAAGAATGGAGAATGCGGAGCTCCGTGGAGGTTGTAACGACCGGCACAATAAAGATTGCTCCCGTATAACCCATGATAAAATATCGCCACCCTCTGGCTCCATCAATCAGTCCACCCCTGGACCTAAAGCTGATGACGGCATTGCCCACGTGCAAGTGATCATACCCAAACTGTCTGGCGAACCGACTAGGCAAGTAGGGCTCGAAGAAGCAATGGTCTTCGCTCCTGTACAGCAGATGGGAGGGTCTAATGTAGACCAACCAATTGAAAGCTTCCGAAGAAAGATCGATTTTCTCTCCACCTGAATCCTGAAGTCTCACCCCTGATTGATTACGATGTACAGGAGGGGGAGTACAGAGGAACTTCTAGCCGTGACTGAGGTTCAACACCAGCCGACAATCCAAAGTTTTGTTCACATTCCAGGGAGAGTCCTTGTAGTTCGTCAAGAAGTTACCCCCCGAGCTGCTACCAAAGCCGGGAGACATCACCCGGGGATTGTGGAGAATTAACCATCCCATCAAGTACAGGTATGGTAATTCCACCCGGGGAAAACTCTCACGCCGAGCTTCATCGACGAGCAACCCATCAGTCATGGCTCTCAGGCCAGCCTGTATACGGCACACCATGGCAGGAAGCAAGCCCAGTCTTGTCCCGAATACCAGACGCACTGCCGGCCACAGGATGTTCCGGTGAATGCGGTCCGCGGACGCAGTACCGGGCACTACTACTCGACGCAGCCATATCGAGAGGAAACCGGCCAGCTGGGCTTCCTTAGACAGAGGCCTGCGGCAGCGCCTCAAGTAATTGTAGGCCTTAGTGCCTTCAGGGTACTTTCCTACCCCCTCAACGAGAATCTGATCTGGAGCTTTAGCCCCCTCCATAAGATCCTCAACGACCTGGACACTAAGCACGCCCAAACAGTTCACGGGCTCATTCTTGCCCCCCGAGACTTTCTCCGACTTGGCGGCCCTGGCTCGGTGGAAGAAGAGGTAGGACATCCACTTGGTGGTGTGAGCCAAATCAGAAGGCTCGTTATAAAAAGCGGTGCACGCGAAGTATTGACACATCAGCTCCTGATACACTTTCGCCACCCGAGGGTCCAAGTCCCCCAACTCCCGGTTGGTGGGAACATACTCTTCGTATGGGGTATCCCCCATTGGCAGTCTCGAGACCATTGCCATTTCATGGAGGGCCAATCCCAAATCCCCCAGTGGAGTGGCAAAAGTCCCGGTGAGCAAAATGTATCGCTCCATCAGTGCCAAGAACAAGTTAGGGTTGGGAGGCAACCCAACACTAGTCGCACTCACAGCGGCATATAGTCCAATGCCCTCCAGTTCTCTCCGAAAGTGCTTCAAAGCCCAGTCAACTAGGCAAGTCCATCGGAGGTTTGTTGGGGTGATCCACCCGTTGCACCGAGGATTCTCCTTGGGATATACCCCACCTCGTCCCATGAAGTCGTTGCAGAAGGTCAACAATTGGACCGGCTGGATCACTGAGCTGTCTTCACTCGGGACACTGCCCGGGCACAGTCCCCAGAATAACGTCATAACGCCGGAAGGGCGGCTGACAAACGACCCCTGGTCAGCCCCTTTCAGATGAAAGATCTTTCCCGGCTTGCCGTGAAGATCGGGAGTCAACGTCCACGACATCCTCCTGGGATGCGTCGCATGGAAGAAAGCCGAGATAGGATAATCCCTCGGCATCGTTGGCAGATACAAAACCAAATTCTCGACAGGGAAAACCCATGGTTCCCTCTTGGGCTTCGTCTGGGACTGTTTATCAATCATGTCCCCAAAGAGGAAAGCCGGCTTTATGTACTGCTCCCCGTCTACGTATGTCAGGGGCTCCCCGTTGATCATGTTCAGCAGCGTCTGCTCACCCTGAGCCGATATCAAGATCCCCTTTCCTTCAGGATATTGGGGTCCGGAGATAGGAAATGTCACGTGGGACAGATCCTCCAGATAGTTCGAGTGCAGCATCCCGGCAGCGGAACCCATCACCTCGGCCAGTGGAGACTCACCTAAATTAACTGCAAAAGTGCAAGAAAAATATGTCATTACAAATCTTGCACAAACATGCAGACCAAAGAAACAACAGTCTGTGCTCTACGCCAAGATTGCACAAATTTGGTCATTTTACGCCGGAAGTCTCCTTCACAAGCGTAAAACTCAAATTTTACGATATACGCCAATTTTCGTTAGCCAGAGCTTTTACGCTCGGAACTACGAAAATATGGAGTTTTGACGCTGGCAGATTAGAAATGTGGGCGTAAAAGATGAAAATGCCTCCGTGCATCATCTTCCTCAAAGAGGCTATCAGCACAGAAGACGACCTAACGCGGTCACGTTCAACGTGTTCGAAGGATTTTTTTTGTAATTTTTTGTCATCCCAAAAGGCTCTACCTCTAAGACCGGGTGCGCTGCTCGTCGGCGGAATACTCTGCTCAGAGTGAAGTTCACCTTGCCCGACCAAAGACTCCCTCGCTGGGGCAGAAGAATGAGAAGAAGAACCTATGCTCTTTCCCTTAGTGGAGGGGGTTTGTTTCGGCGCCATTTCTGAAGACTCGAAGTGCTCGGAGAAGGAACGAAGAAAAACTCGAACAGTCGAAAGCTCTCTTTCGCAGAAGACGGATAAAAAGTTTCTCTCTCAAAGGCTTGGGATATATATAGAGTTCGAGTCGACTCCTTGAATCCTCGGATGGACTCCTCGAGACCCTAACCAAATCTCGCAATTAATCGGTGGTTATGATTGGATGCTACGTCAGCCCACTACTCTCAAAAGACGGACAGTCAGCGAATTCGAAAAATTCTTCGCGCAAAGCAGTTCGGCAGTTTCTACGCTAAAGGAGCTTTCTACGCTCGACAGCAACAGATCTACGGTTTTACGCTCGCAAGCTATAAGTCTATGATTTTTTGCCCGGATGCCTTTGTGCTCGGTAGCTTTTATGCTCGAGAGGCAACAAACCTACGACTTTATGCTCAGCAGATACCAAATCGATGATCTCACGCTTGGTGGCGCTCAGTTTACGCTCAGAAGCAATAGATCCGCAAACTTCATGCTCGAAGAAATTTTCTTTTCACGAGCTACAGATCTACAGTTCTACGCTAAAGGAGCTTTCTACGCTCGACAGCTACGAATCTACGGCTTTACGTTCGACAACTATAAGTCTATAGTTTTACGCCCGGATGCCTTTGTGCTCGGTAACTTTTATGCTCGAGAGGCTACGAACCTATGACTTCACGCTCAGGAACCACAAGTCTACGATTTCACGCTCGATGGTGTTCTAAGCTCATAGGCTACAGATCTCCAGTCCTACGCTAAAGGAGCTTTCTACGCTCGACAGCTACGAATCTACGGCTTTACATTCGACAGCAATAAAGTCTATGGTTTTACGCCCGGATGCCTTTGTGTTCGGTAGCTTTTATGCTCGAGAGGCAACAAACCTACGACTTCACGCTCAGGAACCACAAGTCTATGATTTCACGCTCGATGGTGTTTTACGCCCAGAGGCTACAGGCTGATGATTTTACGCTCCATGACTTTTTGCATATCCAAACTGTCCCCGAAGCGGTCAATTGCAAAGAGTTCACACAGAAGATACTCGTTCTTGACCACAAAGTACCCGAAACATACAGAGTTCAAACATTGAGAAATTACTCTTCTCGGGTCCAAAATTGGAGGTTCATCCAGACTCCAGTCTGAACATCTCGTCTATCAAGATGGCAAACTCAGTTTGACAGACAAAACCTCGATCCTATTCCAAGGGAGTTTCAAGAGGTCGTTCTTGAAGACGAAGTCTGAACAAAATTTCTGCTCATCAGAAGCAGCAGTTTAGAGCTCTACGCGGTCCCTCAGTCCTAGCAACAGGACAGTTCTAAATGTTCAAAAAATGCTTAACAGCGTTCTATGGATTGTTCGCTATGCGCAAAAGGACAGGACCTAGCACTCTTTCTACGGAGTCAGCACAAAGAATCAGACGTGTCGAAGCTACACTTATTCAGACTTCACAGCGACGTATGGCAAAACAATCATATACAGAGAAGAAAGACAATTTTTATTAAAGATCAAAGTCATGATTACATATGAGGGAAATCCTGTCTACAAGAGATTTTTCTTCATTCTTCATGGTTACATATGAGGGAAATCCCGTCTACAAAGGGCTTCCTCATCATCGTCGTCAGAAGATCGCCCCCAGAATCCGTTCTACCGGGTTCTCGCATCGGTGCAGGTCTTCCTCTTCTTCCATGGCAGTTCATCGACCACCACAGTCATGAACAAGAAGATCCTCCATACGCCATGGCCGATCCAGTTGAGGCTTCTTTTACCCAACTCGATCGAGGATGATAGATCACAGTTTGTCTAATCTCGTCCGCGGAGGTAACAGGAGAAGGTGCCGCTTGCAAGCAGTGTGGTCTAATACGACCCTTCCCTTCTCCTGGAAGAACAGCCATATAAAGTTGCTGATTATTCCGAGCAAGGGAGGCTAAGATATCCTTCCATGATCCATCGTTGTAGTGGACACTTGCTCGAAGATGCCGTCTTTTTCGGCTCCCTACATGCTAGAAGAACATGATCTCCTTCTTCCTCAGGTCGACCCGACGAACTTCGGCGATCATCTCTGCATGGTGATGGGAATGTGGGGAGAACAGGTTAACTCCCCCAGCCTTTTTATAGGCGAAAGAGATCACAGCGGTCCCCAATAAATCTGCCATAAAGTCCGTATCGACCTTTTTAATGCTCCATTCAGAAACGTTTTGAGTTACGAGGGGCCGTTCATGCTTCATTCAAAGCGTTTCAAATTTCGAGGAATTTAAAAGCTTTGAAGGGGGTCTTGTAGAAGCATAAAAAATATGCTGGGAGGAGCTACGCAGCATACTGATACAGAGCAGCGTAAACAGAGGCCTTCAGAGCCATCAAGCGTACAAGCAGAGCTTTCTCTGCTAAACACAACGTGAAGTACAAGCTCAAAGGACCATCCGCGTAAGTGCAGTACGTCCAGGCTGCTCCAGCGTAAACAGGATTCTTCATCACCTCAATGGCGTAAAACTCAGCCGATCTCAAAGCAGCGTTAAAGCGTACAAGGAACGCTTTGTCTTCCCCGAAATGAACCTGTCAAGTCATGCAGTGAACCTGACCTCTGACACCTGACAAAAAGTGCTGCACGGCTACCCAAACGACTGCTGGAAACGAGGATAGACCCCTCTGGACGCGCACCACAGTATGATGCGGATCTCTGCATTTAATGCAGAGGATTTGGTTAAAATATCACCGAACCGTCCTTTACTGACGTCCCCTCAGCATAAACTGCTCTTTCGTGTACAAGGGGATACGCTGCCTTGTTTTATACAGGCAAACATGAGCTATTTTATGCTCCGCAGTAGACAAACTGCCTGCCACGTCAAAAGCTGCACTTCGTACGGGGCTCGAGGCACGTCTCTACGTCTAATAGCACAGAGCGGTGACAGTTTCTCTCAAGGTACGTCTCTACGACGGATGCACAGGAGGGCTGCAGACCTTCAAAACATGCCTCTGCATTTAATACATAAGATGGTGGCAAATCTCTGCAAGAGATTTGATTATATCTTCAAAAGCCGTAATTCCGGCTAAGACGTCCACATCAGCACTCTGGCACGGTACACAGCGGCTTCTATGCCCATTCAAGATCTGTGCTCATTCGGCTTCTACGCCCATTCGGCTTCAAACGCCCACTCAGTCTCTACGACCATTCGGCTTCAAACGCCCACTCAATCTCTACGACCATTCGGCTTCTACGCCTACTCGGCTTTTATGCCCATCCGGCTTCTACGCCTACTCGGCTTCTATGCCTATTTTGGCTTCTACGCCAGGGTGACAGTCATTTGGCTTCTACGCCAACCTCTTCTACACAAGGGATACCTACCTACGTAGCTTCTACGCCGTGATCTTCGCAGCAGATATACGCGTTTTGTCCCCTTAGTTGGACACGCGTCACATGCTCACTCAAAAGGTCATCTATACGCAGGCATTGGTTATTTTAACCGTTGTATAAAAGGGTGCTGTACTTTCCACTCCTCGGTTTTTATACCGACGGAGTGGTCACTGTCACTAAAACTCTATAAATAGAGACCCCTATCAATGGGGAAAAGGGTCAAAAAACTTCAAACTTGAAGATCGAACAAGGTTAAAACTTTGAAAAAAGGATCGAACAAGGTCGAACTTCCCAGAAAGATCGAACCGGAGGTCAAGAGAGAGAGAGAGAGTCCAGAGCTCAGGCAAAGAGTAGGGATCGACGACTTTGGCATCGTGCATCCACTCTCCTTTGCAACCTTCGAAGTTGCTACCTGTCTTCTACGGCACTTCTTCAACATCATGTGGTCCAAGGGCTAAAGTGATCGACCGCAGATCAGACACCTATAGCAATTTATACCCAGATTAAATAAATTGTACTCCCACATCCTCGCATAGGATTAAATTGTACAAGTTTGTTTGTAAACCAAAGGGCACGGGTTTCTTATAAACCCCGTCATTGAAATACACTTTCATTCTTTCGTTTAATACCACAAATATCGGATACAAAATATGGCCTCTACGGCATACAATCCTGCTGCTAATGGTTTGGCGGAAGCTTTCAACAAAACCATTATCAAACTCTTGAAAAAGTTCGTCTATTCGAACAAAAGAGATTGGAACGAGAAGCTTGGAGAATGCCTCTGGGCATACCGTACAATGGTACAAGCACCGACGGGTTGTATCCCATTCTCATTGGTTTACGAGAGTGAGGCAGTTCTCCCCATTGAAATCCAAATTTCGTCACTCAGAATAGCAGTGGCTAATAAGTTGGCTCAGGAAAAGAATGACCTATTAAGGCTTCAAGAACTGGAAGGATTGGACGAGAAATGCCTTCTAGCTCAACAATGTATTACGTTCTACCAGGCACGTATTTCCAAAACTTTTAATCAAAAAGTGAAAGAAAGGGTGTTCAAAGTAGGCGAGCTAGTTTTAGTTGTGAAAAGGCCAATGATCATTACTCACAAGAGTAAGGGTAAATTCCAGCCCAAATAGGAAGGCCCTTATGTGATCGAGACGACGTTCTCAAACGGCACTTACAGATTAGCCAAGCCTAATGGAGACTTGTTAATGGCTCCTATAAACGGTAAATTCCTGAAAAGGTACTATGCTTAATCTTTTTTGCTCAAATGGAGCATGGTGAAGATCTCGTTCTGACAACACTACGTCCAAAAAACTAGTTGGATCATATTCTATCATGTCTATATAAACTCAGAATAAATATGTTTAACTAATTTGGAACTTCAAAACCTATCACGTCCATATTATCTCTGATAGTGTTTTGTATACAAATTTAGTTGGATCATATTCTATCATGTCCATATAACCTCTGAATAGATATGTCTAACTGAAGCTTACCGAAAGTATATCACGTCCATATTACCTCTGATATCACTTTCACCCTAACCTATCATTTATATTCAAAAAAATGATGGGTCCACCAAAGTCAGATAAAGTCTCTTTATTATCTCCAGAAAGAGCAAGTTACATATAAAAGCAAAAAAAAAAGTACATCATTGGGGAGGAGCAGTCAAATCACGAATCTGCTGCGCCAGGGCGGCCATCCTCTCATTCCTGGAGTTCAAGACGTTCGCTCAAGCCCGCTCCAATCTTACCTCCTCATTGTTCAAGGCAGACAGTTCAGACCGAGCATGTACTAAACCTGCGTGGGTGACACCCGCATGTGCCAGGTTCTGCTGAGCCTCTTCCATTCGGTCCTTCAACACATCTCGAGCTTCCGATAAAGCGAGAGCCCTCTCCTTTGCCTGAGCGAGTTTGTCTTCCAATTTGCGGACCCTCGCTGCCTCTTCCTCATATTCAGCCTCGCACTTAGCCAGCTGGGGAATGACATACCCCAATACGGCATGCTCCTCATTCATCTCTTGTTGTTGTGCCTCGATGGATTTGCTCAGATTTTCCATCTCCCCAATAAGTTTTGCAGTCATGGAGTCATACTCAGCCTGAATCAGGTCATCAATGCTGCCTCAGGATAGTTGTAAATAATTGTTAATGGGTTGTTCTAAACCATTAACTATTTGCTCCAGCACATCAGCTCTCCCAGCGTCATTAAAATTTTAGATCGGCGCTATCGCAAGCTGGGAGGACATCTTCAGAGCCTCAAAGCCTAGATTCTTCTCCAGCACCATTGATATCAGTGTTTTCAAAGTGATGTAGAAAACGCTAGTATACTGCTCAACTAGAATAGCGAAATCTGAATGGACGCTGGGAGTAGCTGCAATATCGGTGAATCCCCTTCCAGGAACAACTGCAGAGGGTGTCGTCATAGTCGTCGCTTCAACAGATGGCGCGAAAAAAGTAAAGGCACCAACAATGATCGAAGTGGCTGGCGTACTCAACAAAGGAGACATAGTCGTGATGACAGGATCATCCTCCTCTGAAGATATCGGGACTGTATTGGGCGAGCCGGCACCCAAAAATGTTGCCTCTTCAAGGTTGAGCTCCGCTGTTTCATCGGCGGGAGCCGCAACAAAGCGAAAGACAAAGACGACATTGAGATCCTTGGATTAGATGTCTTCCCCTGAAAAGAAGACAAGAGAAAGTTAATATCAACCTGATGTTAATTTTTTTAAAAGAGGCGTAAAGACGACATTTATCCATGGCCGATGGTATATATGTCGCGTCTACAGCCAGTACAGCTAAATTATTTCTTAATGATGTTAAACGAGCTGTCATACCTGGAGAAGGGGGTGCACCAAATAACGTCTGAGGGTAGTCATCCAAATCTTCACCCAGATCCACTCGAGGTTCATCGGGTGGAATCTCGCTGGAGATACTTACAGATGAAGAAGGGGCTGGACCCATTATTGGTCTGGATAAAGATATCCTTAATTTGCTCGGCCTTGAAGGCGATCTCGTAGCACTACTTGAAATGGTAGTAGCGACAGCAGTCTCGAACAAGGAATCTCCGGCACTGGCAACCGAAACTGTGGAGGTTCCCTCTCTAAAAGGCGAGGAACCTCTAATCAAAGGATCATCCCCAACCGGGGAAATAGCAGGCTCACTCCTAGGAGCCTCATGACTGGAAGTCCTGACAGGACCACTAACAATCTTTTTTTTCTTGCGAGAGGAAGTCCCTTTCAGAGTAGGAGCCCTTCGCTTACTGGGGATAACAAGAGGCTCCGTAGGCGGAGGTATTATGCCTCTCGGTATTGTCAACAAAAACTCATCTGGACCGACAGGGTCTTCACCTTCGTCAGAGGAGACTGATGGAACCTCCTCTCTTCCAGTGAATTTATGAAAGGGCATCCTAAAACTTCTACGCATATCAAAATTGCGATAGAAGGTAATGATGGCCACATAAAATTGGGTATACGAATGGAGGATGTGCAACTCCATGGAGAGAGAAGTCGCGGGCACAGTAAAGGTTGCTCCAATACAACCCATCATGAAATACCGCCATCCTCTCGCTCCGTCGATAAGCCCCCCTCTGAACTTGAAGCTGGTGATAGCATTCCCCACATGCAACTGGTCATACCCAAATTGCCTGGCGAATCAGCTAGGCAGATACGGCTCTAGATAGTAGTGGTCCTCACTCCTGTACAGCAGATGAGAAGGTCTAATGCAGACCAACCAGTAAAAGGCTTCGGGAGAAAGAATAGTCCTCCTGTCACCTGAATCTTGAAGTCTCATCCCCTGTTGATTGATATGTACAGTGGGGACGATACAGAAGAGCTTCCAGCTATGAGCAAAATTTAATGCTCCCCGACAGTCTACGACGGTAGTCACATTCCAAGTGGAATTCTTGTAATTCAACAAGAAATTATTTCTCGAACTACTGGCAAAGCCGAAAGACATCACCCTAGGGTTATGAAGAATTAACCATCCCATCAGATATAGGAACGGTAACTCTACCCTGGGAAAGCTTTTATGCCATGTTTTATCTGCAAGCAGCCCATCAGTAATGGCCCTCAGGCCAGCTTGTATCTGACATATCATGGCAGGGAACAGGCCCAGTCTTGCCCCAAACACCAAACGCACTGCAGGCCATAAGGTGTTACGATGAATGCGATCCAAAGATGCAATGCCAGGTACTACAAATTGGTGTAGCCATACAGAGAGGAAGCCAGCCAGTTGAGCATCCCTTGACAGAGGCTTGCGGCAATGCCTCATATAACTCTAGGCTTTAGTGCCTACAGGATAACTCCCTATCTCCTCATCGAGAACTTGATCTGAAGCCCCAGCGTCTTCAATAAGATCATCGACTATTTGAGCATTCAGCACGCTTAGAAGGTTCAAAGTCTTATCCCTGCTATCCACAACTTTTTCTGGCTTAGCATCTCTGGACTGATAAAAGAAGAGATAGGACGCCCATTTATTGGTATGAGCCAAATCAGAGGGCTCATTATAGAAGGTGGTGCACGCTAGGTAATGGCTCAATAGCTCCTGGTACACTGTCACTACCTGAGGGTTTGTATCCCTCAGCTCCCTGTTTATGGGAACATACTCTTCATAAGGAGTGTCCTCCATTGGCAGTCTTGAAATCTTTGCTATCTCTTGAAGGGCCAATCCTAACTCCCCTAGCGGAGTGGCGAAAGTCCCAGTGAGCGAGATATACCGCTCCATCAAAGCCAAAAATAGGTTCGGATTGGGAGGCAGCCCAACACTGGCAGCATTCACAGCCGCGAACAGACCAATGCTCTCCAGCTCCGTCTGAAAATGCTTCAGGGCCCAGGCAGCTAAACGAGCCCATCGAAGATTTCCAGGGATAAGCCATCCGTTGGTCCGAGGATTAACCTTGGGGTATACTCCTCTATGCCCCATGAAGTCATTGTAAAAGGTCGATAATTGGACTGGCTGGAGCAGTGAAGTGTCTTCACTCGGGACGCTGTCCGGTAGTAATCCCCTGAAAGGCATGACAGAACCTAAAGGGCGGCTCACAAATAATCCTTGGCCTGATCCTTTCTGAAAAAAAATCTTTCCCGGCTGGCCGTGAAGATTAGGGGTCAGGGTCCACGACATCTTCCTGGGATGCGTGGCATGGAAGAATACCAAGATAGGGTAATCTTTCGGCATCCTGGGCAGGTACATGACCATGCCCTCAGCAGTAAAAACCCAGTTTTCCTTCTTGGGCTTCGTTTGGGATTGTTTATCAATCATATCCCCGAATAGGAAAGCTGGTTTTATATATTTGGCCCCATCTATATACGTCAGGGGCTCCCCGCTGATCATGCTCAACAGCATTCGTTCTCCTTGAGATGATATAAGAATTCCCATTCCTTCAGGATACTGCGTTCCAGAAATAGGGAATGTCACTTGGGACAAATCCTCCAGATAATTGGAGTTCAGCATCCCAGCAGCAGAACCCATTACCTCAGCCAACTGAGGTATCTGTAAGTCTACTACAAAAAGTAAGAAGAACAAGTCAGTTTCTACACTAGACATTATAGTCTTGCAGCTTACGCCAAAGATCAACGGTCTGTGCTTTTACGCCAAAATGTAAAAACTTGAGTTTTTACACTAGAACCTATTTCTGAGACATAAAATTCAAGGTTGGCAATATACACAAAAATCTAACAGTCTGTGTTTTTACGCCAGACTGCCAAAATTTGAGTTGTTACACCAAAATTTTTATCCAGAGCGTAACACTGAAAGTTTATCATATACACCAAATTTCGACAGTCAAAGCTTTTACACTCGAGAGACTACAAACCTATGAATTCACGCTCAGATACTATAAATCTATAATTTCACACTCAGAAGCTTTTTACGCTCAGAGGCTACAAATCTACGGTTCTACGCCCAGATGCTTTTATGCTCACGAGCTTTTACGCTCAAGAGGCTACAAACCTACGATTTTATGCTCAGAAGCTACAAATCTATGATTTTATGCTCAGAAGCTTTTTATGCTCAGAGGCTAGAAATCTACGACTCTACTCTTGAAAGCTACAGATGGCTAATGGTAAGGGTTTACGCAGAAGATGCTCCTTAGCCACAAAACACCCCAAGTACCCAAAACATACAGAGTTCAGCATTAAAAATGACTCTTCTTCTTGGGTCGATTAGAAGTTCATCCAAAATTCAGTCAGAATCTTTTCTCTACAGTTCAAGCATGGCCAGTTTTGACAGCCATTTCTTGCCCTATTTTAAAGGATTTTCGGTAAATCATTCTTGAAGATGATGGTCAGAACAAGAATTCTTCTTATCAGAGAAGTGACAGTTCAGAATACTACACTAATCCTTGTCCAAGACAGCATGACAGTTTGGATCTTCAACTTAAATGCTAAGCAGCTTTCTACGCGTCTTCAGTTATGCGTAAAAGATGGGACGAGTTTTGATACTCTTTTATCAGAGTTGGCATAAAGTTATTCAAATGTGCTGAAGCTGCACATATTCAGACTTCGTCACAGCAAATATGGTAAATCATCAGATGCGTAAAAGAAGATAATTTTATTAATCATGATTACGTGTCACGACCCGCACCCGGTGTAGGGATGCAAGTCGGGAATAACGCCCAGCCTACGCCGCAGCATCGGTAGTATAACGCTGTCTTGGTCAACTATACTATCTAATTATCTCACTATAAAGCATAAACCTCCAATAATATCTTAACTCCAAGATGAGAGTATAATCAACTTAGTTCGACACAATACTCAATCATATTACTATGGCACGAGAAGATATCACAGAAGTCTAACATAACTAAGCAGTTAAAAATATAATAACAACAAATAGAAATAATATCCAAACACAAATATATGCCGGAAACAAATTCGGTACCAAAATTCTAAAGCGAACTAACTATGCTAACTAGTGAATCCGGCTAAATCTCTCGACAGTCACTCTAGAACTAGTGGGTCCAAGTCTGCACCATCTATAGGCTGAGGTCCGTAGTATGTCGGACACCAATCTCCCGGATCCTCTGAAAAATATTTTCCAGTCAGGAATGGAATGAAGTACAACCCAATAGCAGTTCCAATTAATTGACAAAAACTATAAACAGTAGAATAGAAGATGCTATCTATAATGAGGATATAACTGATAATCAAGAACATTGAGAGAATAGGCAATACTAACAACAGAATATAATCAATGCGTACAAGAATAAAGGAATGAACTATAATGTCAGAATAGAACAAGGTAATCAATGAACTGAATAATGGAATCTACAATAACTATGTGATTTGAGATACTAACTAAATATGTGATCGGCCTGGGAGATTCAATGATTACACTAAGGACCTAACTCAACCATACGTGAATTGCATGGTTAGTTAGTAGCCAATGATTACACTACTAGCCGATAGTTTCTTGATCACATATTTAATTGGTATTTCTCCCGCCCCGACTAATATGATGGATCAAATCATGACACATCACAAGCCAATGTATCCAATGTTTAATCTACAATATTCAATGTTATCCAATACCAACAAGGACAGTATCCGATACCATCTCCATAATCAAGGTAACATCCCATGACTGACGATCCAATAACAATATCAATTCGTGTACCATCGTGTCAAGAATCATAAGTAACATTTCTAAATACTTGAATTATAGTGGTAATCAAATAATGGAAACTATCAGAGAATGTACTCGCCTGTGGTCCAAAGCAAATGATGAAAAATGATGTCCGAACTGGTGTCACAGACTTATATATGAAATATTGCATTAATACAAGTTTGGGGAAGAGAAATAAATTAAACTAGTCAACTTTCTAGGTCATAAAGTTATTTCTAAGTCAAAAGTCAAACTAGGTCAACTCTAAGTCAACTATGGTCAACTATAGTCAAATTATGGTCAACTACCTATTTCTAGGTTGCATGAGTCTAACTCAAAGATATTGGGCTCACACACTATGAATCTAGGCTATACAAGCTACATCTTAGGATACTAAGATACCGTATCTTAGGATACGTAAACAAGGGATAAATATAACACATATATATATATCAAACAATATTATATATATATAATCCTAATTACAAATGCTAAATGGATACCTTGGTTTCGAAACAACTTGGTATCGCAATACTAAACCTCTATCTTGATATCCAAACCCAATACCTTGATTATCCTCCAATACCTTGATATTTACCTTGGCATCTCAAGGTAAATTCAAAACCTTATTTATACTAACTACCCAACAATAATTATAAACTACTATGCATTTAATATTTATATAATACTATATACCTTATTTTAGTTACCTTAATACTAACCCATAATTAGTTTACAACTATCCTATTACTTATGCCAATACCTACTACTCATACCTTGGTATATCTTGATACTTACCTTGATATCTCAAGGTAATTGCAAAAATCTCATATATATACTAACTACCCATCAATAATTACATATATAAATCCAATATAACTCTAGTATGTACTAATAGAAAAATACTAACTACCAACTACACACTAAATATTAATACATATATACGTACATACATACCTACAAATATATAATATATAAAAGATACTCATAACAATTGATAACTAAAATATACTAACTATTCTAATAAATTTATATGCTACAACTAAATATATACATATATAGTATACTATAATACAAATAGCAATTATAAACATATTTATATATATATTAATTACCATATATATATACATATATATCTATATATATATTAATATCTAATATATTAACTGCCAAACTGTCGCTAAATACCCTGTCCACTGTCGCAGAAAGCTGCTGTGTATATAGATACGCTGCAGTTTTTGTGACAATTTCCTGCACTGTCACTAAAAACTGTCGCTGAAGCTTCTGATACTCTGCTGATACACTGTTGTTTCAGCGACAGTTTTCTGCAACTGTCGCAGACTGATGTCGCTGAAAAGCTGCTATTATTTGCATTTGTTGCTGTTGTTGTGACACTTCTGGCTCGCTGCTGTCGCTGAAAATATATGTGTATATATATACAATATATATATAAATACATATATATAACCCACCATATATATTTATACAATATATATTTAAGTACATATATATATCCCATAATATATATTTATACAATATACATATAAAACTATATATAACTATACATACACTTATATATAGTAAATTGTATAAAATACCATATATTAACATACATACACACACATAGTAATATGTATATATAACTATACATATATGTATACATATATATATAATCATACAATAATATAAATATATAACAATATATATAACCACATATAAATATATCTACTATATTATATATATACATATGCTACCACTTATAAATATATATCTACATACATATATTTATATAAATAATCATATAATAACTATAAATAATCTAATTACTTAATTAAACATACACATATATTATATAAAACATATACATATATTTACATCCCTAACATATATTATAACATATATATTAATGCATGTAGAAGAAAGCTACATAATATATATTCTATTAATACATATATAATACATAAATCTATGATACAATAAATACTATAATAAATATACATAATGCATATATAATATATATATAGATACATACACAATTATAATTCAAGAATTAAAGCATAATTAATTAGATCTACACATAAACACACAACAATTGGAGAGTATCACACCGTATCCCACTAGATCTAGGATATGCATGCAACACGAGTCCACCACACATCCAATTGTACCCCGAAGGATACAAACAGATCTCTGCATTTAATGCACGAGATTTGGTTCTACTTTCAAAGACTGGGTGAGCCATAATTATGGCTAATACGTCCACATCAGCACCTCTACATATTACGCCATCAGGCTATTTTCAGTTATAGGAGTATATTGTACGCTTTCTCCTTGAAATACGTCGACCTGGCTATTTTCAACTACAGGAGCACGTCGTATGCTATCTCCTCAGAATACGCCAACTCAGGCTATATTTGTCTAGAATACGCTCAAGACCTCAGTCAAGCAAGGATAATCGGCTGTCATATCCATACAGCATCAGGCTTCTACGCCTACTGGGCTTCTACGCCTACTTGGCTTCTACGCCAATTTGACAACTATTTGGCTTCTACGCCATAGTGACAGTCATTGGTTTCTACGCCAACCTTTTCTACGCGAGGGGCAGTTACCTACGTGGCTTGCATGCTGTGATCTTCGCAGTAGTTATACGCGTTACCTCATAATGGGACACGCGTCACACGCGAATTCAGAAGATCATTTATAGGTGGGTGGCAGTTATTATAACCGCCGTATAAAAGTGCCACACTCTCCACTATTCGACTTCTACGCCGACTGGACGGTTACTGTCACTAAACGCTATAAATAGAGACCTCCGTCCACGGAGGTCCAAGGTCAAAAAATCGAAGAGAGAGGTCAAGAAAATAAGGTCGAAGATTTTTCAAGGAAAAAGAGTATATCCAGAGAGTGTTGATTGACTACTTTGGCAACGAGAGTTCAATCCCTCCTGCAGTCTTTGAAGCTTGTCCTTCTTCTACAACACTTTTTCATCATCGTGTGGTCCAAGGAACAAAGTGATCGACCGCATATCAGACTCCTATAGCAATATTTACCCAGATTAAATTTGTGTACTTAACATCCTCGTATAGGATTAATTGTACTTCTTGTTTGTAAACCAAAGAAAAGATTTCGTATAAACCTAGTTTTATTTCTTTCATTTATTATCAAACAGGCCCAATGAATCTCAGCAGCCATCTTTGTGGTGAAGGGAGTATGGAAAAACAAGTTCACTTGCTCGCCCTTATATAGGCAGAAGAGAACATACAAATCCCAACAACTCCTTAAATATAGCCAGAAAATCAGCCTCGAAGAACGAGTCAAATTTGACCATTTTATGCTTCATTCAAAGTATTTCAAATTATGAGGAATTTGAAAACTTTAAAGGGGGTCTTGTAGAAGCATAAAATATGCTGGGGAATTGTACGCGTATTATACAGTCAAACTCCCCAACATACATGAAGTCAGCGTAAAGCAGAGCCTCAGAGTTATACACGTAAAACAGAACTTCAAGGCTATGTGGCATAAAATATGGCTTCAGATCAATACGCATAAAACTGAGCTTCAGAGCTGTCTGGCATAAAATAGAGCTTCAGAGCTGTCCGCGTAAAGCAGTGCTTCAAGACTGTTTTGGCGTAAAAGGTTGCTTTATCCTCCCGCGTAAAGTTTAAAATACGTTTGTTTTTAATGCAGCATAAAGTTGTACGAGGAACTCTTCGTATTCCTCGGATGAATTTGTCAGACAGATCAGTGAACCTGACTTCTGACAAAAGTACTGCACGATGATCAAGATGACAGCTGTGATGATAATTTTGCACAGAGACCCAGGTTATCGTTTAGCGACATATTCTTGATACAAGTCATTTTTCGCATTCAAAGAATACGCTGCCTATTCTACATAGGCAGAAAGGAGTTTTACGCTCAAGATGAGACAAAATCAGATGCCACGTCAAAAATTGTTTCCTGCACAGAGCTCGAGACATATCTCTGTATTTAATACACGAGATGGAGGCATATCTCTGCATTTAATGTACGAGATTTTGTTCTATCCTTCAGATTTTATCATGATGGGGAGAGCTAAAATTGTGACTAATACGCTCACATAACCATTCTTGCATTTTACGCCAACCCGGCTATTTTCAACTATAGGAGTACGCCGTATGCTATCTCCTCGAAATACGCCAACTCGGCCATATTTGCAAAGGTACGTGATAAGGCTATTTAGCCCAGAATACGCTCAAGACCACAGTCGTGATAGATAATTGACTGGAAAAGCTAAAACTGTGACTAATATGCTCACATCACCATCCTTGCATTTTATGCCAACCAGGCTATTTTTAACTATAGGAGTACGCCGTATGCCATCTCCTCGAAATATGCCAACTCGGCCATATTTGCAAAGGTATGTGATAAGGCTATTTAGCCCAGAATATGCTCAAAACCTCATTCGTGATGGATAATTGGCTATTTTATGCTGGTTATCTATTATTCATGAACCATCAAGTTTTACGCAGAGTTTGGCTTTTACGCCAACAAGTCAGAGTTTGGCTTTTACGCCAACAAAATAGCTATTTGGCCTTTACGCCAACAAGACAGTTATTTGACTTTTACGCCAACCATCTTTACGCAAGGTGCAGTTACCTACGTGGCTTGCATGCCATGGTCTTCGAGAAGCAGTTATATGCATTACCTTAAAAAGGGATACGTGTCACACGTAGATTCGGAAGATTATTTGAACGTGGGTAGCAGTTGTCATAACCGCAGCGTAAATGAGGCAGTCTTCTTCACAGTTAGGCTTTTACGCCTACAAGACAATTATTCGGCTTTTACGCCAACCAGGCTTTTACGCCAACCAGGCTTTTACGCCTACAAGACAGTTATTTGGCTTTTACGCCAACCATCTTTACGCAGGGGCAGTTATCTACGTGGCTTGCATGCCGTAATCTTCGAGAAGCGGTTATACGCGTTACCTTATAGAGGGATACGTGTCATACGCATATTCAGAAGACAATTGGAACGTGGGTAGCATTTATTATAACCGTCGCGTAAAAAGTGCAACTCTCTTTACAGTTTGGCTTGTACGCCAACTGGACAGTTATTTGACTGATCTTTATAAATAGAGACACCTGATCACAGGGAAAGGCACAAGCACAGGGCGGACAATCAGATCAAAGTAGACAATCAAAGAATCAGACGATCAGATACCGGCCAGGGCACTATCAGAGATCAGAGAGAGAGAGCAAAGACAGAGAGTATTGGTTGACAGTTCAATCCCACTTGCAACCTTTGAAGCTTCTTCTTCTTCTTCTAGAGCACTTCTTCATCATCGTGTGGTCCAAGGGACAAAGTGATCGACCGCAGATCAGACTCCTATAGCAATATTTTCCTAGAATTATTTTTATTGTACTTAACATCCTCGTATAGGATTAATTGTACTCTTTTTCTTGTTTGTAAGCAAAAAAAGAAAGGTTTCGTATAAACCTATTATTTCTTCGATTTGTTTATTCAAACAACCTTCTTTAATATTTACTAGTGCGACAGTATATTACTTTGCTATATAGTATACATTAACTATTTAATGTTTTATAGTCTTTGTCAATTAATTAAAACTTCTATTGAGTTTTACTCGTTCCATCCTGACTGTATTTTTTTTTCAGACGACGACTTAGTGGACTAATGTTCAACGTTTTATGGACCACAAGAGGGAGTGGCAACCATGAGCCATGACATTCTTGTGTGATTACCGGAAGGTCTAGCCGAAGATACTATCTTAATATCTCTACATATTATTTGGTACCAGATTTGTTTTCGGCTTTAATTAGACATTGGTATGTATTATTGATACTATACTTGTCAATGTTGTTGTTTAGACTTTTGATGGTATTGATGGTTGGTTGTAGTATTCTAGTTGTGACTTTGAGCTCTATTTCTTATTTGTTATCATTCCAATATCTTTCTCTAGTTTTATTGTGATTGAGTATTGATTATCATTAGATATTATCATACTGTCCTCCTTTGGAGTTGAGACATCATTTATAGATTATAATATGTTATTGTGTGAGATAGATAGATAGTGTTGTTTTATCTAGACAGCGTTCTACGGCCAATGTTGTGGTATAGGCTGGATGTACCCACGTACTCTTGCCCGATCATCCGGGTGCGGGTCGTGACACATTCCATTCGCTAGAACTCCCATGTGGCGGTGTGCCCATGCTGTAGCATGTCTATACGCTAAAATTATTATGTGGTAGTATTCTTCTAAAGGCCCCACACAATCAAATCTTACGATTATTAATATCCAAGATCATTAAATAACTAAGGCATGACACGTGTCGCACAGATTATGGGCATTATCAACCCTAGATCTCGAATTTCTATGTGTCAGCCACATCATGATATGCTCCTATGAGATTCGTGCACACATGAATATATATGGTCCTCTGAAGGCAATAAATAGTGGATGTCTCCCACACAAAAAAGGACCACCACCACAAAAAGGATAAAAGGAGAAAAAGATAGAAGGAAGAAGGGACATCAGCTGAGTCGCATACTCATGTTCCCGGAGGCCTTGCCATCTTTTTCGATGTCAGACCATGAATAAAGTAAAGTGATCGGTCGTAGATCAGATCTCCACCATCACTTATCCAGATCTTTCTTTTTTTGCACTTAGAACTCTATGCATTAGCTTTTTTTGTATCTTATTTTGTTCTACTCCAATCAATACAATTCAACTTTTTTTTGTATTCTTTGCGATGTCGACAGTGGCTTTAGTCCATAGAATCTCGTAACCCAGTAGCCCAATCCCATAACGAAACAAGGACAAGAGTTCTACCACATCACGACTGTCCATGTTCCTAGACTACTAACAAATGGTACACATCAAATATAATAGATTTAAGTAAATTGGCCAATCAGTCTTACGATATGCTATATGGTATCATGGTTACCTCATTAATGCAATATATATATATATATATATATATATATATATAGTAATCCTCATATCGTACTATCGCTGAGTGGAGCTAGCAAAGCCATGAGTAAAGCATCATATGTGTAATGTGCATCGGTCCATCATAAGGTCACCGTGCTAAGCAATAATCAGTAACAGTTCTGTTAGCCCAATGATTAAGTTGAGTTTTTGAATATGGCTAATTGATTAAGTTTAATTTTATGATACTCACTAACAATAATGCAATCTCTATAATATTGATACTTAAACTTAGCATTGTCAAAATATATATTAAATTTTATTATATTTTCTTCTATATATTGCTTTATTCACTAACACGTATTTGTAGAAAAGAAATAAGCAATATCAAATATGGACATATGTAATTAAGAAAATATGTTGTGCTAAAGATGGCGTTATATCAGAAGATTTCTCTGAACCACCTACGACTTATTCGATCAGCGGACGATGGTCGAGGGGGCAGCATGTTGGCACAATTGGTCATGGTTAACCTAATTTTGATAATTAGCAAAACCTTGACTTGATATGATATACTTGAAGCTCAAACAAGATGGTAATCACTACTATTGTCAAAAAAAGATTATTGCAAGTTGTGTCTGGTTTGTTTTCTATTTCTTATATATGTTTATATTTTATTTGAGTCTAGGACTGTTGTAAATCGATTCGCACTTGGAAACTAGATAACATTCGAGTCCACTAAAATAAGTCTACCAAAAACCAGTCCAAACTCAACTCAACACAGCCCAATGTCATGATGCCAACATTCTAGAACATGGGAACACAGAACTCGGCCAAAATTTTATCCTAGATAGAATTTAGACAGAACTTTGTCCCCCCATAACCATAATTCTTAGTTCGACTCATTCTTCCTTAAAACTAAGCTCCATCGTTTAAATTTTTTAATATTTGGGGAAAGAACTATGCCCGAACTCTGTACACAAAAATCCTATAAATAGAGTTGAATTTCTTATCATTCTCATCAACTCATTCTTACTTTCATCTATTTATTTGAGACTCTGAGCTTTCAATCTTCTCCGTCTCCAAGAAACAACTCCCAAGCCTTCTATGTTCCAGTGCAGTTTTGGTTAAAAGTCAGTTTGAGTTATAAGAAGCTTGGAAATTCAAGTTTTGTTTCAAGTCTGAATTTGACGTGCTCTTTGGATCAAAATACATGGTTTTAAGAAGTCGGCTAGCTCTTTGGATTAAAGCTTGTCGTTGTACCCTATTTCACAAATAATGGAATTAACTTCGAGGAAGAGTTCTAGAGACTGGATTAGTCCTCTACGAGGGAAAGCAGATTACATCGCAGTGTTTGAGAGTTTGTGATTTCTGACTTTACTTATACTCTTCTTATACTTTGATTATATTCTTACTTATTACGGTAGTTTTATGTGTTGGTGATTAGACTAGTTTTTTTTATAATTGTGACACGCACTCAATTCATCCCCTCTAGAGTTGCTATATAGGCCTATAATTGGTATCAGAGCTTTTTTCTCTTATATTGGACTCCCATCCTAGTGTAGATCCATGGCAACCATAAAATCCATCTACAATAAAAAGGTGAAGGTCAATCCAGAAACAGACCTCCTCTATTTAATGGAACCAACTATACGCACTGGAAGACACGAATGAGTTTTTGTTTGAAATTACTAGACTTTGACCTATGGTCCATTGTTATTAATGGATAAAAAAGCCTGCTAGAATAATTGTTGATGGTACTCTTGTTGAGAAGCCTAATGAGAAATACACTGAGCTTGAAAAAAAACAAGCAAGTCTTGATGCAAAGGCTATAAATACTTTATTTTGTGTAGTAGATAGAACTTAGTTTAATAGAGTATCTACATGTGCCACTTCTCACAAAGTTTGGAATCTTCTTGAGATAACTCATGAAGGTAATTCATAAATGAAAGAATCCAAGAAAAGTAGATTGACACAAGAATATGAGATGGTTATGCACCCTTGCATCTCGACCCAGGTTCAGGTAGCCTGACTCTTGCTCTTGAACTGGCTTGGTTGACATTGAAAATAAAGCCCAATGAGACCATCACACAAAATTTCATATATTTTCTGGATATCGTTAATCCTTTATCTTCTCTTGACAAAGATTACAGCAATGATGAAAAGATACGGAAGGTACTTTGGGGACTTACCAAGAATTAGAACCCCAAAACAACGACAATCATTAAAGAAAATGACCTAACTACAATAACTCTTAAGACTCTCATGGGAAAACTAATGACAAATGAACTTTATCTCAAGGAACTAGATGAATCAATGTCAAAGGAAATTGTATTCAAAGCACACCACAAGAAGGTCTCCGACGACGAAAGTGAAAATAATATTTCAGAAGATGAACATATGGCCCTAGTTTCTAGGACTTCAGAAGATTCTTGAAGTTTGAGAGATCAAACTAAAATAAGGACTACAAAGACAACAACGAAGAAGAACCTATATGCTACAATTGTAAGAAGACAGGCCATATGAAGAAGGACTGTACTATAGTCAAAAAGGGATATCGCTACAAACATTCAAGCAAAATATTTTCATCATGCAAGTATAAAAACACAAGCATATGGCACGAGAGTGAATCAAACGACTCAGAGAAAGAAGAAAATCCTCGCAATACTATAAATTTGTGCCTAATGGCATGTGATCAGGTATCAACCAACCCCCTTTATGAGTATTTCACTTTTGATAAATTATCTGATGCTTTTAGTGATTTATTAGAAGATCATAAAAAAGTGAGGAATAAGTATAAACATGTTAGGAAATAACTTCATGACCTATAGGCTGAGTATATGAAGCAGTCTCCATTACTTGATGATGTAAGAGACACATCCACTTCCAGTGATACGAATGAGATATCTTCTTTAAAATTAAGTTTTCATAACGCTCTTGAAAGTATTAAAAAGAGTACACAAGAGAATGTAAAACTTAATGAACTCAATGAGTCAGAAAAGAAGAAATATAACTTAGCTACACATAGTATAGATGCACTAACTGCTAAGTACAATAAAGTTTATGCCACCTCTAAAATGTAAGAGATTAAATTGGGGAAATAGGAAATACAATTTGTAACCAAGTCTAACACGAGAAACATGGATAAACACAAGTTTACAAACAACAAGACACAAGCAAGAAAGGCTAAAGCTTCTAGTAATCCCAATTTTTTATTTCAAGTATAAAAAAAAATTATATCACACCAGTACACACATTCACAAAGTTGCACTTAGCTTTAATGTTCACGCTACATGTCACTACTATGGTGTTAAAGGGCACATTTTACCTCAGTATAGAACTAGAAAGCTAGTTGATATGAATGTTTATATGTGGGTTCCTAAAACTAACATATCAGGACCCTCAAATAAATGGGTACCAAGGGTCACATCTTTAATTTGTGTTGTAGGTGGACCAACCCTCTCATGCTAGAAGCAAATAGATTCTCGATAGCGGTTGTTCACGACATATAACTAGTGATGCAACACTATCGATGAAGAAAAAATGATATATTTTTGTCGATAACAACTTGAATGGGTATATTATTGGTAACAGTGATATTGGTATCTCTCATTTTCCTGTTATAAATAATGTTTGTCTAGTAACGAAGTTAAAACATAACCTACAAAGCATTAGTCATCTAGCTGAGAACGATTATGGTATTAACATTATAAAAGAGAAATGTTTCATTTATGATTGATCTAGTAATAAAGTTATTTATGAAGGAATAAGAGAAGAGAACATATATGTGATTTATCTATCAAAAGATACTAACAACGTAGGTAGATATCTTTACGCCAAGAAAGATGAAAGCGGGCTATGGAATATGCATCTAGGACATACAAATATGGACACAATTATGAGATTATCGTCAAAGAAATTGGTAAGAGGCTTATCGGATATAACCTTTAAGAAGGATATGGTATGTATTGATTGTAAAAAAATAAATCATCCAGATCCTCCTTTAAGTCTATAAACCTTGTAAGTACCTCTAGATCCTTTCAATTATTATATATAGATTTATTTTGACCTATTAGGGTCGACAACCTTGGTGGTAAATTTTATGCCTATGTAATTGTTGATAATGTTTCAAGATTTACTTGGATTTTCTCACTCGTAAATAAAAGTGAAGCATTTTTCGAATTTGTTACTTTTCTAAAAAGGTTCAAAATGAAAAGGACTTCATGATTTCTCGTATTTGAAGTGATCGTGAAGGCAAATTCAAAAATACTGATTTCAAAAACTATTGTAATCAAATAGATTTTTGTATAAATTTTATTGTCCTATAACTTCTCAATAAAATGGTGTTATGAAGCAGAATAATATAACTCTTGGAGATATGACTAGAGTCATGTTGAATCATTTCAATCTTCCAAAGTATTTTTGGGCAAAAACTGCAAATACAATATATCATTTTTGGAATAGGATTCTTATTCGACCTATATCGAAGAAGACTACATATGATCTTTAGTTTGGTAGAACTCATACAATTAGTTATTTTAAGGTTTTGGATGTAGATATTTTATCTTGAACTCCAAGGATAACTTGAGAAAATTTGACTCTAAGGCAGATGAAGGAATTTTCCTCGGTAATGTAGCTAAAGTTAAAGGTTTTAGAGTTTTCAATAAGCATTCCATGATTGTTGAGTAATCTATTAATGTTACTTTTGATGAGCTTAATAATTAGATGTCAAGTGATAATTATGATAAAGATATTCGTATAACTTTAAATAAATCCCCTGAAGATACAACAACTAGTACAAACAATTTGGAGAATTTGCCAAAGAAAATGAGATTCACGGCATATCATCTAGAAAACTTGGTCGTAGGTGATGTATCCAAGCGAGTAAGCACATGTTCTGCAAATAAAGATATTAATTGTTGCAAATCTAGCTTTTATTTCACAAATAGAACCTAAAAAAGTTTTAGAAGCATTTTATGATGATTTTAGGATTTCGGCTATACAAGAGGAATTAAACCAATTCGAAAAAAATTAAGTTTGGGAACTTGTTCCTAAAGCTAATGATTACCCTATAATTGGCACCAAATGGGTATTCCAAAATAAACTCGATGATGGTTTAGTCACACATAACAAAGCACGTCTCGTAGATCATGGTTATAACCAAGAAAAAGGTATTGACAACGATGAGACTTATACTCTTGTTGCTAGACTAGAATCAATTTGCATGCTTTGTGCTTTTGCTAATTTACATAATTTTAAACTATTTCAAATCGATGTCAAGAGTGCATTTTTAAATAATTTTATAAAAGAAGTTTTTATAAAGCAGTCCCCTGGTTTTGAAAATTTTCAGATCATGTTTTTAAATTAAAGAAAGATTTGTACAGTCTTAAACAAGCCCCTCGTGCTTAGTATGATCGACTAAGCTCTTTCTTAATTGAAAAAGGTATTTCTAAAGGGAGGGTTGACACTACTTTTTTTATCAAATCTTTTGATCAAACTCTTCTTTTAGTTAACATTTATATTGATGATATTATATTCAGTTCTACTAATAACACCCTTTGTGACAAATTTGATAAGTGTATGCAGAGTGAATTTGAGATGAGCATGATGGGAGAACTTAACTTCTTTATTGGATTACAAATCAAGCAAAGTTCATAGGTAATATTCAATATTCATGCTAAGTATACCAAGGATTTGCTGAATAATTTTGATATGGACAATACAAAATCTATTGGTACGCTTATGAGTACATCTACAAAACTTGACCTTGATAAAAATGGCAAACTAGAGTATCGAGGTATGATCGAAAGCTTACTTTATTTAACTACTAGTCGCCCTGATATTATGTTTAGTGTTTGCTTATGTGCTAGATATCAAGCTAATTCTAAGAAATTACACCTGTGCACAGTTAAGCATATCTTTTGATACCTTAAAGGCAGTTCTTAGGTAGGCTTATGGTATCCCAAAACCACATCCTTTGACCTGATAGGTTATTCGGATGTTGATTTTGCTGGATGCAAAGTTAATCGAAAAAGTACCATCGTCACGTGTCACTTCTTAGAAAAAGTTTTAGTCTCTTGGTTTAGTAAGAAACAAAATTATGTCGCATTGTCAACTACTTATGCTGAGTATATACCTGCAGGAAATTATTGTACACAAATTTTATGGATGAAACAAACCCTAGAAGACTATAATCAATGCTATAAAAATATTTCCATATACTATGATAACACTAGCACTATTAATCTCACAAAGAATCCAATATGTCACTCACGCATAAAACACACTAAGATTAGACATTATTTTTTAAAAGATCATCAGTTATATGGTGACATTAATTTATAATTTGTTGACACTGAACATCAGTTAGCAGACACCTTTACTAAACCCTTAGCTAAGGATCGTTTCAACTTTATTCGTCGAGAATTGGGGATTCTTGATTTTGATGGTATATAAAGATATAAGTTGCCTAAATTTTTTTAGTCTAAGTTCCTTAAAGTAACGATTATTTTGGCTACACATCGAACGACCCTTCTGTCTAAAAGACATAAATATCCCTAAGCGACACGGTACATAAGTGTCTTTGGATTACTGCTAGCTGTAATTCGGCCCGTACAGCTAACACAAGATTTTAAATACTTAATAAAATAAAGATTTGTTAAAGTCTATTTGTGCACTTGTTTTCAGGTATAGCAGCAAATTAGAGTTCTAATATTTGACTTAAAAATTAGGAAATTAAAACTTCTATTTCATCGCAGACTCAGAAACCTTGAACTTACTGGGATTTTATCCTTTGATGTATTTTGGTCCCAAGGAACAGAATTCGGACCAAACTCTCTCTATGATAGAACTCGGCCGAACTCCTCTTCATCCTTATTGGGCCCCACTTTTGACTTAAATTATCATCTTTTAAAACCCTACATATCCTTATTTTAGTTCCAGAATAGCAGTCCCTCCAACTCCTCTTCATCTTCAACCTCCAAACCCTAGTTTTTGAAAATCCTAGGTTGGTGGTTCTCTTCTCTTAGGAAATTTTATGTGCTCCTACTTCTAATCAGGACCTATTTGATCATCCTCTTCCATCTTTGCTATCTATTTCAAGGTATAATTACTTTAATTTTCATATTCCTATGGCTCCTAAACTCTTTAATAGGGGTACTAAGAAGAGAAAGGAAGATGATGCCTCTTTATCACATATTCCTTAAGAGGAAGCTCTGTATTCTCTATTCAGCCCACCTATGCCCAATGAGGGTAGTTTTGATAGTTCTCTCTTTAGAAACCTAGAAACATAGAAACCTCGGTTGAATGGTTAGATGACTTCCAAAAGAGGAATGTATGTCCTGGAAATCCAATTAGTTTTACTATCTTCCAGGAATATTTGGATAACTTTAGAGATTTATCTCTTGATGAACTCGTACAAACTAGAAATTACATTTATTTAAATGTAATTTGTATGTTCTATTTTAATTTAACATATGAACATGGTTATATCCATTCTGGTGTGTGTGGCATTGAACTTGAATTTGATGATGATGATTTAGGGGAAATTCTCAAAATCCCAACCGAGGATGACTCCCCCTAATCGACATTACTAAATTTCAATTTCAAGGCGATATGACTTGATTCTTATAAGGACTCTTTATGTGCACCTTATCCCGTCGTTCCGGACATCTTTGTGCAAACTATTTGAACCAATACTTTTATGAATTGTATCACACAATATTTTCTACCATTCTACCTAAAACCGGTTCAACCAATGAGATTACTTATCTTGAGTTGATAGCTCTTTAACATTTCCACTTTATCGTCCCTTTCAATCTGTCAAAGACTATGATAAATGCCATGATTCAATATCACAAGAAAGGACATAACCTTATATATGTTATGTACTTGCCCGTCATCTTCGTTTATTTCCAAATACCTTTGGGAGATTGTCCATTCCTTGATGAGCATGCTTATCTTTTTAGAGCCCGTAGGACTGAGCCTACTTTTCCACCTCTTGCTCCTCCTGCGGATTATGACTCTTCATTCTCCACTTCTCATGGATATCCTATTCCTCCACCTGATGATGATGCTCCACTTGCTACCTTGGAGTCTATCCAATAGTTGATTCGTGAGCATTTTAGGTTATAAGATGAAATGATCACAAATTATTTTTGTTAATAGAATATGATGCTTATTTCTCGTTCCTGATACCAGGACTATCACTCCACTCTTCACACCAATGCTTTGTCCAACTCCTTAGAAGATCTTCAGTACAGTCTATCTCACAGCGCTGCTGGACCCATTCCGATGGTATATGACCCTACATGGACAGGATATCGGATTGGTGATCCATATGTTCAGAGATATTTTGATTTAGCAGCTACCTATTATGATCCCATCCGGTCAGTTGACGATCCTACTACTTGAGATGACCCTTCTTCTCAGTTGTTGTAGTGCTTCGGATTGGCGATTTAGCTCAGATTGTCTTTGCTGATGTTCATCCTAGTTGCACTTTACTTTGTTGAACTTTATTAATTTTATGTCTCACTTTCTAATTTTTGTATTATTTTTCTTATTGTATACACTTTTAGTTTAGTTGAAACTTTTAGTTATGAATGAAATTTCATTTCAGTTTCTATTTATCAATGAATTACTACTTTGCAATAATAAATATGCACTATATACTCCACTCATTTGTCGTTATTTTTATATGTTGCTTCATGTTTTACGGGGAGCTTTCCATTTTGAATAAATGATGAAGGGAAGAAGAAATACATGATACGAAATAGAACATGAGAATAACAACAACATGAACATAATAATGCTCTTTACGTATATGCTATACTATGGGGGAGCCATCTCGTATCAAAGATCTATTGCCGTATCAGTCTAGGTTTGTCAATTATCAAAATGGCGGAGATTGTTGGGCCAATTGGTCATGGTCAACCTAATTTTGATAATTAGACAAACATTGACTTGATATTGTACACATGAAGATCAAACATGATGGAAATTACTTCTACTCTCTACAAAAAGATTGATGTAAGTTGTATCTGGTTTCTTTCTATTTCTTCTGTATTTTTACATTTTATTTGAATCAAAGACTGTTGTAAATTGAGTCAAACTTGGCAACTAGATAGCACTATGTTGGCACAAGTATATCACGGTCAACTTGATTTTGACAATAGACGAAACTCTCATTCGATATATAGAAGTACTGAAGACTGTTACATTCAACACTGTGATATTGTAACAGTACAAGATTGATGAAGACTGCAACAAGAGAGATTATGTTTTTGGTCTACATATTTTTTATTTTATTTTGAGTCTAAGATTATGTACATCGAGTCACACTGGCATAGGAAGCTCAAACCTATACCTGACTTAAACCTGAGTTAAACCCAAATATTCAAACCACAAAACCAAGTCCACAAATGACCCAAAACCTAGTCAAACTGGACTGAACTGATCTGACCCAAAGAAACAAAGTTATTGCCAATTCGAGCCAAACTCGGTCCCTATGGATCCAGCCTTCCTGAATTGTCTTAGTTATCCAGAAGTTCATGGTGCAATATTTAAATATTTGAACGTTAGGGCACCGAACTCTAGCTGAACTCGGTTTAAAAAAAACTTTTAAATAGAGATAAAATTCTACCATTCCAAATTACTCATTCACTTTTAATTATCTCTTCTGCATCACACTCTTTACATGAGCTAAAACTTTTCCATTCCCAAGAGCAAGTCCCATAGCCTTCTAATGCCAAGTGTGATCTCGGGTAGAAGTCTCAAGGAGTTGTAAAAGCTTGGAAATTAATTTTTTGTTCAAGAGTTTGAAGTTGGCGAGTACTTCGGATCAAAGCTCGTGGGGTTACAAGAAGTCAGCAAGCCTTCAGATCAAAGCTTGTGGTGTATTCATTATTGGTTTACACTGGATTTAACACCGAGCAAGAGTTCTCAAGATTTGATTAGTCCTCTATGAGGAAAACCAGTATAAAATCTTGGTATTTCTGCTTGCTTTCTAAACACTATTTACCTTCCATATATACTTGATATATTGCTGCATATCTTAGTTGGTAACTTATCCTTAAAAAAATTATTGAGTAATTATTTGTACCACACTCTATTCACCCTCCTCTAGAGTTTCCCTTCAATTGGTATTAGAGCAAGGACACTTGATCAGGACAAACATCCTTGAGTAGATCTATGGAAACCACTAGATCCATTTATACCAATAATGGTGAAGGCTAGTCTACAAATATGCCACCCCTATTTGATATTACCAACTACACATACTGGAAAACAAGCATGAGTTTTTATTTGAAGTCTCTTAATTTTGGCTTATGGACTACTGTTATTGATAGATACAAAATTTATGCTAGGATAGTTGTTGATGGTAACCTTGTAGAAAATCCTAATTATAAATATATTGATCTGGAGAAGAACCAAGCCAGTCTTGATGCTAGAGCTATTAATATTTTATTTTGTACTATAGACAGGACTATAAATTCAACAGGGTATCTACATGTAACACATGAGGTCTAAAACTTCTTAAGGTAACCTATAAAGGAGCCACTCAAGTAAAAGAATCAAAGATCAAAAGACTGGCGAAAGAATACGCGGCATTCAAGATGAAGCCAAATTAGGCTATCACTCAAATGTTCACAAGATTTATTGATATTGTTAATCTTCTATCTTATCTTGGCAAGGAATACAATAATCATAAAAAGATCCGCAAGGTGCTTCGGAGACTCACCAAGAATTGGAATCCTAAAGCGACGGTGATCATAGAAGAAAATAATCTTACCACAATGTCAATTGGGACACTTATGGGTAAGTTAATTACACATGACTTAGATCTAAAAGACTTTGAGGAAATAACTCTAAAAGAGAAGACAATCGCCTTCACAGCTCATCGCAAGAAAGTCCATGAAGATGAAACTAAAAACGAGAAATGAAACGATGAGGATCTGGCCCTTATATCTAAAAACTTTAGAAAATTCTTGAAGTTTGAGAAATCAAACAAAAAGAAGGATTACGATGAAGAAGAACCTATATGCTACAACAATAAGAAAGCTGGCCACATCAAGAAAGATTGCCCTACAAATAGAAAGGGAAGTCACTATGAACATACAAGCAAGAGAAAGACTTCACCAAGGAATCATACTAATTCAAGCATATGGTGCGAGAGTGAAGCAAGAGATTCTGAAGAAGAAGAAGAAGAAGAAGAGGACCATCACAACATAGCAAATGTATGCCTAATGGCATTTGTAGACAAGCTATCTACAAACCCTCTCTATAAATATTTTACTTTTGATGAATGATCTGATGCTTTTATTGACTTCTTAGAAGATCATAGAAAGATGAGGAATAAGTATAAGCAAATTAGGAAAGACCTTCAAGACCTACAGACTGAGTATATGAAACAGTCTCAATTATTAGATGAGGTTAAAACAACTTCTAGTGACACGAATGAGATATCTTCTTTAAAGTTAAGTTTGTATAATGCTCTTGAAAGTATTAAAAAGAGTACACAAAAGAATATAAAACTTAATGAGTTTTATGATTTAGAAAAGAAGAAGTATATCTTAGCCGCATAATGAATAGATGTACTTACTGCTAAGTACAATGAAGTCTATGACACATCTAAAATTTTTGAGTTTAAATTAGGAAAACATGTAGTACAACCTATTACCCAGTTTAACATAAGCCACGTAACAAAACATAAGGTCACTCATAATCAGACACAAGAAAGCAAAGCTAAAGCTTCCAGTAACCATGCATTTATTATAAATATTCACGAAAATCATATCACACCACTACACACATTCACAAAGTTGCACCTAGCTTTAATGTTCATGCTACTTGTCATTATTGTGGTGCTAATTGACACATTTTACCTTATTATAGAACTAAAAAACTAGTTGATATGAATGTTTATATGGGGTTCCAAAATCTAACACAAAAGGACCCTCAAAGAAGTAGGTACCAAGGGTCACATCTTCAAATTTTGTTGTAGGTGGACCAACCTACACATGCTAGAAGCAAATAGATTTTTAATAGCGGGTGCTCACGACATATGACAGGTGACACTACACTTTTCGCAACACTATCGATGAAGAATGAAGGATATGTCTCCTTCAAAAATAATCTTAAAGGTCATATTATCGGTAACGGTGATATCAGTAAATATTATTTTCCTATTATTAAGAATGTTTGTCTTATAACGTAATTGAAACACAACCTTATGAGTATTAGTCATCTAATTGACAATGGTTATGTAGTCAATTTTGTTAAAGATAAATGTCTTATTAATGATTTCTCCAGTAGAAAAACACTATATGAAGAAGTTAGGGAAAATAATATATATGTCTATTATTTGTCAGATGTACTAACCATGTAAGAAGATGTCTTCTTGCTAAGAAGGATAAGAGCTGGCTTTGGAACATGCGACTAGGATACGCAAACATGGATACCATCTCAAGACTCTTAACAAAGAAGCTGGTAAGAGGATTACTAGAGATCACCTTCAAGAAAGACATGGTATGTTCAGGATGCGAGAAAAATAATAAAATAAAGTCTTTATTTAAATATATCAACGTTGTAAGTACTTCGAGACCTTTATAGTTACTTCATATGGATTTATTTGGACCAAGTAGAGCCGTAAGTCTAGGTGGAAAACTCTACGCTTTTGTTATTCTTGATGATTTTTCTAAATATAATTGGGTTTTATTTTTATCAAATAAAACGGATGCTCTTTTTGAATTTGAAATATTTTGCAAAAAGGTTCAAAATGAAAAAGGCTTTATGATTACTCGTATCCGGAGGGGTCATGGAGGTGAATTCAAAATTTTGGATTTAAAAAAAAATTGTGATTCTAATAATTTTTATCATGATTTTTCTTGTCCTAGAACTCCTCAACAAAATGAAGTTGTGGAGAAAAAGAATAAAACTTTTGGCGATATGGCTAGAGTCTTGTTAAATCAATTCAACCATCCGAAATATTTTTAGGTAGAAGCTGTAAATATAGCCTGTCATTTTTTGAATAGAAATTTGATTCTACCTATATCGAAAAAAAATCTCTATGAAGTTTGGTTTGTAGAACTACTACAATTTTTTACTTTAAAGTTTTTGGATGTCGTTGTTTTATCTTTGATCACCAAGGACAACTTAGGTAAGTTTGATGCTAAACTCGACGAAGGTATTTTTCTTGGTTATGCTTCTAAAACTAAAGGTTTTAGAGTTTTCAATAAACGTTCATTAATTGTTGAAGAATCTATAAACGTTACTTTAATTGAGTTTAACAATCATGTACCAAGTGATAGTGATGATGAAGTGTCGGAACTACATTCAACAAGGAACTAGCTACTGATGATACAATAACTGATACAAGATATCTGAAAAGTTTACCAAAAAAGATGATAATCATGTCTGATCATCCTGAAGACATGGTAATAGGTAATATATCAAAGGGAGTATGTACTCGTTCTACAAATAGAAATATTATTGCAAATATAGCTTTTATTTCTCAGATAGAACCTAAGAATGTTAATGAAGCTTTTATTCATGAATTTTGGATTTATGCTATGTAAGAGGAATTAAACCAAATTGAGAGAATTTAAGTTTGGGAACTTGTTCCTAAACCAAATGATTTTTCGGTGATTAGCACCAAATGGGTATTCCGAAATAAACTTAGTGAGGATGGACAAGTCATATGTAACAAAGCACACCTCGTAGCTCATGGTTATAGCCAAGAAGAAGGCATTGACTATGACGAGACTTATGCTCCTGTTGCTAGACTAGAATCCATTCGCATGCTTTGTACTTTTTATAATTTTTATAATTTAAATTATTTCAAATGGATGTCAAAAGTGCTTTTCTAAACTGTATTATAAAAGAAGTTTTTGGTGAACAACCCCCTGGCTTTGAAGATTTTTAATTTTCTAATCATGTTTTTAAGTTAAAGAAAGTATTATACGGACTCAAACAAGCCCTTTGTGCTTGGTATGAGCGCCTCAGTTCTTTCCTACTTGTAAAAGGTTTTTAAAAGGGAAAGTTGACACAACTCTTTTATAAAAGCATATGATAATGCTCTATTATTAGTATATATTTATGTTGATGATATCATATTTTGTTCTACTGACAATACTCTTTGTGAAGAATTTGCTAAGTGTATGCCGAGTGAGATTGAAATGAGTACGATGGAAAACTAACCTTCTTCCTTGGACTTCAAATCAAGCAACACTCACAGGGAACATTCATCAATCAAGCTAAGTACACCAAGGATTTGCAAAACAAAAAAGATATAGATAGTGCAAAACATATTGATACACCAATGGCTATATCTATTAAGCTCGATCTTGATGAAAATGGCAAACCAGTCGACACATATAAATATCAAGGTAAGATCTTATTTTACTTTACTTAACTACTAGTCATCCCGATATAATGTACAGTATTTGCCTATTTGCTAGATAACAGGCAAACCCTAAGGAATTATATTTAAGTACAGTTAAGCGTATATTTCGATACCTTAAAGGAACTTTGACGGTAGGCTTGTGGTATCCCAAAACCACGTCCTTTGACCTTATTGGTTATGTGAATGTTGATTTTGTCGGATACAAAGTCGGTCGTAAAAGTACCAGCGATACATGTTATTTCCAAGGCAAGAAATTAGTCTCTTAGTTTAGTAAGGAATAAAATTTTGCTGCATTATCAACTACTAAAGTTGAGTACATAGCTGCAGGACGTTGATGTGCACAAATTTTTTGGATGAAGCAGACCTAGAAGACTATAAACCATTTTATAAGAACATTTCCATATTCTGTGACAACACTAGTGCTATTAATCTTATAAAGGACCCAATATGTCACTCATGTACTAAACACATAGAAATCAGACATCATTTTCTTACAGATTATCAGTTACACGAATATATTTGTTTATAATTTATTGCTACTGAACACCAATTAGCTGATATTTTTTCAAAATCCTTAGCTGAATATCGCTTCAACTTTATTCGTCAAAAATTAGGGATTTTGACTTTCGATGCTATATAGAGACATAAGTTTCTTATATTCTTTTCAAGCCTATAATCTTTACAGTAATGATTAATTTTTTGGAACACGTCGAAAGGGTCCTTCTATCAAAAAGGTGTAAATAGCCTAAGAGAAACGGTACTGAAGTGTCATCGTAAACACCGCTAGCTAGGATCCGGCCCCTACAGATAACCTAAGATGATCAATGCTTTATAGAATATATGATTTGTCAAAGTCTATCTTGCACTTATTTCTATAATATAGATGCAAATTCAAACTTTTATGATGCTTGGACTATTTTTTAAGATTGATATCAGCATATATATACTCATATTTTTACCTATATTATTGCTTTTATCCTTCAAGAAAATATTATTTTTAGTTTTATGTCTGTAATAGTTTTTATATTTTGCAATCTATAATCTCTTCATGTATTATCTATATAAGTTTCTTCACTATACCTTTATGTGATATATCAATAATTTCAAGGGAGCTTTCCATTTTGATCAAATGATGAAGGGGAAGTAGAAGAATGATACAAGAAGGACAATCAAAGATGATACGAGGAGAGAAGAACAACGGGGAGAAGAAGAAGTAAAAATAAAAGTTAGCTAAAAGTTGCAATTTTTCTCTCATAAACTGTGGGGGAGTGTTACGGATCACGTCATACCATATTTGTATTGATATATCAATAATAGTTTGTCAATTATCAAAATGGGAGAGATTGTTGACATAATCATGTCACGGTCAACTTGATTTTGACAATCGACGAAACTATGAATCGATATATAGAAGTACAAGCTAATGACTGTAATATTCAAGACTGTCACACTAAAAAAGTACAACATTAACGAAGACTGCAACAAGAGAGTTTAATTTTTTTTCTTATGTATTTTGTATTTTATTTTGAGTCTAGGATTATGTACATCGAGTCACACTGGCATTAAAAAGCTCAAACATATAACTGACTCAAACCAAAACATTCGAACCAGAAAACCAAGAACACAAAATAATCCAAAACCTAGTCAAACTGGAGTGAACTGATCTGACAAAAAGATAGAGTTCTGGTCAAACTCGGTCCCAATGGATCCAGTCTTCCTAAATTGTCTTGACTATCCACAAGATCAGGGTGCAACATTTACATTTATGAATATGGTGGCACCGAAATCTGGCCGAACTCGGTTAAAAAAAACCCTTATAAATAGAGATAAAATTCCACCATTCCAAATCACTCATTCACTTTTAATCATCTTTTCTACTTCACACCCTTTACCTGAGCTATAACCTTTCCATTCCAAAGATCAACTCCCATAGCCTTCTAGTGCCAAGTGTGATCTCGGTTAGAAGTCTATAAGAGTTGTAAAAGCTTGGAAAATAAGTTTTCGTTCAAGTATATGAAGTTGGCGAGTACTTCGGTTCAAAGCTCATGGTGTTATAAAAAGTCGGCAAGCCATCAGATCAAAGCTTGTAGTGTATTCACTATTGGTTTATAGTGGATTTAACCCTTGTTGGCCCATTCGGTCTCAGTCAGCGTGATTTTGATAGTTAACGAAACCATGTTTTGATATCTCACAATATGATACAACTATATATAATAGAAGACTTCAAAGATGTTGGGATGATTGTTGGTTGTACTGTGTCAAATTATTTAATTTATCAATGTAATCTTACATTTTATTGAATCTAGGACTTATGTACATCAAGTCGCACTGTCATACTCAAGTCCACTCAAATAGCCTAAAATATACCCACATAGACAACCCCAAATCAAACCAAAACTAGCCCATACACAACTTAGACCATTCTGGAATGAGTCCTACCGAACTCGAATTGAACTCGGTCTGCCAAATTCAGAAATATGGCTAGTTGTGAAATCCCTGATTTTGTAGTTCCAACGTTCAAAATTTTAAATTCTTAGGTATTAAATTTTGACTGAACTCTGTCTCAGTATATCCTAAAAATAGACGTGGAGTTTCACATTCCTACTTACTCATCTCTTCTCCATCTTTCAATCCTTTAGTAAGAAAACCCTCAAAGCCTAAACCTTCTCATCTCCAAGGTCAACTCTCCAGCCTTCTAGTGCCAAGTGAGATCTCGGTTAGTAGTTTGTCAAAGTTGTAACAACTTAGCTCTACAAATTTTCTCTGTAGCTTTTAATTCAGTAAGCCTTTGTATCAAGTCTTCTGATTATAAAGAAGTCAGCAAGCCTTTGGATCAAAGCTTGTGATTCAATAATATTGGTGATTATAGTGGATACAACTCCAAGCAAGATGTCTTGGGTCTGAACTAGTCCTCTCAGAGAAAAACCAGGATAAAATCTTAGTGTTTGTGTTTGCTTTCTCTTACCCTTACTGCTTTATATATCTGTCTTGCATATACACATTTTTACAGTAAGTTATTAGTTGCCTTTACTTCGGATAATTTTTAATTTGATAGATTATTTCGCTGCACTCTATTCACCCCCTGTAGAGTTTTCTTAAGGTCCTACAATTGGTATCAGAGAAAGTTCTCTTATTAGCGGATTAACCTACTAAGAGATTTATGGCAACTATTAGATCTATCCACACCAATAATGGTAAAGGCCGGTCCATAAATAGGCCACCTCTATTTGATGGAACCAACTACAAATATTAGAAAAAATGTATGAGCTTTTATCTAAAGTTGCTTGACTTTGATCTATAGTTTGTTATAGTAGATGGATAAAAGAAGCCACGTAGAATAGTCATAGATGGAAAATTTATTGATAAGCCCCATTATAAGTACACATACACAGAGAAGAAATTGGCTAGTCGATGCTAAAGCTAGTAATACTCTATTTTATATAGTTGACAGAACTAAGTTTAACAGAATCTCTACTTGTGGTACTTCACATGAAGATTGGAAAAATTCTTGAGGTCAATCATGAAGGAACCTCACAAGTGAAGGAATCAAAAATAGTAAATCCTCTATTCTCGACTGATACAAGAATATGAAGCCTTCAAGATGAAACAAAATGAGATGATCACTCAGATGTTCACAAGATTTTTTGACATCGTCAACCCTCTATCCACTCTTATAAAGGAGTACAATAATCATGAGAAAATTTGCAAGGTGCTCAGATGACTCACCAAGAATTGGAACCCCAAGGCCATTGTAATCACTGAAAAAAATAATTTTACCACGATGACCCTCTAGACATCATGGGCAAGATGATGACTCACGAGCAAGATGTCAAGGATTTCAAAGATCCCACGCCAAAAAAAGAAGAAGATTGCATTCAAGGCACATTGCAAGAAGTTCTCCAACTTTGACTACGAAGACAAAGAATCTCAAGACGAAGAAGTTGCCTTGATTACCAAGAACTTCAAGAAATTCCTAAAGTTTGAAAGATCAAAGAAAAAGTAGTACAACGACAATAGTGATGAAGAGCTTTGTGCTACAATTGTAAGAAGATAGGTCAATAAAGAGGGACTGTCCAACAATCAATAAAGGGAATCGCTACGATCGTTCATCCATAAAGACATCATCAAAAAAGTATGCAAACACAAGCATCTGGCATGAGAGCGAAACAAGCAAATTCGAAGAAGATAAAAAACCTCGAGACAATACAAACCTATGCTTCATGGAACTAACTGATAAGGTAACTAAAAATCCTCTCTTCAATGATTTAACATTTCATGAATTATCGGATGCTTTCAATGACTTACTTAAGGATTATAGAAAGCTTAAAGATAAGTATAAACATGCTAGGAAAGACATCCAATCCTATCAGACTGAAATAGAAAGACTTACCTCTCTATTAAATGAAGTAAAGGATACTTCTACTTACAATGATTCGAATGAGATATCCAAACTTAATCTTAGTCTACATGAGGTACTTGGCTTTATTGACAAGAGTACTCAAGACAACGATAAACTTTAGGAGGAACTCGAATCAGAAAAGAAAAAATATTACATTGTTGCTAGTAGAATAGATGCATTAACTGCTAAATATGATAAAGTTTATTCTACCTCTATAAGATTAGAGATTAGAATGGTAAAACGGGTTTAACAACCCAATACCTAGTCTAACCCGAGACACATAACTAAAAAAAGAACACACACAGTAAGATATCTGCAAGCAAACCAAATGCTTCACATAATCATGTATTCTACTATAGATATCTACGTAAAATATAAAGCACTGCTTCACACACTCATATCTATCATACTGCACCAAGCATTAAGAATATTACTATATGTCATTACTTTGGTAAGAAAGGATCTAAATTTTGTAGAACAAGAAATCTAGTAGATATGAATATATATGCATGGGTACCAAAGACTAACACATCTGGACCCCCAAGAAAATAGGTACCAAGGGTTACATCTACAACTTATTTTATAGGTGGACCAACCTTCTCATGCTAGACGCAAGTGGATTCTCGATAGTGGTTGCTCATGACATATAACTGATAATGCTAACCTTTTTGTAACACTATCAATGAGGAAAGAAGGATACACCTCCTTCGGTAGCAACCTCAAAGGATATATCATTCATAATGGTAATGTAGGTATTTCTTCCTATCATGATATTAAAGATGTATATCTAGTAACAAAATTAAAACATAACATACTCAGCATCAATCATCTAGTTGACCATGGATATGACATTAACTTCGTGAAAAATAACTCTATTTATGAATGATCTACAGGTAATATCATTTTTGAAGGAACTAGGGAAGACAATATATATATATATATAATCTATCTTGCAAAAGACAATAAAAATGTAGGCAAATGTCTATAGGCCAAACAAGATGAAAACTGGCTTTGGCATATGCATATAGGACATAAAAACATGGATACTATTGCAAGACTATCCACGGAGAATCTGGTAAAAGGTTTACCGGAGATTACTTTTAAGAAAGATATGGTATGTGCTGATTGTTAAAAGAATAAATCTATTAAATCTTTTTTGAAGTCAATAAATGTTATAAGTACTTCTAAACCACTACAACTATTAACTATGGATTTATTTGGACCTTGTAGAGTCGCTAGTCTTGGCGGTAAGATTTATGTACATGTAATTGTTAATGATTTTTCAAGATATACATGAGTTTACTTTCTTATAAACAAAAATGAGGTATTTCCTGAATTTGTTACTTTTTGCAAAAAGGTTCAACATGAAAAAGGTTTCATGATTACTCTCATCCGAAGTGATCATGGAGGCAAATTTAAAAATGATAATTTTAGAAGTTTTTTAATATAAATGGTTTTTCTCATAAATTTTCTTGTCATATAACTCCTCATCAAAATGGTTATGTGGAGTGGAAGAACAGAACTCTTGGCGATATGGGGAGCGTCATGTTAATCAGTATAATCTTCCGAAATACTTTTGGGCTGAAGTTGTAATCTTTCACTTCTTAGATAAGAGAAAAAGAAAAAAATATAGCATGTCATGTCTTGAATAGGGTTCTTATTCGACCTATATCGAAGAAGACTCCATATGAACTTTGGTTTGATAAAATTCCTACTATTAGCTATTTTAAAGTTTTTGACTGCAAATGTTTTATTCTCTATACTAAAGATAACCTAAAAAAGTTTGACTCCAAGACTGATGAAGGTAACTTTCTAGGTTATGCCGCAAAAAGCAAAGGATATTGAGTATTTGTAGAAGCATGAAAAATCTAGATACATGCGTCCAACAAACATGCGCCCCAAGATCGACTAAAAAGATATTAGGTGGCAGAACGACTATGCGGCCCAGAAAAGCAGCTACTATGTGCCGACCGCTTCATAACTCATATTTTCGTGTGCAATCAGTGCCATACGCCAATAAGTAACTAGTGTCTGCATGTGCCAGCAGTGCCATGCGCCACTACTCCCTCAAGCATCCCTGTGCCTAAATACTGGCTATATAAAGGCCTGACACAAAGATTATGTCTGATACAAAATCTTGACAAAAAACTTTTTGAATGCCTCGAATGACGTGAGCAGACTAAATAAAATAACCTCACGTCAGAATGAACTTTACTCCGGACAGACGTGCAGCGCCACGTGTATGAGGCCACATACGTCCCAGACTCCATGTGTTCCATGCATCTTTGGCCCCATGTGTTCCAGACTCCATGTTCCGCCCGTCTTTGGCCCCATGTGTTCCAAACTCTATGTGTTCCATACGTCCTATGCGTCCCAGACTCCATGCGTCCAATATGGAAGGGTTCTCTGAGACAAATTCTTTATGCTGTGACTGAAGTGATTCTCTCCTACTAAATGCGATCCACGTGTCAAGTTGACCAAGTCACACAAACAAAAGACAAGAATCGTCAAGATATTCGACAATAACAAATCGCAACAACGTCCACGTTGCAGTTCAGCCTGGACTTAACTACATCATGTTAAGTATGTACACGTGGTAGCCTGCCCATAATATGCAACTACAGTTGCAACCGTATTCCATTGAAGGAGCCCCCTGTGGCCACCATACATAAGCACATGTGACACCTATAGCCCATCAGAATGATGGTTATAAATTGGAGCAACTTGGACGTTCCAATGACTGGTTTTTCTGCTTTAGAGACCAGATCCCTCCAGGCGAGCTACGTACGTACACAAGCTCAAGAGAAAGAAAATAGAAGATAGTATCATCATTCCCTCGTTGGACCGTCAACAGAGTAAAAGAGTCGCTGCAATACTTGATCTCCATTGTCACATTACCCCGATCAAAAATATTGTACTTAGATTTTCTGTCTAGAAATTTTTTGTACTTTTTTGTTTGTTATTAAACGAAGGTTTCCCAAATTTACTTCAATGAAAAACAAGGTAGAGACTCTGCTGGGAACTTCCTTCTCCTCTGATGAGAAGGTTATGATGCAGTCCGACGCGTCGAATCTGGGTTCGACCCAAAGGATGTTGGTTGTAAGCTTCGACTAGCACTTCTCCAAGGTTGGCAAATCCTAAGAAGACCTGCAGGACATGGGTTGCAAAGACCGTTATGCCTCACCCAACTGTGGAGCATGCGTTCCCCATCTCTCTCCCAGCCGTAGGGGACGCACATCATGCGTCCACGCGAGCTGACGCCTTTTATACGGCAGCCTCTTCTGACAAGGAAAGTGCTTAGTACATGAGCTCTGGCAAAGAAAAATACTATGATGTCAGGAATTCGAGCGCTAAGACACGTTCTATGCGGCCACATCAAAAGCCGCATAAGAAGGACTATGCGACACCGGTCAGTAGCCGCAGCAAGATGGCCACATGAGGCCAGGAAAGCAACAGAAGTTCGGTCTTCGACCGAATCTCACGTAGAGCTGACTCCATACGCCATGTGGAGAAAGGCAGAAATTTAAACTTGGACTCTTCATACTATGCACTAGCACGTGCTAGGACGAAGAAGTATAGGGCAATGTTAGCTCGCCAAGCTCAAGCAATTGCTCATTCGACCGACCATCAGTAGGCTCATAAAATGTAATGCGTGCCCCTGGCAGAAATTGTACAAAACTAACCAATGCATCCAGCCCGAAGTGGCAATTGGACAGGGTCAGTCTAAAGAGTCTTCCATCAGCAACCTGGGAAAAGTTCTTGTATGAATTCTAGGTTAGGAAAAAAAATCAACACTTATGCACCCATGTGCTCGGTCTACCCGGGCTCATAAGAAGGGTGCAAAGGTGAATCAACCCTTGCTTGACTTGCGCAACATGATCAATCACAAGCACAAAGTGAGGGAATCAACTACGGCATATGAAGTGTCCTCCCGAGGGCATCAATGTGCTAGCATTATTATCAACTTCTACTGTAACAAAGTATCAGTACCCACAATCAGGCAATCGGCATTCCAACAGCTACAACCAAAGGCACCCATACGACGACAACCAGGAGAACAGGTAAAAGCACTGGAGGCAGAGGAGCTTCCCCTCGCCTCATATTATTCTGCTCGGAAGGCCCCCTCCATAAGGTGTCACTACCATATTTCTGGATTAGGGTTTTTTGTTATAAGCATATTTATTATTTAGTGATTTAATACTATATAGTATGCTAGTAATTAATTATATATGTATTGTGCTATTTAATTTTGTTAGTAGGGTTGCCTATGCTATTTGGAGTTGTCACTAGTAGACCCATTAGTTTGTCATGACAGATAAGCCCAACAATTGGACTAGGTCCAATTAGACCATTCCCTTAATTAATTAAAAAAATTAAATTAGCTCATGAAGAATTAAAAGTTTCCTAATATAGCCCTCCTAAGTAAACCTCATAATTAACTAGTGGGAGCATTGTAGTCAATATAGATTACTTGGAGAAGGGGCTACATGAGGGGGAGGTCAGTCTCTCTCCTCTTATTAGTTTATTTCAAATTTAGATCTCCAATTTAGTTTTTCCTTAAATTACTTTATCCCTCCACCAAATTTACTCAATTCACTCTCATTTTCTCTTAATTTTTATCAATTAAGAAGCATTGGAGCTTGGATTACAAGGAGCACTTGGAGAAGAAGGAATTAGCAAGGAGCTTGTATCCGGATCATGTCCAATTGAGTGATTCACTAGGAATCCATCTCCCAATTGATAAATTCTGAATTACCTCCATAATTAGACTTTAATTCATGTAATTGAACATTAGGAAATCTTTCTTTGCTTAGGGTATCCATAGGAACAAGAACTAGGTGCATATGACTTGTATTGTGACTTCTACAAAGGTTTTTGTACCCAATTTAGGAAAATTTTGAGATTGATGCATTAAGTATTTGTTATTAGGTCAATTAGATCTAATTAGACTTAGATTAAGTGTGTGGGGCTAGTATCATGTCCAAAATTGGATACAAATAGGTCGTATCATGACAATTTAGTGATACAAGTTGATTTTGAAAAAAATTCTTTGACACGGAGGTCTAAACATGTCATATTTTGCTATGAGCACATAGATGGATAGCTAGCACTTTATATTGCTCTTAATTATGATTTTAGACTTGTTCATATCATTTATGGAGAGTTTAGTAAAGTTTGGAGAATGTATCATGGGTGTATCACAAGCGTATCATAGATTTAGTATGATACGAGGGTGATGCATCACTTATATTTGTGTTATTGCTTATTTACATATTGTAGTATATTGTATCATTGTGTTTCAGTCATTAAGGAGATGGGGAGACTATCACATGTGTATGGTGCCTTTATGTGTGTTTGTATGATAGAGAGTGATGTGGAGTGTCTCAACTGTGGTGGCAGAACTTGTGCTCTATTGAGCAGTGGGGAGTGGAGTATCGAGAAGGGTCCTTTGGACCACACAACAAGTGTTTAGTGCTGTGAAGCACAGCATCAAGGTGGGGGTCTGTTATGGCCTGTTTGGTGTGTTTGGTGACAGGTTTGGATAGGTTATGCAATACTTGAATACTGCAACAGAGTTGCATTATGAGGGTATCAAACCATGGTGGTTGTGATCAATTGCTTGAATAGTCAACAACAGAATTGAGGTGATATAGGGGTCGGGTAGTGGTCTAAAATGAAGGAAGAGAAACAACAGTTATTATGGACTGATGTGGTATTATGATAAGGAGTCGGGTATTGACAGGAAGGGGCATTCAGTAGTGATTTAAGTATCGAATATTGCATATAAGTGTATTCTATAGATATATATAAATGTCAGATAGATAACAGTTAGTTAAGTTAGTGATGTATCAAGTGATTGTTTGGTTAGTTAGTATATTCTAGAGTAACAGTTAGTATATATATAATGTTGGTTAGATATATATTAGTGTATATATTAGTTAGCAATAATTTATGTCAATTAGTGTATACAAGTTAGTAGTGAGTGCTAGTATCAGTAATGGGAGATAAGTTAGTATAGTGTTATTAGAGTTAGAATTAAGTGTGTCTGTTAGAGTATATGTTACTTCAGTCATATATTATGTTAGTGAGTTATGTGCTAGTTAATGTATTATGGTTATGTAGTATCAGTGGTAAGCTATAGATATTAGTATATAAGTGTTAATATCTGCTACATGTTAGAGTCAATATCACTTAGTATATATATTAGTGTAAGGTGTTGGTTTTATTAGTTAAATATAGGTGTATATGTTCACATATATCTAGTGTTAATAACTAGTGTAGGTATATAGTTATATTGATACTAAGGATTCCCAATACCTAGTATAGGCTAGTATGACTTGTATCATATAGATATGGCCCTAAGATCATAGCTATGGACTCATACAACCTAGAAATAACTAGTTTCACCAAGTTTCACTAGTTTGACCCAGAATTGACCTAGTTTAACTATAGTGACCTAGAAATGGCCTAAAAATCATACCTTAGTGCATTTTATCATATTTATCACTTTTTTACACCCACTGACATAATTATTTCATATATAGGTCAGTGCAACACCAGTACAGATGCATATTGGTATTGTCAGCTGAAGACCTCAGACGAGTACATTCTCTAACAGTTTTTCGTTTATGATATATTCTATGTTTTTATATTTAGTGTAGATATCCTTGACTTCTTGAAACATGGTTATACAGATTGGTATTTTTTGGATTCCGTCATGAGATGTTATTCTCGTTATTTTCTGGTGTATCATGTACATGCCATGTTGCTCTTGTACTTGTATGGACACTAATTCTTGGGGAGACTTGCTACCTTCTTGGAGAATTCCGTGTCGTAATGTCCCATGGTTGGATCTACTATACCAGTCGAAGTTTGGGGAGTGTTAGTTAGATATGTGATCATACCCACCCTGTACAAGTATTCCAGTACAAGTAGCATGTTAGTGTTAATCATACACTTTACGTATGATTAGCCAGGCCATGATTCCTGTACATGTTTCCAAGCCAATCATATGTCGAAGCTAGTACTCACTCACTTAGTTAGTTATATTTTCTGACTCTTGTATATGATGCTCATCTCTCTTGTACTATTTATATCATTTTTATATTCTGTATATTTTTTGTTCATACTCTATTTATCTTGTATATTCTCTCTATTTACTGTCAGATAGTCTTTATCATTTATCTAGAACTACTGTTGGAGGTGTGCTTCACTCCAATCCTGATTGGATATATTTTTCAGATAATTTAGATGACTGATAACCTACACACTATGGATCTCAGGACATAGTTGGTGTAGAGTTAGAGATAGCGGTTCAGGAGGAGCTAATACCAAGGGATGATCAGCTAGTTACAGATGTTTAGACTATTGTATTGGTTATATCTCAGTTTAAAGATTTTGTCATGTATTATATTTGAGACTATTGTGCTAGTTTATTAGACTCGAATATGAGTTGTATTGTGACTTATGATTCTTTTTCTTCTATTCTATATCGTGCTACATCTTCCACTAGTTTTATTGTGATTGAGTAATGTTTATTATTTGTCCTCCATTAGAATTGAGATATCATGATAAGTACATATATATTGTGTGAGATGTTTAAATATTATTGTTGACCTAGACAGCATTCTACCGTCGATGCTGCAGCATAGGCTGGAAGTACCTACGTTCTCATACTCTTACACTGGGTGCGGGTTATGACATAAGGGGAGATCGAAAGTCCAGTACCTCTAGTCCGTCGCTCTTGGCCAGCGGATCAAGAAAACGGGTCCCAGGAAGATAGGTAGCAGAACCCACGAAAAGTGTTTTCCTGGGAACCCTCTCAAAGAAGAAGCTTTCAGCCACTGGGGATAGTTCTTCCTTAGGACCCCAGGTGGCTACACAAGCTGGGGGTTGTAATCCCCCGGAACTCTATGACAATCTGGCATTCCAAAAAGATGGTGATTCCTAATGAGCAGATACTGAGATCCTTGGGGGTATCCACTCTCATCAAGAGGATGCATCTTTCTATGCTGAGGGTAGTGTTCCCTCTGAGTCCAAAGAGGATGTGACACTATCAACTTTCCCGGATAAGAAATTACGGTAAGAGTCTAAGACGAAAAGTGCGACATCCATCATCCTATCCATTTCTCCTCATGTGAGAACAGCATACATGGAAGGGTTCGATCATGAGGGCCCCAACGATCGACATCTCCTCGAAACACTCGAGACCATGATGCAAACCATGAGCGCATCAATTCAGGCCTTGACCCAGAAAATGCTGGAGATCAAGACGAATATTGTCTCACAACCAGCAAGGGCCTCTGATCAAGCAAGCCTAGACTACGGGATAAATGTGGATTCAAATACAAATGCTCCACCGCTGGCGGCAATCATCCCCTATCTGGATCATCTTCCCCTTCCACAGTCAATAAAGTCCGGGAAGCAATATGGGAGGTACGAGAACTCTGAGTCCGCCTAGATTAAATGTGCAATCGGGACTTATTACACGAGCTCGGGATTCGACAACCATATCCCCTAGAGTGGAGAGATATACCGTACCCGCCCAAGTATAAGCCTTTTAACTTGACTTCGTTTGATAGAAATGCATCTCTCCGTCAATTCATGAGTTACTTCGAGACAGCAATGGGGCATCTTCCTCGTAACGATGCCCTCTTAACCAAGCTCTTTGCCGGGACATTGCCTGGAATAGCTTTTGATTGGTTCTGCAGCCTCCAGAATAATTGTATTTCGTCGTTTAACGACCTAAAATGTCTTTTCCTTTTCCGGTTCTATGACGGAAGAAGTGACATTATGGTGTCCTCTTTAATGGACATCACACAAAGGAAAAAAGAGTCTGTACGGGATTATATCGAGCAGTACAGCCAATCGATGCCAAAGTTACCCCCGGTAACCCTGAGTCCATGCTGATGGACACCTGCCGAAAAAATCTTCTCCCCACAGTCAAACTCTGGATGGGCGACTCTCAATTTAATGACTGGACATCATTCATCATAAATGTTGTTGGTGCTGAGAAAAAGTAAAGAACGCCCGTCTCTTGGAAATACAGATCTCCGTCACTGATGATAAAGGAACACGCCCTTACAACAGCAACAACAACAGCGGCGATAGTGCCCGGGATGGCAAGGGGAAGCAGGCTCTTGTCGCCAATATAACCAAGAAGCCCGAGCAAAAGTTCGCATAGCCTCCAAAATTGAAAGAAACTTATTCCTTCAAAGATGATGATGTCAGGGCAATCTTTGACGTGCTAATAAAGGAAAACAAGCTTTGGCTCTCCAACGTCAAGCGTCCTGTTGAGGCTGTCGATGTGAATAATCCAAAGTACTGCCACTACCATCGATATGTCAACCATGCGACGAGCGATTGCTACACACTAAAGCAGTATATCCAGCGTCTTCTCGACACCAAGGGTCTCACCTTGGACTTTGATGACACCAAGGATTTCACCCAAAATTGACATAAAACCTAATGTCAAAGTCTCCAAACACAACCAAACAAGTTCTAACTTCCTTCCACGGGTAGCCCTAAGGTCTAGGAAGGTTCTAAACAACTAATTACACTATATTAGAGTAATCACTAAGAGGAAAGTTAGGGTTTACCTCTTGGGAGTTGGAATCCCAAGGTCAAAGTCTCCAAAACCCTAGAAATCACCACACTCAAGCCTCCAAGCTTTCAAGCCAAGCTTCTACACCAAGTCTAGGCTCTACACACCTAGGTTAGAGGAAAATAAAGGGTTAGAGTTTGTATTTATGAGAGAAATAAATGAAGGAAGAGAAGGAAAGTGTGAAACTTACTTGGAATGGAAGAAGTAAAGGAAGGAAGTGAAGAAAGGAGAATGGAGAGAAGAAAATAAAGAAGAAGAAATAAAAAGGAAGGGGGCGGCCATGTAGGGAAAAGGGTTAGGGTTTGGGTTTGCATTTAACACAAAGACTAAAATGCCCTCCACTAATACTCCTCCAAACTAGGGTTTAGGTTAGGGTTTTCTAAATGCATTCTAACTGATCCAAAATACTCCAACTAACTAATTAAAAATATAATAACTATTCTACACCAATAAATAAGTCTGACAAGGGTGTTGGTTGGGTCTGACATGGGTCCACTAGGGTCTAACATGGGTCCAAACTAGCCAAAACCCTAAAATAACTAATAAAAATAAATACAACCACTAATTAAATATAAATATAATTATTTATAATTAATACACAATTTACCAAATTAAAAATAAAAAAGAAAATCCTATTTTCTAGAATTGGGTAGTGATAAACCTACCCTCCTTAAAATAATTTTGTCCTCAAAATTAAAAGACGAAACTAGGACAGGAATGCAAGAAAAAGAAAGAACCATACCATAGGGCTCGAAAAGATAAGGGTATCGCTCGCGTATTTCATCCTCCCTCTCCCAGGTTGACTCACCTGGAGAGTGATGCCTCCATGCGACGCGAATCAAGGGAATAGTCTGGTTCCTCAACACCTTCTTTCGCCGATCCAGAATCTCCACCGGCTGCTCTGGATAGCTAAGAGTAGGGCCCACCACGATCTCTGAGTGATCCAATACGTGACTGGAATCCGCCACGTACCGTCTCAACTGTGACACATGGAACACATCATGAACTCCCTCTAGCGTAGGCGGCAAATCTAGCCTATACGCCATAGCGCTGACCCTCTCAAGGATGCTGAAGGGTCCGACGAAACATGGGCTAAGCTTCCCGCCTCCACCGAAGCGAATAGTACCCCGCGTCAGAAAAATCCTCACGGGCACCAGATCACCAACCTAACACAAACATGGTCTCAGCACATAATCTAAAACAAGCAATTACAAGCAAACACAAGAACAAAATCTAAATTCTAAGCTATACCTCAAACTCCAAAGGTCTCCGGTGGCTATCGGTCCAATGCCGCTGCATGTCCTGCACGACCCGAAGTCTATCTCTAATTAGGTTGACCTTCTCCGCCACATCCACCACCATCTCTGGGCCAAGCAAAGCTCTCTCGCCTACATTATCCCATGATAATGGAGTGCGACACCTCCGTCCATACAACGCCTCGAATGGTGACATCTCGATACTGGCTTGGTAGCTGTTGTTGTAAGTAAACTCTACCAAGTGCAAGTGATCCTCCCAAGAGCCTCTAAAATCCAGAACACAAGTGTGAAGCATGTCCTCGAGGGTCTGAATGGTCCTCTCTGACTGACCGTCTATCTGTGGGTGATATGCAGTATTAAACTTGAGTTGGGTGCCCAAGCTAGCCTGCAGACTCCTCCAGAAATACAAAGTAAAGCGACTGTCCCAGTCTGATACTATGCTCACAGAAACTCCATGCAGTCTGACTATTTAGCACACATACATCTCTGTTAGTCTCTCCGTAGATGTATCCACTTTAAATGGTAGAAAATGGGCCGATTTGGTCAACCTATCTACGATGACCCAAATCGCATCCTTTTCTCCTGGAGAACGGGGAAGCCCAAAAATAAAATCTATGGTCACATGCTCCCATCTCTACTCCGGAATGGGTAACGGCTGGAGGAACCCTCCTGGCCTCTACCTCTCCGCCTTCACCTGCTGGCACACTAAACATCGGGATACGAAGCGTGCTACCTCCCACTTTATCCCGTACCACCATACATGCTCTCTCAGATCTTTATACATCTTGTTGGCACCTAGATACGTAGAGTACTGGGATCGATGCACCTCCTGAAGAACTTCCTCGCGCAATGACTCACTCGGCACACACAACCTCGTACCGTGCCGTAATGAACCATCATCAACAATGGTGAAGTCATTTGATAATCCAATCTGAACCTGCACCCTGATGCTTCTCAGGGACTCATCCTCAAACTGTGTAGCCCTGATCTGATCTATCAACTCTGACTGAATCTGTAGTCCCTATATCTGTATCTCAACTCTAGACACTATCACCTCAATGCGCAAGCTCTCTAGATCTGTTAGAAGATAATGATCTATAGTCAGGCACATAGCTACCAGATACCTGCTCAGCGCATCCGCAACTACGTTCGCCTTTCCTAGATGGTACTGCAACAATATGTCAAAGTCTTTAATCAACTCCAACCCTCTCCTCTGCCTCATGTTAAACTCTTTTTGGGTAAATATATATTTCAAGCTCTTGTGGTCAGTGAAGATCTTCACACGCTCTCTGTATAAATAGTATTTCCACAACTTCAGAGCAAAGATGACCGCTGCCAACTCCAGATCGTGGGTAGGATAGTTCTTCTCATGATGACGTAATTTCCTGGAAGCATAGGCAATCACCCTCCCACTCTGCTGCAACACACAACCCAGTCTCTTTTTCAATGCATCACTATAGATAGTGAATCCTCCACACCCTGATGGCAGCGTCAACACTGGAGCTGTCGTCAACCTCCTCTTCAGCTCATCAAAGGCGACCTGGCACTCCTCTGACCAAACAAACTCCATGTCCTTTCGGTTCAGCCTAGACAACGGCTCTATAATTCGGGAAAAATCCTGAACAAATCTCCTGTAGTAACCTGCCAGCCCCAGGAAACTCTGGACCTCTGCTACTGAACTCGGAGCACTCTATGCCTCAACTGCCATGATCTTCCTCGGATCCACTGAGATTCCCTCTTCTGTCACCACATGACCAAGGAATTCAACCTTGTCAAGGAAGAACTCGCACTTCGAAAGCTTTCCATAAAGCTTCTCCTTTCTGAGAGTCTCCAGCACTATCCTCAGATGCTCCTAATGCTCCTCTGGGGTCTTCGAATACACCAAGATGTCATCTATAAACACCACCACAAACATATCCAGATGCTTATGGAACACCTTGTTCATCAGATTCATGAACACTGTCGGGGCATTAGTCAACCCAAACGGCATCACCATGAACTCATATTGTCCATACCTGGTCTGAAAAGTCGTCTTCAAAATATCCTCCCTCCTGACCTTCACCTGGTGGTAGCATGTCCTCAGATCAATCCTGGAAAACACCCTCGCTCCACTCAACTGGTCAAAAAGATCATCAATACGCGGCAGCGGATACTTGTTCTTGATTGTGAGGTTGTTCAGAGCCCTGTAGTCGATACACATCCGTATCGACCCATCCTTCTTCGGCACAAAAAGTATCGGGGTACCCCATGGAGAAGAACTAGATCTAATAAATCCCTTGTCTTAAAGTTCATCTACCTGCTTCTTCAACTCTACCAGCTTACTGTTGCTAACTCTATAGACGTGCTGGGATATCGGCTCTACGCCTGGCACCAAGTCTACAGAGAACTCCATATCTCTGTCCGGAGGTAACCCTGGCAACTCCTCCGAAAAGACATCCATGAACTCCGCTATCAATTGATGTGGCAACCTCTGCTCCACCACCAGGGCTCTGCAGAAGATTTCCTCATTCTGCTCCGCTGCTCCTCTAGCAAACTTGAACTCTGGCTCTCCCGGTGGACTAAACGACACTCTGTCTCCATGATAATCTATACTAGCACGGTGCATACTCAACCAATCCATCTCGAGTATAATATCGTAGCTCGGAAGTGGCATTACAAGTAGGCACACACTCAACTCCCGGCCTCCCAAGGTAACTCTCCGGTCTCTACAGACATCACTGACTAGGATGATGCCACCCCCGGTCATGATCTTGCAGAGTCTAGCTAAAGGTTCAGTAATAAGATGGTGTCTAACAGCAAAAGATACAGACACAAAACTATGGAAAGCACCAAAATCAAATAAAGCAAGTGCTGGAATAGAATCAAGAAGAACAAAACCTGAGATCACATCACCAACGGGCTCGGCCTCCTCTACTATCAGGGCAAAAGCTCGCCCTTGCTGTCCTCCTCGGTGCTGCTGCTGGTGCTGGGCAAACCTCTGCTGCTGAGTCTGCAAAGGCTGTCCTCTCTGCTGTACTGCAGGTGCTCTGGCTGGTTCCTTCTGAGCGGCTCCTCTGCCCTAAGTTGTACGAGCGAGTGCTGAAGGGTAATCCCTTAACTGGTGATCTACCGTACTACATAACAAGTATCTGCCAAGCCTTTTCATGTAAATATCCCATTCGTGCCCCGGCTTCCTACAGAAAGGGCAAGTGATAGGCTGCCTCGGACCCTGCTGCTGTCCATGCCTCTGTTGTTGGGGCACCTGCTGGAAAGGTGCACGACCCTGACTAGGGCCTCTTGGCTGGGCCCGCACTGCTGCCTGCTCCAGAAGCATCTCTACTTCTCTTGGTCTTCAGCTCCAAGTCGTCCTCAACCCTCTGAGCATCACTCACAATCTGCTCGAAGGTCACATCGCGGTCACTCCTAGTCAAGGACTTGACCGCCATGACCAAACCCTTGTAGAACTTTTGTGCCTTCACTGCCTCGCTCAAGCCCTTTACAAATCTGCCCAGATGGCAGAACTCCACTGCATACTCGTCCACCAGCATGCTCCCTTGGATGAGTGCCTCAAACTGGCTCTCCAAGGCACTGAGAGCTACATCCAAAAAGAACTTCTTCTTGAAAAGCTTCTTAAAAGCCTCCCAAGCAAGTCCCGGTACCGCTATCCTCGTGTCAGTATGGTACCAAGTAAGGGCAAGATCGAACATCTAGCTGCCCGCTGCCTCTATCTGCATATTATTTTGGATCAGTGCCAGCCTGAAGATCCCCTCGATATGCTCGATCCAGTCATCCGTGTACAGGATCCCCTTTGTACCCCAGAACTCCTTGGACCACATCCTCTGGGAGTCAATAATGTTGCCCGGCCTAGGATGATGTGCCTGCTCTGCCTGTGGCTGGATCTTAGCCACTCTGTTTACTGCAGTCATGGCCACCTGGTGAGCATTCTCAATGCCCAACCTCATCACGTCTACCTGTCGGTGCTGTGCGTCCATCATCTCCCTGAAGAACGCAAACAACTGGGCAGCGTCTACCGGTACAGGAGGTGGTGGAGAAGGTACCACCGGAACAATAAGGGTAGCTCTCGGATCGACAGGTGGAGGAGAATCTCCGAGAGAAGCTTATGCTCCCTCAACCGCAGGAGTGGTGAGTGGAGCAGTAGCAGCTGCCTGAAGTTGAGCAAGACGAGAGGTAGCAGACCTCTCAGTAGCAGCTGCTGGAACGGTACGGTGAGACCATATCTTTATAGGCATCCTGAACACAGATCAAAAAAAGTCAATACTGTGCAAGATACGATATCATCAAGGAAGAACAGTAATATTTCAAAAGAAAATAATTTCAGAAAAATTAAAGATAGCAAAAGATCAGGAAGGGTCCTAGTTGTGATTGGGCACACTCTCTCTCAGCCTATATCCTATATCCTATCGCAGGTAGACCTAGAAACTAGACCTGCGTGGGCCACCACCAAAAATGTTGTCACGACCCGCACCCGAAAAATCGGGCATGAGTCATGGGTACATCTAGCCTACACCACAGAATCGACGGTAGAACGCTGTCTAGGTCCGTTCTAGGTCACAACTATCTATAACTCACAATAACCTATCAAGATAACCTCTCCAAAAGGAGGGAAACATATGATATAAACATAAACTCAATCACAATAACTAGGGAAAGAGTAAAGCACGATAAGATATCAACAAAGAAACAAAGAACCAAAGAGATCAAGTACAATATCTAAAATATACAGTCCAAGTCTAAGATTCTACAACATCCCACAGCAGCAAAATAATAATACAGCCATCCAAAAATCAACTGGGAACAACCCAGTGAAACCCACCTACCTATACTAGGGCGCTAGCGACATCTCCTCAGCTGGGATGGGCTCCTCCTCTATCTCAGGGTCACAACACTCGTCGACACCTGGCCCATAGTAAGTCAGGCAAAAGTCCTCAGGATCCTCTGGAAAAAATATAACCAGTCAGGATTGGAGCAAAGTACATAACTCTGAAAGCAACTCCAAATACATGGTAAGGTGCATATGACTAGCAATAGAAAAGAATACAAGATGCACAGAAAAGTAAATACATGGTGAAACAGATAAAGTAACTGTAATATAAAACTGGGGAATAATACAAGTAGTAGAGAAGTAACTGCATGTGAAAAAATAGGAATACTAGCTAAGTGCCTTGAGCACAAGTTCGTTATGTGATCGGCTTAGGTTGCACATGATTTATTATATAATAACTCCGTTATGTGTGAGTTGCATAACCGATATACACATGAATACTATTTGGATTTGATCACATAACCAATTTCTACTCCCCTCCCCCACTAATACTCTTGGATCCAACCACGATACGCTACGTACATGATAAATAACTCGCACACATGAAAGCGAGAGCACACGATGCACATGAATCACATGAGAATCAATTCCCGCAGCACATGATGAAATACATGTGATAGAGTACCCGTTGAACACGGTAAGGGGGATAACATCTCATGACGGGATCCAACAAGTACCATCTCATGAAATAATGTGTCAAAATCAAGTATTAACAGTTCTAGAACAGGTGAAATATACGCTATCATAAAATGAAAATAATCAGAGGTAGGTACTCGCCTGACGTCCTGAGCAACTAGTGAGGATCGAGATCTGGACTGGCATCGCAAGGACCTATTACGAAAAGCAAGGTTAAACAGGGTTCTAAAGAGTTAAACAGATATAAAATAACTAAAAACAAGCTTTTAGGGTTGTTCGAGGTCAAACGGGTCTAACCGGTGAAATCTGGGTCAAAAAGTCAATCTAGGGTCCAAAAAGTCAACTCTGGGCCGAAAATAGGTCAAAGGTTCACTTTGGCGGTCAACCAAGGCAATTATGGTCAACTCTAGGTCAAACTAGGGTGCCCCTAAAATTATAGGTCAAAACTAGCTCATTAAACTAGTAAACCCTCAATCTTGCCTCCTTAAGATACCGGGATACCCTCGGTATCCAATATCTCAACATATGCTATATACCCCGCATATACCCACTAATGCATATACTAACACGTATATATATATATATATATATATATATATATATATATATATATATATATATATATATATATATAACCAACTCTAACCTCATTCCTAGGCAAACGCCCAATACCTCCCCCCGATACCCAATACCTTGAGTATCTCAAGTTACTTTCAATACCTTGATATCTCAAGGTATTGAGATACCTACCTTACCCATCTCAACTCACTAACTAGCTAACTAAACCTATATATATATATATATATATATAGGCAAATAAATATATATATATCTATCTATATACATACATATATATATCTATATACATATATACATATATATATATATATATATATATATATATATATATATATATATATATATATATATATATATATATATATATGTATCCAATCTCTCCCTCTCTAAACTCTGCTGCTGCTACTCCTACTGCTACTACTGCTGATGCTCCTAATGCTACTGCTGCTAATGCTCCATGCTGTTGTTGCTGCCACTGGATGTTGCTGCTGCCCTTTGCTGCTGCTGCTGTAGCTCCTTTGTTGCTGTTGCTGCTCTTCTCATCTCTCCCTCATCTCTCTATCTCACTCACTCACCTTATCGCTCTCTCTCATACAACACACTCTACACACACATATATATATAAACACACACACAAATATATATATAAATACACACGTATATATATATATATACACACTCACACACATATATATATATACAAATACACACATACACACACATATATATATATATATATATATATAAACACACTTACACACACACACACACACACACACACACACACACACACACACACATATATATATATATATATATATATATATATATATATATATATATATGTATGTATATTCACACACATATACACATTCACACACATATATATACAAACACACACATATATATATCTACACACACATATATATATATATATATATATATATATACATATATATACACACACATATATATATACACACACTCATATATATATATATATATAACCACACACAAACACACACACTAACACACTCAAACACACACACAACCACCCATATACATATATATACATATATATATATATAAAATATAACTCGAAAAACCTAGTACACACTTCCCAAGGCTAAACCAACCCGTGCACAAGCCCAAAACCTAGAAACCAAGTCGAAATGGCCATTTGGTTATTTCGACGAACACATGGAGTGCGGCTCGTGATACCTCATGAAACGCACACCAAACCTACTCGGAATCGATCCAAAAATTATTCATGAGTTCTAATCGATGTCTAGAATCTCACAAAAGTACTAACTCTCCGATTCTAGGTCTGTAGTAAAATTCCACATGCACGTGGAACCCACGACGAAGGGAAAACCTCCAAATCGCCCAAAATGCCCAAAACTTCGCGGTACGACCTCACGTGTCCGAACGGGGATACTTACCTACCCTCAAGACACTCAAGCATGTCTACCTAGGTCCGTCTAAGCTAGGACAACACCCAAAATTGGGCCAATCTCAGATTTTTACCCAAAATTGACACAAAACCTAATATTAAAGTCTCCAAACACAACCAAACAAGTTCTAACTTCCTCCCCCGGGTAGCCTTAAGGTCTAAGAAGGTTCTAAACTTGTAATTACACTATATTAGAGCAATCACTAAGAAAAAAATTAGGGTTTACCACTTGGGAGTTGGAATTCCAAGGTCAAAGTCTCCAAAACCCTAGAAATCACCACACTCAAGCCTCCAAGCCTCCAAGCCGAGCTTCTACACCAAGTCTAGGCTCTACACACCTAGGTTAGAGGAAAACGAAGGGTTAGGGTTTGTATTTAGGAGAGAAATAAATAAAGATAAGAAAAGTGTGAAACTTACTTGGAATGGAAGAAGTAAAGGAAGGGAGTGAAGAAAGGAGAATGGACAGAAGAAAATGAAGAAGAAGAAATAAAAAGGAAGGGGGGGCATGTAGGGAAAAGGGTTTGGGATTGCATTTAACACAAAGACTAAAATACCCTCCACTAATACTCCTCCAAACTAGGGTTTAGGTTAGGGTTTTCTAAAAGCATTCTAACTAATCCAAAATACTCCAACTAACTAATTAAAAATATAAATAACTAGTCTACACCAATAAATAAGTCTGACAAGGGGATTGGTTGGGTCTGACATGGGTCCACTAGGGTCTGACATGGGTCCAAACTAGCCAAAACCCTAAACAACCAATAAAAATAAATACAACCACTAATTAAATATAAATACAATTATTTATTATCAATACACAATTTACCAAATTAAAAATAAATAAAAATCCTATTTTCTAGAATTTGGTAGTGACAGCCCTGAAGAGGCTGACAAGGTCGATAACCCAAAATATTGCCTCTTTCATCGGTATATTCATCATCAAACCAGAGACTGCTCTGTGTTGAAGAGATGTATCTAGCAATTGATCAATGCCAATGAGCTCACCCTCGACTTCGAGGATAAGATGGCCATGGCGAACATAGTATCCCTCCAATTTGGTAACTTTCCACCGATGGAAGCCCAAGATGGAGTGGTCCCAGCCCAGGCAACTAGGGAGGTCGTCAACCTCCTGCCAGCTCGCAACCGAGTAGCAGGCTTGGTATCACTTACCACCCCAAGAGGTGAGGTTACTGCTCAAAGGCTGGCATAATAAACATCACCTTTAATGACCAGGTTAAAGGGGAAGTAATGCAGGCCGGGCCGCAGGATCGTTTCCTTATTGTCACTACCACTTTTCCAAATAAGGGCATTTCTGTAATTTAACTATTTTAAATAATTATGTATTAAATTTATTGCTGAGTTTTATAAACTAATTATATTATTATTAGTGATATTTGATTTGGGTGAACCCTCAATACTCTAGCAGACCTTAACCTGAGTCAATTAGGTTCTACATGAGAGGGCCAGGGGGGGGTTTAACCTAAAACTAAGCTTGGAAAACCCTAACCTAGTTGTTTATATAAAAGGGAGCCTCTTTCTAGGCTATTCTTCATGTAGACAGGAGAAACCCTAGCCTCCACTAGAGAAAACAATCTCCCACCCAAATTTTCGAGAGCTAACCCTAGGTTTCCATTTTCTCCTTCTCCAAAGCAAGGAACGTGGGTCAGGAAGCCTAGGAGAAGAAAAACTTCATCGAAGGAACCTTCCCTGCAGGTAAAACCCTAGTTTCACTCATTTAAATTCTGTGTACAGATGGTAATGGCCATTAGGAACCCCCAAATCTGTGTGTAGTTCAATTTTAGGGTTTTTGGATTAGGTTTTGGTGACCAACGATTGTTTTCCCCAATTTTTCAGGAACCCTAACCCTAGGTATTCGTAGGGAGACTGATTTCATCTCATAGGGGTAGGTTTAACTCGATTTTTTAGGGTTTTGATTGAGAATTTATGGGGTTGTATGTAAATCGGTTTTCTGCCCTTCCTGTGTTTGATGAAATGTCTATTAGGGTTTACTTATCTAGGTATTCTAATTTCTGCATGTTTGGGTATACCCAGATAAATTTCATAGGCGTATAGATAGGCTGGGAGTGAGGGGTTCCCAGTGCATGGTCGGGTTTTAGAGTTTTGTGAGTTTGGGTTTCCAGGGTGCCCATTCGAAACAGGGATTTTTGTGTGTGTCAGTGCATCATAGAACCCGTGTGTAGATTTCCTATGTGTCTGTGGTTCTCTAACCATGTATAACCTAGTGTCAGAATATCTATGTGTAGCATGCAGTGTGAGTTAATTGTGTCCCATATTTCTGTGTGTATTACCTGGAAGGTGATGCTGTGTATCAATAGTAGTGTATTTTAGTTCAGAAATGGGGAGTTGAGATAGGACTTGCTGTGCTGTGCTTAGTTTAAATGAGGTGTGTGCAGGATTTATTCCAGTATGTAGGAGTTTAGTATAGAAGAGGATGTATCATTCACTGATACATAATAGTGTGTTGTGGGGGGAGGGATGAGAACTAATACTGTGTCAATTCAGTCACTTAGGCCTGTGTGTATTAGCTAGATGTGTGTTGGGTTGAGTATTGGTGTTAGGATGAATGTATCAGTTATGGTATCTGTGTGTGAGGATGCTTTAGTGTTGTGTGCAGATTCATGTGTAGACTGTGTTGGTATCAGTTGAGTATCAGTCCAGATGGGGTGAACTGAACATGGTATTAGAAATTTGGTTAGGGCTTGGTATCAATGAAGGGCAGTGGGTGATAGGGGTTTATGGCTGTGGCTGTGTATGTATCAGTAAAATAGGTGTGTGGCTGTGAGAGTCCAGTGTCATGTGTATCCAGACTTGTGAGGAAACTATGAGGAACAGTGAGTGTAGTGTAGATGTATCAGTGTTGAGTTTTGTGTATCAGTATTGTCTAGGTTAATGTGTATCCCTATGTTATTTCCTGTGTGTCAGTTCATGAGGTAGACAGTGTGTGTGTGTATCCCAAATCTGGGTGTTATGTACTGTGAATTGGAGTTCATGCCAGTGTGTTCAGATGTGTGTGTGTTCTTATGAGGGGTCTGCTATGGCAATACTGAGAAGAGGGGGAGGGACTAATCACAGTTTCAGCTGATGTATATGAGGCCATGTACCAGTCTTCAGTTTTATACTGATATGCACCAGTTTATACAATGGATTGACATCATCTCTCACACTAATGTGTATCAGTTATACACTGATATATGTTGGAGAAACTGTGTGTGTACTGTTAGTAGAGTGTTGTGGGTATTGTGGTTGCTTTGGTGTGTTAGTATCAGACATTGGGTTTTATTGTGCTCAGTAAGTAGTGGTATCTGCTAACATTGGTGCTGAGTTTCATATCAGTATTTACAGAGAACACTTGGAGCTTGAGCATACAAGTAGCTGCAATGTGAGTAAGGGAACACAACAGCAGCAAGTTGAGTATAAGTTAGTTAATATTATGAAGTACGTTATATATGTGTATCCCTTAGTATTGAGTATCCTAATAGCTGTGGGCATCAATATCTATGTGTATATGGCTGTGTATTGGTGAGTTGGTTTAGAAGTTTATGTATCAGTATATGTGCAGTGAGATTTTGTGTCCAGGCTTGTGTTCCCTGTGTGAATTCAGCACCTTAGAACTGTGTGTAGCTTAGAATACAGTGTATCAGTTAGTGTGTGATATAGGGAGATTGGTGGGGTGTTCTAGAGTAGGTAATATATCAGTGTTGGTATGGGTTGATGAGATACTAAGGTAGTTAAAGTAGTAACTAGTACTAACCAGTATATACTAAAATCACTAAACCATTTAGTATAACCAATAAATAGTGAGTATAACTAATAATAACTACTTTAGTTAGATATTGTCTAATGTAGACTATTATGATATAGATAAGACCTAGTTAACCTAGTTGGACCTAGCTAAGACCTAGTTTAGCTAGTATTGACCTAGAAACCTCGTATTTAAATTGTTAAGCATGTTATTCTTTATTTCAATATTTGACATTAAATTTCCATAAATAGGTCATTGTGATTCCATTTTGGACCTCGATCCTCACATTCTGCTCAGGACCACAGGCGAGTACATTCTCTGACAGTTTTCATGGTTGATTACTTCTATAAATTGTAGTGTATTTCATACTTGATTCCGACACTATGGATACACGGGTTAGCACCCTAGATCCCCATCATGAGGAGTCGTGATTGGAATCCATCGTGCTAGCTGGGGGATGAGGAACTATTAGTAGATTATGTGATCATATCCAAACATTTATATGCACCATAGCTCACCCCACTTCTCACGTCGGGTGCAGCCTGACCACTTATATGCTCCATAGCTGTTATATATGATTAGCCTGACCACTATATGCACCATAGCTAACCATACGGTTAGCCTGACCTAAAAGAATCATAGCTAATCATATATAACCAGCCTGATCCAGTCCCAAGCCGATCACATAATAAACTAATATTTCAAACACTTAGTTAGATGTTTTATCTTTATTCAGATTTACTTGTTCTAGCATTCACTATTTATTGCTCATTGCTAGATGCTTATTGTCTATTTCATTTCTTCAGTACTCCACATGTTCAGCTTTTATTTCCATCTTGTATCTCTTACACTGTTTATAGATTTTGTCAATTTAATGAAACTGCTGTTAGTGCTTGTGCTTCGCCCCAATCCTGACTGGATAACAACATTTTCAGAGGACCTGGAGGACTTTTGCCCTACTCATTACGGCCCAGGAATAGAGGGAGATTTCACTCCAGAAATCCCAGAGGAGGTGCCTATCCTAGAGGAGAACTTGCCTGCCCATGCTTAGATTATATTTTTTGCATTTATTGTTTTAGACTGAGACTGAGACTGAGATGTATATATTTTTATTTGTGACTTTGTGAGGTCAGTTAGACCCAGGATTTGAGTTGGACTTCTTGTGGTTGGTTTTAAATAGAACTCTTTTCAATTCTCATCGTGCCATTATTCTTATAGCTGTGATTGAGTATATTATAGAACTGTGGTTTATTTTAGCATTGTCCTCCGTACGGAGTTGAGACTATTGACAGGATATACTTTATTTGTGACCTAGACAGCGTTCTACCGCCGATGCTGCGGCGTAGGCTGGACGTACCCACGACTCATGCCCAAATTCCGGGTGCGGGTCGTGACACGTTTTTAGTGGTGGCCCATACAGGTCGAGTCATAGTCTTAGACTGTTTTAGGAAATAGGAATTAGGCCAAGGATATGCTCAATCACAATTAGGGAATTCTGATTCTTATGATACTATTCTTAATGATTAATTCCTTTAGAAATTTTTCTGTCCTTCCTTGATATCATATCTATAGCCTTAATTGAATCTTTCGATCTGTCTTCAGGATGCCGCCAAGGAGATCCCAGAGACTAGGAGCAGCAGATACAGAGAGGTCTGCCACCTCTCACGCTGCCGGACAGACATCCACAGCACCTCCTACATCTCCAGGACAAGTGGGAGTGGCTGCAGCAGTCGGGGGTCCTCCACCACCTGTTCAGAGGGTCCCCGCAGCTACTAAGGAGCAACCACCACCACCACCAGCTCAGTATCCAGGAGGTGTGCCCGTCGATGGAGCGCAGATGTTCGCTTTGATTCAGGGCATGGTCGACGCCCAGAGGACGTCGGCAGAGGCCCAGAGAGTGCAGGCTGAGGCACATCAGGCCCAGACAGAGATGATGAGGGTGAACATGGAGAATGCTCACCAAGTGGCTCTCCAGGCTGTGGAGAGAGTCACTCAGCAGCAGCAACATCCTGGTCAGCAACAACAGAGGCCGGGCACCATTGTGGACTTCAAGAGGATGATGCCTCGGGAGTTCAAGGGGACAGAAGGGATACTCTACGCCGATGATTGGCTAGAGGACATCGAGAGGAACTTGCGTTTGGCGCAGCTTCCAGAGGCGCTCAAGATCGAGGCCGCTGGCAGCCAGATGTTTGACATTGCCCTGACGTGGTTTCGCACGGAGCCGAGACTCATGCGTAGGGGACTCACTTGGGAGGATTTCAGGGAGCTCTTCAAGGAGAAGTTCTTTCCCGATGTCGCCCTGGGAGCTTTGGAGAGTCAGTTCCATGACTTAGCCCAGGGGAGCTCGTCCGTCGACGAATATGCCGCAGAGTTTTCCCGCCTGAGCCGCTTTGCGCCATCGATGATTAGAGATCCGGGGGACAGGGCCCGGAAATTCAGAAAGGGGCTGACAAGAGAGATCAAGTCTCGCACGTCGGGACGTCGCACAGCTACCTACGAGGGCATATTGATGGATGCCCAAGTAGCCGAGGATGACTTGGACCTCAGGCCCAAGAGGGGACGCGATGTTTCCGGAGGAGCAAACAGTAGTGTGGGACCAGGCAAGCGTCCACACTTTCAGCAGCAGCAGAGGCCCTTTCAGCAACAGCATCAGGCACCAGCCCGAGGGCAGGTCCAGCAGCAGCAACAGAGACAGAACCAGCCCGCCATCCAGTGTGCGTACTGCGGAAAGATGGGACATACTAGAGAGATCTGCAGGCATAGATTGGGCTCATGTTTGTCCTGCGGATCGACGACACATCAACTGAGGGATTGTCCTACCATTCGGACTCGTCCAGGTCAGGGTGGAGCAGCCGCCCAGAGAGGACCAGGCAGGGTGCCTACCGCACCAGGAGGCCAACAACAGAGGGGACCACTTCCACCACAACATCAGAAGTTCGTCCAGCATCAGCAGCAGAGAGGTGCACCCCAGGGGCGAGCATACGCCATGGCAGTCGAGGAGATCGAGCCAGCAGGAGACTTGATCACAGGTTCGGTTCTTCTCGATTGTATTCCTGCATTTACCTTATTCGACTCTGGCGCTTCCCATAGTTTTGTGTCTGTATCATATGCACTTCGACATCATTTAGACACAGAACCATTAGCTAGGACTTGCAAGATCATGACTGGTGGAGGTATTATCCTAGTCCGTGATCACTGCAAGGACCGGAGAGTGTCAGTAGGAGGCCGAGACTTGAGCGTGAGCTTACTCGTCATGCCACTTCCGGGGTACGATATTGTACTCGGAATGGACTGGTTGAGCAGGCATCATGCTACTATAGATTGTTATAGAGGCAGAGTATTGTTTAGACCACCAGGAGAGCCGGAGTTTGAGGTCGTCAGAGCAGCAGCGGAACAGAGCAGGAGCACATTTTACGGAGCCAGGGCGGAAGAAGAGGAGTTGCCACATCCTCTGATAGCGGAGTTCCTGGATGTATTTCCAGAAGAGTTGCCAGGCTTGCCGCCAGACAGAGATGTTAAATTCTCTATAGACTTGGTTCCAGGAGCGGAGCCCATTTCACAACATGTCTATAGAGTCAACAACAGCGAGCTGGCAGAACTGAAGAAGCAAGTTGAGGAGCTGCAGGACAAAGGCTTCATCAAATCCAGTTCATCACCATGGGGAGCTCCGGTATTGTTCGTACCGAAGAAGGACGGCACGGTGCGCATGTGCATTGATTATAGAGCTTTGAACAATATCACTATCAAGAACAAGTACCCGCTGCCGAGGATAGATGATCTTTTCGACCAGTTGAGCGGGGCGAGGGTGTTTTCGAAGATTGATTTGAGGTCAGGCTATCACCAGGTGAAGGTGAAGAAAGAAGACACGCCAAAGACAGCCTTTCGGACCAGATACGGCCAGTTTGAGTTCATGGTGATGCCATTTGGTTTAACCAATGCACCGGCAGTATTCATGAACTTGATGAACAAGGTGTTCCACCAGTACCTTGACAAGTTCGTGGTGGTGTTCATCGACGATATTCTTGTGTATTCCAAGACCCCGGAGGAGCACGAAGAGCATCTGAGATTGGTCTTAGAAACTCTCAGGAGGGAGAAGTTGTACGGGAAACTCTCTAAGTGTGAATTCTTCCTTGACAAGGTCGAATTTCTTGGGCATGTGGTATCGGGTGACGGAATCTCGGTTAACCCACAGAAGATCGAGGCAGTAGAGTCGTGGGCTACCCTCAGTTCGGTAGCTGAGATCAGGAGGTTTCTCGGGCTAGCAGGATACTACAGGAGGTTTGTACAAGACTTCTCCAAGATTGCAGCGCCGATGACCAGACTGACTAGGAAAGATGTGGATTTTGTGTGGACGGAGGAGTGCCAGGCTGCATTTGATGAGCTGAAGAAGAGGTTGACGACAGCTCCAATTTTGACGTTGCCATCAGGGACAGGTGGGTTCACCATCTACAGTGATGCTTCAGGGAAGGGTCTGGGATGTGTTCTTCAACAGCACGGGAAGGTAATTGCCTATGCTTCCAGGCAGTTACGCCCTCATGAAAAGAACTACCCCACCCACGACTTAGAGTTGGCAGCAGTTATCTTCGCTCTAAAGCTGTGGAAACATTACCTGTACGGAGAGCGTGTGGAGATCTTCACAGACCACAAGAGCTTGAAGTACGTATTCACACAGAAGGAGCTGAACATGAGACAGAGGAGGTGGTTAGAGTTGATGAAGGACTTTGACATCTCATTACAGTATCACCCAGGGAAGGCTAACGTAATCGCCGATGCCTTGAGCAGGTATCCGATGGCTATGTACTTGACGACAGATAGGCATTTGTTGGCTGATTTGGAAAGCTTGGAGATTGAAGTGTTAGTTCCCGGTGCTGAGATTCAGATGTGGGGATTATAGATACAGTCCGAACTGATGGACAGGATCAGAGCTGCGCAGTACGATGATGAGACTCTGAGGAGTATCAGAACCCAAGTTCAGATGGGTTTGTCAGACGACTTCACTATCGCAGATGACGGTTCTTTACGGCACGGCACGAGGATATGTGTGCCTAGCGGGGAGCTGCGAGAGGAGGTTTTGCAGGAGGCACACCGCTCTCAGTACTCGATGCATCCCGGTGCCAACAAGATGTATCGAGACTTGAGGGAGCACGTATGGTGGTATGGAATGAAGCGCGAGGTAGCACGCTTCGTATCTCGGTGTCTAGTGTGCCAGCAGGTAAAGGCAGACCGGCAGAGGCCAGGAGGGTTGCTTCAACCTTTACCGATTCCAGAATGGAAATGGGAGCACGTGACCATGGATTTTGTTTCAGGGCTTCCCCGTTCTCCAGGAGGGAAAGACGCGATTTGGGTCATCGTGGACAGGTTGACCAAATCAGCCCATTTCTTACCTTTCAAGGTGGGCACGTCGACAGAGAAGCTCGCAGAGATGTACGTGTGACAGATTGTTAGGCTTCATGGAGTTCCTGTGAGCATCGTCTCAGATCGGGATAGTCATTTCACTTCCCACTTCTGGAGGAGTCTGCAGGCTAGCTTGGGCACTCAGCTCAAGTTCAGTACCGCATATCACCCCCAGACAGACGGGCAGTCTGAAAGGACTATTCAGACTCTCGAGGATATGCTACGCACTTGTGTGTTAGATCTCGGAGGTTCTTTGGAGGATCATCTGCACCTGGTAGAGTTAGCTTACAACAACAGCTACCAGGCCAGCATCGAGATATCACCATTTGAGGCTCTTTATGGACGGAGGTGTCGTACACCGCTGTCGTGGGACGACGTTGGAGAGAGAGCCTTGCTAGGACCAGAGATGGTCGTGGATGCAGCAGAAAAGGTAAAACTCATCAGAGACAGACTGCGAGTAGCGCAGGACAGACAGCGGCATTGGGCCGACAGCCACCGTAGACCCCTTGAGTTTCAGGTATAGATTGTTATTTTCTGATTTGTGTTTGTTTGCTTAGACTGCGTGCTGAGGTTGTTTATTTTAGGTTGGCGATCTAGTATTCCTACGGATTTCTCCGACGCGTGGAACGATTCGTTTTGGTAGAAGCGGGAAGCTTAGCCCACGCTACATCGGACCCTTCAGTATTCTGGCGAGGGTAGGTGCAGTGGCATATAGACTGGACTTGCCGCCTGCATTGGAGGGAGTGCATAATATGTTCCATGTGTCGCAGCTGAGACGGTACGTGGCAGACCCTAGTCACGTACTTGATCACTCGGAGATTGAGGTTGGTCCGACGCTCAGCTACCCTGAGCAGCCCGTAGAGATCTTGGACCGCAGAGAGAAGGTGTTGCGGAACCAAACTATTCTCTTGGTTCGCGTAGCATGGAGACATCACTCTCCAGGGGAGTCGACCTGGGAGAGAGAGGACGAAATGCGCGAGCAATACCCGTATCTCTTCCAGACTTGAGGTATATTTCCTTTTCTGATTTCATTCTTGATTGTAGTTCAGTCCAATTTCGAGGACGAAATTTCTTTTAGGAGGGTAGACTTGTCACTACCACTTTTCCAAATAAGGGCATTTCTGTAATTTAACTATTTTAAATAATTATGTATTAAATTTATTGCTGAGTTTTATAAACTAATTATATTATTATTAGTGATATTTGATTTGGGTGAACCCTCAATACTCTAGCAGACCTTAACCTGAGTCAATTAGGTTCTACATGAGAGGGCCAGGGGGGTTTAACCTAAAACTAAGCTTGGAAAACCCTAACCTAGTTGTTTATATAAAAGGGAGCCTCTTTCTAGGCTATTCTTCATGTAGATAGGAGAAACCCTAGCCTCCACTAGAGAAAACAATCTCCCACCCAAATTTTCGAGAGCTAACCCTAGGTTTCCATTTTCTCCTTCTCCAAAGCAAGGAACGTGGGTCAGGAAGCCTAGGAGAAGAAGAACTTCATCGAAGGAACCTTTCCTGCAGGTAAAACCCTAGTTTCACTCATTTAAATTCTGTGTACAGATGGTAATGGCCATTAGGAACCCCCAAATCTGTGTGTAGTTCAATTTTAGGGTTTTTGGATTAGGTTTTGGTGACCAACGATTGTTTTCCCCAATTTTTCAGGAACCCTAACCCTAGGTATTCGTAGGGAGACTGATTTTATCTCATAGGGGTAGGTTTAACTCGATTTTTTAGGGTTTTGATTGAGAATTTATGGGGTTGTATGTAAATCGGTTTTCTGCCCTTCCTGTGTTTGATGAAATGTCTATTAGGGTTTACTTATCTAGGTATTCTAATTTCTGCATGTTTGGGTATACCCAGATAAATTTCATAGGCGTATAGATAGGCTGGGAGTGAGGGGTTCCCAGTGCATGGTCGGGTTTTAGAGTTTTGTGAGTTTGGGTTTCCAGGGTGCCCATTCGAAACAGGGATTTTTGTGTGTGTCAGTGCATCATAGAACCCGTGTGTAGATTTCCTATGTGTCTGTGGTTCTCTAACCATGTATAACCTAGTGTCAGAATATCTATGTGTAGCATGCAGTGTGAGTTAATTGTGTCCCAGATTTCTGTGTGTATTACCTGGAAGGTGATGCTGTGTATCAATAGTAGTGTATTTTAGTTCAGAAATGGGGAGTTGAGATAGGACTTGCTGTGCTGTGCTGAGTTTAAATGAGGTGTGTGCAGGATTTATTCCAGTATGTAGGAGTTTAGTATAGAAGAGGATGTATCATTCACTGATACATAATAGTGTGTTGTGGGGGGGGGAATGAGAACTAATACTGTGTCAATTCAGTCACTTAGGCCTGTGTGTATTAGCTAGATGTGTGTTGGGTTGAGTATTGGTGTTAGGATGAATGTATCAGTTATGGTATCTGTGTGTGAGGATGCTTTAGTGTTGTGTGCAGATTCATGTGTAGACTGTGTTGGTATCAGTTGAGTATCAGTCCAGATGGGGTGAACTGAACATGGTATTAGAAATTTGGTTAGGGCTTGGTATCAATGAAGGGCAGTGGGTGATAGGGGTTTATGGCTGTGGCTGTGTATGTATCAGTAAAATAGGTGTGTGGCTGTGAGAGTCCAGTGTCATGTGTATCCAGACTTGTGAGGAAACTGTGAGGAACAGTGAGTGTAGTGTAGATGTATCAGTGTTGAGTTTTGTGTATCAGTATTGTCTAGGTTAATGTGTATCCCTATGTTATTTCCTGTGTGTCAGTTCATGAGGTAGACAGTGTGTGTGTGTATCCCAAATCTGGGTGTTATGTACTGTGAATTGGAGTTCATGCCAGTGTGTTCAGATGTGTGTGTGTTCTTAAGAGGGGTCTGCTATGGCAATACTGAGAAGAGGGGGAGGGACTAATCACAGTTTCAGCTGATGTATATGAGGCCATGTACCAGTCTTCAGTTTTACACTGATATGCACCAGTTTATACAATGGATTGACATCATCTCTCACACTAATGTGTATCAGTTATACACTGATATATGTTGGAGAAACTGTGTGTGTACTGTTAGTAGAGTGTTGTGGGTATTGTGGTTGCTTTGGTGTGTTAGTATCAGACATTGGGTTTTATTGTGCTCAGTAAGTAGTGGTATCTGCTAACATTGGTGCTGAGTTTCATATCAGTATTTACAGAGAACACTTGGAGCTTGAGCATATAAGTAGCTGCAATGTGAGTAAGGGAACACAACAGCAGCAAGTTGAGTATAAGTTAGTTAATATTATGAAGTACGTTATATATGTGTATCCCTTAGTATTGAGTATCCTAATAGCTGTGGGCATCAATATCTATGTGTATATGGCTGTGTATTGGTGAGTTGGTTTAGAAGTTTATGTATCAGTATATGTGCAGTGAGATTTTGTGTCCAGGCTTGTGTTCCCTGTGTGAATTCAGCACCTTAGAACTGTGTGTAGCTTAGAATACAGTATATCAGTTAGTGTGTGATATAGGGAGATTGGTGGGGTGTTCTAGAGTAGGTAATATATCAGTGTTGGTATGGGTTGATGAGATACTAAGGTAGTTAAAGTAGTAACTAGTACTAACCAGTATATACTAAAATCACTAAACCATTTAGTATAACCAATAAATAGTGAGTATAACTAATAATAACTACTTTAGTTAGATATTGTCTAATGTAGACTATTATGATATAGATAAGACCTAGTTAACCTAGTTGGACCTAGCTAAGACCTAGTTTAGCTAGTATTGACCTAGAAACCTCGTATTTAAATTGTTAAGCATGTTATTCTTTATTTCAATATTTGACATTAAATTTCCATAAATAGGTCATTGTGATTCCATTTTGGACCTCGATCCTCACATTCTGCTCAGGACCACAGGCGAGTACATTCTCTGACAGTTTTCATGGTTGATTACTTCTATAAATTGTAGTGTATTTCATACTTGATTCCGACACTATGGATACACGGGTTAGCACCCTAGATCCCCATCATGAGGAGTCATGATTGGAATCCATCGTGCTAGCTGGGGGATGGGGAACTATTAGTAGATTATGTGATCATATCCAAACATTTATATGCACCATAGCTCACCCCACTTCTCACGTCGGGTGCAGCCTGACCACTTATATGCTCCATAGCTGTTATATATGATTAGCCTGACCACTATATGCACCATAGCTAACCATACGGTTAGCCTGACCTAAAAGAATCATAGCTAATCATATATAACCAGCCTGATCCAGTCCCAAGCCGATCACATAATAAACTAATATTTCAAACACTTAGTTAGATATTTTATCTTTATTCAGATTTACTTGTTCTAGCATTCACTATTTATTGCTCATTGCTAGATGCTTATTGTCTATTTTATTTCTTCAGTACTCCACATGTTCAGCTTTTATTTCCATCTTGTATCTCTTACACTGTTTATAGATTTTGTCAATTTAATGAAACTGCTGTTAGTGCTTGTGCTTCGCTCCAATCCTGACTGGATAACAACATTTTCAGAGGACCTGGAGGACTTTTGCCCTACTCATTACGGCCCAGGAATAGAGGGAGATTTCACTCCAGAAATCCCAGAGGAGGTGCCTATCCTAGAGGAGAACTTGCCTGCCCATGCTTAGATTATATTTTTTGCATTTATTGTTTTAGACTGAGACTGAGACTGAGATGTATTTATTTTTATTTGTGACTTTGTGAGGTCAGTTAGACCCAGGATTTGAGTTGGACTTCTTGTGGTTGGTTTTAAATAGAACTCTTTTCAATTCTCATCGTGCCATTATTCTTATAGCTGTGATTGAGTATATTATAGAACTGTGGTTTATTTTAGCATTGTCCTCCGTACGGAGTTGAGACTATTGACAGGATATACTTTATTTGTGACCTAGACAGCGTTCTACCGCCGATGCTGCGGCGTAGGCTGGACGTACCCACGACTCATGCCCAAATTCCGGGTGCGGGTCGTGACACTTATAAAGCACCAATTATAGACTTCGGATGCTCAGTGCAACTCAATAAGTCTCACCGTACAGAAAAGCTAAGTCTCGCATGACTCATCAGCAATGGCGTATGTTAGGCATCGCTCCATTATATGCATCCGAGCAAGTCTTTAGCGCAAGGACATAGTACCCTCCATGTGCACACGATAGTACTTCTTGTTATAACAAATCCTTGCGGGCAACAGATAGTGCTCCCCTGCACAATATACAAAAAGCATAACAAGCGATGGTCCTCGACCTGGTAGACAAACGTGCGCACATGGAAGTGATCATGTATGCACAACTCAGCCAACTCCCTCGTGTATACACGGTAGCGTTCCTGTGCACAGAGCTCCTTATTCGGCGTAGGCTAAATCATCAACAGTATTCAATGCAACAAATGATGAGCTACCCTAATTCTATTATTATAGCCAACAATTATTCTATCTCATGTCGTAGATGGGATACGACCTCCAAAAAGCTGAAGTCCTGAACTTTGGTAAAGGATGACGTATTCCTTTACAGTCTGACAATTTTTACAACAGCACTCACAGAGGGCTAGGATACAGAGATGCTTGCACATGTTATGACTCACTAGACAGTCAACAAATTCTATCATAAATGGGATGGTTCGTTCATTATGGAAATCGTGTTTCCCAATGGCGCATACCGGCTAGGAAAACCCAACAGCGACTTGCCCATGATGCCTATCAACGACAAGTTCCTAAAAGAAAGTACTATGTCTAAACTAGACTTGTACTCCCCTCATCCCCAGCGGGATAACCCAAAGGTACAAGTCAACTCCAGGTTCTTCATCCCCAACAAGTGCCTATGTGCAATATTTTCCTATCATCTGTATCCGGGAGTCCCGGATACGCAACAGATGACGGATCCTCAAAATCACCCCAGCTGAGCAATCCTTAGGTCCACTCACACACTCCCACAGTGACCACTCAAAAATCAATCTCGTTAGACGCTAGCCATGTTCATATTGCCTCTAAGCTATCGTCCCACCGATCTCCCCAGCGGAGCAACCCTCAGGTCTGTCTTCATGATCGGATAGACCACACTCGACAAATCACTCCCTAATAAGTTTTTTGGACATTGATTCACGTCTATATTACCTCCAAACTGATGTCCTAACATTTCTCTCTGGCAGTGTCTGCCATGTTCATATTACCTCCGAGCAAACTTTTTGGCCTTGACTATCGATCATCACGTCAATATTACATCTGATATCGATTATCTTCCAACTTATCACCCGTACCCAATCTGGAGTATGCCCGCGGTGTTAAGTCTACAAAAATTGTCATGTTTATATTACCTCTGGTAGGGCTTGTCTTAAACCTATTACTTGTACTAACGTTCGCAAAAAGTAATGGATCCACAAAACCTATCATGTCCATATTATCTCTAGCAGGATTTGTTTTTGAATCTATTACTTGCACCCCAAAGTGCGCAAAAGGGTAATAGGCCCACCCCCCTGGTGGGATGCCCAAACAAAGAGTTTAAGTCCATATTTGTCACCCTCACTTTTCCAACTAGGGGTAGTTTAGAAATTTGATATGGGTATTTATTTTTAGGAATATAATATTAAATATTGTAAATAATATTTATTGTATTATTTATTTATTGTTAGATGTTAGATTTATTTTGGACATGTGTTAGCGGACCTAACTAGTTTAGATTAGATCCATGGACCAACATTTATTTCTAGTTAGAATTGAGCCCAATAGTAAGCACATTCATTAGGAGGATGAATTAATTAGTAAAACCAATTAGACTAGAACCTTTTCTCCTTAATTAATTTCTTCATAACAAGCCCCAAGGGGTATTGTGGATATTTTATAGTAGTATGGAGGAGGGGGTAAAGGCCGGCCACCTATTAGAGTGGGGAGAGAATCTCTCTCTCTTTATTTTTTATTCCAAATCTAGATCTATAATTTTCTCTCTTCCAAATTCCTTCATTCCTACACCAATTTTCACATAAATTTCTTCCCAATTCATTTCCTATTCTTCATTGGGGGCTATTAGAATAAGGAGAAAGCATGGATCTACAAAGAGGAAGCAAGGATGTACAAGGAGGAGCAAGGATCTACAAGGAGGAGCAAGGATCTACAAGTTGAAGGCTCTTGACACTCAATTTAGAGATTTTATTGGGAATCCATCTCCCAATATGTACAATTTAGTTTTTCCTCTCTAATTAGACTCTAAATCTGAAATTTAATCATTAGGAACCCTCCCATGTACTAAGGCTACCCATAGAAATTGGAATTAGGTTCATATGAGGCCTATAGAGAAAGTTATGTTATATTTTGTATCAATTTTGGGAGAATTCCAAGATTGACACATCTTGTGTTTGACAATAGGTCAATTAGACTAAATTTATATATGTTTGATTGTGTATGACTAGTGTTGTGTCCAGAATTGGATACGTGTAGGCCGTATCCCGACAATTTGACGATACGGGTTGATTTAGGAGTTTTCTTCCGACACGGGGGTTTGAGCATGTCACATTTTGACACGGGCACGTAGACTAGTAGCTAATACTTTGTGTTGCTTATAATTATGATTTTAGACTTGCTTGTGTCCTTCGGGATACGCTTGGTAGTGTGGTGGAGCCGTATCGCAAGTGTATTATAGAATGAGTGTGATACGGGCGCGGTATACTCCACGTGTTTATTTTCTTGCATTTTAATTCAATTTAACTTGGTTATAACTAAGATTATTATAATTATAATTGTTATATGATATATATGTATATATATAATTATGTGTATGTTTTATATCTTATTTGATGTTGTCACGCCCAGTCCCAAAATACCGAGGGACTAGCCACGTGGCAATGGCCAACAGCACACTCCAATGGACAAACCCAATTTAATGGACCCATTAGAATATACTTAAGCTGTAAAACAATATAATGTTCTACGATACATGTTACAGTCTAATTCTAATCTCATCCACAGAAGGTAAACATAAATCAAATGTCAGAATAATCAAAATAAAATATAAACCAACATCAAGTCTCAATAAAAAGTAAATTCGAGGAACAACCCGATAATGAGTTTAGTACAATAATCCAAGAGTTAGGTGTTTAGGGTTAATAAACGAGAAAAGATTCATAATATGGAAAACGAGGTCTTATACGAAAAACTGCCCTTCTTTTATGTTTACAAACAAGATTGTACAATTTAATCCTACACGAGGATGTCTAAGTACAATTTATTTAAACTGGGTAAATATTGCTATAGGTGTCTGATCTGCAGTTGATCACTTTAGCCCTTGGACCACACGATGTTGAAGAAGTGCCGTGGAAGACAGAAAGCAGCTTCGAAGGTTGCTAAAGAGGGGGGATGCCCGATGCCAAAGTTGCCGATCCCTTCTCTTTGCCTGAGCTCCGGATTCTCCTCTCTCTCTCTTTCTCTCTCGACCATTTGACCTTCGATCTTTGCGACCATTGGATCTGATACTGGATTTCTTGATCAGTTTTTAGACCTAATTTCTTCGACCTTTTTCCTCTGTTGATAGAGGTCTCTATTTATAGAGTTTTTAGTGACAGTGACCACACAGTTGGCGTAGAAACCGAGTAGTGGAAAGTACAGTACCCTTTTACACGACGGTTTAAAATAACTAATGCTTGCGTATAGATAACCTTTTGAGTGAGCATGTGACGTGCGTCCAACTAAGGGACAGAACGCGTATATCTGCTGCGAAGATCACGGCGTAGAAGCCACGTAGGTAGTTATCCCTTGTGTAGAAGAGGTTGGCATAGAAGCCAATGACTGTCACCATGGCATAGAAGCCAAAATAGGCATAGAGGCCGAGTAGGCGTAGAAGCCAAGTGGGCATAGAAGCCGAGCAGGCGTAGAAGCCAAGTGGGCATAGAAGCCGAGCAGGCGTAGAAGCCATGTGGGCATAGAGGCCGAGCAGGCGTAGAAGCCGAGATGATGTAGACATTTTAGCCGAGATTACGGCTCTTAGAGATATAATCAAATCTCTTGCATTAAATGCAGAGATCTGCCCCCATCCTGCGCATTAAATGCAGAGGCTTGTCTTTAAGATTTGCCATCATTCTGCGCATTAAATGCAGATACGTGTCTCGAATTCTGTACGAAGAGTAACTATTAATGTGGCGGTCTGTTTGCCTTCTGCGGAGCGTAAGAAGCTCACGTCTGCCTGTGTAAAACTGGTCGACGTATTCCCTTATATGCGTAAGAGTAGTTTACGCAAAAGGGGATGTCACTAAACGACGGTTCGGCGACATTTAATTAAATCTCCAGCATTAAATGCGGAGATCCGCCATTATCCTGTACATTAAATAAGGAGGCATATTTTGAAGGCCTGCCACCCTTCTGTGCATCAGATGCAGAGACGTGCCTTGGGCATCTGTCAGTATTTGGCACTTTGAATACAGAGACGTGCCTCGAGAAACTGTCACCTCCCTGCACATTAAATGCAGAGACGTACCTCGAGCCCTGTATGAAGTACAGCTTTTGATGTGGCAGGCTGTTTGTCTTCTGCGAAGCGTAAATAGCTCACATCTGCCTGTATAAAATAAGGTGGCATATTCCTTCGTATGTGTAAAAGTGGTTTACGCAAATGAAATAACAGTAAATGACAGCCTGGGTTGTAGTGCCGCGCCATCATGATACCTGTCGCTTGGGTTGTCGTGCTGTACTCTTTGTCAGGAGTCCAGACGTCAGGTTCATTGCGTGATCTGACAGGTTCATTTCGAAGAATACGAAACGTTCCTCGTACACTTCAATGCTGCATTGAAAGCGGATGAGTTTTACGCCATATAGGCGATGAAGCACCCTGTTTACGCTGAAGCAGGCTGGACATGCTGTATTACGTGGATGGTCCTTGAGCCTATATTTTTACGCTGTTCTCAGCAGAAAAAGCTCTGTTGCACGTTTGATTGCTCTGAGGTCCTCTTTTACGCTTTTCCGTATTAAGATGCTGCGTATAGCTATCCAGCGTATTTTTCATGCTTCTACAAGACCCCTTCAAAGCTTTCAAATTCCTCGTAATTTAAAACGCTTTGAATAAAGCATGAACCGTTCCTCATAACTCAAAACGCTCTGAATGGAGCCTAAAACGGTCAAGCCTGACACGTTCTTTCATGGCTGATTTTATGGCGAAGTTATTGGGGATTGCTGAGATCTCTTTCACCTATAAAAAGGCTGAGGAGCTTTCCTGTTCTTCCCATACTTCCTTCACCACACAGAGATGATGGCCGAAGTTCGTCGGGTCAACTTGAGGAAGAAGGAGATCATGCTCTTCCAGCATATAAGGAGCCAAAAAAGATGGCATCTTCGAGCAAATATCCTCTGCAATGATGGATCATTGAAGGATATCATAGCCTCCTTTGCTCGGGATAATCAGCAACTTTGTATAGTGGTTCTTCGGGAGAGAAGAAGGGTCGCATTTTGCCATGCCGCTTGCAAGCGGTACCTTCTCCCGTTACCTGCGGACGAGGGTAGACCAACTAGCTGCTGTCCGGGATTGAGTTGAGTAAAATATCTCAACTTAATCTGTCATGGCGCTGGGTGCAAGAAAGCAGATTTACTTCTGTTTTTCTTCTGTTGGCGGCTGGGTCTATGCCCAGTTCTGTATCCTTCCACCGTTGACCCATATGTCAATCAGTTTGCGGTTACTGACTGACTGCCGGAGAAGATGGATGAAGGATGCCGCCCATGCGAGAACCTGGCCAAAACAGATTCTGGGCGCGATATTTAAATAAAAATGAGAAACCCTTTGTAGACGGGATTTCTCTCATAGGTAACCACGAAAATAGAAAAAAAACCCTTGTAGACTGGATTTTCCTCATATGTAATCGTGATTTTAATAAGATCGTCTTCTTCATATGATCATCTTGCCATACTTTGCTGTGAAGTCTGAATATGGGTAGCTTCGACACGTTTGATTCTTTACGCCGACTCTATTAGAAAGAGTGCTAGGTCCTGTCTTATCTTTTATGCATAACTAAGGATGCACAGAAAGCCGCTTTAGTAGTCGAGTGTTCAAACTGTCCTGCTGTTAGGAATCACATAGAATTCTGAACTGTTCTTACTTCTGATAAACAGAATTTTTGTTCAGACCGTCGTCTTCAAGAGTGATTTCTCGAAAATACCTTAGAACAGGGCTAGAAATGGCTGTCAAAAACTGAGCTGTCATCTTGAATTTGCAGACAAAATATTCAGACTAGATTCTGCATAAACTTCGAATTGACCCATGAAGAAGAGTAATTTTCAATATTGAACTCCGTATGCTTCGGGTACTTGGGGTATCTAGAGGTCAAGAGGGAGTATCTTCTGTGTGAACTCCTGTAATTGACTGCTTTGAGAATTTATTCAGATGTACTATACTGGCCTGCGCATTTTTCAGATACGCGAAAAGTCGTGGAGCGTGAAATCATAAGTTCGTTGCCTCTGAGCGTAAGCTAAACGCCACCGAGCGTGAAATCATAGACTTGTAGTTCCTGAGCGTGAAGTCGTAGGTTTGTAGCCTCTCGAGCATAAAAGCTACCGAGCACAAAGGCATCCGGGCGTAAAACCATAGACTTGTAGCCATTGAACGTAAAATCGTAGATTTGTAGCTGTTGAGCGTAGAAAGCTCCTTGGTGCAGAAATGTTGATTTGTAGCCTCTGAAAAAAAAAACTTTCGAGCGTGAAGTCGTGGATCTGCTGCCTCTGAGCGTAAAAAGCCACCGAGTGCGAGATCGTAGATTCGTAGCTGCTGAGCGTGAAGTCGTAGGTTTGTAGCCTCTCGAGCATAAAAGCTACCGAGCACAAAGGCATCCGGGCCTAAAACCATAGACTTATAGCCTGTGAGCGTAAAAATCGTAGATCTGTAGCTGTCGAGCGTAGAAAGCTCCTTAGCGTAAGAACCGCAAATCTTCCTCGCACGAAAACTTTTTGAATTCGCTGACTGTCCGCCTTCTCTGAGTAAATAGGCTGACGTAGTACCCAATCATAACCAAAAATTAATTAGAAGATTTTGGTTCAGGATTCGAGGAGTCCATCCGAACTCTATATATACCCCAAGTTTCTAAGAGAAAAACTTTTCATCCGTCTTCTGCGAAAGAAAGCCTTCGTCTGTTCGAGTTCTTCTTCGTCTCTTCTCCGATATTTCAAAGTTTCCAGAAATAGCCTCGAAACAATCCTCCTCCACTAAAGGAAAGAAGGTTGATTCTTCTTCTCGTTCTTCTGCTCAGGTGAGAGCGTCTTCGGTCGGGCAAGGCAAACTTCATTCTGAGCGAAGTATCCCGTCGACAAGCAATGCACCTGGCCTTAAAGGTAGAGCATTTGGGACGAAAAAGAACGGCTGAAAATCCTTCGGACACGTTGTACGTGACTGCGCTAAGTCGTCTTCTGTGCTGATAGCCTCTTTGAGGAAGATGATGCACAGAGACGTCTTATTTTTTACGCCCACATTTCAAATGTGTCAGCGCAAAAACTCTATATTTTCGCAGTCTGGCGTAAAAGCTTTGACTGTCGAAAGTTGGCGTATAAAATTTGAGCGTTACGCTTCTGGATGAATATTCTGGCTTAATGACTCAATTTTACCAGTATGGCGTAAAGCACATACTGTATACTGCCATCTTGAACTTTACGCTTTAGGAAATGGATTTCAGCGTAATGGTCAAGTTTTTACTGTCTTGGCGTAGAGCACAGACTGTTGATTTTTTGCGTAGACTGCAAGATCTGTAATATCTAGTTATAGGAACTGACGTGTTTTTCTTGTACTCTTGCAGTTAACCTGCATGTGTCTCCGCTAGCCGATGTGATGGGTTCTGCCGTCGGGATGCTGCACTCAAACTATTTGGAGGATCTATCACACATGACATTTCCTATCTCCGGGCCGCAGTATCCTGAAGGAAGGGAGATTCTGATATCGGCTCAGGGCGAGTGAATGCTGCTGAGCATGATCAAAGGGGAGGCCCTGACGTACATAGATGGGGACTAATACATAAAGCCGGCTTTCCTCTTCGGGGACATGATCGACAAGCAGTCCCAGACGAAGCCCAAGAAAGAACTCTGGGTTTTTTCCTGCCGGGGGCTTGGTTTTGTATCTGCCCAAGATGCCGAGAGACTATCCCATCTCGGCTTTCTTTTATGCTACACATCCCAGGAGGATGTCGTGGAAGCTGACTCCCGATCTTTACGGCAGGCCGGGGAAGATCTTTCATCTGAAAGGAGCGGACCAGGGGTCATTTGTTAGCCGCCCTTCCGGCAATGTGACGATGTTCAGGGGACTGTACCCGGGTAGTGTCCCGAGTGAAGACAGCTTAGTGATCCAGTCGGTCCAGTTACTGACTTTCTGTAATAATTTTATGGGGCACGGGGGAGTATACCCTAAGATGAACCCTCGGTGCGGTGGGTGGATCACCCCTACGAACCTTCGATGGACTTGCTTAGTTGATTGGGCCCTAAAGCATTTTCAGACCGAATTGGAGAGCATTGGTCTATTTGCAGCTGTGAGTGCCACCAGTGTTGGGTTACCTCCTAACCCCAACCTGTTTTTGGCACTGATGGAGCGATATATTTCGCTCACCGGGACTTTCGCCACTCCACTAGGGGAGTTAGGATTGGCCCTTCATGAGATGGCAGAGATCTCGAGACTGCCGATGGGGATACTCCGTATGAAGAGTATGTTCCTACGAACCGGGAGCTGGGGGATTCAGACCCTCGGGTAGTGGAAGTGTATCAGGAGCTGATGTGCCACTACCTCGCTTGCACTGCTTTTTATGGTGAGCCCTCAGATTTGGCTCACATCAATAAATGGACGTCCTACCTCTTCTTTCACCGGTCCCGGAATGCTAAGCCGGAGAAGGTATTGGAGGGCAAGGATCTGCTTGTGAATCCTCTTAGCGTGCTTAATGCTCAGGTAGTCGACGATCTCATGGTAGACGCTGGGGCTCTGGACTTGATCCTCGACGAAGGGATAGGACAGTATCCTGTAGGCATTAAAGCCTATAGTTATTTGAGGCGCTGCCGCAGGCCTCTGTCCAGGGAAGCTCAACTGGCTGGCTTCCTCTCCATATGGCTGCACAGTGGTGGTACCTGGCGTCGCATCTGCGGACCGCATTTACCGCAACACGCTATGGCCTGCAGTGCGTCTGGTATTTGGGGCAAGACTGGGCTTGCTTCCTGCCACGGTGTACCGCATTCAAACTGGCCTGAGGGCCATGACTGACGGGCTGCTCGCCGATGAAACTCGGCGTGATAGCTTTCCCAGGGTAGAATTACCATACATGTATCTGATGGGATGGTTAATTCTTCATAACCCTAGGGTTATGTCTTCCAGCTCCGGCAGTAGTTCGGGGGCTAGTTTCTTGTTGAACTACCAGAAATCTTCTTAGAATGTGGCTACGGTTCTAGACTGTCGGCGGGTGCTGGGATTCAGTCACAGCTGGAAGCTTTTCTGTACTGTCCCTTCTGTACATCGCAATCAATCGGGGATTAGGCTTAAGGATTCAGGCAGAGAGAAGACCAATCTTTCTCCTGAAGCTTTGAATTGGTTAGTCTGTATTAGACCTTCCTATTTACTGTACAGGAGTGAAGACCATTACTTCTTGGAGACCTACCTGCCTAGTCAGTTTGCCAGGCAGTTTGGGTATGATCAGTTGCACGTAGGTAACGCCGTCACCAGCTTCCGGTGCAGGGGTGGACTCATTGATGGAGCGAGAGGATGGCGATATTTCCTTATGGGCTGCACTGGAGCAACTTTTACCGTGCCGGTCATTACACTCTCCACGGACCTGCGTATTCTACACTCGTATGCCCAGTTCTATGTGGCAACGAACACCTTCCATCGCAATTTTGACATGTATGGAAGTTTTAGGGTGCCCTCTTCCAAGTCTGGAGGAAGAGTGGAAGTCCCCTCGGTCTCTTTCGACGAGGGTGAGGAGTTCGTCAATCCAGATGAGCCTTTGTTGGTGGTATCGAGGGGTGAAGTACCCCTGCCTGTAGGGCCTTTGGTAATCTTCGGGAAGTGAAGGGCTCCTACTCCGAAGGAGACTTCCCCTCGCAAGAGGAAGAAGAAGATGGTTAATCGTCCTCTCCGGATTCCTGGTATTGAGGCTCCTGGAAGTGAGCTTGTATCTTCCCATGTTGGGAATGATTCTTTGATTGGAGGTTCCTCGCCTTTTAGAGAGGGACCCTCTACAGTTCCGGCTGGTGGCGCCGGAGAATCTCTGTTGGAGGCTGCCGTCGCTGTTATTGCTTCAGGTAGTGGAACGAGGTCACCTCCGGGGCTGAGTATATCTTTACGTGGATCGGCATCGGGAGAGACTCCTGTCGTGCCTGTAAGCACACCTGGCGAGATTCCAGTCGATGAGCCTCGGTTGGAGTTTGACGAGGACCTGGAAGACTATTTGCCAGCATCGGTTAGCAGACCCCTTTCTCTAGGTATGACAGTTTGCTTAGCATCGTTAAGAAATGATTTAGCTGTACAGGCCACAGATGCGACATATATGCCGTCGGCCATGGGTAAATGTCGTCTTCACGCCTCTTTTTAGAAAAGTTAACATCATTTCTATACTAACTTCCTTTCGTCCTCTTTTCAGGGGAAGACCTCTTCGGGGAGGGCAGTGTAGATGCGTCCTTCAGCTCTGCGTCAGGTCCTGGTGGCGACACGAAGGTGGCTGATTTTGAGGAGGAAACACCTTCGGGTGCCGGCTCGCCTGTCGACGAGATTCTGATATCTCAGGAGGAAGACGAGCCTGTCATTGCGACAATGCCTCCTTTGAGTATGCTGGTATCTTCGTCCGACGTTGGCGCTTCTTCTTTCGTCGCACCACCTGTTGAGGCGACGGCCGTGGCAACATCTTCTGCGGTTGTTCTCGGAGGGGGATTTGCCAATATCGAGGCCACCCCTAGCGTCCAATCGGATCTAGCTGTGCTGATCAAGCAGTACACTGATATCTTCTACACCACACTGATATCAAGGCCAGGCCGAGTACGAAGGGAATGTAGCGAGGGTCCTCAGGCTGGAAACAAAACTCGCTCAGGCAAAAGAGTGGGCTTCTCAGTCGTTGGAAGCTCTAGGTGTGGTGGATAGCCGATTGGGCGCAGCACAACAGAACTTGGCACGTGCAGATGTCGCCCGTGCTGGTTTTCTTCGAACTAGAGCCAAAATGTCCCTCCTGAGCAATGATGAAGCACGGCTAGAGCGGGCTCGCCATGATGTCTTGGGTTCTAGGACTAAAAGGATGGCCGCACTGGCGCAGCAGATTCGCGACCTGACTGCTCCCCAAAATGATGTACTTTTGCTTTTGCTTTTCAATGTACTTCCGCTCCTTTTTGGGAATAAAGAGGCTTTCATCTGACTTTGTGGACCCATCATTTCGGAATATAAATGACAGGATTGGGTGAAAGTGATATCAGAGGTAATATGGACGTGATATACTATTGGTAAGTTTTAGCAGGATATATCTATTCAGAGGTTATACGGACGTGATAGAATACGATCCAACTAGTTTTGTTTTGGAAGTAGTTTTGTCAGAATGAGATTTTTGCCATATTCTACTTAAGCAGAGGAGGTTAAGCATAGTACCTTTTCAGGAATTTGCCATTGATATGAGCCATTAACAGGTCTCCATTAGGCTGGGCTAGCCTGTAAGCACCGTTTGAGAATTCGTCTCGATCACATAAGGGCCTTCCCATTTGGGCTGGAATTTGCCCTTACTTCTTTGAGTAAGAATCATCGGCCTTCTTACGGCTAAAACTAGCTCGTCGACTTTGAACACCCTTTCCTTCACTTTTTGATTAAAAGCCCTGGAAATGTGTGCTTGGTAGAGCGCGATGCGCTGTTGAGCTTGGAGGCATTTCTCGTCGAATCCTTCCAACTCTTGAAGCCTTAACAGGTCATTATTTTCTTGAGTCAACTCATTAGCCACGGCTATCCTGAGTGACGGGATTTGGATCTCGATGGGAAGAACCGCTTTGCTCCCGTAGACTAATAAGAATGGTGTGCAACTTGTTGGTGCCCGTACCGTTGTGCGGTATGCCCAGAGACATCCTCCCAGCTTTTCATTCCAATCCCTTTTGTTCGAAGAGACGAACTTCTTCAAGAGCTTGATAATGGTTTTGTGGAAAGCTTCCGCCAAACCATTAGCAGCAAGATTATATGCCATAGAGGTGACATTTTGTATCCGATTTTTATCGCAAAATCGATGAAACGCTTGGCTCATGAATTGAGACCCATTGTCATGGATTATCCTTCGAGGTATCCCGAAGCGATAAATGATATGATGCTTGATAAAGCTGATCACATTATATGTCTTTACTTCAGCAAGAGGGATCGCCTCTGCCCATTTGGAGAAGTAATCCGTGATGGCCAGTATGAACCGGTGACCTCTGGAAGAAGACGGGTGAATAGGACCAATGATATCCATACCCCATGCTTCGAAAGGCCAGGACACAGCCGTAGGATGTAGATATTCGGGAGGTTGATGGATAAAGTCTGTGTGGACCTGACAGGCTCTGCAGTATCTTGCATACTTTATTGCATCTGTGATCATAGTAGGCCAGTAATGGCCCATTCTCCTGACGCGATCCTGTAGCTTAGGACCGGGTTGATGCGCTCCGCATACGCCACCGTGGGCTTTACGGATAATCCGCTGTGCTTCGTCACCAGAGAGACATCGTAATAATAGTCCGTCATAAGACCAGCGATATAGATATTGTGACGATGCGTCGAAATAGAAGCGTAATGATCGTCTTTTGACGGATACTGCTTCTTTAGGATCTTCTGGCAAGATTTCATATGCTACGAAATCTATAAATGGACTTCTCCAGTCTCTCCTGGGAGGATCTGCGTCCACCATGTAGTTGTGTTCTATGTAAAAATTATTTTTCACACAGAATAAATCTCTGTTAAGAAGGATTATCGAATTCTGCCTTCTTATAGGGGTAGCTAAATCTGCAGCTAGACTGGCTAGGACATCAGCTTCCAGATTCTGAGATCGAGGCACATGCTCTAGGAAGAATCCTTTGAATGTCATGGCTATCTCGACCGTTGCTCGGTGATAGGAGATGAAGTCTGGATTCTGGACTTCATATATTCCTCTGACTTGATTGACGATCAGCAGAGAATCACCGAAGGCTTCCAGAGATTCGACGCCCAATTCTTTAGCGACTTGAAGACCAATTAGTAGAGCGTTGTACTCTGCCACATTGTTGGAACAGGGCTCGCTAAGAGAATATGCTCAGTAAATGATGAGCTTATCAGGAGTAACCTGGACAATTCCTACTCCCGAAACCACGTTTCCCCTGGGACCAGTTCTGGAAGCACCATCGAAGAACAGTTGCCATGCATCACTTTCCGTTACGGAATTACATTCTGCAACTTTGTCGAGAATGTCCTCGTACAGTTTAGAGGCCTCCGGGATCGGATGAGCAGCTAGGAAGTCAGCCAATGTTTGGCCTTTGACGGACTTCTGAGGGACGTACACCATGTCATACGGTGTCAATAACATCGCCCAGGTCGTGAGTCGGGAATTAAGAACACTTGGCTTGTTCATCAGTACCTGAAGAGGATTAATCTTGGAGATGATGTGAATGGTTTGGCCTGTGATATAGTGTCGCATTTTCTGAATAGCGAACATCAAAGCCAAGCATTCTTTCTCCACTGGATTGTACCGGTGTTCGGCTCCGACCATCATCCTGCTGAGGTAGTAGATAGCCTGCTCGTGACCCATCTCAATCTTCTGTGAGAGAAGAGCTCCTAGAGAATGATCCATCGCTCGAACATACAGCATGAATGGTCTTTCTATAACAGGAGGCACCAGAACTGGCGGACTGGTGAGGTAGCGCTTAATATCACTGAACGCTTGTTGACAGGCTTTGTCCCATACGAAGGATACACCTTTCTTCATGAGACAAGAAAAGGGCTGACATCTCCCCGAGAGGTTGGATATGAATCTCCGGATATAAGCCAGACGACCTTGAAATCCCCTGAGTTCCCTCAGATTGCGGGATAGTCGCATTTCTAAGATGGCCTTGACTTTATCAGGGTCCACTTGAATGCCTTTGGCGGTTATGACAAATCCCAGAAATTTGCCACTAGATACCCCCAGAAAGGACTTTGTGGGATTCATTTTGAGTTGATGTTGGCGCATTAAGTCAAATACTGTCTTCAAGTCTTGGATGTAGTTATCCTTGAGGCGGCTTTTGATAGCTATATCGTCTACGTAACACTCCACTATCTTGCGTAAATGCTTATGGAATATGTTACTCATAGCCCATTGGTATGTAGCTCCGGCATTCTTCAATCTGAAGGGCATGACCGTATAGCAATATACCCCCAGTGGTGTCCGAAAGGCAGTGTACTTCTCGTCTTCAGGATGCATCTTGATTTGATTGTATCCTGAAAATCCGTCCATGAAAGATATACGTTCAAAACTGCATGTATTATCAATCATGACGTCTATGATGGGAAGAGGAAACTCATCCTTGGGGCAGGCTACGTTCAAATCTCAAAAATCGATGCAGACACGTACTTTCCCATTTTTCTTCATGACCGGGACAACATTGGCGACCCAGTCGGGATGTTGTTCCTCACGGATGAAGCCGCAGGCTATCAATGTCAATCTAGATAACTTTGTCTTCAGTAGGAGGTTCTCTCTGCTCGAAGCGGAACTCCCATTGTGTATCCATTTGCTGAGCCCAAGTGTCATTCTCGAACGGTTAGGATTCTTGTTCGTCTAATTCGAAGGAATTCGTCACTACCATATTTGCTGATAATGTTCGCTCGAGAGCATGAGATGAGTCGGAGGACGCTGAGCCATTTTGAGAGAAGGAAAAGATATCCTCGCTTAACTCAGGAGCTGCGAGGGAGGTGGTATACCCTAACCCGAAACGAGTTCGTTGATAGCAGGGATCGCCGTGCAGCGGCATTCGTCTGTCTTTCCCATAGTTGAGACCCAGTTCCAGCTTCAAGTTATAACCCATATTTTGCATGATCCTCAGAGCTTGCGGGCTGTATCTGTGAACTTGCATTTTACCGGCATCGTCGTCGAAAGAATCCTCTTGCACCGTCGGTTTATTACGCCTGCGACCGAAGAATATTGGATGCTGACTGCTGTAAGTAGGTGGAACAATAAAGATAGAATCCTCATGCGGTCCATATGTTGTGGTGACATTGGATGATAATGCCACTTCCCATATATACGGATGATAGGAATCTATAGCTTCCAAGAATTTTTGCGCTATAGGTTCTATATCGACGCTGGGGGAAGATTCCTGATTTATAATTTGGGCGTCAATATACTGGAAAAGAAGATGTTTATTATCATCTGAAACTCTGTTCTCGGTTGCATTTACATCACTCGGCTGCCTGTTGCGCCGGAGGTTGATGACCAAGGGTGGAGGCTTCTGGTTCAGAGTGATTACTAGAGGATCACCCCCTTTTCCTGACCTGGTCTCTTTCAGGTGGATAGCCATGGGTTTTATGGCTTTAGGACGAGTAGTCCGTCCTTTCACCTGGATTGACAGAGTTTGCTTGGCAGAGGGTTCTTCTGGCTCCCGGTGGGATTTCTTCTCTGCTTCGGTTGACACCTCTTCCGTGCAGTCTTGAGAGTATAATACGGCATCAGAGTAGTAGGATTCTACTCCTTTGAATGGGTTCAAGTCAGCAATCTTCGTTTGTACTGTTCCTCGGGCGTCTACATATTTGAAGCATTGGTGTAGAGTTGAAGGAACGATGTTGTGGTCGTGGATCCAAGGTCTACCCAGCAAAATATTGTAGGACACCTCTGAATCGATGACGTAACATATAGCCACCGATTTGAGGTTGCCAATCTGGATCCTCAGGCAAATTTTCCCCAACGGCTTACTTCTTCCGGCGTTGAAACCCATGATTGTAGTGGTGGTGTACGCCAATTCGCTGGTAGGAATCCTCAGCGCTCTGAGCAGACTATGAGGAATGATGCTGATTGATGATCCCGGATCTATGTGAATCCGGTCGACCTCCATGGAACCGATGTGCCCGGTGTAATAGAGGGTCTGTCATGCCTGTTGTGTTTTAACAGCATGTCATCTTGAGTCAAAGTGATGTTTGGGATCACCTCCATCATACTGTGGCATTGAGGATACGCCACGGGTTCTTCGTCAGGGGACTTGATCTGGGTCAAGTATGCCTCCGCCTGTATCAGTGCTTCGCTCAGGGCTAGACGAGTGTCTTGAGAGAACCTGAGTAGCTCGAAGATGGATAACCTGGCTGGTGTATTAGCCAGTTGGGCCAGGATGTCGAAGTTGTATGGCTTCTCTAAACCGTTGTTTTGAATGTTTTTCACAGGTTTATCGAAGCGCACTTCTTTTTGCTTCCCTTTGTCCGTCGAAGTTGGTCTTGAAGGACCAGCCTCTGGTGCGACGGATTCTGGTTCTGAAGGCTTGGCAGCTGAAGCGTCTGCCGATGCATCTTCCTGGCTGGCTCCATAGTCCTGGAGGTAGGCTTTCCCTGAGCGGGTTCCAGTAGCCAAGACCTCATTTTCTGATGCCGAGTGTACCATAATCATGTAACACAGTTTGTGCTTTGAGCTCTTTTTAGACTTAGCCTTAGCAGCTTGAGTCTCTTTTTCGATCTCTGGCACCAGATCTAGATGAACCCACATAGTCTTGCCTCGCCGGGTAGTTAGTGGTAGCAGGTCATGATTTTAACCTCTAGCTGGAGGAAGATTAACGATGTTCATCGTTGTCCGAGAAATAGGCGTAACACCGTCCGGGATTTCTTGGGGAGGCAGATTGCCAAATTGCAGGGAGATCATGTTGGCCGTGACCGTCTTCTCGCTGTTGTGCAGAGTGATGGCCTTAGCATCGATCAGCTCCTGGATCTTCCTTTTCAGTATATAGCACGCCTTTGTGGGGTGTATGTACCTATGGAAGATGCAGTACTTGGGATTGTTGGTACTGCCGGCCTCATTGGGCCGTCTCACCTCAGGAAGGGTAATCTTGCCGCTTTTGACGAGACATTCGAATATGCTTGGAATATCGTCGTCGTCGAAAGAGTACACTTCAATGGGCCTGGAAGTCCTAGGTTTCGTCTGCGTGGTAGCCACCGTCTTTTGCCTGGACGTATTGATTGCCAGAGCTTCTTTACCCTTGGAACCCCGAGGATGGTCGATGTTGGAGGATGACCTCTTGCTTTTATCGGAGGCCAAGATCATGATGCTATTATCGCGCGCCTTCTGACTATTATCCTCCGCGGACACTGTCGAGATGATGAATGTGGGCCAATCACGGAACTGATATGGTCCTGTGAACACCGAGATCACGGGGAGAAGGTTCTTCCTGCAGATGTCGACCAGTGCCGAGTCTGGGACTCCTGGAGGCGTTTGCAGAGTGGCTTGACAAAAACATTCGATAAAAGTACGAACATTCTCCTTTTCCTTCTGCCTGACTTCGATGAAAGAGGACATAGACATGTCCATCCCTCCCTCGTAGAATCGCGTGAAGAATAAGGCCTTAAAGTCTTCAAAGGAAGTAATGCAGTTATCCGCCAGACTTCGGTACCACTGGTAAGCTACCCCCGAGAGACATCCTTTGAACACCCGAGTGAGGAGGGCGTCGTTCCCTTGTAACAACACTGTCATCATGCTGAAGTAGTTCATGTATTGACTTGGTGATGTTTTTCCCTCGAACAAAGCCATAGTCTGTGGTTTGTATTTAGGAGGGAAAGGGACCTCTTCCCAGATAGCTGGGTAAGGTTGGTTGATTCCCAATTTCTTGAGCTGATCTTTGTGCTTGAGGGCATCAAATTGGGCTTTCAACTCCCGTACTGCCTGTATCGGATCTTCAACCGGTAGCGGGGCCACGGGGTGATGAGGAATCGATTGTATCGTGACTCCGACGGGAGGTAGTACATTCTCCGAGTGAGAAAGCGGAGGAACTGCTGACTCTTGATCTAGAGTAGGCTCTTGGATCGTGTTGGATGGTGGTAAGTCCACCCCCACGCATATCTGAGTTGGAGGAGCCAACGCTGGAGCCATGGCATCTGCATCTTGAGTTAGCATTATCTGGTGCATGTTTTCCATCGTGGACTGTATTTCTTTCAGAGATGTCTCCAGTGTAGTAATGCGCTGCTCAGTGTTCCCGGATGGGGAAGCTTCCTCGTATTCATCTCCAATGGCATAAACTTCCATCTCCCTGGGTGTCATTGAAAGATTAGTATAGGTCTCTGTAGAAGTTGACTCTATACTTCCGGCGTCTGATTCGGGAGACTGACGACCCCCAGCATCGGAATTAGAAGAGTACAAAGCTGGTTGTTGCGACCTCGAACGAGTGTTTTGGGATACCCCAGCTTCGGTGTTCCTAAGGAGCATGTTGAATCTCCTTCGGCTCGAAGTTCTAGAGGGATAACGTCTTGAGCCTGACCCTCCTCTAGGTACGTGTGAAGCCATGTTCACAGATGCATGCGTGGGCTCTTCTTCCTGGAAATATGGAGAGTAGCTCAACCGGTCAAAAACCGACCGTTTTGCTTCAGAACAGCAACAATTAATTACAATCCTATGACTATTACAATAGTGCTCGCTAGGAGGCGTAATAGACATGCTGGAAGATCCTCTCCCCTTGCGCTTCTAGATCAGATAATTGCGCAGGTCAGTAGGAGCTACAGAAGAAGATGATCGCTTGTTCCTTTGCTGGCATAAAGGTCGTGAAGTTGAGTAGTCCACCGCTTGCTTTTCCTTGCGTAATTTACAGGGATCATCTGCTTTTCCACGAAAGATAGATGCATTTTTACGCGTGGAGCACGTTTGTGATTCCTGATTTGGCCCTGAGGCATCATCAAAAAATTTGTCTATTCCGCCAGGGACGGGAGACTGAAATTTATGCGCAGAGCGCGGTTTCGGCTCCTGGACTAGCGCTGAGGCATTGTCAGAAGTTTCGTCTGTTCTGCCAGGGACAGGAGACTGAAATTTACACGCAGAGCACGGAGTATACTTCTGGGTTAGCGCTGAGGCTTTGCCAGAAGTTTTGTCGGCCCTGCCAGAGACAGGCGACTGAATTTTACGCGCAATGCGCGGATTATACTTCTTGGTTAGTGCTGAGGCTTTGCCAGTAGTTTTGTCGGCCCTGCCAGAGACAGGCAACTGAATTTTACGCGCAAGGCATGGAGGAAGCAAAGCTACAACCTCATTGGTCGGAGAGATCGGAGAGTCCACAGGAATGGTAGAGGATGTCTTGGGCATCCAGACCTTGCGCAGCTTTCTGTTATTTTGGACGGAGAGGGAGTGAGAGCTACCCCCTGTTCGAAGCATGTCTTCGTAGGCAGACTGGTCGAACTGGACGACCAGTGTCTTCTTCATGGATCCCACGGATACCGCATCGTGTTGAGCAATAGCTTCTCATCAGAAGAGAAAGATGTCCCCAGCAGAGTCGCCATCTTGTTTAGGGTTAATAAACGGAAAAAGATTGATAATGTGGAAAACGAGGTCTTATACGAAAACTCGCCCTTCTTTTATGTTTATAAACAAGATTGTACAATTTAATCCTATACGAGGATGTCTAAGTACAATTTATTTAATCTGGGTAAATATTGCTATAGGTGTTTGATCTGCAGTCGATCACTTTAGCCCTTGGACAACACGATGTTGAAGAAATATCGTGGAAGACAGAAAGCAACTTCGAAGGTTGCTAAAGAGGGGAGGGATGCCGATGCCAAAGTCGTCGATCCCTTCTCTTTGCCTGAGCTCCGGATTCTCCTCTCTCCCTCTCTCTCTCTCTCTCTCTCTCGACCGTTTGACCTTCGATCTTTGCGACCGTTGGATCTGATACTGGATTTCTTGATCAGTTTTCAGACCTAATTTCTTTGACCTTTTTTCTCTGTTGATAGAGGTCTCTATTTATAGAGTTTATAGTGACAGTGACCACACAGTCGGCGTAGAAACCGAGTAGTGGAAATCATAGCACCCTTTTACACGACGGTTTAAAATAACCAATGCCTGCGTATAGATGACCTTTTAAGTGAGCATGTGACGCGCGTCCAACTAAGGGACAGAACGCGTATATCTGTTGCAAAGATCACGGCGTAGAAGCCACGTAGGTTGTTATCCCTTGTGTAGAAGAGGTTGGCGTAGAAGCTAATGACTGTCACCATGGCATAGAAGCCAAAATAGGCATAGAAGTCGAGTAGGCGTAGAAGCCAAGTGGGCATAGAAGCCGAGTGGTCATAGAGGCCGAGTAGGCGTAGAAGCCAAGTGGGCATAGAAGCCGAGCAAGCGTAGAAACCAAGTGGGCATAGAAGCCGAGCAGGCGTAGAAGCCAAATGGGCCTAAAGGCCGAGCATGCGTAGAAGCCAAGATGATGTGGACGTTTTAGCCGGAATTATGGCTCTTGGAGATATAATCAAATTTTTTGCATTAAATGCAGAGATCTGCCCCCATCCTGGGCATTAAATGCAGAGGCTTGTCTTTAAGATTTGCCATCATTCTGCACATTAAATGCAGATACGCGCCTCAAATTCTGTACGAAGAGTAACTGCTGATGTGGTGGTCTGTTTGCCTTCTGCGGAGCGTAAGAAGCTCATGTCTGCCTGTGTAAAACTGGGCGGCGTATTTCCTTATATGCGTAAGAGTAGTTTACGCAAAGGGGATGTCACTAAACGACGGTTCGGTAATATTTAATCAAATCTCCAGCATTAAATACGGAGATCCGCCATTATCCTGTGCATTAAATAAGAAGGCGTGTTTTGAAGGCCTGCCACCCTTCTGTGCATCAGGTGCAGAGACGTGCCTAGGGCATCTGTCAGTATTCGGCGCTTTGAATGCAGAGACGTGCCTCGAGAAACTGTCACCGCCCTGCGCATTAAATGTAGAGACGTGCCTCGAGCCCTGTACGAAGTGCAGCTTTTGACGTGGCAGGCTGTTTGTCTTCTGCGGAGCGTAAATAGCTCACATCTGCCTGTGTAAAACAAGGCGGCATATTCCTTCGTATGTGTAAAAGTGGTTTACGCAAAGAAAATGGCAGTAAATGACAGCCTGGGTTGCAGTGCCGCGCCATCATGATACCCGTCGCTTGGGTTGTTGTGTTGTACTCTTTGTCAGGAGTCCAGACATCAGGTTCATTGCGTGATCTGACAGGTTCATTTTGAAGAATATGAAGCGTTCCTCGTACACTTCAATGCTGCATTGAAAGCGGATGAGTTTTACGCCATATAGGCGATGAAGCACCCCGTTTACGCTGAAGCAGTCTGGACATGCTGCATTACGCGGATGGTCCTTGAGCCTATATTTTTATGCTGTGCTCAGCGGAAAAAGCTCTGTTGCAAGTTTGATGGCTCTGAGGTCCTCTGTTTACGCTGCCCCGCATCAAGATGCTGCGTATAGCTATCCAGCATATTTTTTATGCTTCTACATTAGGAAAATAAAGTATCTAGAAACAAAAATGACTGAGTATATGACAAATACTCAGAAGAAATCTTCTGGCATCACCTCGTCTTCTGGTGCTGGTACTGCTCCAGTGACATCTTCTGTCCCGTATACCTTGGGGTAGATCTCCTCTGCTATATCTGGGGACATAATCCGGATCCAGGTCCTTAGGGGACATAGCAAGGTACAAGAATAACTCAAGTCAAATAAAAAGCAGTAAATAAAAATATATCAACAGGGCAAACTATGTAACCAACTATGTGAAATGCAAATGAGAGAATTAATCATACTCAGGCTGAAACTACTATAGCCTCTGGGAAACCCATAGCAGCATTTATTATCTCGAAGGGCCAGTATGTGTGCCAAAGCTATGGTCAGAGTCTAAGGCACTCCCAAAATATCTATATATATATATAAGCAGCCTTTAGTATGGTAAGACTCTTCCCACCCAATGTAATCATACGTCTTATGTCCACGACGTCTCATGTCCATAACACGCAAGATCATGACCTCTAACTATTACAGCGAGTCATAATGATATCTATGAATATGCAAGACTATGTCACAAATCTTGTAAGCCTATACAGAATCACCATAAATAAATCAAGAAAGATTATGTCTCATGAATAGTGTCAAGTGTCCTATGGTATAACGTACTTGATAAAGCAAGCACGAAAATATATGATCGGATTATCAACTCTCTAAGTAACGTTACACGACTCCGCGTATGGCGTCAACACCCAAATATTGTTCGGACGCTAAGCAATGTCACACGATCCTAGGTTGAGTAGATACAGCATAGAAATAAATCAAGAGAATAATATGAGAATAAGTACTGAAAGTTTTAGCAAGGTACACTTGCCTGGGGTTTGAATTCCTCTAATTGCTCCGGTAACAGTGAGATCTTCAGGTACTCCTTCGGATGCTGAAATAAATATTACCATCACTCTCAGAAGATATAAAATAGCTAGGATTGCCTACCCATAAGTCCAATTTGGATACAGGAGCAAAATTGACAATTTTTGGTCAAAGTGGTCCACATGTGGCCCACTTCGCACCAAAAATGTGCCAGAGACAAAGTTCTCCAAATTTGTCTAACTTAGTCTCCACGAGTCCAAAATGACGATACGAACCCAACGGAATGTCCATAACTAGATTCCGATGAGCCGATCATAAAATCGCCCGTCAAGTGGAGCCGTGGGGCCCACGATACGGGGTTTTGGTCAACGTTCTCAGAATCGAACCAAACTTGGGTCACAGGACCAACATAACACTACGAATCCGATGGCGTAAGTTTCGTTGCGAAATAACAAGCACACATAAAGTTACAACCAGTTTCAGAACATACCCGATACAGGACAATTTCGACGGATACGCGTTGATTCCGGTGTGCACGCACATCCAAACCAACTTTCGTGAAATCTCACACATCGGTATTGACGATACGCGCCTTTCAGTATAATTTGCACATTACGAAGTTGCCTCGTTTAGCGGAACGCACCCAGTTTTGGGAGAATTAGGGTTTTAAAAATCAAGTTTTTGGTCAACTTTACCCGCGAATAAAACACAACTTACAGCACAATAAAATAAACTAATTACAGGGTTTAAAACTTGGTTATATTGTCTAATTTACTGTTCAAGATAATTTTGAAAAAATTAACTAGGTTAGACGTAAAATGGCCATGAACATGGGCTTCGGGACAGTTTCTGAAGTCCAAAATTAGGCTATTTTTCCTGTTTTTGCATCACAGTTTGCGACCGACAAGGACACGATACCCCAATCAAATTGTACAAGGTTCGAAAGGGTCATACGGCGAATATATCACAACAAGACGTTCGAGAATTAACACAGCAAGGAAGAAAAAAAACTCACCGGAACATGGGTCGGCCGAGGTGTACTTTGCGTGAACGGCGGCAGCGCTGCGGTGCACGTCGTCGACGGCGGCAGGGTTCGTCGGCTACGGCGATAGTTGTCGTTGGATTCGGCGTCAGGGATGGCGGAGTTGTCGGGATCGCGGCAGAGTCGAGTGGCCGGAGTCGGGGTAAAGTCGTAGAGGTGGTGGTGGTTGTGATGTTGATGGGGGTGGCAGTCTGTTTATATAGGAAGATCCGGCGGTTTCGAGGAGGGGGACAGTCGGCCTGTGGGGGAGGTGAACGGAGGGGTCACGGCGGCGACGGGTGAACAGCGGGGAGGCGAACGGCCGGCGGCATCGGGGATTGAACGGTCGGGGTTTTCAGTTACTGTATTAGGGTTAATGGGTCAGGTCCGGTCGGGTTGGCGGGTCGGGTCGGGTTGGCGGGTCGGGTTCAGATTCGACCCATTAGGGTTGGTTTAGTTTGGGTTTGGTTCAATTTGGTTTGGTTCGGTTCAGGTTGGTTCAGTTTGGTTTAATTAGAAACGATATTTTTAGCTATTTAAAAATAGTTTTTGAGCCCAATAAATTCCAAAAAAATTATACTATAACCAATTATTTATTTTACACTCAAAAATATAACTTTTGTAATATTTTAATATTTAATTTAATTCACAAAAATATTTATCCCTGAAGAACATTTATTTTAAATAATTAAAAATCAAAAAAAACCCAAAACTTCATATTTTAATTTCTAAAAATCTGGGTGTTTACAGATGTGCTAGTGGGCATGGGATAATAGATATGTGCATGTGCATCTTTAGTGTGGGTATGTGGTGATATTTATATATATATATATGAATGAGTATATGTGTGTATTAGATATGTGTATGTGAGCTAGGGGGGAGCAATAAGCAAGCATGCCAAAAAAGCAGAAGCAGCAAGCAGCAGGAAAAGCAGAAGCAGTAAGCAGCAGTGGGAAGCAGCAGTCGAAGCAGTGAACAGAAGCAGCAGCAGCAGAAGCAGTGAGCAGAAGCAGCAGCAGAAGCAGTGAGAAGAAGCAGCTGTGAGCAGAAGCAAGCAGCAGCTGCAGTAAGCTACAGTAACCTGCATCAGCAGCGATAAGCAGTGGTAGCAAGTGCTTATATGTAAGTTATAGATAAGTTAAGATAAGCTAGTAATAAGCTAAGTTAGTTTATATTGATAAGTTAGTAAGTTATATATATATATATATATATAAGCACTAGTTAGCATTGGTTAGTATTATTTCTAGATTACCTTGAGTGACACCAAGGTAATGAGAGTTGGGGTATCTTGGGTACGGGTATTAAGTATCAAGATGTATGTTAGTATGTTAGTTTAGTATAGTATTGTATAAGTTTAAATGCATATTAGTATATAGTTAGGTGTATGGGTAGTTAGTTATATGTTAGATATTGAATTACTTTGTAATACAAAGGTAATGTCAAGGTATTGGTTTGACTCAAGGCATTGAGTTTGTATATCAAGATGGGTATGTAGGTGGTGTGATACCGCATTTGGTTTAAAGCCAAGGTATCCACTTAGCATTAGTTTGACTAGGAGTACTATATATTTTGTCTTGTATATATATATTATAGTAATTTTATATCAAATAACTTGCGTATCTTATGATACGGTATTTTATTGGTATCCTAGTATCCTAGTATAGCTAGTATAGCCTAGTTACATAGTGTATGGACCCAATATCCTAGAGATGTACTCATACAACCTAGAAATAGCTAGTTTAACCAAGTTTGACTAGTTTGACCTAGTTTGACAATTTTGACTTAGAAATGGCTTTATAACCTAGAATTGAACTAGTTTAACTTATTTTTATTCCAAAATCTTGTATTGATACATTATACCATATATAGGTCTGTGTGACACTAGCTTGGGCATCGAGAGATACCTTGCTCAGGACCTCAGACGAGTACATTTCTCTGTTAGTTTTTATTTCATAGTAGTGTATATATCTCATATTCTAGAACTGTACACTTGATTACGACATAGTGGTTTCATATACTGCTACTACATGGATCCCGTCAGAAGATATCATCCCTTACCATATTCAGCGGGTACACCTTCACATGTATTTTATCGTGTGTATCGGATATTGATTTAGTGTACTTTGTGCTCACATACTGCTCGTGTTCAGTGTACTTATATTCGTGTATACACACTGCTCTTGTTCAGTGTGCCCATATTTATGTTCGTAACATATCGTGATTGGATCCACTGGTATTAGTTGGGGATGGAGGAGTAGGAGTTGATTATGTGATCAAGCCCAGTGTATTCGTGTACATGTCAATTACATACCACACTTGTAATTGAGTTACCTTATTGTATTCGTGTTCAACCAAAACCGATCACATAATGAACTTGTATTCCATGGCATATTAGTTAAATTTTAGTTATTTCTATTATATTGCAGATATTCTATTGTATGTCCTTCTTTCCAGTATATTACATGTTCACTCTAGTTTATTTTATTCTATTGTTTAGTTATCTTGTATTATTTTTTATTATCTGTTTTATATGCTCGATTATGTATTTAAAACTGCTTTCAGAGGTATGTACTTCGCTCCAATCCTGACTGGATATATTTTTTAGATGATTGGCTCATAGACCAGTCTCCTACTACAGACCGCAGGAGGGCATACCAATAGAGGATACTCCTGTAGACCAGGAGAAATTAGTACCAGAGCCTGAGGAGGTTTAGTTTATTTTGGTGGACTTGTATTAGACTGTTATTAAGACTTATGGCATGTATATTTTATTTTAGACTTGTGGTTGTATTGTGTTTCTTTCCTTTGTTATTCTATTCGTGCTTTATCTTCCCTATTTTGCATTGTGATTGAGTATAGTTATATTTATATGATACCATATTGTTCCTCCGTTTGGAGTTAAGATGATTGACAGGTACCATATATATATTATTGAGATGTTTAGTTAGTAGAGTTGACCCAAACAGCGTTCTATCGTAGATGCTACAGCGTAGGCTGGACGTACCTACGTACTCGTGCCCGAATATCCGGGTGCAGGTTGTGACATATTTTTAGTGGTGGCCCATGCAGGTCTAGAGTCACAATTAGAGCAATATCGTAGTAGTGCTCACCTATAGTACTACTATGAGCCTGCTTTAGGATATAGGATTTAGGCTGAGAATACTCAATCATAACTAGGAAATACTTCCAATATCAATTTTGTTATCGTTATCTATTAAATATTTACTTTGAATAAAATTTGTCATTCTTTAATGATATCGTATCTTACTCCACATTGATTCTTTTGTTCAATCTACCTTCAGGATGCCGTCGAAGACGCATTTTCAGCGCTCAGGCCCAATATCAGTGAGGTCGGTCTCTTCGTCGCCTATGAGGGCAGCACCATCAGACGCTGTTCCAGCAACTACATTCTAGAGGTTCGCTTCACCGATCCAGGTGGGCATTTCTGAAGCAGCTTTCGGAGGTGCTCCACCTCCGGTACAGAGGGCAACGCCGACAATTTCAGGGATTCTTCCACCCCCACCATCCATAGTCGATCGGACGCAGATATTTACACTTTTTTAGTAGATGGCAGAGGCACAGCAGCGTCAGTCAGAGGTTATGAGGAAGGGCATTGAGAATGCTCACCAGATTGTGCTCGCAGCAGTCGAGAGAGTCACTTTAGTCCAGCCATAAATGGTACCATCTCAGTTCACCCCCAGCAGTCGATGCCAGGGACTATCATAGATTTTAAGAGGATGGGACTGAAGAACTTTAAAGGCATCGCAGGGATCATTTATGCTGATGATTGGATAGAAGATATTGAGCGAAACCTGCGGCTGGCACAGATTCTAAAGAGGTTGCAGATAGAGGCCGTGTGGAGCATGATGTTCGATATTGCATTGACTTGGTTCAAGACGGATCCCAGGATCTCAGCACCAGGACTTACTTGGAAGATTTTAAAGAGCTATTCAAGGAAAAGTTCTTTCTATATGTTGCTCTGACATCTCTAGAGAGCCAGTTCCAGTACCTTCTTCAGGGAGGTATGACGGTGGATGAGTATGCGACAAAGTATTGCAGCTTAGGCCACTTTATGGAGGGGCAAAACCCCAGAGGAAGAGCCAGAAAGTTCAGGAAGGGCCTGAATAGGGAGATCAAATCACATACGAATGAAGATCCTATCGCTACTTTCGAGAAGATTTTGAGACAGGCACAACGGGCAGAGGTTGATCTAAAACTTGGCTCTAAGAGGCCGAGAGACATAGGAGGATCCAGTACCAACACGGGTCCAATAAAGCAGCCTTATTTTCAGTAGCAGCACCAGAGGCACTTCCAGCAGCCGAGGCAGCAGTATCATGGACCAGTTAGAGCACCGGCACAGCAGATGCACCAGATCTAGAGGACAGCTATTCCGTGCATATTCTGTAAGAAGTAGGGACATGGATAGGATGCATGCAGGATGAGATTGGGCCAGTGCTTATTCTGTGGATTAGGACACAACCAATTAAGGGCTTGTCCTAAAGTTCTAGCTCGTCCAGCTCAGGGCAGTGCTCAGGCACAAAGAGCACCTGCGAGACCACTAGCGGAACAGTAGAGAGGACCTCCTCTACCACCTCGACAGCATTAGTTCGCTCAGCACCAGTAGAGAGGTGCCCAGCAACAAGGGCGAGCTTTTGCCTTGACCGTAGAGGAGGAGGATCTAGTCTGTGATGTTATCTCAGGTTCAGTCTATCTTGATTCTTTTCCAGCTCATACTTTATTTTATTTTGGTGCTTCACATAGTTTTGTATCTATATATTTTGCTCTAAATATAATCTTCAGACTGAACAGTTGGCGAGGACTTGCAAGATCATGACCAGGGGTAGAATTATCCTGGTTAGTGTTGTTTGCAACGACCGGAGAGTTTTTTTGGGAAGCCAAGAGTTGAGCGTATGTCTACTCATAATGCCACTTTCGAGTTACGATATAGTGCTCGGGATAGATTGGTTGAGTAGGCACCATGCTAGTATCGATTGTTGAGGAGGCAAAGTTTTATTCCAGACACCAGGAGAGCTAGAGTTTAAGTTCGACAGAGGAGCAGCAGATCAGAGCGAAGGAGACTTCTGTAGAGCTTTGGTAGAAGAGCAAGAGCCGCCACTTCCATTGATTGTAGAGTATATGGACATCTTTTCAGAGGAGTTATTAGGGTTGCCACCAGAAAGAGATATAGAGTTCTCTATAGACCTGGTGTCAGGCACAGAGCCAATATCAAAGCACGTCTATAGGATGAACAATAGTAAACTGGCAGAGTTAAAGAAGCAGGTGGATGAGTTGCAGGACAAGGGATTCATCCGCTCCAGTTCATCACTGTGGGGTGCTCCGGTATTATTTGTACCAAAGAATGATGGATCGGTACGCATGTGTATCGACTATAGGGCACTCAACAATCTCACTATCAAGAACAAATATTCATTGCCGCGGATTGACAATTTATTTGATCAGTTGAGCGAAGCGAAGGTATTCTCAAAGATAGATTTGAGGTCGGGGTACTACCAGGTAAAAGTGAGGAACGAAGACATTCTGAAGACAGCTTTTAGGACTCGGTATGGGCAGTTTGAGTTCTTGGTGATGACATTTGGGTTGACCAATGCCCAGGCGGTATTCATGAACCTGGTGAATAAGGTGTTTCATCAGTACTTGGATCAGTTTGTGATAGTATTCATTGATGATATATTAATTTGTTCGAAGACCCCGGAGGAGCATGAGAAGCACTTAAGGATAATTCTAAAGACCCTCAGGAAGGAGAAGCTATATGGCAAGCTTTAGAAGTGTGAGTTCTTTCTTGATAAGGTTAAATTTCTCGGGTATGTGATTACAGAAGACCGGATCTTGGTAGACCCGAAGAAGATATCAGCAGTCGAGTCGTGGTCTACCCCAAGTTCAGTGACGGAGATCAGGAGTTTTCTTGGATTGGCAGGCTATTATCGGAGATTTGTTCAGGATTTTTCCAGGATTGCGGAGCCAATGACTAGACTAACTAGGAAGGACGTGGAGTTCGTCTAGACTGAGGATTGTCAGTCTGCTTTTGAGGAGCTAAAGAAGAGGTTGACTACAGCTCCAATATTGATATTGCCATCAGGGGCAGGATGATTTTCTATATATAGTGATGCATCGGGTAAGGTTTTGGGTTGTGTGTTGCAGCAGAATGGGAATATGATTGCATATGCTTCCAAGCAATTACGCCCGCATAAGAAGAATTATCCTACCCATGACTTGGAGTTGATAGAAGTTATTTTTGCTCTTAAACTGTGGAAGCACTATTTGTATGGAGAGTGGATAGAGATCATTATAGATCACAAGAGCTTAAAATATGTGTTTACATAGAAAGAGCTCAACATGAGGCAGCGACGGTAGTTGGAGTTAATGAAGGACTTTGACATTACTTTACAGTATCATCCAGGGAAGGACAACGTAGTCACAGATGCCTTGAGCAGATATCCAGTGGCTATGTACTTGATGAGGGACAGACATTTATTGGCCGATCTTGATGAGGTATTAGTTCCTGGAGTTGCAGCATATATAGGGACTTTAGGTACAGTCATAGTTGATGGACCGGATTAAAGTCGCACAGTTCGGGGATGAGTCTCTGAGGAGCATCAGAGCACAGGTCCAGATAGGATTGGAAGAGGACTTCAGTATTGCAGATGATGGATCATTGCGGCACAGTATCAGATTATGGGTGCCGAGTGGAGCATTGTGCAAGAAGATTCTTCAGGAGGTACATCGATCTTAGTACTCTATGTATCCAGGTGCTAACAAGGTGTATAGGGATATGAGAGAGCATGTTTGGTGGTATGGTATAAAGTGGGACGTGGCCAGCTTCGTATCCAGATATTTTGTTTATCAGCAGGTAAAAGCAGAGAGATAGAGGCCAGGTGGATTGCTTCAGCCTTTACCTATTCCAGAGTGGAAGTGAGAGCATATGATGATGGACTTTGTTTCAGGGCTTCCGCGTTCTCTAGGAGGTAAAAGATACAATTTGGGTTATCGTAGACAGGTTGACCAAATTATCCTACTTTCTGCCATTACAAGCGGATACGTCTACGGAGAAGGTCGCGAAGATGTATGTGCGTTAGATAGTCAGATTGCATGGAGTTCCTGTGAGCATAGTCTCGGATCAGGATAGTCGCTTCACGTCCCACTTCTAGAGGAGTTTGTAGGCTAGCTTGCGCACTCATCTCAAAATCAGTACTGTAAACCCCCTCAAAATATTTTAGGTAGACTGGATATGGTAAAAATTTTGGTTTAGTTTCAGGTTGTCTAAGGATTAGAAACTAGGGTTGTGTAGACTGGTTCTTTAATTTAAACCCTTGGTGCACCTTACCGTTGCTACAATAATTAGAGCACAACAATAGCCTTTACTTTCCAACAAATCTTTGCATTCTTGACCTGACAAGCCAACCTAGGCACTGGATATTTCTGTCACTCACATACACACACCCTTGTGTTCTATTTTAATTGTACAACTTTCCAGTCATAAAAATCAATTCTTTAATCCTATGTTCTGTACCTATGTCATTGCCATCGATATGAGGACACAAACTCAATATATTTTGCCTAACCAATTAAGGGGCCCAAGACTGACACCAAGCCTACACCGTCCATGACCCTTGTGTCACTCCCAATTGAGACCCCATGTACTCCTATTTAATTTAAGAGCAGATATGACACTTTATTTAATTAAATTAGGGACACCAACTTAACATAACCCCAACTTAACCAAACACCCATTCATGAGGCTCATATAAAATATCCAACACTCTCTCATCCTATAAAACACAAAACACAACTTCCCACATCAAATCCTCAAAAAATTTCCTTCATGTGTAAACACCAAAATGTTAAGGGGCTTAAAAGCAAAAAGGGTGCTAGGTGTCACCCTCTTATTGGTACAAACCAATAAAGAATCCCCCAACCTCACATGACCGGTCACCCTCACATTCTTTCTCCCCCTTGCATTATTTTACTTTTATGAAGAATCATGGCCATTGATTCAAATCCTCCCCCCATCACAACCACTCATCCTCCTATATTAACACACACACACACACACACCCTTCCCAATGTGGTCGGCCCTAATCCCAAAAAAAACTCTAAAAATTCCCCCACACTCTCTCCTCCCTTCCCTCTCATTTTAGCCGACCTCTCTCTTCTCCATTATTCTTCTTCTCCGTCTCCATTATTATTCTTCTTCTCGTTCTCCTCTACTCCGACTTTATCTCCACCGAAGCATCACCACCCCCTCCGGCCAACATCACCGCGGCCACTACAGGAGAACCACCACCACAGCTCACCACCGCCACCACCTACATCACCCTCACCACCAATAACACCAACACCACTGCCTCCACAACCTCCATGGCCTCCAATTTCCTTCTCCTCCACCGCCAGCTACCTTACCCCCGTGCCCTCGCCCCACACAGCCGCTGGCCGCCGCCATCCTGGCCCCCGTGGTCGAGTTGTTGTCGCAGCTGCTGCTATTGCTGTGCCTGCTGTTGTTGTCACAGCTGCTGTTGCTGATGTGGCCGTTGCTGCAGCACCGCCGGCGACCCCCGGTGAGCCCCGACAGTCGATGAGCACCCCTCTGCTGGCCTACCTCCCTCTAGTTTTCTTGAGCCTTGTCGTGGCTGAACTTCTCCTTCCCGCGACCGCGAGGAACCGCAACTCGAACCCGAGTTCAAAAATCTGAGTTTAACCTCCCCTATTCACGACGTAATATCTTCCTCCTCGCTCATCCGATCCTTGAACCGATTCTTCGGGTATGAACCCTACTTAACCCTTTTACAATGTGTTCAATTAGAATAATTTAGCTTGTATTCTATTGTTAGTAACTAGAGTTCCAATTCATGAGAAAAATTGTTTTATAAAACTTAGAAATCTTCGATAAGAAGTTGGTCCCTACAAACTGGACAACCTCGTTGTATACCGATTGTATCGAAAAGCGCGTACAGTATTTCTAGATGTGTGGGCTTTGACAAAATTTAATTCGATCGCGTGTGCACGACAAAATGAACCCATATCCATCAAAATCCCCGTATTGTAACTTTTATAATTATCCAATTACTTTGTGCACGCTTGTCGTATCATTGTGAAACTTTTTTTCTTTGGACTCGGGCGTTTGACTTGTCCTGTGACCCAAGCTTTGCCTGATTCTGAGACAGTGACCGGATGGCCATTTTGCAGCCCCATGATCCATTTCAATGGATGTTTTTGTGATCAGCTCATCGGAATCCAAATATTGACATACAGTTGAGTTCGTATCGTCGTTTAGAACTTATTTAACCTATAATATGCTAATTTTAGAGACCTTTATTCCTGAAACATTTTTTGGTGCAAGACCCCGTGTTGACCAAAAATTATATTTTTTCCCCTGTGTCCAAATTGGACGTATGTATATGCTTTTCTGAGTATCTCACTCATTTTAGGACTATTGGTGATATTTGTGACAACATCCGGAGATATCTGCTCCAGTTTCCATCTTACGCTGCTACTTTCTTGGCAAGATCGGGTTCAAATTGTCACGACCCGCACCCAGAATTGGGGCACGAGTACGCGAGTACGTCCAGCCTACGCCGCAGCATCGGCGGTAGAACGCTGTCAAGGTCTTGATACTATCTAGCAAATCGCACACAAGCATCCAATCTCCATAAGGAGGCACGGATGACACAAATAAAACGAACACATACTCAATCACAGGATTACAGCACGATAAGATAGCGAAACAAAATTAAATACAACACAAGTCTAAAGTAATAATCAAACTCAACAATATCCAAGTCTCAATAAAAATGCCGGAGACAAATCCGGTACCAAAAAGTCTACTAAAAGAACTAACTAGAAGACTGGTGATTCCGGCTAGACCTCCCGAAATCACAACTAACTATCAAGCCCAAGTGCAGCTACTCACCATATGGTCCATAAAGTGTCGGACAGCGGTCCTCTAAGGCATAGTCTGGAAAAATATTTCCAGTCAGGAAGGAGCAAAGTACAAATCTCAAATAACAGTTCCATTTAATTGATAAGGACTATAAGCAATAAACATGTAATGCTAGCTACTGAGAACGCAGTGAAATAAATGCAATAGAAAATAAAGAGAGACAGGCAATGTAAAGAGACGAGCAATAGGCAACATGGTACAGTCAGTGCATGTATGAAAATGGAAAGAACAAGGAACAACATCATATACGGGTGATGTAGTATATGATTTAAAATAGGGAACTGTAATCTATTCTAAGTGTTTGAAATAGTAGTTTCAAAATATGATCGGCTTGGGAACATGTACGATAGCTACAGGGCCTGGCTAATCATGGGTGAAGAGCATGATTAACACTTACATTGTTCTACACTACAATAAGAGGTTATGATCATATTTCTTACTAACTACTTCCCCGCCCCCAACTAGTACTGTGGATCCAACCATGACACGTCACGATACACGAGCAAGTCCAATCTATCATGTACGATGTCTAATATACATGTCGTGTACAATGTCAAACGATAATCAAGGTAACATCTCAACGATAATCAAGGTAACATCTCATGACTGCAGATCCAAGCTATACTAGTCCGTGTAACACAGTGTCAAGGATTCAGACGTAACATTTCATGATTATTTAATTTATAGAAATTATCAAGGAATTGGAAATTATCAGAGAATGTACTTGCCTTGGGTCCTTAGCTGGTATTTATGGATGTCCGGTTCCAGAGTATCCCCTGGGTGAAGCAACAGTCCTAAAACACATCACAATATCACTTGTATCAGGTGCTACCCTAACACACAGTCTAAAAATACTGAATTCAGGGCCTTCTCTAGGTATGATACTGGTCACCTAGGATCATCTATTAAATAGACATCTAAAACACATTACATATATTTAACTAACATATACATTAATGCTTACAATATATATATATACACCAAATTTAGTACATATACAATATTTATATGCATCATTTAATTATATGTATACTAAATATACAGGTTAAACAATATATTACTATATACATTAATTTTATATATTAAAAATATACTAAGTATGTATACAAAATACATGTATATACATATACAAGTTATATATATTAGAATACGTAGTTATATATTTTAATATATTGAAAATACATGTGCCATATTACTACAACCAATATTGTATAAAACGAAATATATATATTGAATATCTATATAGATATATACCAAATCTTATTATATTTCCCATATACATATATATATGTACACATATATATATACCAATTACCAAAAATACGTATTTACATACTTATACATTTATACCAAAATACGTATTTTATTACATATATTCTATATGAAATATACCAAAATAATACATGTATGTATATGTATACATATACACTAAGTATTATTCTAATACACACACCAATATACGTAATTATATACATATATCAATATCATATATACTAGAATCATATTAAATATATATATATACACATACATATACTGTTAAACATTAACTTAAATGCATATGTTAATATATACATATACGTATACACATTATATTCAAATGCACATGTTACATTATACTAAGGTATATAAATATATCTACTATACTAGTACATGTCTTAAACATTAATTAAATAATACCATACACATACCTACACATTACACATTGCATTCTTATACTAAATATATACATACTATACATATTAATTAAATAATTAATATGCATATACATATATTATATATATACCCATACATATATACGTATGTATATATATACATATATATATATATATACATATATATATAAGAAGAAGGAAGGGAAGAAGAGGAGAACTCACTGTGAGTTGGGGGCTTGGCCGGCCGGACGGAGGGAGGCCGGAGGAGCAGGTCTGCCGGAGGTCGGGTGCGAGGGGAGGATGCTCGGGAGCCGGCTGTAGTGATTGCCGGAGTAGTTGCAGAGGGATGCGGCTCGCCGTGCTCGGCCGAGCAGCAGCTCGATCGGTTGCTCGTCTCGACGGAGGGTGAGAGGCTCGGTTGGCCGCCGGGAAGAAGGGCAGTTCGGGGAGTGGCCTCGCCGGGGAGGCGGCTGGGGCTGGCCTGGCCGGACTGTGAACAGCAGAGGGAGGAACAGCGGGCAGCAGGTCGGCGGGAATGGGGAGTTGGCCGCCGGGTGGATTGACAGTAGGGAGGAGTCGAGGGGGTTGGAGCTAGGCCGCCGCCGGAGTATTGGGCTCGGCCGGGGTGCTGAATGGGGGTGAACAGTGTTCCCCCCTTCCTCTCTTTCAAATTCAAAACTAAAATAAAGAAGAAGAAGAAGAAGAAGAAGAAGAAGAAGAAGAAGGAAAGAAAGAGAAGGAGAAAGGAAGAAGGAGAAGAAGAAAAGAATGTAGCCTACGGTTGTGGAGGCTTGAGGAGGGAGGAGAGAGAGAGGTGGGGGCTTGCTTGGGGATTAGGGTTTGTCTAGGGAAATGTGTTGATGGGGCTTTTAAATAGTAAGAGGGTGTTGAATCTAATGGTGAGGATGGACCCAATTAAATGGGTGGTCCAGATTGTTCATGAAGGAAAATTATTTTCATGTAAAGTTGAGTGGGGAAAATACAATTTGGTCCACAATTAAATAACATTTCCATTTGGTCTTGGCCAATGAGGTGATGACACCTACAATTGAATAATTACAACTTGGCTCCTTAAATTTAAAAAATTGCACAAACACATAAAATGACGAAAATTTGTGGAGAAAAATATGTTTAGAAATTTTCATGGTGAGAGGGTGTTGTGCGTTAGGCATGGGTTTAATTAATCGGGTACTGGAATTAAATTGGGATTTTCAGAATCAGTTAAAGTAGTATCCTCAATTTAATTAGAAATAATTGTAAGTTGTGTTCTAAAATTAATTAGGAGTACATGGGGCCAAAATCAGGTCAGGTCATCAATACCAATAATGAAGTAGACTCAGAACAGGATATTACCCTAATTTGGGCCGCACGAAAAATAGGACAAGATTATCTCCAATTTCAATTGGAACGCACAACGATACAAAATAGGGATTTATTAAATAACGTCCGTGATAATTTTTATGCGGCTAGAAACAATGCACAGAGAGCATAATTATGAGTTGCAAAAATAGCAGAATGGAAGGCGGGCATGTCTAGGGCAAGATTGTGAAATTTGTTGTAAGACAAAAGTCAGGGTAGCGCTCCAAATGTCGAAGCAAAGGCAATGCGCAAATATTAAATAAAATACGGTAATTAATTACAACTCCAAGAATTAAATTCTAACTAAATAATTAAATACAAAAATTTCATAATTCCGACAGGCATTCATCTACTAGGCTTCTAGGTCAAGTCTACTAGCTTAAAAAGTAACTGAACACTGCATATAATAATATATTTTTAATTACACATCTCACTTAATTATTTAAATTAAATATACTATCACGCAATTACTAAATTGTAACTAATAATATTAAATATTATAAAAAGTCAAAAATACCCCTGCTTTCGGAATGTGGTAGTGACAAGTCTACCCTCCTTAAAAGAATTTCGTCCTCGAAATTCAAAATCCTCAAAGTAGTGTTTAATCATACACATTATTGTTTCCCTCAAATTTTAAATTCGTCATCCATGAAATCCGGTAATAATTCACAATGTCTATTCAAAATTTTCCAAAAATTCTGGGATTATTGCATAACCTGAAAAAAATCCTCGAAATAGAATCAAAGTCCATTTTTATCAAAATTTCCCGAAATTTTAGTTAATAATTCAATACTCAAAATTTAATATCCACTCCTCAAATTTGATTTTTATCAATGAACAAATATAAAAATATAATCTCGTTCCACAAGTTTGAATTTAAACATTTATTCATCAAAAATTTTATTTCTCGATTTCCTCTTCCTCAAAATACCCACCAATGCGATACTTAAAGATTCTCAAATTGCAACATCTCATATAAAATTCTAAAATTCATAACTCGCAATTAAATAAATATATTGATAAATCTCCCAAAATTTCCAAATTTAATAACCAATTTAAATATGCCATAATCTTCCTGGAATTAATAGATCATAAATTCTGCCATGTTAAATTCTTGGCCCTTTGTTTAAATCGATGCTTATCCTCGAATTTTTAATCATCTTGTTAATCATCTTGTCTTTCCTGTCAAGTCATAACTCCTTTCTGAATCTTCGTCATGGTCAAACCCCGATAATCATGGTCTAAGAAAACCTTCCTACAATTATACAACATGCAATCTAAGGGAAATATGTACGGTCATGGTGTCTTTGTCATGGTATTGCAGTCTTTGTATCAGGGTGTACTACTAACTACATTCTAACTAGAAATTATGCATACAAGTTACGGTACTAAGGTATCAGTCAATCAATCAAATAGATTGGAACAGAAGGAAGGAAAGAACAAAACCTGCTAACACATTACCTGTAGTATCGGTCTCCTCGACCGTCATCGCAAATGCCCCGCCCTGCTGGGGTGGTTCCCTTCGCTGGTGCTGAGCAATATACGGTTCCACAGGTAGCCTAACTGGATCTCTATAATCTGAAGCTGTGCGCTGGCCGGGAAGATAAGGGGCTAGAAGACAATCCCTTACTCGATGTCCCGCAGCGCCGCAGTGCAAACAAAGTCCTAGCCTCGTTCTACAGCTCTCCCAAAGGTGACCTGGCTTCTTACAGAAATGACAAGTCTGCTGTGTCTCTCTCGGAGGCTGTTGCTGATTCTGCTGAACACGAACTGGTGCCTGGTACTGTTGTTGATACTGATACGCCCATGGATGTTGCTGGATAGGAACTGGTGTTAGGTACTACGGTGGATGCTGAAATGTCCATGGTTGTTGCTGGCTATGAAATGGTACTGGGTACTGCTGTTGGTGCTGAATACGGGGATGCTTGGCTGGTCCTGTGCTACCATTCGTATCTCCAAAAGTATCGTGACTCCTCTTAGGCCTGAGATCCAGATCCTCTTCTGCAATCTGGGCATCCATCAAGATAGCCTCAAAGGTAGCGGTACGATGACCAGAAGTGTGTGACCTAATCTCTCTCGTCAGTCCCTTTCTAAATTTTCGGGCTCGATCTCCTGGGTCCCGAATCATAGATAATGCAAAACGTCTCAATCTACAGAATTCTGCAGCGTACTCGTCGACCGACATGTTTCCTTGAACCAAGTCATGAAACTGACTTTCCAAGGTTCCCAATGCCACGTCGGGAAAGAACTTCTCCTTGAAGAGTTCCTTGAAGGTCTCCCAAGTAAGTCCTTGTGCAGTAATTCTCGGCTCCGTACGATACCACGTGAGTGCGATATCGAACATCTGACTGCCAGCGGCTTCTATCTGCAAGTTCTCCGGAATTTGGGTCAATCGCAGGCTCCTCTCTATATCCTCTAGCCAGTCGTCAGCGTAGAGTATCCCTTCGGTGCCTTTGAACTCTCGAGGCATCATCCTTTTGAAATCCACTATGGTGCCTGATCTCTGCTGCTGGCCAGGAAACAGCTGGTACTGTGCTACTCTCTCCAAAGTCTGGAGAGTCACTTGATGAGCATTCTCTATATTTTCTCTCATCAGCTCGGTTTGTGCCTGGTGCGCTTCTGCTTGCACCCTCTGAGCCTCAGCTTGAACTCGCTGAGCATCTGCTGTCACTCTCTGGGCATCTACCATGCCCTGGATCAAGGTAAACATCTGCGTTCCGTCAATGGGCAAACCTCCGGGAATCGGAGTCGGTGGAGGAGGAAGGGTGTCCGTCTCAGCTGCGGCAATCCTCTGAGCAGGTGGGGGAGGAGGATCCCCGACAAGTGCAGACACTCCTACATGCACCGAAGATGTAGGAGGAACTACGGCTGTCTGTCCTTCAGGTGGAGAGGTGGCAGACCCCTCTAAAGCTGATGTTCCCGCTCTCATAGACCGTGTCTGCGGCGACATCCTGAAGACAGATCCCAAAGAATCAATTTAGGCAAAATGCGATATCATCAAGGAAGGACAGTACAGTTCTAAAGAAGCAACATTCAAGATAAAAGATTAGGAATAAATATTCCTAGTTGTGATTGCACAGGTCAAAGATACATCCATGGTCTGATACCTCTATCTCTCTAAGTACCATAGTTCTACTAGAAACATACTCACTGCTAGCTTCCTTACCTACTGCAATCGCTGATACTAGTTATCCTTATCACTCAAGTGCATATCAAATGCAACACACCATACTAAGTACTGCTCTCTCCAATACAATCCTAGATGAACACCTAAGCCAGTTGGCAGTGAAATCTTAATCATGCTCAAGCCAACAGATCCTTACACATGCATCTCACCTACTGATATACTAATATATCTCTCCCTCTATAAGATTTTATCCTCAAATGAAATTCCTGAAAATAACTCCTTGAATAAATTTTAAGTAAAATGCATACACTTTCCTCAAGACCAATTATCTAAATACTGAAGTAAAAACTTAATCACTTAAAAATCCTTACAGCTTATCTAGGTTCATTGAATCGAATCTAAATCCTCAAAAAGTTTTAATGACAATATCTCAACTTCTCAAAATTTAAAATGCAATTCATTTTCAATCTTCAAATTATAATTTAATCCATCTCTAGTAGTCCAAGAGCCCTAGTGTTATCTTTTCTCACTGTCCTCATCGACATGCGTCATCAGATAATACCATAAATCAGTCTGTAAATTCATCTTGATATGAAATCAAACCCTACAATGGAACCAAAATCCTAATTTAATAACTAATCAACAATAATCAAATTCAATATCGATAAGTGAGAATGGACGGAACAAGGGAATGATTTTTAAATTAGAAATTTTAACAAGATTCTCAGGGGTCATCCCAGGAATCTCTCAAGGAATTATGATTGAGTATTCGCTTTCGTCCTAGTATCCTATGTCCTAGATCCTATCGCAGGCACGCAGTAGTATAACAAGGATGCCACACTACTACGACATCGCACAACTCGCAAAGTCTGACCTGCATGGGCCACCATTAAAAATATGTCACGACCCGCACCCGGAATTGGGGCACGAGTACGCGAGTACGTCCAGCCTACGCCGCAGCATCGGCGGTAGAACGCTGTCAAGGTCTTGATACTATCTAGCAAATCGCACACAAGCATCCAATCTCCATAAGGAGGCACGGATGACACAAATAAAATGAACACATACTCAATCACAGGATTACAGCACGATAAGATAGCGAAACAAAATTAAATACAACACAAGTCTAAAGTAATAATCAAACTCAACAATATCCAAGTCTCAATAAAAATGCCGGAGACAAATCCGGTACCAAAAAGTCTACTAAAAGAACTAACTAGAAGATTGGTGATTCCGACTAGACCTCCCGGAATCACAACTAACTATCAAGCCCAAGTGCAGCTACTCACCATATGGTCCATAAAGTGTCGGACAGCGGTCCTCTAAGGCATAGTCTGGAAAAATGTTTCCAGTCAGGAAGGAGCAAAGTACAAATCTCAAATAACAGTTCCATTTAATTGATAAGGACTATAAGCAATAAACATGTAATGCTAGCTACTGAGAAGGCAGTAAAATAAATATAATAGAAAATAAAGAGAGACAGGCAATGTAAAGAGACGAGCAATAGGCAACATGGTACAGTCAGTGCATGTATGAAAATGGAAAGAACAAGGAACAGCATCATATACGGGTGATGTAGTATATGATTTAAAATAGGGAACTGTAATCTATTCTAAGTGTTTGAAATAGTAGTTTCAAAATGTGATCGGCTTGGGAACATGTACGATAGCTACAGGGCCTGGCTAATCATGGATGAAGAGCATGATTAACACTTACATTGTTCTACACTACAATAAGAGGTTATGATCACATTTCTTACTAACTACTTCCCCGCCCCCAACTAGTACTGTGGATCCAACCATGACACGTCACGATACACGAGCAAGTCCAATCTATCATGTACGATGTCTAATATACATGTCGTGTACAATGTCAAACGATAATCAAGGTAACATCTCATGACTGCAGATCCAAGCTATACTAGTCCGTGTAACACAGTGTCAAGGATTCAGACATAATATTTCATGATTATTTAATTTATAGAAATTATCAAGGAATTGGAAATTATCAGAGAATGTACTTGCCTTGGGTCCTTAGCTGGTATTTATGGATGTCCGGTTCCAGAGTATCCCCTGGGTGAAGCAATAGTCCTAAAACACATCACAATATCACTTGTATCAGGTGCTACCCTAATACACAGTCTAAAAATACTGAATTCAGGGCCTTCTCTAGGTATGATACTGGTCACCTAGGATCATCTATTAAATAGACATCTAAAACACATTACATATATTTAACTAACATATACATTAATGCTTACAATATATATATATACACCAAATTTAGTACATATACAATATTTATATGCATTATTTAATTATATGTATACTAAATATACAAGTTGAACAATATATTACTATATACATTAATTTTATATATTAAAAATATACTAAGTATGTATACAAAATACATGTATATACATATACAAGTTATATATATATATTAGAATACGTAGTTATATATTTTAATATGTTGAAAATATATGTGCCACATTACTACAACTAATATTGTATAAAACGAAATATATATATTGAATATCTATATAGATATATACCAAATCTTATTATATTTTCCATATACATATATATGTACACATATATATATACCAATTACCAAAAATACGTATTTACATACTTATATATTTATACCAAAATACGTATTTTATTACATATATTCTATATGAAATATACCAAAATAATACATGTATGTATATGTATACATATACACTAAGTATTATTCTAATACACACATCAATATACGTAATTATATACATATATCAATATCATATATACTAGAATCATATTAAATATATATATATACACATACATATACTGTTAAACATTAACTTAAATGCATATGTTAATATATACATATACGTATACATATTATATTAAAATGCACATGTTACATTATACTAAGGTATATAAATATATATACTATACTAGTACATGTCTTAAACATTAATTAAATAATACCATACACATACCTACACTTTACACATTGCATTCTTATACTAAATATATACATACTATACATATTAATTAAATAATTAATATGCATATACATATATTATATATATACCGATACGTATATACGTATATATATATATACATATATATATATATATATATACATATATATATATAAGAAGAAGGAAGGAAAGAAGAGGAGAACTCACTGTGAGTTGGGGGCTTGGCCGGCCGGACGGAGGGAGGCCGGAGGAGCAGGTCTGCCGGAGGTCGGGTGCGAGGGGAGGATGCTCGGGAGCCGGCTGCAGTGATTGCCGGAGTAGTTGCAGAGGGATGCGGCTCGCCGTGCTCGGCCGGGCAGCAGCTCGATCGGCTGCTCGTCTCGACGGAGGGTGAGAGGCTCAGTTGGCCGCCGGGAAGAAGGGCAGTTCGGGGAGTGGCCTCGCCGGGGAGGCGGCTGGGGCTGGCCTGGCCGGACTGTGAACAGCAGAGGGAGGAACAGCGGGCAGCAGGTCGGCGGGAATGGGGAGTTGGCCGCCGGGTGGATTGACAGTAGGGAGGAGTCGAGGGGGTTGGAGCTAGGCCGCCGCCGGAGTACTGGGCTCGGTCGGGGTGCTGAATGGGGGTGAACAGTGTTCCCCCCTTCCTCTCTTTCAAATTCAAAACTAAAATAAAGAAGAAGAAGAAGAAGAAGAAGAAGAAGAAGAAGGAAAGAAAGAGAAGGAGAAAGGAAGAAGGAGAAGAAGAAAAGAATGTAGCCTACGGTTGTGGAGGCTTGAGGAGGGAAAAGAGAGAGAGGTGGGGGCTTGCTTGGGGATTAGGGTTTGTCTAGGGAAATGTGTTGATGGGGCTTTTAAATAGTAAGAGGGTGTTGAATCTAATGGTGAGGATGGACCCAATTAAATGGGTGGTCCAGATTGTTCATGAAGAAAAATTATTTTCATGTAAAGTTGAGTGGGGAAAATGCAATTTGGTCCACAATTAAATAACCTTTCCATTTGGTCTTGGCCAATGAGGTGATGACACCTATAATTGAATAATTGCAACTTGGCTCCTTAAATTCAGAAAATTGCACAAACACATAAATGACAAAAATTTGTGGAGAAAAATATGTTTAGAAATTTTCATGGTGAGAGGGTGTTGTGCGTTAGGCACGGGTTTAATTAATCGGGTACTGGAATTAAATTGGGATTTTCAGAATCAGTTAAAGTAGTATCCTCAATTTAATTAGAAATAATTGCAAGTTGTGTTCTAAAATTAATTAGGAGTACATGGGGCCAAAATCAGGTCAGGTCATCAATACCAATAATGAAGTAGACTCAGAACAGGATATTACCCTAATTTGGGCCGCACGAAAAATAGGTCAAGATTATCTCCAATTTTAATTGGAACGCACAACGATACAAAATAAGGATTTATTAAATAACGTCTGCGATAATTTTTGTGCGGCTGGAAACAATGCACAGAGAGCATAATTATGAGTTGCAAAAATAGCAGAATGGAAGGCGGGCATGTCTAGGGCAAGATTGTGAAATTTGTTGGAAGACAAAAGTCAGGGTAGCGCTCCAAATGTCGAAGCAAAGGCAATGCGCAAATATTAAATAAAATACGGTAATTAATTACAACTCCAAGAATTAAATTCTAACTGAATAATTAAATACAAAAATTTTATAATTCTGACAGGCATTCATCTACTAGGCTTCTAGGTCAAGTCTACTAGATTAAAAAGTAACTGAACACTGCATATAATAATATATTTTTAATTACACATCGCACTTAATTATTTAAATTAAATATACTATCACGCAATTACTAAATTGTAACTAATAATATTAAATATTATAAAAAGTCAAAAATACCCCTGCTTTCGGAATGTGGTAGTGACACAAATCTTCGCTTGGCTTCTAGGCAAGTGTACCTTACCACTCTGTATCTCAGTTCCAGATTTACTATTTATTTTATCTATACATTATGTATGGTTTGGATCAGAAATATTACTTAGCGTCCGGGTCATATCCGGGTGCAGACGTTCATCGGTAATGTCTAGTATCAATTATTAGATGTTTTTTGATACCTTGATGTACCTACTTGGTTACATTGGAACCCTAGGACACATTCAGACACTGTCATCATGCTAGACTTCATGTATCCTGATAGTATCAGCATGACCAAAATATGTGATGATTTTAGGATCGTGATTGTTGATAGTTACTTCAGTATGACGAGACTGTTAGATAGAGTTTCAGGTTCAGCGAACACTCGTTGACCATATTGGGAGGGGAAGATAGTTACTAGACGCTTAGGCTACTTTGCACGCGCTATATATATTCTTATTTATGTAGAGATCCTATATCCGGAGTCGTAGTATCACCCGTGTGACTCATTACTCGGAGCTACGGTCAGCACCGTATGTCTCTGTGCCTCGGAGCTATAATTTTATACTTGGAAAGCCCACGTGTCAAACATTGTCTTCAAAGTTGTGTCTTACTTAAGTGGTTATAATATATTACACTAGTGTATCACATGTTTCCTTTATGTTTTACTATGGCATACTATTTTTGTACCTTGTTACGTCCCTCTGAGGACCTAGTTCCCTGCCAGATTGTAGGGTCGATTGCTGACGGGAGGCTGGAGCTGCAGATGAGTATTATACCGGTATACAAGTATTGTTACTCAATATTTGTATTCACTTCTTCATTATTCAGCTATATTGATCTTTGCTTATTTTCTGCTAGTATAACCCAGTATTTGTAGACTCATATTATTTTCTTCGAGTCTATTAGGACAAGTGTAGTGTGGGGTGCACACCATGATACATGTTGTCCCTTTTTTATTACATATCCTTGTGGTTTGAGACATAGGCATGTAGATCGTGTTATCTAGATAGTGACCCTCATTTACAGCTTATATATATTCAGAGTCGGACTGGAGTCCCCTTGGTACGTAGCTGGCAATTTTTACGTGACCTAGTCCCGTGTATTCTTGGACTGGGGCGTGACAAGTACCGCATATCACCCTCAAATAGACGGGAAGTCGGAGAGGACTATTCAGACTCTCGAGTACATACTACGCACCTGTGTTTTGGATTTTGGAGGCTCTTGAAAGGATTATCTTAACTTAGTAGAGTTTTCTTACAACAACAGCTTCCAAGCCAGTATCAAGATATCACCATTTGAGGCATTGTATGGACGGAGATGCCACAGTCCATTATCATGGGATAATGTTGGTGAAAGATCCTTATTCGGACCAAAGATGGTCGTTGATGCAGCTGAGAAGGTGAAGCTCATCAGGGATAGACGTCGGGTGGCGCAGGACAGACAGCAGCATTGGGCCGATAGCCACCGGAGACCATTGGAGTTTGAGATATATATTTTGTGTTGTATTGCTTGTGATTGTTTGTTTTGTTACAGTACTAAGGCTGTATTTTGTGCTAGGTTGGTGGTTTGGTATTTCTGAGGATTTCTTCGCCACGAGGCACGATTCATTTTGGTGGAGGCGGAAAGCTTAGTCCACGATTCATCGGACCTTTTAGTATTCTCGAGAGGGTCAGTGCAGTTACTTACATACTAGACTTGTCTCTTATATTAGAGGGAGTGCACAATGTGTTTCACGTATCGCAGCTGAGATAGTAAATGGCAGATCCTAGCCATGTACTAGATCACTCGAAGATCGAGGTGGGTCCTACTCTTAGCTATCCAAAGCAGCCAGTTGAGATTCTGGATCGGAGAAAGAAGGTGCAGCGGAACCAGACGATTCCTTTGGTGCGCGTCGCGTGAAGGTATCACTCGCCAGAAGAGAGTACCGGGGAGCAAGAAGCCGAGATGCGCGAGCGATATCCTTATCTGTTTGAGTCGTGAGGTATAAATTTTTCTTGAATATATTGATGCTTTTGGTAGTTAGTTTCTTCCTTAATTTCGAGGATAAAATTTTTCTAAGGTGGGTAGGATTGTCACCCTCACTTTTCCAACTAGGGGTAGTTTGATAATTTGGCATGAATATTTATTTTTAGGAATGTAATATTAAATATTGTGCATGTTATAAATAGTATTCATTGTATTATTTATTTATTGTTAGATGTTATATTTAATTTAGACTTATGTTAGTGGACCTAACTAGTTTAGATTAGATCCATGGACCAACATTTATTTTTAGTTAGAATTGAGCCCAATAGTAAGTCCATTCATTAGGAGGATGAATTAATTAGTTAATCCAATTAGACTAGAACCTTCCCTCCTTAATTAATTTCTTCATGACATGCCCCAAGAGGTACTGTGGACATTGCATAGTAGCTTGGAGGAGGGGGTAGAAGTCGACCGCCTATTGGAGTGGGGAGAGACTCTCTCTTCATTTTTTATTCCAAATCTAGATCTAAAATTTTCTCTCTTCCAAATTTTTTCATTCCTACACCAATTTTTACACAAATTTCTTTCCAATTCATTTCCTATTCTTTACTAGAGGATATTAGAACAAGAAAGAAGCATGGATCTACAATGAGGAAGCAATGATCTACAAGAAGGAGCAAGGATCTACAAGTTGAAGGCTCTTGACACTCAATTTGGAGATTTTATTGGTAATCCATCTCCCAATAGATACAATTCAGTTTTCCCTCTCTAATTAGACTCTAAATCTGTAATTTAATCATTAGGAACCCTCCCATATACTAAGTCTACCCAGAGAAATTGGAATTAGGTTCATAGGAGGCCTATGGAGAAAGTTATGTGGTATTTTGTGTCAATTTTGGGAGAATTCTGAAATTGGCACATCTTGTATTTGTCAATAGGTCAATTAGACCAAATTTACATGTGTTTAATTTTTTGTGACTAGTATCAAATCCAAAATTAGATAATGTAGGCCGTATCCCGATAATTTGGCGATACGGATTAATTTGGGAGTTTTTTTCTGACACGGGGGGTTGAGCATGTCACATTTTAACACGGGCACGTAGACTAGTAGCTAATACTTCGTGTTATTTCTAATTATAATTTTAGACTTGCTCGTGTCCTTTGGGATACATTTGATAGTGTAGTGGTATCACGACCCGCACCCAGAAAATCGGGTATGAGTCGTGGGTACGTCCAGCCTACGCCGCAGCATCGGCGGTAGAACGCTGTCTAGGTCAACTATCTAGATAATAATCTCACACAAAAATTGGCCATGACCTCTCCAAAAGGAGGGCAACCACACAAACAATATATAAACCTGTCAAGATCTCAACTCCAAACGGAGGAGCAATATCATAATGATAATCATAATATACTCAATCACGAATCTAAGCACGATAAGATAACACAGAGATCTAACAACTATAAAGTCTAACCAACAACAACTACTACAACAACCACAACATCAATAATAATAATACATCATCCAAAATAATATACAAACAAGATCTCAATCCAAAACCGGAGACAAATCCGGTGCTAAAAGCTAATAAAAATAATAGCAAGGTCTCAGTGATCCCAGCTACCAACCCAAAAATTACTCCTAAACTAGAGGGTCCCTGTCTGCACCATCGACAGGCTCAGGTCCATAAAACATCGGACACCAATCCTCCGGATACTCTAAAAAATATGTCCAGTCAGGACTGGAGCAAGTACATCTCTAACAGCAGTTCCATTTAAATGATAAAAACTATAAAATAGTTATAGCAAGTAGCAAGAAAAATGGAGCAAGTATGAAACAAGGAAATATATAAGTCACTGGTGCATAAAGGTAAAGATGCATGGATATCAGAGCAAGATAGTAATAACTGCAAGATACAGAAAATCTAAGCTAAGATCAAGTCCGTGCACATGAACGTGTAGTGAGTCCAGCATGAAAAACATGTAGTGAGTCAAGTCCAAAAACATGTAAGTGAGACAAGTCAAGAAATGCATGAGAGTCCAGACTATAAAGAATGAACTCGGTGTCTTTGAAATACTTGTTTCGATATGTAAACGGCTAGGGGTAAGTACGGCTCACCGCGCACTGGGTGCGCGGCTGCTATCATTCCAGATTAGACCAGAGGGAGTGATTCTTGATGATGCCAGATAGGAATGTTTACATGTCTACTCGAGTATTTCCCTGCCCCGACTAATACAAGTGGATCCAAGACCCGACACGCAAATCAAGATGAGTCCAGCCTGAGCATGAATGATGCCTGTAGTGATGCCTGTAGGTGATGCCTGTAGTGATTCCAGAATAGAGGCCAAAAACATGAAATGTATGTGTCGCAAGTAAATGAATCCAGAAATACCAGTCAGTGTCCCGTGTTATGCCAGAATAATCATATGATACTATACTAGAAGCGGAATCATAATAATCATCAGATAATAAAAACTATCAGAGAATGTACTCGCCTGACGTCCTGAGCAACTGGCGATCCGAACTGGTATCGCAAGGACCTAATACGAAAAGCAAGGTTAAACATGGTTCTAATGAGTTAAACAGATATAAAATAACTAAAAATAGGCTTCTAGGGTCGTTCTAGGTCAAACGAGTCAAACCGGTGAAATCTGGGTCAAAAAGTCAACTATGGGTCCAAAAAGTCAACTCTAGGTCAAAACTAGGTCAAAAGTTGACTTTGGCGGTTAACCGAGTCAACTACGGTCAAGTCTGGGTCAAACTAGGATGCTCCTGAATTTCTAGGTCAAATCGAGCTCATTAAGCTAGAAAACTCACAAACTCGCCTCCTTGAGATACCGGGATACCCTCGGTATCCGATACCTCAACCTAGGCTATATACCCCGCCTATACCCTCCAAAACCTATGCTAGCACACGTAAATATATACACATATACATATAAAAATCACTCCAATACTATTCCTAGGCTATTGCTCAAAAACCCCGTTCGAAACCCAATACCTTGGTTATCTTAAGGTATTGGAATACCTCGGTATCTCAAGGTATTGAGATACCGCTCTAAACTCAACCCGAATACCCCTCTATCTAACTAACTATGCATAAACATATATATCTAGCTATAATCTAGGCTAAAATATAGATATCTAATACATATAGGCATATACCTATATATCTATATATATATCTCACAACACACATATACCTTACCTTATACCCATTCTCAATACATATATATCTATATCTAGTCTCTATACCTTTATATAACTATATGTATAGGCTATTATACATATATCTAACACATATAAGTATCTACATAGCTATATGTATCTATATTCACACATACACATAATACACATATACACATACCTTATATCTATATACCTTACCTTACCTTACCTTACCTTACCTTACCTTACCTTACCTTACTCTCAAATATATAAATATATCTATCTAGATATCTAACTGTCTATCTACCTAAATAACTATGTAGTTATCTAACTATCTATCTAAGTATCTATATATATAACTATCTATTATCTAGTATCTACCTATCTAATATCTATCTAACTAGATACCTATCTATTTATATCTAGATATCAACTACCTATCTATCTATCTAACTATCCATCTATTATCTATCTATGTATCAAACTATTTACCTATCCATCTAATATTTATATAGTATCTAGATATCTATCTATTCATAAATCTATCTATCTATTTATATCTAGCTATCTACTTACCTATGTATCTATGTATCTATCTATCTATCTATTTATTTATCTAACTTATCTATCTATCTAACTATAGATATATATATCTATACATATCACTCTCTCCCTCGCTCGCTGCTAGCTGTTGCTGCTGCTTACCCTGCTGCTGCTGCTTAAAACTGCTGCTGCTGCTGCTTTTCATTGCTGCTGCTGCTGCTTTTTACTACTGCTGCTGCTGCTTTTCACTGCTGCTGCTGCTTTTTAAATGCTGCTGCTGCTGCTTTTTAAATGCTGAAGGTTGCTTTTTAAATGCTGAATGCTGCTTTTTAAATGCTGAATGCTGCGGCTGCTGCTGTTCATGCTGCCTGCTGCTGCTGTTCAGTCCACCCCCCTCTCACTCTCTCACACACACACACACACACAACCACATACAGACACACATATATATACATATATATATATATATATATACAACCATATATATATATATATATATATATATATATATACACACACACACAAGCACACTTACACATACATATATATATATACACATAGACATGTACACATACAAGCACATAGATATAAATACACACATATATATACAAATATGTATACATAAACACACATACATATAATTATATACATATATATATATATATATATATATATATATATATAGACACATATACACTAACACAACACAACACACAACAACACACAAACAACACGCCCCACTCACGCCCAACGACCCCGACACTCACCAATACCCTAAAATATATAAAATATAACTCGAAAACTCTAGCACACACTCCCCGATACTAACCCAACGCGCGCACAAGCCCAAAACGAGGAAACCAAGTCGAAATGGCCGTTCGGTCATTTCGACGAACACGTGGTGCGCGGCTCGGAAAACCTCCTGAAACGCACACCAAACGAACTCGGAATCGGCCCAAAATTTACCCATACGCTCTAAACGATGCCTAGATCCTAGAAAAAATGCTACCGTGTCGATTCTAGGCCCGTGGCAAAAACGCACACGCACTTAGAATCGGCGACGACGAAAAGCCCCAATTTTGCCCGAAATGCCCGTTTCTCCGCGACACAACTTCCCGTGTCCAAACGGAGACACGCACTCACCCTCTAGACACCCGACAACGTCTACCTAGGTCTGTCTAACCTAGGACATCAACCAAAATTGGGCCAAATTCGGATTTCACCCGAAATTGACACAAAACCTAGTGTTAAAGTCTCTAAACTCACCCAAACTAGTTCCAACTTCCTCCTACGGGTAGGCTTAGGGTCTAGGAGGGTTCTACAACACTAATTATACTACATAAAAATAATTAGCAAGGGAAAAGTTAGGTTTTACCTCTTGGGAGTTGGAATCCCAAGGCCAAAGTCTCACAACCGCTAGAAATCACCTCCCTCAAGCTCCAAGCCACCAACTCTAGCTTCCACACTAGATCTAAGCTCCTCACACCTAGGTTAGGGAAAAGCAAGGTTAGGGCTAGCATAAGGAGAAGGAATGGAAGAAGAAAGAAGAAAAATGGAAGAGGGAACTCACCTTGGAGAAGAAGGAAGAAGGAAGAAGAAGTGGAGAAGAAGAAATGAAGAAGAAGAAGTGAAGAAGAAGAAGAAGAATACAAAGAGGGGGGCTGCTGCTGGTTTTTGCACGGGAATGGGTAGGTAGGGGGCCGGCCACACATAAAAATGGGGGTTTACATGTACAAAGGTCCAAAATGCCCTCCCGTAACTCGGTTTTGGGTTTCGGGTTCCAAAAACACTCAAACTAACTCCAAATCTCTCCCACTAACCTTCTAAAAATAAAATAAATATTTCTAAGCCCCAAAATAATTCTCACAAGGGTGCGGGCTGGGTCGGACATAGGTCCACTAAGGTTTGACATGGGTCCAAGCTAGCCAAAATCCTAAAACAATCAATAAAAATATAATACAATCATTAATTAATTATAAATATAATTAATAAAAAATAATGCACAATTAACTAAATTAAAAATAAAAAAAATACCCGGCTCTGGAAATAGGGTGGTGACAAGCCTATCCTCCTTAGAAAATTTCGTCCTCGAAATTTAAAGTCAATCACACTCCTCTAGGTCAAACCCCCAACAATCACAGTCAAGAAATTCTACCTATACAACATACAAGATCAGGGTCCTACTGGTCGTGTTATCACAGTCTCAATCAGGGTCACTATACTATCTACCACAGCACAAAAAAAAGTCTAACAGGTACTAATGAAGCACACCACAAGGAATGGAAAAGGACAGGAAGAAGAACAAAGAGACAGACCTGCTAACCCGACACCCGTAGCATCGGCCTCCTCGACCATCAACGCATAAGCCCTGCCCTGCTGGGGTGTATCCCTCTGCTGGTGCGGGGCATGATGCTGTGCCACAGATGGCCTAGCTCCTACTCTCTGATCCTGTGCTCCACCCAACTGAGGTGCAGTAGGGCAATCTCGCATCTGGTGAGCAGCGGATCCACAGAACAAATATACCTTCAACCTCCTCCTACAAACATTCCAAGTGTGTCCTGCCTTCCTGCAGTAGGCACAAGTGGGCGCTCTCTGATCCTGACCCTGCTGCGCTGCCTTCTGCACATAGGGACGCTTAGCTGGTCCCGCACTACCACTCGCACAGCCTGAATCATCCCTGCCTCTCTTGGACTTGAGCTCCAAGTCATCCTCTGCTCTCTGAGCATCTCCTACTATCTGCTCAAAAGTTGTCTCGCGGTCGCTCATGGTCAAAGACTTGACCGCCATAACCAAGCCCTTGCGAAACTTCCTCGCCTTTGCTGCCTCACTCAAGCCATCCACAAATTTGCCCAAATGGCAGAACTCCGTTGCGTACTCGTCCACCGTCATGCTCCCTTGGACGAGTGCCTCAAACTGGCTCTCCAAAGCACTAAGTGCCACATCTGGGAAAAACTTCTCCTTAAAAAGCCTCTTGAAATCCTCCCAAGTAAGCCCTGGCGCTGCAATCCTCGTATCAGTGCGATACCACATCAAAGCAAGGTCGAATATCTGACTGCCCGCTGCCTCTATCTGCATGCTGTCCAGAATCTATGCCAGCCTGAAGATCCCCTCAATCTGCTCTATCCAGTCATTCGCGTACAGGATCCCTTCTGTACCACGGAACTCCTTGGGCCGCATCCTCTGAAAGTCAATGATACTACCCGACCTCGGATGCTGAATCTCATCTGCCTGTGGCTGAATCTGTGCCACCCTATCCACTGCTGTCATGGCCACCTGGTGGGCGTTCTCAATGCCCAGCCTCATCACATCCACCTGACGGTGCTGCGCGTCCATTATCTCCCTGAAGAACGCAAACAACTGCGCGGCATCTACTAGAGCAGGAAGTGGTGGAGGAGCCACCGGAACGACTGGGGTAGTCCTCGGATCGACAGGTGAAGGAGAATCCCCGAGAGAAGCAGATGCTCCCTCAACCGCAGGAGTGGTGAGTGGAGCGGTAGCAGCGCCTGAATACGAGTTGGATGAGAGGTAGCAGACCTCTCCGAGGCAACTGCTGGAACGGTACGATGGGATCGTATCTTCGGAGGCATCCTGAACACAGATCAAAAGAAGTCAATACGGTGCAAGATACGATATCATCAAAGAAGGATAGTAATATTTCAAAAGAAATAATTTCAGAATAATTAGATTGGAATTGTTTCTAGTCGTGATTGAGTACACACTCATCCTAGATCCTAGATCCTATAGCAGGCTCGCAGCAGTACAACTAAGTTGTTGTACCACCACGACATCGCACTAATTGCGAATCGAGACCTGCATGGGGCCGCCACCAAAAACGTGTCACGACCCGCACCCGGAAAATCGGGTATGAGTCGTGGGTACGTCCAGCCTACGTCGCATCATCGACGGTAGAACGCTGTCTAGGTCAACTATCTAGATAATAATCTTACACAAAAATCGGTCATGACCTCTCCAAAAGGAGGGCAACCACACAAACAATATATAACCTGTCAAGATCTCAACTCCAAACGGAGGAGCAATATCATAATGATAATCACAATATACTCATTCACGAATCTAAGCACGATAAGATAACACAGAGATCTAACAACTATAAAGTCTAACCAACAACAACTACTACAACAACCACAACATCAATAATAATAATACATCATCCAAAATATTATACAAACAAGGTCTCAATCCAAAACCGGAGACAAATCCGGTGCTAAAAGCTAATAAAAATAATAGCAAGGTCTCAGTGATCCCGACTACCAACCCGAAAATCACTCCTAAACTAGAGGGTCCCTGTCTGCACCATCGACAGGCTCAGGTCCATAAAACGTCGGACACCAATCCTCCGGATACTCTGAAAAATATGTCCAGTCAGGACTGGAGCAAGTACATCTCTAACAGCAGTTCCATTTAAATGATAAAAACTATAAAACAGTTATAGCAAGTAGCAAGAAAAATGGAGCAAGTATGAAACAAGGAAATATGTAAGTCACTGGTGCATAAAGGTAAAGATGCATGGATATCAGAGCAAGATAGTAATAACTGCAAGATACAGAAAATCTAAGCTAAGATCAAGTCCGTGCACATGAACGTGTAGTGAGTCCAGCATAAAAACAATGTAGTGAGTCAAGTCCAAAAACATGTAAGTGAGACAAGTCAAGAAATGCATGAGAGTCCAGACTATAAAGAATGAACTCGGTGTCTTTGAAATACTTGTTTCGACATATAAACGGCTAGGGGTAAGTACGGCTCACCGTGCACTGGGTGCGCGGCTGCTATCATTCCAGATTAGACCAGAGGGAGTGATTCCTGATGATGCCAGATAGGAATATTTATATGTCTACTCGAGTATTTCCCCGCCCCGACTAATACAAATGGATCCAAGACCTGACACGCAAATCAAGATGAGTCCAGCCTGAGCATGAATGATGCCTGTAGTGATGCCTGTAGGTGATGCCTGTAGTGATTCCAGAATAGAGGCCAGAAACATGAAATGCACGTGTCGCAAGTAAATGAATCCAGAAATACCAGTCAGTGTCCCGTGTTGTGCCAGAATAATTATATGATACTATACTAGAAGCGGAATCATAATAATCATCAGATAATGAAAACTATCAGAGAATGTACTCGCCTGACGTCCTGAGCAACTAGCGATCCGAACTGGTATCGCAAGGACCTAATGTAAAAAACAAGGTTAAACATGGTTCTAATGAGTTAAACAGATATAAAATAACTAAAAATAGGCTTCTAGGGTCGTTCTAGGTCAAACGAGTCAAACCGGTGAAATCTGGGTCAAAAAGTCAACTCTGGGTCCAAAAAGTCAACTCTAGGTCAAAACTAGGTCAAAAGTTGACTTTGGCGGTCAACCGAGTCAACTACGGTCAAGTCTGGGTCAAACTAGGGTGCTCCTGAATTTCTAGGTCAAACCGAGCTCATTAAGCTAGAAAACTCACAAACTCGCCTCCTTGAGATACCGGGATACCCTCGGTATCCGATACCTCAACCTAGGCTATATACCCGCCTATACCCTCTAAAACCTATGCTAGCACGCGTAAATATATACACATATACATATAAAAATCACTCCAATACTATTCCTAGGCTATTGCTCAAAAACCCCGTTCGAAACCTAATACCTTGGTTATCTTAAGGTATTGGAATACCTCGGTATCTCAAGGTATTGAGATACCGCTCTAAACTCAACCCGACTACCCCTCTAGCTAACTAACTATGCATAAACATATATATCTAGCTATAATCTAGGCTAAAATATAGATATCTAATACATATAGGCATATACCTATATATCTATATATATATCTCACAACACACATATACCTTACCTTATACCCATTCTCAATACATATATATCTATATCTAGTCTCTATACCTTTATATAACTATATGTATAGGCTATTATACATATATCTAACACATATAAGTATCTACATAGCTATATGTATCTATATTCACACATACACACAATACACATATACACATACCTTATATCTATATACCTTACCTTACCTTACCTTACCTTACCTTACCTTACCTTACTCTCAAATATATTAATATATCTATCTAGATATCTAACTGTCTATCTACCTAAATAACTATGTAGTTATCTAACTATCTATCTAAGTATCTATATATATAACTATCTATTATCTAGTATCTACCGATCTAATATCTATCTAACTAGATACCTATCTATTTATATCTAGATATCAACTACCTATCTATCTATCTATCTAACTATCCATCTATTATCTATCTATGTATCAAACTATTTACCTATCCATCTAATATTTATATAGTATCTAGATATCTATCTATTCATAAATCTATCTATCTATTTATATCTAGCTATCTACTTACCTATGTATCTATGTATCTATCTATCTATCTATTTATTTATCTAACTTATCTATCTATCTAACTATAGATATATATATCTATACATATCACTCTCTCCCTCGCTCGCTGCTAGCTGTTGCTGCTGCTTACCCTGCTGCTGCTGCTGCTGCTTAAAACTGCTGCTGCTGCTGCTTTTCATTGCTGCTGCTGCTGCTTTTTACTACTGCTGCTGCTGCTTTTCACTGCTGCTGCTGCTGCTTATTCTGCTGCTGCTTTTCATTGCTGCTACTGCTGCTGCTTTTTAAATGCTGCTGCTGCTGCTTTTTAAATGCTGAAGGCTGCTTTTTAAATGCTGAATGCTGCTGCTTTTTAAATGCTGAATGCTGCTTTTTAAATGCTGCTGCTGCTGCTGTTCATGCTGCCTGCTGCTGCTGTTCAGTCCACCCCCCTCTCACTCTCTCTCACACACACACACACACAACCACATACAGACACACATATATATACATATATCTATATATATATATACAACCATATATATATATATATATATATATATATATATATATATATATATATATATATATACACAAGCATACTTACACATACATATATATATATATACACATAGACATGTACACATACAAGCACATAGATATAAATACACACATATATATACAAATATGTATACATAAACACACATACATATAATTATATACATATATATATATATATATATATATAGACACATATACACTAACACAACACAACAACACACAAACAACACGCCCCACTCACGCCCAACGATCCCGACACTCACCAACACCCTAAAATATATAAAATATAACTCGAAACTCTAGCACACACTTCCCGATACTAACCCAACGCGCGCACAAGCCCGAAACGAGGAAACCAAGTCGAAATGGCCGTTCGGTCATTTCGACGAACACGTGGTGCGCGGCTCGGAAAACCTCCTGAAACGCACACCAAACGAAGTCGAAATCGGCCCAAAATTTACCCATGCGCTCTAAACGATGCCTAGATCCTAGAAAAAATGCTACCGCATCGATTCTAGGCCCGTGGCGAAAACGCACACGCACTTAGAATCGGCGACGATGAAAAGCCCTAATTTTGCCCGAAATGCCCGTTTCTCCGCGACACAACTTCCCGTGTCCAAACGGAGACACGCACTCACCCTCTAGACACCCAACAACGTCTACCTAGGTCTGTCTAACCTAGGGCATCACCCAAAATTGGGCCAAATTTGGATTTCACCCGAAATTGACACAAAACCTAGTGTTAAAGTCTCTAAACTCACCCAAACTAGTTCCAACTTCCTCCTACGGGTAGGCTTAGGGTCTAGGAGGGTTCTACAACACTAATTACACTACATAAAAATAATTAGCAAGGGAAAAGTTAGGTTTTACCTCTTAGGAGTTGGAATCCCATGGCCAAAGTCTCACAACCGCTAGAAATCACCTCCCTCAAGCTCTAAGCCACCAACTCTAGCTTCCACACTAGATCTAAGCTCCTCACACCTAGGTTAGGGAAAAGCAAGGTTAGGGCCAGCATAAGGAGAAGGAATGGAAGAAGAAAGAAGAAAAATGGAAGAGGAAACTCACCTTGGAGAAGAAGGAAGAAGGAAGAAGAAGTGGAGAAGAAGAAATGAAGAAGAAGAAGTGAAGAAGAAGAAGAATACAAAGAGGGGGGACTGCTGCTGGTTTTTGCACGGGAATGGGTAGGTAGGGGGGCCGGCCACACATAAAAATGGGGGTTTACATGTACAAAGGTCCAAAATGCCCTCCCGTAACTCGGTTTTGGGTTTCGGGTTCCAAAAATACTCAAACTAGCTCCAAATCTCTTCCACTAACCTTCTAAAAATAAAATAAATATTTCTAAGCCCCAAAATAATTCTCATAAGGGTGCGGGCTAGGTCGAACATAGGTCCACTAAGGTCTGACATGGGTCCAGGCTAGCCAAAATCCTAAAACAATCAATAAAAATATAATACAATTATTAATTAATTATAAATACAATTAATAAAAAATAATGCACAATTAACTAAATTAAAAATAAAAAAAAATACCCGGCTCTGGAAATAGGGTGGTGACAAGTGGAGCCGTATCGCAAGCGTATCATAGTTTGAGTGTGATACGGGTGCAGTGCACTCTACATGTTTGTTTTATTGCATTTTAATTCAATTTACTTTGGTTATAGCTATTAGAGTATTATAATTATAATTGTTTTATGATATATAATAAAGTGTATGTTCTATATCTTATTTGATGTATTGCTGGGCATGGGAGAATAGATATGTGCATGTGCATCTTTAGTGTGGGTATGTGGTGATATATATATATATATATATATATATATATATATATATATATATATATATATATATATATATATATATATATATATATATATATATATATGTGTGTGTGTGTGTGTGTGTGTGTGTGTATGTGTGTGTGTATATTAGATGTGTGTATGTGTGTATGTGAGCTAGAGGGGAGTAATAAGCAAGCAGGCCAGAAAAGCAGAAGCAGCAAGCAGTAGGAAAAGCAGAAGTAGTAAGCAACAGCAGAAGCAGTGAACAAAAGCAGCAGCAGAAGCAGCAGCGGAAAGCAGTAACAGAAGCAGTAAGCAGGAGCAGAAGCAGTAAGCAGAAGCAAGCAGCAGCTGCAGTAAGCTATTGCAGTAGCGATAAGCAATGGTAGCAAGTGCTTATATGTAAGTTATAGATAAGTTAAGATAAGCTAGAAATAAGCTAAGTTAGTTTATATTGATAAGTTAGTAAGTTATATATATATATATATATATATATATATATATATATATATATATATATATATATATATATATATATAGCACTAGTTAGCATTGGTTAGTATTATTTCTATATTACCTTGAGTGACACCAAGGTGATGAGAGTTGAGGTATCTTGGGTACGGATATTAAATATCAAGAGGTATGTTAGTTTAGTATAGTATTATATAAGTTTAAATGCATGTTTGTGTATAGTTAGGTGTATGGGTAGTTATATGTTAGATATTGAATTACCTTGTGATACCAAGGTAATTTTAAGGTATTGGTTTTACTTAAGGTATTGAGTTTGTATATTAAGATGGGTATGTAGGTGGTGTGATACCGCATTCGGTTCAAAGCCAAGGTATCCACTTAGCATTAGTTTGGCTAGGAATACTATTTATTTTGTATTGTATATATATATTATAGTATTTTCATATAAATAACTTGCGTATCTTATGATACGGTATTTTGTTGGTATCCTAGTATAGCTAGTATAGTCTAGTTACATAGTGTATGGATCCAATATCCTTGAGATGGACTCATACAACCTAAAAATAGCTAGCTTGACCAAGTTTGACTAGTTTGACCTAGAGTTGACCTAGTTTGACTATTTTGACTTAGAAATGACTTTATGACCTAGAATTGAACTAGTTTAACTTATTTTCATTCCAAAATATTGTATTGATGCAATATACCATATATAGGTCTATGTGACACCATCTTGGGCATCGAGAGACAACTTGCTCAGGACCTCAGGCAATTATATTTCTCTGTTAGTTTTTATTTTATAGTAGTGTATATATCTCATGTTCTAGAACTGTATACTTGATTCTGACACAGTGGTTTCACGGACTGGTAGTACATGGATCCTGTCAGGAGATGATATCCCTTACCGTGTTCAGTGGGTACTCCTTCACATGTATTTTATCGTGTGTATCGGGTATTGATTTAGTGTACTTCGTGTTCACATACGGTTCGTGTTCAGTATGCTTATATTCATGTATACACACTGCTCGTGTTCAGTGTGCCCATATTCGTGTTCATAATGTGTCGTGATTGGGTCCATTGGTATGAGTTAGGGATGGGGGAGTAGGAGTTGATTATGTGATCAAGCCCCAGTTATTCGTGTACATGTCGATTACATACCACACTTGTAATCGAGTTACCTTATTATATTCGTGTTCAACCTAAATTGATCACATAATGAACTTGTATTCCATGGCACATTAGTTATATTGCAGTTATTTTTATTATATTACTTATATTCTTTTGTATGTCCTTCTTTCCAGTATATTACCTGTTCACTCTAGTTTATTTCATTATGTTGTTTTGTTATCTTGTATTCTTTTCTATTATTTATTTTATATGCTCAATTATGTATTTGAAACTGCTTTCAGATGTATGTACTTTACTCTAATCCTGACTGGATATATTTTTTAGATGCTTGGCTCATAGACCAGTGTCATACATACTACGGACCACAGGAGGGCATACCATTAGAGGATACTCCTATAGACCAGGAGGACGTAGTACCAGAGCCTAAGGAGGTTTAGTTTATTTTGGTGGACTTGTATTAGACTGTTATTGAGACTCATGGCATGTATATTTTATTTCAGACATGTGGTATTGTGTTTCTTTCATTCGTTATTTCCATTTGTGCTTTAACTTTCCTAGTTTACATTATGATTTAGTATAGTTACATTTAAATGATACCATATTGTTCCTCCGTTTGGAGTTGAGATGATTTACAAGTACCATATATATATTGTTGAGATGTTTAGTTAGTAGAGTTGACCCAGACAGCATTCTACCACCGATATTGCGGCGTAGGCTGGACGTACCTACGTACTCGTGCCCGAATATCCGGGTACGGGTCATGACAGCATTACCTCTGAACTATTTTTCTTTTGTCCCAGCAAAAAAAAATTAGTTCATATTCATATTACCTCTGAACTGCGTCTCTCCACTATCCCTACAGAATTATATCTTACAATGTCCACATTACCTCTGAGTAAGATATTTTTAGAACTTTTTCATGTCCATATTACCTCTGAGTAAAGTTTTACGCTTCGACTTTGCTGCTATCACGCTAACATAACCCCTGATAGTGCTAGTCGTTTCATCTTTTTATCCGTACTTAAGGTATGACATGGGTAATAAGTCTATAACCCAAGAATCTGCCATGTTCATATTACCTCTGAGCAAACTTTTTGTCCTTGACTATCGATTATCACGTCCATATTACCTCTGATATCGATTGTCTTCCAACTTATCACCCGTACCCAATCTGGAGTATGCCCGCGGTGTTAAGTCCACAAAAATTGTCACGTCCATATTACCTCTGGCAGGGCTTGTCTTAAACCTATTACTTGCACTAACGTGCTCAAAAATTAATGGGTCCACAAAACCTATCACGTCTATATTACCTCTGGTAGGGTTTGTTTTTGAATCTATTACTTGCGCCCCAAAGTGCGCAAAAAGATAATAGGTCTACCAAAATCCCCCAGTGGGATGTCCTTACAATCCACAAAACCTATCTCTGATAGGATTTATTTTGAATCTATTACTCACACCCCAAAGTGCGCAATAGGGTAATAGGTCCACCAAAAATCTCCCAGTGGGATGTCCTCAGGATCGTACCTAACCTCTCGGTATAGCCATTGATCAGCTCACGTCTACGTCACCTCTGAGCTATCATCCCCATATCCTCCCCTGAGAGTCTGTCATGTCATTCGCACCTCTGAGCAAACATTTCTGGTTGATTATCGATTATCACGTCCACAGAACCTCTGATATCAATCGTCGTCTCAACTTATCACCTATACTTAAATTTAAGTACGCCAATGGTGTTAAGTCCACGAAACTTGCCACCTCTGGCAAGGCCTAGTTCAAAATTATTACTTTTACTCTCGTACTCAAGAAGTAATAAGTCCACCAAAAATTCTCTAGTAGGATTTTCCATGTCCTTCGTACCTCTGAGAAAATTGAGTTGGCTATCGATCATCACATCCACAGTACCTCTAATACCGATCGCCATCTTAACTTTTTACCTGTACTTAAATTTAAGTACGCCAATGGTGTTAAGTCCACCAAACTTGCCACCTCTGGCAAGGCCTAGTTCAAACTTATTACTTGCACTCCCGTGCGCAAGAAGTAATAAGTCCACCAAAAATTCTCCAGTAGGATTTGCCATGTCCTTCGCACCTCTGAGAAAATTGGATTGGCTATTGATTATCACGTCTACAATACCTCTGATACCGACCGTCTCAACTTATCACATGTACTTAAATTTAATTAGACCAATGGTGTTAAGTCTACCAAATTTGCCACCTCTGGCAAGGCCTAGTTCAAACTTATTATTTGTACTCTCGTGCGCAAGAAGTAATAAGGCCACCAAAAATTCTCCAATAGGATATGCCATGTCCTTCGCACCTCTGAGAAAATTGGGTTGGCTATCGATCATCACGTCCACAGTACCTCTGATATCGATCGTCGTCTCAACTTATCACATATACTTAAATTTAAGTACGCCAATGGTGTTAAATCCACCAAACTTGCCACGACCATACCACATCTAGCAAGGCCTATTTTGAACTTATTACTTGCACCCTAGTGCGCAGGAAGTAATAAATCTACCGGAGATTCCCCAGCGGGATATCCTTAAAAAGCCACGGTATTGTACTATATTCATATTACCTCTAGTACGATACCCAAAGCTGACACAAATAAATAAAAAACAGATTAAGATAACTTTTATTTTTTTTGCAAGAAGAGATTAAAAGAAAAACTATATTTTTGGGGATTATCAAGACCCCAAGCCCGAGGGCAAAATTAAGGTACAAAAAAGCAAAAAAAACTACTGGTGCTATAAGTCAGAGCATAACTCTGTTATCCGCTCACAATGACGAGCAATATGGCCGTCCAGGCACCTCCGAGCCCGGAGCTCAACTTCTTGGGCCATAACCTCATGATCCTCGTAGCAAGCATAGGACTCGTGTCTGTCCTCTAGCTGTTGTACCAGAACCTCAACGCCAGCCGTCTTTTGCGCTGTTTGGCTTACCTCAGTACTGATGGCCTCCTCTTACTGTTGGGCCTCCCGCAGCCTATTTCCTGTTGTGTTAAGCTCAAACTAGAGCCGTCTAATATTCTCGGTCAAGTCTTTTTGTCGAGAAAGGCACTCCTCTTTGAGATCGCCCAGCCGGTCATGCCTCTCCCATAAAATTCGAAGATCACGCTACAGGCACTCCATAGACGAAGCAAAGAAGGCCTTCTCAGTCTCCACCTTCCTTGAGGATTCATTATATTCATGGGAGATTAGCATTCCCATATCCGTCTGCTGATACTGCTATAGCTTTGTCAGGCATTTCTCTGCCTCCTGCAGTTTATGGCCCAAAAAGTTGGCCATCGGCTCAAAGCTAGTGATACCCCTCAGAGAATGGACCTGGCCCTCAGCAAAGTGCCTTGACAAGGTAAAAGATTTGTTGCGCTCCAACATACCCTCGATCCCCTTCTTCAAGAACATGTGGAAGCTCCGTATAGAAAGTTTGACGGTCTCGTCAATCTCCTCCAAGGTAGCCGAAGTCAAGGGCGACAGAATTGAAGATGAGGCCATAGGCATGGCAGGAGGCACAAAGATGCTCAAAAATATCAAAGGTGAAGCAACAGTAGATGAGCAACCAGTGGTCCTATCTGTGAGTCAATCTTTTATGGACGCCCGAAGAGCCTGGATGCTCGATAACTGAGCCGCAGATGCCAGAGTATTACCAAGAATGGGAACAAAAGTAGCAGGGTGCCTCGCCACATCGGCTCCCTCCAGTGCACCATCCCTAGATCGTGTCACGACGGCTTTGGGAGGTGGCACAGCAACCTCAAGAGGGGAAACAACCTCATCACGAAAGTTCACCACCTTACTATCCAGAGAAGCTTCAGTTACTGAGTCCCTAACAGCAATAGCTGGAGGAACAACCATCGTACCAGAAGAACCCGCAATGTCTGAGGGGTCCTGGACAGACCGCACAGGGTGTCCTCCGCCTCCAGAATAACAGGGGAGATCTAGACCTCCTTCGAACAAGCCCACCACCTTGTTCTTCTTTGATATCTTCCTCGACGGCCACATCCACAATCTGCAAAAGAAAGATAGGGTCTGCGGAACCAGAGTAAGCAGTAATCAGTTTACTCGAAGAATCAAAAGTTGAAGCCAGAAAATCTGATCTTTCGTTAAGTTATAAAATAATATACCAGAGGGAGGCGGCCTAGGTTGTGACTCGTCTGACGATGTCATAGTCGTCCCCACAGCTTCTATGTTGTCCACGGATATGTGCTCCAAAGGGGTATAAGACTGCTCCGCTGAATGCATATCCAATCCCCCAGCCCCCAAAGCCTCAGGTGCTGGTTCTAAGACACCTACGTCAAACTCCGGGGGAGATTCCTCCTCCGGTTCAGCATAGGAAACCATCGAAGCGATAGTCTGTCGGGGATGGCCCCTTCTCTCCTGCGCCTGCAAACGGTCGAAAAGACCAAAGGGAAGATATTCATAAAGAGGACCGGAAAGGATCAAACTAAGAGGGCATATGGATACCGCCATAGCATCTAAATGGAGTCCTGCTTCAGGAACCATTAGTGCGAGGGGTCCTATCTCTTCGCTTGCGTAAGACTTTGACTTTGTCGTAGATCCCGCCCCTGCGACCACTTTAGTCCTTGCTTTCTTTGAGTAGTGAGCATGTAGATCCCCTGCTTTCGACTTACGCTTAGCAGACAAAGGATCATAGGAAGGAGATGTCGTTACCTCCTCCACAGTGGATGTCTCCAACTCTACAAGTAGGGGCCTAGCAACCCCATTGCCTTTCTTGGGCGTTCGACGACCCTTGGCGTCAGATGGCATCAGCATAGTACCTTTAATATAGCTCATCTCCAAGTCAAAGCCGGATGATGAAGCATTGATCGAGCAATAGTACCTCGCAACCGTGTACGGGATTCTGGGATCAGCACCGGCTATTGGTAACCGAAATGTAACCTGAGTGTGCATGGCATTGTAGTAACTCTACGTCCGGGCTCCATCCCATAGACTCCCACGATGACCAAGGGAGGCACTTGGATGGCCCAGCAAAAATTTACTATACCCGAACTGGCAGGCAAACCGGCTCGATAGATACGACTCCACGAAGACCATGTCCTAATTCCAGTACACTGGGTGGAAAGGACGAATGGCCTGGAGCCAATGGAAAAGCTTCTCCGACAGGGTCCGAGTTCCTACCCCAGTATCCTTATGAATTAAATTCCTTTGCTCGTGGGAAAACTCAGGTTCGGTCGTAAAAAAGACTAACCTGACATGAAGGCCAGCTCCCTCCTACAGGCAAGAACTGATTCACAAGCCCACTTCATACTCTGATACCTGCGAATCCAGTCATCATCCTCCACCATGTCGTTATCAGGTCCGGGATGCATCAGGGAGTCATGGTGCAAGAAAAGCCAGCCCATCAGGTAATGATAAGGGAGTTCAACCCTGTTAAAATGCCCTTTGCCAAGATGAGCTTCCAGCTTCTGAGCAAAGGATCGAAGACCATGGTGCATGCTGCAAACCGTAGCCGGTAGTAGGGCCATCTTGAGGTCAAAATCTAACTTCACGGCAGGGAAGATTAGGTTGCTACTGACCCTATCTATCGAGCCAGAGTCGCCAGAAACTATACAAGTGCGCAGCCAAAGCAACAAGTATCTCGCCAAAACGGCCTTAGCAGATAGCATGTGGGTATCTACATAAAAGTAGCTGAAATCCTCGTCCGGGCTAACAAGCTCATTAGGGGACCCTTCACTTCTCTCTGATTCTGAGGATACCTCGGCCTTTTCGTTCTCAGCAGCTAACTTTTTAGCTTCTTAATCGAGTCAGCAATTTTTTGCTTTGACCGTGACGTCCGAACATGGATTTTGGTTGACCATTTCTGCTCTAGAAAGAGATAGCGGGTCCACGATGGGATATGGGAAGAGGATCCCTCAGAATACTTCTTCTGCTTCTTTATCCGCTGATAAATACGGTGATGACACAGTAACTCCTGGTACACCGCCAGGATCTCTAGATTCTCCGCCTCCAAATCCCCTAACTTTGTATTACATGGGGAGTACTCCTCGTAAGGCACCTTACCCCAAGGAAGCTTAGAGACAAAATGCATCTCGTGCAGAGCTAATCCCATCTTGCAGTCAGGCGTATAGAAAGTCCCCGTGCAGAAACTATACAACTCCATCAGAGCAACAAAGAGAGGTCGGTTCATTTTTAGGCCGTAGCAGGTGCCCCTCACCGCAAATTATAGGTTGGCTGCCCTAAGCTCTTGCTTATATCTCTTCAGAATCCACAAGGTTAGACGACACCACGAGGTATTATAATATGCCCAGCTGACAGCCCGCAGTTGCCCAATCGGGTAAGATCCTTTCTTTGCAATCTGACGGAGGAAAGTATCCACTGCATAGGTACTCACGTTCAGCCCCAACTCACTCCCAACAAGGACGGGATTCAAACCACGTAAGGAGTATGAGCATGCCTCCTTTTTGCTAAAAAAATTCTTCTTATTCTTGTCCCATCGGATACTGCCGACGAGGGCCCCCTACTGCCCATGTGTCATATCCCAATCCATCTATCGTGGATACGTCATCACCTTTAAGTCCAATAAAGGCACATAACGCTCGAAGGAGGGGAATGATATTTCCGTTTCGCGAAAGGTGAATGACCAGTTCTCGTTAATCTTTTATATCTCTGGATGAATGGCCTTTAGCACATCCCCAAAGAGGAAGCACGGTTTCTTAAAGAAATATTTGTCTCCCACAGAGATCTCTCCCGCATTTAGTTGACTTAGCAAAAAGGAAGGATCATGTGCAGTAATCCTCTGTTGATGCTCAGGAGGGAGATCTCTATCCACCTAACCTCGGACAGTAGAAATCAAGTCCTCCAGGTTCATATCCAGAGGAAGAATTCCATGGCCAAGCACCAGTTCACCCGAATGCGCAGTAGGTAAAGTCACTGCAAAAATAGCAAAGGAACATAGTTAGAGACATGAAGAAACCCTCATGCGGCAGAGGTTCTCATGTGGCAGAAACTCTCATGCGGCGGAAACCCTTATGCGGCAGAGTAAATTATACGGCAGAGGATCTTATGCATACGCATACGGCTGCAGTCTTTATGCCGTCGAGCAACTCATGCCGCAGTGATAAGTCAGCGCATGTTCTAGATGATGATGAGTCACCCATGCGACCAACTGTGCACAAGTGCCCCTGTGTTCAAGGTCTTTTTCTCCAAAATAAACTTACCTAAGATCGATGGTTGCACATCCTTGGAGAATATGTCCTCCTTACACTTCTCCTTGCCCTTACTCCTCTTCCTAGAGAATCTTTTGGCAGCAGTAGCAGAAGAAGAACCCTTGGGAGCCATATCGAGCGGAGCGGTAGCAGGCGGTCAGCAAAGTCAAGAAGAAGAGGAGGAAAAGAAAGTAAGAAAGTAAAAAGGAACTTTTCTCTCTCCTCAAACCTCTTTATAAAGGGAAGAAGAGGCGGCTCAGGACAATGATGAGGCCATTTTGTATCCCGATTCTTCTTGATCTGCATGACAGAGAGATGACGGCGTCCCCTCGTTCGTTGTGCCGCCTCATCTCCTGTGAACGGGTGCTTTGGATTCTGTGTTAACAGACCGCTCAGAATCCCTCCGAGATCAAACCAAATATTCGTATTTATGACTTGACAGTCTGTCAGAAGTGCCTATGTGGCAACGTATGTTGTATGTGGCATGATAAGTCATGCGGCCGAAAAGCGATTAACCATGCTTCTTATTCAAAGAATTTTAAACTTGATACTTTGAAAAATTTGAAGGAGGTCTTGTAGAAACATGGAAAATCTATAGTCATGTGGCTAACATCCAGGCCACATCTTTATACTGAAGATAGGCCCATAGTCATCCCTTATGCGGCCTGGACAAACAAAGAGAGCCGAGTCGCATAACATGCCCTCTGACATGGCCTCCAAGGGTCTGCCACAGTTCCAATCAAAGTACTTATGGCCCTGACTGCCTCGAAAAGTGTGAGAGAGATGACGACGCACAATCCGACAGAAGGTCATATTAGGCATCAATGACTTCTTTAGAAAGCACAGAGCACGTATACAGCTACATGACCCATGCGGCCTCACCAATATGCGGCCAGAGTGTCCATTCGACCACTGCCCAAACTAGAGCACGTATGCGGCTACATGACCCATGCGGCCTCGCCAACATGCGGCCAGAGTGTCCATTCGACCAAGGCCCAAACGAGAGCACGTATGCAGCTACATGACCCATGCAGCCTCGTCAACATGCTACCTAGTTGTTGTGCGGCCTCTAGCTTATAAGATCTTTATGTTTCAACTGCAGAGATCTTCACTTAGTTGGTGTTGACTACGTGTCCAGCTGACCAAGTTATGCCCACAACGGGTTGATAACAACCCCGAGATTGCATCAACAGAATATCTCAACCAAGGCCACGTGACAATCTGACCATGGCTTGCGACAACAGTTACAACTGTATTCTGTTGAAGGATCCTTATGTGGCCACCAAACAGAGGCATATGCGGCACCCATAGCCCATCAGCACGATGGCTATAAATAGGAGCAACTTGAACATTATAAAGGTCAACTTTTTCTACTTCAGAGAGAGACCGAACCAAAAGGGGCAGGTTGGCTATCTGTGATCAACACTCAAGGGATAGAGAAGAGCTTCCGTACCGGATTGTCCACGGAGTAAAGAGAGTTGCTACACTCCTAACCTCCATCGTCATCTCCCAGAAAATAAATTTGTGCTTAGATTATCTCCTAAGACTCTTCTTTGTACTTTCTTAGTTTGTTAAACTAAATCCAGTTCTCTCAGTTCTCATTTTGATATTAAATGGCAAACATCTGCGAGATCTTTAGTTTCCATAAACAAGATAAGTATATCCCAAAATTGGTTTTATATTTTCTCCACGCCAGCTAATATGGCTGTGATAAACTCTAGACTCCATAACTAAAGTAGATGTTTACTTTTTTTACTGTCCTCGTCAAAACTTATTGTCTTTTTGCCTCTGCTCGGTAGTTCCGTATGTCATCAAAATATACCATAATTCAGTCCATAAAATTTATCTTGATGTAAGAATCAAAGTCAACAACGAACTTCAAAAATCAAATTCAACAACAAGTGAGAGTGAACGAAAATAAGTGAAAACATATTTTAAAGTAGAGTTTATAGTAAGATTCTCAAAGGTCATCCCAGAAATCTCTCAGAGAATCCTAATTTGTGATTGAGTATACTCTCATCCTATATCATATATCTTATATTCAATCGTAGGCTTGCAGTAGTACAACTAAGTCGTTGCACTACCACGATATCACACTAGTTGTGAAACCTGACCTGTATGGACCACCATAAAAATGTATCACGATCCGCACCCGCATGATCGGGCATGAGTACGTGGGTACGTCCAGCCTACGCTACAGTATCGACAGTAGAACATTGTCTAGGTCATCAATATATAGCTATCAATCTTACTAATACAACTAGTTATATCATGTACTCAATCACCATAATATAAAGGCAGAATAAATAAGAAAGATAAACCAAATAACATTCTAAAATAAAGAAACTAGTCATAATATGAAATAAAAAAAAGTACTAGACTAGATCTCTACAATTATCACCTCAAGGTTCATAATGTAAGAGCAGTCATGTCTATACCATCACTCTAAAATTTTGGAATGTAGAGCACAATAATTACTAAAAAATATTATCTAGTCAGGATTCGAGTTAAGCACACCTCTAACAGCAGTTCCAAATAAATGATAAAGACTATGTAACAGTAAATAGAGAGAAATACAAGATAAATAGAGCAAGAGCAAAAAATATATAGAATATAAAAAAGTTGTAAATAGTACAAGAGAGATGAGCATCATATGTAAGAGTCAAAAAATATAACTAACTAAATGAGTGAGTACTAGCTTCGACATGTGGCTGGCTTGGGAACTTGTACAGGAATCATGGTCTGGTTAATCATACGTGAAGTATACGATTAACACTAACAGGAAACTTGTACAGGAATACTTGTACAAGAATGGGTATTGATCATATCTCTAACTAACACTCCCCATCCCTCGACTGGTATAGTGGATCCAACCATGGCACATTACGACACAAAATTCTCCAAGAAGGAAGCAAGTCTCCCCAGGAATCATTGTCCATACAAGTACAAGAGCAACAGGACATGTACAGGATGCACTATAAAATACTGAAAATAACATCTCATGACGGGATCTGAAAAATAGCAATCCATGTAACCACGTGTCAAGAAGTCAATAATATCTACACTAAATACAAGAAACATAGAAGATATCATAAACGAAAAACTGTCAGAGAATGTACTCGCCTGAGGTCCGAAGAAATAAATATCAAATAGTATCTGAACTAGAGTCCAAGTGACCTATATATGATGTATCAAGGTAAAAAAGTATTTTGAAGTCAACAATAAATTTAATTAACTCAAAACTAGGTTTCTAGGTCAAAACTAGATCACAATAGTCAAATTAGGTCAAATCTAAGTCAACAGAGTCAAACTATATTATTTTCTAGTTTCTAGGTTGATTTTGCCTATTTACAATGTTTATAAAGTTATACTAGGTCTTAACAATTCACTATTTGCTTTTTAGGTGCTAACTAGGTCAAACTAGTTAATAATAGGCCAATACTAGGTTTCTAGGCTATACTAATAAGTTACTAGCATATATTACCCTAATATATACTTCTACCTATAATTTCTAACAATACCTTGGCCTATAGCTATTTACCTTACCCTGTATCACGATATCTTAACATGTATCGCACATTTACCTAATACCTTAGCCCGTATTTTAAATACCTTAACTATTAGTCAATACCTTAGTCTAGGGGCATTACCTTGGCTAAACAAGGTTTTAAAGTCATACTAGTTAACTATGATATAATAATATCATATATACTATATAAATATACTAATATATATAATAACTTAGTCTAACACTTAATACCTAGCCAATACCTTAGTATTTTCTCATTACCTTAACCAATACCTTAACATATTACCTTGTATCCTAGTTTCTAGACTAATACCTTAGCTAATACCATTACCTTGACCAATACCCAATACCTTAACTCATACCTTGGTACCTAACCCATTACCTAAGCTAAACACTACTCTTACCATGGTATCTTAATCTAATACATAATATCATAAACTTACCTTAGTATCCTAGTATTACCTCATACTAGTTCTAATATTTTGGTATCTTGGTATTCTAAATACCTTGATACATCCTAGGATACCACACTCTAATTTATCCCACACATATTCCACTTGTTTGTACATGGTACCATGGTACCACATTATGTATCATATGATACCAACCCCCAAGATACTAACACATGACCATAACCTACACTTACCTTACATCTAAGATACGCACTCTACTCTTGGCACTTGATATCTTAATGTTATCCATATCTAGTTCTAATACCCAATATCTTAGTATCTTGACCAATACCTTATCCTCCTAGATACTTACCCAATTAAGTCTAATAATATTACTTGATACCAAATAGGATAACTTACTCAAGACCCAATACTCACTTACCCTCACTCGTGATACTTGAATGTCATGATATCAATATCCTCATGGTACCCAAGTATTACACTAGTACCTTGCCCCAAACTCTAATACTTTGACACATAACTTACATATACTTTGCTCACTTGATAACCGCTTGTATGAACACTAACACGCACACTTACTAACACCTATTACCTAACACTTATATATATATATATATATATATATATATATATATATATATATATATATATATATATATATATGCTTGGTAACATATGATACATACACTCACTTGATATACATACTACCTAGGCTCATATATACATACTACCTAGGCTTATAGGATACACAAAATGCCTATGTCGTATAGTCAGTTATCTACTTGTAACCAATACTGCACCTATTAGACCTATTCAATAAATTCTAGAGTTAAAGTATGTCTTAACCCTTCGTATTAGCTTTTCGAAACTTCAAACGGATCATATTTTCGTGTCCGAAAGCTGCCAAAATTGCAAAAACATCGAAACGCATTCGTCTTTTGGACACCTGACACTCAAACAGTTTTACAGAAAGTTTTAGAAAAAATTTGGCTTATTAATTTATATATTTGGAAATCTAACTTCGATACGGTTCTTTTAAAAAAATAAGAGATTAATCGGAGTCCTGAGTTAGGAGTTATGGCATTTCTAATTTGCTATGGCTACTAAAAATAAGCCTGAATATTATAACGAATTTGGGTTATTTTGAACGAAAGAACATATATATATACCCAACTTACCAATTTCACCTATATGTATCATGGCGTATCATGATACGGACTCTACGTGTCCAATTTTAGACACAAGAACACCTTCACACCATTAAATAAACATCAATAGTCCACATTAGAACATAATATACACACTCAATGGACACAATTGGGATTTTCCCCAAAATTGAGTCCTAAAATCATGACTCAAACTTAGATATACCAATTTGAGGGCTCCTAGTGCTTAGATATACCATTGAAAAGTCAAATCTAACCATGAGAAGGTTCCTACATGACCAAGGGGTGTTCCTAACCATGAATTTGATGAAATTGAGAGAAATACCTAGTGTTTTGGTAGCCTCTTTGGAGAATTTCGAATTTGGACACGGAATGGATGAGTCGGACACGATCTCCTAGCAATCCCCTCTAATATGGATCTCCTTGTGCTCTCCAATGCTCTAAGCCTTCATGATGGTGAGAATAAGTGGAATTGGAAGTGGATTGAGTGAAATTGGTTAGAAATTGGGTTTGCTTGGGGAAGAAGAAGCTTTGAAAAAAATGAGGTTAATGAGTAAAATAAAATGAATGGATGAACCCTAAATTGAACTTATCTCTTATAGTAAGGTTTGTTCTTGCCAAAATATCAAGTTTGTCCATCTCCATTTGTCATGAATAGAATCTAATTAACTAAAGGAAGAAATCTCTACAACTAAGAGTAATATTCTCTTCATGACAACTAAACTTAATTAATTCTAATTACTAAAGTCATGACTAACAATAATTTGCACTAACTAACACTTGCAAATTCTAATTGGCTAGCCACTAACTAACACTAATATAATTTTAGTCAATCACTAATATAAAATAATATATAAAAAAATTAACATGTAAAATTACCAAAATATTTCTATGGTGGAAAGTGGTAGTTACAGGTTGGATCACGGAGGTAGGGAGAATTTGACAAAATTTGGAGAAATTTTCGAATGAGAATGGGGAAAAAGAAAAATCCAATCGTTATATTAAAAATAAATTAGCGATATCTGATCCAGACGTCGCTAAACGTCACTAATAGCGACGTTTATATAGTCGTTAAACGTCGCTAATTCTAAAAATATTAGCGACTTCTTAGACGTCGCTAAATGTCATCATTAAAAAAATTCAACGACGACTTGCTACATTTATAAATGTCGTTAATTAAAAAATTAACAGTGTCGGTAAAAACGTCGCTACACATCGCTAAATCAAAAACTTTAGCGACGTTTAGCGATGTTAAAAAAAATATAGCGACTATTCTTTCAAAAAACACAAGTACAGTCGCTAATAGTCGATATTCGTCGCAAACAGCGACGTACAGTGACATTTATTTATGGAGTCGCTAAATTCTTTAAAATTAGCGACGTTAACTGACAACATCGCTAAAAACGTCTTTATTTCATCATATCTTGGTGTGATGTAGTCGGTCCACATATATCATGATTGCTTAAGTGATCTTGCTTGCTATTTAATATATCAAACGAGAACGTGGAACGAAAACATAAGTTCTATAACCGAGTTGGCTATATAACGAACTATGGTTGAAACCAACATTTGTAAATCGTGGTATCTAAAGGAAACAAGATGCTCCAAGATTCACGCAGTGATAGTTGGGATTTTGTCTTACTGCAAACCCCTTAAAATGAAAATGTGTTGAACGTCCAAAAGTATCTCTAAAATTTTAATAATAGAAAATCAATCAGGTAAATTAATTCCTAGGCATGATCACTTGGCCCAATGCTAAACCAAAATTAAGGATAATACTTGATCTACCATAACTCGGGAACGTTCATATTTGCAAGTAATTATTCTACATGCTAGTCTTTCTTCTCTTCTATATCTTATGTGAAAATTGATATTCATGTTCCAATAGTAACTCGTGTTGTACTGCAATTGTGATCAATCTATAGACAGTTAAGTTATTGCTAGAATATGTTGGTTCTTATTTATAAGTTGAGACTTCAAATCTTTTATGCATTATACTTTTCTATAGTTGTGCTAAGATGATGAGTGACAATACATTACAAGATAAAAAGGATAGAACAATAAATGAGATTATACGTGAGAAAAACTTCTATTCAGGGTTGAGAGAGAATCGTGTTAGGTAATTCGATCATATGCATGACAAACTAATATATGCTCCTCGAACACAGAAAAATAGATCCTACGATAAGGAGAGAATCGACTTAACGAGGATTATTTTTTTGGGAATTTTTTATATGAGATTCCATTTTTTTATCGAATTCAAGTGACCCTTGTAGTTACCGAGAAAAGTTATAAGATCCTGGCTAGGTGACAGAAGATCATTGAATCGAGCCACGGGTTCTTTCAATTATTTGGTGAGAGTTTGGGGCACTTGGCCCAAAAGGAAAGGCATGTAATGTAGTGTGTATAAAGTCCCAGACGTTACATCGGACATCTCAAAAAAAAAAAAAAGTAGTTAAAAGAGCCTTGGATTAGAGGTAGGCTTAAACAAACATGATTGGAAATGTTAAAGGATACGGTTTTAGAGGACATGCCCTTAACAAAGTCGAATTTCAAACAGCCAATCCCAAAAATTTGAGACAAAGACTTTTTTGTTGTACCTTTCTATACTTCAAATTAGTTATGCAAATATGTCTAGCCAAGAAACACAAGCACACTGGTAATGCAGAGAACAATAAATAGGACCTTGAACTCAAATGACCATTGACCACCCAATGTTAGCCCATCAGTCTTAATAATATGAATATCCATGACAAGAAGCTATTGGTAACCATTAAAACTTGGTATAACTTCAAACTCATCATCATTCTTTCAAGATATTGCAGTAACCTTTTTTTTCTCCCCTCAATCATTTCACTTTCAAGGTACCTACTGCAACCCAAAAAATATCTACAGGCAACAAACAAGACAGTAGACTGGTCTCAGTGGTCTGATTGGCAGTTAATGTAAGTTAGTTAATACATTTGTACCACAATTTCATTTCACTTCTCAAGATCAATATCAGCTATAGAAAAGAAAACATCAACAAAATGTAAATTAGTTACATACTCGAGCGTATCCCATGATGGAAAAATAGCATGGCTATACCAATGTAGGATCTGGTATTTCAAAAGAACTATATGATAAATTTACTTGAACAGCACTAGCAAAATAAACACAACTTTCTGTATTAACTATTTGTATAGTTCTATACCAAAATGGAATTAAGTTGTCATTGTTGTGTATCGCTGTTAATCATCTTGAGCATGTATTAATCATCTTGAGCAGGTACGCTTAGAGGGCTCGAAGGAGAATCGTCTCTGTCGTCATTGCTCACGGTCTTGGCTTTCTTTGGAGATTGCTTCGGAACAACTGCTTCCTTCCTCTTCCGAGGAGTTGCAGATTGGTTCTGAACAGCTTCCCCTTCTCTGCCCCCTTCCTCAAGCTCTGTACCTTTCGAAACATTAGGATCAACATCCAATTTCTTATCTTCCACGCTCACTACCTCACTCAACTTCTTGCTTCCGGCATCACCACTGTCATCTTGATTCTTTGCTTCCTCCACTTCATCAATTCCATCATCATCAGAATCTCCATCTTCATCTCCTCCTTCCACTTCTTCCTTCTCCTTCTCCTCCTCAGACTTGCGCTTGAGGGATTCAATCAAGTCCATAAGCTCTCTATTGACCTGAAACAAAGTATAGGGATCAGCATCAGGAAACAAGAACACATAAAATAAAATATTGGAAGATAAATGTCATTGATCCGATTTTGCTTGTATTTTATCATTAATGCAGACATTGACATGAACGACCAACCTGAGGATTTTGCAAGAAGTCCGAAATATCAATAGGACAAGAGGGACACTTCTTGACAATCCTTTTGGCACGGAGGGAACGACCACTTGCGGCACCTCTTTCCCTTACAAAAGAAGGATCTGAATAAGCCCCCAGCAAGCAGGACTTGCAGAAATTATGGCCACAAGGCGTCGTCAATGGTGATATCATCACTTTCCGGAATAGTAGGCAACTAAACTCTGAAGAGACACACCAGTAGTAAGCTAGTTATAGATGTAATAGAATAAAAGGCAGAATATCATAAAAAAAAAATTGCAATAAAGATTGAAGACAATATAATAAAATGATCAATTTAACAAACAAGAAATTCAAGAGGAGAAACCTTTAAGTAGCCGTTCTCTGATAGAAGTATTGTGTGCATTCTTTATCGCTTTCCTAACTATCTTTTGTTCGTTAGGGTCAACAGTTCTCACAGGACTTCTGCTTATAGGCGGAGGTTTCACCCATGTCCAACCTTTCGCTTCCTGTTACAGGACCAAAGAAATATATGCAAAAAGGATAGTTTCATTATCTGGTGAGCATATTATATCTAACGAAGCACGAACTCCCTGGATAATACTTTTCACTAAATTTGACAAAGAGAAAAAAAGAAATCACCATAACAATCACAATAACCATGTATCTATGTAGTTATATAACAAATACAAATTGAATCAATCTGGTTACGGTTGCACAAGTTTAGAGAAGAAAAAAGATGGATAAGACATGGCACGATTTTCGGGTTGGCTAACATGAACCATTTCTTACATTCAGCTCTCTTAAGAACCATCCCCTCTCCAACCTTCCAACCATATCCTTATAAACGTCCTCAATTTAAGGTCTGCAGGTTTGACCCTAGTTATAGCAGCTCCTAACTAAGAACCTACCACTGCTAAATGGAGCATGGACTGATTATCTTGCCAATTTCCAAACTAACCAAACACTACCATCTTTATACTCAATTAATTCATTTATTCTACTGCCATTTAATGTAATATCATATTATATATGACTTCGTACAAGGGCAAAATGTGTTACCTTTTTGAGAGCACTTACATTCGACTACAAAGTACAAAATGTTTCTTGGTGAATACACATCAATATGAACAATGTCTTGGTCGAAGGAGACAAAGATAAATGGTATCACCGCATCACACTTTTCACTTTATAACCATGAAAACTAACGAGTAAAGAAAACATACATCGCCACAAAAACAACTGCCTAATTATACTGTATGGCATTTTTACTCTTAACAATTAACCTTATTTCACTGCAAGAGAATAATCTCAACACAACTATTGCGGATATACAAGAAATGTTTGTTGAATATTATATTTCTATATAGCTTTTATATATTCCGTTCGATGCGATAGAAATTGTACCAAGGGAAATGATCATATAAAGAAGAACAGCCATCAAAAGAGAGAGTTATGCAATATAGAGAAGGTGTATTACAACTCATGTAAGAGTTGTAAGTGAAAAGAATACTCGGAAGTTTTAGATGTCCACATAATAATGACGAACAATATCAAAAGACAACCAAAAATACATAATTCAACCCAACAACTGATAACATAATTCTAAGCATGGTAACAAATACATACGTCATAGTCCCAAGAGGGAGAGTCCTTCCTCTCAGTAACATCTGTTGCACCCTTCAGCTCTTTAATTACAGGTAAGGGCCTTGGACGATCACCATGCTCATCGCTAAATTGGAGATGAGAAAAAAATAGGGTACACTTCAAATTTTGAGACTAAAGGAAAACAACAGATAACATAGCAGAGAAGATGAAAACAGTGATACATAGTAAGGCAAAAACCTTGTCCATGGTGCTGGCTCATTGTCACATCGAACAAACAGATATCTGCATACCTTGAAACCCTAAAAAAACCAACTACGAACTATTATAAGGTAATATTTCGCTGAATGAAATGCAAGACAGTTAAAACCCTAAAAGTGTCTTTACAGGACAATGTAAAGAAGAGGGGTATACCCATACAAGCAACCAATGACATACCTGAATTCCAATTTTCCTCCAGCATTTCTCTATCCTGTAAACTCCATCATATCGCACACCTTTCTCGGGAGCATATGAAGAGCGTTTCTCTTTAAATGACCTTAAGAAAACCAAACTAATCTATAAGCACAGACTTAATGATATGAAGAACAGAAAATGAAAAGATTTAAACAGAAGAAACCTTTGCACAACTTTTGAAGTAGCTAAAAGAAGTATTTTTCGAAGTAGGTATAAGTGAAATAAAAGTCGACAATGAAGATAGTTTAGTAAACAAAGCTTTCCATAGAACTGGCAACCGCTCAAGAGGAAAACAAAACTACCCAATAAAAGGATAAGAGATTTCATTCCATCTGACAGATTGCCAGAGGCATAAGTAGGTAAGTTGGGTTAGATATTAACCAATTAACACCTATAACAATATGTAATAAGTAATATACAGACATAGGCAAAGACTACAACTTGATAATTAGAAAATACTAAAACAAACAACCTAAAGTTCAATGCATGTGCACGCATCACTCGACATATGAAATTTCAATTGCCACCAACTTATATTTCAGAGGTGCCCCAACATGAACATAAACTCAAATAGGGTTAAAATAAAATTCACCATTGTCAATATGCAAATATATCTAACATGCCCAGTCCTACCTCACAACACGTACAGGATAACCCTCCATGCAGCTGACTCGCAGGGCCTGGTTTAGCTTCTCAAAATTCTGATCAAAAGCTTGATGTTTGTTTGTTCGCTTGTTTCCACTGAGATCCCTTCCCCCACTGGCACATAGATCAAAGTTAATCATACTAATTAGCAAAGAAGAAAAATAAGAGCATCCCTTCAATTGAATGAGACAGCTAGATAATAAACCATAAACACAGTAATGAAACATTGTCGTTATTTACTACAAATTTATAGAGGTAAACACTAAAAAAAGAAGCAAACTGTTTGCAAGGGTAGAGTGAGAGAATAATACAATTTACATAACTACAACAATATATCAGTTCACGTCACCAAATATAATATACAGACCTCCCAGTGTAGAGAAACCATTCACCATGATCCTCATCATCTTCATATCCTCCTGAGAGTGCTACAGATTGTGAACCATACTTAGACTGCCCTGCAATCCCAGCTACATGGGGCAGATGAGCACCCCATTGCCTGCATTCAAATCTGTCATCCCATGAATCCCCCACCAAAACCCCTCTGTTCATTTTAGGATCGTTTTCCGGCGGGATTGACCCAAAATGGTCAGGGGGAACTGTGACAAAAATTTGACCACTGCAGGCATTAGCCTTTCCAGCCTTCTTAGCACGCTCAGTTGTAAATGCCTTCTCGGGTCTACTATCATTTCTCATGAAATGATATACATGGCATGTACGAGCAGTGGCTGATTTTGCAGACTTAGCCATTCGGATAGCTACTACAAGTGTAGAATTGATTCTTGGTTGCGATGCAAATTTCTGAGGAATCGATGCACGACAATTGGCACACTGGAGCTTTCCCTGCCTAATCCATTTCTCGAAGCACTTTAAACAAAAATTGTGACCGCATGGTGTCTGCAAGAGTAAAAATAACACAAAGGAATTGTTAGGAAATAGCAAAAAAGAGCAACAACAAAAAAAAGGGTCAAATGGAAGAAGTAGGTACCAACAAAACCACCAGTACCATATTTCCTTAGATCCATGCATAGTACCAAAATAAAATCTTTCAAACAGTCAAATGGGAGAAGCATAAATATAGACGTGATAACCCATGTTTATGATATCCAAATCATTACAGGACAAATCAGAAAAATATTGGTACCTAATAATCAGATCCTAGAAAGAAACCAAATAAATGTTTGTAAATCAGAATGTGACATCTTAGAATTAAGACAGTAAGGATCCATTTTAGGGAACAACTAAAATTATAATCTCTTTAAATCAAGTACGAAAAACTATATGGATACTTTGTATTAAACAATTGAAAATATCTTAAATCATAAGTGATAAATGTCTCATGTATTGCCTGCTTGAACCTACTTTATGTTGCTTTCCCATTATGCAATACTTGCATAATCCAGCTTGCACTCCTTAAAACCCTTTAGAAACTCCCTTTTGTGCAACTCACGAAGACCTATCCCACTCATTTAGCCATCGCATATATCACAGCTTCGTGATATCCTCCACATATTTCTTCTTAACGACGGTTGCACCACCAGTAAGTGTGCTCTCATCCATCCCATACAAGTTTGAAAACATTCGTTGTCCCTTCATGACGACCAGATTACCTTTAACTATCTTTAAAACTAAATAATGGTCAACAAACTTGCATCATGCAACATCCAACCACCTAAAGAAATGCGACCATAGAAATAAGGATCTTCATTGATTCTAGAACATGTCCCACATTCACGAGTGTCCGTACCACACCAACAAACATACGAAGCTTCATGTTGACTACGCCAACGGTTTTGTACGTTGCATCACTCCCCATAAAAACAACACCAATGCCGAACTCCTTATAGGTGTTGACCAAATCCATATTATGGCACATATAATACGAATCCTGAGTCAATAATCCAAGCTTTGTTAAAACATCATTTCAGCTATGTACTATAAGTACGTCATACGATGACTCCTTCTCATCTTTCGTTGCAAGATTGCCTTGACTGAAATTGCTTATAGTGTCGTTTTTACCTTTCTTTTCTAACTATTTCTTATAATTTAGACATTGCTTTTTCATTTGACTCTGCTTGAAGAAATAGCACTTTTCATCATCCTGCCTTGATGATTTAGATTTACCCTTTTGCTCTTTGCCTCCATCTTTATTCTTTGACCTTATCGTTTCACTGGCAATCAATCCTGATGAGTCCTCCGATAGATTTGGTCATCTCATAATCTCACATTGAGACGTGTCATTGTAACCTCCTTCAACTTGAGAGTCTCCTTCCCATAAAGAATCATTCTTACTAAGTGGTCATAAGACGTCGGGAGCAAAGATATAAACAAAAGTGCTCGATGCTTCTCCTCTAGTTTTAGATCAATTAACAGAATATCGCTTACCACCTTATTGAAGTTGTTCATATGATGTAGAATTGGGATCCCTTCATTCATGCTTAAACTATAGAGCTGTTTCTTGAGATACAACTTGATTTTGACGAGAACTTTGTCATATACGAGCTCTCTAACTTCAACCGTAAACATGTCGACGTTATAGATCATCTCGTCTGCCAAAAAAGCTTTATTACGCATTGTGTTTTCTGATTAATGTCTTCCCATGCATAATAGGTACGTCAGCAGGTTTGTTTTCCTAACCGCCAATACCCTTATACAATTCCTCTTTCACGAGAATTGTCTTTTACCTTCTTTGCCACATCAAAAAGTTATTTTTGCTATTAAACCTCTCCACATCGAACTTTGTACTATTAAACTTGTTATTTTTCATCCTTTAAAACCGAAGTAGAGAACCCTCCCTCGAATTTTTATGAACCAACGACTTCAAGAATCATAATCTAAGAAGATAGGGAGAGGACAAATATCGTCACCTACTATTGAGCTAGATTGAAAAACATAAATCATTTGGTTCCTCCACGCTATAATACCAATTCTAAGAATTTAGATGATGATGTACGTCCAGTTCTTACAACGAATAAAGCACAAATAACTGAATTAATAACAAGTACAAGAGCACAAGATATAGCATGGTTTCGCCAAAGAATTTATTTATCGAATCAAGAGAAAATTTTACAAGGGTTCAAACAATAATTCTGTAACGCACAAACCTAGCCCTCCCTTATGAGATCTCCAACAAGCTCTTCTTCTCTCAATTCCTTTAGGTTTCCTAGCACGATCACAAGCAAAGTGGTCATAAACCTTTAATACTCTCAAGATCACCTAAATTAGGGTTAGAAATAACCTTAAATAGGATCTCCTAATATTACTAAATATTAGAACAAATCCAAGTTGTCGAAATCCATCCAAAATTGGACCCTAATAGAACTTCCATTATTGGAACACGAGTCTATTAAACTAATTTTCTAGTTAATTTACACATTTTGGTCAAATATTGTTGCACCAACTTTTTTGGTATGCTTTTACTCGTTAATGTATGATTAAGAAAAGTTAACTTTTAAGTCATGTTGAATTTAGTCAAGTAATGAATTTTGAATTCCATTGTTCCATAATAAGGCTTAATCCATGTAATCGAACAATTATTGAATTAATTAAATAACTATGTACCACGTACCAAATTAAGTAATCAACTTAGCTTACCCTTCGGTCATGTTGGTCGGGCCAACATATAAGTTTTAAGGGGCAAACGTCACATATCGAACCAAAATGTACTTAATGTTGTCTTGTAAAAAAATTAACCGAGATTTCAAGATTTTTTCCTACATGACAGCCAGTACCGTCATTTATTGAAGTCGACGATATTTGAAAAAATAATTTTCTTTTGTGATTTTGGATCAAATTTGGTTTAAAAAACAAGTTAAACCAGTACAAAATAAATAACCCTCAACAAAATACAAATACATCTCTCTCTCTCTCTCTCTCTCTCTCCATCTGTTGTTGTTGCCGCCTCTTTCTCTCTCCTCTCTCGACTTGTTATAGTATCTTTTTCCTCTCTCGACATAGCGTTGTTGAACACGGGCCAGCATGCTCCATTCCGGCTACTCCAAGCTCCACTCTAGCAATGAATACAACATATTTGAATTATTTTTTAAGTTATTCAATATTTGTCTTATAAATTACATCTAGATAGAAAATTAATATTTAAATTTTACATGTTTGTTGGTATCACACATCTTAAAATGTACCCGATGTACATCCGATAATAAAAACTCACTTCAACTTGATAAAATAGAGACAATTGCCTAAGCTAGTTCCCAATAAGAACCAATAGATGCGACTTACTGCATTCCAGGTAACCAAAGTCCAAATGTCACTTCCATTTTTGATAAAATTAAAACAATGCAGTTGGACTTCAATTATACCAATTGAGAATATGATCCCAAAATTATGTTATCCTTATAATACAATTATAGCATTGTCAGATTAACCTACATCAGTGAGCTTAGTGACCTTGTGTGGACATCACATGGATCGCTCATACTGAGTAGTCTAGCCTTTTAGTAGCCAAACTCCATAAATCGTTTTAAACAAAGGATAGACTAAGAAACTAATTGACAAAAACCCACCTAAATTATACCAATTGAGATTATGATTTTGAAATTATGACATCCATATAACATTTATATAAGGATAACATTGTCTTATTTTAAACTAAAGATGGACTATGAAGCTAATTGACAAAAGCACACCCAGATTATACTCACATGCATTCAATATAGCAAATATTTTTCATTTTGTTCATTGATATTAATCAGATTACTTTGAACATTGCATTCATGACTATTCTCCTTGCATAACTTCAATAACTAAAAATGATAAACCTTTGAGTATATGAAAAATACAGATACCAAACAATATTATTTATATTTGGTTTTTAAAAGATAAATTTTCTTAGAACAAAAGAAGACTAGCACAAACCAAAGAAAGAAGCTCCTATGAAGAACAGATCATGATAACTAAAACCACCAACAAGGAATATGAAATATTTGGACTTATTTTTTATCATTATCATTTAAACAAAAGAAGACTATTGTTTTTATCATTTTAGACTAATACCTTATCGACAAATTTGTGACACTCGAAATTATTTGGTAATGACAAGTTTACTTCTTTAAATAAAAAGATCATTTCTTAGTTTTATTAAGTAAATATAAGTATAGCTACCAAAAGAATCATCGATAGGCAAAAAGGGTAAACCAACCATTTAAGATCAAGTCCATTACTTGTATTCTATAAGACACATTGAAAACACTTCTCTCCCTCTCCACCTTAAACAAGAAATAGAAAAAAAACTTCTTTTTTATCAAAATCACTTATATTCCCTCTCCAAAATCCTAACCTCCATTCTCCATCTTACAAACCCTGGCAAAATGGCAATTGCCAACTTTCCACACAAAAGAGGTGCATTAACATAAATACGGCAGTAAGAAGAGGCAATACACAAGTGTGTAAACTATCAAAATGAGAAAAAGTGGATTGGCCGACACTAGAATAACTCTACCAAAGGCGAACCTATTACAGGAATAGCTGCAGGTACACCTGTCACGATTTAGACTGTGCAACAACCAGTCCCGAGGTAAGAAATAACCAGTTACACCAATGCAGTCAATACACCCAAAACTACGGACAGTATTGCATAAATTGCAAGACTTCGTCATCAGAATCCAAACCCCTACTATGTTGCACATATGCCAAGTCATTAATAAAGATTCGTGATTCTTACCATCTTTTAATAATTATACCCTGACATATATATAGGATAGGTCAAAACTTATTCCCTGTAAATATATAGTTGTGCAAAATAGGTCAATATTTGATTTGATTTAATTTAGTTAGATTTGTTACGAGTGAATTTAGGAATCCTTGTATAATCTTTGTTTCCTTTTATACCCTCTGTAATCCCTATATATTGAGGCATCTAGTTGGAAAAGAATACACAAAATTTTATCAACTTACATCATATCAGACTAATCGATCATCTCTCTCTCCCCCCACCAGATCTCCCTCTCATGCTGCCCTCCCTCTTTCTTCCTCTCGGTATCTCTCCTCTTGTCCTCCCGGAAAACTCATACACCCTAACTTCTGTCCTTCTTACCAACCTACCCTAAATTTCATCATATCTACCATTACTGAATCATCCTCAAATGCCCAAAACCCTATCACCACTATTTCCATCCCAACCATTACTCATCTTATACGGTAAAATTATCCGATCACAATTTTCTTATCTGGTCTCACCAGTTCGAGGCTTTTCTCTATAGACAAGATTATTTCAAGTATGTGGATGGCTTGTACACTCGACCCGCCATGAACCAAGGAGCTCTGCTTCGCTCCGGACTGACAAAACCCTTGTCGGTATTATCTGCCACTTTGTCTAAACCACTACTAGCCACTAGCATTGGCTGTAAAACCTCTTCCCAGATATGAAAATTGATTCAGATATACTTTTTTTCCAAAAGACTATTATTAACGCCTCTCTGTACCAGAAGAAGCTCACTAGTTTGAGCCGTGGTTCTCGCACCATCTCCAACTATCTCTAGGAAGCCAAATCTATTGCAGATGCTCTTACTGCCATTGGAGAACATGTATCCAACAAAGATTTGGTCAACGTTGTCATTCATGGCCATGGGCCTGACTTTAAGGTGTTAATTGGGTCGGGCCGACCCGGCCCGGCCCTTAGAGAATCAAGTTCGTGTTGGGTCTGCCTTTGAGGCCCGATAGCCAGGTCAGCTTCCAAATCCAAATCGAATTTACCCAAAAAATTGGTCGAACCGGCCAGAACCAGCCAGGTCAGTGACCCGATTAGGGCCAGTCCAGGCCCGGTTGAAACTAGGTCCCCCAATCCCCCGCGGGCCCCACAACTGTGTATGTGTGTATATATATATCATTTTTCTTCTTCATATTTTCTTTCGTAGTAGTAAAGGGTTCTATATTGAAATTTTCAATAATATAGGTTGTCACCTCTTGCAAGACCAATCAATCTTTTCTAGCCTTTAAATTTCGAACACGAAATTTTTCTAAGGAGGGTAAACTTGTATCCTCTGTTTTCCCAAAATCTGAAATTAGGATTATTTTTGTCAATTTATTTTATTTGCTAAATAGTATTAGATATACTAATTTAATTAGTTTGGTAGAATGTTTAATTATGTCTTAGTCATGGATAGAATATTCTTTTCTAACTAATTAGATTCTATCCTGACCAACTTGATTTCCTTTTCCATTAGATCTAGAAATTTAATTAGGGAGTAGGAATGCCAAACTTGCAATTATGACAACTCCAAAACCACCCATAGGTGGCCAACCCTAATTCCTCCTCCCTCTAATTTCATTTTCCCTCCATAAGTCCTTCCTCCTCAACTCATCTTCCTCAAATTCCACCAAATGTCCAAACCCAAATTTTACCTCCACCACCCCACATCGACCTATTTTATCCTCGTTCCTCTTCCTCGGGCTCGGCTCAAATTCCCAAACTGTACATGGAATGTTCGTGGGGCGTGTTCGTTGGACAGGTTGAAGGAGATTTGCGAGTGTCTGAGGAAGGCAAATTGTACTATTATTGCTCTGCTGGAAACTAAAATTAAGTCGGAGCAGGTACGGACGAGACGCGCCCAACCCCAATGAGTTCACTTTTATAATCTTAGATTATGTAGCATGGCAAGGGTCTGGGTGCGGTGGGACAGTCGTTGTTGGGAAAGGAGAGTGGTACATATGACAGAGCAGTTGATAGCTATACATTTCACCAATAAAGGTGGATTCATCTTCGATGCGGTGTACGATCACAATGATAGGCATAGGAGGGATGATCTCTGGCAGGAAATCATCCACACCAGTGTCCTAGCGGAGGGTGCCAAACTTTCACTACTTCTGATGGGGGACTTCAATGCTCTCATGTACCGAGGAAAGAAAGTGGGGGGCCGACCTGTTTTCGACTCCATCGTCCTTGACTTCCAATTATGCATGATGCAATCTGGCCTGACAGGTTTGGAGTGGTCTGGTCATATCTAGACCTGGCACAACAAAGCCATTCAGAAGCGAGTTGCTTGTCAGCTGGACAGAGCCTTGGAAAACAAGGTTTGGTTTGATAGGTTTCCGCAGTCGGTAGCAGAGGGTATGCCAACTAGAACTTCTGAACACTCTCCTATTCGAGTGGGCTTCATAACTCCCCCTTCTTGGAGATCATGGTTGTTCCGATACAATAATAGTTGGCATCTGACGAATGAATATATGGAGGCTGTTTCCTTGGATTTGAACTCAGTGAAGGAGGGACAACCTAATTTACTACGATGTCCACGCTGAAAAGAACAATGGCGGTGCTCGGGGGCTGGATCCACGGATGGCCTCGTCTGCCCCTGGCAAAGGTGGAGGCGAAATTACATGCGGTCTAGGACGCGCTGTAGCAGGACTCGCTGGATGGCAAATTGGTGGCACGAGAGAAGGCCATGATCCAGGAGGTTAATCTTCTTAGGTTACAGGACGAGATCCAGCTGGTGCAACAAGAGAAGTGTTCTTGGCTCAAAGATGGAGACAGGGCTCAAAAAAATTTCATGATGTGGTACGGGCCCGTCAGCATCGGAACAGCTTCAACCAGCTACAGGATCCAGAGGGCAAAGTGGTCGAATCGCAAAGAGGCATACAGGAGGAGGCGATCAGGTACTACTATAAGTTATAAATCATTATGATTATGTTGATACTTTTCCTGATATTGTATGCAAGAGCCTGGTCACTCCATATGGCAATAGATTGTTACTGGCTCCAGTCAAACTGGAAGAGTTGGAGGCTATTATCAAGGTGCTGACCCAAATAAGGCACCTAGTCTGGATGGATGCAACAACAAATTTTTCAAAATTCACTGGGATGTGCTTAAGCAATATGTGTTAAAGGTGGTTCAGGAGTTCTTCACTTATAGAAAGTTATTTAAAAAGCTCAACCACACTTTCTTGACTTTGGTACAAAAGAAAGAGGGGGCTATTGTAGAAGCATGAAAAATACGCTGGTTAGCCATACGCAGCATGTTGATGCTGGACAGCGTAAAAAGATGACCTCAGAGCCATCAACGTGCAACAGAGCTTTTTCCACTGAGCACAGCGTAAAATATAAGCTCAAGGACCATCCGCGTAATGCAGTATGTCCAGGCTGCTTCAGCATAAAAAGGGTGCTACATCGCCTTTATGGCGTAAAACTCATCCGCTTTCAATGCAGCATTGAAGTGTACGAGGGACGCTTCGTATTCTTCGAAATGAACCTGTCAGATCATGCAATGAACCTGACGTCTGGACTCCTGACAAAGAGTACTGCACGACTACCCAAGCGACGGCTATAATGATGGCACGGCACTGCAACCCAGGCTGTCATTTACTGCCATTTCCTTGGCGTAAACCGCTTTTACGCATACAAAGGAATACGCTGCCTAGTTTTACACAGGCAGACGTGAGCTATTTACGCTACACAGAAGACAAACAGCCTGCCATGTCAAAAGCTGCTCTTCAAACAGAGCTCGAGGCACGTCTCTGCATTTATTGCGCAGAGCGATGGCAGGGCTCGAGGTATGTCTCTGCATTTAATGCGCAGAGTGATGACAGAACTCGAGGCACGTCTCTGCATTTAATGCGCAGAAGGGTGGCAGACCTTCAAAACACGCCTCTGCATCTAATGCACAGGATAATGGCGGATCTCTGTATTTAATGCAGGAGATTTAATTAAATATCACCGAACCGTCGTTTAGTGACATCTCCTTTGCGTAAACTGCTTTTACGCATATAAGGGGATACGCTGCCTAGTTTTACACAGGCAGACGTGAGCATCTTACGCTCCGCAGAAGACAAACAGACTGCCACATCAGCAGTTGCTCTTCGTACAGGATTCGAGGCGCGTATCTGCATTTAATGCGCAGAATGATGGCAAATCTTCAAGACACGCCTCTGCATTTAATGAGCAGGATGGGGGCAGATCTCTGCATTTAATGCAAGAGATTTGATTATATCTCCAAGAGCCGTAATTTCGGCTAAGACGTCGACATCATCACTTTGGCACATTTCGCCAACTCAGGCCTCAGTCAGGAGAAGAGGATCAGCTATCTTCTGCGCCCACTCGGCTTCTACGCCCACTCGGCCACTATGCCTACTCGGCTTCTACGCCTACTCGGCTTCTATGCATACTTGGCTTCTACGCCATGGTGACAGTTATTGGCTTCTACGCCAACCTCTTCTACGCGAAGGATAACTACCTACGTGGCTTTTATGTCGTGATCTTCGCAGCAGTTATACGCGTTGTCTCTTAATTGGACTCGCGTCACACGCTCATTCAAAAGGCCACACGGGCAACAATTATTTTAACCATCGTGTAAAAGGGTGCTGTACTTTCCACTACTCGGTTTCTACACCGACTGAGTGGTCACTGTCACTAAAACTCTATAAATAGAGACCTCTATTGACAGAGGTCCAAGGTCGAAAAATAGAGGATCAGAGGTCGAAAATTGGTCAAGAAATCTAGTATCAGATCCAAGGTCGAAAGACGGAAGATTGAAAGATCGAGATTTGGTCGCAGATTTCAAGAGTGAAGAATCCAGAGCTCAGGCAAAGAGTAGTGATCGACGACTTTGGCATCGAGCATCCACTCTCTTTAGCAACCTTTGAAGCTGCTTTCTGTCTTCTATGGTACTTCTTCATCATCGTGTGGTCCAAGGGACAAAGTGATCGACTGCAGATCAGACTCCTATAGCAATATTTACCCAGATTAAAAAATTGTACTCGACATCCTCGTATAGGATTAATTGTACTGCTTGTTTGTAAACATAAAGAGCGGGTTTTCGTATAAAGACTCGTTTCCATATCTTTCGTTTATTTTATCAGACAACAAGATGGCGACTCTGCTGGGGACATCTTTCTCTTCTGATGAGGAAGCAATTGCTCAATACGATGCGGTATCCGTGGGATCCGTGAAGAAGACACTGGTCGTCCAGTTCGACCAGTCTGCCTACGAAGATATGCTTCGAACAAGGGTAGCTCTCACTCTCTCTCTGTCCAAGACAACAGGAAGCTGCGTAAGGTCTGGATGCCCAAGACATCCTCTACCATTCCTGTCGACTCTCCGATCTCTTCGATCTCTCCGACCAACGAGGTTGTAGCATTGCTCCCTCCGCGCCTTGCGCGTAAAATTCAATCGCCTGTCTCTGACAGGGCAGACAAAACTTCTGGCAATGCCTCAGCGCCAATCGAGAAGTATACTTCGCGCCTTGCGCGTAAAATTCAGTCGTCTGTCGTTGACAGGGCAGACAAAACTTCAGGCAATGCCTCAGCGCTAGTCCAGAAGTACACATCCGCTCTGCGCGTAAAATTCTGTCTTCCGTCTGTGACGGAATAGACAAAAATTCTGATAATGCCTCAGCGCCAAATCAGGAATCCCAAACGCACTCCGCGCGTAAAAATGCATATGCCTTCCGCGGAAAAGCAGATGATCCCTGCAATCTACGCAAGGGAAAGCAAGCGGCGGACTACTCAACTTCTCGGCCTTTACGCCAGCAAGGGAAGAATCTGCCTGCCCTCCGGATTACGCGATAGGCTGACGGCCGACTGAGGACATCCTCAGCTTTACGCCAACCAGAGCAGAGCTCCAAATTACGCCAGGAGAAGCCCCTCAGCGTAAAGAAGGCTCAATTTGCGGAAAGACACCCTTCTCGGGGATTATCAGCCAACCAGATGGCCAACCTGTTGTATATAGGTGGCACAGGAAAAACTATGGTTCCCAACATCCGCATGCCCCCTGATATGAAGTATGAACAGAAGGAACAAGCCATCTTCTTCTTCCATAACTCCTCCTGACCTGCATGAGTATCTGATCCAGAAACGCAAAGACAAGAGTCGTAAACAGGCATCAATTCCCCTAACGGTCAAACGCGGGGAGATCTTGTGGGAAGATGCATCAACATCTAATGTTGTCATGACAGGTGGGCCACATGAAGATTCCATCTTTATTATTCCTCCAACTCGCGACGACCAGCATCCAATAGTCTTCGGTCGCATGCGGACCAGCCCAATTGTACAGGAAGAATTCCGCGAGCCTGAGGGTGGCAAAATACAAATCCACAGGTATAGCCCACAGGCTTTAAAAATTATACAAAGCATGGGTTACGATTTGAGGTTGAAACAAGGCCTCAACTATGGAAAAGGCAGACGAATACCGTTGCAGAGTAATTCTTACTGTCAACGAGCTCGTTTTGGGTTGGGGTATACTGCATCTCTTGCAAACTCACAACCTCGAGAGTCTGATCCTGCACAACCAGAGGCAGGACCTTCTAAATCAGCTTCTGTGGACAAATGCCGTGACATGTCTGGGGTAACCTACCTCGACAGAACAAGCCAGCATCCAAAGCTGGGGGTAGAATTCCCTCGAAATCCGAAATGATGCGACGATGACAATCCTCCCAGAAAGACGTAAAACTCAGGCATCGGGAGCTCGAAGACCAAAAAGGACTTTCTCCTTCAATGAAGATGACATCATTGAAATCTTTAATATGTTGATGGAGGAACACAAACTTCAGCTTCCCAACATCAGGTATCCTGAAAGAGCTGGCAAAGTTGATGACCCAGATTATTGTCTCTTTCATCAGTACATTCATCATCCTACAAAGGCGTGCTATGTACTGAAAAGGAGAATCCAGGAGTTGATCGACGCCAAAGTCATCACTTTGCATCTATAAACAAAGGGATAATCATCGCAAATCAGTTTTTCTAAACACGACAAATTTGCTCCCTTCAGGAATATACTTGATGAAGAGCACCTAAAATTTCCCCAGTGGATTCCTCAGGACTATCCTCACTCAGAAAAATCACTCCATAGTGAATTGTTAAAACATATGTTCATGTCCATATTACCTCTGAACTATTGTCCAAACATTTCTTTCCCCAGAGAATTTGTCATGTTCATATTACCGCTGAACAAACCTTCCTAATCCGGCTATCGATTATCATGTTCATACTACCTCTGATATCGGTTGTCATCTCAACTTAGCGCCCGTACTTAACTCTAAGTACGCCAGTGGTGTTGAGTCCACAAAAACGGCCATGTTCATATTACCTCTGAGCAGATGTATACCTCCATCCCCGATGGAGTCACAACCCCAGAGAGTTTGTCATGTTCATATTACCTCTGAACAAACCTTCCTAATCCGGCTATCGATTATCATGTTCATACTACCTCTGATATCGGTTGTCATCTCAACTTAGCGCCCGTACTTAACTCTAAGTACGCCAGTGGTGTTAAGTCCACAAAAACTGCCATGTCCATATTACCTCTGAGCAGATGTGTATCTCCATCCCCGATGGAGTCACGACTCAAGAGTTTGTCATGTTCATATTACCTCTGAACAAACCTTCCTAATCCGGCTATATTATCATGTTCATACTACCTCTGATATCGGTTGTCATCTCAACTTAGCGCTCATAGTTAACTCTAAGTACGCCAGTGGTGTTGAGTCCACAAAAACTGCCATGTCCATATTACCTCTGAGCAGATGTATACCTCATCCCCTATCACCGAGCAACGGTCGAGATAGCCATGACATTCAAAGGGTTCTTCCTAGAGCATGTACCTCGATCTCAGAATCTGGAAGCTGATGCCCTAGCTAGTCTAGCTGCAGATTTAGCTATCCCTATAAGAAGGCAGAATTCGGTGATCCTTCTTAACAGAGATTTATTCTGTGTGAAAAATAACTTTCACATAGAACACAGCTACGCGGTGAACACATATCTTCCAAAGAGAGACTGGAGAAGTCCCTTTATAGATTTCGTAGCATACGAAATCTTGCCAGAAGACCCTATAGAAGCAGTATCCGTCAAAAGACGATCATTGTGCTTCTATTTCGACGTATCTTCGCAATGTCTATATCGCCGGTCTTATGACGGACTATTATTACGATGTCTCTATGGTGATGAAGCACATCGGATTATCCGTGAAGCTCACGACGGCGTATGCGGAGCGCATCAACCCGGTCCTAAGCTACAGGATCGCATAAGGAGAATGGGCTATTACTGGCCTACTATGATCACAGATGCAATAAAGTATGCAAGACAATGCAGAGCCTGTTAGGTCCATGCAGACTTTATCCATCAACCTCCTGAATATCTACATCCTACGATTGCGTCCTGACCTTTCGAAGCATGGGATATGGATATCATTGGTCCTATTCACCCGTCTTCTTCCAGAGGTCACCGGTTCATACTGGTCATCACGGATTATTTCTCCAAATGGGCAGAGGCGATCCCTCTTGCTGAGGTGAAGGCATCTAATGTGATCAGCTTCATCAAGCATCACGTCATTTATCGCTTCGGGATACCCCGGAGGATAATTTATGACAATGGGCCTCAATTCATCAGCCAAGCGTTTCATCGATTTTGCGATAAAAATCGGATACAAAATGTGGCCTCTACGGCATATAATCCTGCTGCTAATGGTTTGGCGGAAGCTTTCAACAAAACCATTATCAAGCTCTTGAAAAAGTTCGTCTCTTCGAACAAGAAGGATTGGAATAAGAAGCTGGGAGAATGTCTCTGGGCATACCGCACAACGGTACGAGCACCGACAGGTTGTACCCCATTCTCATTAGTTACGGGAGCGAAGCAGTTCTCCCCATCGAGATCCAAATTCCGTCACTCAGGATAGCCGTGGCTAATGAGTTGACTCAAGAAAAGAATGACCTGTTAAAGCTTCAAGAGCTAGAAGGATTAGACGAGAAACGTCTTCAGGCTCAACAGCGCATCGCGTTCTCCCAGGCGCGCATTTCCAAAGCTTTTAATCAAAAAGTAAAGAAAAGAGTGTTCAAAGTTGGCGAGCTAGTTTTAGCTGTAAGAAGGCCGATGATTCTTACTCACAGGAGTAAGGGCAAATTCCAGCCCAAATGGGAAGGCCCTTATATGATCGAGACGACGTTCTCAAAAGGCGCTTACAGGTTAGCCAAGCCTAATGGAGACCTGTTAATGGCTCCTATCAATGGCAAATTCCTGAAGAGGTACTATGCTTAACCTCCTCTGCTCAAGTGGAATATGGCGAAAATCTCATTCTGACAAAACTACTTCCAAAACGAAACTAGTTGGATCGTATTCTATCATGTCCATATAACCTTTGAATATATATGTTTAACTAATTTGGAACTTCAAGACCTATCACGTCCATATTACCTCTGATAGTGTTTTGTGTACAAATTTTAGCTGAAGCATATTCTATCATGTCCATATAACCTCTGAATAGATATGTCCTACTAAAACTTACCGAGAGTATATCACGTCCATATTACCTCTGATATCACTCTCACCCAAACCTGTCATTTATATTCCAAAATGAAGGGTCCACAAAGTCAGATGAAAGCCTCTTTATTATTCCCAAAAAAAAGAGCAAAATTACATTGAAAAGCAAAAAAGTACATCATTTGGGAGGAGAAGTTAGGTCGCGAATATGTCGTGCCAGAGCTGCCATCCTCTCATCCCTGGAGTTCAAGACGTCAGCGCGAGCACGCTCCAACCTTGCTGCACCATTGTTCAAAGCAGCCAGCTCGACCCGAGTACATACGAAACCCGCACGGACAATACCCGCTTGTGTCAGATTCTGCTGGGCGGTCTCCTTCCGATTCGTCAGCACGTCTCGAGTTGCCGACAAGGAGACAGCCAGTTCCTCCGCTTGAGCGAGTTCATCTCTCAATCTGCGGACCCTTGCTGTCACTTCCTCATAGTCGAGTTCGCACTGAGTCAGCTGAGGAATGACGTACTCCAGTTGGGCACGCTCCTGATCCATCTCCTGTTGCTGTTCCTGGACGAATTTGTCCAGAGATTCCAGTTGCCCAGCAAGCTCTGCAGTCAAGGAGTCGAACCTAGCCTGGACCAGGTCGTCAATGCTGCCTCGAGCTAGCTGCTGATATTCGTTAATGGGTTCCTCCAAACCATTAACTATCTGCTCCAATGTGTCAGCTACCCCAGTGTCGTTGAAGTCCCTGATCGGCACTATCGCGAACTGGGAGGACCTCCTCAGAGACGCAAAGCTCAGATTCTTCTCCAACACCATTGATATCAATGTTTTCATAGTGGTGTAGAAGATACCAATATACTGCTCAATCAGCATAGCCAGGTCCAAATGAACGCTGGGAGTGGCTGCGATATTGGCGAACCTCTCTCCAGGAACGACCGCAGACGATGTTGCCACAGCTGTCGCCTCAACAGGTGGTGCAACAAAAGAAGAAGCGCCAACACCGGACGAAGTGACCGGCATACTCAAAGGAGGCATTGTCGCAACGACAGGCTCGTCCTCCTCTTGAGATATCGGAATCTCTTCGACGGGCGAGCCGGCACCCGAAAGTGTCTCCTCTTCAAAGTCAGGCACCTCCGTGTCGCCGCCAGGACCTGACACAGAGCCAAAGGGCGCATCTACACTGCCCTCCCCGAAGATGTCTTCCCCTGAAAAGAAGACAAAAGGAAGTTAATATCGAAATGATGTTAACTTTTCTAAAAGGAGGCATAAAGACGACGTTTACCCATGGCCGATGGTGTATATGTCGCGTCTGCGGCCAGTACAGCTAAATCATTTCTTAATGATGCTAGGCAAGCTGTCATACCTGGAGAAGGTGGTGTGTCAACCGACACCGGCAAATATTCTTCCAGGCCCTCGTCAAGTTCCAGCCGAGGTTCATCAGGTGGAATCTAGCTGGGTGCACTAACGGACACGGCAGGGGTTTCTCCCGATGCTGATCCGGATAAAGATATCCTTATTCGGCTCGGCCCCGAAGGCGATCTCGTTCCACTACCTGAAGCGGTAGAAGCGACAGCAGCCTCCAACAGGAATTTTCCGGCACCACCAGCCAGAACATTAGAGGGTCCCTCTCTAAAAGGCGAGGAACCTCCAATCAAAGAATCATCCCCAACAGGGGGAGATGCAAGCTCACTTCTAGGAGCCTCATTACCAAGAATCCGGAGAGGACGATTAACCGTCTTCTTCTTCCTCTTGCGAGGGGAAGTCTCCTTCGGAGCAGGAGCCCTTCGCTTCCCAGAGATTACCAAAGCTCCTGCAGGCGGAGGTATTTCACCCCTCGGCACCAACAACAGAGGCTCATCCGGAGTAACGGACTCTTCACCCTCGTCAGAAGAAACCGAGGGAATTTCGACTCTTCCCCCAGGCTTGGAAGAGGGCATCCTAAAACTTCCATGCATATCAAAATCGCGATGGAAGGTATTGGTTGCCACGTAGAACTGGGCATACGAATGAAGAATGCGCAGCTCCGTGGAGAGTGAAATAACGGGCACGGTAAAAGTTGCTTCAGTGCAACCCACAATGAAATATAGCCATCCTCTGGCTCCATCAATGAGTCCACCCCTGGACCTGAAGCTGGTGACGGCATTGCCCACGTGCAACTGGTCGTACCCGAACTGCCTGGCAAACCGACTGGGCAGGTAAGGCTCCAAGAAGCAATGGTCTTCGCTTCTGTACAGTAAATGGGAAGGTCTAATGCAGACCAACCAATTAAAAGCCTCAGGAGAAAGAATGGTCTGTCCGTCGCCTACATCCTGAAGTTTGATCCCCTGTTGATTGAGATGTACAGGGAGGACAGTGCAGAAAAGCTTCCAGCTGTGACTGAAGTTCAGCACCCGCCGACAGTCTAAAACTGTGGTCATGTTCCAGAAAGAATTCTTGTAGTTCAACAAGAAACTACCCCCCGAACTACTGCCAGAGCCGGGAGACAACCCTGGGGTTATGGAGAATTAACCACCCCATCAAGTACCGGTATGGTAATTCTACCCTGGGAAAGCTATCACGTCGGGTTTCATCGGCGAGCAGTCCATCAGTCATGGCCCTCAGGCCAGCTTATATGCGGCACACCATGGTAGGGAGCAAGCCCAGTCTTGTTCCGAACACCAGACGCACTGCAGACCATAGTATGTTGCGGTGAATGCGGTCCGCAGATGCGATGTCCGGTACCACCAGTCGGCGCAGCCAAATGGAGAGAAAGCCGGCCAGTTGAGCTTCCTTGGACAGAGGCCTGCGGCAATGCCTCAAATAGCTGTAGGCCTTAGTGCCTGCGGGATATTTCCCTATCCCTTCATCGAGAATCTGGTCCGGAGCCCCAGCATCCTCCATAAGATCGTCAACTACCTGAGCAGTAAGCACGCTCAGAAGATTCAAAGGCTGATCCTTGCTATCCAAGACCTTCTCCGGCTTAGCATTTCTGGCCCGGTGAAAGAAGAGGTAGGACGTCCATTTATTGATGTGAGCCAAATCTGAAGGCTCACCATAAAAAGCCGTGCAAGCGAGGTAGTGGCACATCAGCTCCTGGTACACAGCCACTACCCGAGGATCTGAATCCCCCAACTCCCGGTTCGTGGGAACATACTCTTCATATGGAGTATCCCCCATCGACAGTCTCGAGATCTCTGCCATCTCGTGGAAGGCCAATCCCAACTCCCCCAGTGGAGTGGCGAAAGTCCCGGTGAGCGAGATATATCGCTCCATCAAAGCCAGAAACAGATTGGGGTTGGGAGGTAACCCAACACTGGTAGCGCTCACAGCTGCGAACAGACCAATGCTCTCCAGCTCAGTCTGAAAATGCTTCAGGGCCCAGTCAGCTAAGCGAGCCCACCGAAGATTTGTTGGGGTGATCCACCCACTGCACCGAGGGTTCACCTTGGGGTATACTCCCCCGTGCCCCATAAAATCATTGCAGAAGGTCGGTAATTGCACCGGCTGGAGCACCAAGCTGTCTTCACTCGGGACACTGCCCGGGTACAATCCCCTGAACGGTATTACAGAGCCGGAAGGGCGGCTGACAAATGACCCTAGACCAGATCCCTTCTGGTAAAATATCTTTCCCGGCCTGCCGTGAAGATCGGGAGTCAGCGTCCACAACATCCTCCTGGGATGTGTAGCATGGAAGAATGCCGACATGGGATAGTCTCTCAGCATCTTGGGCAGATACAGGACCAAGCCCCAGGCAGGGAAAACCCAGAGTTCTTTCTTGGGCTTCGTCTGGGACTGCTTGTCAATCATGTCCCCGAAGAGAAAAGCCGGCTTTATGTATTGGTCTCCGTCTATGTACGTCAGGGGATCTCCATTAATCATGTTCAGCAGCGTTCCCTCGCCCTGAGCCGACATCAAAATTTTCCTTCCTTCAGGGTACTGGGGCCCGGAGATAGGAAATGTCACGTGCGACAGATCCTCCAGATAGTTGGAGTACAGCATCCCGGCGGCAGAACCCATCACATCGGCTAGCGGAGACGCATGCAAGTTAACTGCAAGAGTGCAAGAAAAACACATCAGTTCCTATAACTAGACATTACAGATCTTGCAGCATATGCCAAAAATCAACAGTCTGTGCTTTACGCCAAGACTGCAAAAACTTGATCATTACGCTGGAATCCAATTCCTAAGACGTAAAATTCAAGGCTGGCAGTATACGCAAAGTTTCGACAGTCTGTGTTTTATGCCAGACTGCCAAAGTTTGAGTTATTACGCCGATAGCGTAACACTCAAATTTATAGTATACGCCAAGTTTCGACAGTCTGTGCTTTTACGCCCGACTGCAAAAATATGGGGTTTTTATGCTGACACATTAGAAATATGGGCGTAAAAGATGAAATGTCTATGTGCATCATCTTCCTCAAAGAGGCTATCAACACAGAAGACGACCCAGCGCGTTCACTTACAACGTGTGCGAAGGATTTTCAGTCGTTCTTTTTCGTCTCTAAAGCTCTACCTCTAAGGCCGGATGCACTGCTCGTCGGCGGGATACTTCGCTCAGAATGAAGTTCGCCTTGTCCGACCGAAGACGCTCTCGCTTGAGCAGAAGAACGAGAAGAAGAATCAACATTCTTTCCCTTTGTGGAAGGGATTTGTTTCGGGGCCATTACTGAAAACTTTGAAGGCTCGGAGAAAAACGAACAAGAACTCGAAAAGTCGAAGGCTTTCTTTCGCAGAAGACGGATGAAAAGTTTTCCTCTCAAAAGCTTGGGATATATATAAAGTTCGGATGGACTCCTCGAATCCCGAACCAAATCTCATAATTAATATTCGGTTATGATTGGGTACTACGTCAGCCTATTACTCAGAGAAGGCGGACAGTCAGCGAATTCGAAAAGTTTTCGTGCAAAGCAGATTCGTAGTTTTTACGCTAAGGAGCTTTCTACGCTCGACAGCTACAGATCTACGGTTTTACGCTCACAGGCTACAAGTCTATGGTTTTACGCCCGGATGCTTTTATGCTCGGTAGTTTTTACGTTCGAGAGGCTACAGACCTACGACTTCACGCTCAGCAGCTACAAATCTATTATTTCACGCTCGGTGGCTTTTACGCTCAGAGGCAACAGATCTACAATTTCACGCTCGGAAGATTTCCTTTTCAGAAGCTACAAATCTACAGTTTCTACGCCCGGATGTTCTCATGCTCAGCAGCTTTTACGCTCGAGAGGCTACGAACTTATGATTTTATGCTATGACTTTCCGCACATCTGAAAAATACGCAGGCCAGAGTACGCATACATCTGAACGATTCTCAAGGCGGTCAATTGCAAGAGTTCACACAGAAGATACTCCTTCTTGACCTCAAAATATCCCAAGTACCCGAAGCATACATAGTTCAACATTGAAAATTACTCTTTTCCATGGGTCGATTGGAAGTTCATCCAGACTCCAGTCTGAATATTTCATCTACGAATTCAAGATGACGACTCGGTTTTTGACAGCCATTTCTTGCCCTGTTCCAAGAAATTTTTGAGAAACCATTCTTGAAGATGATTGTCTGAACAAAAATTCTGTTTATCAGAAGTGACAGTTCAGAGTTCTACGCGGTTCCTCATTCCTAACAGCAGGACAGTTCGAATACTCGAATGCTAAGCGGCTTTCTACGCACCCTTAGTTATGCGTAAAAGACAGGACGGGACCTAGCACTCTTTCTAACAGAGTCGGCGTAAAGTTACCAGACGTGTCGAAGCTACACATGTTCAGACTTCACAGCAAAGTATATGGCGAAATAATCATATGCACAGAAGAATACGATTTTATTCATTTTCATGATTACATATGAGGGAAATCCAGTCTACAAAAGGGTTTTTCTTCATTTTCATGATTACATATGAGGGAAATTCCGTCTACAAAGGATTTCCTCATCGTCGTCGGAAGGCCACCTCCAGAGTCTGTTCTGCCAGGTTCTCGCATTGGTGGCCTTCTTCATCCATCTTCTCCAGCAGTTAGTCGGTTTCCGCAACCGACTAACAAGAAAATGATACATGGCGGGAGGATACAGAATTGGGCATGCATAAATAATGCAGATCCCATGCTCCGTACGCCATGACAGATTGAGTTGAGTTATTCCACCCAACTCAATACTCGAGGACAGAGCTAGTTTCTGCTCTGGTCCACGAAAGTATCAGGAGAAGATACAGCTTGCAAGTTGTGTGGTCAAATACGACCCTTCCTCTCTCCGGAAGAACTGCCATACAAAGTTGCTGATTATCCCGAGCAAAGGAGGGTATGATATTCTTCCATGATCCATCGTCCCAGAGGACATTTGCTCGAAGACGCCATCTTTTTTGGCTCCTTACATGCTTGAAGAACATGGTCTTCTTCTTCCTCAAAGTCGACCCGACGAACTCCGGCGATCATCTCTGTATGGTGAAGGAAATGTGGGAAGAACAGGTTAACTCCTCAGCCTTTTATAGGCGAGAGAGAGCCCTCCGAATCCCAACGGATCTCCAATAACTCCGCCATAAAGTCAGCCTTGAAGGACGTGTCAGACTTGACCGTTTCATGCTTCATTCAAAGCGTTTCAAATTACGAGGAATTTAAAAGCTTTGAAGGGGTCTTGTAAAAGCATGAAAAATACGCTGAATAGCCATACGCAGCATGTTGATGCTGGGCAGCGTAAAAAGATGACCTCAGAGCCATCAACGTGCAACAGAGCTTTTTCCGCTGAGCACAGCGTAAAATATAAGCTCAAGGACTATCCGCGTAATGCAGTATGTCCAGGCTGCTTCAGCGTAGAAAGGGTGCTATATCGCCTTTATGGCGTAAAACTCATCCGCTTTCAATGCAACATTGAAGTGTACGAGGGACGCTTCGTATTCTTCGAAATGAACCTGTCAGATCATGCAATGAACCTAATGTCTGGACTCCTGACAAAGAGTACTGCACGACTACCCAGGCGACGGCTATAATGATGGCGCGGCACTGCAACCCAGGCTGTCATTTACTGCCATTTCCTTGGCGTAAACCGCTTTTACGCATACAAAGGAATACGCAGCCTAGTTTTACACAGGCAGACGTGAGCTGTTTATGCTCCACAGAAGACAAACAGCCTGCCACGTCAAAAGCTGCTCTTCATACAGAGCTCGAGGCACATCTCTGCATTTAATACGCAGAGCGATGGCAGGGCTCGAGGCATGTCTCTGTATTTAATGCGCAGAGTGATGACAGAACTCGAGGCACGTCTCTGCATTTAATGCGCAGAAGGGTGGCAGACCATCAAAACACGCATCTGCATTTAATGCACAGGATAATGGCGGATCTCTGCATTTAATGCAGGAGATTTGATTAAATATCACCGAACCGTCATTTAGTGACATCTCCTTTGCGTAAACTGCTTTTACGCATACAAGGGGATACGTTGCCTAGTTTTACACAGGCAGACGTGAGCTTCTTACGCTCCGCAGAAGACAAACAGACTGCCACGTCAGCAGTTGCTCTTCGTACAGGATTCGAGGTGCGTATCTGCATTTAATACGCAAAATGATGGCAAATCTTCAAGACACGCATCTGCATTTAATGAGCAGGATGGGGGCAGATCTCTGCATTTAATGCAAGAGATTTGATTATATCTCCAAGAGCCGTAATTTCGGCTAAGACGTCCACATCATCACTTTGGCACATTTCGCTAACTCAAGCCTCAGTCAGGAGAAGAGGATCAGCTATCTTCTGCGCCCACTCGGCTTCTACGCCCACTCGGCTTCTACGCCCACTCGGCCTCTATGCCTACTCGGCTTCTACGCCTACTCGGCTTCTACGCCATGGTGACAGTTATTGGCTTCTACGCCAACCTCTTCTACGCGAAGGATAACTACCTACGTGGCTTTTATGCCGTGATCTTCGCAGCAGTTATACGCGTTGTCTCTTAATTGGACACGCATCACACGCTCATTCAAAAGGCCACGCGGGCAACGATTATTTTAACCATCGTGTAAAAGGGTGATGTACTTTCCACTACTCGGTTTCTACACCGACTGAGTGGTCACTGTCACTAAAACTCTATAAATAGATACCTCTATTGACAGAAGTCCAAGGTCGAAAAATAGAGGATCAGAGGTTGAAAATTGGTCAAGAAATCCAGTATCAGATCCAAGGTCGAAAGACGGAAGATTGAAAGGTCGAGATTTGGTCGCAGATTTCAAGAAAGAAGAATCCAGAGCTCAGACAAAGAGTAGTGATCGACGACTTTGGCATCGAGCATCCACTCTCTTAAGCAACCTTCGAAGCTGCTTTCTGTCTTCTACGGCACTTCTTCATCATCGTGTGGTCCAAGGGACAAAGTGATCGACTGGAGATCAGACTCCTATAGCAATATTTACCCAGATTAAAAAATTGTACTCGACATCCTCGTATAGGATTAATTGTACTGCTTGTTTGTAAACATAAAGAGCGGGTTTTCGTATAAAGCCTCGTTTCCATATCTTTTGTTTATTTTATCAGACAACAGCTATATCGTTGGCGGACTTCCGACCCATTGCTTGATGTAATTATTTATATAAAATAATTACACATCTGATGTGTCGCAGTATGGAGAAAATTATGCAGGAACTTGTCTCGACAAATCAGGCGACTTTCATCAAGGGTAGATCCATTGCGGAGCACAGTCTACTTACGCATGAGATGGTCTGAGAGTTTAATAAAGTTGGGGGTATAAAAGCTTGTGTCAAACTTGACTTACGCAAGGGCTACGACATGGTGAATCGGGACTTCGTCTATCAGCTGATGCTTGCTATGGGATTTTATAGGGTGTGGGTTGCTAGGGTTAGGGAATGCATTTCCTCCCCTACATTTTTGGTCCTTATTCGAGGGCTCCCGTATGGGTTCATTCGAAGTAATAGGGAGTTGCGGCAAGGAGACCCTCTATCCCCATATCTTTTTACGCTAGTTATGGAGTACTTCACTTGCATGATGGATATGACAGTGCATCAGAGAAGGATTGTTCCCTTATACAGGAGGACTATACTGCATATATCTCACCTTATATATGCAGACGACCTATTGGTGTTCCTTAGTCCTACGGAGGAGGAGCTCGCTGCGATATCAGATATTATGGTAAAGTTTAGTTAGTTGATAGGACAATATCTGAACTGGGACAAGAGCAGAGTTTACTTTAGCTCATATTGCCCACTCAAGGAGGAACGGGCTGCGATGTTGGAGTGGAGAAGGAAAAACTATCAGTTAAATATCTAGGGGTTCCCCTGTCAGTCAATTATGCAAAGGATATAGACCGCCAGAGTTTGGTGGAATATACACAACGGCGTGTGGAGGGCTGACAGACACAATGCATGTCGTTTGTCTGACGGATTGAACTGGTTCGAGCAGTCATCTCTGCACTGACGATGTTCTGGCTCCAATCTATTATGTTACCGACAACAACTATGCGGAAGAACTTATTATCTATTGCTCAATTTTGTCATGATAACAAAGTTTTATGCGTCTTTATGCCCATCATTTTTACATCTTTGATCTAACCAGTAGGTTTCTTCGTTATTAGGGCCTATGTAAAGATATTCTTTACGAAATTCTTACTTTTTCATCTAAGTTTCAGGCACTCTCTGGTATTCTATCTGGCAAAGTCGTCTCTTATCTAAGATCTAATAAATATTTGATATCCTCCTTCAAGAATAGTCCTTCCTTCTATCAAGGGTGTGCATTAGGCAAATCCACACACCTCTCGTTTCTCTTATCAAATGAAATAAAATGTACTTCTTATTTTCATTTAGTGCATTCTAATGTATAGCAATCCCATGTTCTTTTTGTTTCAGACTACAAGTATTATGTGTTGTTTACTGACAATTATACGCGTTATTCGTGACTTTACTTCATGAAACGTAAATCTAAAGTAATTACACATTTTCACAACTTTGTTACTTATATCTGCACTCAATTTTTCACTAATGTCAAACAGTTTCAATGTGAAGGTGACGGTGAGTGCGATAGTGTTATATTCAAAGATCTGTGTACTTTTCTTGGTATTCATCGTCTTCTCTCATGTCCCTACACATTCGAACAAAATGATCTTGCAGAACGCAAGCATCGCCATATTTCTGAAATGGCTTGCGCTCTCATTATCTCTAGTCGTGTTCCTACATGCCATCGATTTGAATCTATATCCACTGATGTCCATCTTATTAATCATCTTCCTCCTCTCATCCTTAATTGGTCTTCACCCTTCTCTCGCCTTTATGACACGTCTCCCTCCTACTATGTTCTATGAGTCTTTACCTGCATTTTGGTGCTTATTTCGCTAACAAACTATTGCCAATAATTATTGAATGTGTGTTTCTAGATTACAGCTTACAACAGAAGGGGTATCGTCATATGGATAAAAGAACTACATTTCCTGCCATGTTCGCTTTGACGAACAAGCCTTTCCATTCTCCAAAACCACAAGCCTCCCCCCTTAATCCACATGGATATTTGTCCCATTTATATCTCCAGCAACACCTTCCATATCTTCATCCTCTTTCTCCACGGAGGTACATTCTCCCACACCAATATCATGTCTCCATGAACCTTATTCATACTACTTTCAACCCCCTTAACCTCAACTACTACCTACCCCTACGCCACAACCCACGTCCACTATACATGAACCGCCTTCAGCCACTTCCTCTAGACATCCAATAATAACCCGACAACGAGATAGATCTAGCAAACCTCTTAACCGTACAGATGGCACAATCAAGTATCCCCGCCCTAGAGCCTTACTGGTCGATACCTCTACTCTGCTACTATAGAACCTATTTGTTACTCTCATGTCGGGGACCCGGTCAGGCCCGGTTGAAGAGTATAAATTATTATTATTATTATTATTATTATTATTATTATTATATGGATTATTTACACTAACTATCCATATGTTTTTGGTTTATAACACGGGGGACCCCTGCTTTTAAACAAATTACACTGACCACCCTCCCTTTTAAAAAAAATTAAAATAAGGGTAGTTAGTGTTATAATTTTTTATTTTTATCTTAAAGTAAGGGTACTCCGTGTAATAAACCAAAAAAGTAAGGGTGATACACTTTATTTTCTTAGTCACTCGCTTGTTTTATTTTTTAGCTTGCTTTCCTTTCGACGCTTAAACAAAATTCATGGAAGAATAGTCCAAGGCATGGAGATCAGTGTAATTTATTTAAAAGCAGGAATACCCCGTGTTATAAACCAAAAATATAGGAATAGTTAGTATATATATATATATATATATATATATATATATATATATATATATATGGTTACCAAGTATTAAACTTTGGAGGGAACTTGAAGTAGTAGACAGAAACTTAAAAACTTGCGTGGAATTATCATGTTATTGTCATTTTTAGTATATGAAAATTAATTGATAGACATATAAATCATAAGTTAACATGGAATTATCATGATGTTGGTCGTTTTTAGTATATGACAACTAATTGATAGCCATTCAAAACGTTCAAAGCATGAATATTAGTTATTCAAATTATATGACAATATGACAATTAAATTCGTTTATAAAAATTAATATATTGCATAAATTTGTTTAATATTTAAATTCGTTTAATATGACAATTAAACTTTAGACAATTAAATCTATTTAATATTCAAATCATGTCATTGGTCATTTTTAGTATATGATAATTAAATCAGTTTAAAAAAATTAATTGATAGTCATTCAAATTATTAGCATATATGGTAGTTATTCAAAGACGAACATTTTTAGTATATGACAATTAATTGATAGTCATTCAAAGCATTCAAAGCATAAATGGTAATTATTCAAATTATATAACAATTAATCCGTTTATAAAAACTAATATATTGTATAAATCTGTTTAATATTCAAATCCGTAATATGATAATTAAACTTTGGACAATTAAATTCGTTTAATATTCAAATCATGTCATTGGTCATTTTTAGTATATGACAATTAAATTCATTTATAAAAATTAATTGATAGTCATACAAATTATTAGCATATATGGTAGTTATTCAAATCATGTCATTGGTCATTATTAGTATATGACAATTAAATCCATTTATAAAAATTAATTGATAGCCATTCAAATTATTAGCATATATGGTAGTTATTCAAAGATGATCATTTCTAGTATATGACAATTAATTGATAACCATTCAAAGCATAAATGGTAGTTATTCAAATTATATGACAATTAAATCCGTTTATCGTATATAACAATTAAATTCGTTTATAAAAATTAATATATCGTATTAATTTGTTTAATATTCAAATCCTTTAAGTTTATAAAAAAATGTTATATCAAAATTTAAAATTTAATTAAATTTATAAAAAATTCTTCTTTTCTTTCCTCCATTTATTTCTTAAGTTTTTTTTAAACTGGGCTAACTCGATCCGACCTGAACCAGCCCGGACCCAGTCTGGTTAGGCCCGGTCCGCCCTCGACTGGGTCATGGGTCCGAATTTCCATTTCTTATATGCTAATAATTTGAATGGCCATCAATTAATTTTTATAAATGGATTTAATTATCATAAACTAATAATGACCATTGACATGATTTGAATAACTACCATATATGCTAGTAATTTGAATGATTATCAATTAATTTTTATAAATGGATTTCATTGCCATATACTAAAAATGATCAATGACATTATTTGAATATTAAACGAATTTAATTGTCCAAGTTTAATTGTCATATTACGGATTTGAATATTAAACAGATTTATACAATATATTAGTTTTTATAAACGAATTAATTGTCATATAATTTGAATAACTACCATTTATGATTTGAATGCTTTGAATGACTATCAATTAATTGTCATATACTAAAAATGTCCGTCTTTGAATAACTACCATATATGCTAATAATTTGAATGACTATCAATTAATTTTTTTAAATGGATTTAATTGTCATATGACTATTTCATAGCATTCAAAGCATAAATGGTAGTTATTCAAATTATATGACAATTAAATCCGTTTATAGTATATAACAATTAAATTCGTTTATAAAAATTAATATATTGTATAAATTTGTTTAATATTCAAATCCTTTAAGTTTATAAAAAAATGTTATATCAAAATTTAAAATTTAATTAAATTTATAAAAAATTCTTTTTTTCTTTCCTCCATTTATTTCTTAAGTTTTTTTAAAACTAGGCTAACCCGACCCGACCCTGAACTAGCCCGGACCCAGTCTGGTTAGGCACGGCCCGCCCTCGACTGGGTCATGGGTCCGAATTTCCATTTCTTATTCCGAGCCGGGCTGGCCCGGTCCGCTTCCTCTCCCGGGCTAAGCCCGGCCCAGACCGAAACTTGTCACACCCAGTTAGCGCAGGTCTCGGGCCGGCTCGGCCCATTACACACCTTGAACTTCAACAGGAAAAGACTTCTCTTCTATTTTCATCGTGTACCCTTTGTGCCGTCTCCGGATCAACTTGCTGATATTTTTATCAAAGGACTTCACAAACACCTGTTTCCTATGTTACGATCCAAACTCGTCTCTCTTGGACTGTCGAATTTGTAAGAGAGTGTTAAACAATCTTAATTTCTTACCATCTTTTAATAATTATTTCTAGTTATATATAGTTGTGCAAAATAGGTCAATAATTGTTTCCTGCTAAATATAGTGTAGCAAAATATGTAAAGATTTGTTTGAATTCATTTAATTTAATTAGATTTGTTAGGAGTGATATTAGAAATTCTTGTATAATCTTTGTTTTATTTTATACTCTCTGTAATCCCTATATATTGAGGCCGCCAGTTGGAGAAAATATACAGAAATTTATCCACTTACAGTGAATGCATGCATCATTCCTCTCCAGGTCGCAGACGAGGATAGAGCACACCAACGACTAGCTCTTCTCCTGACAACTCCTTGTCGAAGATGACAGAAGTGCCACTGCTGGAGCATTGTATAGAAGAGGAGGCAATGAATCAATTGTTGTGATAAAAGCGATCAAGGCACACAAGAGCCTTGAGGAGAGAGAAGGTGAGGAGGCAAACACTAGTCAGTAGGGGTCAGGTGATCAAGGAGGATGTGGATAATAATAAAGAGAAAAGGTACATTGTTCATCTTCTCCAAAAGCAATTCAACTACTCCTTACGGCTGTGAAAGCTGTTCAGTATGAGGGATCTTGATCTTGATGTCGTCCCCATTTAGTTGTTGAATGTAGAACAAGCCATAGCACATGCCTTGCTCACAGCCACAATAACAATTGTTGCTGCCTAGGGATCCCAATGTCCGAAATAGAGAAATTCTTTTTCATATTGTTAATATTAAGGATATGCTAAAAGTGTTCCTTTTATATGCATTGAAATAGTCATGCAATGATCTCCACGAGCGAGAAGTGTTTGTTTCAAAAGTATGCAATTTGTTAACCTTATGTTCGCTTTCAAAATTATGCTAGCCTCCTAATCATAATGATACTAAAAAGAGTTTTTATGCTCATACATAGTTACAATTTGCTAGACTTATGTCCGCTTCCATAATATGTTACCTCGAAATCATAATGAAACTAACAAGTGCTCCTAGTTTTTGTAACAATTGTAAAATAATAAAAGGAACACTTGAAAGCTAATCAAGTGCAGATCAAAGAAATAATCATCTCGTCGGCTACATGAATCCTTCTTATCTACCATTCAACTCATTGAGGGCAGATCAAAAAAATGTTACTAATTATATGAAGTTTTCATTATTTCGGTCGGTTCATGTTTGCTATGGTGTTTGTAATTTCATTGTTTTGGCCAGGAAGGCAGACAAGGCCTACTTGGTTACCAACGTCTATCAATTTTAGGCTTTTGATAAGGGCACTGCACATATTACTTGGGGCTAGCCCAGGATTGGGGCTAGCCCAGGATTGAGCAAAGTTTACTCACACTAGCCCATTATTTTACTTGGGGCTAGCCCACTTTCCCAAACCCTTCTCCCAAACCCTCCCCACCCCACCGGAGCCCTCCCCCCTCGCGCCGGCGGAACTCTCCAACTCTCCGAGACTTCGTCCTCCTTGTCGATGGCTCCCAAAGTCGACAATGTCGAGAATCGAACACGATTTTAGGTCATAAAATGTCGAGAATCGTCGACAATGTCGAGCAGTATCGGGCGGGACTGTAGATTTTCCTACAGTCCTATATAGATTTAGGACTGTAGGAAAATCGACAGTCCTATGTATATTAAGGACTGTAGAATTTTCTACAGTCCTAAATTTATATAGGACTGTAGGCATTTCAACAGTCCTAAAAATTTAGGACTGTGGAAAATTCTGCAGTCCTGTATACTTATAGGACTGTAGACATTTATACAGTCATGAATGTTAAATTCTGCAGTGGGTAAAGTTTAGGACTGTCACTATTGTGACAGTCCTAGTAAAAATTAGGACTGTCAAAATTGTGACAGTCCTAAACTTACATATAACTGTGCTTACAGACAGTGGGTAAAGTTTAGGACTGTCACAATTTTGACAGTCCTACTTTATACTAGGACTGTCACAATTTTGACAGTCCTAAAAATATATGTCGAAATTTTAGGACTGTCAAAATTTTGACGGTCCTTCCAATCGAAATTTCAAAATTAACAAAAAATTAAAATAAATTAACTCAGTTGTCGATATATATCAAAATCCCAAATTTCTATCCTTAAAATTTATTAAAGTATTATGTTATTTAAAATAGTAAATTTATTATTGGTACATTAAATATTTTGTAAAAAAAAAAAATTACCAAAAGTAAGATTTGGAGGTCGAAATATCGTTTTTTGGCGATTCTAAAAATTTGGGAAGTCCATCAAACGGTGAAACTATTTATCCCGAAGTACTTTTCCATACGGTCATTTTGGCTCAAACTGGAGCTTGTTTCGATCTCCCAGTCAAAAGTTATGATACTTTAAAGTTTTATATTTTATATTTTTGCCTGTAATATGTACGTCTTACTTCGGATGAAAATTCTCTCTACACGAATTGTGTTACTCTCGTCGAAAACATACAAATCGACCTATTGTGTGACGAAAAACGATTTGAAAACAAATAGTTATGGCCGTTCGAAGTCTGATCGACGGCAGACGTAATATTCGTACGGTAGATATATATTTTATTTTTTTAGGTTCAATGATAACATATTTTATTTTGGATGTTAAACTAAATAAAAAAATCAAAATCCAAAACTAACTAAATAGAAATAAACTAAAAAAAAAATTCTGACAATTAAAATGAGGACTGTCAAAATTTTGACAGTCCTCATTGTTTGTGGGACTGTCAAAATCCTGACAGTCCTAGTTTTATATAAAATTTTCAGTGGGTTAAAATTAGGACTGTCAAAATTTTGACAGTCCTACAAATTGTTAGGACTGTCAAAATTTTGACAGTCCATACAAATTGTAGGACTGTCAAATTTTTGACAGTCCATCCAAGTGGTAAGACTGTCAAAATTTTGACAGTCCTGATTATAACAGTCCCGACTTTGGGCTAGCCCCAAGTAACTTTTAGGATGGTGGACTGTCAAAATTTTGACAGTCCATCCAAGTGGTAGGACTGTCAAAATTTTGACAGTCCTAATTATAACAGTCCCGAGTTTGGGCTAGCCCCAAGTAACTTTTAGGATGGTTTTGACAGTCCATCCAAGTGGTAGGACTGTCAAAATTGTGACAGTCCATCCAAGTGGTAGGACTGTCAAAATTTTGACAGTCCTATAACAGTTCCGAGTTTGGGCTAGCCCCAAGTAACTTTTCGGATGGCAAACTTGTAATTTTTTGTAATTTTTTGTAATTTTTCAATGGGCTAGCCCCGAGTAAAATGTGCAGTGCCCTTATAATTTGCCCAATTTTATTGTGAAAAAAAAAAGGCCAAATGTTCGGGGAGACGATGGTGTTTGTCGTTTGAAATCTAATTTTGCTTTCAAAATTGATTCTGTTTTGTAATGGCAAAAAATTTATTCAAATGGCAAACATGAACTAGTTCCTCCCAACTGTTTGGTGTTTGCCATTTTTCTATAGCAAAACCCGTAACCAATCCAAGTCCTTTCATTTTTTTGCATACCAACAAAAAAGTAAATATTCCATTTCAACGGGTGACCAAACTAGCCGAAAATGTCAAATAGAAGATAGTCTGGTTACTATTTGAAAGACAGATGCTCCATCTCAAATGGCAAATGCCAAGGGGTGTTTCCGTGAGCGTTTGCCATTTGTTATTTTTGATAAAGTTTGGGAATTGTAATTGCCATGGAGGTTTTTATCATGTTTAAGGATTTTCAGGATGAGTTACCATCCTCAATTTATTATAATTTTTTAAATTAAATGTATTCCCTCAATTTAGGGCTAAAGTTTTGTACGGTGAAACGGCTGGAAACCAAACGATCTCCATTTGCTATTTTGGCCAAAATTAGCCCTGGGCCCTCCAATCTGGTCAAGATGGGTTCAGGTACTGCTAGTACCCGGATCCGCAACTCCTACAGTATCAAGGTTTGGACCCGATACATACCCGTAGAGTCTGTACCCTACCCGTTCAACATAAAATTTGGGTCCGGGAAAGGGTTGGGTCCGGGTCCAACAACCATAGCATACACTAATCTGCAACGCTTCTCCTGTAAAAGTGATCAGAGCACTACGTGGAGCTAAAAAGACAAAATAATATAACAGAAAGCTGTCTCCAAACAAATAATAATAATAATAGAGAAACAAAAGCTCATAATCTTTCTTGTATTCATTGACTGGAAAACTTCCAAAAATAGGAACGGCTGGTCTATATAATAAAACATAAAAAATAAAAAATAAAAATGACCACCATCAAAACCTTCTTCTTCTTCTTCCATTGATTCCATCTACTTAAACTTTCCATAAACAATCAAAAACAGAAAATATTCAATAATAAAACGTAAAATACAAACTAATATATATATATATATAAAAGGATCGATGTCATAAAAAAATCATCATCACAATCACAACATCAAGAATCAAGATCGCTCACTGTCAATAGCAAAAAAAAATAAAAATAAAAATCTAAAATAATTCTGTCTATGTTCAAATGTTGATATGAATGTAAATCACAACTCACAGTGACCGGTCGCTCCGGCAGACGCATGCAGAATGCGCAGTTGAAGCTTCCACCGAGAATGCTCATCATGTCATCCTTCGGCTTCTTCTCCTCCTCCTCTTCTTCTTCTTCTTCTTCCTCCTCCATCACGTTCCCGCCGCTGACGAGCGCCTGCCTCTTCCTCGCCTTCTCCTTCTCCGTCAGGCTCACGTCCCTCTCGATCTCTCGTATCGCCGCGATCAGCTCACCGCCTCCTCCCCCGGACGAAGATCCGACGGCTCCGGTTCCGGCGCCGGAGGCCGCGGCGTCGTCCGTCGAGGAGCAGTCCGGGCAGAGCCAGTCGACCGCGTCCTCCATCCTCGCCGGCGGCGCGGCGAGGCACGGCACGTGCCAGGGCGTGGCGCAGGTGCGGCAGAGGAGGGCGTCGGACTCGGACGTCGCCGACTTGCACCTCATGCACACGCCGTCCCCGTCGCACGGGAGGTCGGTCGCTGCCATTGATGATGATGTGATGGAAAAGTTACGGTTTTAGGGTTTCGGGAGGGGGAGAGGGAGAGGGTTTTTGAAAAAAATAATAATTTTCTATTCCCTTGTTTTAAGGAGAGAGAGAGAGAGAGAGAGAAAAGAGAAGAGAAGGTTCTGTCTCTTTGGTATTATATGTAGAGTAGACCTGGAGGTGAATTAGGGGGGGGGGGGGGGGGGGATGACCGTACTGTCCCTGTACATTTGAAATCTTTCTTCAAAAAGATTTGGTTCAGGGTACTCCTCTTGATCCAACTTTAATAAATTTTTCAATTAATAATCAGCTTCCTCTTTTATAAACTTGTATTAAATTCTTTTGATAAGTTCTTGAATCTTTGCTTTCGAAAAGATAATAATAATAACAGAAATTTTTATAGAAAGCATTGCAGAAATTGGACTATTTTTAAGATAAAAATATACTACAAATCATAATGTTTTCCAAAATAAATATTCAACCATTGAACATTTATGTTGAGGCTGAGGCTTAGGGGCTGTTTGGTCTGGTAATCCTGCGAAAGTGTGAAAGTGGCACTTTCCCCGTGAGACTGTTTGGTTGGTTGAAAGTGGAAGAAAGTGTAAAAGTGAGTTTTTGTTTGGTGAAAGTGAAATGCGTATGCTTTTAAGTTTCATGCTAGTTCTTGTCTGGTGAAAATAACTTTCAATGTTTGGATAGATAATATTTTGTAACTTGGAAGTGGTCAAATCATACTTTTATTGTTTGGATGACTATGAAAATGGATAAAATAAAAATATATTATAAGAGAAACAAAATTAAATAATTAACTAAAACAGTCATAAAGTGGTTTAAAAATTATTTAAATAATGTCAATATGATTATAAAAAAAAGTATAGTTCATCCTACATGCACAAAAGAATTGCGGATGTCAAATCGGCCATTTTCACCTACCGCGTCAGCCGACAGGAACTGTCGCTGATTTTTTTTGGACTGTTCAGCCCACTTTCGGTCGACAGTTTCAAAGCCAACCAAACACTTGGATCTTTCATCACAAAACCCAATGCATATAATCCTGACTTTCACCCTCCACTTTCATTATACCAAACAGGCCCCATGGTGAAAGTCATTTCACTTTCAATGCAGTCCACTTTCAAAAATGTGTTTGGATACAAAGGATTTTGTCCCCCCGCAAGTGAGGAGTTTCAATAGAGTGTGTTTGGATGACTACTTAAAAGTGTAGGTGGGAAGTAATGTCACGTCCCAGTCCCAAAATATCGAGGGACTAGACACGTGGCAATGACCAGCAGCACACACCGATGGACAAACCCAATTTAATGGATCCATCGGGGCATACTTAAGCTGTATTACAACAATAATCAAGGTCAACTAATCTCATCCACAGAATGAATATATCAAATTTCAACAAAAGGAATATAAACATCAAGTCACAAGTAATTAAATCGGGGAACAACCCGATAATCAAGTCTGATACATTTGTTCATTAAACAAGAAAGTAAATAACATCACTGACTGAGTATGGAAGGAACATATACTCAGAAAAATCCATGGCAATCACCTAGTCCTCGGTTCCTGGTTCTGCTCCAGTGCCTGCTCCTGAACCTGCTTCTGCTCCTGCTAATGCACCTGTCCTGTAAACCTCATAGTGGATCTCCTCTGCTAAACCTGGGGACATAATCCGGATCCAGGTCCTCAGGGGACATAGCAAGGTACAGATAATACAAACCAAAATAAATGCAGTGCAGCAATAAATGAAATAATAAGGTGAACTAGATAACCAGCTAAGTGATATGCAAGTTGAGAGCATCACTAAAACTCAGGCTGAAACCACTACAAGCTCTGTGTCGGGGAGCCGGTAGCAGTAATAACACGTAGTGGGCCAAGCTCGGGTTTAGAGTCTTGAGCACCGCAATAATAGGGGTTTTATATATATATGATCAGCCTGTAGCCTGTGTGTCTCTCCCCACCCAATGTAATCATATGTCTCACGTCCACAACGTCTCATGTCCATGCCACGCAGGATCATCTCTAATGCAACCAGTCATATAATATCTAAGCAAAGGAATAAGTCATGAAAACTGTATCCTATACAGAATCACCATGAATATCTCAGGACAATTCTGTATCATGAATAGTGTCAGGTGTCCTGGGTAAAACGTACTTGATAATGCAAGCACGAGAAGTATAGGGTCTCGATAACCATCTCTAGGTGACTTTACACAACTCTGCGTACAGTGTTGGCACCCGACTATTAATCAGACGCTAAGTAAAGTCATACGGTCCTAGGTCAAGCATGTATAACAATAATGTATAAATAAGTCAAAGAAATATGTAGCAAGAACTGCAGGATTTTGCAAGGTACACTTGTCTGGGGTTCTGGCTCCAACTGTAGCTCTGACTTCAGCGAGTTCTGCAGGGACTGCTCTGGTTGCTGAAATAAATATCACCATCAGATCCAGAAAATATCAAATAGCTAAAAATGCCTATCCTTGAGTCCAATTTGGACACAGGGGCAAAAATAATATTTTTAAGTCAAGGCGGGGTCCACATGTGGGCCGCTTTGTACGAAAAATGTGTCAAGAATAAAGGTCTCCAAATCTATCAAACTTAGTGTCAACAAGTCAGGAACGATGATACGAACCCAACGGAACTTCCAGAATTGGATTCCGATGAGCCGATCTCAAAATCGCCCGTCAAGTGGAGCCTGTGGGGCCCACGATACGCGATTTTGTCAACGTTCTCAGAATCGAACCAAACTTGGGTCACAGGACCAGCGTATTGCTACGAGTCCGATGGCGTAAGTTTTGTTTTGATCCGACGTGTATACAGTAAGTTACAGCGAGATCCAGAAAGGACGGATACGGGACTTTGTCGGCGGATACGCGTTGATTCCGGTGTGTACACACATCCAAATCAACTTCTAAAAAATCCCGCATGTCCGTATCAACGACGAGCATGTATCGGTAAAGACCGCACGCGACCAAGTCATCCCGTTTGGCGGGGCGTACTCAGTTCCGGGGTGAAACAGGGCGTTATTTTTTCTGTTTTTGGATCGCGGTTCGCGATCGCCACAGGACGCGACACACCGAGCGGGTTACACGGGCATCGAGAGGGTCATGCAGGGTTCGCGATGCAACAGACGGAACCGAAAATGGGACAGCGAGGAGAGATAAATGGGTACCTGAATAGAGCCCAAAAATCGAGATTTTCGTGTCCGTGTCGACACGAGACACGAAGTGAGCCGTGTCCGGGTCAGATCTAGGGGTTAGGGTTCGAGCTTGCCGGAGAGTTGCAGATGGCCGGGGCGGCTCTGGCCGGAGGCACGGCGGAGCGGGGCTGCTGCTGGATGCTTTGGGTACGGCGCTGGTGGCTCGAGGCGGCGGAGGCGCTGGCGAGGTCGTCGGCTAAGGCACAGCCGGAGGAGGGAGGCTCACTGGAGGTGGCCAGGGGCTGCTCGACGAGGGGCTGGGCGGCTCGCTGGAGGCTGGCGGCGAGGCGGGCGGCTCGCTGGAGGCTGGCGGCGAGGCGGCTCTCGGCTCGCGGGGACGATGGGAGGGGTCGTCCTCGGGCGGAGGAGAGCTCTGTGGGGGTTGCTGCGGGAAGGTGGCAGGTCGAGGCTGGAGTGAAGGCGAGGACGGCTAGGGCTCCGGTGGCCGGAGTAGAGAGGGTGGCAGCGTGGGGCGATGGGGTTCGTCGGCGTTTAGGGTTCAGGCGGGAGGAGGAGCTTCGGGTTTATGTAGGGAGGAGGAAGGGAGCTGGGCGTCGAAGGGGCGGCCGTTCGGGGAGAGGAACCAGAGGGCTGGAGAAGAGGAGCAGCCGGCGGCGTAACGGTCGGAGGCGGGGGCTGAAATGGCTGGGGAAGAGAGAGGGGCTCGGCCAGGTCGGGTTGGACGGTGACGGGTCGGGTCAGGCGGATCCGACCCGATCCACTAATCAGGATTGCGGGTTCGGGTAGAAACGGGTTTCGGGTCACGGGTTAGACCGGGATCCGACCCGCTAGGTTTAAGTTGGGTTCGGTTCGGGTCAACAATGGGTTGGTTTATTTAAATAAACCCAGTTTAATTTGGGTTTAAATTAGTTTAATTATAAAATAGTTTTTAGGGCTTTAAAAATACTTTCGGGGTCCAATAAATTCCCAAAAAATTACCTTATGTCTAGATTTTCATTTTACACTAGAAAATATTATTTTCATAATATTTTAATATTATTTAATATCATTTAAAAATCATTTAAATTCAAAATACCTTAGTTTATTTAATAAAAAAATCCTAAAAATTTCAAAAAATTGTGAAAAATCCAAATTAAAATTCTTGAAAATCAGGGGGTTTACAAGTAAAATATGGACTTTCAATGTTTGGATGTTCACCCGCAAGTGATTTAGTCACCAAATCAAAAATGGGTATGCTTACACTCATCACACATGAACATTGAAATTACAAGTATCAGAGAGCTTTGCAATTTGCAAGTATTAGAGAGCCATTAGTATATATACTGAAACTCAAAGATTAATACTGAAAGCTTAAATATAATAATAATAAAAATACACACACATAAAATTTGGCCTGATACTCAAAACTCAAATTTTGAATAACAGTCATACAATCACTCATATAATTTGTCCCAGAATTAGCAACTTAAAAAATTAGGTTGTACAAAAATAACTCCAACTATAACTCAAGATATCCAGCTTGAACAACTCCATGCACAAGACATACAGAATATTTGAGCAGAAGCTTGAACAACTCCATACAGAAGACAGAGAGAATAGTCCATTGCCAGAATTCGCATTCTCAGTATTCATCAGTAATCTGGTTGCCTGCATTCTCAAAAAAATTAGGCCAGAAAGCTTGAACAGCAGTACCAACCGCAGGTTAAACAAGTTATAATTTGGACAACAGTTTGAACATCATGGTTCATGCTTCCCATTGGAAAATTTTGGGACATCATTCAGTAGTAATCCAAATGCAAGAGAACCAAATGCAAGAGAAGATAACATTCACCCAATTGTAATCCAAATGCAAGAGAACCCAGAACCTAGTTCCCACATAATTTGAGAACTAAACTCCACCAAATAGCCAAATAGAATTATGCAAACATGTAATAAAAAGGAAATTCAATCACATTAGATATTGAAGATATCCAAATTCAAATCGGAGTAGTAATCCATATTCAAATTTCCATTCATACTGAAGATTTTGTGAATGATATCCAAATATAACTCAGCCATATACTCATTCAAACAGGCCCTGAGACTTAGGCCTGATACTCAAAGCTTAAATATGACAATCATTATAATGACAAAACTTAAACTGAAAATTGATACTCAAAACTCAGTTTAAGTCTTAAACTGTCACGCCCCAGTCCCAAAATATCGAGGAACTGGACACGTGGCAATGGCCAGCAGCACGCACCGATGGACAAAGCCAATTTAATGGATCCATCGGGGCATACTTAAGCTGTATTACAATGATCAGGATTTACTAATCTCATCCACAGAATAAACACAGCAATATCAACAAAAAGTATTAAACAACATCCAGTCAAAAGTAATTAAAATCGGGGAACAACCTGATATTAAGTCTGTTACAATGTTCATTTAAACAAGAATAAAAAAGTTTATTTGCCATAAAAATTGAGCATAGAGAAGCAGATGTTCAGGAGAAGTCCTCAGCGACCACCTCGTCCTCAGGTACTGGTACTGTTCCGAGAAGTGCTCATGTTCCGTATACCTCTGGATAAACCTCGTCTGCTAATCCTGGGAACATAATCCGGATCCAGGTCCTCGGGGGATATAGCAAGGTACAGATAATACAAGCCAAAATAAATGCAGTACAGCAATAAATGAAATAATAGGGTAAACTATATAACCATCTATGTGAAATGCAAGTTGAGAGCATCACTAGAACTTAGGCTGATACCACTACAAGCTCTGTGTCGGGGAGCCGGTAGCAGTTATACTATGCTATATAATTTACTATGTTGTGTCATATATATATATATATATAATCAGCCTATCGACTGTGTGTCTCTCCCCACCCAAATGTAATCATACGTCTCATGTCCACGATGCCTCATGTCCATGTCACGTAAAATCATATCTAATACAGTGAGTCATACTATGTCTATGAATATAATGTCTAAGAATATCTTGTCTATGTCATAAATTCTGCAACCTACACAGAATCACCTTGAATATTTTAGTAAGATTCTGTCTCATAATTCGTGTCAGGTGTCCTGGGTATAACGTACTTGATATGGCAAGTACGAGAATGTAAAGGGTCACGCATGTCCATCTCTAGATGACGTACACAACTCCGCGTACGGGGTTGGCACCCAACTATTAATCGGACGCTAAGTAAGTCACACGGTCATAGGTTTAAGCATGTACAACAATTTATAATTAAGTCCAAGTAATATGTATCAAAAACTGCAAGTTGGCAAGGTACACTTGCCTGGGGTTCCGGCTCCAATTGTGGCTCTGACTTCAGCGGAAATTGCAGGCAGTACTCTAGTTGCTGAAATAAATATCACCATCAGATTCAGAAAATATCAATCAGCTAGAAACGCCTGTCCTTGAGTCCAATTTGGACACAGGGACAAAAATGATATTTCCAAGTCAAAGCAGGGTCCATATGTGGGCCGTTTTGCACCGAAAAATGTGTCAGGGTCAAAGGTCTCCAAATTCGTCAAACTTAGTGTCAACGAGTCTGGAACGATGATACGAACCCAACGGAACTTCCAGAATTGGATTCCGATGAGCCGATCACAAAATCGTCCGTCAAGTAGAGCCTGTGGGGCCCACGATACACGATTTTGTCAACGTTCTCAGAATCGAACCAAACTTGGGTTACAGGACCAGCGTATTGCTACGAGTTCGATGGCGCAAGTTTTGTTTTGATTCGACGTGTGTATACTAAGTTACAACGAGAACCAGAAAGGACGGATACGGGGCGTTGTCGGCGGATACACGTTGATTCCGGTGTGCACGCACATCCAAATCAACTTCTGTGAAATCCTGCACGTCCGTATCAACGACGCGCACGTTTCGGTGAAGACCGCGTGCGACCAAGTCGTCCCGTTTGGCAGGGCGTACTCAGTTCCGGGGTGGAACAGGGTGGCCGGGTGATCGGCTGGGACGGAGGGGATGTCCGGAGTTAATGGGGGCTCGCCGGAGAAGAAAGGGAAAGGGGAAAATCCGGTGGCCGCTGCGGGTTTATATAGAGGGATAGGGGAGGTGGAGAGGTCGGGAGTTGACCGAAAGTGGAAGAGAAGGCGGCCGACGTTGGGGGAAAGTGAAGATGGGGGGTCGCCGGCGGCCACGGCGGCGGAAACAACCGCCGGCAGGTGAAGGGTCGGGTAGGAGAAGAGGTTTGGGGGTTAGGGCTCCAAATGGGTCGGGTCGGGTAGATGCGGGTCGGGTTGAACCCGTATCCGACCCGTTAGGACCTAGGGGCGGTTTGGTTCGGGCAGACCGGCCGGTTTGGTTTATTTTGGTTTGGTTTAATTTGGTTCAATGAATCGGGTTCATGGTTAATTCGGTTTATATTAAACAATAGTTTTTAGGGCTTTAAAAATACTTCCGGGGTCCAATAAATTTTCAAAAAATTATCCTATGTCTAGATTTTCATTTTACACTAGAAAATATAATTTCTATAATATTTTAATATTAGTAAACATCAATTAAAAATCATTTAATAATTAAAATACCTTAGTTTAATTAAAGAAAAATCTCAGAAAATACCAGAAAATTATAAAAAATCCAAATTAAAAATTCTTGAAAAATCAGGGGGTTTACATAAACTCAATTATATACTCAAAACTGAAAGTAAAAAAATTATTATTTGACTAAACTATGAAAACTGCACACATACAATCAATCCCAGAATTAGCATCTCAAAAAAATTAGCTTGTACAAAAATAACTCCAAATAATAGTCAAGATATCCAAAGTGACTTTCAAAACTGATATCATAGTAGGTACCAACATTAGATGAATTCATAAAAGTAACTTTCAAACATGATATCATAGTAGGATATCATAGTAGGATGCCAAAATTAGATATGAAAATAGACAGCCAGTGTATCATACCAAAATTGTAGTACAAAACTGCAGTTTTCTAAAAATAGGGCTAAAATACCTATAGGTTATCATAGTACAAAACTGCAGTAGCCAAAATATACATCCAAAAAAATCCACAATAGAAGTGGATAGCCAACATAATGCAAAGACAGAGAGCAGTAGCAGGAGTATCACTGACTGTAGTGTGTCAAACCAAGAGAGAAGTAGCCTCAATTGGTATCCATAGTTTTCCAAGATGTAGTAGAGTTTTCAAAAAAAAAATATTACAAGTATCGAGGGGCTGCACGTTTCTATCCTCCTAGTGTTCTAAGATGAAGTTATCTAACCATTCCTTTTGGAATGCCTTTGGCAAACCAATGAACTTGTTTGCTTCAAAATTATCTTGGCAAAGAAAATTATAGGCTGCTTTAAGCACATGAGGCTTATAGCCCTCTAGGAAAAATAATTTAGCAGCCATCCTTTCAATCGGGGCCATGAACCCCGTACTAAGTGTATTTGCCATTTTTGAGACATGCTCCACCATGTGAGATATTACTTCACTTCCCACGTCAGACACTCTCCGACGTCCCCCCCCTGCCGATTTTGTAGATTGGGAGGTTGCATTCGGTTGTGAGCTACTAGGAGGAGCATCAACATCGATGTAGTCATCTCTTAGTCCCCACTTGGTATTAAGATCCCTTGCAAAGTCTTCTTTAGCATGGTCATCCCCACATGCAATACGAAGCAAATCTTAGTTCCTAATAGGGGTGTTAATCCATGGGGCTACACTTGCTTTTGCCTAGGTATATCAACATAGTAGCAAAATCATTAGTTGTCAAAATATTAGTCAAGATAACTTATATAACTTAGTTGTCAAAATACATAGTACTTAACATATTTTGTCACGACCCGCACCCAGTGTAGGGATGCAAGTCGGGAACACGTCCAACCTACGCCGCAGAATCGACAGTAAAACATTGTTTGGATAATCTATCTAACAATATAATAAGCCACCAACAATATCAATATACTCAATCACAGATCTAAGATGGAGAATAGCACGAATATGATAAAAGAATATAATAGTCACAATACAACTCATGAGTCAAATAATAACATCAATGAGTCAAAGAAATACTTAACAGTAAGCTGGAGACAAATCCAGTACAAGTGAATAACTAATAAGCTACAAGTCCCGGGTCATCTGTCTCAGTCAGGATGAGTCCCTCCTGAGCCAGGGTCTCTGACTCTAAACCCATAACATCATGAGGCCCGTAATGAGTAGGGTATCACTCCTCAGTGTCATCTAGAAAAAATATATTCAATCAGGAAAGGAGCATAGTACATCTCTAACAGCAGTTCTAATCAATGATATAAACTATATAACAGTAAATAGATGTGAATATACAAGATGCAACAATAGATACAAGAAATATATAATAAAGGAAATAGTGAAAATAAATACAATAATGAACAATATGGCAATGAACAAGAATACGAATGACTAAGAGAGTGAGTACCAGCTTTACCATGTGATCGGCTTAGAAACTTGATACAAGATTTATGGCCTGGCTAATCATACGTGCAGTGTATGATTAACACTATTCATGAACAAGACTTGATACAAGGAGGGTATGATCATATATCTACACTACATACTCTCCAACCCCGACTGGTATAGTGGATCCAACCATGGTACGCTATGGCACGGAATTCTCTAGAAAGGTAGCAAGTCTCCCCGAGAATCAGTATTTGTACATGTACAAGAAGAACAATAAAATAAGGCTTGCACAAGATACACCATATATCCCAAGGAATAATATCTCATGAGGAGATCCGGATATACCAATCCGTGTAACCATCGTGTCAAGAAATTAAGGATATCTACACTAGATACAATGAACATAGAGGATATCATAAATGAGAAACTATCAGAAAATGTACTCGCCTGAAGTCCGGTGAATAGTATTATTGATGTCTGGTACGTTGCCTCAAAGACCTAGATAGGGAATATAACATCAATACAAGATTTCGGAATAAAAATAAGTAAAACTAGTCAACATCTAGGTCAAAGAGCCATTTCTAAGTCAAAACAGTCAAACTAGGTCAACTCTAAGTTAAACTGGTCAAACTAGTCAAACTTGGTCAAACTAGCTATTTCTAGGTTGTAAGAGTCTATCTCTAGAATCTTGGGTTCATACACTAAGAATCTAGGCCATACAAGCTAAATTAGGATACTAAGATACCGTATCGCAAGATACGCAACAAAAAATATGAAATAGTCATATATGCATATCCAAATAATATTAAATATACTAATCCTAATTACAAATGCTAAATGGATACCTTGGCTTTGAACCAATGCGGTATCACAACACTAAATCTCCATCTTGATACTCGAACTCAATAACTTGAGTATAGGCCAATACCTTGGCATTTACCTTGGTATCTCAAGGTAATGTCAAATCCTCATTTATAGCTAACCCCAATATCAAACATATGCTAATCAACTAACTACTAAAATATAACATACTAATATATAGATACTAACCTATAATACAATACTTATAAGATACATATACATAAGAATCTAACTAATACCTATCATACATATAGATACTTACCAATAACTCACATACATAGGTATATATATATATAGTTACTAACTATTACACATATCTAACTAGCTATTATACTAACAATATATATACTACTAACCAATTAAACTCACTGAAATCACTACTAAGCAACCACTAACCCAACTAGCCACCTTGCTAGCCCCCTCCTGATACACGTTGTTACTTCTCTTTGGCTTGCACCTGCTGCTGCCATCGTTGTTTGTTGTCGCCGTTGCTGTTTGCTGTTGCTGTTATCTGCGGCTGTTATTGTTGCTGTCGCTGATTGCTGTCGCTGTTTTTGTTTGCTGCTGCTGCCCCTGTCGCTAATGGCTGTCATTGTTTGCTGTTGGATGTTGCTGTTTGTTGCTGCTGTCGCTGATTGTTGTCGCTGTTTGTTGTTTGCTGTTGTTGTTTGTTGATGTTGTCGCTGATTTCTGTCGCTGTTGCTGTCTCGGTTTCCTATTTACCTAAGCCCCCTTATCACACACATATCCTCAAGCACCTATATATATATATATATATATATAGAGAGAGAGAGAGAGAGAGAGCATCACACACATAAATACATATATACAACATACTTGTACACATATAACATAACTATTCAAATAACTATATATATATATGTATATCTACATATATATAAGCACATATGCATATAGATAATTAATACACTAGTACATCCACATCTACATACATATACATATATCCATACCTATACACATAGCTATCTATATACATATACATAACAATATATACATATACATATGAATACATATGTTATAATTAGCTAAGAACAATGGAAATTGGATCTAGAAATGCAACACAACAAACACGTGGAGTGCATCGCACTCGTATCACACTAGATCTATGATACGCTTGCGATATGAGTCCACCACACAACCTAACATATCCCAAAGGACACGAGCAAGGCTATACTATATATAAATAATACGAAGAGTAAAATATACGTCTACGTGTTCGTGTCAAAATGTGACATGCACAAAGTTTCGTGTCGGAGAAAAAACTCCAAAATTAACACGTATCACCAAATTATTGGGATACGACCTACACGTATCTAATTGTGGATACGATACTAGCCATAAACCATCAAACACATGTCAATTTGGTCTAATTGACCAATTGACTAACACAACATGTGTCAATCTCGAAATTCCTCTAAAATTGATACAAAAAACACCATAACTTTCTCTATAGACCTCCTATGAACCTAATTCCAATTCCTATGGGTAGCCTATGCATGTGGGGTGGTTTCTTATGGTTAAATCTCATATTTAGAACCTAATTAAAGGGAGAAAACTGAATTATATCTATTGGGAGATGGATTTTTAATGCAACCTCCAAATTTGATAAAATTGGCCTTCAACTTGTAGATCCTTGCTCCTCTTTGTAGATCATTGCTTCCTCCTTCTAGATCCTTGCTCTACTAGTCTCTAATGGTAATTTGGGAAGGAATTGGAATATAATTTGGTACGAAAATGATGTGGGAATGAAGAAATTTGGTTGAGGAAAATTCTAGATCTATATTTGAAACGAAAAGAGGAGAGAGAAACTTTTTCCCCTCTTTTATATAGGCCGGCCCCCTTAGCCCCTCCCTCAAGCTACTATGTAAAGTCTATTATACCCCTTGGGGCCTCTCATGAAGAAATAATTAAGGAGGGAATGTTCTAGTCTAATGGTTTAATTAAATTAATCATCCTCCTAATGAATGGGCTTATAATTGGGCTTAATTCTAACTAATAATAAATATTGGTCCATGGATCTAATCTAAACTAGTTAGGTCCACTAACACAAGTCCAAACCAATAAACTAACATCTAAAAATAATTAAATAATATAATAAATAATTATTCAACATCCACAATAATTAATTAATTATAAAATTACCAAAATATCCTTTCCTAGAAAATATGGTAGTGACAAGTCTACCCCCCGTAAAATAATTTTGTCCCCGAAATGCAAAGACGAAAACTACCCCCAGAAAATAACAGAACAGAACAGAAAGAATAGAACATAACTAGGAAAGAACATACCTCGGGGCACAAATAAATATGGGTAACACTCTCGTATTTCATCCTCTCTCTCCCAGGTAGACTCCCCCGGAGAGTGATATCTCCATGTGACGCGTACCAAGGGAATAGTCTGGTTTCTCAACACCTTCTCTCTGCGATTCAAAATCTCAACTGGCTACTCTGGATAACTAAGAGTAGGGCCCACCTCTGTCTCTGAGTGATCCAACACGTGACTAGAATCTGCCATGTACCATCTCAAATACGACACATGAAATATATTGTGCACTCCCTCCAATGCAGGTGGTAAGTCTAGTCTATAAGCAACTGCACCGACCCTCTCTAGAATAGTGAAAGGTCCGATGAATCACGAATTAAGCTTCCCGTCTCCACCAAAGTGAATCGTGCCTCGTGTTGAAAAAATCCTCAAAAACACCAAACCACCAACCTAGAATAAAACACAACCTTAAGAACTTAAACTATAACAAACAAACAATATCAAGCACAAAACAAAAATCTAAAACTATACCTCAAACTCCAAAGGTCTCCGGTGGCTATCGGCCCAATGCCGTTGTCTGTCCTGCGCCACTCGAAGTCTATCTCTGATCAGCTTAACCTTCTCTGCTGCATCCACAAATATCTTTGGATCTAGCAAAACTCTCTCTCCAACATCGTTCTATGACAAGGGAGTACGACATCTCCGACCGTACAGAGCCTCAAATGGTAACAACTCTATACTAGCCTGGTAGCTATTATTGTAAGCAAACTCTACCAAATTGAGATGGTCCTCCCAAGATCCCCTAAAATCTAGTACACAAGTGCGCAACATATCCTCGAGAATCTGAATAGTCCTTTCTGACTGCCCATCTTTCTGGGGGTGATATGTAGTACTGAACTTGAGCTAGGTGCCCAAACTTGCCCGTAAACTCCTCCGAAAATAAGAAGTAAAATAACTATCCCGATCCGAGACTATGCTGACGGAAACTCCCTATATCTTGATGATCTGCCTCACATACATCTCTGTCAGCTTCTCCGTAGACAAACCTACCTTGAAAGGCAAAAAGTGGGTGACTTGGTCAACCTGTCAACGATGACCCAAATTGTGTCTTTACCTCATGGAGATCGTGAAAGTCCGGACACAAAATCTATAGTAATGTGCTCCCACTTCCACTCTGGAATGGGTAATGGCTGAAGTAAACCACCTGGCCTCTGCCTCTCGGCTTTCACTTGCTGGCACACTAAGCATCTGGATACAAACTGTGCCACTTCCCTCTTAATGCCATACCACCACACACTCTCTCGTATATCCCGATACATCTTGTTGGCACCTGGATGTATGAAATACTGTGTCACGCCCCGGTTCCATAGATAAGGAACCGAGTCATGTGGCAATGGCCAGCAGCGCACTTCGGCGGGCATCCCAATCTAATGGGCCCGTCGGAGTGCACCTAAGCTGTAAAGTACAATGAATAACCCATCACATAATACATAAATAGTCAATCTAAATCTCATTCACAGGAAATAAATATAAGAGCACATAGAGGTAATCACAACAACTAATGTGCAGAAAGAAAATGTCCAAGATAAAGTATCAAGTACAAATACTAGAGTAGTCACGTGGGAACAAACCCGCTAGTACAAAATACTGGAATAAAAGTAAGCAATAAGATAACTTAGAACGGCATCAGGTAACTAGATAGTAATACCGTCCCAAGGAAAGAGTCACTACCAGTGATCAGGCGAAGTCCTCTGGAATGACCTCGTTCTCGGCAGTGGGTCCTGCTGCTGGATACGTACCCGGACCGTACTCCTCCGGGTAATCCTCGTCGCCTTAACCTGGAAGGGAACCAGGTCCTCAGAGGGACGTAACAAGGTACAAAATTACAGCATGCCAAGTAAATAGAAAGTACAAGTGCAACGACAGGGTACTCTATCATAACCAAACAAGTGTGACAGACGCGTGGGCTGTCCAAAATAAAATCGTAGCTTCGGACATGGAAACATACGGGACGTACCGCAGCTCCGGGCAAAGAGTCACATGGGTGATACCACTACACTAGATACAGGATCACTACATAAATACTATATATATAAGCGCGTGCAGAGGAGCCCAAACGTCTAGTAACTGTCTTCCCCTTCCCAAGCGGTCAACGATGGTGCACTGAACCTGAACCTCTAACTAACAGTCTCGACACACAGTAATAACTCAACAGACGCGACCCTAAGATCGTCCCAGTCTCTGGTCATGATGTCAGTATCAGGATACAGGAATCTGGCATGATCACAGTGCATGAATGTGTCCTGGGGTGTCAATATACTCAAGTATATACATCGAGGTGTTACGAACATCTAACAATCACTCTAAGATGTTACGACGAACGTCTGTACCCGGATGTGATCCGGACGTGAAGTATCGATCGTAACCAAATATACGCGCACAATGTACATAAAGAAACAATAAATATCTATAATCTGAAATACAGGGTGGCAAGGTACACTTGCCTGCGTCCGGCTGCTGATGACGGGGATCCGGTACCACGTCCAAGTCCTCAGGTCCCGTAGTACCTAGAGATGAGATACAAACCCAAATCAATAACCTATCACACGTCAACAAGGGATGTGACGCACATCTATACATATGCTCAGTCTCAGCTATGACTCACAGGGACAAGACGCTAGGGGGGTTGACCACAGTTGACTATCGGTACGATACGTCAAATCATCTAGTCATCAGTACCACATCATCAAACCATCCTCAAAATATAGTTAACGATTATAAATCCTTCATTTCATATTGTTGTTACCAATCACAAAGTACTACTCTATATTAACCACCTTTAATTTTCAGTCCCCAAATTACCGATTAGGGGTTTTACACTACACACTAGTCCTCAATCAATCACGTGCTCCTCGGTGTTCATCAACGTTCAAATAAATCAGAATATTATTTCTCCTCAATTTATTCCTCATTAATTTATTTAGCATTTCCCACCATGTAATTTATATCCCGGACAATTATTTAAGATCAAAACCTAAATCTCCATGAAAATCCTTTATCATATTTTATAATTTATTTGCAAACCCTAAACCTAAATCTCCATGCAAAATATTTTAAATAAATCATTTTAATTAATGGAGAAGACAAACCCTAACCTACATTAACCCTAAAATACATTAAACCTCTTCAACATACAACAAGTTATTTTCCCATGTCCTTTATCAACCCTACATCATCATCAACATGCCCTAAAAATAAAACCCTAATAATATACTCACATGAATATATATAAATAAAACCCTAATAAAACAATAACACATTGAATAAAATCAAGAGAGAGAGAGAGATATACCTAGGCGAGGCGGCGTCGACCGGGGTTGGCCGGAGGACATCGGGTGGAGGTGGCTGTGGGGGTACAATGGTGGTGGTGGAGGTGATGCAATGGTGGTGGTGGGAGTTGGCGGTGACTCGCCGGAGTGGAGGGTAGCAGCGGACAGTGGAGTCGAGGGGGGCTTGGCCGGGCTGGACAGGTGGGTGGTTTGGCTTGCCGGAGTTGAGAAAACTCACCGGGGTGGGGCTCGGGTGGACTGAGGATTCGAGGGCTCGACGCTGGACGCGGCTCGTCGGAGAACCGCGGGTGCGGCTCGACGCGGGGACAGCGCCGGAGCTGCGGGGTACGGCTTGACGCGGGTTGTAGCGGGTTGGACAGGCTGCTGCGCTACAGGCCGCCGGATCTCGCCGGCATGGCCGGAGGGTAGGTCAGCCACCAGAGTGACAGCATGGGGGTGCTTCCTGCTCGGCCGAAGCTTCCCTCCAGGAAGAAGAAAGGAAGAAGAAGAAGGAGGAAAAAAAATGAATATGTATGTAGGGGGCTCGGTTTACTAGTGGAGGAGGGAGGAGAGAGAGAGAGAAGGGGGGTTTCCAATGTGCCTAGGGATTAGGGCCTGCATTGGGGAGAGGGGTGAAAGGATATTATATAGGGGGTTGTGTGGAGGATGGATGGTTGTGATGCTCCCAATTCAAATGGAGGGTTAGGATTTTACATGAAGGAAATAGGTTTTCTTCATGCAAAGGAAGGGGGATGGGTTGACTACGGTCAAAGAAGGGGTAGCCTCTCCATTTGGCCTTGGCCAATGAGGTGAGGACACATAATTCAATAATTGCAACTAAGTCCCTTAAATTTGGGTAATTGCACAAACACATAAAATAATACAAAAATTTTGTGGGAGAATTGGTGTTTGGTATTTTGTAGGGTGAGGGGGTATTGTGTGTTTGGCATGGACTTAATTAAATAGGCATTGGGATTAAATGGAGATTAAAATGGGATTAGTCAAAATTAGTATCCCCGATTTAATTAGAATAAAAGTGACCCGCGCTTTTAAATTAAATAGGGGCACTTGGGGTCAAAATTTGGAAATGACGCAAAGTCATTAATGGTGGAGGCTTGGAGTCAGTCTTGGACCCTTAAGTTGGTCCGGCTCAACGGGTTAAGTTGGTATCTCAAAATTGAAGGTAACGACACAGGTGTCCGATACGAAATTAAATTATAGGATTTAGGATACAGGAAATTGTGCAATTAATTTAAGGCACAACGGATTTGATTTTGTGTGACAAAAAAGTCTACTGCCTAAATTGGCGAGTCAAGTCAGAAGTACAATAGTCCGATAGAATTTATGGGCTGATATTGGGCTCCGAATAATTCAACAATGGTTGGGCGCACCAAGTATTTAAATAATAAATAACAGACATATGTAACCCTACTCTAAACCTCAAACATCTGTTGCTAACCCAAAATTTTCCATCCCATACCTGACTATCTATAGAATTAATCGAGGGGGTTTACATCCTTCCCAACTTAAAAAAATTTTATCCCCGAAATTAAAAGTAAAGCACGATAATAGCTAAGAGAATTTAAAAACAAGCTAGTAATCAAATGCGGTACGTAAATTCGTACCTTGCTCCTCAAATAAATACGGAAACCGCAGTCGAATAGAATCCTCGCGCTCCCAAGTAGACTCACCTGGCGAACGATGCTTCTATGCAACTCTGACCAGTCGAATAGTCTGCCCTCTCAAAGTCTTCTCACTGTGATCGAGGATCTCAACTGGCTGCTCTACGTAAGATAGACTGGGCCCGACTGTAATCTCCGAATGATCAAGCACGTGGCTAGGGTCTGCGACATATCTCCTCAGTTACGATACGTGAAATATGTCATGCACTCCCTCTAATAATGGAGGCAATGCAAGATGATAAGCCACTTCGCCAACTCATTCCAAGATGTCAAAAGGCCCGATGTACCTCTGACTCAGCTTGCCTCTGCCTCCGAATCTGATGGTACCACGAGTAGGCGATATCCTCAAAAATACATGGTCACCCTCCTTGAACTCCAATGGTCTGCAGTGCGCATCTGCCCAATGTTTCTGTCTGTCTAGTGCTGCACACAGGTGGCTCTGAATCTGCTTGACCTTCTCCACTGTCTGTGTCACCAACTCTGGACCAAGTATCTGACGCTCTCCCACGTTACTCCAACATACTGGTGACCTATATTTCCTGTCGTACAGTGCCTCATAAGGTGTCATCTGTATGCTAGACTGGTAGCTGTTATTATAGGGGAATTCCACCAAGTGTAGGTGGTCCTCCCAAGATCCTCCAAAATCAATCATGCACACTCTCAACATATCCTCTAATATATGTATCGTACGCTCTGACTAGCCATCAGTCTGTGGATGATATGCAGTGTCGAACTTGAGACGAGTTCCTAGGCTCTCCTACATACTCCGCTAAAAATATGACGTGAATCTGGAATCACGATCCGATACGATGCTGACAGGCACTCCATATAGTCATACTATTTGTCTCATATACATGTCAGCTAATATCTCCGTGGTCTGCCCAACTCTGAAGGGCAAGAAATGTGCAGACTTGGTGAGTCTATCCACGATAACCTAAACTGCATCCTTCCCGCTAGGGCTCCGTGGGAATCCTATGATGAAGTCCATGGTAATATGTTCCCACTTTCACTCGGGAATGGGAAGCGGCTGTAATAGTCCTGCAGTCCTCTGATGTTCAGCCTTGACTTGCTGACAAACTAAACATCTCGCCACGAATCTTGCAATCTCTCCCTTCATCCCATGCCACCAGAAATGTTGCCTCAAGTCTTGGTACATCTTCGTACCCCTGGGATTAATCGAATAAATCTAGCTATGAGCCTCGGTCATCAACTCTTGGTGTAGCTCGCCATTTGGAACGTATAGGCGATCTCCATACCTCAATATTCCATCTTCATGAATCCTGAGTCTCGTCTGCATGCCGGCCTCTGTCCTCTCTCGTAGATGTCGAAATCTCATATCTGTAGGCAGGGCTTCCTTGATCCTCTCAATCAAAGTAGACTGAACCTCGAGACTGGCCATCTGTCCATCCCTACCTGGCAATACAATCTCTATCCCAAGCTTCTGGAGATCCTCTAGCAATTGCTGCTGAGTCGTCAAAAAGTATGCCATGGGCTTCCTACTTAAGGCATATTCTACTATATTCGCCTTGCCAGGACGGTACTGTAACTCAATGTCATAATCTGTCATCAACTCAAGCCAGCGCCTCTGCCTCATATTGAGCTCCTTCTGCGTGTAGACATACTTCAGACTTTTATGATCTGTGTAAATCTTAACACACTCACCATAAAGGTAATGTCTCCATAGCTTTAGTGCAAATATCACTACAACTAGCTCCAAATCGTGCGTCGGATAGTTCTTCTCATGAACTCTCAGCTGTCTCGATGTGTAGGCTATCACCTTGCCGTGTTACATCAGTACACATCCTAATCCGCTCCCAAACGTATCACTGTACACTACAAATCCTCCTGATGCTGAAGGTAGTGTCAAAATTGGTGCTAATGTCAGACGCTTCTTCAGCTCATCGAAAGCCGCCTGACACTCGTCGGTCCAGATAAACTCCTCGCCTTTACGCGTCAGTCGCGTCATAGGCGCAGCTATCCTCGAGAAGTTTTCCACGAACCTCCGATAATATCCGACAAGTCCAAGAAAACTCCTAACCTCTGTAACTGATGTAGGGGTAGGCCATGTCTCAACTGCAGCTATCTTCTCCGGGTTAACTGATAGTCCATCTCTAGTGATTATGTGCCCCAGAAATGGTACTCTATCCAAGCAGAACTCACATTTGCTGAGCTTGGCGTACAGCCTCTCATGTCTCAGCATCTCCAATACGATCCTGTGGTGTCTCTCATGCTCCTCCTGGCTCTTGGAATATACCAAGATGTCATCGATAAATATCACCACAAACTTATCTAAGTACTGGTGGAAGACATTGTTCATCAAACTCATAAATATTGCTGGCGTGTTGGTTAAACCAAACGGCATGACTAAAAACTCATAGTGGCCATACTTCGTCCGAAAGGCCGTCTTCGGGATGTTCTCTCTCCATACCTTGATCTGATGATAACCGGATCTGAGATCGATCTTCGAGAATACACATGCACTACTAAGCTGATCAAACAAATCATCGATACGCGGCAGTGGATACTTGTTCTTTATTGTTACAGTATTTAGCGCCCTGTAATCGATACACAAGCGTACCGTCCCGTCCTTCTTCGGTACAAATAGAATGGGTGCTCCCCATGGAGATACACTAGCCCGTATGAAACCCTTATCTAAGAGATCATCTACTTGGACTTTCAACTCAACCAACTCCTTCGGTGCTAGTCTGTAAATGGGGGAAGTAACTAGCTCGGCTCCTGGAGTCAACTCTATAGTGAACTCAATCTCTCTGTCAGGTGGCAGTCCTGGGAGATCCTCTGGAAACACATCCTCAAATACTGCTATAAAGTGAGGGTACATCGGTTCACCTTCTGCAATATGTGTCGCTAGGGTAGGTTGGACACCATGCTCTCGGGCTCCCCGAAGAAACTCAAACTCTGGGTGATCTGGGGGTCTAAAGATGACACAACCACGACGGCAATCTAGCGTTGCGTGGTATTGGCTAAACCAATCCATGCCTAGGACAATGTCATAGTCCGGCATGGAGAAGACCAGAAATTGGGCACACATCTCTCGCCCGCAGACAACTACTGAACATGATCTATAAGTGTCGCTAACAGGTACTATTCTACCTCCTGTAAGAATTCTCTTGATCTTCAGAAGGGGTACGGTGGCTATTCTATGGGTAGCCACAAAACTAGTAGCTATAAAAGAGTGTGTGGCACCAGAATCAAATAGGACTAATGTTGGTAATGAAGCTACTAAGATAGTACCAGCGATCACTTCTCCGGTTGTCTCTGCCTCCTCTATAGTCATTGCATAGGCCTGACCATGTCTTGGTGCCGGTGCCCTCGGCTGCTGCTGTCGAGCCTGCTGGAAGTGCTCTACCTGTGGGGCCAAGGGTGGCCTCCTCTGATTTGCCCCTAGTACTGGTGGTCGCTGTGCTCCAGCTCCTGTGTAAGGCGGCCTCGGTCCAGGAGGCTGCTGATAAGGCCTCGGTGCTGGCAAGGCTGGCCGATAAACCATCTGTACTGGAGACCTCTAGTCTGGGCAATCTCGGACTGCATGTTGGTCCGACCCACATCTCAAACAAGCGCCCAGCCTCCATCGGCAGTCCCTCAGTAAATGTCCCTTCTTGCCGCAGTAATGGCATGTGGGAATGACAGCTCCCTGCTGGGGTGCTGCCCTCTGCTACTGCTGATGTACTAGAGGACGCTTCGCAGGTCCTCCCTGCGGGGCTTAAACTGCTGATGATGACGCATAGGAGCGCTTCAGGCTGGCCTCCATCTTGTTGATGCGGTCCTGGCGTCGTGCTGCTAGCAATACCTCAGAGTAAGAGGTGGGGGCTATGGACCCGATAAACCTCTGGGTCTCAAAACTCAGGCTTTTATAGAACTTCTCGGCCTTCGCCTCCTCAGTAGGGATCAGGTACGGTACAAACCTGCTCAGGCGGAGGAACTCAGAATTGTATTCCTCTACAGTCATACTCCCTTGCCTGAGGTTCTAAAATCTGTCCCAAAGCTCTGCTCGGGCAGTGGAGGGTATGTACATCTCTTGGAAGAACCGAGAGAACTCTTCCCACGTGGCACGGTCTGGTCCCAAATGCTGCTCCTCGAAAACCCTAGTACACACTCCCCAAGGCTAAACCAACCCGTTCACAAGCCCAAAATCTAGAAACCAAGTCGAAATGGCCATTTGGTTATTTCGACAAACACGTGGAGTGCGGCTCGCGATACCTCGTGAAACGCACACCAAACCTACTCGAAATTGACCCAAAATTTACCCACGAGTTCTAATCGACGTCTAGAACCTCACAAAAATACTAACTCTCTGATTCTAGGTCTATAGCAAAATTTTACATGCACGTGGAACCCACGACGAAGGAAAAACCCCCAAATTGCCCGAAACGCCCAAAACTCTACGGTACGACCTCACGTGTCTGAACAGGGATACGTACCTACCCTTAAGACACCCAAGCACGTCTACCTAGGTCCATCTAACCTAGGACAACACCCAAAATTAGGCTAATCTCAGATTTCACCCAAAATTGACACAAAACCTAATGTCAAAGTCTCCAAACGCAACCAAACAAGTTCTAACTTACTCCTCCGGGTAGTCCTAAGGTCTAGAAAGGTTCTAAACTAGTAATTACACTATATTAGAGCAATCATTAAGAGGAAAGTTAGGGTTTACCTCTTGGGAGTTGTAATCCCAAGGTCAAAGTCTCCAAAACCCTAGAAATCACCACACTCAAGCCTCCAAGCCAAGATTCTACACCAAGTCTAGGCTCTACACACCTAGGTTAGGGGAAAATAAAGGGTTAGGGTTTGTATTTATGAGAGAAATAAATGAAGGAAGAGAAGGAAAGTATGAAACTTACTTGGAATGGAAGAAGTAAAGGAAGAAAGTGAAGAAAGGAGAATGGAGAGAAGAAAATGAAGAAGAAGAAATAAAAAGGAAGGGGGGGCATGGAGGGAAAAGGGTTAGGGTTTGCATTTAACACAAAGACTAAAAATACCCTCTACCAATACTCCTCCAAACTAGGGTTTAGGTTAGGGTTTTCTAAATGCATTCTAACTAATCCAAAATACTCCAACTAACTAATTAAAAATATAAATAACTAGTCTACACCAATAAATAAGTCTGACAAGGGTGTTGGTTGGGTCTGACATGGGTCCACTAGGGTCTGACATGGGTCCAAACTAGCAAAAACCCTAAAACAACCAATAAAAATAAATATAACCACTAATTAAATATAAATACAATTATTTATGATCAATACACAATTTACCAAATTAAAAATAAAAAAAATCATATTTTCCAGAATTGGGTAATGACAGCCCTGAAGAGGCTGACAAGGTCGATAACCCAAAATATTGCCCCTTTCATCGGTATATTCATCATCCAACCAGAGACTGCTCTGTGTTGAAGAGATGTATCTAGCAATTGATCAATGCCAATGAGCTCACCCTCGACTTCGAGGATAAGATGGCCATGGCGAACATAGTATCCCTCCAATTTGGTAACTTTCCACCGACGGAAGCCCAAGATGGAGTTGTCCCAACCCAGGCAACCAGGGAGGTCGTCAACCTCCTGCCAGCTCACAACCGAGTACCGGGCTTGGTATCACTTACCACCCCAAGAGGTGAGGTCACTGCTCAAAGGCTGGCATAATAAACAACACCTTTAACGATCAGGTTAAAGGAAAAGTAATGCAGGCCGGGCCACAGGATCGTTTCCTTAGAAAGCACCAATTATAGACTTCAGATGCTCAGTGCAGCTCAACAAGTCTTCCCATGCAGAAAAGCTAAGTCTCGCATGACTTATCAGCAATGGCGTATGATAGGCATCGCTCCATTATACGCATCCGAGCAAGTCTTTAGAGCAAGGATGTATTACCCTCCATGTGCACACGATAGTACTTCTCATTATAACAAATCCTTGCGGGCAATAGACAGTGTTCCCCTGTACAATATACAAAAAAGCATAATAAGCGATGGTCCTCGACCTGGTAGACAAACGTGCGCACATGAAAGTGATCATGTACGCACAACTCAACGAACTCCCTCTTGTGTACACGGTAGCTTTCCTGTGCACAGAGCTCCTTATTCGGTGTAGGCTAAATCATCAACAGTATTCAATGTAACAAATGATAAGCTACCCCAATTCCATTATTATAGCCAATAATTATTCCATCTCATGTCGTAGATGGGATACGACCTCCAAAAAGCTGAAGACCTGAACTTTGGTAAAGGATGACGTATTCCTTTACAGTCTGACAATTTTTACAACAGCACTCACAGAGGGCTAGGATACAGAGATGCTTGCACATGTTATGACTCACAAGGTAGTCAACAAATTCTTTCATAAATGGGATGGTTCGTTCATTATGGAAATCGTGTTTCCCAATGGCGCATACCGGCTAGGGAAACCCAACAGCGACTTGCCCATGATGCCTATCAACGGCAAGTTCCTAAAAGAAAGTACTACATCTAAACTAGACTTGTACTTCCCTCATCTCCAGCGAGGTAACCCAGAGGTACAAGTCAACTCCTGGTTCTTCATCCCCAACAAGTGCCTATGTGCAATATTTTCCCAGCATCTGTATCCGGGAGTCCCGGATACGCAACAGATGACGGATCCTTAAAATTACCCTAGCTGAGCAGTCCTCAGGTCCACTCACACACTCCCACAGTGGCCACTCAAAAATCAATCTCGTTAGACGCTAGCCATGTTCATATTGCCTCTAAATTATTGTCCCACCGATCTCCCCAGTGGAGCAACCCTCAGGTCTGTCTTCATGATCGGATAGACCACACTCAACAAATCACTCCCCAATGAATTTTTTGGACATTGATTCACGTCTATATTACCTCTAAACTGATGTCCTAATATTTCTCTCTGGCAATGTCTGCCATATTCATATTACCTCTGAGCAAACTTTCTGGCCTTGACTATCGATCATCATATCAATATTACATCTGATATCGATTGTCTTCCAACTTATCACCCGTACCCAATCTGGAGTATGCCCGAGGTATTAAGTCCACAAAAATTGCCATGTTTATATTACATCTGGTAGGGCTTGTCTCAAACCTATTACTTGTACTAACGTGCGCAAAAAGTAATGGATCCACAAAACCTATCATGTCCATATTACCTCTGGTAGGATTTGTTTTTGAATATATTACTTGCACCCCAAAGTGCGCAAAAGGGTAATAGGCCCACCCTCCTAGTGGGATGCCCAAACAAATAGTTTAAGTCCATATTTGTCACCCTCACTTTTTCAACTAGGGGTAGTTTAGCAATTTGACATGGGTATTTATTTTTAGGAATATAATATTAAATATTATAAATATTATTTATTGTATTATTTATTTATTGTTAGATGTTAGATTTATTTTGGACTTGTGTTAGCGGACCTAACTAGTTTAGATTAGATCCATGGACCAACATTTATTTCTAGTTAGAATTGAGCCCAATAGTAAGCACATTCATTAGGAGGATGAATTAATTAGTTAAACCAATTAGACTAGAACATTTCCTCCTTAATTAATTTCTTCATAACAAGCCCCAAGGGATATTGTGGACATTTTATAATAGCTTGGAGGAGGGGATAAAGGCCGGCCACCTATTAGAGTGGGGAGAGAATCTCTCTCTCTTTATTTTTTTATTCTAAATCTAGATCTATAATTTTCTCTCTTCCAAATTCCTTTATTCCTACACCAATTTTCACATAAATTTCTTTCCAATTCATTTTCTATTCTTTATTAAGGGCTATTAGAACAAGGAGAAAGCTTGGATCTACAAGGAGGAAGCAAGGATCTACAAGGAGGAGCAAGGATCTACAAGTTGAAGGCTCTTGACACTCAATTTAGAGATTTTATTGGGAATCTATCTCCCAATAGGTATAATTTAGTTTTTACTCTCTAATTAGACTCTAAATCTGTAATTTAATTATTAGGAACCCTCCCATGTACTAAGGCTACCCATAGGAATTGGAATTAGGTTCATAGGAAGCCTATAGAAAAAGTTATGTGATATTTTGTGTCAATTTTGGGAGAATTCCAAGATTGACACATCTTATGTTTGTCAATAGGTAAATTAGACCAAAATTATATGTGTTTGATTGTGTATGACTAGTGTTGTGTCCATAATTGGATACGTGTAGGCCGTATCCCGATAATTTGACGATACGGGTTGATTTGGGAGTTTTCTTCCGACATGGGAGTTTGAGCATGTCATATTTTGACACGGGCACGTAGACTAGTAGCTAATACTTTGTGTTGCTTCTAATTATGATTTTAGACTTTCTCGTGTCCTTCGGGATACGTTTGGTAGTATGGTGGAGCCGTATCGTACGCGTATTATAGATTGAGTGTGATACGGGTGCGGTGTACTCCACGTGTTTGTTTTCTTGCATTTTAATTCAATTCCTTGGTTATAACTAAGATTATTATAATTATAATTTTTATATGATATATATGTATATATATAATTATGTGTATGTTCTATATCTTATTTGATGTTGTCACGCCCAGTCCCAAAATACCGAGGGACTAGCCACGTGGCAATAGCCAGCAGCACACTCCAATGGGCAAACCAAATTTAATGGACCCGTTAGAATATACTTAAGCTGTAAAACAATATAATGGTCTACGATACATGTCACAGTCTAATTCTAATCTCATCCATAGAAGGTTAACACAAATCAAATGTCAGAATAATTAAAATAAAATATAAACCAACATCAAGTCTTAATAAAAAGTAAATTCGGGGAACAACCCGATAATGAGTTTAGTACAATAATCCAAGAGTTAGGAAAATAAAGTATCTAGAAACAGAAATGACTGAGTATATGACAAATACTCAAGAGAAATTTTCTGGCACCACCTCGTCTTCTGGTGCTGGTACTGCTCCAGTAACATCTCCTGTCCCATATACCTCGGGGTAGATCTCCTCTGCTATATCTGGGGACATAATCAGGATCCAGGTCCTCAGGGGATATAGCAAGGTATAAGAATAACTAAAGCCAAATAAAATGCAGTAAATAAAAATATATCAACAGGTTAAACTATGTAACCAACTATGTGAAATACAAATGAGAGCATTAATCATACTCAGGCTAAAACTACTATAGGCTCTGAAAAACTCATAGCAGCATTTATTATCTCGAAGGGCCAGTACGTGTGCCAAAGCTCTGGTCAGAGTCTAAGGCACTCCTAAAATATCTATATATATATAAGCAGCCTTTAGTATGGTAAGACTTTCCCCACCCAATGTAATCATACGTCTCATGTCCACGACGTCTCATGTCCATAACACGCAAGATCATGACCTCTAACTATTACAGGGAGTCATAATGATATCTATGAATATGCAAGACTATGTCACGAATCCTGTAAGCCTATACAGAATTACCATGAATAACTCAAGAAAGATTATGTCTCTTGAATAGTGTCAAGTATCATATGGTATGACGTACTTGATAAAGCAAGCACGAAAATATAGGATCGGATTATCAACTCTCTATGTAACGTTACACGACTCCGCGTACGATGTCAACACCCAAATATTGTTCGGACGCTAAGCAACATCACACGGTCCTAGGTTGAGTAGATACATCATAGAAATAAATCAAAAGAATAATATGAGAACAAGTACTGAAAGTTTTAGCAAGGTACACTTGCCTGGGGTTTGAATTCCTCCAATTGCTCCGGTAATAGTAAGATCTTCAGGTACTCCTCCGGATGTTGAAATAAACATTACCATCACTCTCAGAAGATATAAAATAGCTAGGATTGCCTACCCATAAGTCCAATTTGGACACAGGAGCAAAATTGACAATTTTTGGTCAAAGCGGGGTCCACATGTGGCCCACTTCGCACTGAAAAATATGCTAGAGATAAGGTTCTCCAAATTTGTCAAACTTAGTGTCCACGAGTCCAGAACGACGATATGAACCCAACAGAATGTCCATAACTAGATTTCGATGAACCGATCACAAAATCGTCCGTCAAGTAGAGTCGTGGGGCCCACGATACGGGATTTCGTCAACGTTCTCAGAATAGAACCAAACTTGGGTCACATGACCAACATAACGCTACGAATCCGATGGCATAAGTTTCGTTGCGAAATAACAAGTACACATAAAATTATAATAAGTTTTAGAACATGTCCAATATGGGACAATTTTGACGGATATGCGTTGATTCCGGTGTGCACGCACATCCAAACCAACTTCCGTAAAATCTCACACGTCCATATTGACGATACACGCCTTTCGGTGTAATTCGCATATGATGAAGTCGCTTCGTTTAGTGGAACGCACCCAGTTTCGGGAGAATTCGGGTTTTAAAAACCAAGTTTTTGGTCAACTTTACCCGCGAATAAAACACAACTTACAGCACAATAAAATAAACTAATTATAGGATTTAAAACTTGGTTATATTGTCTAATTTACTGTTCAAGATAATTTTGAAAACAATATCTAGGTTGGACGTAAAACGGCCATGAACATGGGCTTTGAGACAGTTTCTGAAGTCCAAAATTAGGCTATTTTTTCTGTTTTTGCGTCGCGGTTTACGACCGACAAGGACCCGATACCCCAATCAAATTGTACAAGGTTCGAGAGGGTCACACAACGAATATATCATAATAAGCCGTTCGAGAATTGACATAGCGAGGAAGAAGAAAAACTCACTAGAACAGGGGTCGGCCGGGGTGTACTGTGCGTGAACGGCGACGGCGCGACGGTGCACGTCGTCGTCGACGGCGGGGTTCGTCAGCTGCTGCGGTGGTTGTCGTCGGAGTCGGCGTCAGGGATGGCAGAGTTGTTGGGATTATGGTAGAGTCGAGTGGCCGGAGCCGGGGTAAAGTCGGAGAGGTGGCGGTGGCTGTGATGTTGATGGGGGTGGCGGTCGGTTTATATAGGGGAGATCCGACGGTTTCGAGGAGGGGGACAGTCGGCCGGCGGGGGAGGCAAACGGAGGGATCGCGGCGGCGATGGGTGAACGACAGGGAGGCGAACGCCCGACGGCATCGAGGATTGAACGGTCGGGGTTTTCAGTTACTGTATTAGGGTTAATGGGTCGGGACGGGTTGGCAGGTCAGGTCGGGTTCTGATCCGACCCATTAGGGTTGGTTTAGTTTGGGTTTGGTTCAATTTGGTTTGGTTTGGTTCGGTTCAGGTTGGTTCAGTCTGGTTTAATTAGAAACGATATTTTTAGATATTTAAAAAAAATTTGAGCCCAATAAATTCCAGAAAAATTATACTATAACCAATTTTTTATTTTACACTCAAAAATATAACTTTTGTAATATTTTAATATTTAATTTAATTTACAAAAATATTTATCCCTGAAGAACATTTATTTTAAATAATTAAAAATCAAGAAAAATCCCAAAACTTCATATTTTAATTTCTAAAAATTTGGGTGTTTACAGATGTGCTGGTGGGCATGGGAGAATAGATATGTGCATGTGCATCTTTAGTGTGGGTATGTGGTAATATGTATACATATAGGGATACACACACACACACACACATACACACACACACACACACACACACACACACACACACATATATATATATATATGAGTGAGTGCATGTGTGTATTAGATGTGTGTATATGAGCTAGGGGGAGCAATAAGCAAGCAGGCCAGAAAAGCAGAAGCAGCAAGAAAAGCAAAAGCAGTAAGCAGTGGGAAGTAGCATCCGAAGCAGTGAACAGAAGCAGCAATAGAAAGCAGCAGCAGAAGCAGTGAGCAGAAGCAGCAGCAGAAGTAGTGAGAAGAAGCAGCAGTGAGCAGAAGCAAGAAGCAGTTGCAGTAAGCTACAGTAACTTGCATCAGCAGCGATAAGCAGTGGTAGCAAGTGCTTATATGTAAGTTATAGATAAGCTAGTAATAAGCTAAGTTAGTTTATATTGATAAGTTAGTAAGTTATATATATATATATATATATATATATATATATATATATATATATATATATATATATATATATATATATATATATATATATATATATATATATATATATATATATATATATATATATATATATATATATATATAAGCACTAGTTAGCATTGGTTAGTATTATTTCTAGATTACCTTGAGTGACACCAAGGTAATGAGAGTTGAGGTATCTTGGGTACGGGTATTAAGTATCAAGAGGTATGTTAGTATGTTAGTTTAGTATAGTATTGTATAAGTTTAAATGCATATTAGTATATAGTTAGTTATATGGGTAGTTAGTTATATGTTAGATATTGAATTACCTTGTAATACAAAGGTAATATCAAGGTATTGGTTTTACTCAAGGTATTGAGTTTGTATATCAAGATGGGTGTGTAGGTGGTGTGATACCGCATTTGGTTCAAAGACAAGGTATCCACTTAGCATTAGTTTGGCTAGGAGTACTATATATTTTGTCTTGTATATATATATTATAGTATTTTATATCAAATAACTTGTGTATCTTATGATACGGTATTTTGTTGGTATCCTAGTATCCTAGTATAGCTAGTATAGCCTAGTTACATAGTGTATGGACCTAATATCCTAGAGATGTACTCATGCAACCTAGAAATAGCTAGTTTGACCAAGTTTGACCTAGAGTTGACCTAGTTTGACTGTTTTGACTTAGAAATTGCTTTATAACCTAGAATTGAACTAGTTTAACTTATTTTCATTCCAAAATCTTGTATTGATACAATATACCATATATAGGTCTGTGTGATACTAGCTTGGGCATCGAGAGATACCTTGCTCAGGATCCCAGACGAGTACATTTCTCTGTTAGTTTTTAATTCATAGTAGTGTATATATCTCATGTTCTAGAACTGTATACTTGATTCCGACACAGTGGTTTCACAGAATGGTACTACATGAATCCCGTCAGAAGATATCATCCCTTACCATATTCAGCGGGTACACCTTCACATGTATTTTATCGTGTGTATCGGGTATTAATTTAGTATACTTTGTGTTCACACACTGCTCGTGTTCAGTATGCTTATATTCATGTATACACACTGGTCGTGTTCAGTGTGCCCATATTCGTGTGCGTAACATATCGTAATTGAATCCACTGGTATTAGTTGGGGATGGGGGAGTAGGAGTTGATTATGTGATCAAGCCCAGTGTATTCGTGTACATGTCGATTACATACCACACTTGTAATTGAGTTACCTTATTGTATTCGTGTTCAACCAAAACCGATCACAAAATAAACTTGTATTCCATGTCATATTAGTTAAATTTTAGTTATTTCTATTATATTACAGATATTTTATTGTATGTCCTTCTTTCCAGTACATTACATGTTCACTCTAGTTTATTTTATTTTGTTGTTTAGTTATCTTGTATTATTTTCTATTATCTGTTTTATATGCTCGATTATGTATTTGAAACTGCTTTCAGAGGTATGTACTTCGCTCCAATCCTGACTGGATATATTTTTTAGATGATTGGCTCATAGACCAGTCTCCTACATACTACGGACCGCGGGAGGGCATACCATTAGAGGATACTCCTGTAGACCAGGAGGACTTAGTACCAGAGCCTGAGGAGGTTTAGTTTATTTTGGTGGACTTGTATTAGACTGTTATTGAGACTTATGGCATGTATATTTTATTTTAGACTTGTGGTTGTATTGTGTTTCTTTCCTTTGTTATTCTATTCGTGCTTTATCTTCCCTATTTTGCATTATGATTGAGTATAGTTATATTTATATGATACCATATTGTTCCTCCATTTGGAGTTGAGATGATTGACATGTACCATATATATATTGTTGAGATATTTAGTTAGTAGAGTTGACCCAAACAACGTTCTATCGTAGATGTTACGGCGTAGGCTGGACGTACCCACGTACTCGTGCCCGAATATCCGGGTGCAGGTCGTGACATATTTTTAGTAGTGGCCCATGCAGGTCTAGAGTCACAATTAGAGCGATATCGTAGTAGTGCTCACCTAGAATACTGCTATGAGCCTGCTTTAGGATATAGGATTTAGGCCGAGAATACTCAATCACAACTAGGAAACACTTCCAATATCAGTTTTGTTGTCGTTATCTATTGAATGTTTACTTTGAATAAAATTTGTCATTCTTTAATGATATTGTATCTTACTCCATATTGATTCCTTTGTTCAATCTACCTTCATGATGCCCGAAGACGCGTTTTCAGCGCTCAGGCCCAATATCAGTGAGGTCGGTCTCTTCGTCGCCTATGAGGGCAGTACCATCAGACGTTGTTCCAGCAGCTACATTCCAGAGGTCCGCTTTAACGATCCAGGTGGGCATTTCTGCAGCAGCTTTCGGAGGTGCTCTACCTCCGGTACAGAGGGCAACGTCGACCGTTTCAGGGGATCTTCAACCCCCACCATCCGCAGTCGATCAAACGTAGATGTATGCACTTTTTTAGTAGATAGTAGAGGCACAGCAGCGTCAGTCAGAGGTTATGAGACAGGGCATTGAGAATGCTCATCAGATTGTGCTCGCAGCAGTCGAGAGAGTCACTTTAATCCAGCCACAAATGGCACCACCTCAGTTCACCCCCAGCAGTCGATGCCAGGGACTATCATAGATTTTAAGAGGATGGGACTGGATAACTTTAAAGGACCGAAGGGATCATTTATGCTGATGATTGGATAGAAGACATTGAGCAAAACCTGCGGCTGGCACATATTCTAAAGAGGTTGCAGATAGAGGCCGTGTGGAGCATGATGTTCGATATTGTATTGACTTGGTTCAAGACGGATCCCAGGATCTCAGCACCAGGACTTACTTGGAAGCTTTCAAAGAGATCTTCAAGGAAAAGTTCTTTCTATATGTGGCTCTGACAACTCTAGAGGGCCAGTTCTAGTACCTTCTTCAGGGAGGTATGATGGTGGATGAGTATGCAATAGAGTATTACAGATTTGGCCACTTTATGGAGGGGCAAAAACCCAGAGGAAGAGCCAGAAAGTTCAGGAAGGGCCTGAATAGGGAGATCAAATCATATACGAATGAAGATCCTACCGCTACTTTCGAGAAGATTTTGAGACAGGCACAACGGGCAGAGGATGATCTAGAACTTGGCTCTAAGAGGCCGAGAGACATAGGAGGATCCAGTACCAACACGGGTCCAATAAAGCAGCCTCATTTTTAATAGCAGCATAAGAGGCACTTCCAGCAGCCGAGGCAGCAGTATCATGGACCAGTTAGAGCACATGCACAACAGATGCACCAGATCTAGAGGACAGCTATTCCTTGCACATTCTGTAAGAAGTAGGGACATGGATAGGATGCATGTAGGATGAGATTGGGCCAGTGCTTATTTTGTGGATCATGACACAAACAATTAAGGGCTTGTCCTAAAGTTCTAGCTCGTCCAGCTCAGGGCGGAGCTCAAGCACAGAGAGCACCCGTGAGACCACTAGCGGGACAATAGAGAGGACCTCCTCTCCCACCATAACAGCAGCAGTTCGCTCAAAAACAGCAGAGAGGTGCCCAGCAACAAGGGTGAGTTTTTGCCTTGACCGTCGAGGAGGAGGAGCTAGTCGGTGATGTTATCTCAGGTTCAGTCTATCTTGATTCTTTTCCAGCTCATACTTTATTTTATTTCGGTGCTTCATATAGTTTTGTATCTATATATTTTGCTCTAAAATATAATCTTGAGACTGAACCGTTGACGAGGACTTGCAAGATCATGACCTAGGGTAGAATTATCCTGGTCGGTGATGTTTGCAAGGACCAGAGATTTTTTTTAGGAAGCCGAGAGTTGAGCGTATATCTATTCGTAATGCCACTTCCGAGTTACGATATAGTACTCGGAATGGATTGGTTGAGTAGCCACCATGCTAGTATCGATTGTTGAGGAGGCAAAGTTTTATTCCAGACACCAAGAGAGCCAAAGTTTAAGTTCGTCAGAGGAGCAGCAGATCAGAGCGAAGAAGACTTCTGTAGAGCTTTAGTAGAAGAGCAGGAGCCGCCACTTCCATTGATTGTAGAGTACATGGACATATTTCCGGAGGAGTTGTCGGGGTTGCCACCAGACAAAGATATGGAGTTCTCTATAGACCTGGTGCCAGGCGCAGAGCCAATATCAAAGCACGTCTATAGGGTGAACAATAGCAAACTGGCAGAATTAAACAAGCAGGTGGATGAGTTGCAGGACAAGGGCTTCATCTGCTCCAGTTTATCACTATGGGGTGCTCCGGTATTATTTGTACCAAAGAAGGATGGATCGGTACGCATGTGTATCGACTACAGGGCACTCAATAATCTCACTATCAAGAACAAATATCCATGATCGCGGATTGACAATTTATTTGATCAGTTGAGCGGAGCGAAGGTATTCTCAAAGATAGATTTGAGGTCGGGGTACTACCAGGTAAAAACGAAGAAGGAAGACATTCCGAAGACAGCTTTTAGGACTCGGTATGGGCAGTTTGAGTTCTTGGTGATACCGTTTGGGTTGACCAATTCCCAGGCGGTATTTATGAACCTGGTGAATAAGGTGTTTCATCAGTACTTGGATCAGTTTGTGATAGTATTCATTGATGATATATTGATTTATTCGAAGACCCCGGAGGAGCATGAGAAGCACTTGAGGATAATTCTAGAGACCCTCAGGAAGGAGAAGCTATATGGCAAGATTTTAAAGTGTGAGTTCTTTCTTGATAAGGTTGAATTCCTCGGACATGTGATTACAGGAGACGGGATCTCGGTAGACCCGAAGAAGCTATCAGCAGTCGAGTCGGGGTCTACCCCGAGATCAGTGACAGAGATCAGGAGTTTTTTTGGATTGGCAGGCTATTATCGAAGATTTGTTCAGGATTTTTCCAGGATTGCGGAGCCAATGAATAGACTAACCAGGAAGGATGTGGAGTTCGTCTAGACTGAGGATTGTCAGTCTGCTTTTGAGGAGCTAAAGAAGAGGTTGACTATAGCTCCAATATTGACATTGCCATCAGGGGCAGGATAATTTTCTATATATAGTGATGCATCGGGTAAGGTTTTGGGTTGTGTGTTGCAGCAGAATGGGAAGATGATTGCATATTCTTCCAAATAATTATACCCGCATGAGAAGAATTATCCTACCCATGACATAGAGTTGGCATAAGTTATTTTTGCTCTTAAACTGTGGAAGCACTATTTATATGGAGAGCGGATAGAGATCTTTACATATCATAAGAGCTTGAAATATGTGTTTACATAGAAAGAGCTCAACATGAGGCAGCGACAGTAGTTGGAGTTAATGAAGGACTTTGACATTGCTTTAGAGTATCATCCAGGGAAGGCCAACGTAGTCGCGGATGTCTTGAGCAGATATCCAGGGGCTATGTACTTAACGAGGGACAGACATTTATTGGCCGATCTTGATAGCTTGGGTAATGAGGTATTAGTTCCTGGAGTTGCAGCACAGATGTAGGGACTTTAGGTGTAACATCCCATTTCCATTCAAGCAGACTGCCGATTTAAACGGTAAAAGTGCAATGTCCCGACCCGCTTTGCTCAGGCGAGAATACTAGTTTGAGGCAAAGGATATCCAGACTTGTCCCTACAGGAATTTGGCTTAGGCTTTCAGAGGCTCGCTTGACGTATCACTCGACCGAGACGAATCATCGCTAAGGTGGGTGGTTACGGTGAACTTGTCTTTGCTTAGCCAGCACACTTAAAATCTGGAATGATACACGCTAGTCGCTAGGTGAATCACCCCTGCATGCTAATAAGAATCTAATGCACCTAGCTAAGGGAATAATCTCAACTTGTATTGCTTATGCTAGAACATCGAAATAAAATATTGCTTATATATATATATATGTTCAGACCCTCGCATGCTACCCTAGAATGTGTTGCTCGGGAAGTCCCTTACGATTTCACTCCTCGACTTACCTTCGGGCCCGAGCTAACGAGAATGTTTTTGTTTATACAAATGCATGCTTGTCTGCTTGTGTGTTGCCTTATTTTTATCCAAACTCTGGGAGACTACTAAGTAGTCGTTCCGTGTATGATTGAACCTGCAAGTATCTGGGACGTTAGGTCACCAAAGGCAGCCCTGAACCAGGGGAATGCATCAAGGCAAGTCATTCACTGAACAAAGAATCAAGATTCAAGTATCTCGTGTACTCGTGTTCTCGTGCACTCGTGTACTCGTGTTCTCGTGCACTCGTGTTCTCGTGTTCTCGTATTCCCGTGTATCTCATGATAATTGAAAGACCAATAATTGCATGTCGCGGACAACTAAAAAATGAGGTATTGTTCCACGGACGGTCACCGGGGCACTGGGGCCGATCCGATCTGGATAGAACTCGTGTGTTGTCATCGTGTGGGGGACAGGATAGCTTGCAGCACATCGTGTACTCGCGTAGCATGCTATCCTTGTCCTAGACTATGTCCAAATGGCTATGCCTGTGACTCATGTTCATATAGATAAGTCATCCTCGCTTAGCGGCTATCCGCGTATGAGTCATTGTATCACATCAAAAGAACAACTGAACACCTGAACGATCATGATACAACAATACTCGTGTTTGCATATGCTATTGCCCCTGAATGCTTATACTTGCCCGTGCTTGAATTAACAATGTTTGCCTTGGACAGGGAAGGTAAAATGGTAAGTTGGTAAGTCTCGTCGTATTTTCTCTTATGTCGCATGATGCACTGCCACACGGGTTAGGCTATTCAAATCTTGCATAAAACTGATCTAAGGCAACTAGAAAGATAACATAATAGTTGGTGCATGGAACCTGTATTACGTGTTTGGATTTGTCGAGTGGGCGAGTAGCCTCCCCACTAGTGCATTCAATGTACTTATAACCCACCAGATCGTATGCAGGGTACGGGAGAACCTCGTTCGGTGCGGATGTCTCCTTCGTGCATGCTAAGGTGTGGAGATCACTCTGAAGCAGCTGTGCGTTCGGAACTGAAGCACATATACAAGACATAATATTGTGAACATCGCCTGTAAAATCATTCCACAATTGTAGCCACTTGGCACACTTTTATTGTTTCAGGGAGAGAGGCTTGAGCGACTTATAATCTCGGCTATGCCCCGCCTGTAACACTTATTTATATCAATAAAGAGTTGCTTTACTTCAACTTGTGTTATTCAATGCTTCCGCTATATTGTCGACTCAGTAAAACTGTTACCAAATCGCTATGCATTTATGACTCCGCTGCACTCGGACAATCTGTGCGACTCTGTGGCTTAGAACTCTTACCGCCAGCCAATGAACCATGACCTTACACGGGCGTGGCTCACGCTCGTGCAATATCACGCCCGGATGGGTCAAAACGATCATTCTGCGGGAGCGCTGGCGCGGTGATTCTCGCCTAGCGGGAATGGCCGATTTAGCCTATGGGAGATCGGGGCGTGACATAATAGTATCAGAGCCTGGATTATACGCCTTTGGACTTTATTTCGATTATCTCAGTTTCGAAAGCTCATTCGTAGGTTATGTGCATGCTCGCTCTCATTGTCCCAAACGGAATGTTCCAACAATAATTCTAAATACTTTCAAAATACATTTTGAATGATATGATTGCTTGTATGAAATCATGATGCTAGTGGCCTTTGTGCCAACCTATGCGAACCCTTGAGATTATCGCAAGTAGCTTGTCCGATTTTACCATCTCTAAGTTTGGTTGAATGCATATGTTTGAGGGACGCCTTAAACTTGTGCACGATCTAAGACTCAAGAAGATGTGAAACTCGAGTGCTAAGACTTCGATATCGCCGAGTTAGTAAAATACATGTATTAGAGGGGCACTTCGAGTATGTGTACGATCTACACTCGCGATATGCTGATCTCGAATGCTTGTGCAAGTGAATATCCAAATGAACAAGTACAACGACTTGTTTAGGTTTGCCTCAGCCTTGTATCGTTATATCAAAATTGATTGAAACGTACTGCTTGTCCTCAGTAAGTCTCGAGGATGAGACTTTTTCTGAGTTGGGCAGGATGTAATACCCTATTTCCGTTCAAGCGGACTGCCGAATCAAACGGCAAAAGTACAATATCCCGACCTGCTTTGCTCAGGCGAGAATACTCGTTTAAGGCAAAGGATATCCAGACTTGTCCCTACAGGAATTCGGCTTAGGCTTTCAGAGGCTCGCTTGACGTATCGCTCGACCAAGGCGAATCATCGCTAAGGTGGGTGGTTACGGTGAACTTGTCTTTGCTTAGCCAGCACACTTAAAATCTGGAATGATACATGCTAGTCGCTAGGTTAATCACCCCTGCATGCTAATAAGAATCCAACGCACCTAGCTAAGAGAATAATCTCAACTTGTATTGCTTATGCTAGAACATCAAAATAAAACATTGCTTATATATATATATGTTCAGACCCTCGCATGCTACCCTAGAACGTGTTGCTCGGAAAGTCCCTTACGATTTTACTCCTTGGCTTACCTTCGGGCCTGAGCTAACGTGAATGTTTGTGTTTATACAAATGCATGCTTGTCTGCTTGTGTGTTTCCTTGTTTTCATCCAAACTCTAGGAGACTACTAAGTAGTCATTCCGTGCATGATTGAACCTGCATGTATCCAGGACCGTTAGGTCACCAAAGGCAGTCCCGAACCAGGGGAATGCATCAAGGCAAGTCATTCACTGAACAAAGAATCAAGATTCAAGTATCTCGTGTTCTCGTGCACTCGTGTACTCGTGTTCTCGTGCACTCGTATTCTTGTGTTCCCGTGTATCTCGTGATAATTAAAAGACCAATAATTGCATGTCATGGACAACTCGAAAATGAGGTATTGTTCCACGGACGGTCACCAGGGCACTGGGGCCGATTCGATCCGGATAAAACTCGTGTGTAGTCGTCGTGTGCGGGACATGATAGCTTGCAGCGCATCGTGTACTCTCGTAGCATGCTATCCTTGTCTTGGACTATGTCCAAATAGTTATACCAGCGACTCGTGTTCATATAGATAAGTCATCCTCGCTTAGTGGCTATCCGCGTGCGAGTCATTGCATCGCATCAAAAGAACAACTGAACACCTGAATGATCATGATACAACAATACTCGTGTTTGCATATGCTATTGCCCCTGAATGCTTATACTTGCCCGTGCTTGAATTAACAATGTTTGCCTTGGATATGAAAGGTAAAATGGTAAGTTGGTAAGTCTCATCGTGTTTCCTCTCATGTCGCACGATGCACTGCCACACGAGTTAGGATATTCAAATCTTGTATGAAACTGATCCTAAGGCAACTAGAAAGACAACATAATAATTGGTGCACAGAACCTGTATTACGTATTTGGATTTGTCGAGCGGGCGAGTAGTCTCCCCACTAGTGCATTCAATGTACTGATAACCCACCAGATCGTATGCAGGGTGTGAGAGAACCTCGTTCGGTACGGATGCCTCCGTGCGTGCTAAGGCATGGAGATTACTCCGAAGCAGCGGTGCATTCAAAACTGAAGCACATATACAAGACATAATATTGTGAACATCGCTTGATCACCGCCTGTAAAATCATTCCACCATTGTAGCCACTTGGCACGCTTTTATTGTTTCAGAGAGAGAGGCTTGAGCGACTTGTAATCTCGGCTATGCGCCGCCTGTAACACTTGTTTATATCAATAAAGAGTTGCTTTACTTTAACTTATGTTATTCAATGCTTTCGCTATATTGTCAACTCAGTGAACCTGTTACCAAATCGCTATACATTTATGACTCTGCTGCACTCGGATAATCTGTGCGACTCTGTGGCTTAGAACTCTTACCGCCAGCCAATGAACCATGGCCTTGCACGGGCGTGGCTCACGCTCGTGCGGCATCACTCCCGGATGGGTTAAAGCGATCGTTCCGCGGGAGCGCCGGCGTGGTGATTCTCGCCTAGCAGGAACGGCCGATTTAGCCTGCGGGAGATCGGGGCGTGACATTAGGTACAGTCAGAGTTGATGGACCGGATTAAAGATGCACAGTTCGAGGATGAGTCTCTGAGGAGAATCAGAGCACAGGTCCAGATAGGATTGACAGGGGACTTCAGTATTGCAGATGATGGATCATTGCGGCACAGTATCAAATTATGGGTGCCGAGTGGAGCATTGTACAAGAAGATTCTTCAGGTGGCACATCGATCTTAGTACTATATGCATCCAGGTGCTAACAAGGTGTATAGGGATATGAGAGAGCATGTTTGGTGGTATTGTATAAAGTGGGAGGTGGCCAGCTTCGTATCCAGATATTTTTTTTGTTAACAGGTAAAAGCAGAGAGACAGAGGCCAGGTGGATTGCTTCAGCCTTTACCCATTCCAGAGTGGAAGTGGGAGCATATGATGATGGACTTTGTTTCAGGGCTTCCGTGTTCTCTAGGTGGTAAAGATGTAATTTGGGTCATCGTAGACAGGTTGACCGAATTATCCTACTTTCTGCCATTATAAGCGGATACGTCTACGGAGAAGCTCGCGGAGATGTATGTACGTCAGATAGTCAGATTGCATGGAGTTCCTGTGAGCATAGTCTTGGATCGGGATAGTCGCTTCATGTCCCACTTCTGGAGGAGTTTGTAGGCTAGCTTGCGCACTCAGCTCAAAATCAATATTGTAAACCCCCTCAAAATATTTTAGGTAGACTGGATATGGTAACAAATTTGGTTTAGTTTCAGGTTGTCTAAGGATTAGAAACTAGGGTTGTGTAGACTGGTTCTTTAATTTAAACCCTTGGTGCACCTTACCGTTGCTACAATAATTAGAGCACAACAATAGCCTTTACTTTCCAACAAATCTTTGTACTCTTGACCTGACAAGCCTACCTAGGCACTGGATATTTCTGTCACTCACATACACACACCCTTGTGTTCTATTTTAATTGTACAACTTTCCAGTCACAAAAATCAATTCTTTAATCCTATGTCCTATATCTATGTCGTTGCCATCGATTTGGGGATACAAACTCAACCTGTTTTGTCAAACCAATTAAGCGGCCCAAGACTGACACCAAGCTTACACCGTCCATGACCCTTGTGTCACTCCCAATTGAGACCCCATGTACTCCTATTTAATTTAAGAGCACATATGATACTTTATTTAATTAAATTAGGGACACCAACTTAACCTAACCCCAACTTAACCCAACACCCATTCATGAGGCTCATATAAAATATCCAACACTCTCTCATCCTACAAAACACAAAACACAACTTTCCACATCAAATCCTCAACCTTTTTCCTTCATGTGTAAACACCAAAATGTTAAGGGGCTTAAAAGTAAAAAGGGTGCTAGGTGTCACCCTCCTATTGGTGCAAACCAATAAAGAATCCCCCAACCTCACATGACCGGTCACCCTCACATTCTTTCTCCCCCTTGTATTGTTTTACTTTCATGAAGAATCATGGCCATTGATTCAAATTCTCCCCCCATCACAACCACTCATCCCCCTATATTAACACACACACACACACACCCTTCCCAATGTGATCGGCCCTAATCCCAAGAAAAACCCTAAAAATTCTCCCACACTCTCTCTCCTCCCTTTCCTCTCATTTCATCCGACCTCTCTCTTCTCCTTCTCTTCTCTATTATTCTTCTTCTCCTTCTCTATTATTATTCTTCTTCTCCTTCTTCTTCTCCTCTACTCCGACTTTATCTCCATCGGAGCATCACAACCCCCTCCGGCCAACATCGTCGCGGCCACTACAGGAGAACCACCACCACAGCTCACCACCACCACCACTACCACCACCTACATCACCCTCACCACCAATAACACTAATACCAACGCCTCCATAACCTCCATGGCCTCCAATTTCCCTCTCATCCTCCGCCAGCTACCCTACTCCTGTGCCCTCGCCCCACGCAGCCGCTGGCCGCCGCCATCCTGGCCCCCGCGATCGAGTTATTGCCGCAGCTGCTGTTGTTGTTGCGCCTGCTGCTGCTGTCGCAGTTGCTGTTGCTGTTGTGGCCGTTGCTGCAGCACCGCCGGCGACCCCCGGTGAGCCTCGACCATCGACGAGCACCCACTGCTGGCCTACCTCCCTCTAGTTTTTTTGAGCATTGTCGTGGCTGAACTTCTCCTTCCCGCGACCGCGAGGAACCGCGACTCGAACCCGAGTTCAAAAATCTGAGTTTAACCTCCCCTATTCACGAAGTGATATATTCCTCCTCGCTCATCCAATCCTTGAACCGATTCTTCGGGTATGAACCCTACTTAACCCTTTTGCAATGTGTTCAATTAGAATAATTTAGCTTGCATTCTATTGTTAGTAACTAGAGTTCCAATTCATGAGAAAAATAGTTTTATAAAATTTAGAAATCTTCGATACGGAGTTGGTCCCTACAAACTGGACAACCTCGTTGCATACCGATTGCACCGAAAGGTGCGTACAATATTTCTAAAAGTGTGAGCTTTGACAGAATTTAATTCAGTCGCGTGTGCGCGACAAAATGAACCCATATCCATCAAAAATCCTCGTATCGTAACTTTTATAATTATCCAATTACTTTGTGCACGCTTGTCGTATCATTGCGAAACTTTTTTCTATTGGACTCGGGCGTTTGACTTGTCCTGTGACCCAAGTTTTGCCTGATTCTGAGACAGTGACCGGATCGTCGTTTTGCGGGCCCCACGATCTATTTCAACGGACGTTTTTGTGATCGGCTCATCGGAATCCAAATATTGACATACCGTTGAGTTCGTATCGTCGTTTAGAACTTGTTTAACCTATAATATGCTAATTTTAGAGACCTTTATTCCTGACACATTTTTTGGTGCAAGACCCTGTGTTGACCAAAAACTGTATTTTTGTCTCTGTGTCCAAATTGGACGTATGTAAATGTTTTTCTGAGTATCTCACTCATTTTGGGACTGTTGGTGATATTTGTGACAGCATCCGGAGATATCTGCTCCAGTTTCCATCTTGTGCTGCTACTTTCTTGGCAAGATCTGGTTCAAATCTTCGCTTGGCTTCCAGGTAAGTGTACCTTACCACTCTATATCTCAGTTCCAGATTTACTATTTATTTCATCTATACATTGTGTACGGTTTGGATCAGAAATGTTACTTAGCGTCCGGGTCATATCCGGGTGCAAACGTTCATCGATAATGTCTAGTATCAATTGTTATATGTTTTTCGATACCTTGATGTACCTACTTGGTTACATTGGAACCCTAGGTCACATTCAGACATTGTCATCATGCTAGACTTTCTGTATCCTGATAGTATCAGCATGACCAAAATATGTGATAATTTTAGGATCGTGATTGTTGATAGTTACTTCAGTATGACGAGACTGTTAGATAGAGGTTCAGGTTCAACGAACACTCGTTGACCGCATTGGAAGGGGAAGATAGTTACTAGACGATTGGGCTACTTTGCACGCGATATATATATATATTCTTATTTATGTAGAGATCCTATATCCGGAGTCGTAGTATCACCCGTATGACTCTTTACTCGGAGCTACGGTCAGCACCGTATGTCTCTGTGCCTCAGAGCTACAATTTTATATTTGGAAAGCCCACGTGTAACATTGTCTTCAAAGTTGCATCTCACTTAAGTGGTTATACTAGATTACACTAGCGTATCACATGTTTCCTTTATGTTTTACTATGGCATACTATTTTTGTACCTTGTTACGTCCCTCTGAGGACCTAGTTCCCTGCCAGATTGTAGGGTCGATTGCTGACGGAAGGCTGGAGCTGCAGATGATTATTATACTGGTATACAGGTATTGTTACTCAATATTTGTATTCACTTCTTCATTGTTCAGCTATATTGATCTTTTCTTATTTTCTGCTAGTATAGCCCAGTATTTGTAGACTCATATTATTTTCTTCGAGTGTATTCGGACAAGTGTAGTGTGGGGTGCACACCATGATACATGTTGTCCCTTCTTTATTACATATCCTTGTGGTTTGAGACATAGACATGTAGATCTTGTTATCTAGATAGTGACCCTTATTTACAGCTTATACGTATTCAGAGTCGGATTGGAGTCCCCTTGGTACGTAGCTGGCAATTTCTACGTGACCTAGTCCCGTGTATTCTTGGACTGGGGCGTGACAAGTACCGCATATCACCCTCAAATAGACGGGAAGTCAGAAAGGACTATTCAGACTCTCGAGTACATACTACGCACTTGTGTTTTGGATTTTGGAGGCTCTTGAGAGGATCATCTTAACTTGGTAGAGTTTTCTTACAACAACAGCTACTAGGCCAGTATCGAGATATCACCATTTGAGGCATTGTATGGACGGAGATGCCATAGTCCGTTATTATGGGATAATATTGGTGAGAGAGCCTTATTGGGACCAGAGATAGTCGTTGATGTAGATGAGAAGGTGAAGCTCATCAGGGATAGACTTCGGGTGGCGCAGGACAGACAACGGCATTGGGCCGATAGCCACCGGAGACCATTGGAGTTTGAGATATAGATTTTGTGTTGCATTGCTTATGATTGTTTGTTTTGTTACAGTACTAAGGCTGTGTTTCGTGCTAGGTTGGTGGTTTGGTATTTTTGAGGATTTCTTCGACACGAGGCACGATTCATTTTGGTGGAGACGGAAAGCTTAGTCCGCGATTCATCGGACCTTTTAGTATTATCGAGAGGGTCAGTGCAGTTGCTTACATACTAGACTTGCCTCTTGCATTAGAGGGAGTGCACAATGTGTTTCACGTATCGTAGCTAAGACGGTATGTGGCAGATCCTAGCCATGTACTAGATCACTCGAAGATAGAGGTGGGTCCTACTCTTAGCTATCCAGAGCAGCCAGTTGAGATTCTGGATCGGAGAGAGAAAGTGCTGCGAAACCAGATGATTCCTTTGGTATGCGTAGCGTGCAGGTATCACTTGCCAGGAGAGAGTACCTGGGAGCAAGAGGCTGAGATGCGCGAGCGATATCCTTATCTGTTTGAGCCGTGAGGTATAAATTTTTCTTGCTTATATTAATGCTTTTGGTAGTTAGTTTCTTCCTTAATTTCGAGGATAAAATTTTTCTAAGGTGGGTAGGATTGTCACCCTCACTTTTCCAACTAGAGGTAGTTTGATAATTTGGCATGAATATTTATTTTTAGGAATGTAATATTAAATATTGTATATGTTGTAAATATTATTTATTGTATTATTTATTTATTATTAGATGTTAGATTTAATTTGGACTTGTGTTAGTGGACCTAACTAGTTTAGATTAGATCCATGGATCAATATTTATTTTTAGTTAGAATTGAGCCCAATAGTAAGTACATTCATTAGGAGGATAAAAAATTAGTTAATCCAATTAGACTAGAACCTTTCCTCCTTAATTAATTTTTTTATGACAAGCCCCAAGAGGTACTGTGGACATTGTATAGTAGCTTGGAGGAGGGGGTAGAAGTCGGCCACCTATTAGAGTGGGGAGAGACTCTCTCTTCATTTTTTTTCCAAATCTAGATCTAGAATTTCCCACTTCCAAATTTCTTCATTCCTACACCAATTTTTACACAAATTTCTTTCCAATTCATTTCCTATTCTTTACTAGAGGCTATTAGAACAAGAAAAAGTATGGATCTACAATGAGGAAGCAATGATCTACAAGAAAGAGCAAGGATCTACAAGTTGAAGGCTCTTGACACTCAATTTAAAGATTTTATTGGGAATCCATCTCCCAATAGATACAATTCAGTTTTTTCTCTCTAATTAGACTCTAAATCTGTAATTTAATCATTAGGAATCCTCCCATGTACTAAGTCTGCCCATAGAAATTGGAATTAGGTTCATAGGAGGCCTATGGAGAAAGTTATGTGGTATTTTGTGTCAATTTTGGGAGAATTCTGAAATTGGCACATCTTGTGTTTGTCAATAGGTCAATTAGACCAAATTTACATGTATTTGATTGTGTGTGACTAGTATCATATCCAAAATTAGATACGTGTAGGCATATTACTCCCCCCTAGCTCATATGCACACATACACACATCTAATACACACATACACTCACACACACACACACACACACACACACACACACACACACACACATAGTAGTGTATATATCTTATGTTCTAGAACTGTATACTTGATTCTGACACAGTGGTTTCACGGACTGGTAGTACATGGATCCTGTCATGAGATGATATCCCTTACCATGTTCAGTGGGTACTCCTTCACATATATTTTATCGTGTGTATCGGGTATTAATTTAGTGTACTTCGTGTTCACATACGGCTCGTGTTCAGTATGCTTATATTTGTGTATACACACTGCTCGTGTTCAGTGTGCCTATATTCGTGTTCATAACGTGTCGTGATTGGGTCCATTGGTATGAGTTAGGGATGGGGGAGTAGGAGTTGATTATTTGATCAAGCCCCAGTTATTCGTGTACATATCGATTACATACCACACTTGTAATCGAGTTACCTTATTGTATTCGTGTTTAACCTAAATTGATCACATAATGAACTTGTATTCCATGGCACATTAGTTAGATTGCAGTTATTTTTATTATATTACAGATATTCTATTGTATGTCCTTCTTTCTAGTACATTACCTGTTCACTCTAGTTTATTTCATTATGTTGTTTAGTTATCTTGTATTCTTTTCTATTATTTGTTTTATATGCTCAATTATTTATTTGAAACTGCTTTCAGAGGTATGTACTTCACTCCAATCCTGATTGGATATATTTTTTAGATGATTGGCTCATAGACCAGTGTCATACATACTACGGACCACAGGAGGGCATACCATTAGAGGATACTCTTATAGACCAGGAGGACGTAGTACCAGAGCCTAAGGAGGTTTAGTTTATTTTGGTGGACTTGTATTAGACTGTTATTGAGACTCATGGCATGTATATTTTATTTTAGACCTGTGGTTGTATTGTCTTTATTTCCTTCGTTATTCCAATCGTGCTTTATCTTTCCTAGTTTACATTATGATTTAGTATAGTTATATTTATATGATACCATATTGTTCCTCCGTTTGGAGTTGAGATGATTGACAAGTACCATATATATATTATTGAGATATTTAGTTAGTAGAGTTGACCCAGACAGCATTCTACCACCGATGTTACGGCGTAGGCTGGACGTACCCACGTACTCGTGCCCGAATATCCGGGTACGGGTCATGACAACATTACCTCTGAACTATTTTTCTTTTGTCCCAGCAAAAAAAAATAGTTCATGTTCATATTACCTCTGAACTACGTCTCTCCACTATCCCCATAGAATCATATCTTACCATGTCCACATTACCTCTGAGTAAGATATTTTTAGAACTTTTCCATGTCCATATTACCTCTGAGTAAAGTTCTGCGCTTCGACTTTGTTGCTATCACGTTCACATAACCCCTGATAGTGCTAGTCGTTTCATCTTTTTATCCATACTTAAGGTATGACATGGATAATAAGTCCACAACCCAAGAGTCTGCCATGTTCATATTACCTCTGAGTAAACTTTCTGACCTTGACTATCGATCATCACGTCCATATTACCTCTGATATCGATTATCTTTCAACTTATCACCCGTACCCAATCTGGCGTATGCCTGCGGTGTTAAGTCCACAAAAACTGTCATGTCCATATTACCTCTGGCAGGGCTTGTCTTAAACCTATTACTTGCACTAATGTGCTCAAAAATTAATGGGTCCACAAAACCTATCACGTCTATATTATCTCTGGTAGGGTTTGTTTTCGAATCTATTACTTGCACCCCAAAGTGCACAAAAGGATAATAGGTCTACCAAAATCCCCCAGCGGGATGTCCTTACAATCCACAAAACCTATCTCTGATAGGATTTATTTTGAATATATTACTCACACCCCAAAGTGCGCAACAGGGTAATAGGTCCACCAAAAATCTCCCAGTAGGATATCCTCAGGATCGTACCTAACCTCTCGGTATAGCCATTGATCAGCTCACGTCTACGTCACCTCTGAGCTATCATCCCCATATCCTCCCCCGAGGGTCTGTCATGTCATTCGCACCTCTGAGCAAACATTTTTGGTTGATTATCGAATATCACGTCCACAGAACCTCTGATATCGATCATCATCTCAACTTATCACCTATAGTTAAATTTAGGTACGCCAATGGTGTTAAGTCCACGAAACTTGCGACCTCTGGCAAGGCCTAGTTCAAACTTATTACTTATACTATCGTACGCAAGAAGTAATAAGTCCACCAAAAATTCTCCAGTAGGATTTTCCATGTCCTTCGCACCTCTGAGAAAATTGAGTTGCCTATCGATCATCACATCCACCGTACCTCTGATACCGATCGCCATCTTAACTTATCACCTGTACTTAAATTTAAGTATGCCAATGGTGTTAAGTCCACCAAACTTGCCACCTCTGGCAAGGCCTAGTTCAAACTTATTACTTGCACTCTCGTGCGCAAGAAGTAATAAGTCCACCAAAAATTCTCCAGTAGGATTTGCCATTTCCTTCGCACCTCTGAGAAAATTGGATTGGCTATCGATCATCACGTCTACAATACCTCTGATATCGACCGTCTCAACTTATCACATGTACTTAAATTTAATTAGACCAATGGTGTTAAGTCCACCAAATTTGCCACCTCTGGCAAGGCCTAGTTCAAACTTATTACTAGCACTCTCGTGCGCAAGAAGTAATAAGTCCACAAAAAATTTTCTAGTAGGATATGCCATGTCCTTCACACCTCTGAGAAAATCGGGTTGCCTATCGATCATCACATCCACAGTACCTCTGATATTGATCGTCGTCTCAACTTATCACATGTACTTAAATTTAAGTACGCTAATGGTGTTAAATCCACCAAACTTGCCACGACCATACCACATCTAGCGAGGCCTATTTTGAACTTATTACTTGCACCCTAGTGCGCAGGAAGTAATAAATCCACCGGAGATTCCCCAGCGGGATATCCTTAAAAAGCCACGATATTGTACTACATTCATATTACCTCTAGTACGATACCCAAAGCTGACACAAATGAATAGAAAAACAAATTAAGATAACTTTTATTTTTTTTGCAAGGAGTGATTAAAAGCATAACTATATTTTTGGGGATTATCAAGACCCCAAGCCCGAGGGCAAAATGAAGGTACAAAAAAGCAAAAAAAACTACTGGTGCTATAAGTCAGAGCATAACTCTGTTATCCGCTCAAAAAGACGAGCAATGTGGCCGTCCAGGCACCTCCGAGCCCGGTGCTCAACTTCTTGGGCCATAACCTCATGATCCTAGTAGCAAGCATAAGACTCATGTCTGTCCTCTAGCTGTTGCACCAGAACCTCAACGCCAGCCGTGTTTTGCGCTGTTTGTCTTACCTTAGTACTGATGGCCTCCTCTTACTGTTGGGTCTTTCGCAGCCTATTTCCCGTTGTGTCAAGCTCAAACTAGAGCCGTCTAATATTCTCGGTCAAGTCTTTTTGTCGAGAAAGGCACTCCTCTCTGAGATCGTCCAGCCAGTCATGCCTCTCCCGTAAAATTCGAAGATCACGCTACAGGCACTCCATAGACGAAGCAAAGAAGGCCTTCTCAGTCTCCACCTTCCTTGAGAACTCGTTATATTCATGGGAGATCAGCATTCCCATATCCGTCTGCTGATACTACTACAGCTCTGTCAGGCATTTCTCTGCCTCCTGCAGTTTATGGCCCAGAAAGTTGGCCATCGGCTCAAAGCTAGTGATACCCCTCAGAGAATGGACCTGGCCCTCAGCAAAGTGCCTTAACAAGGTAAAAGATTTGTTGCGCTCCAACACACCCTCGATCCCCTTCTTCAAGAACATGTGGAAGCTCCGTATAGAAAGTTTGACGGTCTCGTCAATCTCCTCTAAGGTAGCCGAAGTCAAGGGCGGCAGAATTGAAGATGAGGCCACAAGCACGGCAGGAGGCACAAAGGTGCTCAAAAATATCAAAGGTGAAGCAACAATAGATGAGCAACCAGCGGTCCTGTCTGTAAGTCAATCTTTTATGGACGCCCAAAGAGCCTGGATGCTCGGTAACTGAGCCACAGATGCCAGAGTATTACCAAGAATAGGAACAAAAGTAGCAGGGTGCCTCGCCACATCGGCTCCCTCCAGTGCACCATCCCTAGATCGCGTCACGACAGCTTTGGGAGGTGGCACAGCAACCTCAAGAGGGGAAACAACCTCATCACGACAGTTCACCACCTCACTATCCAGAGAAGCTTCAATTACTGAGTCCCCGACAGCAATAGCTGGAGGAACAGCCGTCGTACCAAAAAAACCTGCAATGTCTGAGGGGTCCTGGACAGACCGCACAGGGTGTCCTCCACCTCCAGAAGAACGGGGGAGATATAGACCTCCTTCGAACAAGCCCACCACCTTGTTCTTCTTCGATATCTTCCTCGATGGCCATATCCACAGTCTGCAAAAGAAAGATACGGTCTGCGGAACCAGAGTAAGCAGTAATCACTTTACTCGAAGAATCAAAAGTTGAAGCCAGAAAATTTGATCTTTCGTTAAGTTATAAAATAATGTACCAGAGGGAGGCGGCCGAGGTTGTGACTCGTCTGACGATGTCATAGTCGTCCCCATAGCTTCTACGTTGTCCACGGATATATGCTCCAAAGGGGTATAAGACTGCTCCACAGACTGCTCCGCTGAATGCACATCCAAGCCCCGAGCCCCCAAAGCCTCAGGTGCTGGTTCTAAGACACCTACGTCAAACTCCGGGGGAGATTCCTCCTCCGGTTCAGCATAAGAAACCATCAAAGAGGTTGTCTGTCGGGGATGGCCCCTTCTCTCCTGCGCCTGCAAACGGTCGAAAAGACCAGAGGGAAGATATTCATAAAGAGGATCGTAAAGGATCAAACTAAGAGGGCTTACGGATACCGCCATAGCATCTAAATGGAGTCCTGCTTCAGGAACCATTAGTGCGAGGGGTCCTATCTCTCCGCTTGCGTAAGACTTTGACTTTGTCGTAGGTCCCGCCCTTGCAACCACTTTAGTCCTTGCTTTCTTTGAGTAGTGAGCATGTGGATCCCATATTTTTGACTTACGGTTAGCAGACAAAGGATCATCGGAAGGAGATGTCGTCACCTCCTCCACAGTGGATGTCTCCAACTCTACAAGTAGGGGCCTAGCAACCCCCTTGCCTTTCTTGGGCGTTCGACGACCCTTGGCGTCAGATGGCATCATCATAGTACCTTTAATATAGCTCATCTCCAAGTCGAAGCCGGACGATGAAGCATTGATCGAGCAATAGTACCTCACAACTGTGTACGAGATTCTGGGATCAGCACTGGCTATTGGTAACCGAAATATAACCTGAGTGTGCATGGCATTGTAGTAACTCCACGTCCGGGCTCCGTCCAATAGACTCCCACGATGACCAAGGGAGGCGCTTGGATAGCCCAGCAAAAATTTACTATACCCGAACTGGCAGACAAACCGGCTCGGTAGATACGACTCCACGAAGACCATATCCCGATTCCAGTACACTGGGTGGGAAGGACGAATGGCCTGGAGCCAATGGAAAAGCTTCTCCGACAGGGTCTGAGTTCCTACCCCAGTATCCTTATGAAACAAATTCCTTTGCTCGTCGGAAAACTCAGGTTCGGTCGTAAAAAAAGACCAGCCTGACATGAAGGCCAGCTCCCTCCTACAGGCAAGAACTGATTCACAAGCCCACTTTATACTCCGATACCTGCGAATCCAGTCATCATCCTCCACCATGTCGTCATCAGGTCCGGGATGTATCAGGGAGTCATGGTGCAAGAAAAGCCAGCCCATCAGGTAATGATAAGGGAGTTCAACCCTGTTAAAATATCCTTTGCCAGGATGAGCTTCCAGCTTCTGAGCAAAGGATCGAAGACCACGATGCATGCTGCAAACAATAGCCGGTAGTAGGGCCATCTTGAGGCCAAAATCTAACTTCACGGCAGGGAGGATTAGGTTGCTACTGACCCTATCTATCTACCCGGAGTCGCCAGAAACTATGCAAGTGTGCAGCCAAAGCAACAAGTATCCCGCCAATACGGCCTTAGCAGATAGCCTGTGGGTGTCCACATAAAAGTAGCTGAAATCCTTGTCCGGGCTAACAAGCTCATTAGGGGACTCTTCACTTCTCTCTGATTCTGAGGATACCTCGGCCTCTTCGTTCTCAGCAGCTAACTTTTTCAGCTTCTGAATCGAGTCAGCAATTTTTTGCTTTGACCGCGGCATCCGAACATGGATTTTGGTTGACCCTTTATGCTCCGGAAAGAGATAGTGGGTCCACGATGGGATATGGGAAGAGGATCCCTCAGAATACTTCTTCTTATGCTTCTTTATCCGCTGACAAATACGGTGATGACACAGTAACTCCTGGTACACCGCCAGGATCTCTAGATTCTCCGCCTCCAAATCCCCCAACTTTGTATTACATGGGAAGTACTCCTCGTAAGGCACCTTACCCCAAGGAAGCTTAGAGACAAAATATATCTCGTGCAGAGCTAATCCCATCTTGTCGCCAGGCGTATAGAAAGTCCCCGTGCAGAAACTATACAACTCCATCAGAGCGACAAAGAGAGGTCGGTTCATTTCTAGGCCGTAGCAGGTGCCCCTCACCGCAAAGTACAGGTTGGCTGCCCTAGCTCTTGCTTATATCTCTTCAGAATCCACAAAGTTAGACGACACCACGAGGTATTATAATATGCCCAGCTGACAGCCCGCAGTTGCCCAATCGGGTAAGATCCTTTCTTTGCAATCTGACGGAGGAAAGTATCCACTGCATAGGCACTCAAGTTCGGCCCCAACTCACTCCCAATAAGGCCGGGATTCAAACCACGTAAGGATTATAAGCATGCCTCCTTCTGGCTAAAATATTTCCCTTATTCTTGTCCCATTGGATACTGCCGGCGAGGGCCCCCTGCTGCCCATGTGTCATGTCCTAATCCATCTGTCGTGGACACGTTATCACCTTCAAGTCCAATAAAGGCAGATAACTCTCGAAGGAGGGGAATGATATTTCCATTCCGCGGAAGGTGAATGACCAGTTCTCGTTAATCTTTTATATCTCTAGATGAATGGCCTTTAGCACATCCCCAAAGAGGAAGCACGGTTCTTAAAGAAATATTCGTCTCCCACAGAGATCTTTCCCGTATTTAGTTGACTTAGCAAAAAGGAAGGATTATGTGCAGTAATCCTCTGTTGATGCTCAGGAAGGAGATCTCTATCCACCTAACCTCGAACAGTAGAAACCAAGTCCTCCAGGTTCATATCCAAAGGAAGAATTCCATGGCCAAGCACCAGTTCACCCGAGGGCGCAGTGGGTAAAGTCACTGCAAAAATAGCAAAGGAACATAGTCAGAGACATGGAGAAACCCTCATGCGACAGAGGTTCTCATGTGGCAGAAACTCTCATGTGGCAGAAACCCTTATGCGGCAGAGTAAATTATACGGCAGAGGATCTTATGCAGCCGAGTTAAGCATACGGCTGCAGTCTTCATGCCGTCGAGCAACTCATGCCACAGTGATAAGTCAGCGCATGTTCTAGATGATGATGAGTCACCCATGCGACCAATTGTGCACAAGTGTCCCTGGTGTTCAAGGTCTTTTTCTTCAAAATAAACTTACCTAAGATCAATGGTTGCACATCCTTGGAGAATATGTCCTCCTCATACTTCTTCTTGCCCTTACTCCTCTTCTTAGAGACTCTCTTGGCAGCAGTAGCAGAAGAAGAACCCTTGGGAGCCATATCGAGCGGAGCGGTAGCAGGCGGTCAGCAAAGTCAAGAAGAAGAGGAAGAAAAGAAAGTAAGAAAGTAAAAAGGAACTTTTCTCTCTCCTCAAACCTCTTTATAAAGGGAAGAAGAGGCGGCTCAGGACAATGATGAGGCCATTTTGTATCCCGATCCTTCTTGATCTGTATGACAGAGAGATGATGGCGTCCCCTCGTTCGTTGCGCCACCTCATCTCCTGTGAACGGGTGCTTTGGATTCTGTATTAACAGACGGCTCAGAATCCCTCCGAGATCAAACCAAATATTCGTATTTATGACTTGACAGTCTGTCAAAAGTGCCTATGTGGCAACATATGTTGTATGTGGCATGATAAGTCATGCGGCCGAAAAGCGATTAACCATGCTTCTTATTCAAAGAATTTTAAACTTGATACTTTGAAAACTTTGAAGGGGGTCTTGTAGAAGCATAAAAAATCTATAGTCATGTGGCTTACATGCAAGCCACATCTTTATACTGAAGACAGGCCCATAGTCATCCCCTATGCGACCTGGACAAACAAAGAGAGCCGAGTCGCATAACATGCCCTCTGACATGGCCTCCAAGGGTCTGCCACAGTTCCAATCAAAGTACTTATGGCCCTGACTGCCTCAAAAAGTGTGAGAGAGACGGAGACGCATAATCCGACAGAAAGGTCATATTAGGTATCAATGACTTCTTTAGAACGCACAGAGCACGTATACGGCTACATGACCCATGCAGCCTCACAAACATACGGCCAGAGTGTCCATTCGACCACTGCCTAAACTAGAGCACGTATGCTGCTACATGATCCATGCGGCCTCGCCAACATGCGGCCAGAGTGTCCATTCGACCAAGGCCCAAACGAGAGCACGTATGCAGCTACATGACCCATGCGGCCTCGTCAACATGCTACCTAGTTGTTATGCGGCCTCTAGCTCATAAGATCTTTATGTTTCAACTGCAGAGATCTTCGCTCAGTTGGTGCTGACTACGTGTCCAACTGACCAAGTCATGCCCACAACGGGTTGATAACAACCCCGAGATCGCATCAACAGAATATCTCAACCAAGGCCACGTGACAATCTGACCATGGCTTGCGGCAACAGTTACAACCGTATTCTATTGAAGGATCTTTATGCGGCCACCAAACAGAGGCTATGCGGCGCCCATAGCCCATCAGCACGATGGCTATAAATAGGAGCAACTTGAACGTTATAAAGGTCAACTTTTTCTGCTTCAGAGAGAGACCGAACCAAAAGGGGCAGGTTGGCTATCTGCGATCAACACTCAAGGGATAGAGAAGTGCTACCGTACCGGATCGTCCACGGAGTAACCAAAAGGGGCAGGTTGGCTATCTGCGATCGTACACTCAAGGGATAGAGAAGTACTAGCCTAGATCTCTATAATTATCACCTCAAGGTTCACAATGTAAGAGCAGTCATGTCTATACCATCACTCTAAAATTTTGGAATGTAGAGCACAATAATTACTGAAAAATATTATCTAGTCAGGATTCGAGCGAAGTACACCTCTAACAGCAGTTCCAAATAAATGATAAAGACTATGTAACAGTAAATAGAGAGAAATACAAGATAAATAGAGCAAGAGCAAAAAATATATAGAATATAAAAAAGTTGTAAAAAGTACAAGAGAGATGAGCATCATATGTAAGAGTCAGAAAATATAACTAACTAAGTGAGTGAGTACTAGCTTCGACATGTGGCCGGTTTGAGAACTTGTACAGGAATCATGGTCTGGTTAATCATACGTGAAGTGTACGATTAACACTAACAGAAAACTTGTACAGGAGTACTTTTACAAGAATGGGTATTGATCATATCTCTAACTAACACTCCTCATCCCTCGACTGGTATAGTGGATCCAACCATGGCACGTTACGACACAAAATTCTCTAAGAAGGAGGCAAGTCTCCCCAGGAATCATTGTCCATACAAGTACAGGAGCAACATGACATGTACAGGATGCACTATAAAATACCGAAAATAACATCTCATGACGGGATCTGAAAAATAGCAATCCATGTAACCACGTGTCAAGAAGTCAAGAATATCTACACTAAATACAAAAAACATAGAAGATATCATAAACGAAAAACTGTCAGAGAATGTACTCGCCTGAGGTCCGAAGAAATAAATATCAAATAGTATCTGAACTAGAGTCCAAGTGACCTATATATGATGTATCAAGGTAAAAAAGTATTTTGAAGTCAATAATAAATTTAATTAACTCAAAACTAGGTTTCTAGGTCAAAACTAGATCACAATAGTCAAATTAGGTCAAATCTAAGTTAACAGAGTCAAACTATGTTATTTTCTAGTTTCTAGGTTGATTTTGCCTATTTACAATGTTTATAAAGTTATACTAGGTCTTAACAATTCACTATTTGCTTTTTAGGTGCTAACTAGGTCAAACTAGTTAATACTAGGCCAATACTAGGTTTCTAGGCTATACTAATAAGTTACTAGCATATATTACCCTAATATATACTTCTACCTATAATTTCTAACAATACCTTGGCCTATAGCTATTTACCTTACCCTGTATCACGATATCTTAACCTGTATCGCACATTTACCTAATACCTTAGCCCGTATTTTAAATACCTTAACTATTAGTCAATACCTTAGTCTAGGGGCATTACCTTGGCTAAACAAGGTTTTAAAGTCATACTAGTTAACTATGATATAATAATATCATATATACTATATAGATATACTAATATATACAATAACTTAGTCTAACACTTAATACCTAGCCAATACCTTAGTATTTTCTCATTACCTTAACCAATACCTTAACATATTACCTTGTATCCTAGTTTCTAGACTAATACCTTAGCTAATACCATTACCTTGACCAATACCCAATACCTTAACTCATACCTTGCTACCTAACCCATTACCTAAGCTAAACACTACTCTTACCATGGTATCTTAATCTAATACATAATATCATAAACTTACCTTAGTATCCTAGTATTACCTCATACTAGTTCTAATATTTTGGTATCTTGGTATTCTAAATACCTTGATACATCCTAGGATACCACACTCTAATTTATCCCACACATATTCCACTTGTTTGTACATGGTACCATGGTACCACATTATGTATCATATGATACCAACCCCCAAGATACTAACACATGACCATAACCTACACTTACCTTACATCCAAGATACTCACCCTACTCTTGGCACTTGATATCTTAATATTATCCATATCTAGTTCTAATACCCAATATCTTAGTATCTTGACCAATACCTTATCCTCCTAGATACTTACCCAATTAAGTCTAATAATATTACTTGATACCAAATAGGATACCTTACTCAAGCCCCAATACTCACTTAACCTCACTCGTGATACTTGAATGTCATGATATCAATATCCTCATGGTACCCAAGTATTACACTAGTACCTTGCCCCAAACTCTAATACCTTGACACATAACTTACATATACTTTGCTCACTTGATAACCGCTTGTATCAACACTAACACGCACACTTACTAACACCTATTACCTAACACTTATATATATATATATATATATATATATATATATATATATATATATATATATATATATATATATATATATATATATATGATACATACACTCACTTGATATACATACTACCTAGGCTCATAGGATACACAAAATGCTTATGTCGTATAGTCAGTTATTTACTTGTAACCAATACTGCACCTATTAGACCTATTCAATAAATTCTAGAGCTAAATTATGTCTTAACCCTTCGTATTAGCTTTTCGAAACTTCAAATGGATCATATTTTCGTGTCCGAAAGCTGCCAAAATTGCAAAAACATCGAAACGGATTCGTCTTTTGGACACCTGACACTCAAACAGTTTTACAGAAAGTTCTAGAACAAATTTGGCTTATTAATTTATATATTTGGAAAGCTAACTTCGATACGGTTCTTTTAAAAAAAATAAGAGATTAATCGGAGTCCTGAGTTAGGAGTTATGGCATTTCTAATTTGCTATGGCTGCTAAACATGAGGCTGAATATTATAACAAATTTGGGTTATTTTGAACAAAAGAACATATGTATATACCCAATTTACCAATTTCACCTATACGTATCATGGCGTATCATGATACGGACTCTACGTATCTAATTTTGGACACAAGAACACCTTCACACCATTAAATAAACATTAATAGTCCACATTAGAACATAATATACACACTCAATGGACACAATTGGGATTTTCCCCATATTGAGTCCCAAAATCACGACTCAAACGTAGATCTACCAAATTGAGGGCTCCTAGTGCTTAGATCTACCATTGAAAAGTCAAATCTAACCATGAGAAGGTTCCTACATGACCAAGGGGTGTTCCTAACCATGAATTTGATGAAATTGAGAGAAATACCTAGTGTTTTGGTAGCCTCTTTGGAGAATTTCGAATTTGGACACGAAATGGATGAGTCGGACACGATCTCCTAGCAATCTCCTCTAATATGGATCTCCTTGTGCTCTCCAATGCTCTAAGCCTTTATGATGGTGAGAATAAGTGGAATTGGAAGTGGATTGAGTGAAATTAGTAGGAAATTGGGTTTGCTTGGGGAAAAAAAAGCTTTGGAAAAAATGAGGCTAATGAGTAAAATGAAATGAATGGATGAACCCTAAATTGAACTTATCTCTTATAGTAAGGTTTGTTCTTGCCAAAATATCAAGTTTGTCCATCTCCATTTGTCATGAATAGAATCTAATTAACTAAAGGAAGGAATATCTACAACTAAGAGTAATATTCTCTTCATGACAACTAAACTTAATTAATTCTAATTACTAAAGTCATGACTAACAATAATTTGCACTAACTAACACTTGCAAATTCTAATTGGCTAGCCACTAACTAACACTAATATAATTTTAGTCAATCACTAATATAAAATAATATATAAAAATTTTAACAACATGTAAAATTACCAAAATATTCCTATGGTGGAAAGTGGTAGTTACAGGTTGGGTCACGGAGGTAGGGAGAATTTAGAAAATTTTGGAGAAATTTTCGAATGAGAATGGGGGAAAAGAAAAATCCAATCGTTATATTAAAAATAAATTAGCGATATCTGATCCAGACGTCGCTAAACGTCACTAATAGCGACGTTTATATAGTCGCTAATTCTAAAAATATTAGCGACTTCTTAGACGTCGCTAAACGTCATCATTAAAAAAATTCAACGACGACTTGCTACATTTATAAATGTCGTTAATTAAAAAATTAGAAGCATCGGTAAAAACGTCGCTACACGTCGCTAAATCAAAAACTTTAGCGACGTTAAAAAAAATATAGCGACTATTCTTTCAAAAAACACAAGTACAATCGCTACTAGTCGGTATTCGTCGCAAACAGCGACGTACAGCAACATTTATTTATGGAGTCGCTAAATTCTTTAAAATTAGCGACGTTAACTGACAACGTCACTAAAAACGTCGTTATTTCATCATATCTTGGTGTGATGTAGTCGGTCCACATATATCATGATTGCTTAAGTGATCTTGCTTGCTATTTAATATATCAAACGAGAACGTGGAACGAAAACATAAGTTCTATAACCGAGTTGGCTATATAACGAACTATGGTTGAAACCAACATTTGTAAATAGTTGGGATTTTCTCTTACTGCAAACCCCTTAAAATGAAAATGTGTTGAACGTCCAAAAGTATCTTTAAAATTTTAATAATAGAAAATCAATCAGGTAAATTAATTCCTAGGCATGATCACTTGGCCCAATGCTAAACCAAAATTAAGGATAATACTTGATCTACCATAACTCGGGAACGTTCATATTTGCAAGTAATTATTCTACATGCTAGTCTTTCTTCTCTTCTGTATCTTATGTGAAAATTGATATTCATGTTCCAATAGTAACTCGTGTTGTACTGCAATTGTGATCAATCTATAGACAGTTAAGTTATTGCTAGAATATGCTGGTTCTTATTTATAAGTTGAGACTTCAAATCTTTTATGCATTATACTTTTCTATAGTTGTGCTAAGATGATGAGTGACAATACATTACAAGATAAAAAGGATAGAATAATAAATGAGATTATACGTGAGAAAAACTTCTATTCAGGGTTGAGAGAGAATCGTCTTAGGTAATTCGATCATATACATGACAAACTAATAGATGCTCCTCGAACACAGAAAAATATATTCTCTGATAAGGAGAGAATCGACTTAACGAGGATTATTTTTTGGGGAATTTTTTAAATGAGATTCCATTTTTTATCGAATTCAAGTGACCCTTGTAGTTACCGAGAAAAGATATAAGATTATGACTGGGTAGCAGAAGATCATTGAATCGAGCTACGGATTCTTTCATTTATTTGGTGAGAGTTTAAGGCACTTGACCCAAAAGGAAAGGCATGTAACGTAGTGTGTATAAAGTCCCGAACGTTACGCCGGACATCTCAAAAAAAAAAAAAAGTAGTTAAAAGAGTCATTGGATTAGAGGTAGGCTTAAACAAACATGATTGGAAATGTTAAAGGGTACGGTTTTAGAGGACATGTCCTTAACAAAGTCGAATTTCAAACAGCCAATCCCAAAAATTTGGGACAACGACCTTTTTGTTGTACCTTTCTATACTTCAAATTAGTTATGCAAATATGTCTAGCCAAGAAACACAAGCACACTGGTAATGCAGAGAACAATAAATAGGACCATGAACTCAAATGACCATTGACCACCCAATGTTAGCCCATCAATCTCAATAATATGAATATCCATGACAAGAAGCTATTGATAACCATTAAAACTTGGTATAACTTCAAACTCATCATCATTCTTTCAAGATATTGCAGTAACCTTTTTTTTCTCCCCTCAATCATTTCACTTTCAAGGTACCTACTGCAACCCAAAAAATATCTACAGGCAACAAACAAGACAGTAGACTGGTCTCAGTGGTCTGATTGGCAGTTAATGTAAGTTAGTTAATACAGTTGTACCACAATTTCATTTCACTTCTCAAGATCAATATCAGCTATAGAAAAGAAAACATCAACAAAATGTAAATTAGTTACATACTCGAGCGTATCCCATGATGGAAAAATAGCATGGCTATACCAATGTAGGATCTGGTATTTCAAAAGAACTATATGATAAATTTACTTGAACAGCACTAGCAAAATAAACACAACTTTCTGTATTAACTATTTGTATAGTTCTATACCAAAATGGAATTAAGTTGTCATTGTTGTGTATCGCTGTTAATCATCTTGAGCATGTATTAATCATCTTGAGCAGGTACACTTAGAGGGCTCGAAGGAGAATCGTCTCTGTCGTCATTGCTCACGGTCTTGGCTTTCTTTGGAGATTGCTTCGGAACAACTGCTTCCTTCCTCTTCCGAGGAGTTGCAGATTGGTTCTGAACAGCTTCCCCTTCTCTGCCCCCCTCCTCAAGCTCTGTACCTTTCGAAACATTAGGATCAACATCCAATTTCTTATCTTCCACGCTCACTACCTCACTCAACTTCTTGCTTCCGGCATCACCACTGTCATCTTGATTCTTTGCTTCCTCCACTTCATCAATTCCATCATCATCAGAATCTCCATCTTCATCTCCTCCTTCCACTTCTTCCTTCTCCTTCTCCTCCTCAGACTTGCGCTTGAGGGATTCAATCAAGTCCATAAGCTCTCTATTGACCTGAAACAAAGTATAGGGATCAGCATCAGGAAACAAGAACACATAAAATAAAATATTGGAAGATAAATGTCATTGATCCGATTTTGCTTGTATTTTATCATTAATGCAGACATTGACATGAACAACCAACCTGAGGATTTTGCAAGAAGTCCGAAATATCAATAGGACAAGAGGGACACTTCTTGACAATCCTTTTGGCACGGAGGGAACGACCACTTGCGGCACCTCTTTCCCTTACAAAAGAAGGATCTGAATAAGCCCCCAGCAAGCAGGACTTGCAGAAATTATGGCCACAAGGCGTCGTCAATGGTGATATCATCACTTTCCGGCATAGTAGGCAACTAAACTCTGAAGAGACACACCAGTAGTAAGCTAGTTATAGATGTAATAGAATAAAAGGCAGAATATCATAAAAAAAAAATTGCAATAAAGATTGAAGACAATATAATAAAATGATCAATTTAACAAACAAGAAATTCAAGAGGAGAAACCTTTAAGTAGCCGTTCTCTGATAGAAGTATTGTGTGCATTCTTTATCGCTTTCCTAACTATCTTTTGTTCGTTAGGGTCAACAGTTCTCACAGGACTTCTGCTTATAGGCGGAGGTTTCACCCATGTCCAACCTTTCGCTTCCTGTTACAGGACCAAAGAAATATATGCAAAAAGGATAGTTTCATTATCTGGTGAGCATATTATATCTAACGAAGCACGAACTCCCTGGATAATACTTTTCACTAAATTTGACAAAGAGAAAAAAAGAAATCACGATAACAATCACAATAACCATGTATCTATGTAGTTATATAACAAATACAAATTGAGTCAATCTGGTTACAGTTGCACAAGTTTAGAGAAGAAAAAAGATGGATAAGACATGGCACGATTTTCGGGTTGGCTAACATGAACCATTTCTTACATTCAGCTCTCTTAAGAACCATCCCCTCTCCAACCTTCCAACCTTCCAACCATATCCTTATAAACGTCCTCAATTTAAGGTCTGCAGGTTTGACCCTAGTTATAGCAGCTCCTAACTAAGAACCTACCACTGCTAAATGGAGCATGGACTGATTATCTTGCCAATTTCCAAACTATCCAAATACTACCATCTTTATACTCAATTAACTCATTTATTCTACTGCCATTTAATGTAATATCATATTATATATGACTTCGTACAAGGGCAAAATGTGTTACCTTTTTGAGAGCACTTACATTCGACTACAAAGTACAAAATGTTTCTTGGTGAATACACATCAATATGAACAATGTCTTGGTCGAAGGAGACAAAGATAAATGGTATCACCGCATCACACTTTTCACTTTATAACCATGAAAACTAACAAGTAAAGAAAACATACATCGCCACAAAAACAACTGCCTAATTATACTGTATGGCATTTTTACTCTTAACAATTAACCTTATTTCACTGCAAGAGAATAATCTCAACACAACTATTGCGGATATACAAGAAATGTTTGCTGAATATTATATCTCTATATAGCTTTTATATATTCCGTTCGATGCGATAGAAATTGTACCAAGGGAAACGATCATATAAAGAAGAACAGCCATCAAAAGAGAGGGTTATGCAATATAGAGAAGGTGTATTACAACTCATGTAACAGTTGTAAGTGAAAAGAATACTCGGAAGTTTTAGATGTCCACATAATAATGACGAACAATATCAAAAGACAACCAAAAATACATAATTCAACCAAACAACTGATAACATAATTCTAAGCATGGTAACAAATACATACGTCATAGTCCCAAGAGGGAGAGTCCTTCCTCTCAGTAACATCTGTTGCACCCTTCAGCTCTTTAATTACAGGTAAGGGCCTTGGACGATCACCATGCTCATCGCTAAATTGGAGATGAGAAAAAAATAGGGTACACTTCAAATTTTGAGACTAAAGGAAAACAGCAGATAACATAGCAGAGAAGATGAAAACAGTGATACATAGTAAGGCAAAAACCTTGTCCATGGTGCTGGCTCATTGTCACATCGAACAAACAGATATCTGCATACCTTGAAACCCTAAAAAAAACCAACTACGAACTATTACAAGGTAATATTTCGCTGAATGAAATGCAAGACAGTTAAAACCCTAAAAGTGTCTTTACAGGACAATGTAAAGAAGAGGGGTATACCCATACAAGCAACCAATGACATACCTGAATTCCAATTTTCCTCCAGCATTTCTCTATCCTGTAAACTCCATCATATCGCACACCTTTCTCGGGAGCATATGAAGAGCGTTTCTCTTTAAATGACCTTAAGAAAACCAAACTAATCTATAAGCACAGACTTAATAATATGAAGAACAGAAAATGAAAAGATTTAAACAGAAGAAAACTTTGCACACCTTTTGAAGTAGCTAAAAGAAGTATTTTTCGAAGTAGGTATAAGTGAAATAAAAGTCGACAATGAAGATAGTTTAGTAAACAAAGCTTTCCATAGAACTGGCAATCGCTCAAGAGGAAAACAAAACTACCCAATAAAAGGATAAGAGATTTCATTCCATCTGACAGATTGCCACAGGCATTAGTAGGTAAGTTGGGTTAGATATTAACCAATTAACACCTATAACAATATGTAATAAGTAATATACAGACATAGGCAAAGACTACAACTTGATAATTAGAAAATACTAAAACAAACAACCTAAAGTTCAATGCATGTGCACGCATCACTCGACATATGAAATTTCAGTTGCCACCAACTTATATTTCAGAGGTGCCCCAACATGAACATAAACTCAAATAGGGTTAAAATAAAATGCACCATTGTCAATATGCAAATATATCTAACATGCCCAGTCCTACCTCACAACACGTACAGGATAACCCTCCATGCAGCTGACTCGCAGGGCCTGGTTTAGCTTCTCAAATTTCTGATCAAAAGCTTGATGTTTGTTTGTTCGCTTGTTTCCACTGAGATCCCTTCCCCCACTGGCACATAGATCAAAGTTAATCATACTAATTAGCAAAGAAGAAAAATAAGAGCATCCCTTCAATTGAATGAGACAGCTAGATAATAAACCATAAACACAGTAATGAAACATTGTCGTTATTTACTACAAATTTATAGAGGTAAACACTAAAAAAAGAAGCAAACTGTTTGCAAGGGTAGAGTGAGAGAATAATACAATTTACATAACTACAACAATATATCAGTTCACGTCACCAAATATAATATACAGACCTCCCAGTGTAGAGAAACCATTCACCATGATCCTCATCATCTTCATATCCTCCTGAGAGTGCTACAGATTGTGAACCATACTTAGACTGCCCTGCAATCCCAGCTACATGGGGCAGATGAGCACCCCATTGCCTGCATTCAAATCTGTCATCCCATGAATCCCCCACCAAAACCCCTCTGTTCATTTTAGGATCGTTTTCCGGCAGGATTGGCCCAAAATGGTCAGGGGGAACTGTGACAAAAATCTGACCACTGCAGGCATTAGCCTTTCCAGCCCTCTTAGCACGCTCAGTTGTAAATGCCTTCTCGGGTCTACTATCATTTCTCATGAAATGATATACATGGCCTGTACGAGCAGTGGCTGATTTTGCAGACTTAGCCATTCGGATAGCTACTACAAGTGTAGAATTGATTCTTGGTTGCGATGCAAATTTCTGAGGAATTGATGCACGACAATTGGCACACTGGAGCTTTCCCTGCCCAATCCATTTCTCGAAGCACTTTAAACAAAAATTGTGACCGCAGGGTGTCTGCAAGAGTAAAAATAACACAAAGGAATTGTTAGGAAATAGCAAAAAAGAGCAACAACAACAAAAAAAGGGTCAAATGGAAGAAGTAGGTACCAACAAAACCACCAGTACCATATTTCCTTAGATCCATGCATAGTACCAAAATAAAATCTTTCAAACAGTCAAATGGGAGAAGCATAAATATAGACGTGATAACCCATGTTTATGATATCCAAATCATTACAGGACAAATCAGAAAAATATTGGTACCTAATAATCAGATCCTAGAAAGAAACCAAATAAATGTTAGTAAATCAGAATGTGACATCTTAGAATTAAGACAGTAAGGATCCATTTTAGGGAACAACTAAAATTATAATCTCTTTAAATCAAGTACGAAAACTATATGGATACTTTGTATTAAACAATTGAAAATATCTTAAATCATAAGTGATAAATGTTACAATTTCCTATAAGGAAATCACTGAATATAAACATCTACCAAGTGACATAAAAAAAAACCTAATACTTAATTAGGTAATGGTGAGAACAAACAAAGAACTATGGAAACTAATACCTCATTTCAGTTTCCTATAAGGAAATGTTGCAATTTCCTATAAGGAAATCACTGAATATAAACATCTACCAAGTGACATAAAAAAAAACCTAATACTTAATTAGGTAATGGTGAGATCAAACAAAGAATTATGGAAACTAATACCGCATTTCAGTTCCATCTTAGGTAAGGTGGTTTTTATAACATGTGAAAGTTTCAAACCAAATTGCATACATATGACGTTAGTATATATCGATGTTACTCAGCAACCTCCCTTTAATTGAACTAGTGATGGCCCATATACGCTAGTGATGGCCCACATACGCCTGAATATATGTAGTGGAGAAGTCTTTTGTCTCGTGTATTGCCTGCTTGAACCTACTTTATGTTGCTTTCCCATTATGCAATACTTGCATAATCAGCTTCAATCCTTAAAACCCTTTAGAAACTCCCTTTTGTGCAACTCACGAAGACCTATCCCACTCATTTAGCCATCGCATATATCACAGCTTCATGATATTCTCCACATATTTCTTCTTAACGACGGTTGCACCACCAGTAAGTGTGCTCTCATCCATCCCATACAAGTTTGACGACATTCGTTGTCCCTTCATGACGACCAGATTACCTTTAACTATCTTTAAAACTAAATAATGGTCAACAAACTTGCATCATGCAACGTCCAACCACCTAAAGAAATGCGACCATAGAAATAAGGATCTTCATTAATTCTAGAACATGTCCCACATTCACGAGTGTCCGTACCACACCATCAAACATACGAAGCTTCATGTTGACTACGCCAACGGTTTTGTACGTTGCATCATTCACCATAAAAACAACACCAATGCCGAACTCCTTATAGGTGTTGACCAAATCCATATTATGACACATATAATACGAATCCTGAGTCAATAATCCAAGCTTTGTTAAAACATCATTTCAGCTATGTACTATAAGTACGTCATACGATGACTCCTTCTCATCTTTCGTTGCAAGATTGCCTTGACTGAAATTGCTTATAGTGTCGTTTTTACCTTTCTTTTCTAACTATTTCTTATAATTTAGACATTGTTCTTCATTTGACTCTGCTTGAAGAAATAGCACTTTTCATCATCCTGCCTTGATGATTTAGATTTACCCTTTTGCTCTTTGCCTCCATCTTTATTCTTTGACCTTACCATTTCACTGACAATCAATCCTGATGAGTCCTCCGATAGATTTAGTCATCTCATAATCTCACATTGAGACGTGTCATTGTAACCTCCTTCAACTTGAGAGTCTCCTTCCCATAAAGAATCATTCTTACTAAGTGGTCATAAGACATCGGGAGCAAAGATATAAGCAAAAGTGCTCGATGCTTCTCCTCTAGGTTTAGATCAATTAACAGAATATCGCTTACCACCTTATTGAAGTTGTTCATATGATGTAGAATTGGGATCCCATCCTTCATGCTTAAATATAGAGCTGTTTCTTGAGATACAACTTGATTTTGACGTAGAAGTTTCAGTTATGACGTTATACATCACCTCGTCTGCCAAAAAAGATTTATTGCGCATTGTGTTTTCTGATTAATGTCTTCCCATGCATAATAGGTATGTCGGCAGGTTTGTTTTCCTTACCGCCAATACCCTTATACAATTCCTCTTTCACGAGAATTGTCTTTTACCTTCTTTGCCACATCAAAAAGTTATTTTTGCTATTAAACCTCTCCACATCGAACTTTGTACTATTAACCTTGTTATTTTTCATCCTTTAAAACCGAAGTAGAGAACCCTCCCTCGAATTTTTATGAACCAACGACTTCAAGAATCATAATCTAAGAAGATAGGGAGAGGACAAATATCGTCACCTACTATTGAGCTAGATTGAAAAACATAAATCATTTGGTTCCTCCACGCTATAATACCAATTCTAAGAATTTAGATGATGATGTACGTCCAGTTCTTACAACGAATAAAGCATAAATAACTGAATTAATAACAAGTACAAGAACACAAGATATAGCATGGTTTCGCCAAAGAATTTATTTATCGAATCAAGAGAAAATTTTACAAGGGTTCAAACATTAATTTTGTATCGCACAAACCTAGCCCTCCCTTATGAGATCTCCAACAAGCTCTTCTTCTCTCAATTCCTTTAGGTTTCCTAGCACGATCACAAGCAAAGTGTTCCTAAACCTTTAATACTCTCAAGATCACATAAATTAGGGTTAGAAATAACCTTAAATAGCATCTCCTAATATTACTAAATATTAGAACAAATCCTAGTTGTCGAAATCCATCCAAAATTGGACCCTAATAGAACTTCCATTATTGGAACACGAGTCTATTAAACTAATTTTCTAGTTAATTTACACACTTTGGTCAAATATTGTTGCACCAACTTTTTTGGTATGCTTTTACTAGTTAATGTATGATTAAGAAAAGTTAACTTTTAAGTCATGTTGAATTTAGTCAAGTAATGAATTTTGAATTCCATTGTTCCATAATAAGGCTTAATCCATGTAATCGAACAATTATTGAATTAATTAAATAACTATGTACCACGTACCAAATTAAGTAATCAACTTAGCTTACCCTTCGGTCATGTTGGTCGGGCTAACATATAAGTTTTAAGGGGCAAACGTCACATATCGAACCAAAATGTACTTAATGTTGTTTTGTAAAAAAATTAACCGAGATTTCAAGATTTTTTCCTACATGACAGCCAGTACCGTCATTTATCAAAGTCGACGATATTTGAAAAAATAATTTTCTTTTGTGATTTTGGATCGAATTTGGTTTAAAAAACAAGTTAAACCGGTACAAAATAAATAACCCTGAACAAAATACAAATACATCTCTCTCTCTCTCTCTCCCTCTCTCTCTCCATCTGTTGTTGTTGCCGCCTCTCTCTCTCCTCTCTCGACTTGTTATAGTATCTTTTTCCTCTCTCGACATAGCGTTGTTGAACACGGGCCAGCATGCTCCACTCCGGCTACTCCGAGCTCCACTCTAGCAATGAATACAAGATACTTGAATTATTTTTTAAGTTATTCAATATTTGTCTTATAAATTACATCTAGATAGAACAATAATATTTAAATTTTACATGTTTGTTGGTATCACACATTTTAAAATGTACCCGATGTACATCCGATAATAAAAACCCACTTCAACTTGATAAAATAGAGACAATTGCCTAAGCTAGTTCCCAATAAGAACCAATAGATGCGACATACTGCATTCCAGGTAACCATAGTCCAAATGTCACTTCCATTTTTGATAAAATTAAAACAATGCAGTTGGACTTCAATTATACCAATTGAGAATATGATCCCAAAATTATGTTATCCTTATAATACAATTATAGCATTGTCAGATTAACCTACATCAGTGAGCTTAGTGACCTTGTGTGGACATCACATGGATCGCTCATACTGAGTAGTCTAGCCTTTTAGTAGCCAAACTCCATAAATCGTTTTAAACAAAGGATAGACTAAGAAACTAATTGACAAAAACCCACCTAAATTATACCAATTGAGATTATGATTTTGAAATTATGAAATCCTTATAACATTTATATAAGGATAACATTGTCTTATTTAAACTAAAGATGACTATGAAGCTAATTGACAAAAGCACACCCAGATTATACTCACATGCATTCACTATAGCAAATATTTTTCATTTTGTTCAATGATATTAATCAGATTACTTTGAACATTGCATTCATGACTATTCTCCTTGCATAACTTCAATAACTAAAAATGATAAACCTTTGAGTATATGAAAAATACAGATATCAAACAATATTATATAGATTTGGTTTTTAAAAGATAATTTTTCTTAGAAAAAAAGAAGACTAGCACAAACCAAAGAAAGAAGCTCCTATGAAGAACAGATCATGATAACTAAAACCACCAACAAGGAATATGAAATATTTAGACTTATTTTTTATCATTATCATTTAAACAAAAGAAGACTATTGTTTTTATCATTTTAGACTAATACCTTATCGACAAATTTGTGACACTCGAAATTATTTGGTAATGACAAGTTTACTTCTTTAAATAAAAAGATCATTTCCTAGTTTTATTAAGTAAATATAAGTATAGCTACCAAAAGAATCATCGATAGGCAAAAAGGGTAAACCAACCATTTAAGATCAAGTCCATTACTTGTATTCTATAAGACACACTGAAAATACTTCTCTCCCTCTCCACCTTAAACAAGAAATAGAAAGAACTTCTTTTTTTTCAAAATCACTTATATTCCCTCTCCAAAATCCTAACCTCCATTCTCCATCTTACAAACCCTGGCAAAATGGCAATTGCCAACTTTCCACGCAAAAGAAGTGCATTAACATAAATATGGCAGTAAGAAGAGGCAATACACAAGTGTGTAAACTATCAAAATAAGAAAAAGTGGATTGGCCGACACTAGCACTTCCACGCAATAACTCTACCAAAGGCGATCCTATTACAGGAATAGCTCTAGGTACACCTATCACGATTTTGACTGTGCAATAACCAGTCCTGAGGTAAGAAATAACCAGTTACACCAATGCAGTCAATACACCCAAAACTACGGACAATATTGTATAAATTGCAAGACTTCGTCATCAGAATCCAAACCCCTACTATGTTGCACATATGCCAAGTCGTTGATAAAGATTCGTGATTCTTACCATCTTTTAATAATTATACCCTGACATATATATAGTTGTGCAAAATAGGTCTAAAATTATTCCCTGCTATATATAGTTGTGTAAAATAGGTCAATATTTGATTTGATTTAATTTAGTTAGATTTGTTACAAGTTAATTTAGGAATCCTTGTATAATCTTTGTTTCCTTTTATACCCTCTGTAATCCCTATATATTGAGGCATCTAGTTGGAAATGAATACACAAAAATTTATCAACTTACATCATATCAGACTAATCGATCATCTCTCTCTCCCCCCACCAGATCTCCCTCTCACGCTGCCCTCCCTCTTTCTTCCTCTCAGTATCTCTCCTCTTGTCCTCCCGAAAAACTCATACACCCTAACTACTGTCCTTCTTACCAACCTACCCTAAATTTTATCATATCTACCATTACTGAATCATCCTCTAACGCCCAAAACCCTATCACCACTATTTCCATCCCAACCATTACTCACCTTATCACGGTAAAATTATCCGATCACAATTTTCTTATCTGGTCTCACCAGATCGAGGCTTTTCTCTACAGACAAGATTATTTCAAGTATGTGGATGGCTTGTATACTCAACCCGCCATGAACCAAGGAGCTCTGCTTCGCTCCGGACTAACAAAACCCTTGTCGGTATTATCTGCCACTTTGTCTAAACCACTACTAGCCACTAGCATTGGCTGTAAAACCTCTTTCCAGATATGAAAATTGATTAAGATACACTTTTTTCCAAAAGACTATTATTAACGCCTCTCTGTACCAGAAGAAGCTCACTAGCTTGAGCCATGGTTCTCGCACCATCTCCAACTATCTCTAGGAAGCCAAATCTATTGCAGATGCTCTTACTGCCATTGGAGAACATGTATCCAACAAAGATTTGGTCAACGTTGTCATTCATGGCCTTGGGCCTGACTTTAAGGTGTTAATTGGGTCGGACCGACCCGGCCCGGCCCTTAGAGAATCAGGTTCGTATTGGGTCTGCCTTTGAGGCCCTATAGCCAGGTCAGCTTCCAAATCCAAATCGAATTTACCCAGAAATTTGGTCGAACCGGCCAGGTCAGTGACCCGATTAGGGCCAGTCCAGGCCCGGTTGAAACTAGGTCCCTCAATCCCCCGCGGGCCCCACAACTGTGTGTGTGTATATATATATCATTTTTCTTCTTCATATTTTCTTTCGTAGTAGTAAAGGGTTCTATATTGAAATTTTCAATAATATAGGTTGTCACCTCTTGCAAGACCAATCAATCTTTTCTAGCCTTTAAATTTCGAGCACGAAATTTTTCTAAGGAGGGTAGACTTGTATCCTCTGTTTTCCCAAAATCTGAAATTAGGGTTATTTTTGTCAATTTATTTTATTTGCTAAATAGTATTAGATATACTAATTTAGTTAGTTTGGTATAATGTTTAATTATGTCTTAGTCATGGATAGAATATTCTTTTCTAACTAATTAGATTCTATCCTGACCAACTTGATTTTCTTTTCCATTAGATCTAGAAATTTAATTAGGGAGTAGGAATGGCAAACTTGTAATTATGACAACTACAAAACCACCCATAGGTGGCCGACCCTAATTCCTCCTCCCTCTCATTTTATTTTCCCTCCATAAGTCCTTCCTCCTTAACTCATCTTCCTCAAATCTCCTCCAAATGTCCAAACCCAAAATTTACCTCCACCACCCCAAATCGACCTATTTTATCCTCGTTCCTATTCCTCGGGCTCAGCTCAAATTTCCAAAGTGTACATGGAATGTTTGTGGGGCGTGTTCGTTGGATAGGTTGAAGGAGATTTGCGAGTGTCTGAGGAAGGCAAATTGTACTATTATTGCTCTGTTGGAAACTAAAATTAAGTCGGAGCAGGTACGGGCGTCGCACCCCTCCCTAATGAGTTCAGGTTCATAATCTTAGATTATGTAGCATAGCAAGGGTCTGGGTGCGGTGGGAAAGTCGTTGTTGGGAAAGGAGAGTGGTACATATGACAGAGCAGTTGATAGCTATACATTTCACCAATAAAGGTGGATTCAACTTCATCTTCGGTGCGGTATACGATCACAATGATAGGCATAGGAGGGATGATCTCTGGCAGAAAATCATCCACACCAGTGTCCTAGCGGAGGGTGCCAAACTTTCACTACTTCTGATGGGGGACTTCAATGCTCTCATGTACCGAGGAAAGAAAGTGGGGGGGCGACCTGTTTCCGACTCCATCGTCCTTGACTTCCAAATATGCATGATGCAATCTGGCCTGACAGGTTTAGTGGTCTGGTCATATCTGGACCTGGCACAACAAAGCCATTCAGAAGCGAGTTGCTTGTCAGCTGGACAGAGCCTTGGAAAACAAGGTCTGGTTTGATAGGTTTCCATAGTCGATAGCAGAGGGTTTGCCAACTAGAACTTCTGACCACTCTCCTATTCGAGTGGGCTTCACAACTCCCCCTTCTTGGAGATCATGGTTGTTCCGATACAACAATAGTTGGCATCTGGCGAATGAATATATGGAGGCTGTTTCCTTGGATTTGAACTCAGTGAAGGAGGGACAGCCCAATTTACTATGATGTCCACGCTGAAAAGAACAATGGCGATGCTCGGGGGCTGGATCCACGGATGGCCTCGTCTACCCCTGGCAAAGGTGGAGGCGGAATTACATACGGTCCAGGATGCGCTGTAGCAGGACTCGTTGGATGGCAAATTGGTGGCACGAGAGAAGGCCCTGATCCATGAGATTAATCTTCTTAGGTTACAGGACGAGATCCAGCTGGTGCAACAAGAGAAGTGTTCTTGGCTCAAAGATGGAGACAGGGCTCAAAAAAATTTCATGATGTGGTACAGGCCCGTCAGCATCGGAACAGCTTCAACCAGCTACTGGATCCAGAGGGCAAAGTGGTCGAATCGCAAAGAGGCATACAGGAGAAGGCAATCAGGTACTACTCTGAGTTATACAATCATTATGATTATGTTGATATTTTTCCTGATATTGTATGCAAGAGCCTGGTCACTCCATATGGCAATAGATTGTTACTGGCTCCAGTCAGACTGGAAGAGTTGGAGGCTATTATCAAGAGTGTTGACCCAAATAAGGCACCTAGTCTGGATGGGTGCAACAACAAATTTTTCAAAATTCACTGGGATGTGCTTAAGCAATATGTGTTAAAGGTGGTTCATGAGTTCTTCACTTATAGAAAGTTATTTAAAAAGCTCAACCACACTTTCTTGACTTTGGTACAAAAGAAAGAGGGGGCTATGTCGTTGGCGGACTACCGACCCATTACTTGATGTAATTATTTATATAAAATAATTACACATATGATGTGTCGCAGGATGAAAAAAATTATGCTGGAACTTGTCTCGACAAATCAGGCGACTTTCATCGAGGGTAGATCCATTGCGGAGTACAGTCTACTTACGCATGAGATGGTCCGAGAGTTTAATAAAGTTGGGGGTATAAAAGCTTGTGTCAAACTTGACTTACGCAAGGCCTACGACATGGTGAATCGGGACTTCGTCTATCAGCTGATGCTTGCTATGGGATTTTATAGGGTGTGGGTTGCTAGGGTTAGGGAATGCATTTCCTCTCCTACATTTTTGGTCCTTATTCGAGGGCTCCCGTATGGGTTCATTCGAAGTAATAGGGGGTTGTGGCAAGGAGACCCTCTATCCCTGTATCTTTTTATGCTAGTTATGGAGTACTTCACTTGCATGATGGATATGGCAGTGCATCAGAGAAGGATTGTTCCCTTATACAGGAGGACTATACTGCATGTATCTCACCTTATATATGCAGACGACCTACTGGTGTTCCTTAGTCCTACGGAGGAGGAGCTCGCTGCGATATCAGATATTATGGTGAAGTTTAGTTAGTTGACAGGAATATATCTGAACAGGGACAAGAGCAGAGTTTACTTTAGCTCATATTGCCCACTCAATGAGGAACGGCCTGCGATGTTGGAGTGGAGAAAGAAAAACTATCAGTTAAATATTTAGGGGTTCCGCTGTCAGTCAATTATGCAAAGGATATAGACCGCCAAAGTTTGGTGGAATATACACAACGGCGTGTGGAGGGCTGATAGACATAATGCATGTCGTTTGGCTGACGGATTGAACTGGTTCGAGCAGTCATCTCTGCACTAACGATGTTCTGGCTCCAATCTATTATGTTACCGACGACAACTATGCAGAAGAACTTATTATCTATTGCTCAATTTTGTCACGATAACAAAGTTTTATGCGTCTTTATGCCCATCATTTTTACATCTTTGATCTAACCAGTAGGTTTCTTCGTTTTTAGGGCCTATGTAAATATATTCTTTACGAAATTCTTACTATTCCATCTAAGTTTTAGGCACTCTCTGGTATTCTATCTGGCAAAGTCGTATCTTATCTAAGATCTAATAAATATTTGACATCCTCCTTCAAGAATAGTCCTTCCTTCTATCAAGGTGTGCATTAGGCAAATCCACACACCTCTCGTTTCTCCTATCAAATGAAATAAAATGCACTTCTTATTTTCATTTAGTGCATTATAATGTATGGCAATCCTATGTTCTTTTTGTTTCAGACTACAAGTATAATGTGTTGTTTACTGACGATTATACGTGTTATTCGTGACTTTACTTCATGAAACGTAAATCTGAAGTAATTACACATTTTTACAACTTTGTTACTTTTATCTGCACTCAATTTTTCACTAATGTCAAACAGTTTCAAAGTGAAGGTGACGGTGAGTGCGATGGTGTTCTATTCAAATATCTGTGTATTTTTCTTGGTATTCATCGTCTTCTCTCATGTCCCTACACATTCGAACAAAATGATCTTGCAGAACGCAAGCATCGCCATATTTCGGAAATGGCTTGCACTCTCATTATCTCTAGTCGTGTTCCTACATGCCATCGATTTAAATCTATATCCACTGATGTCCATCTTATTAATCATCTTCCTCCTCTCATCCTTAATTGGTCTTCACCCTTCTCTTGCATTTATGACACGTCTCCCTCCTACTATGTTCTATGAGTCTTTGGGTATGCATGTTACCTGCATTTTGGTGCTTATTTCGCTAACAAACTATTGCCAATAATTATTGAATGTGTGTTTCTGGATTACAGCTTACAACAGAAGGGGTATCGTCATATGGATAAAAGAACTACATTTCCTGCCATGTTCGTTTTGACGAACAAGCCTTTCCATTCTCCAAACCACAAGCCTCTCCCCTTAATCCACATGGATATTTGTCCCATTTATATCTCCAGCAGCATCTTCCATATCTTCATCCTCTTTCTCCACAGAGGTACATTCTCCAACACCAACGTTATGTCTCCATGAACCTTATTCATACTACTTTCAACCCCCTTAACCTCAACTACTACCTACCCCTATGCCATAACCCACGTCCACTATACATGAACCGCCTTCAGCCACTTCCTCTAGACATCCAATAAATCCAATAATAACCCGACAACGAGATAGATCTAGCAAACCTCTTAACCGTACAGATGGCACAATCAAGTATCCCCTCCCTAGAGCCTTACTGGCCCATACCTCTACTCTACTACTATAGAACCTATTTGTTACTCTCATGTCGGGGACCCGGTCAGGCCCGGTTGAAGAGTAGTCTAAATTATTATTATTGTTATTATTATTATTATTATTATTATTATTATTATAATATATGGATTATTTACACTAACTACCTATATGTTTTTGGTTTATAACACGGGGGACCCCTGCTTTTAAACAAATTACACTGACCACCCTCCCTTTTAAAAAAATTAAAATAGGGGTAGTTAGTGTTATAATTTTTTATTTTTATCTTAAGGTAAGGATACTCCGTGTAATAAACCAAAAAAGTAAGGGTGATACACTTTCTTTTCTTAGCCACTCGCTTGTTTTATTTTTTAGCTTGCTTTGCTTTCGACGCTTAAACGAAATTCATGAAAGAATAGTCCAAGGCATGGAGATCAGTGTAATTTATTTAAAACCAGGAATACCCCGTGTTATAAACCAAAAATATAGGAATAGTTAGTATATATATATATGGTTACCAAATATTAAACTTTGGAGAGAACTTGAAGTAGTAGACAGAAACTTAAAAACTTGCGTGGAATTATCATGTTATTGTCATTTTTAGTATATGAAAATTAATTGATAGACATTTAAATCATAAGTTAATATGGAATTATCATGCTATTGGTCGTTTTTAGTATATGACAACTAATTGATAGCAATTCAAAACGTTCAAAGCATGAATATTAGTTATTCAAATTATATGACAATATGACAATTAAATTCGTTTATAAAAATCAATATATTGTATAAATTTGTTTAATATTCAAATTCGTTTAATATGACAATTAAACTTTAGACAATTAAATCTATTTAATATTCAAATCATGTCATTGGTCATTTTTAGTATATGACAATTAAATCAGTTAAAAAAAAAATTAATTGAAAGTCATTCAAATTATTAGCATATATGTAGTTATTCAAATAAGAACATTTTTAGTATATGACAATTAATTGATAGTCATTCAAAGCATTCAAAGCATAAATGGTAGTTATTCAAATTATATGACAATTAATCCGTTTATAAAAACTAATATATTGTATAAATTTGTATAATATTCAAATCCGTAATATGACAATTAAACTTTGGACAATTAAATTCGTTTAATATTCAAATCATGTCATTGGTCATTTTTAGTATATGACAATTAAATCCATTTATAAAAATTAATTGATAGTCATACAAATTATTAGCATATATGGTAGTTATTCAAATCATGTCATTGGTCATTATTAGTATATGACAATTAAATCCATTTATAAAAATTAATTGATAGCCATTCAAATGATTAGCATATATGGTAGTTATTCAAAGACGGTCATTTCTAGTATATGACAATTAATTGATAGTCATTCAAAGCATAAATGGTAGTTATTCAAATTATATGACAATTAAATACATTTATCGTATATAACAATTAAATTCGTTTATAAAAATTAATATATCGTATAAATTTGTTTAATATTCAAATCCTTTAAGTTTATACAAAAATGTTATATCAAAATATAAAATTTAATTAAATTTATAAAAAATTCTTTTTTTCTTTCCTCTATTTATTTCTTAAGTTTTTTTTAAACTGGGCTAACCCGACTCGACCATGAACCAGCACGGACCCAGTCTGGTTAGGCCCGGCCCGCCCTCGACTGGGTCATGGGTCCGAATTTCCATTTCTTATTCCGAGTCTTGCTGGCCCGGTCCGCTTCCTCTCCCGGGCTAAGCCCAGGCCAGACCAAAACTGGTCATACCCGATTAGCGCAGGCCTCGGGCCAGCTCAGCCCATTACACATCTTGAACTTCAACAGGAAAAGACTTCGCTTCGATTTTCATCGTGTACCCTTTGTGCCATCTCCGGATCAACTTGCTGATATTTTTATCAAAGGACTTCAAAAACACATATTTCCTATGTTACGATCCAAACTTGTCTCTCTTGGACTGTCGAATTTGCGGGAGAGTGTTAAACAATCTTAATTTCTTACCATCTTTTAATAATTATTTCTTGTTATATATAGTTGTGCAAAATAGGTCAATAATTATTTCCTGCTAAATATAGTGTAGCAAAATATGTAAATATTTGATTTGAATTCATTTAACTTAATTAGATTTGTTATGAGTGATATTAGAAATTCTTGTATAATCTTTGTTTTATTTTATACTCTCTGTAATCCCTATATATTGAGGCCGCCAGTTGCAGAAAATACACAAAAATTTATCCACTTACAGTGAATGCATGCATCATTCCTCTCCAGGTCACAGACGAGGATAGAGCACACCAACAACTAGCTCTTCTTCTGACAACTCCTTGATTGAAGATGACAGAGGTGCCACTGTTGGAGCATTGTATAGAAGAGGAGGCAATGAATCAATTGTTGTGATAAAAGCGATCAAGGCACACAAGAGCCTTGAGGAGAGAGAAGGTGAGGAGGCAAACACTAGTCGGTAGGGGTCAGGTGATCAAGGAGGATGAGGATAATAATAAAGAGAAAAGGTACGTTGTTCATCTTCTCCAAGAGCAATTCAACTACTCCTTACGGCTGTGAAAGCCATTCAGTATGAGGGATCTTGATCTTGATGTCGTCCTCATTTAGTTGTTGAATGTAGAACAAGCCATAGCACAAGCCTTGCTCACAGCCACAATAACAATTGTTGCTGCCTAGGGATCCCAATGTCCGAAATAAAGAAATTCTTTTTCATATTGTTAATATTAAGGATATGCTAAAAGTGTTCCTTTTATATGCATTGAAATAGTCATGCAATGATCTCCACGAGCGAGAAGTGTTTGTTTCAAAAGTATGCAATTTGTTAACCTTATGTTCGCTTTCAAAATTATGCTAGCCTCCTAATCATAATGATACAAAAAGAGTTTTTATGATCATACATAGTTACAATTTGCTAGACTTATGTCCGCTTCCATAATTGTTACCTCGAAATCATAATGAAACTAACAAGTGCTCCTAGTTTTTGTAACAATTGTAAAATAATAAAAGGAACACTTGAAAGCTAATCAAGTGCAGATCAAAGAAATAATCATCTCGTCGGCTACATGAAACCTTCTTATCTACCATTCAACTCATTGAGGGCAGATCAAAAACATGTTACTAATTATATGAAGTTTTCATTATTTCGGTCGGTTCATGTTTGCTATGGAGTTTGTAATTTTATTTTACCATATATGCTAATAATTTGAATGGCTATCAATTAATTTTTATAAATGGATTTAATTGTCATATACTAAAAATGACCAATGACATGATTTAAATATTAAACAAATTTAATTGTCCAAAGTTTAATTGTCATATTACGGATTTGAATATTAAACAGATTTATACAATATATTAGTTTTTAAAAACAAATTAATTGTCATATAATTTGAATAACTATCATTTATGCTTTGATTGACTATCAATTAATTATCATATATTAAAAATGTTCGTCTTTGAATAACTACCATATATGCTAATAATTTGAATGACTATCAATTAATTTTTTTAAAGGGATTTAATTGTCATAGGACTATTTCATAGCATTCAAAGCATAAATGGTAGTTATTCAAATTATATAACAATTAATCCGTTTATCAAAACTAATATATTGTATAAATCTGTTTAATATTCAAATCCGTAATATGACAATTAAACTTTGGACAATTAAATTCGTTTAATATTCAAATCATGTCATTGGTCATTTTTAGTATATGACAATTAAATCCATTTATAAAAATTAATTGATTGTCAGACAAATTATTAGCATATATGGTAGTTATTCAAATCATGCCATTGGTCATTATTAGTATATGATAATTAAATCCATTTATAAAAATTAATTGACAGCCATTCAAAGTTATTCAAAGACGGTCATTTCTAGTATATGACAATTAATTGATAGTCATTCAAAGCATAAATGGTAGTTATTCAAATTATATGACAATTAAATCCATTTATCGTATATAACAATTAAATTTGTTTATAAAAATTAATATAATGTATAAATTTGCTTAATATTCAAATCCTTTAAGTTTATACAAAAATGTTATATCAAAATTTATAATTTAATTAATTTATAAAAAATTCTTTTTTTCTTTCCTCCATTTATTTCTTAAGTTTTTTTTAAACTGGGCTAACCCGACCCGACCCTGAACCAGCCCGGGCCCAGTCTGGTTAGGCCCGGCCCGCCCTCAACTGGGTCATGGGTTCGAATTTCCATTTCTTATTCCGAGCCGGGCTGGCCCGGTCCGCTTCCTCACCCGGGCTAAGCCCGGCCCAGACCAAAACTGGTCATACCCAGTTAGCGCAGGCCTCGGGCCGGCTCGGCCCATTACACACCTTGAACTTCAACAGGAAAAGACTTATCTTCGATTTTCATCGTGTACCCTTTGTGCCATCTCCGGATCAACTTGCTGATATTTTTATCAAAGGACTTCACAAACACATGTTTCCTATGTTACGATCCAAACTCGTCTCTCTTGGACTGTCGAATTTGCGGGAGAGTGTTAAACAGTCTTACTTTCTTACCATCTTTTAATAATTATTTCTTGTTATATATAGTTGTGCAAAATAGGTCAATAATTATTTTCTGCTAAATATAGTGTAGCAAAATATGTAAATATTTGATTTGAATTCATTTAATTTAATTAGATTTGTAATGAGTGATATTAGAAATTCTTATATAATCTTGGTTTTATTTTATACTCTCTGTAATCCCTATATATTGAGGCCGCCAGTTGCAGAAAATACACAAAAATTTATCCACTTACAGTGAATGCATGCATCATTCCTCTCTAGATCGCAGACGAGGACAGAGCACACCAACAACTAGCTCTTCTCCTGACAACTCCTTGATTGAAGATGACAGAGGTGCCACTGTTGGAGCATTGTATAGAAGAGGAGGCAATGAATCAATTGTTGTGATAAAAGCGATCAAGGCACACAAGAGCCTTGAGGAGAGAGAAGGTGAGGAGGCAAACACTAGTCGGTAGGGGTCAGGTGATCAAGGAGGATGAGGATAATAATAAAGAGAAAAGGTACGTTGTTCATCTTCTCCAAGAGCAATTCAACTACTCCTTACGGCTGTGAAAGCCATTCAGTATGAGGGATCTTGATCTTGATGTCGTCCTCATTTAGTTGTTGAATGTAGAACAAGCCATAACACATGCCTTGCTCACAGCCACAATAACAATTGTTGCTGCCTAGGGATCCCAATGTCCGAAATAAAGAAATTCTTTTTCATATTGTTAATATTAAGGATATGCTAAAAGTGTTCCTTTTATATGCATTGAAATAGTCATGCAATGATCTCCACGAGCGAGAAGTGTTTGTTTCAAAAGTATGCAATTTGTTAACCTTATGTTCGCTTTCAAAATTATGCTAGCCTCCTAATCATAATGATACTAAAAAGAGTTTTTATGCTCATACATAGTTACAATTTGCTAGACTTATGTCCGCTTCCATAATATGTTACCTCGAAATCATAATGAAACTAACAAGTGCTCCTAGTTTTTGTAACAATTGTAAAATAATAAAAGGAACACTTGAAAGCTAATCAAGTGCAGATCAAGGAAATAATCATCTCGTCGGCTACATGAATCCTTCTTATCTACCATTCAACTCATTGAGGGCAGATCAAAAACATGTTACTAATTATATGAAGTTTTCATTGTTTCGGTCGGTTCATGTTTGCTATGGAGTTTGTAATTTCATTGTTTTACCATATATGCTAATAATTTGAATGCCTATCAATTAATTTTTATAAATGAATTGTCATATACTAATAATGACCAATGACATGATTTGAATAACTACCATATATGCTAATAATTTGAATGACTATCAATTAATTTTTATAAATGGATTTAATTGTCATATACTAAAAATAACCAATGACATGATTTAAATATTAAACAAATTTAATTGTCCAAAGTTTAATTGTCATATTACGGATTTGAATATTAAACAGATTTATACAATATATTAGTTTTTATAAACGAATTAATTGTCATATAATTTGAATAACTATCATTTATGCTTTGAATGACTATCAATTAATTGTCATATATTAAAAATGTCCGTCTTTGAATAACTACCATATATTAATTGTCATATATTAAAAATGTCCGTATTTGAATAACTACCATATATGCTAATAATTTGAATGACTATCAATTAATTTTTTTAAAGGGATTTAATTGTCATAGGACTATTTCATAGCATTCAAAGCATAAATGGTAGTTATTCAAATTATATAACAATTAATCCGTTTATCAAAACTAATATATTGTATAAATCTGTTTAATATTCAAATCCGTAATATGACAATTAAACTTTAGACAATTAAATTCGTTTAATGTTCAAATCATGTCATTGGTCATTTTTAGTATATGACAATTAAATCCATTTATAAAAATTAATTGATTGTCAGACAAATTATTAGCATATATGGTAGTTATTCAAATCATGTCATTGGTCATTATTAGTATATGACAATTAAATCCATTTATAAAAAATAATTGATAGCCATTCAAAGTTATTCAAAGACGGTCATTTCTAGTATATGACAATTAATTGATAGTCATTCAAAGCATAAATGGTAGTTATTCAAATTATATGATAATTAAATCCATTTATCGTATATAACAATTAAATTCGTTTATAAAAATTAATATATCGTATAAATTTGTTTAATATTCAAATCCTTTAAGTTTATACAAAAATGTTATATCAAAATTTATAATTTAATTAAATTTATAAAAAATTCTTTTTTTCTTTCCTCTATTTATTTCTTAAGTTTTTTTTAAACTGGGCTAACCCGACCCGACCCTGAACCAGCCCGGACCCAGTCTGGTTAGGCCCGGCCCGCCCTCGACTGGTTCATGGGTCCGAATTTCCATTTCTTATTCCGAGCCGGGCTGGCCCGGTCCGCTTCCTCACCCGGGCTAAGCCCGGCCCAGACCAAAACTGGTCATACCCGGTTAGCACAGGCCTCGGGCCGGCTCGGCCCATTACACACCTTGAACTTCAACAGGAAAAGACTTATCTTCGATTTTCATCGTGTACCTTTGTGCCATCTCCGGATCAACTTGATGATATTTTTATCAAAGGACTTCACAAACACATGTTTCCTATGTTACGATCCAAACTCGTCTCTCTTGGACTGTCGAATTTGCGGGAGAGTGTTAAACAGTCTTAATTTCTTACCATCTTTTAATAATTATTTCTTGTTATATATAGTTGTGCAAAATAGGTCAATAATTATTTTCTGCTAAATATAGTGTAGCAAAATATGTAAATATTTGATTTGAATTCATTCAATTTAATTAGATTTGTAATGAGTGATATTAGAAATTCTTATATAATCTTTGTTTTATTTTATACTCTCCGTAATCCCTATATATTGAGGCCGCCAGTTGGAGAAAATACACAAAAATTTATCCACTTACAGTGAATGCATGCATCATTCCTCTCTAGGTCGCAGACGAGGACAAAGCACACCAACAAGTAGCTCTTCTCCTGACAACTCCTTGATTGAAGATGACAGAGGTGCCACTGTTGGAGCATTGTATAGAAGAGGAGGCAATGAATCAATTGTTGTGATAAAAGCGATCAAGGCACACAAGAGCCTTGAGGAGAGAGAATGTGAGGAGGCAAACACTAGTCGGTAGGGGTCAGGTGATCAAGGAGGATGAGGATAATAATAAAGAGAAAAGGTACGTTGTTCATCTTCTTCGAGAGCAATTCAACTACTCCTTACGGCTGTGAAAGCCATTCAGTTGAGGGATCTTGATCTTGATGTCGTCCTCATTTAGTTGTTGAATGTAGAACAAGCCATAGCACATGCCTTGCTCACAGCCACAATAACAATTGTTGCTGCCTAGGGATCCCAATGTCCGAAATAGAGAAATTATTTTTCATATTGTTAATATTAAGGATATGCTAAAAGTGTTCCTTTTATATGCATTGAAATAGTCATGCAATGATCTCCACGAGCGAGAAGTGTTTGTTTCAAAAGTATGCAATTTGTTAACCTTATGTTCGCTTTCAAAATTATGCTAGCCTCCTAATCATAATGATACTAAAAAGAGTTTTTATGCTCATACATAGTTACAATTTGCTAGACTTATGTCCGCTTCCATAGTATGTTACCTCAAAATCATAATGAAACTAACAAGTGCTCCTAGTTTTTGTAACAATTGTAAAATAATAAAAGGAACACTTGAAAGCTAATCAAGTGCAGATCAAAGAAATAATCATCTCGTCGGCTACATGTCCTTCTTATCTACCATTCAACTCATTGAGGGCAGATCAAAAACATGTTACTAATTATATGAAGTTTTCATTATTTCGGTCGGTTCATGTTTGCTATGGAGTCTGTAATTTCATTGTTTTACCATATATACTAATAATTTGAATGGCTATCAATTAATTTTTATAAATGGATTTAATTGTCATATACTAATAATGACCAATGACATGATTTGAATAACTACCATATATGCTAATAATTTGAATGACTATCAATTAATTTTTATAAATGGATTTAATTGTCATATACTAAAAATAACCAATGACATGATTTAAATATTAAACAAATTTAATTGTCCAAAGTTTAATTGTCATATTACGGATTTGAATATTAAACAGATTTATACAATATATTAGTTTTTATAAACGAATTAATTGTCATATAATTTGAATAACTATCATTTATGCTTTGAATGACTATCAATTAATTGTCATATATTAAAAATGTCCGTCTTCGAATAACTACCATATATGCTAATAATTTGAATGACTATTCAATTAATTTTTTTAAAGGGATTTAATTGTCATATGACTATTTCATAGCATTCAAAGCATAAATGGTAGTTATTCAAATTATATAACAATTAATCCGTTTATCAAAACTAATATATTGTATAAATCTGTTTAATATTCAAATCCGTAATATGACAATTAAACTTTGGACAATTAAATTCGTTTAATATTCAAATCATTGATAGCCATTCAAAGTTATTCAAAGACGGTCATTTCTAGTATATGACAATTAATTGATAGTCATTCAAAGCATAAATGGTAGTTATTCAAAATTAGCCCTAGGCCCTCCAATATGGTCAAGATTGGTTCAAGTACTGCTAGTACCCGGATCCGCAACTCCTACAGTAGCAAGGTTTGGACCCGATACATAACCGTAGAGTCTGTACCCTACCCGTTCAACATAAAGTTTGGGTCCGGGAAAGGGTTGGGTCCGGGTCCAACAACCATAGCATACACTAATCTGCAACGCTTCTCCTGTAAAAGTGATCAGAGCACTACGTGGAGCTAAAAAGACAAAATAATATAACAGAAAGCTGTCTCCAAACAAATAATAATAATAATAGAGAAACAAAAGCTCATAATCTTTCTTGTATCCATTGACTGGAAAACTTCCAAAAATAGAAACGGCTGGTCTATATTATAAAAAATAAAATAAATAAATGACCACCATCAAAACCTTCTTCTTCTTCTTCTTCTTCCATTGATTCCATCTACTTAAACTTTCCATAAACAATCAAAAACAGAAAATATTCAATAATAAAACGTAAAATATAAACTAATATATATATATATATATATATATATATATATATAAGGATCGATGTCATAAAAAAATCATCATCACAATCACAACATCAAGAATCAAGATCGCTCTCTGTCAATAGCAAAAAAAAATAAAAAAAAATCTAAAATAATTCTGTCTATGTTCAAATGTAGATATGAATGTAAATCACAACTCACAGTGACCGGTCGCTCCGGCAGACGCATGCAGAATGCGCAGTTGAAGCTTCCACCGAGAATGCTCATCATGTCATCCTTCGGCTTCTTCTCCTCCTCCTCTTCTTCTTCTTCCCCCTCCATCACGTTCCCGCCGCTGACGAGCGCCTGCCTCTTCCTCGCCTTCTCCTTCTCCGTCAGGCTCACGTCCCTCTCGATCTCTCGTATCGCCGCGATCAGCTCACCGCCTCCTCCCCCGGACGAAGATCCGACGGCTCCGGTTCCGGCGCCGGAGGCCGCGGCGTCGTCCGTCGGGGAGCAGTCCGGGCAGAGCCAGTCGACCGCGTCCTCCATCCTCGCCGGCGGCGCGGCGAGGCACGGCACGTGCCAGGGCGTGGCGCAGGTGCGGCAGAGGAGGGCGTCGGACTCGGACGTCGCCGACTTGCACCTCATGCACACGCCGTCCCCGTCGCACGGGAGGTCGGTCGCTGCCATTGATGATGATGTGATGGAAAAAGTTACGGTTTTAGGGTTTCGGGAGAGGGAGAGGGTTTTTGAAAATAATAATAATTTTCTATTCCCTTGTTTTAAGGAGAGAGAGAGAGAGAGAAGGTTCCGTCTCTTTGGTATTATATGTAGAGTAGACCTGGAGGTGAATAGAGGAGGGGAGGGGGGAATGACCGTACTGTCCCTGTACATTTGAAATATTTCTTCAAAAAGATTTGGTTCAGGGTACTCCTCTTGATCCAACTTTAATAAAATTTTCAATTAATAATCAGCTTCCTCTTTTATAAACTTGTATTAAATTCTTTTGATAAGTTCTTGAATCTTTGCTTTTGAAAAAATAATAATAATAACAGAAATTTTTATAGAAAGCATTGCAGAAATTGAACTATTTTTAAGATAAAAATATACTACAAACCATAAGGTTTTCCAAAATAAATATTCAACCAGACTTAGGGGTTGTTTGGATCTGGTAACCCCGCGAAAGTGTGAAAGTGGCACTTTCACCATGAGACTGTTTGGTTGGTTGAAAGTGAAAGAAAGTGTAAAAGTGAGTTTTTGTCTGGTGAAAGTGAAATGCGTATGCTTTTGAGTTTCATCTGGTGAAAATAACTTTCAATGTTTGGATAGATAATATTTTGTAACTTGAAAGTGGTCAAATCATACTTTCATTATTTGGATGACTATGAAAGTGCATAAAATAAAAATATATTATAAGAGAAACAAAATTAAATAATTAACTAAAACAGTCATAAAGTGGTTTAAAAATTATTTAAATAATGTCAATATGATTATATATAAAAAAAAGCATAGTTCATCCCACATGCACAAAAAAATTGCGGATGTCAAACTGGCCATTTTCACCTGCCGCGTCAGCCGACAGGAACTGTCGCTGAATTTTTTGGACTGTTCAGCCCACTTTCGGTCGACAGTTTCAAAGCCAACCTAACACTTGGATCTTTCATCACAAAATCCAATGCATATAATCCTGACTTTCACCCTCCACTTTCGTTATACCAAACAGGTCCCATGGTGAATGTCATTTCACTTTCAATGTAGTCCACCTTCCAAAATGTGTTTGGATACAAAGGATTTTGTCCCCCCGCAAGTGAGGAGTTTCAATAGAGTGTGTTTGGATGACCACTTGAAAGTGTAGGTGGGAAGTAAAATATGGACTTTCAATGTTTGAATGTTCACCCGCAAGTGATATAGTCACCAAATCAAAAATGGGTATGCTTACCACTTATCACACATGAACATTGAAATTACAAGTATCAGAGAGCTTTGCAATTTGCAAGTATCAGAGAGCCATCAGTATATATACTGAAACTCAAAGATTAATACTGAAAGCTTAAATATGATAATAAAAAAAATACAAACACATAAAATTAGGCCTGATACTCAAAACTCAAATTTTGAATGACAGTCATATAATCACTCATATAATTTGTCCCAGAATTAGCAACTTAAAAAATTAGGTTGTACAAAAATAACTCCAAATATAACTCAAGATATCCAACTTGAACAACTCCATGCACAACACATACAGAATATTTGAGTAGAAGCTTGAACAACTCCATACACAAGACAAAGAGAATAGTCCATTGCCAGAATTCGCATTCTCAGTATTCATCAGTAATCCGGTTGTCCGCATTCTCAAAAAAATTAGGCCAGAAAGCTTGAACAGCAGTACCAACAGCAGGTTAAACAAGTTATAATTTGGACAACAGTTTGAACAGCATGGTTCATGCTTCCCATTGGAAAATTTTGGGACATCATTCACTAGTAATCCAAATGCAAGAGAACCCAATGCAAGAGAAGATAACGTTCACCCAATTGTAATCCAAATGCAAGAGAACCCAGAACCTAGTTCCCACATAATTTGAGAACTAAACTCCACCAAATAGCCAAATAGAATCATGCAAACATGTAATAAAGAGGAAATTCAATCACATTAGATACGGAAGATATCCATATTCAAATCGAAGTAGTAATCCATATTCAAATTTCCATTCATACTGGAGATTTTGTGAATTATATCCAAATATAACTCAGCCATATACTCATTCAAACAGGCCATGAGACTTAGGCATGATACTCAAAGCTTAAATATGACAATCATTATAATGACAAAACTTAAACTGAAAATTGATACTCAAAACTCAGTTTAAGTCTTAAACTCAGTCATATACTCAAAACTGAAAGTGAAAAAATTATTATTTTATGAAAACTGCACATACATACAATCAATCCCAGAATTAGCATCTCAAAAAAATTGGCTTGTGCAAAAATAACTCCAAATAATAGTCAAGATATCCAAAGTGACTTTCAAACCTGATATCATAGTAGGATACCAACATTAGATGAATTCATAAAAGTAACTTTCAAACATGATATCATAGTAGGATATCATAGTAGGATGCCAAAATTTGATATGAAAATAGACAGCCAGTGTATCATACCAAAATTGTAGTACAAAACTGCAGTTTTCTAAAATTAGGGCTAAAAAACCTATAGGTTATCATAGTACAAAACTGCATTAGCCAAAATATACATCCAAAAAAATCCACAATAGAAGTGGATAGCCAACATAATACAAAGACAGAGAGAAGTAGTAGGAGTATCACTGACTGTAGTGTGTCAAACCAAGAGAGAAGTAGCCTCAATTGGTATCCATAGTTTTCCAAGATGTAGTAGAGCTTTCAGAAAAAAAAAATATTACAAACCACAAGCAAAAGTATCGAGGGGCTGCACGTTTCTATCCTCCTAGTGTTCCAAGATGAAGTTATCTAACCATTCCTTTTGGAATGCCTCAGGCAAACCAATGAACTTGTTTGCTTTGAAATTATCTTGGCAAAGAAAATTATAGGCTGCTTTAAGCACATGAGGCTCATAGCCCTCTAGGGAAAATAATTTAGCAGCCATCCTTTCAATCGGGGCCATGAACCCCGTACTAAGTACATTTGCCATTTTTGAGACATGCTCCACCATGTGAGATATTGTTTTACTTCCCACGTCAAGCACTCTCCGACATCCCCCCCCCCCCCGACGATTTTGTAGATTAGGAGGTTGCAACCTTCGGTTGTGAGCTACTAGGAGGAGCATCAACATCGATGTAGTCATCTCTTAGTCCCCACTTGGTATTAAGATCCCTTGCAAAGTCTCCTTTAGCATGGTCATCCCCACATTCAATACGAAGCAAATCTTAGTTCCTAATAGGGGTGTTAATCCATGGGGCTACACTTGCTTTTGCCTAGGTATATCAACATAGTAGCACAATCGTTAGTTGTCAAAATATTAGTCAAGATAACTTATATAACTTAGTTGTCAAAATACATACTACTTAACACATTTTGTCACGACCCGTATCCGGTATAGGGATGCAAGTCGGAAACAACGCCCAGCCTACGCCCCAAAATAGGCGACAGAACATTGTTTGGGTAATCTATCTAATAATATAATAAGCCACCAACAATATCAATATACTCAATCATAGATCTAAGATAGAGAATAGCACAAATATGATAAAAGAATAGAATAGTCACAATACAACTCATGAGTCAAATAATAACATCAATGAGTCATAGAAATACTAAACAGTAAGTTGGAGACAAATCCAGTACAAAAGAATAACTAAGAAGCTACAAGTCCTGGGTCATCTGTTTCGGTCGGGATGAGTCCCTCCAGAGCCAGGGTCTCTGACTCTAAGCCCACAATATCCTGAGGCCCATAATGAGTAGGGTACCACTCCTCAGTGTCATCTGGGAAAAATATATCCAGTCAGGAAAGGAGCAGAGTATAACTCTAACAGCAGTTCCAATCAATGATATAAACTATGTAACAGTAAATAGATGTGAATATACAAGATGCAACAATAGATACAAGAAATATACAATAAAGGAAATACTAGAAATAAATACAAGAATGAACAATATGGCAATGAACAAGAATATTAATGACTAAGTGAGTGAGTATCAGCTTTAACATGTGATCGACTTGGGAACTTGATACAAGATTTATGCCTGACTAATCGTACGTGAGGTGTATGATTAACACTATTCAATGAACAAGACTTGATACAAGGAGGGTATGATCGCATATCTACACTATATACTCTCCAACCTCGACTGGTATAGTGGATCCAATAATAGTACGCTATGGCAAGGGATTCTCTAAGAAGGTAGCAAATCTTCCCGAGAATCAGTGTCTATACATGTACAAGAAGAACAATAAAACAAGGCTTGCACATGATACACCATATATACCAAGGAATAATATCTCATGACGAGATCCGGATATACCAATCCGTGTAACCATCATGTCAAGAAATCAAGGATATCTACACTAGATACAATGAATATAGAGGATATCATAAATGAGAAACTATCAGAGAATGTACTCGCCTGAAGTCCGATGAATAGTATCACTAATGTCTGGTACGGTGCCTCGAAGACCTAGATTGGAAATATAACATCAATATAAGGTTTCGAAATAAAAATAAGTTAAACTAGTCAACATCTAGGTCAAAAAGTTATTTCTAAGTCAAAATAGTCAAACTAGGTCAACTTTAAGTCAAACTGGTCAAACTTGGTCAAACTAGCTATTTCTAGGTGCAAGAGTCTATCTCTAGGATGTTGGGTTCATATACTAAGAATCTAGGCCATACAAGCTAAACTAGGATACTAAGATACCGTATTGCAGGATACGCAACAAAAGATATAAAATAGTCATATATGCATATCCAAACAATATTAAATATACTAATCCTAATTACAAATGCTAAATGGATACCTTGGCTTTGAACCAATGCGGTATCGCACCACTAAACCTCCATCTTGATACTCGAAGCTCAATACCTTGAGTATCGGCCAATACCATAATATTTACCTTAGTATCTCAAGGTAATGTCAAATCCTTATTTATAGCTAACACCCAATATCAAACATATGCTAATCAACTAACTACTAAAATATAACATACTAATACATAGATACTAACCTACAATACAATACTTATCAGATACATATAGATAAGAATCTAACTAATACCAATCATACATATAGATACTTACCAATAACTCACATACATAGGTATATATATAGTTACTAACTATTACACATATCTAACTAGTTATTATACTAACAATGTATATACTACTAACCAATTAAACTCACCGAAATTACTACTAAGCAACCACTAACCCAACTAGCTAACTCATACCTTGCTAGCCCCCTCCTGATACACGCTGTTGCTGCTCTTTGGCTTGCACCTGCTGCTACCGTCGCTGTTTGTTGTCGTCGTTGCTGTTTGTTGCTGACGTCGTTGTCACTGTCGCTGATTGCTGTCACTGTTGCTGTTGTTGTTTGCTGCTATTGTCGTTGTTACTGTCGCTAATGGTTGTCGCTGTTTGTTGTTAGCTGTTGTTGTTTTTTGCTGCTGTCGCTGATTGTTGTCGCTGTTTGCTGTTGGCTGTTGCTGTTTGTTGCTGTTGTCGCTGATTTTTGTCGCTGTTGCTGTCTCGGTTTCCTATTTACTCGAGCCCCTTTATCACACACATATCTTAAGCACCTATATATATATATATATATATATATATATATATATATATATATATATATATATATATATATATATATATATAGCATCACACACATAAATACATATATACAACATACATGTATACATATAACATAACTATTCAAATAACTATATATATAGATGTATATCTATATATATATATATATAAGCACATATGTATATAGATAATTAATACACTAGTACATCCACATCTACATACATATACATATATCTATACCTATACACGTAGCTATCTATATACATATACATAACAATATATACATATACATATGAATACATATGTTACAATTAGCTAAGAACAATAGAAATTGGATTTAGAAATGCAACACAACAAACACGTGGAGTGTATCGCACCTGTATCACACTAGATCTATGATACGCTTGCGATACGAGTCCACCACATAACCAAACATACCTTGAAGGACACGAGCAAATCTAAAATACTATATATGAACAATACGAAGAGTAAAATATATATTTATATGTCCGTGTCAAAATGTGACATGCACAAAGCCCTGTGTCGGAGGAAAAATCTCCAAATCAACACGTATCACCAAATTGTTGGGATACGACCTACACGTATCCAATTATGGACACGACACTAGCCACAAACAATCAAATACATGTCAATTTGGTCTAATTGATAAATTGACCAACACAACATGTGTCAATCTCGAAATTCTTTTAAAATTGACACAAAAAGTACCATAACTTTTTCCATAGGCCTCCTATAAACCTAATTTCAATTCCTATGGATAGCCTATGCATGTGGGATAGTTTCTTATGGTTAAATCTTAGATTTAGAACCTAATTAAAGGATAAAAACTAAATTGTACCTATTGGAAGATGGATTCCCAATACAACTTCCAAATTTGATAAAATTGGCCTTCAACTTGTAGATTCTTGCTCCTATTTGTAGATCCTTATTTCCTCCTTCTAGATCATTACTCTACTAGTCTCCAATGGTGATTTGGGAAGAAATTGGTATAAAATTTGGTAGAGAAATGATGTGGGAATAAAGGAGTTTGGTTGAGAGAAATTCTAGATCTAGATTTGAAATGAAAAGAGGAAAGAGAAATTTTTTCCCTCTTTTATATAGGTCGGCCCCCTTAGCCCCTCCCTTAAGCTACTATGTAATATCCATTATACCCCTTGGGGCCTCTCATAAAGAAATAATTAAGAAGAAAATGTTTTAGTCTAATGGTTTAATTAAATTAATCATCATCCTAATGAATGGGCTTCTAATTGGGCTCAATTCTAACTAATAATAAATGTTGGTCCATGGATCTAATCTAAACTAATTAGGTCTACTAACACAAGTCAAAAACAATAAACTAACATCTAAAAATAATTAAATAATATAATAAATAATTATTCAACATGCACAATAATTAATTAATTATGAAATTACCACAATACTCTTTCCTATAAAATGTGGTAGTGACACATTTACCTTCTTAAGGTCCTCGTGGGTTTTCTCATCCAACATCACCATCTTAAGTTCTTCGTCCCACCCCACACCCGATATTTCTTTGGCCTTCATAATGTCTAGCCACTTCGACTTCCATCCACACATATGATTAATGACATTATTAATGGTATACGAAGTGCCAAATTTTCCATTGACCTTATTTGAAAGAAGAAGGTAGATACTATTTATAAATAACATTCGTTTAGTCCGAGTTGCTTGAGGGCATCACTCACTGGGCGAGTCAACTTGAGAGAGTGAGAATGATATCCGAGCTCGATACTCGTATCTATTTGACTCGTGAGGTATACTTGTTCGTATATCCCGTACCATGATCTTGTCTTGTGCATGCTTGCCTTATTCAAGATAGCTCATAGCTTGTGATTGACATACGTACCATGATGCTTATTTTATTGTCTGATTTCTGTAGTCTCCTTGCTAGATCCTGTGCCTTATTAAAATTTCGATGACGAAATTTTTCTAAGGAGGTGAGATTTGTGAGACTCGTCTCACTATTGCGTATTTTTATGTTCATATCTTATATATGTGTGTGCTATTGTTGTATATTGCTTCCCATATATTTTTTGGATTTCTCTAGCTGCTCTCATATAATTTTTAAATTTATGAATAGTGTTAACCACCCTTGATATATAATCCCTCTCTTTCTCTCTCTTCTCCATTCTTTCACTTTTCTCCTCTTTTAATTTTTTTCTCCTTTCCTCTCCCCTCCTCCCTAGCCGAGAGCAGCCCTGGACCGGTCCCCCTCCCATTTCCCTTGGTAGTAGTGATAGTAGTTAGTGGTGGTTTTAGGCAAGTATATCTTGTCAAATGATAAAAAACTTGTACTTTCATATTATTGTATATTTTTTTGTATTTTATTAGTCTATATTGTGCTCTATGAACTCCTATGCATGTTTACTTCTTGATATTTTCGGTTTTGATAGCTTGGTTAGACTATATCTATATTTTTAGTTTAATATGTTCTTGACATTTTTATGGTTTTGATTTCTTAAAACTTGTTGTTTTTCAAAACTAGTTATTCTATGTGAGAGCATCTAATTTTAAGTGATTTAGAACTTTACTTATATAGATTTGGGCTGGAAATGAGGAATTCATGGAGAATCATATTTTCAGGACTTTGAGCTTTTTTCATGACTGAAATTTGTTGTTCTGGGAAGAAGAAACTCCATGCGGCCTACTTTGCATGCGGCCTGGACTCCTCGCTCCAAACTCAGCATGCGCCCATCTTGTTGGACGCATGATTGAATCTGCATATGCGCCCTTGACAAAATGCATGAAACTTGAACGGATTTTTTTCTCTAATTTCCTGATTACATGCGGCCCAGAGGAGCATGAGGCCCAGTGTCACGACCCGCACCCGGGGTAAGGGTACTAGTCGGAAACAACGCCCAGCCTACGCCGCAGAATCGACGGTAGAACGCTGTCTAGAAAGTCTATCTAATATAATGAACCACCAAAAGATAGTGTACTCAATCACAGAACTAAGATAGAATGAACACGAATCAGATAAGAATAGAATAGTCATCAACTCATGAGTTAAAATAATACATCAATGAGTCTGAAGAGTAACAAAAATAAGCTGGAGACAAATCCAGTACAAAAGAATACTATCATACTACAAGCTACACTCCAGGGTCAACTGTCTCAGTTGGGATAAGTCCCTCTTGAGCCAGGGTCTCCGAATCTAAACCCACAACATCCTGGGGTCCATAATAGGTAGGGTACTCCTCAGTGTCATCTGGAAAAATATATCCAGTCAGGAAAGAAGCAGAGTACATCTCTAACAGCAGTTCTAATCCATGATAAAAACTATGTAACAGTAAATAGCTGTGGATAAACAAGATGCACAAAATAGATATAAGAGATATATAGACAATAAGGAAATACTGGAAAGAAATACAATAATGAACAATATGCCAATGAAACAATAATACTAATGACTAAGTGTGTGATTACTAGCTTAACATGTGATCGGCTTGGGCAAGATACAATGCGGCCTGGCTAATCATACGTGCGGTGCATGATCAACACTATTCGCTTACCAATACTTTATTCAATAGGGATTTGATCACATATCTATACTAATACTCCCCACCCCCAACTGGTATAATAGATCCAACCACGGTATGCTATGGCACTAGATTCCCCAAGAAGATAGCTAGTCTCCCCGAGAATCGGTGTCTGTACATGTACAAGATAACCAATGAAACAATACTTGCACCATATACACCATATACCAAGGAATAACATCTCATGACGAGATCCGGATATACCAATCCGTGTAACCATAGTGTCGAGAGAAACATGTAAATCTACACTAGATACAACGAACATAGAGGATATCATAAATGAGAAACTATCAGAGAATGTACTCGCCTGAAGTCCAATGAATAGTCTCACAGATGTCTGACTCGGTGCCTCGAAGACCTAGATATGGAATACCACATTAAAACAAGGTCCCGGAAAGAGAACAAGTCAAACTAGTCAACTCCTAGGTCAATAAATAAATTCTAAGTCAAAAGTCAACTATGGTCAACTCTAAAGTCAACTAAAGTCAAACCAAGGTCAACCTCACAAGAAATCTATATAAATAATATAGAAATAAAATACAATAATTTAGGAATAAAAATTAGATCCCAAATCATACTCACACAAAGTATACTACTAATACAAATAATATATACCCTAAAATAATATATATACAAACCAATATGTATACAAATAACATAATATATTATTACAAATATTATACAAAACACATATATATACACATATATATATATATACAATAATAATATATAAAATATAATTTAAAACTGTCAAAGCGTCACTGAAAACAGTGAACAAAACAAGATAAAATAAAAACAGGTTTAATAGTGACAGTCTTGACTGTCACTGAAAATTTGTCGCAGAAACTCCATATACAAAACCGCTGCTGTCACAGTTTGCTGACAGTTTCAAACTGTCACAAAAAAAACGTCGCTGAAAGGTTGCCGCTCAAAACTGCCGCAGCATTAACGACAGATCTGTCATTAATGCTGACCACTGTACAGCGGCTGCTGTTCAGACCAAATAATGACAGTTTCACTGTCATAGAAACCACTGTCACCAAAACAAATAAAAACATAAAAATATATATATATATATAAATATATATATGCAATAATAATCACAATACATATATATAAATAAATAATTATATACTTATATATATATGCACATATAAACTTATAATTAAATACCAATAGTTACAACACATGCACATATTAATGTTCATATTTTACATGGCTAGAAGCACACCTAAAATATATACATTAACATACAAATAATTACATAATAATTATAAATAATATAATTACACAATTAAACACATAAATATATTTTATAAAATATTTATGTATAATTTATACTATTAACATAAGTACATATATAATTACATGCAAGAAAGCTACATATTATATTTGTACATCATATTAGCACACACAAAAATATATAGATCTATGCTACAATAATTACTATAATAAATACACAAAATAAATATATAATATCTATATATATTTACTAATTATAATTGAAGAATTTAAACCATACATAATTAGATCTATTCAAAAATCCACACAATTGGAGAGTATCAAACCGTATCCCACTAGATCTAGGATACGCATGTGACACGAGTCCAACACACAACCAATTGTACCCCGAAGAATACAAATAAATCACAAATAATATTTATGAATAAATCAAAGTGTCAAAAGTAGATCTATGTGTCCGTGTCAAAATACGACATGTTCAAAGCCCCGTGTCGGAGGGAAAACTCCCAAAATGACACGTATCACCAAATAGTTGGGATACGAACCACATGTACCAAATTATGGACACGACACTAGCTCCAAACACATAAGCTCATGTCCAATTGATCTATAGGATCAATTGACATACACAACAAAATGTAAATTCGGAATTCCATCAAAATTGACACAAAAAGCACCATAACTTTCTCCATGGGTCTCCTATGAACACAAAACAAAGTCCTATGGGTAGTACATACATATAGGTTGATTTTATATGATTAAATCTCAGATTTAGAAGCTATTTAAATGGGAAAATCTAAATTATACCTATTGGGAGATGGATTCCCAATGAAACCTCCAATTGAGAAGAACTTGCTTCCAAATTGTAGATCCTTGCTCCTCTTTGTAGATCCTTGCTTCCTTATTCTAGATCCTTGCTTTCTCCTTCTCTAATGGTGAATTGGGAAGAATTTGGAATGAATTTGGTAGGGAATTGGAATGGGAATGGAGGAAATTTGGGAGTGGAAAATTCTAGATCTAGATTTGGAATGAGAATGAGAGGAGAGAGAAATTTCCTCCCTCTTTTAATAGGCCGGCCTTGCCCCTCTCCCAAGCAATTGTAAAATGTCCAATGTACCCCTTGGGGCCTCTCATGAAGAAATAATTAAGGAAGGAAGCTTCTAGTCTAATCACTTAATTAATTTAATCCATCTCCTTAACTATGGGCTTTCTAAATGGGCCAAATCTAACTATTTAATTCATGTTGGTCCATGGGTCCAAACTAAACTAGTTGGGTCCACTAAAATAAGTCCAAAATAATTAAATAACATCCAACAACAATTAAATAATACAACAAAAATTATTTACCATGCACAATATTTATTTAAATAGGAAATTACTAAAATACCCTTTTTCCTAAAATGTGGTAGTGACACCCAGAGAAGCATGCGGCCAAAAAAATTTATGCGGACAAAATTGTCCATGCGGCCTCGATCTATGCGTTCCTTTCCCAATGCGTGACTCAGCGCCGCCTTGGCACAATTTTTCCTGAATATTTTTTCTTCTCTGACACGCTTTATTGGCTAGTCACTTCAGGCACTTCCTGGCCTTGTATTTATTCCCGCCACTCAACCCTTGTCCCGAGAAATGGATCTTGTCTTGATCCATGCGGCCAATTTTTTGCATGCGACTAGTTTGATCCATGCGGCCAGTTTGACCCATGCGACCAGTTTTTTGCCTGCGGCCATCTCATCTCCGGCAGTTTTAGCACTTATATTAGCAATATTTTCCTTTGTTATATGTTCTCTTATGGATTATTTACTCCTTGTGCTTGGCCCAATTAGTTAAATTCACATGATGCATGATATTTCTAAATTGCTTATAACCTGGATGCTACACTTACCAGAACATGTAATATCTGGAACATGGAATGTAAGGGCACTATTAAACTGAGAACTCCCGGCACCTGACTTGCACTGAATAAACTTGACCTCCAACTCCAGATACCTGATATGTACTGATAAACCTAATAGTGGCTCGACGCAGCTCACTCCTGACATGCTAAAATCTCCAGAACTGAAATGCTTATACTGATAAGGTAACTCTCGTGGTTCCTTGTTTGTCCCTGTCCTGATTGTATTTGTCAAGCTATTATCCAGTCTTGCATCATGTCGAAGGCAGATTCTTGAGCACCACGGTTAGGAATCCTTGATAACTTTCCTAAGTTAATAACTAGAATAATTATCTAGAAGCATCTAGAGAGATTTTCTAGCTACATGCAATCCCGGTATTTCAGCGACACCTGATGGATTTGGAGCTCTCCGTCGAGAGGGGCACACTTTCAGCACACCGTCGAGTGTTGTAATTTACCAAAAAAATACTATATACTTAATTAATCTATGCTATGTACTCATACATCTGGATAACCCGGATGGTCTGCAGGGCATATGGTTGTATAGAATCTCAACTGCGTTTGTTAGTAACCAGGATTGTGATAACCCTAGTTAGTTAATGGTAGTAAGCTGTAGGTCATGATTGGCCGTGATTGTATATTTTTTAGTCTTGTCTTGCTTAAACTGCTTAATTCCCTGTTGCATTTATTTATATTTCCTGATGTTATTGAATATTTGTATGCTGGTTTTAGTTCCTAAGTTGGCTCCCTTATAGTACTTTGCTTTTTTGGGTCTGACCCCACTGGTTTTATATGGCCAAATTTTGGAGCAACACCACAGGATCTCCTGTACATCCCGTCTCCAGATGGTGAATACGAGGAACACCCAAGGACTTGAGTAGGTTTCTTCTTTACCACCCACCTGATCTTGTACTTATATTTTTGAGACGTTTAGCCACCGAGCACGTGTCTAGCTCATGTTTGATACTTGAGGTTCTAGCCTGCAGGCCTACGTGTAAAGCATATTCTAAACTATAGCTAGAGCTGATCATGTAATATTGTACTCTGCTAGTTCTTTATTTTGGTAACTAGCTTTATGATCATCTATTTATGTAGTTTGGGATGCCTTACTATTATATGTTTGGTGATTATACTTCTTATAAATAGTTGCTTGCTTGAGATTGAGACAACTAGGACTCTTGACCCAGGAATGCCAGTTGGATTGTAGAGTAAACCCTCACATGTTTAGACAGCCGTGACCGTATCTCGGGATATAGAGTACTCTGATGTACATAGCTAGCTTTGTCCGCCCCAGCTATCCAGTATTCTGGTTCTGGGGCATAATACGATTTAAGTGGCTTACGACCATTAACTAACTAGGGTTATCACAATTCTAGTTACTAACAAATACGGTTGAGATTTTATACAGCCACATGCCCTATAGACCATCCGGGTTATCCAGATGTAAGAGTATATAACATAGATTAATTAAGTATATAGTATTTATTTGGTAAATTACAACACTCGACGGTGTACTGAAAGTGTGTCCCTCTCGACGAAGAGCTCCAAATCCATCAGGTGTCGTTGGGATACCGTGATTGCATGTTTTCTAGTCCTGTCTTATTTTGGATCCTCCAGCTACTAATCATGAACTGTACCCGTTACTAATTCCAGAACTGCTTAAACTGCTTAATTCTCTATTGCATTTATTTATATTTCTGATGTTATTGAATGTTTGCATGCTGGTTTTAGTTCTTAAGTTGGCTTCCTTGTGGTACTTTGCTGTTTTGGGGTTTGACCCCACTGGTTTTGTATGGCGAGATTTTAGAGCAACACCGCAGGATCTCTCGTACATCCTGCCTCCAGATGATAAACACGAGGAACATAATTTGAGTGGGTTTCTTCTTCATCACCCACCTGATCTTGTACTTATACATTTGAGATATTTAGTGTCACGACCCGCACCCGGTGTAAGGGTACAAGTCAAAAATAACGCCCAGCCTACACCGCAGAATCGACGGTAGAACGCTGTTTGGATAATCTATCTAACAATATAATGAACCACCAACAATGATAATATACTCAATCACAGAACTAAGATAAAAATGAGCACAAATCAGATAAAGAATAGAATAGTCACAATATAACTCATGAGTCTAAAATAATACATCAATGAGTCTGAAGAAATAACAAAATAAGCTGGAGACAAATCCAGTACAAAGAATACTAAGAAGCTACTACTCCTGGGTCAACTGTCTCAATGAGTCTGGAAGAAATAACAAAATAAGCTGGAGACAAATCCAGTACAAAGAATACTAAGAAGCTACTACTCCTGGGTCAACTATCTCAGTTGGGATAAGTCCCTTCTGAGCCAGGGTCTCAGACTCTAAACCCACAACATCTTGAGATCCATAATAGGTAGGGTACCACTCCTCAATGTCATTTGAAAAAATATATCCAGTTAGGAAAGGAGCAAAGTACATCTCTAATAGCAATTCTAATCAATGATAAAAACTATGTAACAGTAAATAGATGTGAATATATAAGATGCACAATAGATACAAGAAATATATATACAATAAGGAAATACTGGAAATAATACAATAATGAGCAATATGTCAATGAGCAAGAATACTAATGTCTAAGTGTGTGAGTACTAGCTTTAACATGTGATCGGCTTGGGAACTTGATACAAGATACAAGATTTATGGCCTGGCTAATCATACGTGCAGTGTATGATTAACACTATTCAAGATACAAGATGGGTATGATCATATATCTACACTACATACTTTTCACCCCTATTGGTATAATAGATCCAACCATGGTACACTATGGCACAGGATTCCCCAAGAAGATAGCTAGTCTTCCCGAGAATCAGTGTCTGTACATGTACAAGATAATCAATGAAACAAGACTTGCACAAGATATACCAAATACCAAGGAATAATATCTCATGACGAGATCCAGATATACCATTCCGTGTAACCATCGTGTCAAGAAAAATATGGATATCTGCACTAAATACAATGAACATAAAGGATATCATAAATGAGAAACTATTAGAGAATGTACTCGCCTGAAGTCCAATGAATAGTCTCACCGATGTCTGACACGGTGCCTCGAAGACCTAGATATGGAATACAATATCAATACAAGGTTACTAGTCAACTTTTAGGTCAATAAGTCAATTCTAAGTCAAAAGTCAACTACGGTCAACTATGGTCAACTATGGTCAACTATAGTCAACTATGGTCATCTATGGTCAACTATCTATTTCTAGGTTGCACAAGTCTAACACAAAATATTGGGTTCAAGATACTAAAGTCTAAGCCACAAAACCACATCTTAAATGTTAGGATACCGTATCTCAGCGGATACGTAAATTTCAAGGTAGAACATCACTATATATATATCAAACAATTATTTATAATAATATAGAATCACAATTACAACATTAATTAGGTACCGTGGTTTTGAACCAACTTGGTATCACAATATTAAATCAAATCTTGGTACTCAAACTCAATACCTTGGGTATCCCCAATTACCTTGGTTTCTCAAGGTAATTTCCAATACCTTCTTATATTAACTACCCGTAATATATATAATACATATATACTACACTAATATATTATACATACACAATAATAAATTAGCAATTTAGGAGATACAACCATATATATATATATATATATATATATATATATATATATATATATATATATATATATATATAATTGCCTAACTGTCACTAAAAACTATTTTGTTGTCACTGAAAGCTGATGATATATAAATATACTGCTGTTTTAGTGACAGTTTTCTGCATTGTCGCTAAAAACTGTCACTGAAACCCGGATATGCTGCTGATACGCTGTTGTTTCAGCGACAGTTTTCCTGAACTGTCGCTGGCTGCTGTCGCTGTTCCCTGCTGCTGCTGCCCTTCAGTGACAATGCTGCTGCTGCTGTCGCTGATTAGCTGCTGCTGCTGCTGTGCTATTTTGCTGTTACTGTCGCCTATTGGCTGCTGCCGTCGCTGATTAGCTGCTGTCACTAATAGTATATATATATATATATATATATATATATATATATATATATATATATATATATATATATATATAACACACACACACCACACACACACACACACACACACACACATATATATATATATATATATATATATATATATATATATATATATATATATATCACCCTCAAAGTATATATATACATCTATAAACATAATAACTACTAATAACTATACATACACCCCTTCCTAGTGTTATGCACATAAATACTATATAGCAACAACACACACACATAAATATATTGATAATTATACATATATGCATATATTTATAATCATATAACAACTAGATATAATATAATTACCCAATTAAATATACATATATATACATGCTACAATATGTATATACTACACAATATCACCTATAATTAACATAGTATCATATATATGTATTGTTACAAACATATAGAATATATGTACCTAACAAACACATATAATAATAATAACATACATATATATATTGTAACAACATATATACATATTTACACATAACACATATACTATAACATATGTATTTATACATGTAAAAGAATGGCTACATAATATATATACTCTTAGTACATACATAATACATAGATCTAGGATACAAGAAGCACAATTATATATACTATAATATGTATATAATATCTATATTTATATATATATATATATATATGCATAAATACGATCTTCATGAATTAAGAGCACAAGAATTAGATCTACATATAATTACACAACATATGGAGAGTATCACACCATATCCCACTAGATCTAGGATACGCATGTAACATGAGTCCACCACACATTCAATCATATCCCGAAGGACACAAACAAGTCACATATATTATTTATGAACAATACGAAGAGTCAAATATAGATCTATGTGTCCGTGTCAAAATATGACATGTACAAAGTCCCGTGTCGGAGGAAAAAATTTCCAAATCAACACGTATCACCAAATTATTGGGATATGACCTATACATACCCAATTATGGATACGATACTAGTCCCAAACACATGCCAAATTGATCTATAGGATCAATTGACACACACAACAATTGTCAATCTCGAAATTCTTCCAAAATTAACACAAAAAATACCATAACTTTCTCAATAGGCCTCATATGAACACAAAACCAAATCCTATGGGTAGCCTATGCATATGGGTTAATTTTTCATGGTTAAATCTCATATTTAGAACTTAATTTAAGGAGAAAAACTAAATTATATCTATTGGGAGATGGATTCCCAATGAAACCTCCAATTGAGATGCAATTACCTCCAACTTGTAGATCCTTGCTCCTCTTTGTAGATTCTTGTTTTCTCCTTCTAGATCCTTACTTCTCAAGTCTCTAATGGTGATTTGGAAAGGAATTGGAATAAAATTTGATAGGAAAATATAATGGGAATGAAGGAATTTGGTTGAGGAAAATTCTAGATCTAGTTTTGGAATGAAAAGAGGAGAGAGAATTTTTCCCCCTTTATAAATAGGCCGGCCCCTATTTTCCCTCCCTTAAGCTACTATAAAATGTCTATTATACCCCTTGGGGCCTCTCATGAAGAAATAATTAAGGAAGGAAGCTTCTAGTCGAATGATTTAATTAATTTAATCCATCTCCTCAACAATGGGCTTTCTAAATGGGCTAAATTCTACCAATTAATTCATGTTGTCCATAGGTCTAAACTAACTTGTTAGGTCCACTAACATAAGTCCAAATTAAATAATTAACATCTAACAACAATTAAATAATACAACAAATAATTATTTATCATGCACAATATTTAATTAAATAGAAATTTACTAAAATACCCTTTCCTAGAAAATATGGTAGTGATATTTAGCCACCGAGCACGTGTTTAGTTTGTGTTTAGCCTGTGACCTACATGTAAAGCATATTTTAGACTATAGCTAGAGTTGATCATGTAACTAGATTCATGATCATCTATGTATGTATAGTTTGGGACACCTTACTATTATATGTTTGGTTATTATACTTCTTGTAACTTGTTGCTTGTTTGAGATTAAGACAACTAGGACTCTAGACCCAGGAATGCTCGTTGGATTGTAGAGTAAATCCTTACATGTCTAGACAGTCGTGACCGTATCTCGAGGTATAGAGTACTCTAGTGTACGTAGCTGGCTTTGTCCGCCCCCGCTCTCCACTATTCTGGTTCTGGGGCATGACAAATAGATCCTTCGCTAACAATGTATGAATATGAATCTAGGAAAGGATCTACGGTGTATCCCCAATCTATGTCGGGCACTGGGTTGACAAGTAGATGGATTGGACTAGGTTGGGTCACCCTATCTTTCCTCCCCCACTTCAGGTTATATTCCTTACCCTTGGCCACCCGAACTTGTTCCAAACGATCTTCTCTTTGATTGAGGAGGCACAAAAAGGCTACCCGCATGTGTTTAGAAGTAGCGATAGTTTGGAAAGTTATCTCATATCTCACCTGCTGACATTTAGATTGTTGTTAATGACTACGAAGAAAAAATCAACTTTAACAAGGAAAATCAGCTTTAATTAACAAGAAAATCCAGATTTAACAAATGTCAAGTACAAAACATGGAAAGACTAACTAATAAAGAAAGGCGAGTGGCATACTGTATTTTCACAAGATATCATACAACCCATTACAAAAAACCACCAGTAGTAGCAATTACCCTTACAATGCAAGTACAAAGCATGGAATATCTTATACTACTACCCTACCATGTCCAGTAGAGTAATCATGCAATATGTGTTGCGCAACCTGATCACGCATGTCTTCCCAAGCCTTCTTGGCATTTCGTTGGACTTGTGTACTATTCTAGAAGAATTGTTCATATTAGAACAAATAGTCTTAGACTACTTCCCCCCTCAAAGTAAGTCGTGTCATCCACAACAAACTCGTCCTTAGGATCAACTCCAAGAATGTAGTTGTGTAACACACAACAAGCTAGTACAATATCAACCTGTGTAGGGAAGTCAGGGAATTTCCCCCCCCCCTAGAATGCAGAACCGGTTCTTGAGGGTAGCAAAGGCGCATTCGATCTTACTACGTAACTTCGAATGCCTATAGTTGAACAATCCCTTCGCATTGGTAGGGTGACGACCCTTCTTAGGATTGAAGTAGTACCTCAGTCCACGATACGGGGCAATAAAACCAGGCATTGTGGTGTAGCCAGCATCAGCCAAATTATACTTTCCTACAAAATTATTAGATTACTTCATGTTATTATTCCAGTAACGCAGTGCATTAATAAAATTAACTAAACTGTTTGAATGACTCAAACTATTTACCTGTTATGAACTTTAGACCGTGGGGAGATGGCCTAGAAAGGGAATCCTTTAAAATGATTATGTCATGAGCACAACCTTCCCACCCTGCCAGAATGTACGTGAAATATCTTGTTCAGAGTACAAGCCGCTAACATATTTTGTGTTATTTGCTTTCTACCCCTAAACCTCGCGACTATAGAGGCTGGGAGGGTAGCCTGGATGTGGGTACCATCTATCATCCCTATACAATCCTACATTCTAATAAAATGCATTGTTAACGTCTACTACTAGCAGATGATATAATAAAATTAAATTATATTAAATTAACTTTACCTCAAAATACCGAAACTATTCCGCTGAATTCCTTATCTCCAATGGAGTTTCGGCACTGGGTTGCGGCACAAATCGTTCTTGAATAGTACATATTGCAGTAAGGACTTTATTAAAGTACCTTGAAACTGTTTCTCCGGAGATGTAAATTCAATGCCGCATATTCTATTTTTTGACTTATGTCCCAACATGTAAAGAAATAAGGCTAGTTGTTCCTCTACACAAATATGTCGTGTATTATGGAGCGATCCATTGGATTTAAGAATATGTACGAGATCGTAGAACGCAATACTACTCATCCTTATATATTGGACGCAGTTATTAGACCCTGATGTCAAAATTCGATACATGTGTGCTTGCCTCCATTGTTGTCTAATTAGGGAGGGTTCCCTTGCAATTCCTTGTCGGTCATTGTCCTCATGTTCAATTAAATCATGATTATAATTATGACAGTAATTATACTAGCTATTGCGGCATTAAGCAAAGGAACATTAGGATTTGACAAATCCATTTACAAACTAGAAAAATGAAATATCGTATAAGCATGGGTCACAGATGATTTCTTATAATTATTGTAAATAAAAATATAATGCAAATAATTTCTTAATACTGACGGAAATAAAAATATACAGATCTTGTATCAACTTTTGGGTAAAATATAACTTAAGATCTGTTAAATCATGGGTCACAGATCTGAGCATTTTTGGGTTATAGATCTGTGAATTTTCTTCTCATAGATTACCAATATTTGGGTTTTGGGTTTATAGATCTATGAATTTTTGAGCTTAGGGCTTAAGATAAAAAAAATCATAGATCTATGAATCATCGCTTCATACAACTTTAGATCGCATCATAGAACTTCAAATAAGTCCAACAAAAAATCAGAACGTACAGAAAAAATGGAAGTGACCAGAGATCGTCGCAAAAATCACTCGTGCACAAAAGTGGTTTACCTAGCCGACGAGGAAGAATGTGACCACAGTCGAGGAGTTCCACAAGTGCAAAGAGTGGATTGCAAATGAAGAGCAGAGAGAGTCACTACGCACCTACATCACTTATGTGGTGTAGGTGAGGGCCATCTGTCACTACCACATTCCGAAAATAGGGGTATTTTTGACTTTTTATAATTATTAATATCGTGCTAGTTATAATTAAATAATTTCATGATGTATATAATTAAATTAAATAAATTCGTGAGATGTGTAATTAAATATATTATTATTTACAGCATTCATTACTGTTTGAGCTGGTAGACTCGACCTAGAAGCCATTAGACGAACACCTGTCCGAATTATAGGATTACGTGTTAATTGCATTATTTAGGATTTAATTATTGAGATAGTAATTAATTACCGTAATTTAATTAATTGTTGCGCCCTGCCCTTGCTTCGATATTTGGAGCGCTATCCTAGTTTTTGCCTTCCAACAAATTTTACAACATTGCCCTAGACATGCCCGCCTTCCATTCTGCTATTTTTGTAACTCATAATTATGCTCTCTGTACCTTATTTTTTAGCCGCACAAAAATCGTCGCGGACGTTTATTTAATTCCTAAATAAATTTCTATTTTGTATCGTTGTGCGTTCCAATCGAAATTGGAGGCAATCTTGACCTATTTTTCGTGTGGCCCAAATTAGGGTAATATTCTGTTCTGAGTCTTCTTCATTAATGATATTGATGACCCGACCTAATTTTGGCCCCATGTACTCCTAATTAATTTTTGAACACAGCTTGTATTTATTCCTAATTAAATTGAGGATACCATTTTATCTGATTCCGTTAATCCCGTTTAATTCCAGTACCCTGCTAATTAAGCCCGTACCGAACACACGGTGCCCCCTCACCCTACAAAACGTCGAACACCGAATCGTCCGCCAAATTTTCATCATTTTATGCATCTGTGCAAATACCCAAATTTAAGGGGGGCTAATTTGCAAATTTGTATTTGGTGACAACACCCCATTGGTTCAACTAAATGGAGAAGCCCAACATTGACTAGTCAATACCCTCATTCCCACATGAAGAATTCATTCATGTCTAATCTTGGCCATTCATTAAATGGGTCAATCCTCACCCTTCATTCACACACCCTCTCCCCCTATTTAATGTCCTATCACCTAGCACTAATCCCCAAAAACCTAGGAAAGCATACCTCCTCACTAGTCCCAAGCCCCCAACCGTAGCCTCCTCCCTATTCTAAAATTTCTCCATTTTTCTTTCTCTTCTTCTCCTTCCTTTCTTCTACATCTTCTCCTTTTAAATTTTTTAAAAAAAAGGAAAGGGGAAAAACTTTCACACACCACCACTGTTCACCTATCCCTGAGCTTCCTTCCCGACCCCGGCCCGGCCGAGCCCCACTGCTCTGTACTCCGACCGAGCACGGAGCCTCGCTGCCGTTCCCTGCAGTCAGCCGAGCCTCGACCCGCTTCCCAGGCAGCTCGACGTCTCCCCTCTGGAGCCAACCGAAGCTCCACCAGGATCCACCACTGTTATCATCTCCCGACAGCCGGCCTCTTCCCCGAGCCCACTCCCCAGTCCGGCAATCTCCTCCGACCAACTCCCAAGCTCCCTCTTCTCCTTGCTCGCAACTCCAGTCACCCTGAAACCCGAGATCCCCCTCCGGAGCCGAGCTACTCGACCATTGCAGCCGGCCACTGCTGCACACCCGGCCGATCCCGAGCTCCGCCTCCCTGCTACTCCCACCAGCATCCCGACGAACTCCCTGGATCATTCCCCTCCGGCTAAGCAGCCGACGTGAAGCAGACCACCTTCCTCCCTCGCTGAGTCGACCAGTCCCTCCGCCGAGCTTCCTCCATTCCTTGCTCCGGCTGAACACTCCACCTTCCTCATCTCCGTTCACCCCCCTGAGCTCCCTCGACTCCATTCTCCGACAGTTTTCCCCCGCTCGAGCCACCATGACCACCTCCCTGCTGTACTCCTCCTCCCCGCCTGAAGGCCTTCCGGCCAGTGTACTCGAGCCACCACCACATTGAGTTCTCTCCCTCTTCCCTCTTTCACTCTATTTGTATATATGTGTGTATATTTAATTAATAATGTATATGTATTATTTAATTAATGTGTATAAATATATGATTATGTAAATACGTATATACGTGTGTGTGTGTGTACGTATCTATATGTATGTGCATATATGTGTATACGTGTATGTGTATACGTATATACGTGTGTGTGTGTGTACGTATCTATATGTATGTGCATATATGTGTATACGTGTATGTGTATACGTGTATGTGTGTGTGCGTATCTATGTGTATGTGCGTATATGTGTATATTGTACATATATATGTGTATGTATATATATATATATATATATATATATATATATATATATATATATATATATATATATATATATATATATATATATATAAACGTATTTCGGTATAAATATATATTTTCGTATTGGTATATGTATATATATATATAAATGTTAATTGGTATATACATATAAATATAATTTGGCATATTTACCTGTATATAGTATAAGTACTAATTTGGTATAATTATATATATATATATATATATATATATATATATATATACACATGTATTTGTCTTGGTATTTATGAATTTGTGTTTTTGTATATGTATATTCAGTGTATATATGTATTAGTTCCTCGTATACATATAAATATGGTATATATATTTTTTAAACATATATATATATATATATATATATATATATATATATATATATATGATATATATATTTCTATTAGAGTATATACAATTATACATATTTGTATATATTTTCGGTATAACCCTATATATGTATTATATCAATTTATTGTTTAATTGGTGAATGTTGTAGGCGACCCCAGTGTAAATACGGATACCCCGTCCTTACACCTGACCTTGACCCTGTGAACTGATAGCAGACTGCCACACTGATCGTCTGTCTTGCCCAGCAATCACAGACGCGACGCCCGTGTAACTGGACGCACACTGACCCTAGATTGACCAGTGTCATACCTGGCATATCCCTGAGTTATGTATTTGTGTTAGTGTAGCATCTGATGCAAACATTATATTTTTTTATTATATGTTTATAGGACTGTTGGATCCTCCAGACGATACTCTGGGACAGGATATTGGTTTTACCAGCTAAGGACCCAAGGCGAGTATATTCTCTGATTAGCTTGTAATTTATGATATCTCCTATGTTCATTGTATCTAGTATAAATATCTATATTTTGACACGCTGGTTACACGGATTGGTGTATACGGATCTCGTTATGAGATGTTATTCCTTGTTCATGGTGTAGCTTGTACAAGACTTGTTTTCTTGTTATCTTGTGCATGTACAAATACTGATTCCCGGGGAGATTTGCTACCTCCCTAGGGAATCCTGTGCCATAGCATACCATGATTGGATCTACTACACCAGTCGAGGGTAGGGAGTATCTTAGTGTAGATATGTGATCATACCCAACTTTACATGCATCATAGCTCACCCACGCCTCACGTTGGTGCAGCCTTACCTTTACATGCCTCATCACTGTTATATATGGTTAGCCTGACTATTACTCGCATCATAGCTATTCTTACGGATTAGCCTGACCTCAAGTATGACGCTAACCAATGTAATGAGTTTACTAGTCCCAAGCCGATCACATGTTAAAGCTAGTACTCACACACTTAGTCATAGTACTCTTGCTCATTGACATATTGTTTCCTTTCCTGCATTTACTTACAGTATTTCCAGTGTATCCTTTATTGTATGTTTCTTGTACCTATACATGCATCTTGTATATTTTTATCTATTTTACTACTACATAGTTTATATCATTGATATAGAACTGCTATTTAGAAAATATACTTTGCTCCTTCCTGATTGGAAAATATTTTCCAGACTATGCCTAGAGGACTGGTATCCGACACTGGTGGACCACAGGGTGAGTAGCTGAGACTTGGTTTTAGTAGTGTAGTCGTGATTCCGGAGGGTCCAGCCGGAATCTCTAGTTATCTAGTTAGTTTCCTTTAGTAGTTTTTGGTACCGAATTTGTCTCCGGCATTTTTGTTGAGACTTGGATTTATGTTGAGTTAGATTTAATTACATCAGTCTTGTGTTGTAATTATTTTATTTCTTCGATTTCTTATCGTGCTGTAGTTATGTGATTGAGTATGTTGATCTTTTATATTGTTATCCGTGTCTCCTTATGGAGTTGGATACTAGTGTGAGATTGTTTAGATAGTACTTGACCTAGACAGCGTTCTACCGCTGATGCTGCGGCGTAGGCTGGGCGTACCCACGCTCTCGTACCCCTAAATCGGGTGCGGGTCGTGATACGTTTTTAGTGGTGGCCCATGCAGGTCAGACTTCGCAAGTGTGCGATGTTGTGGTAGTGCGACGTCATAGTTATACTACTGCGTGCCTGCTATAGAATATAGGACATAGGATACTAGGATGAGAGATGATACTCAATCACAAATTCTTGAGAGATTCCTGGGACCACCTCTTGAGAATCTTATTATAATTTCTAATTTTAAATTCGTCGCCTTGTTTCCGTCCATCCTCACTCGTTGATATTGAGTTTGATTCCTGTTGATCAGTTATTAAATTAGGATCTTGGTTTCATTGTAGAGTTTGATTTCATGCCGAGATGAATTTTACGGACTAAATTTTACGATATCATCTGATGACCTATATTGATGAGAACAGTGCGAAAGGTGAAACGTCTATTTTGGTTATGGAACCTAGAGTTTATCGTAGCTGTACCGGTTGGCGTGGCAAAGATTCTAGATGACATGACTATAGGGTTGCGTACTTTAGTTACGGAACCTGTCGTTACCGCACCTATGCTTACTGGCATGGCGAGGATTCTCAGGGTCATGATTTCTGACCGACGTGTATGATTATCAGGTTGTGTCTTAAAATTTGTTCTTAAAGTATTATCTCAACACTTATCTATTTCTGTTATACAGGATTTTCCATCGTTTCTTTTTGTTGCTAGCAGTAGAACACCTTCAGTCCTCAATCCAGTCTTTTGAGCTCCTATTCCTTGAGGATTCCTTGTTAAGTATGATAATTAATGACTTGTAATTATGGCTGTGTCTTGAGTATTAGTATTGACTGAGTGTTGTTAGTGAGTTGTAAGTATTTTCTAGTTGGGCATGTGAGCAGTAGGCATTAATCGAAAGTAATCCATAGCGTAGTGCCTGGTAGCAATAGCTCTATGATAGGTGTAATATAGTTAGTATTGGCGCTATAGATAGAGGAGAAGAAATATCAGTGATGATGATCATTTGGAAGTAATAGTACAAATAATTCGGATAGTATAATTTTCGTACACAGTTGAGGTTGTAAATAATTAGTGTATTAGTGTGCACCTTGAGTATTAGAGACTGTGAGTATTTATATGTATACTTGAGGATTCAATTTTATCGTTTGAAGAATGGGAATGAATTACAAAATTTTTGAATTTTAAGGAGTTGAGATTTTTATGTTATTTAAATGTTTGAGGACTAAATTTGATTCAATAAACATGGTCAAGGCTATAAAGATTTTTAGAAGTAATTACATTTTTATTTCGATATTGAGTATTTGATTTTTTTGAGGAAGTATATGCATTTTATTTTTAAGGAAGTTAAACTTTGATGATCTTATTTTGAGGATTTATTTTTCGGTGGGTAAGAAATGTATAATAATATATAAGTGGATGAAGTGCATACGTAAGGATCTATTGACTTGGGTGTGATTGAGATGGCACTGCAAACAGACTTGGGTATCCATCTAGAGTTGTATTAGGAAGAACAGTACTTAGTATGGTGTGTTGCACTTGGCGTGCACTTGAGTGACAAGAACAACTAGTATGAACAATTTTAGTAGGTAAGGAAGCTAGCAGTGAGTGTGCTTGTAGTAGAACTGTGGTACCTAAAGGGATAGAGGTATCAAACCTTGGATGCATCGTTGACCTGTGCAATCACAACTAGGAATATTCCCATCTAATTATCTTGAATGTTGCTTCTTTAGAACTTTACTGTCCTTCCTTGATGATATCGCATCTATTGCCTTAATTGATTCTTTTGGATCTGTCTTCAGGATATCGCCGAGGACACGATCTATGAGAGTGGGAGCACCAGGTTTAGAGGGGTCTGCCACCTCTCCACCTGATGGACTGACAGCCGTAGTTTCTCCTACATCTCCGATGCATGTGGGAGTATCTGCACTTTCCGGGGGTCTTTCTTCCCCACCTGTTCAGAGGATAGCCGCAGCTGTGACGGACAACCAGCCTCCTTTATCGACTCCGATTTTCGGAGGTGTGCCCATTGACGGGGCACAGATGTTTACCTTGATCCAGGGCATGGTAGATGCCCAGAAAGTGACGGTAGATGCTCAGCGAGTTCAAGCTGAGGCTTTGAGGGTGCAAGCAGAAGCGCAACAGGCACGGACTGAACTAATGAGAGAGAGCATGGAGAACGCTCACCAGATGGCACTACAGGTAGTTGAGAGAGTTGCCCAGCAGTATCCTGGCCAGCGGCAGCCGAGGGCATTTCAGTATCAACAACAGTACCAGGCACTAGTTCGTGTTCAGCAAGATCAGACTTGTCTTTACTGTAAGAAGCCAGGTCATCTTAGGAAGAGCTGTAGAACGAGGCTAGGACTTTGTTTGCGCTGTGGCGATGCAGGACACCGAATAAGGGATTGCCCTCTAGTTCAGCGCGCAGCTCCAAATTATAGAGATCCAGTTAGGCTACCTGTGGAACCGTATATTGCTCAGCACCCGCGTAGGGAACCACCCCAGCAGGGCGGTGCATTTGCGATGACGGTCGAGGAGACCGATACTGCAAGTAACGTGTTAGTATATTTTGTTCTTTCCTTCCTTCCGTTCCTTTCTGTTGATCGATTGACTGATTTTTCCCTAGTACTGTAGTTCGTATACATGATTTTTCTTGTTAGGATATAGTTAGTAGTTCACCCTGACAGAGAATGCAATACCATGATAAGACAGACCATAACCATGCATGTTTCCTCTAAGTTGTATGTTGTATGACTGTAGATAAAAATTTTAGACCATGATCATTGGAGTTTTGACCATAACAAAGATCTATGAAGAGGTTATGACTTAAAAAAGGGACAAGATGATTAAAAATTTAAGGATAAGCATTCATTTAAATAAAGAGTTAAGGAGTTAATATAACAGATCATTGATGGATCATTAATTTTACGAAGATTGAGGATGATTGAAACTCGAGGATAAACATTGACTTGAATGGAGAGTTAAAATTTAACATGGCAGAATTAAGAATTTATTAATTTAGGAAGGTTATGATATGATAGAATTGGTGATTAAAAATTGAGAAAATTTAGGAGATTGTCATTATATTTATTTGACCGCAAGTTATGAATTTTAAAATTTTATATTGTGGACGTTGCATTGGAAGGATCTCTAAGTATCGCACTGTTGAGTATTTTGAGGAAAAAGAAAACTGAAGAATCAGATCATTGATGGATTATTGTTTGGATTCAGACTTTTTGGGACGAGATTCAATACATTGATTGAAATTAAATTTGAGGAACATATATCAAATTTTGAGTATTTAATTAACTTAAAAATTTGGAGGAAATTGTGAGGAAAATGGAGCCTGATTTTATTTCGAGGATTTTTCAGGAATACAATAAATTCAGAATTTTTTTTTGAAATTTGTGAAATGACAAGGTGGATTGTTTCAGGAATTTGTGGGTTGGATGAATTAACTATTGATGGAAAATAAAAATAATAATGTATAAACACTACTATGAAAATTTTAAATTTCGAGGACGAAATTCTTTTAAGGAGGGTAGACTTGTCACTACCACATTCGGAAAATATGGGTATTTTTGACTTTTTATAATTATTAATATCGTGGTAGTTACAATTAAATAATTTCATGATGTGTATAATTAAATTAAATAAATTCGTGAGATGTGTAATTAAATATATTATTATTTACAGCGTTCATTACTGTTTGAGCTGGTAGACTCGACCTAGAAGCCATTAGACGAACACCTGTCCGAATTATAGGATTACGTATTAATTGCATTATTTAGGATTTAATTATTGAGATAGTAATTAATCACCGTAATTTAATTAATTGTTGCGCCCTGCCCTTGCTTCGATATTTGGAGCGCTACCCTAGTTTTTGCCTTCCAACAAATTTTACAACATTGCCCTAGACATGCCCGCCTTCCATTATGCTATTTTTGCAACTCATAATTATGCTCTCTGTACCTCATTTTTTAGCCGCACAAAAATCATCGCGGACGTTTATTTAATTCCTAAATAAATTTCTATTTTGTATCGTTGTGCGTTCCAATCGAAATTGGAGGCAATCTTGACCTATTTTTTGTGCGGCCCAAATTAGGGTAATATTCTGTTCTAAGTCTTCTTCATTAATGATATTGATGACCCGACCTAATTTTGGCCCCATATACTCCTAATTAATTTTTGAACACAGCTTGTATTTATTCCTAATTAAATTGAGGATACCATTTTATCTGATTCCGTTAATCCTGTTTAATTCCAGTACCCTGCTAATTAAGCCCGTACCGAACACACGGCGTCCTCTCACCCTACAAAATGTCGAACACCGAATCGCCCGCCAAATTTTCAACATTTTATGCATCTGTGCAAATACCCAAATTTAAGGGGGGCTAATTTGCAAATTTGTATTTGGTGTCAACACCCCATTGGTTCAACTAAATGGAGAAGCACAACATTGACTAGTCAACACCCTCATTCCTACATGAAGAATTCATTCATGTCTAATCTTGGCCATTCATTAAATGGGTCAATCCTCACCCTTCATTCACACACCCTCTCCCCCTATTTAATGTCCTATCACCTAGCCCTAATCCCCAAAAACCTAGAAAAGCACACCTCCTCACTAGCCCCAAGCCCCCAACCGTAGCCTCCTCCCCATTCTAAAATTTCTCCATTTTTCTTTCTCTTCTTCTCCTTCCTTTCTTCTCCATCTTCTCCTTTTAAATTTTTTAAAAAAAAAGGAAGGGGGGAAAAACTTTCACACACCACCACTGTTCACCTATCCCTGAGCTTCCTTCCCGACCCCGGCCCGGCCGAGCCCCACTGCTCTGTACTCCGGCTGAGCCCGGAGCCTCGCCACCGTTCCCTGCAGTCAGCCGAGCCTCGACCCGCTTCCCAGGCAGCTCGACGTCTCCCCTCCGGAGCCAACCGAAGCTCCACCAGGATCCACCACTGTTATCATCTCCCGACAGCCGGCCTCTTCCCCGAGCCCACTACCCAGTCCGGCAATCTCCTTCGACCAACTCCCAAGCTCCCTCTTCTCCTTGCTCGCAACTCCGGTCACCCTGAAACCCGAGATCCCCCTCCGGAGCCGAGCTGCTCGACCACTGCAGCCGGCCACTGCTGCACACCCGGCCGATCCTGAGCTCCGCCTCCCTGCTACTCCCACCAGCATCCCGACGAACTCCCTGGATCATTCCCCTCGGCTAAGCAGCCGCCGTGAAGCAGACCACCTTCCTCCCTCGCTGAGTCGACCAGTCCCTCCGCCGAGCTTCCTCCATTCCTTGCTCTGACTGAACACTCCACCTCCCTCATCTCCGTTCACCCCTCTGAGCTCCCTCGACTCCATTCTCCGACAGTTTTCCCCCGCTCGAGCCACCACGACCACCTCCCTGCTGTACTCCTCCTCCCCGCCTGAAGGCCGTCCGGCCAGTGTACTCGAGCCACCACCACAGTGAGTTCTCTCCCTCTTCCCTCTTTCACTCTATTTGTATATATGTGTGTATATTTAATTAATAATGTATATGTATTATTTAATTAATGTGTATAAATATATGATTATGTAAATACGTATATACGTGTGTGTGTGTGTACGTATCTATATGTATGTGCATATATGTGTATACGTGTATGTGTGTGCGCGTATCTATGTGTATGTGCGTATACGTGTATATTGTACATATATATGTGTATGTATATATATATATATATATATATATATATATATAAACGTATTTCGATATAAATATATATATGTAAATATATATTTTCGTATTGGTATATGTATGTATATATATAAATGTTAATTGGTATATACATATAAATGTAATTTGGCATATTTACCTGTATATAGTATAAGTACTAATTTGGTATAATTATATATATATATATATATATATATATATATATATATATATATACATATACATATACATATATATATATATATATATATATATATACATATACATATACATATATATATATATATATATATATATATATATATATATATATATATATATATATATACATACATGTATTTGTCTTGGTATTTATGAATTTGTGTTTTTGTATATGTATATTCAGTGTATATATGTATTAGTTCCTCGTATACATATAAATATGGTATGTATATTTTTTAAACATATATATATATATATGATATATATTTCTATTAGAGTATATACAATTATACATATTTGTATATATTTTCGGTATAACCCTATATATGTATTATATCAATTTATTGTTTAATTGGTGAATGTTGTAGGCGACCCCAGTATAAATACGGATACCCCGTCCTTACACCTGACCTTGACCCTGTGAACTGATAGCAGACTGCCACACTGATCGTCTGTCTTGCCCAGCAATCACAAACGCGATGCCCGTGCAACTGGACGCACACTGACCCTAGATTGACCAGTGCCATACCTGGCATAGCCCTGAGTTATGTATTTGTGTTAGTGTAGCATCTGATACAAACGTTGTATTTTTTTATTATATGTTTATAGGACTGTTGGATCCTCCAGACGATACTCTGGGACAGGACATTGGTTTTACCAGCTAAGGACCCAAGGCGAGTACATTCTCTGATTAGCTTCTAATTTATGATATCTCCTATGTTCATTGTATCTAGTGTAAATATCCATATTTCGACACGCTGGTTACACGGATTGGTGTATACGGATCTCGTCATGAGATGTTATTCCTTGTTCATGGTGTAGCTTGTACAAGACTTGTTTCCTTGTTATCTTGTGCATGTACAGACACTGATTCCCGGGGAGATTTGCTACCTCCTTAGGGAATCCCGTGCCATAGCGTACCATGATTGGATCTACTACACCAGTCGGGGGTGGAGAGTATCTTAGTGTAGATATGTGATCATACCCAACTTTACATGCATCATAGCTCACCCACGCCTCACGTCGGTGCAGCCTTACCTTTACATGCCTCATCACTGTTACATATGGTTAGCCTGACTATTACTCGCATCATAGCTATTCTTACGGATTAGCCTGACCTCAAGGATGATCGCTAACCAATGTAATGAGTTTACTAGTCCCAAGTCGATCACATGTTAAAGCTAGTACTCACACACTTAGTCATAGTACTCTTGCTCATTGACATATTGTTTCCTTTCCTGCATTTACTTACAGTATTTCCAGTGTATCCTTTATTGTATGTTTCTTGTACCTATACATGCATCTTGTATATTTCCATCTATTTTACTGCTACATAGTTTATATCATTGATATAGAACTGCTATTTATGAATGTACTTTGCTCCTTCCTGACTAGAAAATATTTTCCAGACTATGCCTAGAGGACTGGTATCCGACACTGGTGGACCACAGGGTGAGTAGCTGAGACTTGGTTTTAGTAGTGTAGTCGTGATTCCGGAGGGTCCAGCCGGAATCTCTAGTTATCTAGTTAGTTTCCTTTAGTAGTTTTTGGTACCGGATTTGTCTCCGGCATTTTTGTTGAGACTTGAATTTATGTTGAGTTAGATTTAATTACATCAGTCTTGTGTTGTAATTATTTTATTTCTTCGATTTCTTATCGTGCTGTAGTTATGTGATTGAGTATGTTGATATTTTATATTGTTATCCGTGTCTCCTTATGGAGTTGGATACTAGTGTGAGATTGTTTAGATAGTACTTGACCTAGACAGCGTTCTACCGCCGATGCTGCGGCGTAGGCTGGGCGTACCCACGCTCTCGTACCCCTAAATCGGGTGCGGGTCGTGACACCATCAATTCAGCGGGGACAAGAACTGTAGATGCTAAGATATTCTCCACTTGCAGGCAATAGCTATTGCCATCCAAACAGAGGAGAACCCGGAGGACAATAGCCAGTTGCAGCAAAATAGTCCACTTGCTGCTCACATACCACCAACCAAACAGCCCTTTAGTCGGTTGGGGTGATTAACAATACATTTACACAATAAAAAAATATTGTATGGTAGGATATTTTTAAGATAAAAAAATATTCTACCATTGAACGTTTTTGTTATATTTTTTAATTATCTAATGGTAAAAACGAATGACGTTTTCCACTCAATAAATGTTCAACGGGTAGTCTTTTTTGAATAAAATAATTTGATGTATAAAGAACGTAATATATATATATATATATATATATATATATATATATATATATATATATATATATATATATATATAATTTGAATGGTGTAAACAGTGTTCGAATTCCAGTGGGAACAATATTGAAATAATTATCTTTTTCAAAAAAAAATTATTTCATTTGTATAACATTAATAATAATAATAATAATAATAAGGTTAACATAAATTGGAATAAAATAAAATAAAATAATAATAATACTTGTATTGAATTCTTTGGATAAGTTCTTGAATCTTTGCTTTTGAAAAAAAAAAATAGTAATAATAATGGAATTATTTATAGAAAGTACTAAGGTTAACAGAAATTGAACTAAAAGAACAAAGTTTAATAAAATACAAGTTGAGAATTAAAACGCACTACCATTAAGTGTTTTCCAAACAAATGCTCTACTATTCAGCGTTGGGACAAAGTCTCTCGTGGTTGGGGAACTCATTTACACAATAAAAAAGTGCCATATGATTTTTGTCATACCATTTGACGTTTATCTTACATTTTTGTAATTATCTAACAGTAAAAATGTATGGACATTTTTTTCTCTATAAAAACATTCACGGGTGGACAATTTTTTTTGCATAAAATAATTTTATGTATAAAGATCGAAAAACTTATATATATATATATATATATATATATATATATGTATAAAAAGCTAAGAGTTGGTGAAAGAGTTGGCGATCAAGTGAGGAATCATATTTTTAGAGCATCATTAGTAGTTGAGACTCTCTAATACAATTTGGGATCAATTTTTAAAAAAAAAAGATAAATGTATAATGGGTTGGATTTGTATAAGAATAGTAGAAAATAATAAAGTGAGTTTCGGTCCCAAAACTTGTGTGATAAAAAAATGATGTAGAAAAAAAAAATCTAAAATCTAAAATCTAGAAAGTTGGACTCCAAATTGGGACTTATTATTTTACAAAATAAATTTCTACAATCTAGAATCTAGAAATTGGGAGGCCTAATGCTTAGAACCTATGGATAAAATGAGATCAAAAATGTAAAATTTAGGACTAGAGATGAAATTTACTATTCTAAATGAGTTTAAAAATTCTGAATCTAAGATGAGACTTACTAACGATACTAAAAAAAAAAATTAGTTAGATTAATAAATTTTTCAGAGAAAGTGCACTTTGTTAGTTTAATAACGATTATCATGTCATTGGGGAACAACCAGATGAATAGTAAAACTTTTGGATGTCGAGCTCGTTTAATTTAAATTAATTTCGTGTACTTTCATAGGTTATCGGGCTTTGCAATTCTTTTAGTTTAATAGTTAAAATAATAGAGGTTTATCATATAATTTTCTTGGCATTCGTGTGCCACTGGGGTTGCTACGTGTGGCATTTCAAAAATAAATTATTTATCTACTTTTTTTTTGTTGCAATCCACGGTCACTTTGTGTGTCGGTTTTGTTTAAGCTAGACAATAGAAATAAAAAATATATGTTATAATAACATTATATAAGATATTTTAGTTTATCTTAAAAAAATGTGCGATCAATACTCTTTGTACAATTTTACGAACTATTTTATTAGAGAGGCGAGTTGTTTTAGAACTAGTCACGTGCATATGGATTGTAGGTATTTTATTTTTTATGTTTAAAAAGAAAAAGTTATATATATATGAAATATGAGTCATGTGTTCATTTTTTTTCATGAGTTATGTACATGTGAACCAATAGGAACACACTTTCATATCTCATGTGCACCTATGTGTACTAGTACATATATTCCTATTAGTCCACATGTGCATGGCTCATGTAAAAAAATGAGCATTATGACTCATATATATATATATATATATATATATATATATATATATATATATATATATATATAGCAAATGACGTCTAATCTAGTGCTTAAGACCAATGCATATTACCCAGGAAGTTGCGGGTTCGAGCCTCCTGGACGTCATTTAATTTTCCTTTGGTAATGGGTGCAGCGCAAGTGCGGTGCATGTGCGGGTTGTCACTCACATATCCCGTATACTTGGAATATACTCAAGTGCGGTGCAGGTGCAGGTTGTTACTCCCATATCCACTATACATGAAATATACTCAAGTTGGCGCACTTTTGATAGTGTTTTCATTTTTGGCGCACTTTGGGTATACTTCAAGTGCACGGTTGAATGCAAGCTTCGCGCACATTAGCTAATATTGATGGTGTGGTAGTGGTAGGTAGGGTGTGCAGCTTGAATTTGTTGGAGAGATCCGACGGTTCACCATCAACCCTTACCTATTTATATCCTTGTTCTCATTCTTGTCACTACCACATTTTCAGACTAGGGATATTTTGGTCTTTTCATAATTATTTATTTAATGTGCATGCTATATATTTAAATATTGTATTTATTATTGTTAATAGGCTAGACTAATTATTGAACTTGTCTTAGTGGATCTAGCTAGACTTGTCATGAACCATTGACCAACATTTAAGTTAGATCCATTTAGGCCCAATAATTAGTCATCTTTTGGATTAGTTAGTGTTTTAATTAAACATCTATTAGGAGTAGATTTTTCTCCTAATTAATTTTCATCACGATAACCCAATAGGGATAATTATGTCATTGTACATTTCTTGGAAGAGGAGTTAGTGACCGACCCCTTTAAGGAGGAGGATTTCTCTCTCCTCATTCTCATTTTATTTCCATTTCATTTCATTTGGTGTTCTTCCCCAATTTCATTCACCCCTCCACCAAATTTCCACCACATCTCTTCTAATTACTCTCATTCTTCACCATTAGTAGATCTAGAAGCAAAGAGGAGGATATTGTATAAGTTGAGCCCTGTTTGAGTCTATTTTGAGAAGTACATTGGGAATCCATCTTCCAATAGGTACAATTCAGATTTTTCTCTTTAATTAGGTTCCATTTCTATAATTAAATCATTAGGAAGCCACCTATGGACTAGGGCTACCTATAGAAAAAAAATTGGCCTCTAGGGACCCTTATTGTGATTGTTATATAGGTTTTTGTACCCAATTTAGGAAAAATTCAAAATTGGTGCATTATGTGTTTGTCAATAGGTCAAGTGGACCAAATTGACACTAGATTGGTTGTGTGAGACTAGTATCATGTCCATAATTGGATACAAGTAGACCGTATCATGATACTTTGTGATACGAGATAATTTTGGGGGTTTTTCCTTTGACACGAGAGCTACACATGTCATATTTTACCACAAGCACTAGGATGGGCAGTTAGCACTTTGATTTGTCCTTAATTATGATATTAGACTTGTTCATAACCCCTGTGGTATGTTGGGTGATGTTTTGATTGAGTATCAAGGGTGTATCACAAGGGTATCATAATAGAGCTAGTATGATATTTGGATGATGCACTCATTGTGTTTGTGGAATTATCATATTGATGTATATTGTGCATCTTATTGTATTCTAATTACTATATTGATATATATATAATTACTTGTATCGTATTAGATAATATATAAGTATTGATTCAGGTATAATTAGGAAGGTATATATGTGTGTGTCTAATAGGTCGTGTGTGTTTAATTATGTATAATATGAGTATGTATGTAGGTAAGATACATGGTATTGTGACCGAACTTGGATGTTAGAGTGGTGTGTGGGGTGAAGGGAATACTTGTGTTCAGTCTTGTATCAGTGGGGGCTTTGTGCCTGTGTGTGTGTGTGTGTGTGTATGCTCTGTTGATAGTTGGGGGATGCAACTGATGCTCGGTTGCACAGCAGCACTACTGCAGTCATGGCAACCTGAGCAACAATGCTCGAACACTACTATGGTAGTGTTCATTTGAAGGGGGGATGAGGTATGGTCTGTAGTGTAAGAGAAGGAGTCGGGTAGGTTTGTAACAGCAGCAACAAGCTCAAGTTGCTGTTATTATTGTTGGTGTTTGGTGTTGTGTTCAGGAGTGTTCACAGCAGATATGAGTGGGAAGTATTGACTGTAGAGACAACAAGGTTGGGCAGTACCTGTGTGAACATGGGTGGTTGAATCTGAGAATGTGTAGGAGCGTATGTAGGTGTGTGCTTATATACATGTATCGGTGTGTGTGCAGTTGCTAAGGTTGGTGTAGAGTTGTATGAGGGTGTTCAAGCTAGTATGGTGTTCAAGCAAGTGGTTAATGCATCAGTTAACAACAAGATATGGTAATCAGTGAGGGTTGATGCTTGTACCACAAGAAGAAGTTGTGGTGTAGATGAGTGAAGTATATGAGGTGATAGTGGTAGTTGTTAAGTACACTAGAGTAAGTTATTGTGTAGGTGAGTGTCACGATTACCTAGATGTCTATGGGGAAAATTAATGTGAAGGTAAGTTTGAGGGTTAGAGTTAAGGTATGAGAAAGTGTGGGGTTCATGAGGATATTAGGATACTAGGGTTAGTATCAAGGTATTGGACACTAAGGTATGGTGAGTATCATAGTAACCAAGGTACTAGATAGCTTTTAGATAAATGCCAAGTTATTGGTAAGTTAGGGTGTCTATATGTATATATGATATAGCTAAGGTATCATAAGGTAAGGGTGTTAGGTTATGATACCAATGGGTAAGGTATTTAATTAGGTAAGGAAATTAGTCTTAATACTAGTATATTATATAGTGGTATTGGTTTGGGATATTGGTTATAGCAAGGTAGTTGTAGTCAAGGTAATTGAGATTACCTTGAGTTGTGTGAGGTATTAGTGTAATATAATTATATAGATATTAATTATGTAGAGTCTATATTATAAGTATAAGGTATTATCTAGTATAGTATAATATCAGCTAGTATAGACCATCATTACCAAGATAATGATCAGTTGTGATCTAGAAAACCTAGATTGGCAAGGTTTGGCTCAGAATTGACTAGTTTGACTTAATATTGATCTAGAGACTTAGAAATTAGTTAGTTTAGCTTTATTATGATTTCAAAATACTGTTTTGACTTGATATTCCATATTTAGGTCTTTGAGGCACTGATACAGATATTGTTTGATACTTTACCCCGAATTCCAGGCGAGTACATTCTCTGACAGTTTTCCGTTTATGATATTTTTTATGTTTCTTGTATCTAGTGTAGTTTATACCTGATTTTCTGACACGATGGTACACAGATTAGTATAACTTGGATCCCCATCATGAGATATTACTTTTCGTGCTACTCCTGTGCATGATATCCCTGTACAAGTTATTCATGTGCATGATATTCCTGTGCATGATATTCATGTGCTGGTATTTTGACTTGCCGTGTGATTGTGACGTGTCATGATTTGGATCTACTATACTAGTCAGGATGAGGAGTGTTAGTTAGATATGTGATCATACTCCTCCTTGTGCATGTCTCTGTGAGTGTTAATCATATATGTTACGTAAGATTAAACATGCCATATTCCTATGAAAGTTTCCAAGCCGATAACATGTCGAAGCTAGTACTCACTCACCTAGCTAGTTGTATTCTTGACTCTTGTATATGATGCTTATTACTCTTATATTTATTTACAGCATTCCATATCTTGTATATTTCTTGCACTTGTTCTATTTATCTTGTATTTATCTCTATTTATTGTTACATAGTCTTTATCATTTATTGGAACTGCTGTTAGAGGTGTCCTTCGCTCCATTCCTGACTTGATAATATTTTTCAGTGATTGTTGTGCTCTCCATTCCGAGATTTTAGAGCAATGTTGTAGACAAGATTGCTCTTATACTATGGACTTGAGGTGACATTTATAGAGATCTAGGCTAGTATTTTTTTTCCAGATCATGTGTAGTTTCATTCCTTTAGAGTATTATCTGGATTATCTTCTTATTTATTCTCCCTTTATATTCTTGTGATTGATTATTCATATTAATATAGAGTTGACACTATATATTATGAATCATTAGTATAGTAGACCTAGACAGCGTTCTACCGCCGATGTTGTGGCATAGGCTGGACGTACCCACGGCCCATGTCGATTATTCGGGAAAGGGTCATGACAATTCTCTCTCCTCACTTGTTCAGTTCTCTTGTTTTGCTCCTGATTTTCTTCATAGGCAAGTACATCTTGCAAATATGAAGAAATTTGATCGGCTATAGTTTTATGCTTAGTATTTGTTGTTGTAATTAGTTTCTAGTAGTGTTCTGATTATAGTTAGTTCTTGGAGTTTTCATATTTGAGGTGGTTATTGGTTTTATCTTGATTTTATTATGAGGGTTTTCATGAGTATATTTTCTTAGGGAATGATCCCCTAAAATAAGATATTTTCAAAAGATATTGTTCCCTGATTTTCAACCTGGATTTTTCCTTGATTCATGGTTCTTGTTGCTTGAGAAATAGAGCATTATCATAGTCTCGAGCTAGAGCTCTGAGTGCATCAAATGGTTGCTCGGTTGGAGAAGAAGAACGGTGACAATAAGTACACAAGATAATTTTTACTATGGGCACATGTTGAATGTGACCCGCATTCCATACTCATGCGTACTTTAAGAGTACTGCCAATTTCTTGTAAAAGTATGTCAAGGGGATAAATTTTTGGAAAAATTCTTCTTTGACGCACTTTTGGAAGATTTCATCCTCTGGCGCACAATTGATGTATTATCGAACGAACCAAGCAAAAGTGCGCCAGTCTACTTTTCATCGCACTTTTCGCCAACTTTCTCCTTGGTGCACTTTTAACCAAATTAGCAGATCATAGCACAATTGACACATTGTGCATTAAATATCAAAAGTGCGCCGCTCTTATACACACAACCCTTGGCGTATTTTCTGGAAGCTCAACGGTTGGCGCACTTTTGATGGATTAATAACTCGACGCACTTGTTAACTCTTAGTGCACTCTTGCTCAGTTCAGCCTTGATAAGCGAGCCTTGACTTTGGTACGTCTCAATTCCTGAGGCCCTTGACTGTCGTACCCTTGATTGCTGCGCCGCCTGGGGACTTGTGTTTTGTCTTGTAATTATTTTGCACTTGCATAGTGCGCCTATTCTTGTAATTTTTGATTTGTGCGCCACATTATCCTACTTCTCTATTATCGATTTTGTGTGCCATGTTATAGACTTTTGTGCCATGACTTCTGGGACCCAGTGTTATAGGTTTGTGTGCCATATAGTTGCTTGCTCGCACATAGGGTACCACTATTTCTGACTAGCCTATATTTGGTACTTGCAAAGTGCGTCAACCCAGGACTTTTTTTGTGATTGATTATGCATGCATGGGTCCTGTTGTGCATCGATGCCTATTCTAGATTAGTTGAGCTTGACCATGATTGATGATCTATGATCCCATAATTTGAGAAATTGATAAGGCATTCATGACCGTGACTCGATCATATGAGTTATGAGATTTCTAATTAATTATGACTCTTGACATAATCAAACATGATTCATGTGACCAACTGATAAATTTGGTATCCTGACTTGGTTATTGTATTTGTGCCGATACACTTGTCCTGCTCGCATGTTTATAAAGGCTACATTGTACACTGAGTGTAGGATATTGGCCAATATGTACACTGAACGTGACATGATAATTTCTGCTCGGTGCATAATATTATATTCCTGAATTTTTGGCACAAAAATGATAATGGGTCAGAACCATAGCGTGGCTAGCTTATTGCTGGTTTGAATGTTGCATCTACATTTGGGAGGGATCCAGACTTGACTCCTTATATTAAATGAATTCGTATCAAATGTGTCCGTACTCTGTACGATATCATTAAGGAAAATATTCTTGTGGCCACGGTAGAGAATTTCATATCATTGTAGGGTTAATTAGGTAACATAAAAGCTGACTAAAACATGAGGAGGGAACGACATCCCGAGATCGTGGGTGATGGATAGTCCCGTGATAATTTTTATGGCGTGCGAATTTCATAGGTTAATTAGGTAGCATAAAAGCTGATTAGAACATGGAGAGGGAATGGCGTAGGGACAGTATATGAAGTCTGGCCCTCGTGCTGCTGCGTCGGATCATCCTGAGAAGTCTGGTGCCAATGTATCAGCGGGGTCTATAGGATCACCGGGGCCTGTGGTGGTGGCTGCTCTCCGGGTGGTCCTTGGGATGTGTAAACATCCTGATTTTTTCAGAATAATTTTAATATAATTTTCCCAAATTTTTGGTAACTTTCTGGAATTAGAACTAAGGTAATTGGGTTAAAAAGATTTTTTAATGTTGTTAAATGATGTTGAAATATTATGGAAATAATATTTTATGGTGTAAAATAGAAAACCGGACATAGGGTAATTTTCTACGAATTTATTGGACTCCGAAAACGCGTTTAAAGCCCTAAAACCCTATGTAGAAATAAACCTAAATAAACCCTGAATTAAACCGATTTATTTGAAATAAACCAAACCAACTGAACCAAACCGCTGATCTGAACCAAGCCAACCCAGACCTAACGGGTCGGGTAGGATCCGAATCGAACCCGACCCGGACCCAAAACCCAAACTAAACCCTAACCGGATTCCCCCACCAGAAACACTGTTCCCTACCTATAAATCCCCTCGTAAATCGTACCCAGCCTTCGGAAACCCTAGCTCGTCCGTGCCGTCATCTCCCTCCGATCTTCCTTGCCTAAACCCTAGCCAACGACGTCGTCCTCCCCAAACTCCACCGCCTCAACCACCTGCCGCCAGGCCGCCCTCGACCAGACCCCTCGTCGGCTCCCCTGACCCGCAGCCGACCCAAACTCCTCCGCCTCAACCACCTGCCGCCAGGTCACCCTTGACCAGACCCCTCGTCGGCTCCCATGACCCGCAGCCGACCCAAACTCCTCCGCCGAGAGCCCCGCCGAGCAGTCCCGACCTCAGCCCGCTCGACTCCCCCGTCCAGAACATCCAACAGCCGCTGCCGGCCGCCCGACCTCGTCGCTGCCGCCCCACGCCCCGGCCAACTCCGACCAGTACCTCGGCCAGCCGCCCGAGCCCGGCAAGTCTCTGGACGCAGAACCCGGACACGTCCAGGACACGGAAACGGTGTCGAATCAACACGCGGACACGTAAAAGTCAGATTCACTGAGCCCTGTTCAGGTAGCATTTCCTCTCTCCTCGTAATTCCATTTTCAATTCCGTCTATTGCAACGCGTAGACTGTATAACCATCTCGATGCCCGTGCAAACCGCTCGGTGCATCGCGTCCTGTGGTGATCGTAAACTGCGATCCAAAAACAGGAAAACCAACGCCATATTTCACCCTGGAACTGAGTGCGCCCCGCCAAACAGGACGACTTGGTCGCATGCGGTCTTTACCGAAACGTGCTCGTCGTTGATACGGACGTGTGGGATTTCGCAGAAGTTGATTTGGATGTGCGTGCACACCGGAATCAACGCGTATCCGCCGACAACGCCCCATATCCGTCCATTCTGGAACACGCTGTAACTTTGTGTACACACGTCGGATCAAGACAAAACTTGCGCCATCGGACTCGTAGCAATATGCTGGTCCTGTAACCCAAGTTTGGTTCGATTCGGAGAACATTGATAAAATCGCGTATCGTGGGCCCCACAGGCTCCACTTGACGGGCGATTTTGTGATCGGCTCATCGGAATCCAATTCTGGAAGTTTTATCGAGTTCGTATCATCATTCCTGACTTGTTGACACTAAGTTTGACGAATTTGGAGACCTTTGACCCTGACACGCTTTTTGGTGCAAAGTGGCCCACATGTGGACCCCGCTTTAGCCCGGAAATATCATTTTTGCCCTTGTGTCCAAATTAGATTTAAGGACATGCATTTCTAGCTATTTGATATCTTCTGAGACTGTTGGTAATGTTTATTACAGCTTTTGGAGGAGTACCTACATGATCCACTGATACAAGGACGACTGTTGGTATTCAAACCCCAGGCAAGTGTACCTTGCCAAACTCTGCAGTATTGTTACATATTTTTCTTGCTTCATTTATATTGCTGTGCATGCTCAACCTAGGACCGTGTGACTTACTTAGCGTCTGATTAATAGTCGGGTGCCAACACCGTACGCGGCGTTGTGTATTGTCATCTAGAGATGGACATTCGTGACACTTTATATTCTCGTACTTGCCTTATCAAGTACACTATGACCCAGGATACTTGACACTATTCATGAGACATGATCTTCCTGAGATATTCATGGTGATTCTGTATAGGATACAGGACTTGACAGAGATACTATAGTCATAGATACTTTATGACTTGTTGCATTAGCTATGATCCCGCTTGACATGGACATGAGATGTTATGGTCATAAGATGCGTGGTTACATTGGGTGGGGAGAGACACACAGGCTATAGGCTGTTTTATATATATCTACTACTATTGTGAGGTTATAGACTCTCGTAGCAGAGCTAGACACATTACCGGTTATTATCGCTACTGGCTCCCCGACACAGAGCTTATAGTGGCTCAGCCTGAGTACTCGTGATGCTCTCATCTTGCATTGCAGATAGATGGTTATATACTTACCCTATTTATTTCATTATCTACTGCACTGTATTTATTTTGGCTTATATTATCTGTACCTTGTTATGTCCCCTGAGGACCTGGATCCGGATTATGTCCCCAGGATTTGCAGACGAGATTTATTCCGAGGTACGGGACAGTAGCAGAAGCAGATACATGAGCTGTACCGACACCCGAGGACGAGGTGTTAGCTGAAGACTTTTCCTGAGCATCCATGTTTCATGCTCAGTATTTATTTTATTCAGTCATTTATATTCTGGTCTGTTGAACCATTGTATTAGATTTTTATCGGGTTGTTCCCCGAAGCACTTTGTTGAGACTGGTTGATAATTTATATTCCTTATACTCTGTGGATCATATTTTATTCTTGTATGGATGAGATTAGTTGTGCCTTGTTGTCGTAGACCTTATTTTACAGCTTAAGTATGCCCTGATGGATCCATTAAATTGGGTTTGTCCATCGGTGTGTGCTGCTGGCCATTATCACGTGTCTAGTCCCTCGGTATTTTGGAACTGGGGCGTGACATGGTTTTTGTTGTGGCCCATGCAGGTCTACGACTAAATTATTCAATTTCAACTTTGGGACCGAACAAGCCTTCCCTAAGGATAGGATAAGTTATAGGATCTCATCCATTGTTTGAACCATTTTTGAACTCTATATCGAACTCGAACTAATTACTTGAATTGCATCCTGTGTTGATTCCTCTGAGCGTTCTTATAGTTTATCTTGTGGTTGCAGAGTAATAGATCCCAGGAACGGAGATGAGATTCCCTTGGAAACACCATACGATGCTGTGGTTACTTATGTAGATGAAGTGACACCAGGGAACGGAGGACAAACATCGTAGAGCGATCAAACCGGCCAGCCTGATCCAAGGTTCCGGAGAGATGACATCCTACCTCCGCCACAGTTCACTCCACAGATGCTATTTTTCCCGCCAGGGCAAGCCATGGACGGGCAACAGATATTTCAGATGATGTATGCCATGATGCAAGCCCAGCAGCAGATTCAGCAAGAGGCACATCGTCACGAGGCAGAGTATCTGAGAACCAGCTTGGTATCTGCATTGAAGCAGGCAAATCCGCCAGCGAGACGATCAGCGATGGGATCTATCACCGAATTTCGTCAGCTCAAGTCTTGTACCTTTTCTGGTAAAGAGGGGTCAACAGAAGTTCATGAATGGCTCACGAATATACAGCACCAGTTGGAAGCAGCTGAACTTCCGAGAGAGAAATGGATGACTGCGATAAGGATGCAGTTGACTGAAAATGCACATCATTGGTGGTTATCAGAAGAAATGAGGCTCAGACCGGACCGAGTCACTTTGGAAGAGTTCTCCAGACTCTTCCGAGAGATGTATATTCCAGCAGTTGCACGGTCAGAGCTCAGAGACAAGTTCAACCGCCTTATCCAAGGCAATATGACAGTGGAAGAATACAACGCAGAATTTATTCGTCTAAGTCACTTCGCCCCAACCTTGATTTCGACAGAGGAAGAGAAAGCTGAGAAGTTCTTTGAAGGACTGAAGTTCAAGCTCTAGAGATTGATTGGATCGGTCGCACCTATATCGTATACCCACGTCCTTGCAGCAGCACGATGCATGGAGCGCGTCGCTAGAAGGGAGTCAAATCTGAAGAGGCCAATCACATCAGCACCATCCAGGACAGCACATGGGAATTCTGCAAAACGATCCCAGAGGAGTATGCCAGATAGAGCAGCACACAGGGCCATATCTCTTCCTACTTGTCACTACTGCGGCAAGATAGGGCACATTGAGAGAGAGTGCAGGCGTAAGTTGGGACTATGTCTGAGCTGCGGATCCAACCAGCATCTATCCAGGGACTGTTCTGAATGCAGAGACGGAGCATCGAGACTATCTTTACCTGTACCACGACCAGCTTATCCAGCAGTAGGAGCACCGCAGACAGGAGTTGGAGGAGTCAGACCACCAGTTACAGGAGGATACCAGCAGAGACCACCACTGGCACCACAGGCAGCCCTATTTCAGCAAGCTCAGCAGCAGAGAGGTCAAGCTCAGGGACGAGGCCAGGCATTTACATTGGCCGTTGAGGAGGAAGCTACCGCAGGAGAGGTTATCGCAGGTACTATTTTAGTAGCTTCATTACCAGGTGTAGCTTTATTTGATTCTGGAGCATCGCATTCATTTATAGTAGCTAGCTTTGTAGCCACCCATAGAGTAGCTACCGCACCCCTTCCGAAGATGAAGAGAATTCTTACGGGAGGTAGAATTATCCCAGTTAGTGACGTTTGTAGATCATGTTCTATAGTAGTCTGTGGAAGAGAGATGCAAGCTCAATTTCTGATCTTTTTCATGCCGGATTATGATATTGTACTTGGTATGGACTGGTTAAGTCAGTACCATGCGATTCTTGATTGCCGACTTGGACGGATTATATTTAGACTACTTGGACATCCAGAATTTGAGTTTCTTCGGGGAGCTGTAGAGCAATGATTTTAGCCTACTCTTAGGGTGCTATCTGTAGAAGGGGAGACAGGTTACCCAAGAGTCATATCAGAATTTGTGGATGTATTTCCTGATGATCTTCCAGGTTTACCGCCTGATCGGAAAATAGAATTCACAATAGACTTAACTCCAGGAGAAGAGCCTATCACTTCATCAGTATATCGGCTAGCACCTAAGGAGTTAGTGGAGTTGAAGGAACAAGTTGATGATCTTTTGGAGAAGGGTTTTATCTGGCCCAGTGTTTTACCTTGGGGAGCACCCATATTATTTATGCCAAACAAGGATGGAACAGTACGGTTGTGCATTGACTACCGGGCACTAAATGCTGTGACCATCAAGAACAGGTATCCCTTACCACGCATTGATGATCTATTCGATCAATTGAGTGGTGCTAGGGTATTCTCGAAGATTGACCTTAGATCCGGCTATCATCAGATCAAAGTAAGGAAGGAAGACATACCGAAGACAGCTTTCAGGACCAAGTATGGACATTATGAGTTCTTGGTAATGCCGTTTGATTTAACCAACGCGCTAGCAGTGTTTATGAGTTTGATGAACAGAGTCTTTTATCAGTACTTGGATAAATTTGTGGTTGTGTTCATTGACGACATCCTAGTATATTCCAAGAGCCATGAAGAGCACGAGGAGCATCTCAATTGTGTTAGAGACATTGAGAAAGGAGAAGTTATATGCCAAACTCAGTAAGTGTGAGTTTTGTATGGATAAAGTACCTTTCTTGGGACATATCATCTCAGGAGAAGGACTTTCAGTTGATCCGGAGAAAGTTGCGGCAATAGAGACTTGGCCTACACCTACATCAGTTGCAGAGGTGAGAAGTTTTCTCGGACTTGCGGGATATTACCGAAGGTTTGTAAAAAAGTTCTCAAGGATTGAGGAGCCTATGACGAAGTTGACACGTAATAACAAGGAGTTTACATGGACAGAAGACTGCCAGAAGGCCTTTGAAGAATTGAAGAGAAGATTAACAACAGCACCTGTCTTGACTCTTCCTTCAGGGTCAGGAGGTTTTGTTGTTTACAGTGATGCATCAGGTAGTGGATTATGATATGTTTTGATGCAACATGGCAAAGTTATTGCTTATGCATCGAGACAGTTGAAGGTCCATGAGAAGAACTACCCAACACACGATCTGGAGCTAGCAGCAGTTATATTTGCACTGAAGATTTGGAGGCACTATCTTTATGGAGAGAAGGTAGACATCTTTACTGATTACAAGAGTCTGAAGTATGTATATACTCAGAAGGAGCTCAACATGAGACAAAGACGTTGGCTGGAGTTGATGGTAGACTTTGATATAGATCTGCAGTATCATCCGGGAAAGGCGAATGTCGTAGCAGACGCACTCAGCAGGAAGCCTACGGCTTATTTCTTGACGATGCAGCCAGAGTTATTGAGAGATCTACAGGAGCTTCAGATAGAGATTGTTTTACCAGGACAGAGTGGCTTGCTGGCTAATCTTGAAGTTAAGTCGTCACTTTTGGAAAGAATTAAAGAGGCATTGCCCACAGATGCTAGGTTCCGAAGACTCAAAGAGAGGACAGAAGCAGGCATGCAGACGGGACTTCGCATACATGAAGACGGGATATTGAGGTTTGGGAATTGCCTATATGTTCCAAATGGAGAATTGAGACAGGAGTTAATGACCGAAGCACATAGCTCTATGTACTCTGTTCACCCAGGAGGAACCAAGATATACCGGGACTTGAGGCAGTATTATTGGTGGCATGGAATAAAAAGAGAGATTGTAAGATTTGTGGCTAAATGTTTAGTTTGTCAGCAAGTAAAGGCCGAGCATCAGAGGACTGCAGGTATATTACAGCCGCTTCCTATACCAGAATGGAAGTGGGAACATATCACGATGGATTTTGTCACAGGATTTCCAAGGAGCCCCAGCGGAAGAGATGCGGTATGGGTTATCATGGATCGACTTACTAAATCGGCACACTTTTTGTCATTTAAAGTTGGACAGTACACAGAGGTACCAGCCGACATGTATATGCGACAAATCGTCAGATTACATGGAGTGCCGGTTAGTATCGTGTCGGATCGAGATTCAAGATTTATATCTTATTTTTGGCGAAGCATGCAAGAGAGTCTGGGCACCAGACTCAAATTTAGCACAGCTTACCATCCACAGACAGATGGTCAATCAGAGCGCACAATTCAGATCTTGGAAGATATGTTGCGATCGTGTATGCTAGACTTCGGAGGATCTTGGGAAGATCATTTGCACTTAGTGGAGTTCTCCTACAACAACAGTTATCAGGCCAGCATTCAGATTGCACCATTCGAGGCATTATACGGAAGGAAGTGCAGATCGCCAATATGTTGGAGTGACATTGGTGAACGTCAAATACTGGGTCCAGAATTGGTAACGCAAACAGTGGAGAAGGTAAAACAAATTCAAAATTATCTTCAAGCAGCTCAGGACAGACAGAAATATTGGGCTGATACGTACAGACGTCCCCTAGAGTTCAAAGAAGGAGAGCACATATTCTTGAGGATCTCGCCCACTCGAGGTACTATTAGATTTGGGAGCAGAGGCAAGTTGAGCCCAAGGTACATCGGGCCATTTGATATTCTAGAGCGCATTGGTGAGGTGGCTTATCGTCTTGCATTACCTCCATCCTTAGAGGGAGTACATGACGTATTCCACGTCTCACAGCTGAGAAGGTACGTGACCGACCCAAGTCACGTAGTCGATCATTCAGAGATCGTAGTTGGCCCTAGCTTGAGATATGAAGAACAACCAATTGGCATCCTCGACATCTGTGAGAAGACATTACGAGAACAGACAATTAGACTGGTCCGTATAGCTTGGAAACATCATTCTCCTGGCGAATCGACCTGGGAACGAGAGGATAGTATGCGTCAGCGTTATCCTCACTTATTCGCGGATGCAGTTACAACCTAAGCATTCTTGTAACTTCCATAGTTCTTTCTTTAGTATTTATTCTTTGATTGCGAGGACGCAATCCTTTTAAGGGAGGTAGATTGTAAACACCCTAATTTTTTCAGAATAATTTTAATATAATTTTCCTAAATTTTTGGTAACTTTCTGGAATTAGAACTAAGGTAATTAGGTTTAAAAGATTTTTTCTAATGCTGATAACTATGTTAAAATATTATAAAAATAATATTTTATGGTGTAAAATAGAAAACCGGACATAGGGTAATTTTCTACGAATTTATTGGACTCCGGAAACGCGTTTAAAGCCCTAAAACCCTATGTAGAAATAAACCTAAATAAACCCTGAATTAAACCGATTTATTTGAAATAAACCAAACCAACTGAACCAAACTGCTGATCTGAACCAAGCCAACCCAGACCTAACGGGTCGGGTCGGATCCGAATCGAACCCGACCCGGACCCGAAACCCAAACTAAACCCTAACCGGATTCCCCCACCGGAAACACTGTTCCCCACCTATAAATCCCCTCGTAAATCGTGCCCAGCCTACGGAAACCCTAGCTCGTCCGCGCCACCATCTCCCTCCGACCTCCCTTGCCTAAACCCTAGCCGACGACGTCGTCCTACCCAAACTCCTCCGCCTCAACCACCTGCCGCCAGGACGCCCTCGACCGGACCCCTCGTCGGCTCCCCTGACCCGCAGCCGACCAAAAATCCTCCGCTGAGAGCCCCGCCGAGCAGTCCTGACCTCAGCCCGCTCGACTCCCCCGTCCAGAACATCCAGCAGCCGCTGCCCAGCTGCTGCCGGCCGCCCGACCTCGCCGCTACCGCCCCGTGCCCCGGCCGACTCCGACCAGTACCTCGGTTAGCCGCCCTAGCCCGACAAGTCTCTGGACACAGAACTCGGACACGGCCAGGACACGAAAACGGTGTTGAATCAACACGCGGACACGTGAAAGTCAGATTCACGAAGCCCTGTTCAGGTAGCATTTCCTCTCTCCTCGTAATTCCATTTTCGATTCCGTCTGTTGCAACTCGTAGACTGTATAACCCTCTCGATGCCTGTGCAACCCGCTCGGTGCATCGCGTCCTGTGGTGATCGCAAACTGCGATCCAAAAACAGGAAAACCAATGCCCTATTTTACCCCGGAACTGAGTGTGCCCCACCAAACGGGATGACTTGGTCGCACGCGGTCTTTACCAAAACATGTGCGTCATTTATACAAACGTGTAGGATTTTGCAGAAGTTGATTTGGATGTGAGTGCACACCGGAATCAACGCGTATCCGCCGACAACGCCCCGTATTCGTCCATTCTGGAACACGCTGTAACTTTGTGTACACACGTCGGATCGAGACAAAACTTGCGCCATCGGACTCGTAGCAATACGCTGGTTCTGTGACCCAAGTTTGGTTCGATTCTGAGAACATTGACAAAATTGCGTATCGTGGGCCCCACAAGCTCCACTTAACGGGCGATTTTGTGATCGGCTCATCGGAATCCAATTCTGGAAGTTCTGTCGAGTTCGTATCATCGTTCCTGACTTGTTGACACTAAGTTTGACGAATTTGGAGACCTTTAACCCAGACACTCTTTTCGGTACAAAGTGGCCCACATGTGGACCCCGCTTTGGCCCAAAAATGTTATTTTTGCCCTTGTGTCCAAATTGGACTTAAAGACAGGCGTTTCTAGCTATTTGATATCTTCTGAGACTGTTGGTAATGTTTATTACAGCTTTTGGAGGAGTAGCTACAGGATCTACTGATACAGGGACGACTGTTGGTATTCAAACCCCAAGCAAGTGTACCTTGCCAAACTCTGCAGTATTGTTACATATTTTTCTTGCTTCATTTATATTGCTGTGCATGCTCAACCTAGGACCGTGTGACTTACTTAGCGTCCGATTAATAGTCGGGTGCCAACACCGTACGCGGCGTTGTGTATTGTCATCTAGAGATGGACATTCGTGACACTTTATATTCTCGTACTTGCCTTATCAAGTACACTATGACCCAGGACACTTGACACTATTTATGAGACAAGATCTTCCTGAAATATTCATGGTGATTCTGTATAGGATACAGGACTTGACAGAGTAACTATAGTCATAGATACTTTATGACTTGTTGCATTAGCTATGATCCCGCTTGACATGGACATGAGACGTTATGGTCATGAGATGCATGGTTACATTGGGTGGGGAGAGACACATAGGCTACAGGTTGTTTTATATATATCTACTACTATTGTGAGGTCGTAGACTCTCGTAGCAGAGCTAGACACATTACCGGTTATTACCGCTACCGGCTCCCCGACACAGAGCTTGTAGTGGCTCAGCCTGAGTACTCGTGATGCTCTCATCTTGCATTGCACATAGATGGTTACATACTTACCCTATTTATTTTATTATCTGCTGCACTGTATTTATTTTGGCTTATATTATCTGTACCTTGTTATGTCTCCTGAGGACCTGGATCCGGATTATGTCCCCAGGATTTGCAGACGAGATTTATCCTGAGGTATATGGGACAGCAGCAGTAGCAGGAGCAGAAGCAGATACAGGAGCTGTACCGACACCCGAGGATGAGGTGTTAGCTGAAGACTTTTCCTGAGCATCCATATTTCATGCTCAGTATTTATATTATTCAGTCATTTATATTCTGGTCTGTTGAACCATTGTATTAGATTTTTATCGGGTTGTTCCCCGAAGCACTTTGTTGAGACTGGTTGATAATTTACATTCCTTATACTCTGTGGATCATATTTTATTCTTATATGGATGAGATTAGTTGTGCCTTATTGTCGTAGACCTTATTTTACAGCTTAAGTATGCCCTGATAGATCCATTAAATTGGGTTTGTCCATCGGTGTGTGCTGCTGGCCATTGCCACGTGTCTAATCCCTCGGTATTTTGGGACTGGGGCGTGACAGTATCCTCCCTCTGTGCGGTGGTGGTTGGCACAATGGCACCGTATGCCTCGCGTCCACTGCACAAGTTTATCTCTCTTCAAGAGATAGAATTACATTAAAAGAGTACGAAAACAAGCAAACATGATGCAGATATTCAAATAATTAAATACGAAGGATTTTCAAAGACGATAATCAAGGTGGATGAGATCTAATAATTTCTATCCTATTATAGGCTCGCTGGGTATGACATCATGCCACAAGCGATAAACGGAAAGAGCGACTTGCATGGGCCACCATTAAAACCATGTCATGCCCCAGTCCCAAAATACACGGGACCAGGCCACATGACAATGGCCAACTAATACGACTCCGAGGGATTTCCTAATTTAATGGACCCGACGAAGTGTACTACGCTGTCCTAAAATACTAACAAGCCTAATATGCTAACATACAGCAGCTAAATGTCTAATCTCATCCACAAAATATAAATAAGAAGAGCTGAAATAAATACTGAAAATAAGTGCGGAGTCTGAATGTCATAGTACAATCCAAATAAGTCTGATGGGAACAAACCCACTACAATGATGTAATAAGAGTACGGAAGGACAGATAAGAGTACGGCTAGAGCATCGGCTAACTAGATAAGGATGCTCCAGCCCTAGGCGGAAGGCCTACCAGTGATCAAGGGAACTCTGATGGTAACACCTCAAGCTTCTCCTCGGTCGCGTACCTCGTCTCCTGTCCGGGCCCATACACGATCGGATAGTATACCTCGTCCAAATCTGGAAGGGAACCAGGTCCTCAGAGGGACGTAACAAGATACAAAAAATATGCTAAATATAAATACTAAATAAATAAAGGGGGTGTACTAACCATCTAAGTGAATGCAATATGAGGACAACCTTGGTACGTACGGGTAGGTGTAGGCATAACATCCAACACTTCGAAGAGCATGGTATCTATACATGTAACGTCCATCATTCTAAAGAATAAGGTATCTGCATATATATACGTCTGTAACGCTCCGAGGAACGCGGTATCTGAATAAAGGAAGTCATTGAATCTGTGGCTCCTCTAGACACTACAGATTCTAATGTGTGTATCCCATACGCCTACCAGTTGTCCTCCCCGCCCAATGCAAATATATAATTTGAATACACGACGTGCATACTACGTAACTACATGCCCGGTCTCAAATAACTAGACTAACCTAACTACGCACTAAACCGTGATGCATGTCACATGTACCGATAGCTAGTTGGATACGCTAACTCGCATCCCAACATGAGTTTGTTATTGTCATGAGTGTAAGAAGTATCAGGGTCTTGGAAGATATCAGAATACCTTCACAACAGTAGGTGAGTCTGCTAGCGACTAAGTTATTACACTACACATCGACGCAATCATCGACAACACCCAAGTCATTCTCGGACGCGCACAGTTATATGTAATATTTGCAACAACATCTCATAGAATATTTAATAACTTGAATTAAACAGTAAATAAGGTAAGGTATACTTTCCTGGATCCTCAAGCTACGAGTACCAAAATCCTGCTCCCGAAGTCTCGCCCGAACGGTCCAACGATCCTATATATAATATAATATAATAATCATCAGTCATTACACTAGTACGCACAGGAAATACAACTACACTGCTGTAAACCCCCTCGATTTATTCTATAGATAGTCAGGTAAGATTTGGAAAATCTTGGATTTAGCCACAGAAGTTGAGGTTTAGAGTGGATTTGAGTCTGATTGTTATTTTAATTTATTAAATTAAATCCCTTGGCGCGCCCTATCATTGCTTGATTATTCGGAGCCCAATATCAGCCCATAAATTCCATCGGATTATTGTACTTCTGACTTGACCTGCCAAATTAGGCACTGGACTTTTCCGTCACTCAAAATCAGATTTCGATGTGCTCTAAATTAATTGCACAATTTTCCGAAACCGTAATCCATATTTAATTCTGTGTCGGACACCTGTGTCGTTACCCTAAATTTTGAGATACCAACTTAACCCGTTGAGTCGGACCAACTAAAGGGTCCAAGACTGACTCCAAGCCCCCACTATTTTTGACCTTTGCGTCATTTCCGGATTTTGACCCCAAGTGCCCACATTTAATTTAAAAGCGCGGGACACTTTAAATTCTATTTAAATCGGGGATACCAATTTTGACTAATCCTATTTTAATCCGTAATCAATCCCGATGGCCATTAAATTAAACCCGTGCCAAACCCCCAACACCCCCTCGCCATGCAAACCATCACCCACAATTTTCTCCACAATTTTGGCATCATTTTATGTGTTCGTGCAATTTTCCAAATTTAAGGGGCTAAGTTATAATTTAGTGATTTTAGGTGCCCTCACCCCATTGGCCAAAACCACATGGAGTGGTCACAAAATTTGGAACCAAATTAAACTTCCCCTCATCATTTTCTCATGAAGAAATGATCCTTCTCATGAGTAATCATATCCCTCCATTTTGAATAGGAGCATCTCCACCCTCCATCCATTCACCACTCCCCTATAAAATAACACATCACAACACCCTCACAACTCCCCAAGCAGGCCCTAATCTCAAGGAACCTAGAACCCCCCCTCTCTCTCTCCTCCCTCCTCCATATTTCTTCATGAAAATTACTTTCCTTCTTCATTTATTCTTCTTCTTCTTCCTTTGTTCTTCTTCTCCCTGAGAAAGCCTAACCCCCGGCCGACCGTTGCAGCCCAGCCCAGCCCCGCGGCTGACCCCGCATCCCCGCTCCGGCGGAGAACCCCCCGCCGCTCCGATCAGTACAGTCCGGTCCAGCCCCGCCCGGCTGTCCACAGCAGCGCCGACTCTACTCCAGACCGCTGCTGACCGCAGCAGTTCGACAGCGCTGCACCACTCCGACGAGTCGACTCCGGCGGACCGCTGCACCCTCCGGTCATCATCAGAAATTGACACTCCACCTCCCACTGTGCTACCCCGACGAGCCACTCCACGAGCCCGCACCACCAGCGTCCTTTCTCCGGCCAACCTACGGTTATTCCCACCATTCCCCGGCGACCAACCCCGGAGCTCCTCCATATCCGGCCTGTTGTATCCCCACTCGATGACTGCCATGAGCCCTAGTTTCCCCCTCCGGAGCTGAGCGCAGCCACGAGCCACTCCTGTCCGTTCAACCTCCTCCGGCGGCCAACTCCATCCGCCACTCCACCCACACCACCCTCGACTGCCACGAGCCCGGCCTGCTGTCCATTACTATCGCCTCGCCGTCGAGGTATACCACCCCCTCCCTATTTTTATATATATTGTCTTGTGTATAGTTAGGTTATATGTTGTATATTTTTATTTGTGTAATTTTAGTATATTGATGATGGACTTGGTGTTTAATGAGTCGTGACTAGGGTTTATGGTAGTGTTTAGGGTCTACTTACAAAAGTTTTTTTTAAATAAAATTTTACTAGATATGCATTGAGGTTAGGGTTAGAGAATGAAACAATTTTAGTTAAAGGGTACTTATATGCATTGGGAATTTTGGGGATTATATATGCAGGAGAGATTTTAGGTTAAATGTATATTATAATACACAATTGATGGAATTGTTAATTGATTAATTTTGGTTTAAATTTGCATTGGTGATCATGTGCGAGGGCCTAAAATATATAAATAAGACTGTTGGAAATGTGATAATAGTGAGGTTGGGTTTTAAGTGCAAAAATGAGACATTGGGGTGTTCATTTTAATATATGCATTTTTATCATTGATGATGGGCAGAGTTAAAATTGTTGATAAAAAAAATACTATGATAGTGAAGTATTGATGGACATTGGGGAGCAGGTGACGGATTATGAAAAGGGAGTAATATCAAACCGTTAGTCAGTGATTGGAGACTGAGAAATAATAATGAATTTAATCGAGGAGTAGTTAAGGTAAAATATTGATGGGTGTATATTCGAGGGTTTAATAAATAATTGATAATTTATTTGAGGACGAGATACATCAACGTGCATGAGGATGTCGGTAAAGACCCGGGGCAAAACCGAGAATTTGATCATGGTTTGAACTACTGAATATAGTGATGAATAGTGAGATCGAGGACTTGTCTGAGGAAAGTATACTGTGATTGATTGTATTAGATATAACCTACCTGGGTTAATCTTGGTCAACCCTCTAGATTAGTGTCTAGTGTCTTGTAACTGAGATTGTAGCCTATGTTTAGACGTGCGTCACATCCCTGTTTGATGTATGATAGGTTTTTGATGTGGGTTTGTATCTCATCTCTAGGTACTACGGGACCTGAGGGCTTGGACATGGTACCGGATCCCCCTTCATCATCAGCCGCACGCAGGCAAGTGTACCTTGCCACCCTGTATTTCAGTTTACTTATATTCATTGTCCGTTATGTACATTATGCGCATATTTATGTTGACGTTCGATACTTCACGTCCGGATCACAACCGGGTGCCGACATTCGTCGTAACGTCATAGAAATATTGTTAGATACTTCATAGCACCTCGATGCACGTACCTGAGTACATCGACATCCCAGGACACACTCATACACTGTGATCGTGCCAGATTCCTGTATCCTGATACCGACATCATGACCAGAGACTGGGACGACCTTAGGGTCGCGTCTGTTGAGTTATTTCCGTGTATCAAGACTGTAGTTAGAGGTTCAGGTTCAACGCACAATCATTGACCGCTCGGGAAGGGGAAGACAATTACTAGACGCTTGGGCTCCTCTGCATGCGCTTATATATATGTAGTATCTATGTAGTGATCCTGTATCTAGTGTAGTGGTATCACCCGTGTGACTCTTTGCCTGGAGCTGCGGTACGTCCCGTGTGTTTCCGTGTCCGGAGCTACGGTTTTATTTTGGACAGCCCACGCGTCGAACATTATCTTTAAACTGTGTCACACTTGTTTGGTTATGCTAGAGTACCCTGTTGTTGCACTTGTACTTTCTGTTTACTTGGCATATTGTATTTCTGTACCTTGTTACGCCCCTCTGAGGACCTGGTTCCCTGCCAGTTTTGCAGATAGATGATTACGGAGCATTTGGAGTTGCTGTTGGAGTTGCATGTCTTGCGGGCATGGTACCAGGTACTCACATTATATCTACCGGCATTATGGTTATTTTACATTATTTATTTTATCTGCTGTTGTAGCCTAGTTTTTATAGACTCATACTTTTTCTCGAGTCTATTCGAGTTAGTGTGTTATTGGGCGGTCGACTCTAGCACATATAGCTCTTTCTTGTATACTTCTGTACATTGTGGATTGAGACATAGGGGTTTACATTTACGGGAAATCTAGATTGTGCCCTTCATATTATACAGCTTATACGTATTCGAGTCAGACCATAGTCTGGTCGAATGCGTAGCTGGCGTGTCACGTATTTCTGGTCCTACGTATTTTGAGATTGGGGCATGACATATTTTTGTGGTGGCCCATGCAGGTCCGATTTAAATTGTCTTGGTCACCTGACTGTGCCAAGCGAGCCAGCAAATTAGGAATAGATGTTATGATTGTTGAATAGGATCTCAATCCATAATCAATTTTAAAAACTCTTTGTATGTGATTATCGCCCTTGGACTTCCAATTTGCATTCATTAAATCTTCGTCGATATCGCTATCCTTGTTTCTCGTCCCCTATTATTCGGAAAGACGAATACTTGTGACTGATGATTTCCCTCCAGAAGAAGATCGAAGACCAGACGACAGAAGACATAATTTGTATACCTTTATCTGAGAAGATTGTTACCTTATCAGGATAGATTGATGGGTTCTTTGGATTCTAGATATATTATGGAAGGTTGGCAAGAGAGTTGGACCCAGTAGTACCCTACCCGTACATGAGGTAACAGTGATCTTAGGAGTACTGAGAGCTAGAAGGATTATTGATCATGACCTATAATGATTTATGGGAATGCATAGCCTGATGATGAAAACTAGTAGTTGTATATGATAGCAATACCAGGAATGATATTATGGACTAGAGGAGATAAAATTTCAAGCTCTCACTTGGAAGATGATGATCTAATACCAGAAATTTTAGGATGTGCTTGGGTAACATCATTATTATAATTGTACTATGTGACTTGGAGAGATAAATAACGAAAAGAAGGAATTTGAGGAATAAAATTTTAGGAAAAACTTTGAGGAGAAGAGAATTATACATTAGGCGAGGAATTTTTTTCTTTTGAGGATTGATGTTGGAAACAGAACGGAAGAAATTGTTTTGAGGTTTAGTCTAGACTATGACCTTATCCTAGATATGGATTGGTTGAGCCAATGCCACACGACGCGAGATTGTCGATGTGATTACATTATTTATGACTACCAGATTATCCTGAGTTTGAGTTACTTCAGGAAGCTCGGGAGCATGGTGCCCATCTACCTTAGAGGCACACGTTGCAGAAGGTGAACTAGTGTACCCCGTATTATATCAGAGTTTGAGGATGTGATTCTAGATAATCTTCCAGGCCTGCCACCTGACAGAGAAATAGAATTTGCTATAGAGTTGACTCCAAGAGCCGAGCCAGTTATTTTCCCGTCTTCAGACTAGCACCGATGGAGTTGGTTGAGTTGAAGGTCCATAGTAGAGGATCACTTAGACAAGGGTTTCAGTCGGACTAGTATTTCTTCATGGGTAGCAACCATCTAAATAGTGACGAAGAAGGATGAGATAGTATACTTTTGTATTGATTACAGGGCATTAAATGCCGCAACGATAAAGAACAAGTACCCTATGTTGTGCAGCGACAATTTATTTGATTAGCTTAGCAACGCATTTTGTATTCACGAAGATCGATCTCAGATCAGGCTAACATCAGATCAAGGTACGGAGATAAGACATTCTGAAAATAGCTTTTTGGACGAAGTATGGATGCTATGAGTTTCTAGTCATGCCGTTTGGTTTAACCAACGTGCCAGCAGTATTTATGAGCTTGAGAAACAATATTTTCCACCAGTACTTGGATAAGTTCATGGTGGTGTTCATCGACGTCTTGGTATATTCTGAGAACCAGGAGAAATACGAGAGACATCTCAGGATCATGTTGGAGACACTGAGAAATGAGAGGCTGTATGCCAAGCTCAACAAATATAAGTTATGTTCAGGTAGAATAGATAGTCTACGCATCAGGACAGCGGGGAGTTCATAAGAAGAACTATCCGACGCATGATCAAAAGCTAGCTGCAATAAAATTTACACTAAAGCTATGGAGACATTACCTTTATGGTGAGCGTGTTAAGATTTATTATAGATCATAAAAGCCTGAAGTACGTCTACACGCAGAAGGAGCTCAATATGAGGCTGAGATGCTGACTAGAGTTGATGACAGATTATGATATTGAGTTGCAGTACCACCCTGGCAAGGCGAATGTCGTAGCAGATGCCTTAAGCAGGAAGCCCATGGCATACTTTTTGACGATGTAGCGACAATTGCTAGAGGATCTCCAGGAGCTTGGGATAGAGATCGTATTGCCAGGCATGGATGGACAGATGGCCAGTCTTGAGGTTCAGTCTACTTTGATTGAGAGGATCAAGGCATCATTGCCTACAAATGCGAGATTTTGACGTCTGCGAGAGAGAACAGAGGCCGGCATGCAGACATGACTCAAGATTCATGAAGACGGAACATTGAGGTATGGAGATCGTCTATATGTTCCGAGTGGCAAGCTACGCCAAGAGTTGATGACCGAGGCTCATAGCTCGATTTATTCCATTCATTCCGGGGGTACGAAGATGTACTGAGACTTGAGGCAGCATTTCTGGTGGCATGGGATAAAGAGAGAAATTGCAAGATTCGTGGCTAAGTGTTTAGTTTGTCAGCAAGTCAAGGCTGAACATCAGAGGACTGCAGGATTATTGCAGCCACTTCCCATCCCCGAGTGGAAGTGGGAACACATTACCATGGACTTCGTCACAGGATTCCCGCGAAGCCCTAGCGGAAAGGATGCAGTTTGGGTTGTCGTGAACAGACTCACCAAGTCTGCACATTTCTTGCCCTTCAGAGTTGGGCAATCCACAGAGATACTAGCTGACATGTATATGAGGCAGATAGTACGATTACATGGAGTGCCTGTCAGCATCGTATCGGATCGTAATTCCAGATTCACGTCATATTTTTGGTGGAGTATACAGGAGAGCCTAGGAACTCGTCTCAAGTTCAGCACTGCATATCATCCACAGACTGATGGTCAGTCAGAGCGCACGATACAGATATTAGAGGATATGTTAAGAGCGTGCATGATTGATTTTGGAGGATCTTGGGAGGACCACCTACACTTAGTGGAATTCTCCTACAATAACAGTTACCCGGCTAGCATACAGATGACACCTTATGAGGCACTGTACGGCAGGAAATATAGGTCACCAGGTTGTTGGAGTGACATGGGAGAGCATCAGATACTTGGTTCTGAGTTGGTGACACAGACAGTGGAGAAGGTCAAGCAGATTCAGAGCCACCTGCGTGCAGCACAGGACAGACAGAAACGTTGGGCAGATGCACACCGCAGACCATTGGAGTTCAAGGAGGGTGACCATGTATTTTTTAGGATATCGCCTACTCGTGGTACCATCAGATTCGGAGGCAGAGGCAAGCTGAGTCCGAGGTACATCGGGCCTTTTAACATCTTGGAACGAGTTGGCGAAGTGGCTTACCGTCTTGCATTGCCTCCATCATTAGAAGGAGTGCATGACATATTTCACGTATTGCAGTTGAGGAGATATGTGGCAGACCCTAGCCACGTGCTTGATCATTCGGAGATTACAGTCGGGCCCAGTTTGTCTTACGTAGAGCAGCCAGTCGAGATCCTCGACCACAGCGAGAAGACTTTGAGAGGGCAGACGATTCGACTTGTCAGAGTGGCATGGAAGCACCATTCACCAGGCGAGTCTACTTGGGAGCGCGAGGATCCTATTCGGCAGCGGTTTTCGTACTTATTTTAGGAGCAAGGTACGAATTTATGTACGGAATTTGATTACTAGTGATTTTAAAATTCTTTTAGATATTATCGTGCTTTACTTTTAATTTTGGGGATAAAATTTTTCTAAGTTGGGAAGAAGGTAAACCCCCTCGATTTATTCTATAGATAGTCAGGTGAGATTTGGAAAATCTTGGATTTAGCCACAGATGTTGAGGTTTAGAGTGGAGTTGAGTCTGACTGTTATTTTAATTTATTAAATTAAAACCCTTGGCGTGCCCTATCATTGTTTGATTATTCGGAGCCCAATATCAGCCCATAAATTTTATCGGATTATTGTACTTCTGACTTGACCCGCCAAATTAGGTACTGGACTTTTCCGTCACTCAAAATCAGATTTTGTTGTGCTCTAAATTAATTGCATAATTTTCTAAAACCGTAATCCATATTTAATTCTGTGTCGGACACCTGTGTCGTTACCCTAAATTTTGAGATACCAACTCAACCCGTTTAGCCGGACCAACTAAAGGGTCCAAGACTGACTCCAAGCCCCCACCATTTTTGACCTTTGCGTTATTTTCGGATTTTGACCCCAAGTGCCCACATTTAATTTAAAAGCGCGGGACACTTTAAATTCTATTTAAATTGGGGATACCAATTTTGCCTAATCCTATTTTAATCCGTAATTAATCCCGATGGCCATTAAATTAAACTCGTGCCAAACCCCCAACATCCCCTCGCCATGCAAACCATCACCCATAATTTTCTCCACAATTTTGGCATTATTTTATGTGTTCGTGCAATTTCCCAAATTTAAGGGGCTAAGTTGCAATTTAGTAATTTTAGGTGCCCTCACCCCATTGGCCAAAACCACATGGAGTGGTCACAAAATTTGGGACCGAATTAAACTTCCCCTCATCATTTTCTCATGAAGAAATGATCCTTCTCATGAGTAATCCTTTCCCTCCATTTTGAATAGGAGCATCTCCACCCTCCATCCACTCACCACTCCCCTATAAAATAACACATCACCTCACCCTCACAACTCCCCAAGCAGGCCCTAATCCCAAGAAACCTAGAAAATCCCCCCCTCTCTCTCTCTCTCTCTCTCTCTCTTCTCCCTCCTCCATATTTCTTCATGAAAATTGCTTTCCTTCTTCATTTATTCTTCTTCTTCTTCCTTTGTTCTCCTTCTCCCTGAGAAAACCCAACCCCCGGCCGACCGTCGCAACCCAACCACGCGACTGACCCCGCATCCCAGCTCCAGCGGAGAATCCCCCGTCGCTCCGATCAGTACAGTCTGGTCCAGCCCCGCCCGGCTGTCCACAGCAGCGCCGACTCTACTCCAGACCGCTGCTGACCGCAGCAGTTCGACAGCGCCGCACCACTCCGACGAGTCGACTCCGGTGGACCGCTGCACCCTCCGGTCATCATCAGAAATCGATACTCCACCTCCCACTGTGCTACCCGGCGAGCCACTCCACGAGCCCGCACCACCAGCGTCCTTTCTCCGGCCAACCTATGGTTGTTCCCACCATTTCCCGGCCACCAACCCTGGAGCTCCTCCATATCCGGCCTGCTATATCCCCACTCAATGACTGCCACGAGCCCGAGTTTCCCCTTCCGGAGTCGAGCGCAGCCACGAGCCACTCATGTCCATTCAACCTCCTCCGGCGGCCAACTCCATCCGCCACTCCACCCGCACCACCCTCGACTGCCACGAGCCCGGCGTGCTGTCCATTACCATCGCCTCGCCGTCGAGGTATACCACCCCCTCCCTATTTTTATATATATTGTCTTGTGTATAGTTATGTTATATGTTGTATATTTTTGTTTGTGTAATTTTAGTATATTGATGATGGACTTGGTGTTTAATGAGTCGTGACTAGGGTTTATGGTAGTATTTAGGGTCTACTTACAAAAGTTTTTTTAAAATAAAATTTTACTAGATATGCATTGAGGTTAGGGTTAGAGAATGAAACAACTTTAGTTAAAGGGTACTTATATGCATTGGGAATTTTGGGGATTATATATGCAGGAGAGATTTTAGGTTAAATGTATATTATAATACACAATTGATGGAATTGTTAATTGATTAATTTTGGTTTAAATTTGCATTGGTGATCATGTGCGAGGACCTAAAATATATAAATGAGACTGTTGGAAATGTGATAATAGTGAGGCTGGGTTTTAAGTGCAAAAATGAGACATTGGGGTGTTCGTTTTAATATATGCATTTTTATCATTGATGTTGGGCAGAGTTAAAATTGTTGATAAAAAAATACTATGATAGTAAAGTATTGATGGACATTGGGGAGCAGGTGACGGATTATGAAAAGGGGGTAATATCAAACCGTTAGTCAGTGATTGGAGATTGAGAAATAATAATAAATTTAATCGAGGAGTAGTTAAGGTAAAATATTGATGGGTGTATATTCGAGGGTTTAATAAATAATTGATAATTTATTTGAGGACGGGATACGTCAACGTGCATGAGGATGTCGGTAAAGACCCGGGGCAAAACCGAGAATTTGATCATGGTTTGAACTACTGAATATAGTGATGAATAGTGAGATCGAGGACTTGTCTGAGGAAAGTATACTGTGATTGATTGTATTAGATATAACCTACCTGGGTTAACCTTGGTCAACCCTCTAGATTAGTGTCTAGTGTCTTGTAACTGAGATTGTAGCCTATGTTTAGACGTGCGTCACATCCCTGTTTGACGTATGATAGGTTTTTGATATGGGTTTGTATCTCATCTCTAGGTACTATGGGACCTGAGGGCTTGGACGTGGTACCGGATCCCCCTTCATCAGCAGCCGCACGCAGGCAAGTGTACCTTGCCACCCTGTATTTCAGTTTACTTATATTCATTGTCTTTATGTACATTGTGTGCGTATTTATGTTGACGTTTGATACTTCACGTCTGGATCACAACCGGGTGCCGACATTCATCGTAACGTCATAGAAATATTGTTAGATACTTCGTAGCACCTCGATGCACGTACCTGAGTACATCGACACCCCAGGACACACTCATACACTGTGATCATGCCAGATTCCTGTATCCTGATACCGACATCATGACCAGAGACCGGGATGACCTTAGGGTCGCGTCTGTTGAGTTATTTCTGTGTGTCGAGACTGTAGTTAGAGGTTCAGGTTCAACACACAATCGTTGACCGCTCGGGAAGGGGAAGACAGTTACTAGACACTTGGGCTCCTCTGCACGCGCTTATATATATATGTAGTATCTATGTGGTGATCTTGTATCTAGTGTAGTGGTATCACCCGTGTGACTCTTTGCCCGGAACTGCGGTACGTCCCGTGTGTTTCTGTGTCCGGAGCTACGATTTTATTTTGTATCTAGTGTAGTGGTATCACCCGTGTGACTCTTTGCCCGGAACTGCGGTACGTCCCGTGTGTTTCTGTGTCCGGAGCTACGATTTTATTTTGGACAGACCACACGTCGAATATTGTCTTTAAACTGTGTCACACTTATTTGGTTATGCTAGAGTACCCAGTTGTTGCACTTGTACTTTCTGTTTACTTGGCATGTTGTATTTTTGTTCCTTGTTACGTCCCTCTGAGGACCTGGTTCCCTGCCAGTTTTGCAGCATAGATGATTACGGAGCATTTGGAGTTGCTGTTGGAGTTGCATGTCTTGCGGGCATGGTACCAGGTACTCACATTATATCTACCGGCATTATGGTTATTTTATATTTTTTATTTTATCTGTTGTTGTAGCCTAGTTTTTATAGACTCATACTTCTTTTCGAGTCTATTCGAGTTAGTTTGTTATTGGGCGGCCGACTCTAGCACATATAGCTCTTTTTTGTATACTTCTGTACATTGTGGATTGAGACATAGGGGTTTACATTTATGGAAAATCTAGATTGTGCCCTTTATATTATACAGCTTATACGTATTCGAGTCAGACCAGAGTCTGGTCGAATGCGTAGCTGGTGTGTCACGTATTCCTGGTCCTACATATTTTGGGACTGGGGTGTGACAACTGCACTTAGAAACTGACGCAAGGAGGGGTCATAATTGGTCAACTAGCAGGGTCGAGTGTGCACGTAGCTAAAATGCACAAGTGTCATATCCCTAAATACCGTGCACAACAAGGCAGTTAGTTACCAAATATATCACAACTCTAAATATCGTATAACCTAACCCATGTCCTAGCTAACAGGTTAGTGTGCACAAATGGTACTTTAGTCTAAGCACCTAGGGTCTACACAAATATATGCCATACTAACAACCAATTTCTATGAAGTATTTACTAACTACTATTCCAATACATGCACATATATACACTAGGTACTAGGGTTCACAAATCAACATAGGTCCATATAAAAACAACAACATGAAGGAAGATGAGTAAAAATATAAACCTAGGTATGCTCGTAAATCAGGGGGGTGATGCTCGGTCCGCTGCTCTAGGGTGGCCGGTCTCCGGCTGGTGGAGGCGCTCCGGCAATGCACAGTAGCAGCAACAACAACACTGGCAGTAGCAGCGGGGTCGTGTGATGAGGTGACGGTGGTGGCGGTGGCTAGGGTCGGGTGAGGGTGAGGCTACTGGTGGCGGTGGCCGTGGCGGTTAGAGGTGGTGATAGTGGAGTGATGGTGATAGTGGTCAAGGTGATGAGAAGGTGATGGTGGTCGGAGGAGGAAAAGGAGAAGGGTGGTGAGGTGGTCGTGGGTGGTGGTTGAGGTATGGTGGCGGGATGATGATGATGGTGGTGGAGATGGTTGGAGGAGGCGGTGATCATGGGGATGATGGTGATGGTCGGGATGGCTGTAGTCGTGGGGATGATGGTGATGGTCGGGATGGCTGTAGTGGTGGTTAAGATGGTGATGGTCGGGATGGCTGTGGTGGTGGTTAAGATGGTGGCGGTGGTTGCTGTGGTTAAGGTGGTGGTGGGGACTGTGGTTGCTCGGAGAAGAGGGAGGAGGAAGTCGAGGGGATGGAGAATGCGGTGGCGGGGTGGCTGATGGTGAGGAGGTGACGATGGTGATGGAAGTGGTGGTGACGATGGTTGCTGTGGCGGTGGTGGTTGCTGTGGCGGTGGTGGTTGCTGTCGGGAAGGAGGATGGTCGAAGGAGGAAGGTCGGGGACTGTGGTGGCGGGGTGGTGATGGTTGCTCGGAGGAGGAGGGAGGTCAGAAAAGGAAGTCGAGGAAGAAGAAGAAGAAGAAGTAATTTAGGGTTCGAGTGGAGTTGGGAAGAGGTTGTGGATGAAAAATAGAGAGAGGGAGGAGGTGTTTATATAGGAGAGAGAGAGAGAGAAGGCTGGCATTGGGATTAGAGCCGGCCATAATGCATTCCTAGGGATAGGGGAAAGGTTCTTCATGAAGGTTTAGAGGGCTAGGATGGGCTAGATTTTGAATGTAGTGTGTAGATGAGGTAGAAGAAAAAGGTAGTGTGTTGTACACCAAAAATAGGAGGAAAACCTAGGGGAACTAGTCAACAAATGAGGGAGGGTTTCTTCATGGCTTGGCTCCAATGGGAGGTGGACACCTAATTGCCTATTTGCACAAAAGCCCCTAACAATTGGGAAATTGTACAAATAAGAGAAATTATGATTGGATGAGAAAAAACACCATGTTTGGTGTGATGTAGTGGATTAAAATGGTATGTGGTGTTTAGTATGAACCTTGAGGGTGTGAACGGGGGTTTGGGTTGGTGTTGGGTCTAGTTTTGGGTTAGGTTGGATCATTACACCAATTTAATTAAAATTAGTGTCAATGGTGTTCTTTAATTAATTGGAAGTGTGCATAGGGTTAAAATTGGGTGGAACACAAGTGTCATGGACGTAGTAGACTCAGAATAGAATATTGTCATAAATTGGGTTGCTCAAAATGGGTCGAGATTGTGTCTCCAATTTCGATTGGAACGGACAAAGATACAAAGTTGGATTTATTTGGATTTAAGAATAGACGTTTATAACGAATATTGTGCGACTAAAATGAAGCACAAGAGAGGGTATTATGAGTTACACAAAGGTCAAAATGGAAGGCTGGCACATCTAGGAAAAGTGTGTAAAATTTGTTTGAAAGCAAAATTTAGAGTAGCGCTCCAAATATCGAAGCAACGGTAAGGTGCACAAAGTGATACGAATATTGCACATTAATCTAAAATACTATGTTCTAATTCTAATTGGCTCCAAACTAATCCTAGTCTCTCTATCTAAACCAGGTAGACCTAAATTTGGTCGAGAGAGTTTATATTTATTATATTATTTATTTATTATTAGATGTTTGATTTTATTTTGGACTTGTGTTAGTGGACTTAAGTAGTTTGAATAGATCCATAGACCAACATTTAATTCTAGTTAGAATTGAGCCCAATAGTAAGCCCATTCATTATGAGGATGATTAATTAGTTAAATCAATTGGACTAGAACCTTTTCTCCTTAATTAATTCCTTTATGACAAGTTCCAAGGGATATTGTGGATATTTCATAGTAGCTTGGAGGAGGGATTAGTGGCCGGCCATAAAGGGGGGGAGTGTCTCTTTCTCTCTCTTTATTTTTTATTCCAAATTTAGATCTAAAAAATTTTCTTTCCAAATTTCTTCATCTCTACCCAAATTTCTTCATCTCTACCCAAATTTCTTCCCAATTCCTTCCCTATTCATCATTGGAGGCCATTAGAATAAGGAGAAAGCAAGGATCTATAAGAAGGAGCAAGGATCAACAAGTTGAAGGCTCTTGACACTCAATTTAGGATTTTCATTAGAAATTCATCTCCCAATAGGTATAATTCAGTTTTTCCTCTCTAATTAGACTCTAAATCTAGAATTTAATCATTAGGAACCCTCCCATGTACTAAGGCTACCCATAGGAAGTGAAATTAGGTTCATAGGAGGCATATGGAGAAAGTTATGTGGTATTTTGTGTCAATTTTGGAAAATTTTTGAGATTAGCACATCATGTGTTTGTCAATAGGTCAATTAGACCAAATTGACATATGTTTGATTATGTGTGACTAGTGTCATATCCATAATTGGATACATGTAGGCTGTATCCCGACAATTTGGTGATACGGGTTAATTTGGGAGTTTTCTTCTGACACGGGGGTTTGAGCATGTCACATTTTGACATGGGCACGTAGTTGAGTAGCGTACACTTTGTGTTATTTCTAATTATGATTTTAGACTTGCTCGTATCCTTCGGGGTACGTTTGGTGGTGAGGTGGACTATTATCGCAAGCGTATCATAGATCTAGTATGATACGGGTGCGGTACACTCCACGTGTTTGTTTTCTTGCATTTTAATTCAATTTACCTTGGTTATAGATATTAGAATATTATAATTATAATTATTATATATATATATATATATATTATGTGTATATTTTATATTTCTTTGTGATGTGTTGGTGGTCATTGGAGAGTAGGAGAGTTCATGTGCATCATTAGTGTGGGTATTTAGTAGCATATATATATATATATATATATATATATATATATATATATATATATATATATATATATATATATATATATATATATATGTTCTATAATTCTTGTTGATGTGTTGGTGATCATGGGAGAGTAGGAGTTCATGTGCATCTCTAGTATGGTTATAGGTATATATATGTATAGTGATATTGTGGTTATATATATATATATATATATATATATATATATATATATATATATATATATATATATATATATATATATATATATATATATATATATATATATGAGCCATAGGCTCATATTCCTACATGAGCCAATGCACATGTGGACCAATAGAAATTGAGTGTACTAGTGCACATGGGATGTAGAAATTTATTCCTATTGGTCCATATGTACATGGCTCATATCCCGTTTATGTGTGTGTGTGTGTGTGTGTGTGTGTGAATATATATATATACACACACACACACACACACACACACACAATATATATATATAGTGTGTGTGTGTGTGTGTGTGTGTGTGTGTGTGTGTGTGTGTGTGTGTGTGTGTATATATATGTATATATGTATGTGAGCTAGAGGGGAGAAGAAAGCAGTGAAAAACAGTGAAGAAAGCAGTAAAAAAACAGTGAGAATAAGCAGTGAAAAATAGCAACAAAAGCAGCAAAAGCAGCAGCATAAGCAGCAAGCTGCAGTAAGCTACAGTAAGCTGCAGTAAGATATAGTAAGCTACAGTAAGCTGCAGTAGCTTGAGGGGTTAAAGTTTTAGTTGTGGATAAGTTTAGATAAGCTAGTTAGTTTATATTGATAAGTTAGTGTATATATTGATAAGTTAGTTATATATATTGATAAGTTAGTGTATATATTGATAAGTTAGTGTTTATATTGATAAGTTGTAAGTTATGTATATATTGTTAGTAAGTTAGTATATATATATATATATATATATATATATATATAAGCACTAGTTAGTATTAACATTGGTTAGTATTATTTCTAGTTTACCTTGAGTTACACCAAGATAATGAGAATTGAGGTATCTTGGGTATGGGTATTGAATATCTAATGGGTATGCTAGTTATGTTAGTTGTAGGTATTGATTTTAGTATTAAATAGTATGTTAGTATTATATAAGTTAGCTAGTTAATTGGTGTATATATATATATGCTAGTTGGTATAGTATAGTTATGAGTTTAAATGCATGTTAGTGCATATATATAGTTATATCTAATGACTAGATGTCAAGGTAAATGGGGTATCTCAAGGTAAAGGGTAAACATAGTATCTTAGTATAGTTAGTAGCTAGTATTGTTTTAGTTATGAGTTTAATTGCATATTAGTATATAGTGAGGTATGCATGGTTTGTTAGTTAATGTTAGATATTGGATTACCTTGTGATACCATGGTAATATCAAGGTATTGGTTTATACTCAAGGTATTGAGTTTGTATATCAAGATAGATGTGTAGGTGGTATGATACCGCATTTGGTTCAAAATCAAGGTATCCACTTAGCATTAGTTTGGCTAGGAGTACTATATATTTTGTCTTATATAGATATATTATAGTATTTTTATATCTAATAACTTACGTATCTTATGATACGGTATTTTGTTGGTACTCTAGTATCCTAGTATAGCTAGTATAGCCTAGTTACATAGTGTATGGACCCAATATCCTTGAGATTGACTCATACAACCTATAAATAGCTAGTTTGACCAAGTTTGACTAGTTTGACCTAGAGTTGACCTAGTTTGACTATTTTGACTTAAAATGACTTTATGGCCTAGAATTAAACTAGTTTAACTTATTTTTATTCCAAAACCTTGTATTAATGCAATATTCCATATATAGGTCTGTGACACCAGTTCGGATACTATTTCGCATTATTTGCTCTAGACCACAGGCGAGTACATTCTCTGATAGTTTCTATTATTTGATTACTATTATAATTCAAGTATTTAGAAATGTTACTTATGATTATTTGACACATTGGTACACGGATTGGTATTGCTATTGGATCGTCAGTCATGAGATGTTACCTTGATTATTGAGATGGTATCGAATACTGCTCCTTGTTGGTATTGGATAACATTGGATATTATAGGTTAAACATTGGATACATTGGCTAGTAACATGTCATGATTAGATCCATCGTATCAGTCGAGGCGGGGAAAATACTAACTAAATATGTGATTAAGAACTATCGGCTAATAGTGTAATCATTGGCTACTAACTAATCATACACTTCTCGTATGGTTGAGTTAGCTCCTTAGTGTAATCATTGAATATCCTAAGCCGATCACATATTTAGTTAGTATCTCAAGCCATGGTATATTGTACATTCTATTTTCACTTCATAGATTACCCTGTTCTATTTCTGACATTATAGTTCATCTTCTTCATTCTTGTACGCATTGATTTATATTTTTGTTGCTAGTTTTGTTTGTTCCTTTAGTATTCTTAGATCATCAGTTATATTCTCATCATATATAGCATCCCCTATTTTACTATTTTATAGTTTTTGTCAATTAATTGGAACTGCTATTGGGTTGTACTTTGCTCTATTCCTGACTGGATAATATTTTTCAGAGGATCCAGAAGATTGGTGTCCGATGTACTACAGACCTCGACCTATAGATGGTGCACCACTAGTTCTGGAGTGACTGCCGGAAGATTTAGCCAGAATTACTAGTTATCATAGTTAGTTTTTTTTAGCATTTTGGTACCAGATTTGTTTTCGGCGTATATTTGAGACTTGGATATTGTTTCTATTTGTTGTTTTTATATTTAGACTGCATAGTTATGTTAGACTTCTTTGATATCTTATCGTGCTATAGATTTGCGATTGAGTATTGTGTTGCATTAAGTTTATTGTCCTCCTTCTTGGAGTTGATATATTATTGGCAGATTATACATTATTGTGAGATAATTATATAGTATAGTCGACATAAACAACATTCTATCGTCGATGCTGCAGCGTAGGCTGGACGTACCCACGTACTCGTGCTCCTTAATCGAGTGCGGATCATGACACTCCTGACCTACCTACCCCCCGAAAGAAAACCCTAGCCAACCTCAGCCTTTCACCGTTGGTCACCCTTAACCTCAGCCTCTTATCTTCTCACGTCTCGGCTCTCTAGTCTCTTCTCACTCTCTTACGGCCATCTCCTCCCTTCTCACTCTCTCACGGTCATCTCCTCCACCGGTCCACTTTACTTACAGATCTCCTCCACCGGTCCACCTCACTCACGGATCTCCTCCACCTCACCTTCGGTCAACACCTCCGAACCTCCATCTCACTCCGGATCTCGATCTTCTCCACCTCACGCTGGAAAACAACATAATATGGTTGGATTTAGCATATCTCCTCTACCTTGTAAGTATTCTAAATTTTTTTATTTTAATTTCTGTTAAATTTTTTTGCTAATTATTATGTTCAAATCTCTGATCTCCTCTATGGTCCACCTCCATCTCGAGTTCTCGACCTCCTCTCCCAAATCTCCTCTACCTTGTAAGTATTTTATATTTTTTAATTTAATTTTTTTTAATATTTATCTAATTATTTTGTTTAAATCTGAGACTTTTATTATTAGTATTGTGTTAAGAATTTAGTATGTTCATGTTTTGTAGTTTGAAGAAGAATCCATAATTTTTAGGTACATCAAATTATTATGTTCATCTAATTATTATGTTCTACACAATTTTGAAACTAACCACAAATTTGTCTACATAATTTTGTCCAAAAATAGACTCTACTAAGAAGAGATTTTGTCTTTAATTCAAGGTATCAACTTCAAGAATGAATCTACTTTTACATGTAAGATGATCATTTAAGACTCTTTTATGTTGCTTCTTTGATGATGTGTGGAATAAACTTTTTAAATTAGACCAACTTGTGAAGGTTTGAGCTAAAGAATAACCATATATATTCACTAAAGATTTTTGATCACTGAGATTCAGGGATTAGGATCTTGCTTTGAAAGCTTTAATCAATCTCCAAGCACTATATTTCATATCATGTTAAGGGAAGAAAGGAACACATTCTGAGCAATGTAGGAAAAAAGAACCGTACCAATTTGAAATGATGCATTTAAAAAATAAATTAATAGACTGCCATTATTATTAGTGTTTCTAAAGTTCAAAAAATAAGAAAATAATAATTCAGACAAAAGACTTTTTGTTTCTTCAAGTTAGCTAATCTCATTTGTTAATCATGCAGGTATTTTGCGGTTGAATTCTTGGTTTAGATTTATCCTAATCGCTGTAAGAATCACTGTGTGTGTGTGTGAGTGTGTGTGTGTATATGTGTGTGTGTGTGTGTGTATTGGGATTTATATATGGTTGTGGCTGGAAATTGGAATGGGATATGCTTTCAGGACAAGTTTGCATAAATGTTGCATTGCGTAATGGCCAGTTTGCCAAAAGCCTTATAATATGGAATTGTTGATTGTTTGATTTTTTTTGTTGATTGATTTTTTTTTTTACAAGTAAAAATTTGAAAGGGATATATGCCACATATTTTGTTTGCAGGGCCAGTTTATATAAATATTGTATTACGCAATGACCAGTTTGCCAAAAGCCTTATAATCTTGAATTGTTGATTGTTTGATTCATTTTTTATTGTTGATTGAATGTTTTTTTGTTTACAAGTAAAAATCTGAAATGAATTTATGCACATATTTATTTTTGTTGATTGATGGTTTTTTTTTACATATAAAATTTGAAATGGTTATATATTACATGATTTTGTATGCATGACCAATTTGCATAAATGCCGCATAAGCTTTATAACCTGAATTTTTTGATTGTTTGAATTTTTTTTTTTTGACGATTGTCTTTTTTTTTACAAGTAAAATCTGAAATAGATATATGCCATATTGTGTTTGGAAGCCCTGATTTTTTGCTTAGATTTTTTTTTACAAGTAAAATTTGAAACTGACAAGAACAGATACTAACTAGTAAAAATAATTGATTTCTTGTTTACAAAAACTATTATGTTATATGAAATTTGAAAATTAATAGGCCATTTATTGCGTCAAATAATTCAAGTTTATGGCATCAACATCATACTCATTCAATTTGCATTTTCTAATCTTTAGTTTTCTTTTGTGAATTTACTTTAGAATTGAAATATATTTTTGGTTTCATGTTTATTTTAGATGTCAAATAAAGCGGAGCCTATTGAACTTGAGCTTGAGGTTGTGGGAGGAACAAGTTTCCATGCCAAAAATGACCCCATCACAACTAATCCTAAACTCAAGGTTAAAAATAAGCGTATTGGTAAACGAAGAGTTATTTATTGGAGTGACTACAGAGAATTTCTTGAGAATGGGCACCCAAAAACGGAATATAATTTCTGCAAAAAAGAATAATATTTTCACCCCATATTTGATGGGACCACCTCAGTCAAAAATCATTGGCTTATATGTCCCCTCAATCCGAAGCACAAAGGTCCTTCTCAATCAATATTGAATATGCAATATGATGGAAAGGATAAGTCAACTCTCACTAGTTGGTAATTTAATCAAGAACACACAAGGAAGGCCTTGGCTTACATGTTAATTGTCGATGAGCTTCCTTTTCGGTTTGTTGAGGGTGATGGCTTCAAACGCTTTCTTTCTAGTGCACGTCCTATGTTTGGTGTTCCGTCGAGATGGACCGTTGTACAAGATTGTTACAATCTTTACACAAATGAGAGGACTAAGTTAAAGGCTTATTTCAAGGAGTCAAATCAAAAGGTTTGTCTCACGACGAACATATGGACATCTATTCAAAAGATAAACTGTATGTGTCTTACGTCACATTACATTAATGATGATTGTGAATTAAAGAAAAATATTATCAACGTTTGTCCAATTTTTAGTCATAGAGGCGAAGCTATTGGTAGGGACGTGGAGTCATGTTTGATTGAGTGGGGCATTGACAAGATTTTTATAATTACTGTTGATAATGCTAGCTCAAATGATGTTTCTATTTCCTATTTAAGCAAGAAGTTTGCTTAAAAAGAAAATAGTATTCTTCAATGCAAGTATTTACACATGCGTTGCATTGCATATATTATCAACCTTATTATGGTAGACAGGTTAAAACTGATGTCTTCTTCCGTTGCTTGTGTTCGAAGAGCTGTTAGCAACATGAGACAATCTCCTTCTCGGTTCTAAAAGTTCAAAGATTATGCTCAAATCAAAAAATTCGAAAAAAAATTATTGTGTCTTGATGTGAGCACTCGTTGGAATTCAAAATATTTGATGTTGGACACGGCTCAAAAATTTTAAAGAGCCTTTGAGAGATTCTAAGATGAAGATCTTTTATTTAAGAGAGAGCTTGAGGGTGAGAATTTATTTCCAAATAAAGATGATTGGATGAATGCGAGAATATTGTGCACATTTTTAGAACATTTCTATGAATTCACTTTATGTGTATCGGGCTCTTTGTATGTCACTTCTAATAAATTTTTAAAAAAAATTGCATCTATTGATTTTCTCTTAAATAATGCTAAGAGTAACGATGACTTTGAGTTGTCTATGATGGCGAATAAAATGAGAGAAAAATATGATAAGTATTGGGGGACGTCAAGAAGATGAATATGGTTGTCTTCATTGTGCCACTTTTTGATCCATGACAAAAGTTTGCATATGTAGAATGGTGGCTATATCAACTCTATGGTAAATCAAAGGGTGATACCATGGTAGAGAAGGTAAAAATGGTTGCTTACTCCATGTTTGAAGAATATAAAAAGTTGTATTCACCGATAGTTGCTTCTATAACTAATAAAATGATCGAATCTCCTACCATCGAAGAGCATCCAATTTTTAACTTGAAAAGTATGATGAAGGCTCAATATAAAAATCACAAAATAAAAATTGGTGGTTGTGATAATAAATCTGAGTTGGATGATTATCTTGTCGAGCCTACCATAGCCGATGAAGATGAGAATCCAAAATTTGATCTTTTGGCTTAGTGGAAGATCAATTCTCTTCGTTTTTCTATTCTTTCAAGAATGGTTCATGATGTCTTGCTTGTTCCAATATCTACGGTGGCTTCGGAGAGTGCATTTAGTACCGGTGGTCGGGTGCTTGATGCATTTAGGATCTCTTTGACTCCTAAAATTGCTCAAGGTCTTATTTGTTCTCAAGCTTGGTTTAGAACTGGTTTAGATCGATCTATTATTACTAATCTTAAAGAAAACTTGGAATCCCTAGATAAACTTGAAAGAGGTATAGTTTTAGTTAATATGTTTTATCGCATAATGTTATTTTTTTAGTTTTTACTTTATTACTTGTATTGATTGTTTATTCTGTTGTTTTATCTTTTTATACATGGATAGATTTAAGTCAATTGACTACGATGGGCTCAACCTCGAGCGATGTTTGAAGATTTGGTTTATGGATTGAATGGTTTGGGCTATGTAATTATTAAAAGATTTATCACTGCATTGTGCAGTGTGTGCACTCTATAGTCTATACTCTGTTCTCTGTTCTGTGTAGTGTGTACTGCAGAATTTATTTTAGAATTTTGGATTCTGGACTTATTTTTTCGGTTTAGATTAAGGTTGGGCTGTAACTATTAAATTGTTAATTGCTACACTTGTGTATTATGATTACATTTACTTGTTTTATTTTATTATAAGTTGCTAACAAATATGTGAAGAAAGTGGCGATGATGATATGGCATGTCTATCCATATTTGGACCTGTAGAATTTGAACTTTAGATATATGGAATCATGGAAATTCATTTAAGTGCAATTTTTTTACACTACAACACCTAACCTAATAGAAAGGTGATAAAGGTTTATACTCTTCATTTGATGTCGGTTATTTACTTGTTTTATTTCATTATAAGTTTCTAACAAATATGTAAAGAAAGTTACAATGATGATATGGTAATAAGCATCAGTTAGATACTAGAATGCATCTATTTATGATACACAAATTGCCAATATGAGCCTTCTTCAAATCTACTTGCCTATTATGTTGGATTCCAGGTACTCAAGAATGGGGTTTAGGTGAAATTGCAAAGGGTCATCATCTGAATTGCCTATTATTTTAGTGAAAGGTATGTAGGTAAACTTGAATTTGGAATCGTTGGTTCTTACTTTTTAGTGCAAAGGGTCATCATATGAAAGGAATGATTACTCATGGATGGATTATCAAAATTGAAAAGCATGGATGTTTTTATAAAATTTTATAATGGGGTGTAGGGCTTCGTCCACAGGTTACATTCTTTCATATTCTTCTCCTAGATATTACTTTTATATGTACACATTTTTCTCACTTCGTAGCCATTTTACATTAACATAAAAATTATTATTGAGCATCATATTAATTTGATATTTCTTTCTTTATTTAGATTAATTTTCCCTCAATTAAAAGCTGCTATGTACTTGGGAAGTATTTATTTTCTTTGTTTAAATTAATTTGCCAATTTTTTGTGGGGTCTTGTAGCAAGACTTTTGCTTGGGGATGGATGAACACATGGAATTTTTTGAAGGAGTTTACTTGTCCAAATTTTTATGTGCAGTTTACTGCCAAATTTTTTAGTTTTACTCCATCAAATTTTGTAATTTTGTAATTCTACTAGCATGGAATTATATATGTATAATTTACTGCCCAAATTTGTAATTTTGTACGTACAGTTTACTGTCCAATTTTCCAGTGTTTACTTGCCCAAATATGTATGGATGAACACATAAAAGTTTTTGTATGTATAGTTTACTGTCTATTATGGTTCTTGTAAAATTTTGTATTTTGTAATTTTACTAGTTTAATAGTTATCATTGAAATATTTATTATTTTTTTGGATATTTTACTACTATGTTTTTATAAGTAATCCAACAAGCAGTTTAATTCTACATTGTATACGGTCTAATTGTTAAAAATTACCAGTAAAAAAACTAGTCCAGTAACAAAAAATGGCCCAACCGTTATAAATCGAATAAACCGAAAAATAAATTTGGTTCGGTTTATATCGGTTATGTGTATTTTTGGTTCATTTCGGTTTGGCTAAAACTGAATTCGATTATTTCAATTTTGCTAAATTCGGTTCGGTTATAAGCGAAATAACAGAATACTCACCCCTACCAGCTAGACAGGGCTTTTGCGATGACGGTCGAGGGGACCGATGCTACGGGTGATGGTGTAAACCCTCTTACCCAAATTTAGGCCTAATTTGCTTAGATAGTGAAACTAGGGCTAGATTGAAGCAATTAGAATTAGAATACGGCTTTTATTTAATTATGAAATAATTAAATATCGTGTAGCGCACCTTACCGTTGCTACGATAATTGGGGACACAATCTTGCCCGTCTTGTGCATCTCAAATTTTATTAATATTCTACACTGTCCCCTCTACGCCCTGACACTTGTGCCCCGCCTAAATCTAATCCCATGTACTCCTAATTAATTCTAGAACATCGTGCGCGTTCGATTTAATTAATTAAAACTAATTTATGCCTCAGCGTAATTTTCCAATTTTTGGGGGGCTTTTATGCAAAAATGCACTAAGGTGTCCCCACCATTGGACAATTCATGAAGAAACTCAATTTTCCTTTCACATGGATTTTTTCCATAATTTTCGGGATGTGCACCGCGCGCACAATGCCCTCGTGTATTAGACCTACCCTTACATTAAACAAATATAAAATTATAGCCCAACATCTTCATGTGAGGCCAAGACCCACTCCAAGGATTGTAGACCAAGGCCCATCCCAATGAGATATTGACCAAAGTCAAATTCACCTAGGTCAAACCCTAAAGTCCACATGTGTATATAAACAACTCTTCTCCTCTTTTCTTTATTTTTCCTTTTTCATCAAAACTCAAACCCAACCCTAGGAATTACTCAGCCGACCTCCCTCACGTTACTATTCCTCCTTCTTCCTCCTCCCGACTCTTCCTCTGCCCTCGCCGGAGTCCGCCGGCCGCTGCCCCTAACTCGCTGAACCACCTCATCCTCCTTCGCCTGAGCAAGACTCGGCCAACCCCACCACCATGGCCATCTCGACTTCAGCACTCAGACCCTCGCCGGAGTCGTTCCCTCCACCTGTGCACCGTCTCCTTCCTCGCCAACCGATCGACTGAGACCCACCGGAGCTACCATGATCTCCCCGACTGCACCGGAGCCCTTTCCGACAGTACTACCTCTCCCTCTCTTCCTCCTCTCGTCTGAACATCCATCTGGCCAACTCCTCCTTCGACCCCGCCTGAGCCCGGAGCAGCCTGCAACCCTCTTCCTCGTCCCCCCTCTGTAATAGCACCGCCTCGCTAGACCTCCCCCGCTCCCTGCCATCCACCAGCAGTGCAGCAGCCTCCTCCCCATTGATTCCGGCCATACTGCCTGAGCCTGACCACCGGCTCCTCCTCCTCTTCCCTGACAGTGCCGGCTACCCAGCACCTTCCTCCCTGAACCATCTCCTCCTCCACATCGAGCCAACCCAGACTTCTCTACCCCGATCTCTTTCTCCTCCGCCCGGACTTCTCGTCGACAGCAACCCCGCTGCCCCTCGACTCGCCTGAAGTCGACTTCCCCACCACCTGCACACCCTGGGAAATTACCACCAGCTACACCATCATCTTCCCTGAATCGACTCCTCTTCCCCTCGAGCCACAGTCGTCATTACCACCACCATTGCCACCACCTCCCCTGGCCGGGCCTCCTCGGGCAGACACCATCATCACACCATCAACATCTCATCAACTCCGTCATCATCGATCATCTTCACCATTATCATTATAATTTATCATCCTCATCATACATAATCCCTATCATCATCATCTATTAACACATCACCACCATACATTATCATCACCTCCACTATTGCTATTAATGCCCTTGCAATCATCATCTTCACCTTGAGCATCGACATCATCATTGCCATCACCCATCAGCAGCATCGCATCGTCGTCATCTCATCATTAGCCTCACCATCACACCATCGTCCTTATCATCCTCCTCGTCTCAATTCATCACCATCACCTCATCGTCACCCCACCAGTCATTATCATCATCAGCATTGTCGTTCTCACCATCATCGCCGTTATAGTCGTCACCTCTCTTCGTCGACGTCCAGCCAATCCCGTGCGCGTACACCGAGGTTCGAACCTGTCCCACCTTCTTAATTCGTATGTGTGTTTGAGTATATGTTATTATGACATACGTATTTCTTATGGCTGCTAGCTGACATCAGGCCCTGAGTCGGTGAACCCAAAGGCGTGTACGTATATGTACGCCTACGTGTATATTACTCATTGGTATATATATTTATATCTATACTTAGTACATGTATTCAATTGGTATGAATAATTGGGTGTTATATATAGATATATATAAATATATGGTATGTACATAAATTGTAAGTAATTAAATACTATGCTATATATATTCAGAATGTACGACCCTAGGACACCGTGGATTGCCCATAATTGTCCTTGACCCTGTTGATCCTAAGAACAATGTTGGTGTCTGCCTTGTGTACACCGACGTATTGACTGATCGTGTACAGTACTTAAAGACCCGACACCCGCGTAATTCAACGCATAATTGACCGTGTTAGATGACTAGTATTACCCCTAGTGTACCCCTGAGTCCTGTATAAATATTATTGTGTGTGCACTAGTGTAATGACTAATGATTTTATTGTATTATATCATATGTACATAGGATATTGGATTTATTCTGTGCGACTTCTGGAGCAGGTTATTGGTACATTGCAACTTTCTTGCCAGGCAAGTATACCTTGCCATTGTACTGTTATTTATATTCCATATGTTGCATGCATCTTTATTTCCTGTCTTTAGTACATTTATTTTAATTGTTATATAAAATGCGCGCGACGGTGACGTCACGATATATTTTTATTTATGTATTTGCATTGACCTGTTTATGAGACTACCCCATTAGCATGTAGCATCATTAGGTTCATTGGCCGTGACACAGTTGTTACACGAGTTGTGAGTCTCATGTAGATCACGGACTTGCGTGACAGGTCTGGCCTCCTGTACGTATGGGTCGTGCGTTAGGAATAACTGTTGTTAGAAACTTTGTATGCTAGTAGACTTGGCAGTTATTAGAGGCGTTATCGTGTCATAGATGTGACATACTTAGAGCATGGGGTAGGGAGAACAACAAGTACCGTATTTGAGCTCCTTTACACTTTTTCTATTGTGCGCCCGGATTCTCCGTTGGAGATACGGGTGGTGATGACCACTATATATTATATTATTATCAGGCGGGCCTCCGATGTTTGAAAGATGCAGTACCTTTTTAGGCCCCTGGATCATCAATAGAGAACCATGCCAAATCCCAGGTTTTCAGCCAGATAGCTCACTTGTGGGGAAAGTTGTTCTTAACTGCATTCACTTAGACGGTTAGGCGACCCCTTTGGATATTTATTTCAGTACTTTATTGGCATGTGTTTAAGTATCTTGTTATGTCCCTCTGAGGACCTGGTCCCCTGCCAGGTGTATCTGTTCTTGGTTATTTGCAGGAGCGCAGATTCGGATGGTTACATGAGATTCGAGGATGTCTTCGCCTCAAGTCGTGATTGATAGCTGGTATCTTATATTGTGTTTGTTGTGTTGTACTTATATTGTATTTACTTTTCTATTCCAGTTGGTAGTGGATTTGTTTCCATCCAACCATCATCCTTAGATACCTATATTGAGATCTAGTTTCAAAGATATTGGTTATTTATTTATATTTGATTTTCGTGGATGAGATTTAGATTATACCCTGTGACTTGTGATACATTTTATACCACTTATGGATTTGATATTCATATTACAGCGTACGTATGGGTTATGGTTTCCATATATTGGAGTTGCCATATCCATGCGGCTGACATGCTTACGTGTCATAGTCCTACATATTTTTGGGACTGGGGCGTGACATGTTTTTGTGGTGGCCCATGCAGGTCGAGAGCATATTGTCTCGGTTACGTTACTGTACCGGACATGCCTGCACCTAGGACTAGAGTATAGGATCTCATCCATAATTGACTATGATTCATCTTCCTCCTATCTGTTCTATTTGAACAATTATATCCTGCTTGATTCCTGCACTTTCCTAATAGTTCTTTGAGTATAGCCTTCTGCTAGAATATAGGAACCCCTGTTATTAGGATGATAATTAGGGTAGCTCACCTATTAAGAATACAACTAGAATATAGACACACCACTAAGTTTAGAATATCTAGTGAACCTAGAATTCCTTATCTTTAGATTGGTATACCATTACCCCTTGATGTATTAAGAAGACTTGAGAGTAGTATAGACACTACTAGAGATAGTTAGAAGTTTTACCATAATGTTTGACCCTAGTATTGAGGAACCAATGGAGAACCAATATTGAACATTAGGACTGAACCTAACCTACACAGTTAGATAAGTATTGGAGAACTACAAACTTAGATCATTGCCTTATTATTAGTAGACAGCACCCTAGAAAGCCTAAAGGAATGTAATTAACCCTTTCCTTAATCATGCCTCGAATATAGCAACTAGCACCCCACTCCCCTTTAGAAAACCATGATGCTATCTAGAGCCCCCTATTTTAATTTTATATGTTATTCCTCTGCAACCTTAACGTTCGCTAATTATGCGACGAATGAATTATCCCCTTCATTTCTTCATCTTTCAATTCATGTCAATCTGACGCATCTGATTATAGACCAAGTGATTGTATTCTATGATAGGACAAATGGTTTGCTAAAGTGATAGTTGTGATCTTGAATTTTAAATTACGTACCTTGTAGTTAGAACTTGATAGTTGAGTATTTATCTAGATTATAATTTTATGGTTATCTCTTAGTTTTAAATTGCGTAACATATACCCCACCTCGATACAGGTTAGATCCCTTTCCCCTTAACGGCTAGTAACTCTTTTATTCTCGCTATTGACATATGTTCTATGAGCACTATAATTAAGACTTAAGGTGACCCTTACCTATATAATGCAATAGGAGACCCTGATAAGTACCAAGATCTTTCCTTATATACCCTAATGAGAGTTTCTGTTTTATTTACATGTGCAAGATTATTTTGTAGGATCCTCTTAAGACTGTCACAGTATTAGTTTAATTCTTTTAAGTTGGGTAGTATGCCTCACAACCTAGTATCACATAGTCCACTTGACCCATCGAGGTAGTGTAACTGAATGACATTAATTGTATGATAGCATAAGACGACAGTGTTTATTCAAGCAATAAAATTTAGAGGTCCGTGCCCCTATTTGGTCGACTAGCGACTTAGACAAGAAGGTTGTATGATAACTGTAGAGATTGTAGAGTCTTTTTATTATTGTTGCTTATGTTGTTTTGTTTTGTAAACTTGAATTAATTTGCACCTTCTTTCATCATAATCCAGCGTAGTTATATTTGTTGTACTATCTTGACTCATGCTGCTATTATAGCCTAGTTTTTGCAAGCTTATTCTTTATCAAGCTTGTTCACTACATATGTATTATTGGGCGCGCACACTAATACATTTCAGAATCAGTGTACTACGGTCTGATCAACCATAGTGCGCTCGATTCGCCGTTCACATAACTATTTTACGTGGATTGAGATATATAGTGATTAGTAGACGAATGTACTTGCCCTCTAGACGGTTAGGAGACCCCTTTGGATATTTATTTCAGTACTTTATTGGCATGTGTTTAAGTATCTTGTTATGTCCCTCTGAGGACCTAGTCCCCTGCCATGTGTATCTGTTCTTGGGTATTCGCAGGAGCGCAGATTCGAATGGTTACATGAGATTCGAGGATGTCTTCGCCTCAAGTCGTGATTGATAACTGGTATCTTATATTGTGTTTGTTGTGTTGTACTTATATTGTATTTACTTTTCTATTCGAGTTGGTAGTGGATTTGTTTCCATCCAACCATCATCCTTAGATACCTATATTGAGATCTAGTTTCATATATATTGGTTATTTATTTATATTTGATTTTCGTGGATGAGATTTAGATTATACCCTGTGACTTGTGATACATTTTATACCACTTGTGGATTTAATATTCATATTACAGCGTACGTATGGGTTATGGTTTCCATATATTGGAGTTGCCATATCCATGCGGCTGGCATGCTTACGTGTCCTAGTCCTACGTATTTTTGGGACTGGGGCGTGACAGATGGGTTAGCAAGTTTTGTTCCTATCCTTTCCTTTTCTTTCATTTCCTTTCCTTTCCTTTCCATCTATTGATTTGCTTGATTCCTTAGTACCTTATAGTTGCTTCAATAATTTTCATGCTAGAGTATAGTTAGTAGTAAAATTCTCGGTATAGACTGTAATATCTTGATTAATAGGGTTATAACTATGCATGTTTGATGACCAGTAAATAATTTCTTTTTTTAATAGAAATTATATATTTGTATAATTTTAGATATGACTTTCTTAGACCAAGAATAGATCAGGGTGGTGACCGTAGAGAGGATTATGATAATATGTTGTCACTATCTAGAAGAGAGAATACTAATGTTTGAGCAATACCCTATCTTGAGTTATGAGGTATCTTTTTTCCATTTAGTGCTTGTTCTGAATTTAATTTCGATGACAAAATTATTTTAAGGGGGGGAGGAGGATTGTAACTACCTAAAATTAAGACTAGGGATATTTTGGTAATTTTATCCTTTGACTGCTAATTATATTGTTATAGTTAATTAAGTGATTAGTTGTAATTAATTAGTATTAGTTATCATGGATAGAATATTCTCTATTTGTTAGTTAGATGCATTTCTATAACTAATTAAAATCCTCCCTAACTATATAGATTCCATTCATGACCATTGTAGAAACTAATTAAAGAGTGGAGAGGAAAAAATTAGTCATTGAACCATACCCAACCCGATTATTACATGTTCGGCCATGGTGGAAGGGTCTCCATTTATTAATTTCCTCTATTTCACTCTTCTTCTTCCTTAAGTCATCTTCTTCCTCAAGCCATTCCACTACCAAATCCAATTTCCACCAAATTTACCCCCAAATCAACCCAAAGCCACTCAAATTCTTCATTCCATGGAGGCCTATAGCTTATAGCACAAGGAGGAGCTAGGAGGAGTGTCTAGCAAGGAGGTTGTGTCCAATTTGGTGGAGATTCATTGGGATCCAACTCCTAATTGGTAATTCCTTCATTTTCTCTAATTTTTATGGTAGAATTCTAATTTAAACCTATAAGAACCTACTCATGGCTAGATCCAACCCATAGGAAGTTGAATTAGGTGCTAGAGAGCCATTTTCTTATAGATCCATGTATTTTGTGGCTAATTTGGTAGAACTCTGAATTGTGTACACCAAATGTTTGTGTTGTATCCTCAATAGGACTTTTGGTTTCTAATTGTGTTGTGCTTATGTTCTAGTATCCATAATTGGATACATGGTGTCCGTGTCATGATACGTCATGATACACATAGCTAAATTTAGGTGATTGTGTATTTTGGAGCTCTTTGTGTCAATTTCTTTATATTTGCTTTAGAACTATTTTTCTAGCTATTTTTATCTCACATACTATATATATTGGGTTCAAATTGGTATTTGGTGTTCTACTTGGAGTAGAGAGAAGTATCATGGTGTACCATGGTGTATTAAGGAGTATCATAGTTGTATTATAGTGTTTTGATAAGTATCATGGGTTACATCATGAGTGTCATAGTTGTGATACACATGGTATCATGAGGAGAGGGTGTGTAGATCAAATTGGATGTTTGAGTGTGTATCTTGGCACTTAGTGTCCATATAGATTGATACATGGAGTGTCTCTAGTGAGTGTTAGTGTTTGTGAGGGTGAGTGTGTATTGTGTGTATCTGTGTTAATGTATCAATGTGATACCAAGTCTATATCAGATTTTGATAGGAGTGTTTGTGCACATCTATGCAATGAGGATGGAAAGCATGGTCCGTGTGAGTATGGAAGGGGTATTACTGTTCTAGGTGCATGGATAGCATATTGTCAAGTGAAAGAAGTAGAGCCAAGTAATTAATGGTTGCAATTGGTTTTTTTAGTTGCAAAACTTATTTGGGCTAGGTGGAGATATAAGTATCAGAGAGTTTTTGTATCATGTGCATATGTATTAGTGTATTTGTTGTTCTAGTATAGTGTGGGTGTGTGAGGTGTTATTGTGAATTGTGTGTGCTGCAGATGCAATGCTACAAGATCTAAAGTTATGCAGTAGTAGTAATGCCAGGAAAACAACAGTCAGTTGGGAGGGGGGTTCATGTGGATAAGTCGAGCAGAGTTGGCTGCAGTTGTACACCACCTAATGTACTATTTTGCATAGATGTTCAGAGTGCAGGAGCTATAGTGGCTTGTTAGGATGCAACTGAGTTGCTGCAACAAGAATTGAGAGAAGATGTAGGGTCGGGCTGCAGTACTTTCTTAAGTGCAGGAGTTAGGTTACTGCAATGGCAATACCTGTGTGTGAAGGGTGGAGTATCAGTGTATCTAACTAGATGAGGTTGAGAGGTTGTGATCAAGTGTAGATTGGGTAGATATATGGAGGGTGTCTGTGTGTCTACATTGCACAAAAGTATGGATTGTTGGTGTCAGAGAGTGTAAAGACTTAGTGTGTTGGGCTATGTTTCAAGTGGGATGCTGAGAGTGTATGTGCTAGTATCAGTTGTGACTTAGTGTACCAAGAGAGTTTGAAACATGAAGTGTGTGTAAGAGTGTATCTTGCACATGTATAAGAAATTTTGTAGGTTGGATATAGGGCATCCTAGTGTTATAGTGAGTGAAGAGAGGGGCATTGTATGTGAGTGAGTAACAGGTTGTATGAACTAGGATATCTTAGGTGTGGGTGTATTAAAGGGATACTTTTATATGTAGGTGTATATATATATATATATATATATATATATATATATATATATATATATATATATATATATATATATATATATATATATTACTTATAGAAATAAGTTATAGGTGTTGAGGACTACATATATAAGTTATAATTGAGGTTATTATATAGTTTACATATAGGTTATATATATATATATATATATATATATATATATATATATATATATACCTGAGTATATACTATATGAGTTATGTATCTAGATAACCTAGAACTAACTTGATAATAACTAAGATAGCCATATATGCCAACCAAATAGGTAATAGTGAACCTAAAATAAGGTATTTACCTAGTTTTACCCTATTGACATAGACACCTAAAATAGAACTAGTTAAGATTGTTTATTATTCCAAATCATCTGTTAACATTGGAAATTCATATATAGGTCACTTGGACTCCAATTCAGACACTGATTTGTGTTTACATCTTATGACCATAAGTCTAATATACCTATTGAGAACTTCAACTGTAATGAGAAATAACATTATGTAAATAAGTGTACTTGTCTAAAGAAGAAGAATAAGAAAAAGAAGAATAAGACAGAAAGAGAAGGTGATGAAGCAAACTCCCTTCAGTAGCCGACAGTGACAGAGTCTATTTTTCGGTGGCACATGACAACATGAGTGACCGTTGGATTCTCGATTATAGATGCTCCTACCATATGTGCCCAAAAAGGGAGTAGTTTTCTTTCTACAAGGCGACGAATGGTGGTTTCGTGTTGATGGGCAATAACAACACATGTCGAGTTGTTGGAATTGGGTCTATCAAGGTGAAGATGCATGATGGAATTATGCGAACTTTGGCCAATGTCAGACATGTTCCCGACCTTAAGAAATTTTTTATTTCTCTTGGTATGCTTGACTCGAATGGTAAAATGTTTGTTGCCGAGGGTGGAGTCTTGCGGGTTGTTCGTGATTCTTTGGTGGTGATGAAAGGTCACCGACATGTTACCTTTATATATTATTGGGAAGCACTGTGACTGGAACTTTAGCAGTCAGTACATCGGATTTGTCTGATAGCACACGTCTTTGGCATATGCGGCTTGGGAATATGAGTGAGAAGGGCCTGACCTTACTAAGCAAGCAGGGTTACTGAAGAACTTGAAGAAGCCAAGTATGGATTTCTATGAGAATTGTGTTTATGGCAAGCAGCACAGGGTGACCTTCAGTACAAGCAAGTAGAAGACATGAGGTATTCTTGACTATGTGCATACAGATGTATGGGGACCTAGCAGGACTCCTTCAAAGAAAGGAGTGAGGTACTATGTTACTTTTATTGATGATTATACATGTTATGTTTGGTTGTATTTCATCAAAACCAAAGATCAAGTATTCAAAAAATTCAAGCAGTAGAAAGCGATGGTGGAGAACAGAACAGGAAGAAAGGTAAAGACATTGAGGTCTGACAATGGTCCTGGATATACTTATGGACCTTTCAAAGGTTTCTGTGCTCAAGAAGGCATTGTGCGATATTGGACTGTCAGAAACACGCCGCAGCAGAATGGGTTAGCAGAGAGGATGAACCGAACCTTGCTTAAGAAAGCAAATGTATGCTTTCTCATGCCGGTTTAGGTAATGAATGGTGGGCAGATGCTATACACATGACGCGATACTTGATTAATAGATCACCAACTCCGGCTATAGACTGTAAGACTCCATATGAGAAAATGATCGACAAACCAGCAGATTATAATACTTTACGCGTGTTTGGATGCAAAGCTTACTATCATGTCAAGGATGGTAATTTAGATCCGAGAGCCAAGAAGGATATTTTCTTGGGATATTCACAAGGAGTGAAGTGATATCGTATGTACTGTCTGGAGGATAAGAAGTTCTTAATCAGCAGGAATGTCACATTCGATGAGTCTTCAGTGTTGACTTCTAGCAAGAAGAGTGAGTCTGATAAGGATAGTGGTAAATCTAGCAAATCTTAAACTATTGAGATTGAGTCATTTGAGGATGCATCAGATGAGGTAGAGATTTCTGAAGATGTTCATCAAGCCTCACAAGAAAAACAACCAAAGGAAGAGCAACACCATCAACAAGATTCTTTGGCTATTACTAGGCCAGGGAGACCGGTTAAGCCAGTGCACATGTATGGATTTGATGAACCGATCAAGCACTATGAACAGTTAAATCATGTGGCATATGCACTACCAGTAGAGGATGATGAGCCTATCACATTCAAATAGTCTGTCAAAGATACTAACAGCAAGAGATGGATGGTAGCTATGCAGGAAGAGATTGAGTCTCTCCACAAGAATTGTACATAGGATTTGGTTCCATTGCCCAAGGCCAAACAAGATATAGGCTGAAAGTTGGTGTACAAGAAGAATGATGCTTCTCCACAGTTAGGCAGAGAAGTGTTGCTTGAGAGCCCTTAGGGGCGGGATTGACGAGTGGTTGATTTGGTGAAACCGTGCGGTTGAAAAGTGTGTCGGCTCGATTTTGTGACAAAACCTTATCGAGGTGGAGATATGAAGGAAAATATATTTGACCATATCTTTGAAGAAGAACAAATCTTTGAAAAGGTGGAGATATGAAGCAAGATATATTTGACCATATCTTTTGAAGAAGATTGACTTGACCTTTGACCAAATCTTTGACAAGAATAATATTAGATTCCTAAGCCTACATAATATTAGATTCCTATTCCTACATAATATTGGATTTATATGTATAGACATATGGCATGCTATATAAAGGGGCCAAAGGTTTCTCTGAGTATCTCAAATTATGTTCAATGATGTTGAATAAGTTTGACATATGAGAGCAAACAATCGTTGAATAAGTTCAATACAAAAGTTTTGAGAGAGTTTTTTTTGTAGAGAGTTCTTGAGAGCATGGAGAGAAGTGTTCAGAGAGAAATTATAATTCCTTTTCTTCTTCATAGTGGAACTGAATCACCCTCGTCCGTGGAAGTAGGCATATTGGCCGAACCACATAAATCCTTGTCTTTGTGGTTGTGTACTTTCTCTGAGGTATTGCTCTAAATTTTTTGGGTCTATTTTTGTTGTGCGCCCAACAATTGGTATCAGAGCTTTGGAGTTCTCATAGAAAGTTAATTGGTTAGATTCTTGATATTGCTCCATCAAGCAAGATTGGGAATTACGAAATTAAGAAGTTCAATGGGAAGAATGATTTTGGCTTTTGGAAAAACCAGATGAATGACGTTCTCATATCTCAAAAGCTTCACAAGGCTTTATGTGGAAAGTCGAAAAAGTCTGCTGACATGAGCAATGATGATTGGGATGATATGGATCTCGAAGCATGTGTCGCTATTCTTCTATGTTTGGAAAGAGGTGTCCTCTACTCTGTGAAGGACGAAACCATCGTCGTTGGCCTCTAGCTAAAGTTATAATCACTCTACATGACAAAGACTCTTATCAACCGACTTTATATGTTAAAGTTGCTCTATAGAATGATAATGGAGGAAGGTACGTCAATTTGAGATCTATTTCTAAATTTAATCGAATTATTTCTGACCTAAAGGATGTTGACATATATGAAGATGATGATCGTTTGGCACTAATCCTATTATTTTCTTTGCCCGATTCCTATGAGAATCTTATTCAAATATTACTATATGGGAAGACTCAATTTCCATAGAAAAAGCTATAAGTGCCTTATTGTCTAATGAGGTACAAAGTTTGGCTTCTAATAGAGGAAACGGTGGAGATTAGGCCCAATGTTTGATGGCAAGAGAGAGAAAAAATGATAGAGCATCTTCCAGCAGAAGGTCAAGATCTAAATCCAAGACACCAATTGAGAAGGTGAAGTGCTTCAACTGTAATGAGAAAGGACATTATGGAAATAAGTTTACTCATCCAAAGAAGAAGAATAAGAAAAAGAAGAATAAGACAGAAAGTGAAGGGGATGAAGCAAACTGCGCTTCAGAAGCCGACAATGACGGAGTCTGTTTTTCGGTGGCACATGACAACATGGGTGAATGTTGAATTCTCGATTCTGGATGCTCCTACCACATGTGCCAAAAAGGGAGTAATTTTCTTCCTACAAGGTGACGGATGGTAGTTTCATGTTGATGGATAATAACAACACATGTAGAGTTGTTAGAATTGGGTCTATCAAGGTGAAGATGCATGATAGAATTATGCGAACTTTGGCCAATGTCAAACATGTTCCCGACCTTAAAAAAAATCTTATTTCTCTTGGTATGCTTGACTCGAATGGTAACAAGTTTGTTGCCGAGGGTGGAGTCTTGCGGGTTGATTATGGTTCTTTGGTGGTGATAAAAGGTCACCGATATGGTAATATTTATATATTATTGGGAAGCACTGTAACTGAAACTTTAGCAGTCAGTACTTCGGATTCGTCTGATAGCACATGTCTTTGGCATATGCGTCTTGAGCATATGAGTGGGAAGGGCATGACCTTACTAAGCAAGCAGGGGTTACTGAAGAACTTGAAGAAGCCAAGTATGGGTTTCTATGAGCATTGTGTTTATGGCAAGCAGCACAGGGTGACCTTCAGTACAAGCAAGCAGAAGACATGAGATATTCTCGACTATGTGCATACAAATGTATGGGGAACTAGCAGGATTCCTTCCAAGAAATGAGCGAGATACTATGTTACTTTTATTAATGATTATACACGTTATGTTTGGCTGTATTTTATCAAAACCAAAGATCAAGTGTTCAAAAATTTCAAGCAGTGGAAAGCGATGGTGGAGAACAGAACTTACAGAAAGGTAAAGACATTGAGGTCTGGCAATTGTACTGAATATACCTGTAAGCACCCTGATTTTTAGAATTTAATATTTTTGTATTCTGAATTTTTGTGATTTAGAGAATTTTTTATTTTATTTTTAGATAGTTAAAATATATAATATAATTAAATTTATAATTATGTGTAATTAATTAATTATTAATATTATAGAAAAAATATATTTTTGGGTGTAAAACTATTATTAGAGTATTATATAATTTTTTTGGAATTTATTGAGGTCCAAAACTATTAATAAATATCCATATACACACATATATATATATATGATTAATAATAAAGAATTAAACCTAAATACTAAACCCAAACCCAAATCCATTAACCTTAACCCTACCCAAACCCAAAACCCAAAACCCAAAACCTAATCCTAACTCTAAACTAACAAACCCAACCCACCCACGTACAGGATTCACCCCCCCATCTTTATATATATATATATATATATATATATATATATATATATATATATGCGCATACACATATATTTCATGTGAACAAAACCCAAACCCTAACTCTAATCCCACTACCCTAACCATTACCACCGCCGGAGCCGCGCCGCCGGAGCAGCGCCAGAGCACCACCGCAGCGACCGACAGCAGCAGTGGCAGCGACAGCAGCAGCAGCAGCAACATCTTCAGCCTCCTTCGTATGCAGCCTTCGCCCTCATCGCTCGTTCGATTTGCATCCCGTCTTCGCCGTTATGTTCATAACCTGACTCTCTAGGATTTTCTTCAAGTGGAACGAATTTAGGCACCCCGGTTTGATCGAAAAATCGACCGAAAGTTGACCGAAAAACTGTTCGAAAATAGTTCAGAATTTTGATCCAAACCCCCATGTTCATGACCAATTTGCCACCAACTCGTTAATTATTTTCAAAATATAATTGAAAGAATTTCTTCACAAAATAACCAAGAGTTTTACTGTTCTTTTAGTATTTATTAGTTTGCTTTAATGGTAAAATTATTCTTGTTCCAAAACGACTAAAAATTTATTTTTAAAACACCAAAAATCTTGCGATACGGGGTGCGTTCCGCCAAATGAGATGACTTTTTCATGTGCGAGTTGCACCAAAAGGCGCATAATGTAAACGAGGACGTGTGGGCTTTCACGAAACTTGATTTGGATGTGCGTGCACACCGGAATCAACGTGTATCCGCCAAAAAATACCGTATCGGCATGTTTTGACACTCGCTGTAACTTCGTGTGTGCTTGTCGTTTCGCAACAAAACTTGTGCCATCGGATTCATGGCGTTATGCTGGTCCTGTGACCAAAGTTTGGTTCGATTCTGAGAAAGTTGATGAAATATCATTTTGTGGGCCCCACGGTTCCACATGACGGGCGATTTTGTGATCGGCTCATCGGAATCCAGTTCTGGACGTTCTGTTGTGTTCGTATCTTCATTCTGGACTCGTAGACACTAAGTTTGACAAATTTGGAGAACTTTGTCTTTGACACATTTTATGGTGCAAAGTGGGCCACATGTGGACCCCGCTTTGACCCAAAATTGTTAATTTTGCCCCTGTCTCTAAATTAGACTTATGGATAGTCAATCCTAGCTATTTCAAGTATTCTGAGAACAATTGTGATGTTTGTTTTAGCATCCAGAGGTGTACGTGCATATTCCACTTTTCTAGGACCAGTTGACGGAGTTCAGAATTCAGACAAGTGTACCTTGCCATGATGTATTACAGTTCCTTGCCTTTATTATATTATTTAGTTATTATAGTTATTTTATATGGTTGATGTGTGTGTTTACCTGTAAAACCCCCTTCCTAGAAAATCGTATATACCTTTTATTTATTATTTATTAATTAAATTGTAGTAATTAGGTCTAAATAGGAGAAATAGATTTTAATAATTTTTATTTTAGGTGTTCGGGCACTTAGAGGACTTATGGGACCATCAGAAATTTTCAGAATTTATTCCATGTAGGAGACCCCTTAAGCAGTTGCTAGCCTAATGGTGTGCATTACCCTAATCTATGAATTTTTTTATGAGTATATATATAATATATATGTATATGCAAATATATATATATATATATATATATATAGAAAGAAAAAGAATTATTAAATAGAAATATAATAATAATAAAAGTAATAATAATAACACAACTATTGAACCATTCCTTAGTAATTTTGCTAAACTCCTTCAGCAAGCTTGCTGTTAATGCATTCCTTAGCATTTGCTTTAGAAACCCAAGCAAAGCAACTTTAGCATTTGCTTTACCATCCATTCCTTAGCAACTTGCTAGCCCTTCAGCCTTTAGGCCTTGCTCCCCACACGTGGACCCAACCTTCAGAAACTGTGCGTTAACCACATACCCGACCCCTTCATCCCGCGGCCGAACCCGCTCCATCCCTCTCTCTTTCCCTATTATATAATATATATATATATAGTATCTCTCAAAAACCCTAACCTAAATCTCCAGACCTCCTCTTCCCATCTAGAGCCGTCACCGCAGCCAGAGAAGCCCCGCCAAGCCATCCAACCATCCCGACGACTCCGACCTCGCGCCCTGCAGAATCCCACTCGAAGCACCTTCGCTCCGGAGTGATTTTCCGTCGACTCGCTCAACCAAACGATGTTCCGTCTTCACCGGTATGATCACCCCTTAACCCTCTTCCATATTTGTTTTATAGACAACCTCGGAAAATGTGTGCCCCTAGGTGAAAAATAACGTCCAAAGTGGGCGCGAGCAGACCCAATTCTGGAATCGCAGAAAATTGCGGTGACCCCCTATATTGCCGAGTTCGTATCTCCCACCTCAGAGATCCAAATTCAGTGATTCTTTTTGATACATGAAGAACACTTGACCAAGTTTATTTTCTTTTAAATAACCCTATGCTATTAGTTGCTGTGGACATAGTTAAATTTGTCATAAAACTGCACGCACCCACTTTTTCCAGATTTCTAAAAGTTGGAAAATGGAGCGCGCCCCACCAAACGGGACCGCCCTGTCGTGTACCAAGTATACCGAATGGTGCACGCAGAGTAACCAGACACGTGAAAATTCATGGGGACTAATTCGGACGCGTGTGCGCGCCGGAATCAGGCCGTATCCGCGGACACATTCTGTGTCATAACTTTTGTGGAACTCACCCGTATTTTGTGCACGCTTGTCAGATTGCGACGAAACTTATGCCACTGGACTCGTGGTAACGCGCTGGTCCTGTGACCCAATTTTTATGCAATTCTGAGATGGTTGACCAAATCGCCAATTGGCGGGCCCCACAGTTGACTTTTGGACAAAATTTTGTTCGGTCCATCAGAATCCATATAGTTTGTCCCATTTAGAGACTGTTACCCTCGGCACGCTTTTCGGTGCAAAGTGGGCCACCCGTGGACCCCACTTTTGCCCGAAATTACCGTTTTGCCCCTGTGTCCAAATTGGACGAAAGGGATGTACTTTTTAGTTATTTTGCTCATTCCGGAAACGTTGGTGATATTTATTTCAGCATCCGGAGACGTTTGTTCGGAGCCCTTAGTTCCAGGTTCCGTGTCCTTGACATTTGGGTGCGTACACTTTACAGATTTCTTGCCAGGCAAGTATACCTTGCCATTGTACTGTATTTACATTCCATATGAGGCATGCATATTTATTTTCTGTTTATTTAGTTCATTTATTTTAACTGCTATATAAACTGCGCGTCCAAGGAAACTTGGGTGCAACGATGGTGTCGTCGTACTATGTTTTTATTTATGTATATGCATTGGACCTATTTTCTGAGACTACCCCATCTTCATGAGGCATTATGTTTCATTGGCCATGACACTATTCTTACACGAGTGTGAGTCACATGTAGGACACGGACTTGCGTACTCGGCTGGCCACCGGTACGTATAGGTCGTGCGACGGATAGGGATAACTGCCAATAGAAACTTTGCATGCTAGTAGACCTGGCGGTTATTAGAGGTTTATCGTGTCATGGACATGACATACTTAGAGCATTGGGTGGGGAGAATAACAAGTAAGGCATTTGGGCTCCTTTACACTTTTTCTTCTGTAACCCGGAAGCTCCGCTGGAGATACGGGCGGTGATGACCCCTATACTACTTGGCGGGCCTCTGCCGTTCAAAAGACGACATGCCTTTGAGGCCCCTGGTTCTCCGAGAGAGTCATGCCAATCCCAGTTTTTAGCCAGATAGCCCACTTGGTAGAAAGTTGTTCTCAAACTGCATTCACATAGATGGTTAGGCGACCCCAATGGATGTTTATTTTCAGTACTTTATTGGCATGTACTTTTTGTATCTTGTTACGTCCCTCTGAGGACCTGGTCCCTTCCAGATATAGGTGAGCAGGAGTACCCGCAGGAGTATGGACCTGGACCTGACGCTACCTATCAGTCGGAGGCGATCTTACCTTTTGATTATATGTGATTCATTGCAGCTGTTTAGAGATCCTAGTTGCTATTTTTTTTTGAGACATTTATTCTTATATTAGAGTTTATTCTCCTCTCTTTAGTAGTTTATTATAGTCGATTTGTAGTGGATTTGTTTCCACCCGACTATCACACTTTGAGATTACTATTTGAGACTGCTTCCTTGATATTCAGTTATTAATTTCCATTATTCTATTATTTGTGCTGTGGATGAGATATAGAACTGCGTGTGACTTGTTGTGACATATATTACCACTGTGGATTGGATATTTATGTACAACGTACGTGTGTATATGGTTTCCATATATTGGAGTTCGTATACATACGGCTGGCGTATTACGTATTCCTAGTCCTACGTATTTTGGGACTGGGGCGTGACATTACCCTAGGACCGTGAGATGTTACTTAGCGTCCAAACAAGATTCGGGTATCGACGCCGTACGCGGAGTCGTATAATGTCACTTAGAGAGTTGATTCCACGATCATATTTTTACGTGCTTGCTTTACCAAGTACGCCATACCCTAGGACACTTGATACTATTTCATGTGACAGAATCTTTTTTGAGTTATTCATGGTCATTCTGTATAGGCTTACATGATTCGTGATATAAAACTTGCGTATTATATGGACATTATTATGACTCGTTACACTAGCTAGAGGTCATGATCTTCCGTGTTATGGACATGAGACATTATGGACATAAAACGTAAGGTTACATTGGGTGGGGAGAGACACGCCATACTACGGACTGATTATTGATATATATATACTATACGACTGGAGGTGCTGAGGCACGTACGCCAGAGTCGCAATACACTATGGGTGCCTTGGACTCTGTCTCAGATCTTTGGCACCTATACTGAGTTTTGATACTACTTGTTGCAATGGGCTCCCCGACACAGAGCTTGTAGTAGTTTCAGCCTGAGTACGAGTGATGCTCTCACGTGCATATCACATAGATGGTTACAGTAGTTTACCTTTGAGTATGTGGCATTATATTATTTTACTTTTGGAATGTTGTTTCTTGTACCTTGTTACATCCCTCTGAGGACCTGGTCCCCTTCTAATTTTTGCAGCATAGACGGTTATGGAACCTTTGGAGTTACTGACAGAGTTGCTTGTCTTGTAGGCATTGGTACCAGGTACTTATATCATTTCTACTGGAGTTATGGTTATTTATTCATATTGTTTATTCATCTGCTGATGTAGCCTAGTTTTATAGACTCATATTATTTCTCGAGTCTATTTGAGTTTGTGTGTTACTGGACGGCCGACTTTAGCACATGTAGCTTATTCTTGTGTATTCTGTTCATTATGGATTGAGGCATAGATATTTATATTTACTTGATTATTTAGATAGTGACCATTATAATATAGCTTATACGTATTCGAGTTAGACCAGAGTCTGGTCGAATGCGTAGCGGGCATGTTACGTATTCCTAGTCCTACATATTTTGGGACTGGGGTGTGACAATACCTATAGACCTTTTAAAGATTTATGTGTTCAAGAAGGCATCGTGCGACATTGGACTGTCAGAAATACGCCACAGCAGAATGGGTTAGCAGAGAGGATGAACTGAACCTTAGTTGAGAAAGCAAGATGTATGCTTTCCAATGCCGGTTTAGGCAATAAATGGTGGGCAGATGCTATACACATGACGCGGTACTTGATTAATAGATCACCAACTCTAGCTATAGACTGTAAGACTCCATATGAGAAGATGACCGGAAAACCAGCAGATTATAATACTTTGCGCGTGTTTGGATGCAAAGCTTACTATCATGTCAACGATAGTAAGTTAGATCCGAAATCCAAGAAGGGTATTTTATTGGGATATGCACTAGGAGTGAAGTGATACCGTCTGTACTATCTGGAGGATAAGAAGTTCTTAATCAGCAGGGATGTCACCTTCGATGAGTCTTCAGTGCTGACTTCTAGCAAGAAGAGTGAGTCCGATAAGGAAAGTGGTAAATCTAGCAAATCTTAAACTATTGAGATTGAGTCATCTAAGGATGCATCAGATAAGGTAGAGGTTTCTGAAGATGTTCATCAAGCCTCACAAGAAAAATAACCAGAGGAAGAGCAACACCAGCAACAATATTCTTTGTCTATTACTAGGCCAATGAGACCGATTAAGCCAGTGCACATGTATGGATTTGATGAACTGATCAAGTACTATGGACAGTTGAATGATGTGGCATATGCACTGCCAGTAGAGGATAACGAGCCTATCACCTTCAAATAGTCTGTCAAAGATACTAGCAGCGAGAGATGGATGGTAGCTCTGTAGGAAGAGATTGAGTCTCTCCACAAAAATTGTACATGGGATTTGGTTCCATTACCCAAGGCCAAACAAGCTATAGGCTAAAAGTGGGTGTACAAGAAGAAGGATGCTTCTCCACAGTCAGATGGAGAAGTGTTGCTTGAGAGCCCTTAGGGACGGGATTGACGAGTGGTTGATTTGGTAAAGCTGTGCAGTTGAAAAGTGTGTCGGCTCGGTTTTGTGACAAAATCTTGCCGATGTGGAGATATGAAGAAAAATATATTTGACCATATCTTTCAAGAAGATTGAATTTGATCTTTGACCATATCTTTGAAGAACAAATCTTTGATAATGTGAAGATATGAAGAAAGATATATTTGACCATATCTTTTGAAGAAGATTGACTTTGACCTTTGACCAAATCTTTGACAAGAATAATATTGTATTCATAAGCCTACATAATATTGGATTCCTATTCCTACATAATATTGGATTTATATGTATAGACGTATGGCATGCTATATAAAGAGGCCAAAGATTTCTCCAAGAGTGCTCAATGTAAGTTGTTGAATAAGTTCAACACAAGAGTATCTCAAATTGTGCTCAATGATTGTTGAATAAGTTCGACATAAGAGAGAAATCAATTGTTGAGTAAGTTCAACACAAAAGTTTTGAGAGAATTTTTTGTGTAGAGAGTTCTTGAGAGCAAGTAGAGAAGTGTTGAAAGAGCAATTGTAATTCCTTTTCTTCTTTATAGTGGAACTGAATCACCCTCGTCCGTGGTAGTAGGCATATTGGTCGGAGCACGTAAATCCTTGTCTTTGTGGTTTTGTACTTTCTCTGAGGCATTCTCTATTTTTCCTGGGTCTATTTTCGTTGTGGCCCAACAGTCTCCATATTTGACGATATTACATGATGTGACGACGAGTATGCTTGTTTGATGACAAGTCATCGTGATATGACGATATGACAAGTTTCTTGTTGAAGATGAGTCGTCATGGTGAGTCTGCTTGTCTGATAAAGAGTCATGGTGATGTGACACGGAGATGAGTCTACTTGTCTAGTGAAGAGTTTGGCTGATGTTATAGCTGGTCAACTCTAGTTGTCATGTAATAGGCGACATAATATGGAAACTGGTTAGGTTAGCAGTTGAAGAGTGGATTCAAGAATATCTCGTTTGAAATCTTTTTTAGATACTACTTAACTAGTTTTGGATCACCAAAAATAGACTTCGTTGAAAATTAGTGACCGATACTTTGGTCACATATACCCATAGATAAATTCATATGTATAAAAATATATGTCTAAGGGTGCTCCTTGGTTGCATGTGCTTAAACTGTATATCCAAAATTTAAGTCTACATGCATGCCAACTGGACGCCTAGGTTCAGTTGAATAACTCTCTCGTGCTCATAATCACCTTGACTAAAAAATTGGCATCAACAAAGATGGTTGGCGTATAGTTGACAAGCGATCATAATAAATTTGTTAAATCTTTAAGCTTTACTATGCTCCATAACTGATTTCATTATGATGGAAGAAGACTTTGAATGATGATTACGACGACCATGGCAAATGTATACATGATGTGTCTCTTTGATAATTCAAAACAAGATGCTTTTTTCTTTTAGCATTGTAAAAAAATTCTAGAAAACAAGAAGCAAAGTTGAAATTAAAAAATACTTGTACATACAACAGTTGAAAGAACATTTTCGACGATGAAGGTTAAGAAAGATATACTTTGTAACCAAATGATAGATGAATTTATGAATAATTGTTTGGTGACATACATTGAACAATATATTTTTTATAAGTGAGGAAGAAGGATATCTTGCAACATTTTCAAAATATTAAACACTTATTATTGGTTATGATGTAATACAAATTTGATATTGTCTTTGTCATAAAAATAATTTTTGACTAATTTATGCTATATTTTTCTTTACATTTTTAATTTTTTTTGGATAAAAAAATTACTAGTCGATTTTGACTTCGATATATCCAAATCCAGGCTGCGCCACTGGTTATATCGTACTATCTTTGGCATGTCTTATCACATAATCATCCCCAATCGATATAGATATTGAAATTGAGAATTTTTTTTAGAGAAAAAGAAAATTAAAACATGAGTGTAACAAGAGAAAATATTGACATAATGATTCGATAGCTCAACATATTATAATGCGTTAATAAATTTTTTTATCCAAATAATATAATATTACCATTTGAGGAAGATGTATACTATAAATTCATAATGTTTCTACATTTTAGTATTATCCACTCAAAATATATTGTGGAGTAATTTGGGAGAACAGGTAAACAATGGTTGAATAATACAATCATAATGAATTTTTTTTAAATTAGTAAGAAACAATAAATGAAACATAAAATTAAGTAAATTGATTAAATAAATTTCTAGTTTATTAATTTGTTTCAATATTTTTGGCTGTTGATAAGGGCAGTACACAATTTACTTAGGGCTAGCCCATTGAAAACTTTCCAAAAATTACAAGTTTGCCACTCCTCAAAGTTACTTAGGGCTAGTCCACACCAACCTATATAAGTCAAAATCATTTCTCTCTTTGTTTTTTACCCTCACATGAAGAAATCTCCCATTCTCTAAGTCCAAAAATCTAAACCTAACTTTGAAATTTGATAGTTGTGGTCCCAAGCGGAAGAAATTTTTGCTTTGGTGATTGTCCAACAAATATTCTTCCGGTATGTCTTCGACAACATACGATGAATAAGTTTTACGATTGTCACAAAAATATTTAGTTATATTTGACTATTGTAGGAGCGATGCATGAAATTATCTTCGATGAAGAAGTCGGATCATGCAATCCATTAATATGCACTCTGGTCCTTCCGAAGAACATGTCGATTGTTCCGAAGCACATACGGTACGTAAAATGACAATCCTATTTCGACAGTCATCGTGTAAGGACTGTATAAAATTCGACAATCCTATATAAATATAGGACTGTCAATAATTCGACAGTCCTATATAAATATAGGACTGTCAAAATTTTGACAGTACTATATACTAAGTGGACTATCAAAATAGTGACAGTCCTGAATCTTAAAGACTATAAATTATTTGAACTGCCAATTATTTAAAGTTATTAATTTTTAGATTATTTTATATTGGTTATAGGACCAACCTCGTACAGATGTTGTGATACATCCTGCTATTGGGGTTGATGTGGAGAATATATTCTCAACGGATATTCAATTTGCATCCCAGAAAGAAGCATTAGATTGGTGCAGAGAAGTTGGAAGACGACATAACATAGTCATTGTCATTGCAAGATCCATCAGATCTTGGTCAGGCCAAAAATATGTAGAGCTGGGCTGCGAAAGAGGAGGTGTATTCAGGGAGCATCGTAAAAAACGGGTGGTGTTGAAAAAAAATCCTCAAGAAAAACGTTGGGACGAGAAAATATGGTTGTCCATTTAAGGTGTTGATTGTAAAAGTAGAAGATGTGAAGTGGATAATCGAAGTTAAGAATGGAATACACAATCATCCTATTCCAGAGACACTTACGGGTCATGCCTACATGGCACGGTTGAAGGAGGATGAGAGAAAGTTGGTTGAAGAACTGTTCCTTTCTGGAGTTGCACCGAAACAAATTTATTCTGCCGTGCGACAAAAAGAAGATGGAAAGAAGTCAACCATGAGGACGATCTATAATAGTTTGGCGAGAGCAAAATATAATAGTATAAAAGGAAGAATGGCGATGCAGCAAGTATTGAAGTTGCTTGGGGAGCATCACTATGTGGAGCACCATAGAAGACATTCACAAAATGATGAACTTATTTCACTGTTTTGGGCTCATCCTGATTGCACACACTTGGCTCGGTCCTTCGCAGACGTGTTGGCCCTTGATTGTACATATAAGACCAATAAGTTCAAGATGCCTCTTTTTTACGTTGTTGGGTTTACGTCTACGGGAAAAATATTTTCAGTCGCTTTTTATTTTATGAAGAGTGAGACAGTAGAGGATTACACTTGGGCGTTGAGAAAACTATAATCCCTTTACACAGGATATAATGAGCCCTCTGTTTTTGTTACCGACAGAGAATATGCGCTGATAAATGCTATACATATTGTATTTTCTCATATGCATAGACTACTATGCACTTGGCATATAAATTGAAATATCCAAGCTCAATGCAAGAGAAAATTTAAAAATGTGGACGATAAAATCGACATGCTTCGCTTCGAAGAATTCTATAGTGATTGGAGTCTTGTATGGCGAGCAAGTACTACAGACAGCTACGACACAACATGGTACATGTTCAAACAAAAGTGGGAGACGAGTAACCCGACATGCATATCTTATATCAAAGATACTTGGATAGAACCACATAAAGAATAATTCGTCTTAACATGGACGAACATGGTGAAGTATTATGACACAATCACTATGAACCGGGTCGAAGGATCACACTCAAGTTTAAAAAGATATACACGGTCATCGGTCGGTAATTTTGTCTCCGTTTGGCAATCGATTCATTTGATGATTATTTCTACGGTGAACGAGATTGTAGCATCATTTGAGATGAGCCTCAATATTGCAAAGCATGAATACAAACATGAACACCTCTTGGATGGTTTAATCCATCTAGTATCTCACAAGGTCTTGGGCTTATTATTTGAGGAGATTGGTAGGTCGAAGTTGGTTGGTTATGATCCCGAGGTTTGCGGTTGTTCATATTGACATTCACTCAGCCTTCCCTGTGCACATGAGATTAATGAATATCGTCGTCAATCTATACCTATTCCAATAGATATTGTTGATCAACGTTGAAGACAGCTGTCGATAATGCCGACGGTGAAAGTTCACGATGATTTCTTTTGTTTGCCACAAGTAAAACTCCTGCACGCAAGGTGGTGTATCGCGTTAGAACCGAAAAGAAGATCCATTGAGGTTAAAATCCAAGAAATTGCAGTCCCGACAACAACTCGATTATAAGAGCCATATGTTGTTCTAACTCCTAAGGGAAGACCACACTCAAGAATGAGTAGAGCAAAAAAGAAGGGGATGGAGTCAACTAAAAGAGATCCATCCTTGTTTGAACATATTGAACGCAATTTAGAGTAAGTTGAGGCAAAGTCGGTTATCGAAAGTGTGGTATTTTCGCAGAAAAAGAGTAAGCTTACTATTCGAAGGGGGAAAAAACAGAAAACGAACAATGCAGTCACGACGGAGGGTTTAGATAACTTCTCTGATTCATATAGTCTATACATTCTAAATTTTCTACCTGAGATACGAGATTTTATTTGGTCTATTGTTGGTGTTCCTAAGGAAGGCCATTGTGGATATCATGCACTAGCAAGACATCTAGGCTATTCAGTTGATGCAGGATGGAGACAGGTTAGGGAAGTGCTGTACGAGGAGTTGGAGTCTCGTCTACCCTTCTATAGGAAGATACTCAGCGAAGAAATTGTTGGAGATTTGTTGGCAAGCATACATTGTACGGAAATAGTTACCGGACCAGACCATTACATGGATATCCCGCCTGCTTCATACGTATTCTCTAATAGATATAAGATACCTATTGTAATTATCTCACAAGGCATTAACAATACTTTCTTTCCAATGTGCGCTCCCTCGGCCGAACACAGACTATCCAGTCTATGTTCGATAGGGCTTGTCGGACAACACTTTGTCATCCCAAGGTTGATCGGTCATTCTCCTATTCCTCCACCTTCTACGCTTTGGTATAAACACGCACCAGAGGAAGCGATCGCATGGACGACACCCTACACGGATACAATTGCTGGATATAAGAAGATGATGAAGATGGAGGATCCAAAAATCTTGCCGAAAGACTACTTTGATATTCTAATCGATTGATTCATCTTATATTGTATGTTGTGCAATGAGCCATATATGTTGAACTGTATCTTGAATTGTATGTTGTGCAATGAGCAATGTATGTTAAACTGTATATTGAACTGTATGATTGTGCAATAAGCCATGTATGTTGAACTGTATATTGAACTGTATGTTGTGCAATGAAAGAAATAAAACTAGAACTGTATATTGAATCGTATGTTGTGCAATGAGTCAAAATCTAGATAAAACTAGGACTGTCAAAATCTAGACAGTCCCACATGCACACTAGACTGTCATAATTTTGACAGTCCTAGTTTTAACCCACTGTGATATATATAAAACTAGGATTGTTAAAATTTAGACAGTCCTAAAAGCTAATAGGACTGTCAAAATTATAACAGTCCTAGTTTTAGCCCACTGTATGTACATTTATATACTGTGAAACTAGGACTGTCAAAATTTTGACAGTCCAATAAGCCATGAGGACTGTCAAAATTTTGACAGTCCCACAAGCTATGAGGACTGTCAAAATTTTGACAGTCCAAATTTTAACCCACTGGAATTTTATATAAAAATAGGACTGTAAGGATTTTGACAGTCCCACAAGGTATGAGGACTGTCAAAATTTTGACAGTCCTAATTTTAATCCACTGTCTGCACATATATATGTAAAACTAGGACTGTCAAAATTTTGACAGTCCCACAAGCTATGAGGACTGTCAAAATTCTGACAATCCTAATTTTAACCCACTGTCTATTTTATATAAAACTAGGACTGTCAGGATTTTGACAGTCCCACAAGAAATGAGGACTGTCAAAATTTTAACAGTCCTAATTTTAACCCACTGTCTGCATATTTATATATAAAACTAGGACTGTCAGGATTTTGACAGTCCCACAAGCTATGTGGACTGTCAAAATCTTGACAGTCCACAATCTAACCCACTGAAAATTTTATGTAAAATTAGGACTGTCAGGATTTCGACAGTCCCACAAGCTATGAAGACTGTCAAAATTCCCACAGTCCTAATTTGAACCCACTGTCTCTGCAAAATTTTATATAAAACTAGGACTGTCAAAAATTTTACAGTCCTGATAGCTTTCAGGACTGTCCAGAATTTGACAGTCCAAGCTTTTAGCCACTGCCTCTACACATTTAACAACTGTATGTAGCAAACTTAAAACACAAATTGTAGCAAATTGTAGCAAACTTAAAACATAACCAATCAAAATATTTTCAGTCAATGATTGGTCCAACCTGAAAAAGGGGGTTATCCCCATTTCATTTCTTTTTTATTCATTGCTTCAACAATACATAACCACTCAAAGTTTTCAAACTGTAAAGTTTTACATGTCTCCAAACACAAATTTTAGCAAAGTTTTATAAGTCTTGAAACATGGCCTAAACTTCATGCCGCCTCTTTGTACGTTGCTCTCTATTTTCCAAGAAAAGAAAATCTTCAGCGTTGTCGATTTGTTGTAGCTTATCATTAATTTCCATATAATTTGTACCCTGGCAACTTACGAGGATTCTTCCCAACTTGTCACACCACAGTCCCAAAAATACGTAGGACTAGGACACGTAAGCATGCCAGCCGCATGGATATGGCAACTCCAATATATCGAAACCAAATCCACACGTACGCTGTAATATGAATATCAAGTCCACAAGTGGTATAAAATGTATCACAAGTCACAGGGTATAATCTAAATCTCATCCGCGAAAATCGGATATAAATAATAACCAGCATCTATATAACTAGATCTCAACATAAATATCTAAGGATAATAGTTGGATGGAAACAAATCCACTACCAACTCGAATGGGAAAAGTACAACACAACAAATACAATATAGGAATACCAACTAACGACCATGGGCTCGAAGAAAAGACATCCTCGCAACACAAGTAATCATCCAAATCTGCGCTCCTGCAATTACTCAAGAATAGATACACCTGGCAGAGGACCAGGTCCTCAGAGGGACGTAACAAGATACAGAAAATACGAGCCAATTTGAATACAGTAAACATGCATATTATTTGAAAATAATAAGTACGCTGTACAAGACAATCTATATGAATGCAAATGAGGACAACTTTTCTACGTATGGACAAGGGTAGGCTACTCGATCTACCTCACAACTCACACACACGTCAATGGACATCAGAAATCGACATACCGCAGGGGTAGCGACCAGCGAGACTCCAGAAATCGACATACCGCGGGGGTAGCGACCAGCGCGACACACGCCCGTAGTGCGAACTATATACTACGGTTGTAGAAGCATGAAAAATACGCTGGGAGGATCTACGCAGCCTCTTGATGCAGAGCAGCATAAACAGAGGCCTTCAGAGCCATCAAGCGTGCAACAGAGCTTTTTCTGCTAAAACATAGTATAAAGTGTAAGCTCAAAGGACCATCCGCGTAAGTGCAGTACGTCCAGGCCGCTCCAGCGTAAGACAGAGTTCTTCATCGCCTCCATGGAGTAAAACTTAGCCGCTCTCAAAGCAGCGTTAATGCGTACGAGGAATGCTTCGTTTTCCCCGAAATGAACCTGTCAAGTCACGCAGTGAACCTGGCCTCTGACTCCTGACAAAAAGTGCTGTACGACTACCCAGACGACGGCTAGAAACGATGGCAGACCCCTCGGGACGCGCCCATAGTATGATGACGGATCTCGGCATTTAATGCAGAGGATTTGGTTAAAATATTACCAAACCGTCGGTTACCAAAGTCCCCCCAGCGTAAACCGCTCTTTCGCGTACAAGAGAATACGCCGCCCTATTTTACACAGGCAAACATGAGTTGTTTTACGCTCCGCAGTAGACAAACCACCTGCCACGTCAAAAGTTGCACTTCGTATAGGGCCCGAGGCACGTCTCTACATCAAATTGCACAGAGCGGTGACAGTTTCCCTCAAGACACGTCTCTGCGACGGATGCATAGAAGGGCTGCAGACCTTCAAAACACGTCTCCGCATTTAATGCACAGGATGGTGGCAAATCTCTGTAAGAGATTTGATTACACCTTCAAAAGCCGTAATTCCGGCGAAGACGTCCACATCAACACTCTGGCACGGTACGCAGCGGCTTCTACGCCCATTCAGGATCTGTGCTCATTCGGCTTCAAACGCCCACTCAGTCTTTACGACCATTCGGCTTCTATGCCTGTTCGGCTTCTATGCCTGTTCGGCTTCTATGTCCATTCGGCTTCTATGCCCATTCGGTTTCTATGCCTATTTTGGCTTCTACGCCAGGGGTAACAGTCATTTGGCTTCTACACCAACCTCTTCTACACAAGGGATACCTACCTACGTGGCTTCTACGCCATGATCCTTGCAGCAGATATACGCGTTTTGTCCCCTTAGTTGGACACGTGTCACATGCTCACTCAAAAGGTTATTTATGCGCAGGCATTGGTTATTTTAACCATTGTGTAAAAGGGTGCTATACTGTCCACTCCTCGGTTGTTATACCGACGGAGTGGTCACTGTCACCAAAACTCTATAAATAGAGACCCCTATCAATGGGGAACAAGGTCGACAATATGGAAGATCGAACCAGGTCGGAGAATTGGTAGAAAAAAGAGAGAGAGAGAAGGAGAAGAAAAGAAGAGTCCGAAGCTCAGGCAAAGAGTAGGGGTCGACGGCTCTGGCATCGTGCATCCACCCTCCTTCGCAGCCTTCGAAGCCGCTACCCGTCTTCTACGGCACTTCTTCAACATCGTATAGTCCAAGGGCTAAAGTGATCGACTGCAGATCAGACACCTATAGCAATTTATACCCAGATTAAATAAATTATACTCCCGCATACTCGTATAGGATAGAATTGTACAAGTTTGTTTGTAAACCAAAGGGCACGGGTCTCGTATAAACCCTGTCATTGAAATACACTTTCATTCTTTCGTTTAATACTACAAACAAGATGGCGACTCTGCTGGGGACATCTTTCTCTTCTGACGAGGAAGTAATTGCTCAACACGATGCGGTATCCGTGGGATCCATAAAGAAGACACTGGTCGTCCAATTCGACCAGTCTGCCTACGAAGACATGCTTCGGACTGGGGGTAGCTCTCACTCTCTCTCCGTCCGAGACAACAGAAAGCTGCGCAAAGTGTGGATGCCCAAGACATCCTCCGCCGTTCCTGTGGACTCTCCGATCTCTCCGACCAATGAGGTGGTAGCATCGCTCCCTCCGTGCCCCGCACGTAAAATTCAGTCTCCCGCTATGCGCGGTACAGACAAAACTTCGGGCAAAGCCTCAGCGCTAACCCAGGAGTATCCACTGCGCTTTACGCGCAGAAATTAGTCTCCCGCTATGCGCGGTATAGACAAAACTTCGGGCAAAGCCTCAGCGCTAACCCAGGAGTACCCACTGCGCTTTACGCGCAGAAATCAGTCTCCCGCTACGCGCGGTACAGACAAAACTTTGGGCAAAGCCTCAGCGCTAACCCAGAAGTATCCGCTGCGCTCTACGCGTAGGAACCAGTCTCCCGCTACGCGCGATACAGACCAAACTTTTGGTGATGCCTCAGCGCCAGGACAGACAACATCTGACCTCTACAAGGAACCAGGTGAACGCCGTGATTTCCGCGAAGGGAAGCAGGCAGCGGAATACTCGACTCCTCGACCGTTACGCCAGCGAAGGAGCAATCCGCCTACCCTCGGGATTACGCGGGAAGCCGATGGCCAGCTGAGGACCTCTTCAGCCTTACGCCACTCTGAGCGAATCTCCAATTTACGCCAGGCACAGTCCTCCGGCGTAAAACAAGCTCAGATTACGGAAAGACACCCTCCCGGGGATTATCCGCCGCCCAGATGGCCAACCTGTTGTATACAGGTGGTATAGGAAAAACTGGGGTGTCCAGTCTCGGTGTACCCGCTGAGGGGGATAGAAGATACAAGCCTTCGTCTTCCTCTTCGGCAAATCCTCTTGACCTACGCACCCGTCTAATCCAAAAAGATAGAGACAGGAGCCATAAACAGGTTTTAGAACCCCTGACCATCAAACGGGGGGAGATCGTATGGGAAGATGCATCAACATCTAATATCATCATGATGTATGAACCATATAAAGATGATGCCTTTATTGTCCCTCCTACCCACGGCAATCAGCATCCAATAATCTTCAAACACAAGCAGAACGGTCCGGTTGAACAGAAAGAATTCCGCGAGCCTGAGAGTGGGAAAATACAAATCCACAGGTATAGCCCACAAGCTTTGAAAATTATACAGAACATGGGTTATGATCTGAAATCAAAGCAAGGCCTCAACTATGGAAAGGGTAGACGAACACCATTACAGGGTAATTCTCGCCATCAGCAAGCTCGTTTCGGATTGGGATATGCTGCTAATCCCAAAACTTCAAAATCTAATCCTGTACGACCAGAGATAACTCCTGCTGAATCAGTTTCGCAGACCAGGGACCACAGCGTGTCTGGAGGTAACTCGCCTCGACGAAACAAGGCAGCGTCCAAGGCTAGGGGCAGAATGTCTACAGGATCCGAAGATGGCGCAACAACGGCTATCTTCCCAGAAGACCGTGAAACTCGAGCATCAAAAGCCCCACGACCAAAAGGAACTTTCTTCTTCAAAGAAGATGACATAATCGAAATCTTTAATATATTAAGGAAGGAACGTAAGATCCAGCTACCCGATATCAGATATCCTGAGAGGGCCGGCAGAATCGATGACCCAGATTATTGCCTCTTCCATCGGTACACTCATCACCCTACGAGGGCCTGCTATGTGCTAAAAAGGAGAATTCAGGAATTAATCGATGCCAAGTTTATCACTCTGCGTCTATAAAAAAAAAAAGGGAACAGTCACTACGGCAGAGTAGCAGATATGTGCCTCCCTCCCCGATAGAGTCACAATCACAAAGTTTGTCATATTACCTCTGAATAAACTTTCGACCATCAATTATCATGTCCATATTACCTCTGATATTGATTGTCGTCTACACTTAACATTCGTACTTAAATTCTAAAGTACGCCAGTAATGTTAAGTCCACAAAAATTGCCATGTCCATATTACCTCTGAGCAGATATGTGCCTCCCTCCCCGATGGAGTCACAATCACAAAGTTTGTCATATTACCTCTGAATAAACTTTCGACCATCAATTATCATGTCCATATTACCTCTGATATTGATTGTCGTCTACACTTAACATTCGTACTTAAATTCTAAAGTACGCCAGTAATGTTAAGTCCACAAAAATTGCCATGTCCATATTACCTCTGAGCAGATATGTGCCTCCCTCCCCGATGGAGTCACAATCACAAATTTTGTCATGTTCATATTACCTCTGAATAAACTTTCGATCATCAATTATCATGTCTATATTACCTCTGATATCGATTATCGTCTACACTTAACATTCGTACTTAAATTCTAAAGTACGCCAGTAATGTTAAGTCCACAAAAATTGCCATGTCCATATTACCTCTGAGCAGATATGTGCCTCCCTCCCCGATGGAGTCACAATCACAAAGTTTGTCATGTTCATATTACCTCTGAATAAACTTTCGACCATCAATTATCATGTCCATATTACCTCTGATATCGATTGTCATCTACACTTAACATTCGTACTTAAATTCTAAAGTACGCCAGTAATGTTAAGTCCACAAAAATTACCATGTCCATATTACCTCTGAGCAGATATGTGCCTCCCTCCCCGATGGAGTCACAATCACAAAGTTTATCATGTTCATATTACCTCTGAATAAACTTTCGACCATCAATTATCATGTCCATATTACCTCTGATATCGATTGTCGTCTACACTTAACATTCGTACTTAAATTCTAAAGTACGCCAGTAATGTTAAGTCCACAAAAATTGCCATGTCCATATCACCTCTGAGCAAGTATATAGACCACTCCCCATGACGAAGTAGAACCAATAGCACAAAAATTCTTGGAAGCTATAAACTCCTACCGTCCGTATGTCTGGGAAGTGGCATCATCGTCCAAAATCGTCGCGACATATGGGCCACACGAGGATTCTATCTTCATCGTCCCACCTACCTGCAGCAGCCAGCGTTCGATAGTCTTCGGCCGCGTGCGCAATCAACCGACTGCCCAGGAAGATCCTTTCGACAACGATACTGGGAGAATGCAGGTTCACCGATACAGCCCTCAAGCGCTGAAGATCATGCAAAACATGGGCTACGACTTAAAGCGGAAGCCAGGCCTCAACTACGGAAGAGGCAGACGAACGCCGCCGCGCGACAACACCCGCTATCAACAGACCCGTTTCGAATTAGGATATGCCACCGCCCTTGCGACTTCTAAGTCAGACGAGGACATCTCTTCCTCCCAGAATGGCTCGTCACCCCCTGACTCACCTGATGCTCTCGAACAAACACTATCAGTAAATATGGTGGTGACAGATCCCTCAGGAGCAGATGAGCAGGATTCGGAGCCGTTTGAGAATGACTCTTGGGCTCAGCAAATGGATACACAGTGGGATTCCCCTTCGAGCAAAGAGAACCTCCCACCAAAGATGAAGTTATCCAGATCGATGTTGGGGGTGAACTTTCGCCGAAGCCAATATTTATCAGTAACAACCTTCCCCCGGCTGAAAGGGAAGAAGTTATACAGCTGATAAAGGAATACATCGACGTCTTTGCATGGAATTATGAGGACATGCCAGGCCTGGACCCGAAAGTAGCTACTCACAAGCTCAATATATTGACCGATTCAAAGCCAGTAAAGCAGCACCAACGCCGATTCCGCCCAGATATGATGGACGACATCGAAGATAAAGTCAAGAAGTTGATAGCCTGTGGTTTCATCCGGGAAGAACAACATCCCGACTGGATCGCCAATGTTGTCCCAGTCATGAAGAAAAATGGAAAGGTACGTATCTGCATCGATTACCGAGATCTGAATGTGGCCTGCCCCAAGGATGAATTCCCTCTTCCCATCATGGACATCATGATCGACAACACCTGCGGCTTTGAACGCATGTCTTTTATGGACGGGTTCTCAGGGTACAATCAGATCAAGATGCATCCTGAAGACGAGAAGCACACCGCCTTCCGGACACCATTGGGAGTATATTGCAACACAGTCATGCCCTTCGAATTGAAGAACGCTGGGGCTACATACCAACGAGCTATGAGTAACATATTCCACGAGCATTTACGCAAAATAGTAGAATATTACGTGGACGACATAGCCGTCAAGAGCCGCCTCAAAGGTGATCACATTCAAGACCTGAGGACAGTATTCGAGTTAATGCGCCAACATCAACTCAAGATGAACCCTACGAAGTCCTTTCTGGGTGTATCTAGTGGCAAATTCCTGGGATTTGTTATTACCGCCAAAGACATCCAAGTGGACCCTGATAAAGTCCAGGCAATCGTGGAAATGCGACCGCCCCGTAATCTGAGGGAACTCAGGGGATTTCAAGGACGTCTGGCTTACATCCGGCGATTCATATCCAACCTCTCGGGGAGATGTCAGCCCTTCTCTCATCTCATGAAGAAAGGTGTATCCTTCGTATGGGACGAAACCTGCCAGCAAGCGTTCGGAGATATCAAGCGCTACCTCACCAGTCCACCAGTTCTGGTGCCTCCCGTTATGGGAAAACCGTTCTTGCTGTACGTCTGAGCAATGGATCATTCGCTAGGAGCTCTTCTCGCACAGAAAAATGATGTAGGGCATGAACAGGCTATCTACAACCTCAGCAGGATGATGGTCGGAGCCGAACACCGGTACAACCCAGTGGAGAAAGAATGCTTGGCTCTGATGTTCGCTATCCAAAAGACGCGGCACTACGTCACCGGCCAGACTATCCACATCATCTCCAGGATTAACCCTCTTCGAGTACTGATAAGCAAGCCGAGCGTTCTTAATTCTTGACTCGCAACTTGGACGATGCTGTTAACACCATATGACATGGTATACGTACCGCAGAAGTCCATCAAAGGCCAAGCGCTGGCCGACTTCCTAGCTGCTCACCCAATCCCGGAGGCCTCCAAATTATACGAAGACATTCCCGACGAAGTTGTAGAATATAATTCCGCAATGAAAGGTGACATATGGCAACTGTTCTTCGACGGCGCCTCCAGAACCGGTCCTAAGGAAAACATCGTTTCGGGAGTGGGAGTCGTCATGTTCGCCCCTGATCAGCTCATCATCTACCGAGCATATTCTCTTAGCGAGCCCTGCTCCAACAATGTGGTGGAGTACAACGCTCTACTAATAGGTCTCCAAGTTGCTAAAGAGCTGGGGGTAGAGTCCCTGGAAGCTTTCGGTAATTCTTTGCTTATCGTCAATCAAGTCAGGGGAATATATGAAGTCCGGAATCCAGACCTCATCCCCTATCACCAAGCGACGGTCGAGATAGCCATGACATTCAAGGAGTTCTTCCTAGAGCATGTACCTCGATCTCAGAATCTGGAAGCTGATGCCCTAGCCAGTCTAGCGGCAGATTTAGCTACTCCCGTAAGAAGGCAGGATTCGGTAATCCTTCTTAACAGAGACTTGTTCCGTGTAAAGAATAGCTGTCACATAGAACGCAGCTACGCTGTCAACACCGATCCTCCTACGAGAGATTGGACAAGTCCCTTCATAGATTTTGTGGCATACGGAATCTTGCCGGAGGACCCCAAAGAAGCAGTTTCCGTCAAGAGACGATCACTATGCTTCTACTTCGATGCATCTTCACAAAGCCTATATCGTCGGACCTACGACGGATTACTATTGAGATACCTCTCTAGTGACGAAGCACAGCAGATTATCCGTGAAGCTCATGACGGCGTGTGCGGAGCGCATCAACCCGGTCCTAAGCTACAGGATCGCATCAGAAGAATGGGCTATTACTGGCCTACTATGATGGCAGATGCAATACGGTATGCAAGACATTGCAGAGCCTGTCAGGTTCATGCAGACTTCATACATCAACCGTCCGAACATCTACATCCCACGGTCGCATCCTGGCCTTTCGAAGCATGGGGTATGGATATCATCGGCCCTATTCACCCGTCTTCTTCCAGGGGTCACCAGTTCATACTGGCCATCACGGATTACTTCTCCAAATGGACAGAGGCAATCCCTCTCGCTGAGATAAAGGCATCTAATATGATCAGCTTCATCAAGCATCACGTCATTTATCGCTTCGGGGTACCCCAGAGGATAATTCACGACAATGGGCCTCAGTTCATCAGCCAAGCATTTTATCGGTTTTGCGATAAAAATCGAATACGCAATATTGCCTCTACGGCATACTACCCAGCTGCTAATGGTTTGGCGGAAGCTTTCAACAAAACCATTATCAAACTCTTAATAAAATTCGTCTCTTCAAACAAAAGAGACTGGAACGAGAAGCTGGGTGAATGTCTCTGGGCATACCGCACAACGGTACGGACGCCGACAGGCCGCACCCCGTTCTCGCTGGTCTACGGGAGCGAAGCGGTTCTCCCCATTGAAATTCAGATCCCGTCGCTCAGGATAGCCGTAACTAATGAGCTGACTCGAGAAAAGAATGACCTGTTAAGGCTCCAAAAGCTGGAAGGATTAGACGAGAAACGCCTCCAAGCTCAACAGCGCATCGCGCTCTACCAAGCATGCATTTCCAGAGCTTTCAATCATAAAGTGAAAGAAAGGGTGTTCAAAGTCGGCGAGCTAGTTCTAGCCGTAAGAAGGCCGATGATTCTTACTCACAGAAGTAAAGGCAAATTCCAGCCCAAGTGGGAAGGCCCTTATGTGATCGAGACAACGTTCTCGAATGGCGCTTACAGGTTAGCCCAGCCTAACGGAGACCTGTTAATGGCTCCTATCATCGGTAAATTCCTGAAGAGGTACTATGCTTAATCTCCCCCGCTCGAGTGGAATATAGCAAGGATCTCCATTCTGACAAAACTACTTCCAGAACGCAATTAGTTGGGTTACACTCTATCATGTCCATAAGGCCTCTGAATAGATGTCCCGCTAAAAGGTTATCGAGAGTTTATCATATCCATACTACCTCTGATATCACTCTCGCCTAAAAAAAACTGTCATTTACATTCCGAAATGACGGGTCCACAAAAGTCAGAAATGAGTCGCCTTTATTTATTCCCAAAAAGGAGGCAGAATTACATCTAGGCAAGCAAAAAGGGAAAGGATACATCATAATGGCGGAGTAGTCAGATGGCGAATCAGCCGCTCCAGTGCAGCTATCCTCTTATTCCTAAGAGCCAAGGCGTCGATGCGAGCCTGCTCCAGCCGTGCCTCGGGAGTGTTCGCAAGGGTCAGATCGGCCTTCGCCCGAAGACAGCCCGCACGAGCAGCTTCTGCACGGTCCAAACCCTGTCGCGCTGCGCTCAGACGACCAGCTGCTACCTCTAGACCCGCCAGCCACTGAGAAGCCCACTCCTCTGCCCGAGCGAGTTTTTCCTTCAGCTTGGAGACCCTCGCCGCATTCCCTTCATGCTCGGATCGACACTGCGTATTAACAGCAAGAGCCTCTTCCACGACAGCTTTTCTCCTATCCATCTCCAGCTTATGCTTTTGGATGGAGTTGTCTAGGCCTTCCAGCTTTGTAGCAAGCCGCACAGTCATGAGGTTGAACCGAGCCTGGACATCAGCATCGAGGCTACCCCATGTCAGCTGCGAGTATTAAGTAATGGGTTGCTCTAACCCATTAACCACCGCCTCCAAGGCGTCGGCTACCCCAGAATCGCCGAGCTCCCTGATGACCCCGATCGAAGCAAGAGAAGTCTTCTTCAGGCGCTCGAAATCTAGACTCTTCGCTAACACCATTGATATCATCGTCCTCAAACCGGTGTAGAAGAGGCTGGTATGTTGCTCGGTCAACGCAACTAGGTCCGACTCGACGCCGGGAGCGGCCGCAATATCAGCAAGTCCCTCTCCAGGGATAATTGCAGACGAGGTGGCCACAGGCGTCGCATCGACGCATGGCGCGACAGAAGAAGGTGCAGCAACGGCGGTCGAAATCATCGCCACACTCACAAGAGGCAAGGTCACGACGACGGTTCATCCTCCTCTTGAGGTGACGAAACTGCCCCAGGTGTACTGGCCCCCGAAGCCACTTCCTCATCGAAGTCGGACGCCTCCGTATCATCGTCAGGAGCCCGAGCGGAGCCAGAATGTGCTTCAACGCCATACTCCCCGTGGGCGCTATCCCCTGAAAAGAGGACAAGAAAGTTAATATTAGTATGATGATAATCTTTCTAAAAGGAGACATAAAGACGACATTTACCCGGAGCCAACGGCATATACGACGCATCCGCACCCAAGGTAGCTAAACCATGCCTTAATGATGCAATGCGAACCGTCATACCTGGAGAAGGAGGTGGGCCGACCGACATCACCAAGAGTTCTGTCAAGCCTCCACCGAGACGCTGTCGAGGTTCATCAGTTGGAATCTCGCCAGACGTGCTCGCTGACACGACGGGATTTTTTCCTGCTGCTGACCTCGGGAAAGATTCTCCCATCTGCCTCGGCCACACAGGCAACCCCGCTCCGCTACCTGGAGCATCAGCCACGACAGCGACCTCTAGCGAGGATTCTCCGACACCGCCGGCCGAAACTGTAGAAGGTCCCTCTCTAAAAGGCGAGGAACCTTCAGCCAAAGAATCATCCCTAATATGGGGAAAGGCAGGCTCATTCCCGGGAGCCTCAACACCAAGAATGCGGAGAGGACGAGCAATCGCCTCCTTTCTCCTCTTACGAAGAGAAATTTGCTTCGGAGCAGAAGCCCGTCGCTTCCCAGAAGAGACTACCAAAGCCCCCGCAGGCAGAGGCACTTCGCACCTCGACACCGACACCAGATGCTCATCCGGAGTACCAGACTCCTCGCCCTCGTCCAAAGAAACCGAGGAGACGTCAACTCTGCCCCCAGGCTTGGGATAAGGCATCCTGAAGCTTCCACGCGTGTCAAAATCATGATGGAAGGTGTTAATCGCCACATAGAACTGGGCGTAAGAATGGAGAATGCGGAGCTCCGTGGAGGTTGTAACGACCGGCACGATAAAGATTGCCCCCGTACAACCCATGAGGAAATACCGCCACCCTCTGGCTCCATCAATGAGTCCTCCCCTGGACCTAAAGCTGGTGACGGCATTGCCCACGTGCAACTGATCGTACCCAAACTGTCGGGCAAACCGACTAGGCAAGTAGGGCTCGAAGAAACAATGGTCTTCGCTCCTATACAGCAGATGGGAGGGTCTAATACAGACCAATCAGTTAAAAGCTTCCGGGGAAAGGTCGGTCTTCTCTCCACCTGAATCCTCAAGCCGTACCCCTGATTGCTTGCGATGAACGGAGGGGACAATGCAGAGGATCTTCCAGCCGTGGCTGAGGTTCAACACCAGCCGACAGTCTAAGACTGTGTTCACATTCCAGGGAGAATCCTTGTAATTCAGCAAGAATATACCCCCCGAGCTGCTATCGGAGCCAGGAGACATCACCCGGGGATTATGGAGAATTAACCATCCCATCAAGTATAGGTATGGTAACTCCACCCTGGGAAAACTCTCACGCCGAGCTTCGTCGACGAGCAACCCATCAGTTATGGCTCTCAAGCCAGCCTGTATACGGCATACCATGGCGGGAAGCAAGCCCAGTCTTGCCCCGAACACCAGGCGCACTGCCGGCCACAGGATATTCCGGTGAATACGGTCCGCGGACGCTGTGCCAGGCACTACTACTCGACGCAGCCATATGGAGAGGAAACCAGCCAACTGCGCTTCCTTAGACAGAGGCCGGCGATAACGCCTCAAGTAACTACAGGCCTTAGTGCCTTCGGGGTACTTTCCTACCCCCTCGACGAGAATCTGATCCGGAGCTGCAGCCTCCTCCATAAGACCCTCGACGACCTGGGCGCTGAGCACGCCCAAACAATTCACAGGCTCATTTTTGCCCCCCGAGGCTTTCTCCGACTTGGCAGGCCTAGCTCGATGAAAGAAGAGGTAGGACATCCACTTGGTGGTATGAGCCAAATCAGAAGGCTCGTTATAAAAAGTGGTGCACATGAAGTATTGACACATCAGCTCCTGATATACTTCTGCCACCCGAGGGTCCAAATCCCCCAACTCCCGATTAGTGGGAACATACTCTTCATAGGGGGTATCCCCCATCGGCAGTCTCGAGACAACTGCCATCTCATGGAGCGTCAATCCCAACTCCCCCAGTGGAGTGGCAAAGGTCCCAGTGAGCGGAATGTACCGCTCCATCAGCGCCAGGAACAAGTTAGGGTTCGGAGGCAACCCGACGCTCGTCGCACTCACAGCGGCATATAGCCCAATGACCTCCAGCTCTCTCCGGAAGTGCTTCAAGGCCCAGCCCACTAGGCATGTCCATCGGAAGTTTGTTGGGGCGATCCACCCATTACATCGAGGATTCTCCTTGGGATATACCCCGCCTCGTCCCATGAAGTCGTTGCAGAAGGTCGGCAATTGGACCGGCTGGATCACCGAGCTGTCTTCACTCGGGACACTACCCGGGCACATCCCCGGAACAACGTCACAAAGCCAGAAGGGCGACTGATAAACGACCCTCGGTCAGCTCCTTTGAGATGAAAGATCTTCCCCGGCTTACCGTGAAGATCAGGAGTTAACATCCACGACATCTTCCTGGGATGCGTCGCATGGAAGAAGGCCGAGATGGGATAATCCCTCGGCATCGTTGGCAAATACAAAACCAAATTCCCAGCATAGAAAACCCAGGGCTCCCTCTTGGGCCTCGTCTGGGATTGTTTATCAATCATGTCCCTAAAGAGGAAAGCCGGCTTTATGTACTGCTCCCCGTCTACGTAGGTCAGGGGCTCGCCATTAATCATGCTCAGCAGCGTCCGCTCGCCCTGAACCGATATCAGAAACCCCCTTCCCTCAGGATACTGGGGTCCGGAGATGGGAAATGCCACATGGGACAGATCCTCCAGGTAGTTCGAGTGCAGCATCCCAGCAGCGGAGCCCATCACCTCGGCCAGTGGAGACTCGTCCAGATCAACTGCAAAAGTGCAAGGGAAATATGTCATTACAAATCTTGCACAAATGTACAGACCAAGGAAACGACAGTCTGTGCTCTACGCATGATCGTAACCATTTGGTTATTTTACGCCGGAAGTCCCCTCCATAAGCGTAAAACTCAAATTTTATGACATACACCAACTTTCGGTAGCCAGAGCTTTTACGCTCAGGGCTACGAAAATATGGAGTGTTTACGCTGGTACATTAGAAATATGGGCGTAAAAGATGAAAGTGCCTCCGTGCATCATCTTCCTCCAAAGAGGCTATCAGCACAGAAGACGACCTAGCGCGATCACGTTCAACGTGTGCGAAGGATTTTTTGTCACCCCAAAGGCTCTACCTCTAAGGCCGGGTGCACTACTTGTCGGTGGGATACTTTGCTCGGAGGAAAGCTCGCCTTGCCCGACCAGAGACTCCCTCGCTGGGGCAGAAGAATGAGAGGAAGAACCTATGCTCTTTCCCTTAGCGGAGGGGGTTTGTTTCGGCGCCATTTCTGAAATACTCGAAGTGCTCGGAGAAGGAACGAAGAAAAACTCGAACAGCCGAAAGCTCTCTTTCGCAGAAGACAGATAAAAAGTTTCTCTCAAAAAACTTGGGGTATATATAGTCCGGGTCGACTCCTCGAATCCTCGGACGAACTCCTCGAGACCCTAACCAAATCTCGCAGATTAGTTATGATTGGATGCTACGTCAGCCCACTACCCTTGGAAGACGGACAGTCAGCGAATTCGAAAGATTTTTCGTGCAAAACGGTTCAGCGGGTTCTACGCTAAAAGAGCTTTCTACGCTCGACAGCAACGGATCTACGATTTTTTACGCTCGCAAGCTGCAAGTCTATGGTTTTACGCCCGGATGCCCTTGTGCTCGGTAGCTTTTATGCTCGAGAGGCCACAAACCTACGACTCTACGCTCAGCAGATAACAAATCGTCGATCTCACGCTCGGTGGCGCTCAGTTTACGCTCAGAGGCAACAGATCCGCAAACTTCACGCTCGAAGAAACTTTCTTTTCAGGAGCTACAAATCAAACAGTTCTACACTAAAGGAGCTTTCTATGCTCGACGGCTACAAATCTACAGCTTTACGTTTGACAGCTATAAGTCTATGGTTTTATGCCCGGATGCCTTTGTTCTCGGTAGCTTTTATGCTCGAGAGGCAACAAACCTACGACTTCACGCTCAGGAACCACAAGTCTACGATTTCACGCTCGATGGTGTTCTACGCTCACAAGCTACAGATCTCCAGTCCTATGCTAAAGGAGCTTTCTATGCTCGACGGCTACGAATCTATAGCTTCACGTTCGACAGCTATAAGTCTATGGTTTTATGCCCGAATGCCTTTGTGCTCGGTAGCTTTTATGCTCGAGAGGCAACAAACCTACGACTTCACGCTCAGGAACTACAAGTCTATGATTCTGCGCTCGATGATGTTTTACGCCCAGAGGTTACAGACTGATGATTTCATGCTCCACGACTTTCCGCATATTCGAAACAGTCCCCAAAGCGGTCAATTGCAAAGAGTTCACACAGAAGATACTCGTTCTTGACCCAAAGCATCCCAAGTACCCGAAGCATACAGAGTTCAAACATTGAGAAATTACTCTTCTCGGGTCCAAAATTGGAGGTTCATCCAGACTCCAGTCTGAATATCTCGTCTATCAAATGATGGCAACTCAGTTAGACAGCCATTTCTCGACCCCGTTCCAAGGGATTTTTTGGGAAGTCATTCTTGAAGACCAAGTCTGAACAAAAATTCTGTTTATCAGAAGTTCAGAGCTCTACGCGGTTCTGTCATGCCCCAGTCCCAAATTACCGAGGGACTGGACACGTGGCAACGGCCAGCAGTACGCACCGATGGACAAATCCAATTTAATGGATCCACCAGGGCATACTTAAGCTGTAAAATAATAAGTCTACGACAATCATGGCACAACTAATCTTATCCACACAAGATATAAAATATGATCCACAGAGAAAATAAAGAAATATAAACCATCCATCAGTTTCAACAAAGTACTTCGGGGATCAACCCGATAAATATCTAATACATTGGTTCAACAGAACAGAAAGTAAATGACTGAAATAAATAATAAATACTAAGCATGAAACATGGATGCTCAGGAGAAGTCCTCGGCTAACACCTCATCCTCGGATGGCGGTACAACTCCTGGTTCAGCTCCTGCTCCGGTCCCGTAAATCTCGGGATAGATCTCGTCCTCAAATCCTGGGGACATAATCCGGATCCAGGTCCTCAGGGGACATAGCAAGGTACAAGAAAGCTCAAGCCAAAATAAATGCAGTGCAGAAAATAAATAGAATAAGTAGGGCAAGTAAGTAACCATCTAAGTGAAAATACAAGTGAGAGCAGCACGAGTACTCAGGCTGTGCCACTACAAGCTCTGTGTCGGGGAGCCGGTAGTGGTAATAACCGGTAGTGGCTCTAGCTCTGCTCCGAGAGTCTACTACCTCTCAATAATAGTGGATGTATATATAAATGGAACAGCCTGTAGCCTGTGTGTCTCTCCCCACCCAATGTAACCACGCATATCATGACCACAACGTCTCATATCCATGTCAAGCGGGATCATAGCTAATGCAACCAGTCATACTGTATCTAAGCATATAATGTCCATGTCCTGTATCCTATACAGAATCACCATGAATATCTCGGGAAACTCCTGTCTCATGAATAGTATCAAGTGTCCTGGGTCATAGTGTACTTGGTAAGAGAAGTACGAGAATATAAAGTGTCACGTATGTCCATCTCTAGATGACAGTACCCAACACTGCGTACAGTGTTGGCACCCGACTGATAATCGGACGCTAAGTACTTCATACGGTCCTAGGTTAAGTATGCACAGAAATATAATAAAGCAAGGAAAAAATATATATAAAGACTGCAAAGTTTGGCAAGGTACACTTGCCTGATGTCCGAATACCAACAGTCGTCCCGGTATCAGTGGATCCTGTGGGTACTACTCCAAAAGCTGTAATAAATATCACCAACAGTCTCAGAAGATGTCAAACTGCTAGAAACGCCTGTCCTTACGTCCAATTTTGGACACAGGGGCAAAAAGGTCATTTTCGGGCCAAAGCGGGGTCCACATGTGGGCCACTTTGCACCGAAAAGTGGGTCAGGGTCAAAGGTCTCCAAATTCCTCAAACTCAGTGTCTACAAGTCAGGAACGATGATACGAACCCAACGGAACTTTTAGAATTGGATTCCGATGAGCCGATCACAAAATCGCCCGTCAAGTGGAGCCTGTGGGGCCCACGATACGCGATTTTGTCAATGTTCTCAGAATCGGACCAAACTTGGGTCACAGGACCAGCATATTACTACGAATCTGATGGCGTAAGTTTCGTCTCGATCCGACGTGTATACACGAAGTTACAGCATGTTCCAGAAAGGTCGGATATGGGGTGTCGTCGGCGGATACGCGTTGATTCCGGGGTGCACGTGTCACGCCCCAGTCCCAAAATGCCGAGGGACTGGAGATGCGTGGCAATGGCCAGCAGCACGCACTGATGGATAAACCAATTTAATGGAACCATCAGGGCATACTTAAGCTGTAAATAAGGTCTACTACCATATGTCACACTAATCTCATCCATAAAGATAAAGAATAAACTGCATAATGAAATGGAAATAAGTAGCAACAATAATCACAGCAAGTCAGTCGGAGAAACAATTCGACTTAAGTCTGAATAAACTGACTCTATAGGCCAGGAACAAAAGATATAAACATGAAATAAATACTGAGTACTGGAACAAGCACTCAGGAGAAGTCCTCGGCAATCACCTCGTCTTCAGTGTTCGGTACTGCTCCAGCAATAGCTTCAGCTCTGGTCCCGTATACCTCGGGATACTTCTCCTCAGCTAAACCTGGGGACATAATCCATTCCAGGTCCTCAGTGGACATAGCAAGGCACAAAATAAACCAAGCCAAATAATAAGCAGTGCAATTAAATTAATTAAAACAGCAGGGTAAACTATGTAACCATCTATGTGATATGCAAATGAGAGCAACACTAGTACTCAGGCTGAGACCGCTACAAGCTCTGTGTCGGGGAGCCGGTAGCAGCAATAACACGTAAAGGGTCTAGCTCTGCTGGAGAGTCTACAACCTCACAATAATAGTAGATATATATATAGAACAGCCTGTAGCCTGTGTGTCTCTCCCCACCCCATGTAATCACACAAGCCATGACCATAACGTCTCATGTCCATGTCAGCGGGATTATAACTAATGCAACAAGTCATACTGTCTATAAATAAATGTCTATGTCAAGTCCTGTATCCTATACAGAATCACCACGAATATCTCAGGAAGATTATGTCCATGATAGTGTCAAGTGTCCTGGGTTGTAGGGTACTTGATAGGTCAAGTACAAGAGTAAGGGAATCGTAAATCCATCTCTAAATGACGAACCCAACACCGCGTACGGTGTTGGCACCCGACTATGATCGGACACTAGGTACGTCACGCGTTTCCTAGGTTAAGAAGTTTAAACAGGTTTATATGAATTTACACAAGACATCCAACAAAGTATTATTACAGGAAATATGAAAATAAAGACTGCAAGTTTGGCAAGGTGCACTTGCCTGATGTTTGGATTCCACTAAGGTCCTGGTTTCAGAAATTTCTAGAGTTGTCTCCGAAAGCTGAAATAAACAGTACTATCACGCTCAGAATGTGTCAAACAGCTAGGAATGCCTGTCCTTGGGTCCAATTTGGAGACAAGGACAAAAACGACAATTTCGGGCTAAAACGGGGTCCACCGGTGGGCCCGCTTGGCACCAAAAAATGTGTCAGGGTCAATGGTCTCCAAATTCAACAAACTTAGTGTCAACAGGTCAGGAACGCTAATACGAACCCAACGGAACTTTCAGATTTGAATTCCGATGAGCCGATCACAAAATCGCCCGTCGAGCGGGGCCTGTGGGGCCCACGACACGCAATTTCGTCAATGTTCTCAGAATCGAACCAAACTTGACCCACAGGACCAGCGTTTCGCTACGAGTCCGATGGCGCAAGTTTCGTCTTGATCTGACATGTGTGCACGAAGTTAGGGTGAATTGCAGAAAAGGCGAATACGGGCGATGTTCGCGGATACGCGTTGATTCCGGTGTGCAAGCACACCCGAATCAGCTTCCGCGAAATCCCACACGTCCGTATCAATGACGCGCACGTATCTGTGAAGACCGTACGCGACCAAGTCATCCCGTTTGGCGGGGCGCACTCAGTTCTGGGGTAAAACAGGGTCTGTTTTTTCCTGTTTTTTGATCGCGGTGTGCGATCACCACAGGACGCGATGCCCCGAGCGGTTTGTCCGGGCACCGAAAGGGTCATATAGGCTTCGCGTAAAAATTTACAGAATCGAAAACGGAGATCCGAGGTGCAAGATACGAGTACCTGAAGGGAACCCGAGAAACCGGGGTTTTCCTGTGTCCGACACGCGAGTTCGTGTCCTGGACGCTGTGTCCTCTGCTAGGGCTAGGGTTTAGGGCTGTGTCCGCGTGTCCGGAGCTGCGCTGGACGGGTTCGACCGAGCCTCGCCGGGGAAGGGCTGCTCAGGGCGGCGGAGATGGGCCCGGGGAGGTCTCGGGCGGTGGCTGCGGCTCCGGGCGGAGGGGAGAACAGCAGCCGCGGGGAGAGAGAGGAGGAGGAGGGGGTTCTGGAGAGGCTGGCCGGCGTCGGCGCTGGCTGGGCGGCTCTCGGCGAGCTGGTCGGCGGCTAGGGAGGAGGTCGGCGTCGAGCGGTGCTGAGGGAGGACGGGGTTAGGGTTCCGGCGAGGGGGATTGAGGGAGATGGGGAGGCGGAGGAGGTCGGGGTAGGGGTTTTTATAGGGGGATCCACGGGGGGGTCGTGGCCGGGTTAAGCGGGGCTGAGGTCGACGTGGGCGGCTCTCGCGGAGGGGAGACGCGGTCGTGGCGGCCGGAAATTGCGGCGGCGGTGGAAGGATCGAGCGAGAGGGAGTCGTGGGGTTGGGGGTGAGGCGCCGGGTCGGGTTCGGGTGCGGGTGTGGCCAACCCGCCCGACCCGCTAAGGCGCTGGGCTGGGTGCTAACGGGCTCGGCCCACTGGGCCGGGCCGGGCCCAAAGAAAAATAACAGAAAAATAAAAATAATAATAATAATAATCATTTAATTAATTTAATTAGTAAATAGTTTTTAGGCTTTTAAAAATAGGTCTGAGGCCCAATAAAATCCCAGAAAATTACCCTAAGTTCGGTTTTTTATTTTACACCCAAAAATATTATTTTTATTTCTTTTTAATGTTTTTTATTAGCAATTAAAAATCATAAATTCACCAAAGGACCTATGTAAATTCCTGAAAAATTGCATATTAATACTAAAAAAATTGATTTAAAATATCTGAAAATTTACGATGTTTACAATCTACCCCCCTTAAGAGGATTGCGTCCTCGCAATCGAAGGGTAAACTATAAAGGCAAGATTTACAGAATTAAAGAATGCTTAGGTTCTACCTGATTCTGCAAATAAGTGTGGATAACGCTGGCGCATAACATCTTCTCGCTCCCAGGTTGATTCGCCAGGAGAGTGCTGTTTCCAAGCTACTCGAACCAGCCTGATTGTCTGCCCTCGCAGTGTCTTCTCGCTGGTGTCGAGTATACCCACTGGCTGCTCTTCGTATCTCAGGCTAGGTCCCACCGAAATCTCAGAATGATCAACTATATGACTTGGGTCCGTCACATATCTCCTCAGTTGTGAGACGTGGAATACGTCATGCACTCCCTCTAAGGATGGAGGTAATGCAAGACGGTAAGCCACCTCACCAATGCGCTCGAAGATATCCAATGGCCCAATGTATCTTGGGCTTAACTTGCCTCTGCTGCCGAATCTGATAGTACCTCTAGTGGGCGAGATCCTCAAAAATATATACTCTCCTTCCTTGAACTCCAGGGGTCATCTGTGTGCATCGGCCCAGTGCTTCTGTCTATCCTGGGCTGCACGAAGATGGTTCTGAATCTGTTTTACTTTCTCCACTGTCTCCGTTACCAACTCTGGACCCAGTATTTGACGTTCGCCAACGTCGCTCCAGCATATTGGCGATCTGCACTTCCTTCCGTACAGTGCCTCGAAAGGTGCCATCTGAATGCTTGCCTGATAGCTGTTGTTGTAGGAGAACTCCACTAAGTGCAGGTGATCTTCTCAAGATCCTCCGAAGTCCAGTATACATGATCGCAGCATGTCTTCCAAGATCTGAATTGTGCGCTCTGATTGGCCATCTGTCTGAGGATGATAGGCAGTACTGAAGTTGAGCCTGGTGCCGAGACTCTCTTGCATGCTTCGCCAGAAGTGAGATGTAAATCTCGAGTCTTGATCTGATACAATACTAACCGGCACTCCATGTAATTTTACGATCTGTCGCATATACATGTCGGCTAGTACTTCCGTGGATTGTCCGACTCTGAACGGCAAAAAGTGAGCCGACTTAGTGAGCCGATCCACGATGACCCATACTGCATCCTTACCACTAGGGCTTCTTAGAAATCTTGTGACGAAGTCCATGGTAATATGCTCCCACTTCCATTCAGGGATGGAAAGTGGCTGCAACATACCTGCAGTCCTTTGGTGCTCGGCCTTCACCTGCTGGCAGACTAAGCATTTTGCCACAAATCGGGCAATCTCCCTTTTTATTCCATGCCACCAGTAATATTGTCTTAAGTCCCGGTACATCTTGGTCCCTCCTGGATGAATCGAGTATATGGAGCTATGTGCTTCTGTCATCAACTCCTGCCTTAATTCTCCATTCGGAACATATAGGCGATTTATGCACCTTAATGTCCCGTCTTCGTGGATGCGAAGTCCCGTTTGCAAGCCTGCTTCGGTTCTCTCTTTCAGCCTTCAAAATCTGGCATCATTAGGCAAAGCTTCCTTGATTCTCTCCACCAGCGATGACTTCACTTCGAGGTTAGCCAGCAAACCATTTTGTCCAGGTAGAACAACCTCTATCTGAAGGTCTTGCAAGTCCTGTAATAGCTGAGGCTGCTCAGTTAAGAAATAAGCCGAGGGTTTTCTGCTGAGGGCGTCGGCTACAACATTTGCTTTCCCCGGGTGGTACTGCAGATCGATGTCAAAGTCCACCATCAACTCAAGCCAACGCCTTTGCCTCATGTTGAGCTCCTTCTGTGTATAAACATACTTCAAGCTCTTATGATCAGTGAATATCTCGACCTTCTCTCCATACAGATAATGTCTCCAGATCTTTAATGCAAAAATCACTGCAGCTAGCTCCAGGTCGTGCGTTGGGTAATTCTTCTCGTGAACCTTCAGCTGCCTCGATGCATAAGCGATAACCTTGCCATGTTGCATCAAGACACAACCTAGTCCACTACCGGACGCATCACTATAAACAACAAAACCTCCTGACCCTGAGGGAAGAGTCAAGACTGGTGCTGTTGTTAGACACCTCTTCAAGTCTTCAAAGGCATTCTGGCATTCTTTCGTCCATATGAACTCCTGATCCTTCTGTGTTAGCTTAGTCATAGGCTCTGCGATCCTTGAAAAATTTTCTACGAACCGCCGGTAATACCCAGCAAGTCCAAGAAAACTTCTCACTTCTGCAACAGAGGTAGGGGTAGGCCAGGTTTCTATAGCAGTGACCTTTTCTGGGTCCACAGACAGTCCTTCACCTGAGATAATATGTCCTAAGAATGGCACCTTGTCCATACAGAACTCACATTTGCTGAGTTTGGCATATAGCTTCTCCCTTCTCAAAGTTTCTAGCACAATTCTAAGGTGTTCCTTGTGCTCTTCGTGGTTCTTGGAGTAGACTAGGATATCATCAATGAATACCACCACGAACTTATCCAAGTACTGATGGAAGACCCCGTTCATCAAACTCATAAATACGACGGGTGCGTTGGTTAAACCAAACGGCATAACTAGGAACTCATAATGTCCATACTTAGTTCTGAAGGCCGTCTTTGGGATATCTTACTTCTTCACCCTAATCTGGTGATAACCGGATCTAAGGTCAATCTTTGAGAATACCTTAGCACCACTCAATTGGTCAAACAAATCATCAATGCGTGGTAATGGGTACCGGTCCTTAATAGTTACAGCATTAAGGGCTCTGTAATCAATACACAACCGTACAGATCCATCCTTCTTGGGTACAAAAAGTATAGGTGCTCCCCATGGTGAAACACTGGGCCGGATAAATCCTTTCTCCAGAAGGTCGTCAACTTGTGCTTTCAACTCCACTAACTCCTTAGGTGCTAGCCGATATACCGATGAAGTGATAGGTTCGGCTCCTGGAGTTAGGTCTATTGTGAATTCTATTTCCCGATCAGGTGGTAAACCTGGAAGATCGTCGGGAAATACATCCACAAATTCCGTTATGACTCTTGGGTAACCTGAATCTTCTTCTACAGTTAATACCCTAAGAGTTGGCTGGACCCCTTGTTCTACAGCTCCTCGAAGAAATTTAAACTCAGGAAGGCTAGGGGGTCTAAATATCACCTTTCCAAGCCGGCAATCCAGTGTCGCATGGTACTGACTTAACCAGTCCATACCAAGTACAACATCGTAATCAGGCATAGAAAAGATCAGGAATTAGGCTCGCATTTCTCGGCCACAGACTACTACCGAACATGATCTACAGGTATCACTAACCGGGATAATTCCACCTCCCGTTAGAATTCTCTTCATCTTCGAGAGAGGTGCGGTAGCTACTCTATGTGTGGCTACGAAGCTAGCAGCAATAAATGAATGCGAGGCTCCAGAATCAAATAATGCTACAGCAGGAATTGAAGCTACTAATATGGTACCTGCTATCACTTCGCCTGCAGTAGCTTCCTCTGTGACTGCTAGTGCATATGCCTGACCTCGTCCCTGAGCGGGACCCCTTTGCTGACGAGCTTGCTGGAACAATGCTGCCTGAGGTGGTAGAGGTGGCCTGGCTCCTCCAGGCCCTGTCTGTGTTGCTCCCCCAGCTGGAAGAGCTGCAGGTGGAGCTGGTCGATTCGGAACTCCCTCTCGACGTTTCGAGCAGTCCTTTGAGAAGTGTTGTCCAGATCCGCAAACCAGGTAGAGCCCCAGCTTGCGTCTACATTCTTTTTTAATATGTCCTACCTTGCTGCAATAATGGCAAGTAGGTAGGTTCTTAGTTGCTGCTCTTGGAGGCGGGCTCTTCTGGGGCCGTTTAGCATATTCCTCCGGTGATGACTTGGACGGTGCTGAGGAGAAGGGACGTTTCAGGCTTGATTTCCTCCGAGTAACGCGCTCCAGCCGACGTGCAGCAGCTAGGACGTCGGTGTAAGAGGTGGGTGCGACCGATCCGATTAACTTCTGAAGCTCGAACCTGAGCCCATCAAAGAACTTCTCTGCCTTCTCCTCTTCGGTAGGAATTAGCGAAGGGGCGAAGTGGCTCAGGCGAATGAATTCAGCGTTATATTCCTCCATCGTCATGTTGCCCTGGATCAGGCGGTTGAATCTGTCTCGGAGTTCTGACCAAGCTACAGCAGGGATGTATATTTCCTGGAAGAGTCTGGAGAACTCTTCCCAGGTAACCTGATCATGTCCGAGCCTTCTTTCTTCGGACAGCTACCAATGATGCGCGTTGTCCGTCAGTTGCATCCTGACGGCAGTCATCCATTTGTCCCTTGGTAGTTCAGCGGCCTCCAACTGATGCTGCGTGTTCGTAAGCCATTCATGCACTTCAGTTGGTCCTTCCTTGCCCGAGAAGGTACGGGGCTTGAGTTGGCAAAAATCCGTGATGGATCCCGTTGCTGGCCGCCTATTTGGTGGATTTGCATGCTCCAACGCTGCGACTAGGCTGTTCCTTAGGTTCTCGGCCTCTCGGCGTTGGGCCTCCTGCTGGGTCAGCTGTTGGGCCTGCATCATTGCGTAGAACATCTGGAACATTTGCTGGCCGTCCATTGCCTGTCCTGGGGGAAAGACAGGCATCGTAGGAGGGAACTGGGGAGGAGACGGGATGTCATCACGCCTGAACCTGGAACTTGGCTGGCCAGTTTGATTGCTCTGAGAGGATTGTCCTCTGGTATCTGGCGTCATTCCAGCTTCACAGGTAAACCCTGCTTCAGTCGGTGTACCCAAGGGGGTCTCGTCACCACGTCTGGGATCCATAACTCTGCATCAAAAGGAAACAATGAGAACGCACAGAGGAATCAAAACAGGATGCAGTTCAAGCAATTTAATTGAATTCAACATAGAGTTCAAAAATGATTCAATCAATAGATGAGATCCTATAACCTATCTTATTGCAGGCCTGTCCGGTCCCTAAGTAGAAATCGAACAATTTAGATTGGACCTGCATGGGCCACCACAAAAACCATGTCACGTCCCAGTCCCAAAATGCCGAGGGACTGGAGATGCGTGACAATGGCCAGCAGCATGCACCGATGGATAACCCAATTTAATGGAACCATCAGGGCATACTTAAGCTATAAATAAGGTCTACTACCACAAGTCACACTAATCTCATCCATAAAGATAAAGAATAAACTGCATAATGAAATGGAAATAAGTAGCAACAACAATCACAGCAAGTCAGTCAGAGAAACAATCTGACTTAAGTCTGAATAAACTGGCTCTATAGGCCAGGAACAAAAGATATAAACATGAAATAAATACTGAGTACTGGAACAAGCACTCAGGAGAAGTCCTCGGCAATCACCTCGTCTTCAGTGTTCGGTACTGCTCCAGCAATAGCTTCAGCTCCGGTCCCGTATACCTCGGGATACTGCTCCTCAGCTAAACCTGGGGACATAATCCATTCCAGGTCCTCAGTGGACATAGCAAGGCACAAAATAAAACAAGCAAAATAATAAGCAGTATAATTAAATTAATTAAAATAGCAGGGTAAACTATGTAACCATCTATGTGATATGCAAATGAGAGCAACACTAGTACTCAGGCTGAGACCGCTACAAGCTCTGTGTCGGGGAGCCGGTAGCAGCAATAACACGTAAAGGGTCTAGCTCTGCTGGAGAGTCTACAACCTCACAATAATAGTAGATATATATATAGAACAGCCTGTAGCCTGTGTGTCTCTCCCCACCCCATGTAATCACGCAAGCCATGACCATAACGTCTCATGTCCATGTCAGCGGGATTATAACTAATGCAATAAGTCATACTGTTTATAAATAAATGTCTATGTCAAGTCCTGTATCCTATACAGAATCACCACGAATATCTCAGGAAGATTCTGTCCATGATAGTGTCAAGTGTCCTGGGTTGTAGGGTACTTGATAGGTCAAGTACAAGAGTAAGGAAATCGTAAATCCATCTCTAAATGACGAACCCAACACCGCGTACGGTGTTGGCACCCGACTATGATCGGACACTAGGTACGTCACGCATTTCCTAGGTTAAGTAGTTTAAACAGGTTTATATGAATTTACACAAGACATCCAACAAAGTATTATTACAGGAAATATGAAAATAAAGACTGCAAGTTTGGCAAGGTGCACTTGCCTGATATTTGGATTCCACTAAGGTCCTGGTTTCGGACATTTCTAGAGTTGTCTCCGAAAGCTGAAATAAATAGTACCATCACGCTCAGAAGGTGTCAAACAGCTAGGAACGCCTGTCCTTGGGTCCAATTTGGAGACAAGGGCAAAAACGGTAATTTCGGGCTAAAACGGGGTCCACCGGTGGGCCCGCTTTGCACCGAAAAACGTGTCAGGGTCAATGGTCTCCAAATGCACCAAACTTAGTGTCAACAGGTCAGGAATGCTGATACGAACCCAACGGAACTTTCATATTTGAATTCCGATGAGCCGATCACGAAATCGCCCGTCGAGCGGGGCCTGTGGGGCCCACGACACGCGATTTCGTCAACGTTCTCAGAATCGAACCAAACTTGACCCATAGGACCAGCGTTTCACTACGAGTCCGATGGCACAAGTTTTGTCTCGATCAGACATGTGTGCACGAAGTTAGGGTGAATTATAGAAAAGGCGGATACGGGGCGATGTTCGCGGATACGCGTTGATTTCGGTGTGCACGTACACCCGAATCAGCTTCCGCGAAATCCCACACGTCCGTATCAACGACGCACACGTATCTGTGAAGACCGCACGTGACCAAGTCGTCCCGTTTGGCGGGGCGCACTCAGTTCCGGGGTGAAACAGGGTCTGGTTTTTCCTGTTTTTGGATCGCGGTGTGCGATCACCACAGGACGCGATGCCCCGAGCGGTTTGTCCGGGCACCGAGAGGGTCATACAGGCTTCGCGTAGAAATTTACAGAATCGAAAACGGAGATCCGAGGTGCAAGATACGAGTACCTGAAGGGAACCCGAGAAACCGGGGTTTTCCTGTGTCCGACACGCGAGTTCGTGTCCTGGACGCTGTGTCCTCTGCTAGGGCTAGGGTTTAGGGCTGTGTCCGCGTGTCCGGAGCTGCGCTGGACGGGTTCGACCGAGCCTCGCCGGGGAAGGGCGGCTCAGGACGGCGGAGATGGGCCCGGGGAGGTCTCGGGCGGTGGCTGCGGCTCCGGGCGGAGGGGAGAACAGCAGCCGCGGGGAGAGAGAGGAGGAGGAGGGGGTTCTGGAGAGGCTGGCCGGCGTCGGCGCTGGCTGGGCGGCTCTCGGCGAGCTGGTCGGCGGCTAGGGAGGAGGTCGGCGTCGAGCGGTGCTGAGGGAGGACGGGGTTAGGGTTCCGGCGAGGGGGATTGAGGGAGATGGGGAGGCGGAGGAGGTCGGGGTAGGGGTTTTTATAGGGGGGTCCACGGGGGGGTCGTGGCCGGGTTAAGCGGGGCTGAGGTCGACGTGGGCGGCTCTCGCGGAGGGGAGGCACGGTCGTGGCGGCCGGAAATCGTGACGGCGGCGGAGGGATCGAGCGAGAGGGAGTCGTGGGGTTGGGGGTGAGGCGCCGGGTCGGGTTCGGGTGCGGGTGTGGCCGACCCGCCCGACCCGCTAAGGCGCTGGGCTGGGCTGGGTGCTAACGGGCTCGGCCCACTGGGCCGGGCCGGGCCCAAAGAAAAATAACAGAAAAATAAAAATAATAATAATAATAATAATCATTTAATTAATTTAATTAGTAAATAGTTTTTAGGCTTTTAAAAATAGGTCTGAGGCCCAATAAAATCCCAGAAAATTATCCTAAGTCCGGTTTTCTATTTTACACCCAAAAATATTATTTTTATTTCTTTTTAATGTTTGTTATTAGCAATTAAAAATCATAAATTCACCAAAGGACCTATGTAAATTCCTGAAAAATTGCATATTAATACTAAAAAAATTAATTTAAAATATCTGAAAATTTAGGGTGTTTACAGCACGTACCTCCGAATCGACTTCTGCGAAATCCCACACGACCGTATCAACGACGCGCACGTTTGGTAAAAACCACGTGCGACCAAGTCGTCCCGTTTGGCGGGGCGCACTCAATTCCAGGGTGAAACGGGGTATTATTTTTTCTGTTTTTGGATCGCGGTGCACGATCACCACAGGACGCGATGCACCGAGCGAGTTGCACGGGCACCGAGAGGGTTATACAGTCTACGCATAGCAACTGGCGGAAACTAAACCGGGATTACGAGTTGAGAGAAAACGATACCTGAACAGGGCTCCGTGAACGCTGAATTCCACGTGTCCGAGGTGCGGTCTCGAGTCCTGGTCACCGTGTCCGGATCGAGCTCATGTCCATGTCCGTTGCTCGCGTCCTGGTCGATCGGCGGAGAGGAGATCTTGATGGCTACGGCGAGGTTGGCCGCGGCTTGGGGCTGTTGTCGAGTCGCACGGAGGTTCAGCGGGGTCTCGGGGCTGGATGGGTGGTCGAGCGGCGATGAATCGGGCAGGTCGACGACGGCGTGTTGCTAGGGCGGTGGCAGAGTCGCTGTGAGATGGAGGGCCTAGGGTCGACGATGGGGCTGTGGGAGAAAGGCGTCGAGGGGTTCGACGATGGGGCTGTGGGCAGAGGCTTGGTGGTGGGATCTGGGGGACACGGCGGCTCTAGGTCAGAGGGGCGGGTCGGAGTTAAGGGGAGGAATGTGGCGTCGATGGCAAGGTTCTCGAAAGTCTCGGCGGCAGGCTAGCTCATGAAAACCTAGGTGGAGGTTTAAATAGGCTACAGTAAATCCGGCAATTAGGGTTCAGTTTGGGCTTGGGTTTGGATCCGGGTCAGGTTTGACTCAGATCCGACCCGACCCATTATGCAGGGTTTGGTTCACCTCTCCAATAGCTTTAAAGCTTAAAAACTCGTTTCCGGGGTCCAAATAATTCCCCGAAAAATACTATAGGTCCGGTTCTCCATTGTGCATCCTAATATATTATTTTTAGAATGTTTTACCACCAATAAGCCACACTTAAAATTCTTTAAATCACCATCCTCTTCGTTTTAAATTCCAAAAAATACCAAAAATTCTGGGAAAATTATATTAAAATTTATTCTGAAAATTAGGGTGTTTACAATCTTCCCTCCTTAAAAGGATTGCGTCCTCGCAATCAAAGAATAAGCTACTAAAGAATGAATTGTTGAATTACAAGGTTGCTTAGTTTACAACTGCCTCCTCAAACAAGTGGGGGTAACGCTGGCGCATACTATCTTCTCGTTCCCAAGTCGATTCGCCAGGAGAATGATGTTTCCAAGCTACTCGGACCAGTCTGATTGTCTGTCCCCGCAATGTCTTCTCACTGACGTCGAGGATGCCAACTGGTTGTTCTTCATATCTCAAGCTTGGGCCCACTGCGATCTCTGAATGATCGACTACGTGACTTGGGTCGGTCACGTACCTGCGCAGCTGTGAGACGTGGAATACGTCATGCACTCCCTCTAAGGATGGAGGTAATGCAAGACAATACGCCACCTCACCAACGCGCTCTAGAATGTCAAAGGGCCCAATATACCTTGGGCTCAACTTGCCTCTGCTCCCGAATCTGATAGTACCCCGAGTGGGCGAAATCCTCAAGAACACGTGCTCTCCTTCTTTAAACTCCAGGGGACGTCTGTGCGTATCTGCCCAATGCTTCTGTCTGTCTTGAGCTGCTCGAAGATAATTCTGAATCTGTTTCACCTTTTCCACTGTCTGAGTTACTAATTCTGGGCCCAGTATTTGACGTTCACCAACGTCACTCCAACATATAGGCGATCTGCATTTCCTTCCGTATAAAGCTTCAAATGGTGCCATCTGAATGCTGGCCTGATAACTGTTGTTGTAGGAGAACTCCACTAAGTGCAAATGATTTTCCCAAGATCCTCCAAAGTCTAGCATACATGATCGTAACATATCCTCCAAGATCTGAATGGTGCGCTCTGATTGGCTATCTGTCTGCGGGTGGTACGCCGTGCTGAATTTAAGTCTGGTGCCCAGACTCTCTTGCATGCTTCTCCAGAAATGAGAGGTAAATCTCGAATCTTGATCCGATACAATACTAACAGGCACTCTATGTAATTTGACGATTTGTCGCATATACATGTCGGCTAGTACCTCTGTGGACTGTCCAACTCTAAATGGCAAGAAGTGTGCCGATTTAGTGAGTCGATCCACTATCACCCATACTGCGTCTCTTCCGTTGGGGCTCCTTGGAAATCCAGTGACAAAATCTATCGTAATATGCTCCCACTTCCATTCTGGTATAGGAAGCGGCTGTAACATACCTGCGGTCCTCTGATGCTCGGCCTTTACTTGCTGACATACTAAGCATTTGGCCACAAATCTCGCAATCTCCCTTTTCATTCCATGCCACCAGTAATACTGTCTCAAGTCTCGGTACATCTTGGTTTCTCCTGGGTGAACAGAGTATATAGAGCTATGTACTTCCGTCATTAACTCCTGTCTCAATTCTCTATTTGGAACATACAGGCGATTTTCGAACCTCAATGTCCCGTCTTCGTGAATGCGAAGTCCTGTCTGCATACCTGCTTCTGTCCTCTCTTTGAGTCTTCGGAATCTAGCATCGGTGGACAATGCCTCTTTAATCTTCTCCATGAGTGATGACTGAATCTCAAGATTAGCCATCAAGCCATTCTGTCTAGGTAAGACAACCTCTATCTGAAGCTCCTGTAGATCTTTCAATAGCTCGGGCTGCATCGTCAAGAAATAAGCCGTAGGCTTCCTGCTGAGCGCATCTGCAACAACATTTGCCTTTCCCGGATGATACTGCAGATCGATGTCAAAATCTACCACCAATTCAAGCCAACGTCTCTGCCTCATGTTTAGCTCCTTCTGAGTATATACATACTTCAGACTCTTGTGATCGGTGAAGATTTCTACCCTTTCCCCATAAAGGTAGTGCCTCCATATCTTCAATGCAAATATAACTGCTGCTAACTCCAGATCGTGTGTCGGGTAGTTCTTCTCGTGGACCTTCAACTGTCTCGATGCATAAGCAATAACTTTGACGTGTTGCATCAAAACACATCCCAATCCACTGCCTGATGCATCACTGTAAACAACAAAACCTCCTGACCCTGAAGGAAGAGTCAAGACAGGTGATGTTGTTAATCTTTTCTTCAATTCTTCGAAGGCCTTCTGGCAGTTTTCTGTCCATATAAACTCCTGATCTTTACGTGTCAACTTCGTCATCGGTTCTGCAATCCTCGAGAAATTTTCTACAAACCTTCGGTAATATCCCGCAAGTCCGAGAAAACTTCTCACCTCTGCAACTGATGTGGGTGTAGGCCAAGTCTCTATTGCCGTAACTTTCTCTGGATCCACGGAAAGTCCTTCTCCTGAGATGATATGTCCCAAGAAAGGTACTTTGTCCATACAGAACTCACACTTACTGAGCTTGGCGTATAACTTTTCCTGCCTCAAGGTCTCTAACACGATTCTGAGGTGCTCCTCGTGCTCCTCATGGCTCTTGGAATATATGAGGATATCATCAATGAACACCACCACGAATTTATCCAAGAACTGATGGAAAACTCTGTTCATTAAGCTCATAAACAATGCTGGTGCGTTGGTTAAACCAAACGGCATCACCAAGAACTCATAATGTCCATACTTGGTCCTGAAAGCTGTCTTCGGGATGTCTTCTTTCCTTACTTTGATCTGATGATAGCCGGATCGAAGGTCAATCTTCGAGAATACCCTTGCACTACTCAACTGATCGAATAGATCATCAATACGTGGTAAGGGATACCTGTTCTTGATGGTCACAGCATTTAGTGCCCTGTAATCAATGCACAATCGCACTGTTCCATCCTTCTTCGGCACAAATAATATGGGTGCTCCCCAAGGTGAAACACTGGGCCGAATAAAACTCTTCTCCAGAAGATCATCCACCTGCTCTTTCAACTCTACTAACTCCTTGGGTGCTAGCCGATATACCGATGAAGTGATAGGCTCTGCTCCTGGAGTTAAGTCTATTATGAATTCTATTTCCCGATCAGGTGGTAAACCTGGAAGATCATCGAAAAATACATCCACAAACGCAGATATGACTCTTGGGTAACCTGTCTCCTCTTCTACAGATAGTACCCTAAGAGTAGGCTGAACTCCTTGCTCTACTGCTCCTCGAAGAAACTCGAATTCTGGATGTCCAGACGGTCTAAATATAACCCACCCAAGTCGGCAATCAAGGGTCGCATGATACTGACTTAACCAGTCCATACCAAGTACGACATCATAGTCAGGCATAGAAAAGATCAGAAATTGAGCTCGCATTTCTCTTCCACATACTACTACCGAACATGATCTACAGATGTCACTAACCGGAATAATTCTACCTCCCGTAAGAATCCTCTTCATCTTCGGGAGGGGTGTAGTAGCTACTCTATGGGTGGCAACAAAGCTAGCTGCTATAAATGAATGCGATGCTCCAGAATCAAATAATGCTACAGCTGGTAATGAAGCTACTAAAATAGTACCTGCGATGACCTCGCCTGCTGTAGCCTCCTGCTCAACAGCTAAGGTGAATGCCTGGCCTCGACCTTGAGCTGGTCCTCTCTGCTGCTGCTGTTGCTGAAATAGGGCTGCCTGCGGTGCCAGTGGTGGTCTCTGCTGGTAGCCTCCTGTAGCTGGTGGTCTGACTCCTCCAGCTCCTGTCTGCTGTGCCCCTACTGCTCCTGTAGCTGGTCGTGGTGCAGGTAAAGCTAGTATCTGTGCTCCGTCTCTGCGTTCAGAACAGTCCCTAGAAAAGTGCTGGTTGGATCCGCAGCTCAGACATAGTCCCAACTTACGTCTGCATTCCTTCTCAATGTGTCCTACTTTGCCGCAGTGGTGATAAGTAGGAAGAGGTCTGTCCCTATTTGCTGGTCTCTCCGGTATACTCCTCTGGAATAGTTTCGCAGAATCTTCTGGTGCTGTCTTGGATGGTGCGGATGGATTTGGCCTCTTCAGATTTGATTCCCTTCTAGTGACGTACTCCATGCGTCGTGCTGCTGCAAGGACCTCAGTATAGGATATAGGTGCGACTGAGCCAATTAATCTCTGAAGCTCGAACTTCAGTCCATCAAAGAACTTTTCAGCTTTTTCTTCCTCTGTCGAGATCAATATAGGAGCGAAGCGACTTAGGCGTATAAACTCTGCGTTGTATTCCTCCACTGTCATACTGCCTTGGATGAGGCGGTTGAACTTGTCTCTGAGCTCTGATCGTGCAACTGCCGGAATGTACATCTCTTGGAAGAGTCTGGAGAACTCTTTCCAAGTGACTCGGTCCTGTCCGAGCCTCCTTTCTTCCGCTAGCCACCAGTGATGCGCATTATCAGTTAACTGTATTCTGACTGCAGTCATCTACTTCTCTCTTGGAAATTCAGCTGCTTCCAACTGATGTTGTATGTTTGTGAGCCATTCATGAACTTTCGTTGGCCCCTCTTTGCCAGAAAATATACGAGTCTTGAGATGACGGAAATCGATGATAGATCCCGTCGATGTTCGCCTCGTTGGTGGATTTGCCTGCTCCAATGCGGATACCAGGCTGGTCGTCAGATACTCTGCCTCCTGGCGATGGGCCTCTTGCTGAATCTGCTCTTGGGCCTGCATCATGGCATACATCATCTTGAATATCTGTTGCCCGTCCATGGCTTGTCCGGGCGGGAAAACTGGCATCTGGGGAGTGAACTGTGGTGGAGGTGGGATGTCATCTCTCCGGAACCTTGGATTAGGTTGACCGGTCTGATCGCTCTGCGATGCTTGTCCTCCATCCCCTGGGGTCACTCCGTCTGTATAAGTAACCACAGCATCGTGTGGCGTGTCCAAAGGAATCTCATCTCCGTTCCTGGGATCCATTTCTCTACAATCAAAAGATAAACTGTAAGAACGCTCAGAGGATTCAAACAGGATGCAAATCAAGTGACAATTTTGAGTTCGGTATTGAGTTCAATAAGAGGTTAAATGATGGATGAGATCCTATAACTTATCATATTCTTAGGGCAGGCTGGTTCGGTCCCTAAGTTGAAACCGAACAATTTAGTCGTAGACCTGCATGGGCCACCACAAAAACCATGTCACGCTCCAGTCCCAAATTACCGAGGGACTGGACACGTGGCAACGGCCAGCTGTACGCACCGATGGACAAACCCAATTTAATGGATCCACCAGGGCATACTTAAGCTGTAAAATAACAAGTCTACGACAATCATGGCACAACTAATCTCATCCACACAAGATATAAAATATGATCCACAGAGTAAATAAAAAAATGTAAACCATCCATCAGTCTCAACAAAGTACTTCGGGGATCAACCCGATAAATATCTAATACATTGGTTCAATAGAACAGAAAGTAAATGACTGAAATAAATAATAAATACTGAGCATGAAATATGGATGCTCAGGAGAAGTCCTCGGCTAACACCTCATCCTCGGATGGCGGTACAACTCCTGGTTCAGCTCCTGCTCCGGTCCCGTAAACCTCGGGATAGATCTCGTCATCAAATCCTGGGGACATAATCCGGATCCAGGTCCTCAGGGGACATAGCAAGGTACAAGAAAGCTCAAGCCAAAATAAATGCAGTGCAGAAAATAAATAGAATAAATAGGGCAAGTAAGTAACCATCTAAGTGAAAATTTAAGTGAGAGCAGCACGAGTACTCAGGCTGTGCCACTACAAGCTCTGTGTCGGGGAGCCGGTAGTGGTAATAACCGGTAGTGGGTCTAGCTCTGCTCCGAGAGTCTACGACCTCTCAATAATAGTGGATGTATATATAAATGGAATAGCCTGTAGCCTGTGTGTCTCTCCCCACCCAATGTAACCACGCATATCATGACCATAATGTCTCATGTCCATGCAAGCGGGATCATAGCTAATGCAACCAGTCATACTGTATCTAAGCATATAATGTCCATGTCCTGTATCCTATACAGAATCACCACGAATATCTCAGGAAACTCCTGTCTCATGAATAGTGTCAAGTGTCCTGGGTCATAGTGTACTTGGTAAGACAAGTACGAGAATATAAAGTGTCATGTATGTCCATCTCTAGATGACAGTACCCAACACTGCGTACAATGTTGGCACCCGACTGATAATCGGACGCTAAGTACTTCACACGGTCCTAGGTTAAGTATGCACAGAAATATAATAAAGCAAGGAAAAAATATATATAAAGACTGCAAAGTTTGGCAAGGTACACTTGTCTGATGTCCGAATACCAACAGTCGTCCCGGTATCAGTGGATCCTGTGGGTACTACTCCAAAAGCTGTAATAAACATCACCAACAGTCTCAGAAGAAGTCAAACTGCTAGAAACGCCTGTCCTTACGTCCAATTTTGGACACAGGGGCAAAAAGGTCATTTTCGGGCCAAAGCGGGGTCCACATGTGGGCCACTTTGCACTGAAAAGCGGGTCAGGGTCAAAGGTCTCCAAATTCCTCAAACTCAGTGTCTACAAGTCAGGAACGATGATACGAACCCAACGGAACTTCCAAATTGGATTCCGATGAGCCAATCACAAAATCGCCCGTCAAGTAGAGCCTGTGGGGCCTACGATACGCGATTTTGTCAATATTCTCAGAATCGAACCAAACTTGGGTCACAGGACCAGCATATTACTACGAGTCCGATGGCGCAAGTTTCGTCTTGATCCGACGTGTGTACACGAAGTTACAGCGTGTTCCAGAAAGGTCAAATACGGGGTATCGTCGGCGGATACGCGTTGATTCCGGGGTGCACGCACCTCCGAATCGACTTCTGTGAAATCCTATACGACCGTATCAACGACGCGTACGTTTGGTAAAGACCACGTGCGACCAAGTCGTCCCGTTTGGCGGGGCGCACTTAATTCTGGGGTGAAACAGGGTATTGTTTTTCCTGTTTTTGGATCGTGGTGCACGATCACCACATGACGCGATGCACCGAGCGAGTTGCACGGGCACCGAGAGGGTTATACAGTCTACGCATAGCAACTGGCAGAAACTAAATCGGGATTATGAGTTGAGAGAAAACGATACCTGAACAGGGCTCCGTGAACGCTAAATTCCACGTGTCCGAGGTGCGGTCTCGAGTCCTGGTCACCGTGTCCGGATCGAGCTCCTGTCCGTGTCCGTTGCTCGCATCCTGGTCGATCGGCGGAGAGGAGATCTTGATGGCTACGGTGAGGTTGGCAGCGGCTTGGGGCTGTTGTCGAGTCGCACGGAGGTTCAGCGGGGTCTCGGGGCTGGATGGGTGGTCGAGCGGCGATGAATCAGGCAGGTCGACGATGGCGTGTCGCTGGGGCGGTGGCGGAGTCGCTGTGAGGCGAAGGGCCTAGGGTCGACGATGGGGCTGTGGGAGGAAGGCGTCGAGGAGTTCGACGATGGGGCTGTGGGCAGAGGCTTGGTGGTGGAATCTGGGGGACACGGCGGCTCTAGGTCAGAGGGGCGGGTCGGAGTTAAGGGGAGGAATGCGGCATCGACGGCGAGGTTCTCGGAAGTCTCGGCGGCGGGGTGGCTCACGAAAACCTAGGTGGAGGTTTAAATAGGCTACAGTAAATCCGGCAATTAGGGTTCAGTTTGGGCTTGGGTTTGGATCCGGGTCGGGTTTGACTCAGATCCGACCCGACCCATTATGCAGGGTTCGGTTCACCTCTCCAATAGCTTTAAAGCTTAAAAACTCGTTTTCGGGGTCCAAATAATTCCCCAAAAAATACTATAGGTCCGGTTCTCCATTGTGCATCCTAATATATTATTTTCAGAATGTTTTACCACCAATAAGCCACACTTAAAATTCTTTAAATCACCATCCTCTTCGTTTTAAATTCCAAAAAATACCAAAAATTCTGGGAAAATTATATTAAAATTTATTCTGAAAATTAGGGTGTTTACAGGTTCCTCAGCAACAGGACAGTTCTAAATGTTCAAAATGCTCTACAACGTTCTATGGACTATTCGCTATGCGTAAAGGACGGGACCTAGCACTCTTTCTATAGAGTCGGCGTAAAGATTCAGACGTGTTGAAGCTACACATATTCAGACTTCACAGCAACGTATGACAAGATGATCATATGACGAAGCAAGACAATTTTATTAAAAGATCAAAGTCATGATTACATATGAGAAAAATCTAATCTATAAGGGTTTTCTTTTTATTTTCATGATTACATCTGAGGGAAACTCCGTCTACAAAAGGAGATACCCCCTCGTCATCTGAAGATCGCACCCGGAGTCTGTTCTGACAGGTTCTCGCACGGGTGGAGGTCTTCTTCTTCCAAGGAAATGATCACCGGCGGGCACGACAGAGTTGGGGCTCGCATAGACTATGCAGATCCCATGCTCCGTGCGTCGATCAAGCCGGGACAGAGCGAGTCTGTCTGACTCTCGTCACCGGAGGCAACAGGAGAAGACACCGCTTGCAAGCAGTGTGGTCTAATATGACCCTTCCCTTCTCCTGGAAGCAACGCCATACAAAGTTGCTGATTATCCCGAGTAAGGGAGGCTAAGATATCCTTCCATGATCCATCGTTGCAGTGGACATTTGCTCGAAGATGCTGTCTTTTTCGGCTCCCTACATGTTGGAAGAACATGATCTCCTTCTTCCTCAGGTCGACCCGACGAACTCCGACGATCATCTCTGCATGGTGATGGGAATGTGGTGAGAACAGGTTCACCCCCCAGCCTTTTTATAGGCAAAAGAGATCACAGCGGTCCCCAATAAATCTGCCATAAAGTTCGCATCGACCGTTTCAGCGCTCCATTCAGAAATATTTCGAGTTACGAGGGGCCGTTCATGCTTCATTCAAAGCGTTTCAAATTCTGAGAAATTTAAAAGCTTTGAAGGGGGTCTTGTAGAAGCATAAAAAAATACGCTGGGAGGATCTACGCAGTCTCTTGATACAGAGCAGCGTAAACAGAGGCCTTCAGAGCCATCAAGCGTGCAACAGATTCTGCTAAAATACAGTATGAAGTGTAAGCTCAAAGGACCATCCGCGTAAGTGCAGTACGTCCAGGCCGCTCCAGCTTAAGACAGAGTTCTTCATCGCCTCCATGGCGTAAAACTCAACCGTTCTCAAAGCAGCGTTAATGCGTACGAGGAATGCTTCGTTTTCCCCGAAATGAACCTGTCAAGTCACGCAGTGAACCTGGCCTCTGACTCCTGACAAAAAGTACTGCACGGCTACCCAGACGACGGCTAGAAACGATGACAGACCCCACGGGACGCGCCCACAGTATGATGGCGGATCTCGGTATTTAATGCAGAGGATTTGGTTAAAATATCACCAAACCGTCGGTTACCAAAGTCCCCCCAGCGTAAACCGCTCTTTCGCGTATAAGGGAATACGCCGCCCTATTTTACACAGGCAAACATGAGCTATTTTACGCTCCACAGTAGACAAACCGCCTGCCACGTCAAAAGCTGTACTTCGTACAGGGCCCGAGGCACGTCTCTACGTCAAATTGCACAGAGCGGTGACAGTTTCCCTCAAGACACGTCTCTGCGACGGATGCACAGAAGGGCTGCAGACCTTCAAAATACGTCTCCGTATTTAATGCACAGGATGGTGGCAAATCTCTGTAAGAGATTTGATTACACATTCGAAAGCCGTAATTCCGGCGAAGACGTACACATCAACACTCTGGCACGGTACGCAGCGGCTTCTACGCCCATTCAGGATCTGTGCTCATTCGGCTTCAAACGCCCACTCAGTCTCTACGACCATTCGGCTTTTATGTCTGTTCGGCTTCTATGCCTGTTCGGCTTCTATGCCTATTCGGCTTCTATGCCCATTCGGCTTCTACGCCTGTTCGGCTTCTATGCCTATTTTGGCTTCTACGCCAGGGGTGACAGTCATTTGGCTTCTACGCCAACCTCTTCTACACAAGGGATACCTACCTACGTGGTACGCAGTGATCCTCGCAGCAGATATACGCGTTTTGTCCCCTTAGTTGGACACGTGTCACATGCTCACTCAAAAGGTCATTTATGCGCAGGCATTGGTTATTTTAATCGTTGTGTAAAAGGGTGTTGTACTGTCCACTCCTCGGTTGTTACACCGACGGAGTGGTCACTGTCACCAAAACTCTATAAATAGAGACCCCTATCAATGGGGAACAAGGTCGACAATTTGGAAGATCGAACCAGGTCAGAGAATTGGTAGAAAAAAGAGAAAGAGAGAGAGAGAAGGAGAAGGAGAGAAGAGTCCGGAGCTCAGGCAAAGAGTAGGGGTCGACGGCTCTGGCACCGTGCATCCACCCTCCTTCGCAGCCTTCGAAGCCGCTACCCGTCTTCCACGGCACTTCTTCAACATCGTGTAGTCCAAGGGCTAAAGTGATCGACTACAGATCAGACACCTATAGCAATTTATACCCAGATTAAATAAATTATACTCCCGCATCCTCGTATAGGATCGAATTGTACAAGTTTGTTTGTAAACCAAAGGGCATGGGTCTCGTATAAACCCTGTCAATAAAATACACTTTCATTCTTTCGTTTAATACCACAAACAACGGTTTACCAGAGTGGTCAAAAGCCCATACGTCTAATGATTGTCCTCTCATGATACTAAGTGCCATGTGTGTGTCAACATATCTAATATATAGTATGACTGAAAGAAACTACACATGCAATAAATAAACATAAATGCAATAAATATAAAGAAATATACTAAGCATGCAAAATACTGTAAGCAATTTGGCAAGGTATCTTGCCTGGGGTCCTGCTGCTGGTATGAATCAGAGTCCAAGTCACAGTCCAAATAGCCTATATATTACAAATTTATCACGTCAAAAGATAATTTATTTTAATTTATTTAATTCTGGAATAATTACTCTAAAATCCTATTTTAATCTTATTATTCTGATTTTTATGTTAATTCCTAAATTTTGTCCAAAGAAACTAAATTTTATCAACTCGAGACTCATGGCACGCAAATCGAGGCGATCTGTTGACCGAAAAGTCAACCGACACAAACTCAACTTTCATGCATGATTTCCTGTAGATTTCAGCGTCAAAAATATGCTAGAATTTACGGCTCGTCCGAATTCAAATTCGTTTGGGAATTATGGCACATACAAATTTTGTATTGTGCGCCGATGGTTAAATTCTAACCTAGAAGTTCTACAGAATTAACAGTATATAAATACTTCGAATTAAATTCTGGGAAAAACATATGTCAATGATCTCGACATTAGATTTCTGAAACGTTAAACGGTTCATGATTTTGATTCCTGGTTCTTCCAAAATCGTGAAAATATTGAAACACGTCTATTTTTGGACATGCTGTGCTCTAAGAATTTTCCAGAATTTAATACTCATAATTCGTAAAATAAATTATATAATAAGAAAGCTAACCTTAATATCTTTCTAACGTAAGAACTAGGCCTCGTTTGGAGTCCGGAGCTATGCGCAATGGCTTGTGGAAGATGAAGGAACCCTAGATGGCAATTCTCCAAAATCTCTCTCTCTAAAATAATGGGATAATTAGGGTTATAATATATATATATATATATATATATATATATATATATATATATATATATATATATATATAGGAATATACCTGTGGCTGAATGGATATTTATAGGCTGACACGTGTCAGAATCTGATTGGATGGTTTTTGTTATATTATTTGTTTTTGATTTGCCTTTATCAAAATATTATTTAAGTCATTTTAAATCTAAACAACTCCAAATAAATATTAAAAATAATTATAAAAATCTGGAAAAATTACGTAAAATATATTTTGAACCTATAAACCCTAGAAAAATATTTGGGACAATTTTATATTCATAAGTCTACTACTATAATTGGGAGAAGCTCTAAACATTAGTTTTATCCATTTAACTAAAAATAAATACTAACATTATTCCAAAAATTCTGAAATAATTCCAGAAAATATATAATAATATTATAAACCCTAGAAAATAACGTGTTTCCATTCTATATTCCTGAGCTTGCACAATAAATTCCACAAGTCCTAAAAATTAGTTATTAGTCTAAATAACTCCCAATAAATACTAAAAGTATTCAGAAAATTCTAGAAAATATATTTGACTATTTAGAACCTAAAATAAAATTTTGGAATATTTTTAATTAAGTTTGAACATAAAATAAATTCTTCAAAGTCCTAGAAAATTAGTGTTACTAGTTTTTAATTAACTAAAAATTATGGAAAAATCTCAATAATCTAAAATAGCCTAAAAATAATTCTAAATAAATATTTATATAAGTAAATATACTATTAGAAAATTTATTTTCTAATTAACTAAAAGAATACTCTAAATAAATTCAACATCTATAATAAATATAATAATATAAAATATACACAAAATACCTATTTTGGGTGAGGGAGTTTACACAACTTTTTCACTTTTCTAGCCTATTCATGAGAATTAAAAAAAAATTAGGTTATAAACATTTACACATATCAAACTGAAAGTGAAGAAGTTGGCTAACCATCTTGACCAATTCAGTATACAAGACAGATTTGGCGGGGAGATCTGATGGTACACGCACAATATCACCTCCGCGTTTGAACAGCGTAGGTAGTCCGACACCAGCGTAGTAGGCGAGGTAGTCGTCGCTATATTCCGTCATATTTACCGCTGTTTACCATTCAATTTCTCTAATAACGTGACGTTACCACTCAGTAAAAAAGTTCGAGACCCAGTTGAACGCCGCAGGAATATAGTTTAGCTGTTTTGTAACTCGAGGAGCAGTTATCATTTTCAATGTGCGCTTCGGAACTGTTTGTACGTAGCCAAACTGACGGAGCACTCTATCAGGCATATAAGCCTCCTCAATTTCATGATAACTTATCAGACCGTGATATAAAGCGACTGGTTGCAATGGACGACCAGTCTGTCGCAAATCACGATATAGATCCCAAATAATCTGCAACGCATAAAATTTAGCATAACGTCATTTAGCATAACGTAATTTAGTAAATTATTACCAAATATTAAAAAATTAGGTCTCAATTCTATAAAACCCCTAATCCTAAAAATAGTATTTACCTTTTTAATTAATTAATAATTGAATTATAGTATTTAGAGCTAATTAGAGGAAATAGAATTTATTTAATTTTTATTTTAGGTGTTTGTGCATTTAGGGTATTTATGGAGCAATTATGAATTTTCTTAATTTATTCTATGTAGGAGACCCTTTGGACAGTTGCTAGCTTAATGGTATGCTATAATATAAATTCTAGAATTTTTTATGTATATATACGTATATATATATATATATATATATATATATATATATATATATATATATATATATATATATATATATATATATATATATAGTTTAATAGAAAAGAAAAGAAATATGAAAAAGAATTGGAAAAGAAAAAAAATAGAAATCCTAATGGATCTAAACCCGCTAACACCTAACCCTACCCACCCTAACCAACCTTAGCCCAAAACCCACTGGAAAACCCCCCTAACGAATTCACCTGCGTTCACCCCATTAAGAGATCAGCAGCTACCGCGTCGAGTTCCCAACCCCCCCCCCCCCCCCCCCCGCGTGTATATGTATATATATATCAACAGTAATCACAAAACCCTAACCCTAATCAATCCCTTCAACCCATTCCCTTCGACTGCCGTCGAGCCACCTGAGCGCCGACCCCAGACCGTCAGACCACCGCGAGACAGAGCCGCCTGCTGACGATCGTGACCCCGTGCACAACCGCGTCAGTTTTGAACAACAGCGTACATGTGTTCACGTGCTGTTTTTCGTCTCCTCGCTTGACCAAACTCGACCCCGTCTTCATCAGTATGTTCACAACTTAACCCCCTTCAATATCTGTGCATTAGATGACCTCGAACAGCGTGTAAACCTAGGAAAAAACAGCATCCAAGTTGGCATAAAACGACAACTTTTGGGTATCGCAGAAAACTGCGGTAACTACCTATGTTCACGGATTCGTATCTCCCAACACAGAGATCCGAATTCAATTTTTCTTTTTGGTATGCGAAGACCACTTGACCTAGTTTATTTTCTGTCAAATATAATAAATTATTAATTGTTGTGTGTAGAATTAAATTAGATGAAAAATCTCGAAAACCTGTTTTTTTCCAAATTCTAGAAATTACGATACGGAGCACGCCCCGCCAAACGGGACCGCCCCGTCATGTACCAAGTGTACCAAAAGGTGCGCATAGTATATCCGGACATGTGGGCTTTCACGAAAACTGATTTGGACGCGTGTGCGCGTTAAAATCAGCCCGTATCTGCAGAAAATCTCCCGTATCGTAACTTTTGCAAAAGTCCTGCGCATTTAGTGCACACTTGTCAAAATGTGACAAAACTTGCACCACTGGACTCGTGGTATCGTTCTAGTCCTGTGATCCAATTTTTACGTAATTCTGAGACAGTTGACCAAGTCGCCAATTGGCAGGCCCCACGGTTGATTTTTTGGGCAAAATTATGTTCGGCTCACCGGAATCCACATTTGGACATACCGTTGAGTTTGTACAGACTTTTAAAGTTTGTTTGACCTATAATTTATCCCATTTAGAGACTGTTACCCCTGGCAAGCTTTTCGGTACAAAGTGGGCTACAGGTGGACCCTGCTTTGACCCAAAATTACCGTTTTGCCCCTATGTCCAAATTGGATGAAAGGGTAGTAATTTCTAGTTATCTCGCTGATTCCAGAAACGTTGGTGTTGTATATTTCAGCATCCGGAGATATTTGTTCGGAGCCAGTAGTTTCTAATTTCGTGTCCCTACTATTTGGACGCCTACACCATACAGATTTTTTGTCAGACAAGTATACCTTGCCATTGTACTTTGTTTACATTCCATATGATGGATGCATGTTTTATTTCTATTTACTTTAGTTCATTTATTTTAACTGCTATATAAAATTGCGCGTCCAAGGAAACTTGGGTGCAACGACGGTGTCGTCGTGATTTGTTTTTATTTATGTATATGCATTGGACCCACTTTATGAGACCACCCCATTATCATGAGGCATCCTTATGTTTCATTGGCCATGACACTATTCTTACAAGAGTGTGAGTCACATGTAGGACACAGACTTGCGTACTCGGTTGGCCACTGGTACGTATAGGTCGTGGGACGGATAGAGATAACTGCCGATAGAAACTTTGTATGCTGGTAGACCTGGCAGTTATTTAGAGGTATTATCGTGTCATGTATATGCTTAGAGCATGGGGTAGGGAGAACAACAAGTAAGGCATTTGGGCTCCTTTGTACTTTTTCCTTCTGTAACCCGGAAGCTCCGCTGGAGATACGGGCGGTGATGACCCTTATATATTATATATTATCAGGCGGCCTCTGCCATTCAAATGACGACATGCTTTGTAGGCCCCTGATTCTCCGAGAGAGTCACGCCAATCCCATTTTTAGCCAGATAGCCCACTTGGTGGAAAGTTGTTCTTAAACTGCATTCACTTAAACGGTTAGGCTACCCTTGGATGTTTACATTTCAGTACTTTATTGGCATGTTTGTATGTATCTTGTTACGTCCCTCTGAGGACCTGGTCCCTTTCTCGATGTAGACGAGCAGGAGTATCCACAGGAGTATGGACCTGGACCTGACGCTACTTATCAGACTGAGAAGGTCTTACCTTCGGATTATATGTGATGCATTGCAGCTGTTTGGAGATTCTTTTGAGAGATTTATTCTTATACTAGAGTTTATTCTCTACTCTTTTTAGTAGTTTATTATAGTCGATTTGCAGTGAATTTGTTTCCATCCGACTGTCATACTTGAGACTGCTTATTTGATATTCAGTTATTATTTCCCATTTATCTATTTATTTGTGCTGTGGATGAGATATAGATTGCGTGTGACTTGTTGAGATAGTATATTACCACTGGTGGATTGGATATTCATGTACAGCGTACGTGTGTATATGGTTTCCATATATTGGAGTTCGTATACCTACGGCTGGCATGTTACGTATTCCTAGTCCTACATATTTTGGGACTGGGGCGTGACATATTTTTAGTGGTGGCCCATGCAGGTCGAGAATATATTGTCTCGGTTACGTAAATGTACCGAACAAGCCTGCGTATAGGAATAGAGTATAGGATCTCATCTACGCTTGACTGAAACTCATTCTTCCTATTTAAATGCTTGCATCCTGTTTGATTTCTGTACTTCTTCTAATCATTTCATACATCACCTGCAGAGAGATGGACATGCAAAATGGATGTACTGCCGCCGATGGCGACACACCTTCAGGAGTCAATGGTCAGACTCAAGGGGGAACCTCGACGATTCCTAGACTTCCGGGGCCAGATGGACAAACTCAAAATCCAATTCCATCTGATCTTCCTGCTTCACCTAATAGGAACCTTCCAGCTTTCCCAGCACCGCAAGATGGCCAGACGCAGCTGTTTCAATTCTTCCAGATGATGATGCAGGAACAGAGGCAGCAGACAGCCGAGCAGAGGCAAGAATTTCTGGCAGCACTTGAAAGGATGGCTGCACAGGCTACTGTACCAGCTCAAGCACTAGCTCTAGTACCTCAATCTAGAGTTGGTTCAGTAAATAACTTTATTCAGATGGGTCCAAAGCTGTACAAAGGCACTGAGAGCCCAGAGGAGACTACCAACTGGATCACCCACACGCAGAAGCTATTGGAAGCATCGTAGTTACCTACGGACCTATGGATGACAGGTGTAAGGACGCTTCTAGATGGTAATGCTCATCACTGGTGGGAATCAATGGAGCGCCAATTGGGTACATACCAGACTTGGGAGCAATTCTTGGAGTGCTTTGAAAGGAAGTACTTTCCGGACACCGTCAGAGATGCATTGTACGATCAGTTTCTTCACTTGGAGCAGGAGAACCGAACAGTTGACGAATATGATATCAAGTTTAGTCGTCTCAGTAAATATGGCGCTGCCCTGATACCGAATGACTTGGCCAAAGCTAAGAGGTTTCATCGCGGACTGACTCAGGAGCTCCAATACTACACTAGCTCATAGTCCCGGATCTCTTATGCTGAACTACTGACAGAAGCCAGATTGCAAGAAACCATCAGCAGAGGAAAGGGAGGTCAGCTGAGGACACAACAAGGATCAACAAGGACACAGCAGGGACCGGCAAGGACACAACAAGGGGGACCTATCAGACGTCCATTGGCACAGTAGCATCAGCAACACAGAGCAGGACCGTACCAGATTTTGGAGAAACCCTAATATAATTATTGTGGGAGAATCGGACATATTTTGAGAGATTGTCGGAATCGCTTGGGACAGTGTTTATGATGTGGTTCCGGACAGCATTTGGCAAGAGACTATCCAAGGTAGCAGACATTGACACTACCACCGCCAGCATAGAGACTAGCGCTTCTAGCACCGAAGCCAGCTCAGCAGACTACTAGACCAGGAGCACCTCGACCCCTAGCAGCACTAGGATTTCAGAGAGGACCACCGCTACCTATCCAGGAGGATCAGTATATGTGGGCCGGATATGGACAGCCACAGAGGAATGGGCAAGCTTTTGCATTAGAAATTAATGACATGGATCAGGAGGTTGATGTCATAGCAGGTATTACTCTTGCTTTTACTTTTCCTGCTGTGACATTGTTTGATACGGGAGCCACCCACTCATTCATATCATCTAGTTTTATTACCAAACACAACATTGCCTCTACACCTTTATTTAGTTGTGTTAGAATTCTTACAAGAGGAGGAGTTGTACCTGTTAGTAGAATTTGTAGATCATGTCCTATAGTGATACGTGGCAGAGAGATGAATGCCCGACTCTTAGTCCTTCCTATGCCAACCTTTGATATTGTGCTTGGAATAGACTGGCTAAGCAAGTACCACGCTTTCTTCGATTGCTTTGGAGGAAGCATTCTTTTTAAGGTACCCGGCCAGCCTGAACTGAAGTTTGTACGAGGATCCACAGAAATCCTTGATGGTATGCAGCTTGCAATGGACGACGTTGTTTATCACCCCATTATTTCAGAATTTTAAGACATCTTTCCAGAGGAATTGTCAGGACTACCCCCAGACAGAGACGTAGAGTTTTCAATTGAATTAGCACCGGGAGCAGCACCCATAGCATCACATGTTTACCGATTGGCGAAGAAGGAGATGAATGAGCTGAAGGCACAGTTGAACCCTGGGGAGCACCAATATTGTTTGTACCAAAGAAGGATGGGTCAGTGCGTATGTGCTTTGACTACAGAGCCTTGAATGCAGTGACTGTGAAGAATAAATACCCATTGCCACATATTGATGACTTATTTGATCAACTCAGTGGAGCCAAGGTATTCTCGAAGATAGATTTGAGATCGGAATATCACCAGGTGAAGGTACGGAAGCAGGACATTCCGAAGATCGCATTCAGGACAAGATATGGACACTACGAGTTTTTGGTCATGCCATTTGGATTGAACAATGCTCCAGCTATCTTTATGGACTTAATGAATCGAGTCTTCCACCAGTATTTAGACCAGTTCATGGTCGTCTTCATAGATGATATACTTGTCTATTCGAAGAGCCACAAGGAGCACGAGAAGCACCTGCGGATTATTCTAAAGACATTGAGGAGAGAGCAGTTATATGCGAAGCTCAGTAAATGTGAGTTCTTCTTGGACAGAGTTATATTTTTTGGGCATGTCGTTACGGGAGATGGTATTTCTGTTGATCCAGAGAAGATATCGGCAGTCGAGACATGGCCTGTTCCTAAATCAGCAGTTTCCTTGGACTTGCGGGATATTATCGACGGTTCGTAGAGAACTTCTCAAGGATAGCATCACCTATGACTCATTTGACTTGCAAGGACCAAGAATTTATATGGACCGACGAGTGTCAAGCCGCTTTTGAAGAGCTGAAGAAACGACTGACTACAGTTCCAGTATTGACTATTCCATCAAGATCAGGAGGTTATGTGATCTACAGTGATGCATCAGGGAAAGGTTTGGGATGCGTATTGATGCAGCATGGCAAGGTGATTGCATATGCATCTAGGCAGTTACAAGTACATGAGAAGAATTATCCAACTCATGACTTAGAACTTGCAGCCGTTGTATTCGCTCTGAAGCTATAGAGACATTACTTATATGGGGAACGAGTGGAGATCTATACAGACCACAAAAGCCTCAAGTATGTCTTCACATAGAAGGAGTTAAATATGAGGCAACGTCGATTGCTTGAGTTGATGAAAGATTTTGAGATAGAGCTACATTATCACCCAGGCAAGGCTAACGTTGTAGCAGACGCGTTAAGCCGGAAACCAGCAGCTTACTTCTTGACAACACAGAGGGAATTATTAGAGGACTTGCAAGAGCTTAGCATTGAAGTGATATTACCCGAAACAGATGGGACACTAGCTAACTTGCAAGTACAATCACCACTAGTAGAGAGGATCAAGGCAGTTTTGCCTACAGACGCCAGATTCAGGAGACTGAAGGAAAGGACAGAGGCCGGAGAGCAGACATGATTGCGCATTCATGAGGATGGGACATTACGATGTGATGATCGTCTTTATGTTCCAAATAGAGAGATTCGACAGGAGATGATGACAGAAGCTCATAGTTCGATATATTCTATTCATCCTGGAGGCACCAAATATGTATCGTGACTTACGACAGCACTTTTGGTGGCATGGAATGAAAAGAGAGATAACTCGCTTTGTAGCTAAATGTCTGGTATGTCAACAAGTAAAGGCGGAGCACCAGAGGATAGCAGGATTATTGCAACCACTTTCTGTAAACCCCCTGATTTTCAAGAATTTTTAATTTAGAATTTTTACAATTTTCTGAAACTTTTTCTGGGTTTTTATTAATTAAAACTAAGATATTTTGAATTTAAATGATTTTTAAATGATGCTACATAATATTAAAATATTATGAAAATAATATTTTCTTGTGTAAAATGAAGAATTAGATATAGGGTAATTTTCCGAAAATTTATTGGACCCCGGAAGCATTTTTAAAGCCCTAAAAACTATTTTTTATAATTAAACCTTGAACCCGGTTCACTTAAACCAAACCAAACCAAACCAACTGCTGAACCGAACCAACCCAAACCCAACCCAGTCTTAGCAGATCGGATCCGGGTTCGACCCGACCCGCTTAAGACCCGACCCGTCTGGAAACCTAACCCTTTCTTCTTCCTCACCCGATTCCGCTTCTCCGGCGGCCGCTTCTCCTTCGTCTCCCCGAACCTCCGACCTCTCCACCTCCCTCTCCCCTGCACCGGCCATCTCTCCCTCTCCTCGATTCCCTCTATTTAAGCCTGCCCTAGCCGACCTCCTGCCCTTCGCCCAGCCGCCTCGAGTACCCTGACCACCTCACGCCACTGCCTGTCACCAGTCCCCTCCGCCTCTGTCGAACCCTCTTCCCTCGGCAACCCGCAGCACCGGCCGCCCATCTCCCCAGAACCCCGCAGATCCCGACTCCAGCACCCCTCGACCCAAGTCGCTGCCCCGCCTGAGCCGCCACCGGCGCCGCTTGACCTTGCCGCTGCCGCAACCGAGCCGTCGACTCCGACCAGTAGCCCTAGGCCGAGCCGCCTCCCTCCGGCGATGCCCCAGCAGAGAACCCTAGGTCAGAACAGTACCCGCACAGCCCGGACACAGCCAGGACACAGCAGTGTCAATTCGACACGAGGATACGAAGAATTCTTGGTTTTTCGGAGCCCTGTTCAGGTAACCCGTTCTCTCTCCTTGCTGCCCCAATTTATGTTACTCAGTTGTGACGCGAACCCTGCGTGACCCTCTCGATGCCCGTGCAACCCGCTCGGTGCATCGCGTCATGTGGCGATCGCGAACCGCGATCCAAAAACAGGAAAACCAACGCCTTGTTTTACCCCGGAACTGAGTACGCCCTGCCAAACGGGACGACTTGGTTACGTGTGGTCTTCACCGATACGTACGTGCCATTGATACGGACGTGCGAGATTTCACAGAAGTTGATTTGGGTGTGCGTGCACACCGAAATCAACGCATATCCGCCGACAACGTCCCGTATCCGTCCTTTCTGGATCTCGTTGTAACTTAGTATACACACGTCGGATCGAGACAAAACTTGCGCCATCGGACTCGTAGCAATACGTTGGTCCTGTGACCCAAGTTTGGTTCAATTCTGAGAACGTTGACAAAATTGCGTATCGTGGGCCCCACAAGCTCCACTTGACGGGCGATTTTGTGATCGGCTCATCGGAATCTAATTCTGGAAGTTCCTTTGGGTTCGTATCATCGTTTCTGACTTGTTGACACTAAGTTTGACAGATTTGGAGACCTTTGACCCTGACCCATTTTTCGGTGCAAAGCGGCCCATATGTGGACCTCGCCTTGACCTGAAAATGTCATTTTTGTCCCTGTGTCCAAATTGGACTTAAGGACAGGCGTTTCTAGCTATTTGATATTTTCTGGATCTGATAGTGATGTCTATTTCAGCAACCAGAGAACTACCTGCAATTTTTGCTGAAGTCAGAGCTACAATTAGAGCCGGAACCCCAGGCAAGTGTACCTTGCCAAATCCTGCAGTTTTTGTTACTTATTTTCTTGACATATATACTTATTGTACATGCTTAAACTTAGGACCGTGTGACTTACTTAGCGTCCGATTAATAGTCGGGTGCCAACACTGTACGCAGAGTTGTATAACGTCACCTAGAGATGGATATCATGACCCTTTACATTCTCGTACTTGTTTTATCAAGTACGTTATACCCAGGACACCTGACACGAATCATGAGACAGAATCTTCCTAAAATATTCAAGGTGATTCTGTGTAGGTTGCAGGATTTATGACATAGACATTATATTCCTAGACATTATATTCATAGACATAGTATGACTCACTGCATTAGATATGATCTTACGTGACATGGACATGAGGCATCGTGGACATGAGACATATGATTACATTGGGTGGGGAGAGACACACAGGCTACAGGCTGATTATATATATATGGTGCCACAACATAGTAAAATACATAGCATAGTATAACAGCTACCGGCTCCCCGATACAGAGCTTGTAGTGGTCTCAGCCTAAGTTCTAGTGTTGCTCTCAACTTGCATTTCACATAGGTGGTTATATAGTTTTCCCTATTATTTCATTTATTGCTGCACTACATTTATTTTGGCATGAGTTATTTTGTACCTTGCTATGTCCCCTGAGGAGCTGGATCTGGATTATGTCCCCAGGATTAGCAGAGGATATCTATCATGAGGTGTACGGAACAGGAGCACTTCTCGGAACAGTACCAGACCCTGAGGACGAGGTGATCGCTGAGGACTTCTTCTGAACAACTGCTTCTCTATGCTCAGTTTTTATTGGCAAATAAACTCTTTTATTTCTGTTTAAATAAACAATTGTAACAGACTTAATATCGAGTTGTTCCCCGATTTTATTTACTTGTGACTGGATGTTGTTTAATACTTTTTATTGATATTGCTGTGTTTATTCTGTGGATGAGATTAGTAAACCCTGATCATTGTAATACAGCTTAAGTATGCCCCGATGGATCCATTAAATTGGGTTTGTCCATCGGTGTGTGCTGTTGGCCATTGCCACGTGGCTAGTCCCTTGATATTTTGGGACTGGGGCGTGACATAGTTTTTGTGGTGGCCCATGCAGGTCAACGACTAAATTGTTCGGTTTCAACTTAGGGATCGAACAGGCCTGCAATAAGAATAGGATAAGTCTTTAGGATCTCATCCACTTGCTTGAATCGTTCTTGATATCTATATCGCATTCGAATTAATTTTTGACTTGCATCTTGCCTTGATTCCTGTGTGCCTCTTATAGTTTATTTTTGATGCAGAATAATGGATCCAAGAAGCGAAGACGAGAATCCCTTGGGTACACCACACGATGCTGTGGTTACTTATGATGAAGGAGTGACACCTGAAGACCGAGGACAATCTTCTCAAAGCGATCAAGCAGCCCAGCATAATTCAAGGTTGTCACTACCACTTTTCCAGGTAAGGGCAATTGTGTAATTTCACTATTTTGGATAATTATGTGTTTAATTAAATTGCTGAGATTTTAAAACTATTTATTTTATGATTGTTTTAGGTCAAGCCCTAGAACCCATTAGGTCAAACCCTAATGACTAAACCCTAATTGTAAACCCAGTTCTAGTGAAACCCTAGAATTTAAATTTTAGGGTGAACCCTCAAACCCTAGACTGGCTAAACCTTAGCTAATTAGGTTCTACATGACCTAACCTAGGGGTTAAACCTAGGCCATACACTAGAAACCCTAACTGGGCCTATATATATAAAAGGAACCCTCTTGTTCTTCATATAGAGAGAGAAACCCTAGCCTCCATCTAGAGAAACCATCTCCCCACCCCATTTTTCGAGATTAAACCTAGGGCTTCCATTTTCTCCTCCTCCAAAGCAAGGAAATCAGGGAACTTGGGTCAAGGAGACTTGGGAAGGAAGAACTTCCATAGGGAACCATCTCCCTGCAGGTAAAACCCCATTTTATACATGTAATCTCTATTTTTCTGTCGATTATTGGCCATTAGGGAACCCCTTACTGTGTGGTACAAATTTTAGGGTTTTGGATTAGGTTTTGGTGACCAATATGGGGTTTTCCCCAATTAATTCGTGAACCCTAACCCTAGGTATTCGTAGGTAGATTGATTTCATCTTGTATGGGTAGATTGAACTCGATTCTTAGGGCTTTGGGTTGAGGATTCATGGGTTGTAAGTATAATTGTTTTTTGAACGGCATGTGTTCGATGAAATGCCAAAAAGGGATGAACACCTATTTTCCTATTCTAATAAAATCTAATTTTGATGAATGATGAATGATGTATGATGTATATATATATTTTATACATATGTTTATAGATTGGATGTGTGTTCTATCTCTATCTATGTTGTAGATGTGTGTGGGTGTTAGAAGAGGGGAATACTGTGAATGATTCACTGTACAATCGGGTAGGTGTATTGGGGAAGGCTCTGTGTTCAGTCGGGTAGGTGTGGACTGTGTGTTTGGGTTTCCTTTGGGTATCCGGATTTCTGTGGTTGGTGTAATTAGAATTCAGCATGTGAAGTGTTGGGTTGGGGGAGAAATACATGTGCATGTGGCTGTGTTTATGTATCAGTCAGTATTTGTTGTAGGTATTAGAGCAGGGGGTATGTATCAGAATTTTGGGTAATATGTGTGTGTAGGTATATGAGTGTCAGTGTGAACTTGGGTAGTTATGTATCAGTGTGTCCCTGTTTTGGTTGTGTCTTAGTGTAGTGTATCAGTGTAGAGTTTCAGTTTCCGTGGGTAAGTGTAGTGATTGGTGCCAGGGTACAATGAGATGACTGAAAACCTAGGGTCTAGTTGAAACCATGTGTATCCAGACGTGTGTATTGTGTTAGATACTGGTGTATTGTGACTGTGCAGTGTGGGTATCAGTTTCATCTCAGAAATTCTGGGTGTATATGGCTGTGTGAATACATATATATATTTTAGTGAGGTAATATGGGGTATCAGCAGTTGGGGGTTCAGTTAGGTTCCTGTGTGTAACTCTGAGAGAGGGGGAAAAGTGAAGCAGTGAACTGTGTGTGCAGTAGGGATAGAAATACCTGTGTGTGTATTCAGTGTATTCAGTGAGTGTGTGAGCCTAGCTAGTCTCAGTGAGTGTGTGTGTGTAATACCTGTGTGTAGATATTTGAGTGGCAGTGTGTATCCTAGAATTATCTAAGAGTAGGTGTGAACCTATGTGTCTGTGTGTGCAGTGCACTGAATTAGTGTCAGTTAGATTGTGTAGTGCAGGTGTGTAGGTGTGTGTGTATCAGTTAGAAATAATCTGAGAGAGGTAATTCCCAGTTCAGTGTGTATTTGATGGTCTAGGTATTAGAGTGATACCTGTGTCAGTGTGTCTCAGTGTGTATAGTGTGTTAGTGTAGCTGTGTGTAGTGAGAATTCATTGAGGGGTTGGTTCAGCATGCCTGTGTGAGTGTGAGTTGCCTGTGTAGTGACAGAAATATTGTTGGGTTAGTAATTCAGTGTATCAGGTATAGGGCTGAGAGTGAGGGACCAATAACTGTGTAGTATGTGTATTAGGCAGTTTTAGAAATTCTGTGTGTTGAAGATGTTTTACTGTGCAGTACACCCAGGTTTGGGGAAGGGAACTAGGTTCAGCACAGGGGACTGATAAGTAGTGACCTAGAGTACACATGTGTACTAGAGTATTATGTCTGATACTCATAAGTATCAGTAACTCAGTTGATTCTATGAGTCAGTAGATATAGAAATTAGTATCAACTAGTGATTCCAGTATCAGTAGAGTGATTAATTGGTTAGTGTTATATAGTTTGGTGTCAGTTAGTTAGTCAGCATGCCTCTATAGATCTATTAGTTAGTATATATATATACAACTATTAGCCTAGACAGTTAGTGGTAGATTAATATATATGCTAGCATATAGTTTAGCTACATGCATAAATGTATATATGTAGATATATAGATATGCAGGTATTGTATTATAATTAGTATCTATATGGTTTTGAGGTACATTAGTGTTAGTTAGAATGCCCTAGTATAAACCACAGAATTGACCTAGAGGCCTCGCATTTAATTAGCTAAACATGTTTGTTCTTGTATGTCAGTATCTTGACATTATATCTTATATATAGGTCACAGTGACTTCATCTTGGACGTCGATCCTCACACCTTGCTCAGGACCACAGGCGAGTACATTCCCTGATCCAGTCCCAAGCCGATCACATAATAAACTAATATTTTAAACACTTAGCTAGATGTTTTATCTTTATTCAGATTACTTATTCTAGCATTCACTATTTATTGTTCATTGCTAGATGCTCTATTGTCTATTTCATTTTCTCTGTACTTCACATGTTCAGCTTTTATTTCCATCTTGTATCTCTTACACTGTTTATAGATTTTGTCAATTTAATGAAATTGCTGTTAGTGCTTGTGCTTCGCTCCAATCCTGACTGGATAACAACATTTTCAGAGAACCTGGAGGACTTTTGCCCTACTCATTACGGTCCAGGAATAGAGGAGGATTTCACCCCAGAAATCCCAGAGGAGGTGCCTATCCTAGAGGAGAACTTACCAGCCTGTTCTTAGATTACTTTTCAGCATTATTGTTTTAGACTGAGACTGAGATGTATTTATTTTATTTGTGACTTTGTGAGGTCATTTAGACCCAGGATTTGAGTTGGACTTATTGTGGTTGGTTTTTATTTAGAACTCTTTTCAATTCTCATCGTGCCATTATGTTATAGTTGTGATTGAGTATAATATAGCATTGTGGTTTATTTATCATTGTCCTCCGTACGGAGTGGAGACTATTGACAGGATATACTATGTTTGTGACCTAGACAGCGTTCTACCGCCGATGCTGCGGCGTAGGCTGGACGTACCCACGACTCATGCCCAATTTCCGGGTGCGGGTCGTGACACGTTTTAGTGGTGGCCCATGCAGGTCTAGTCAGTAGTCGAGTCTTAGAACCGCATTAGAGCGATATCGTAGTGGTGCTCGCTTAGAGTATTCCTACGAGCCTGTTTTAGGAAATAGGAATTAGGCCAAGGATATGCTCAATCACAATTAGGGAATTCTGATTCTTATGATACTATTCTTAATGATTAACTCATTTAGAAATTTTTCTGTCCTTCCTTGATATCATATCTATTGCCTTAATTGAATCTTTCGATCTGTCTTCAGGATGCCGCCAAGAAGGTCCCAGAGACTCGGAGCAGCAGATTCAGAGAGGTCTGCCACCTCTCGCGCTGCCGGACAGACATCAGCAGCACCTCCTACATCTCCAGTACATGTGGGAGTGTCTGCAGCATTCGGGGGTCCTCCACCACCAGTTCAGAGGGTCCCCACAGCTACGACGGCACCACCACCACCAGTTCAGCATCCAGGAGGTGTGTCCGTCGATGGAGCACAGATGTTCGCTTCGATTCAGGGCATGGTCGATGCCCAGAGGACGTCGGCAGAGGCCCAGAGAGTGCAGGCTGAGGCACATCAGGCCTAGACAGAGATGATGAGGGTGAACATGGAGAATGCTCACCAAGTGGCTCTCCAAGCTGTGGAGAGAGTCACTCAGCAGCAGCAACAACCTGGTCAGCAACAACAGAGGCCGGGCACCATTGTGGACTTCAAGAGGATGATGCCTCGGGAGTTCAAGGGGACAGAAGGGATACTCTACGCCGATGATTGGCTAGAGGACATCGAGAGGAACTTGCGTTTGGCGCAGATTCCAGAGGCGCTCCAGATCGAGGCCGCTGGCAGCCAGATGTTCGACATTGCCTTGACGTGGTTTCGCACGGAGCCGAGACTCTTGTGCGGGGGACTCACTTGGGAGGCTTTCAAGGATCTCTTCAAAGAAAAGTTCTTTCCTGATGTCGCCCTGGGAGCTTTGGAGAGTCAGTTCCATGACTTAGCCCAGGGGAGCTCGTCCGTCGACGAGTATGCCGCAGAGTTTTCCCGCCTGAGCCGCTTCGCGCCATCGATGATTAGAGATCCGGGGGACAGGGCCCGAAAATTCAGAAAGGGGCTGACAAGAGAGATCAAGTCTCGCACGTCGGGACGTCGCACAGCTACCTACGAGGGCATATTGATGGATGCCCAAGTAGCCGAGGATGACTTGGACCTCAGGCCCAAGAGGGGACGCGATGTTTCCGGAGGAGCAAACAGTAGTGCGGGACCAGGCAAGCGTCCACACTTTCAGCAGCAGCAGAGGCCCTTTCAGCAGCAGCATCAGGCACCAACCCGAGGGCAGGTCCAGCAGCAGCAACAGAGACAGAACCAGCCCGCCATCCAGTGTGCGTACTGCGGGAAGATGGGACATACTAGAGAGATCTGCAGGCATAGATTGGGCTCATGTTTGTCCTGCGGATCGACGACACATCAACTGAGGGATTGCCCTACCATTCGGACTCGTCCAGGTCAGGGTGGAGCAGCTGCCCAGAGAGGACCAGGCAGGGTACCTGCAGCACCAGGAGGCCAACAACAGAGGGGACCACTTCCACCACAACATCAGAAGTTCGCCCAGCATCAGCAGCAGAGAGGTGCACCCCAGGGGCGAGCATACGCCATGGCAGTCGAGGAGATCGAGCCAGCAGGAGACTTGATCACAGGTTCGGTTCTTCTCGATTGTATTCCCGCATTTACTTTATTCGATTCTGGCGCTTCCCATAGTTTTGTGTCTGTATCACATGCACTTCGACATCATTTAGACACAGAACCATTAGCTAGGACTTGCAAGATCATGACTGGTGGAGGTATTATCCTAGTTCGTGATCACTGCAAGGACCGGAGAGTGTCAGTAGGAGGCCGAGACTTGAGCGTGAGTTTACTCGTCATGCCACTTCCAGGGTACGATATTATACTCGGAATGGACTGGTTGAGTAGGCATCATGCTACTATCGATTGTCATAGAGGCAGAGTATTGTTTAGACCACCAGGAGAGCCGGAATTTGAGGTCGTCAGAGAAGCAGCGGAACAGAGCAGGGGCACATTTTGCGGAGCCAGGGCAGAAGAAGAGGAGTTGCCACATCCTCTGATAGCGGAGTTCCTGGATGTATTTCCAGAAGAGTTGCCAGGCTTGCCGCCAGACAGAGATGTTGAATTCTCTATAGACTTGGTTCCAGGAGCGGAGCCCATTTCACAACATGTCTATAGAGTCAACAACAGCGAGCTGGCAGAACTGAAGAAGCAAGTTGAGGAGCTGCAGGACAAAGGCTTCATCAAATCCAGTTCATCACCATGGGGAGCTCCGGTATTGTTCGTACCGAAGAAGGACGGCACGGTGCGCATGTGCATTGATTATAGAGCCTTGAACAATATCACTATCAAGAACAAGTACCCGCTGCCGAGGATAGATGATCTTTTTGACCAGTTGAGCGGGGCGAGGGTGTTTTCAAAGATTGATTTGAGGTCAGGCTATCACCAGGTGAAGGTGAAGAAAGAAGACACGCCGAAGACAGCTTTTCGGACCAGATACGGCCAGTTTGAGTTCATGGTAATGCCATTTGGTTTAACCAATGCACCGGCAGTATTCATGAACCTGATGAACAAGGTGTTCCACCAGTACCTTGACAAGTTCGTGGTGGTGTTCATCAATGATATTCTTGTGTATTCCAAGACACCGGAGGAGCACGAAGAGCACCTGAGATTGGTCTTAGAGACTCTCAGAAGGGAGAAGCTATACGGGAAACTCTCTAAGTGTGAATTCTTCCTTGACAAGGTCGAATTTCTTGGGCATGGGGTATCGGGTGACGGAATCTCGGTTAACCCAAAGAAGATCGAGGCAGTGGAGTCGTGGGCTACCCCCAGTTTGGTAGCTGAGATCAGGAGTTTTCTCGGGCTAGCAGGATACTACAGGAGGTTTGTACAAGACTTCTCCAAGATTGCAGCGCCTATGACCAGACTGACTAGGAAGGATGTGGATTTTGTGTGGACGGAGGAGTGCCAGGCTGCATTTGATGAGCTGAAGAAGAGGTTGACGACAGCTCCAATTTTGACGTTGCCAGCAGGGACAGGTGGTTTTACCATTTACAGTGATGCTTCAGGGAAGGGTCTGGGATGTGTTCTTCAACAGCATGGGAAGGTAATTGCCTATGCTTCCAGGCAGTTACGCCCTCATGAAAAGAACTACCCTACCCACGACTTAGAGTTAGCAGCAGTTATCTTCGCTCTAAAGCTGTGGAAACATTACCTGTACGGAGAGCGTGTGGAGATCTTCACAGACCACAAGAGCTTGAAGTACGTGTTCACACAGAAGGAGCTGAACATGAGGCAGAGGAGGTGGTTGGAGTTGATGAAGGACTTCGACATCTCATTGCAGTACCATCCAGGGAAGGCTAACGTAGTCGTCGATGCCTTGAGCAGGTATCCGATGGCTATGTACTTGACGACTGATAGACATTTGTTGGCGGATTTGGAGAGCTTGGAGATTGAGGTGTTAGTTCCCGGTACTGAGATTCAGATGTGGGGATTGCAGATACAGTCCGAACTGATGGACAGGATCAGAGCTGCGCAGTACGATGATGAGGCTCTGAGGAGTATCAGGGCACAAGTTCAGATGGGATTGTCAGGCGACTTCACTATCACAGATGACGGTTCTTTACGGCACGGCACGAGGATATGTGTGCCTAGCGGGGAGCTACGCGAGGAGGTTTTGCAGGAGGCACACCGCTCTCAGTACTCGATGCATCCCGGTGCCAACAAGATATATCGAGACTTGAGGGAGCACGTATGGTGGTATGGAATGAAGCGCGAGGTAGCACGCTTCGTATCTCGGTGTCTAGTGTGCCAGCAGGTAAAGGCAGACCGGCAGAGGCCAGAAGGTTTGCTTCAACCTTTACCGATCCCAGAGTGGAAATGGGAGCACGTGACCATGGATTTCGTTTCAGGGCTTCCACGTTCTCCAGGAGGGAAGGACGCGATTTGGGTCATCGTGGACAGGTTGACCAAATCAGCCCATTTCTTACCTTTCAAAGTGGGCACGTCGACAGAGAGGCTAGCAGAGATGTACGTGCGACAGATTGTTAGACTTCATGGAGTTCCTGTGAGCATCGTCTCGGATCGGGATAGTCGTTTCACTTCCCACTTCTGGAGGAGTCTGCAGGCTAGCTTGGGCACTCAGCTCAAGTTCAGTACCGCATATCACCCCCAGACAGACGGGCAGTCCGAACGGACTATTCAGACTCTCGAGGATATGCTACGCACTTGCGTTCTAGATCTCGGAGGTTCTTGGGAGGATCATCTGCACCTGGTAGAGTTTGCTTACAACAACAGCTATCAGGCCAGCATCGAGATGTCATCGTTTGAGGCTCTTTATGGGCGGAGGTGTCGTACACCATTATCTTGGGACGACGTTGGGGAGAGAGCCTTGCTAGGACCAGAAATGGTCGTGGATGCAGCAGAAAAGGTGAAACTCATCAGAGACAGACTGCGAGTGGCGCAGGACAGACAGCGGCATTGGGCCGACAGCCACCGTAGACCTCTTGAGTTTCAGGTATAGATTGTTGTTTTTTGGTTTGTGTTTGTTTGTTTAGACTGCATGTTGAGACTGTTTTGTTTTAGGTTGGCGATCTAGTATTTCTACGGATTTCTCCGACGCGTGGAACGATTCGTTTTGGTAGAAGCGGGAAGCTTAGCCCACGCTACATCGGACCCTTCGGTATTCTTGCAAGGGTAGGTGCAGTGGCGTATAGATTAGACTTGCCGCCTGCACTAGAGGGAGTGCATAATGTGTTCCACGTGTCGCAGCTGAGACGGTACGTGGCCGACCCTAGTCACGTACTTGATCACTCGGAGATTGAGGTTGGTCCGACGCTCAGCTACCCTGAGCAGCCCGTAGAGATCTTGGACCGCAGAGAGAAGGTGTTGCGGAACCAAACTATTCCTTTGGTTCGTGTTGCATGGAGACATCACTCTCCAGGGGAGTCGACCTGGGAGAGAGAAGACGAAATGCGCGAGCAATACCCGTATCTCTTCTAGACTTGAGGTATTTCCTTTTTCTGATTTCACTCTTGTTCTAGTTCAGTCCAATTTCGAGGACGAAATTTCTTTTAGGAGGGTAGACTTGTCACTACCACTTTTCCAGGTAAGGGCAATTGTGTAATTTTACTATTTTGGATAATTATGTGTTTAATTAAATTGTTGAGATTTTAAAACTATTTATTTTATGATTGTTTTAGGTCAAGCCCTAGAACCCATTAGGTCAAACCCTAATGACTAAACCCTAATTGTAAACCCAGTTCTAGTGAAACCCTAGAATTCAAATTTTAGGGTGAACCCTCAAACCCTAGACTGGCTAAACCTTAGCTAATTAGGTTCTACATGACCTAACCTAGGGGTTAAACCTAGGCCATACACTAGAAACCCTAACTGGGCCTATATATATAAAAGGAACCCTCTTGTTCTTCATATAGAGAGAGAAACCCTAGCCTCCATCTAGAGAAACCATCTCCCCACCCCATTTTTCGAGATTAAACCTAGGGCTTCCATTTTCTCCTCCTCCAAAGCAAGGAAATCAGGGAACTTGGGTCAAGGAGACTTGGGAAGGAAGAACTTCCATAGGGAACCATCTCCCTGCAGGTAAAACCCCATTTTATACATGTAATCTCTGTTTTTCTGTCGATTATTGGCCATTAGGGAACCCCTTACTGTGTGGTACGAATTTTAGGGTTTTGGATTAGGTTTTGGTGACCAATATGGGGTTTTCCCCAATAAATTCGTGAACCCTAACCCTAGGTATTCGTAGGTAGATTGATTTCATCTTGTATGGGTAGATTGAACTCGATTCTTAGGGCTTTGGGTTGAGGATTCATGGGTTGTAAGTATAATTGTTTTTTGAACGGCATGTGTTCGATGAAATGCCAAAAAGGGATGAACACCTATTTTCCTATTCTAATAAAATCTAATTTTGATGAATGATGAATGATGTATGATGTATATATATATTTTATACATATGTTTATAGATTGGATGTGTGTTCTATCTCTATCTATGTTATAGATGTGTGTGGGTGTTAGAAGAGGGGAATACTATGAATGATTCACTGTACAATCGGGTAGGTGTATTGGGGAAGGCTCTGTGTTCAGTCGGGTAGGTGTGGACTGTGTGTTTGGGTTTCCTTTGGGTATCCGGATTTCTGTGGTTGGTGTAATTAGAATTCAGCATGTGAAGTGTTGGGTTGGGGGAGAAATACATGTGCATGTGGCTGTGTTTATGTATCAGTCAGTATTTGTTGTAGGTATTAGAGCAGGGGGTATGTATCAGAATTTTGGGTAATATGTGTGTGTAGGTATATGAGTGTCAGTGTAAACTTGGGTAGTTATGTATCAGTGTGTCCCTGTTTTGGTTGTGTCTTAGTGTAGTGTATCAGTGTAGAGTTTCAGTTTCCGTGGGTAAGTGTAGTGATTGGTGCCAGGGTACAATGAGATGACTGAAAACCTAGGGTCTAGTTGAAACCATGTGTATCCAGACGTGTGTATTGTGTTAGATACTGGTGTATTGTGACTGTGCAGTGTGGGTATCAGTTTCATCTCAGAAATTCTGGGTGTATATGGCTGTGTGAATACATATATATATTTCAGTGAGGTAATATGGGGTATCAGCAGTTGGGGGTTCAGTTAGGTTCCTGTGTGTAACTCTGAGAGAGGGGAAAAAGTGAAGCAGTGAACTGTGTGTGCAGTAGGGATAGAAATACCTGTGTGTGTATTCAGTGTATTCAGTGAGTGTGTGAGCCTAGCTAGTCTCAGTGAGTGTGTGTGTGTAATACCTGTGTGTAGATATTTGAGTGGCAGTTGTATCCTAGAATTATCTAAGAGTAGGTGTGAACCTATGTGTCTGTGTGTGCAGTGCACTGAATTAGTGTCAGTTAGATTGTGTAGTGCAGGTGTGTAGGTGTGTGTGTATCAGTTAGAAATAATCTGAGAGAGGTAATTCCCAGTTCAGTGTGTATTTGATGGTCTAGGTATTAGAGTGATACCTGTGTCAGTGTGTCTCAGTGTGTATAGTGTGTTAGTGTAGCTGTGTGTAGTGAGAATTCATTGAGGGGTTGGTTCAGCATGCCTGTGTGAGTGTGAGTTGCCTGTGTAGTGACAGAAATATTGTTGGGTTAGTAATTCAGTGTATCAGGTATAGGGCTGAGAGTGAGGGACCAATAACTGTGTAGTATGTGTATTAGGCAGTTTTAGAAATTCTGTGTGTTGAAGATGTTTTACTGTGCAGTACACCCAGGTTTGGGGAAGGGAACTAGGTTCAGCACAGGGGACTGATAAGTAGTGACCTAGAGTACACATGTGTACTAGAGTATTATGTCTGATACTCATAAGTATCAGTAACTCAGTTGATTCTATGAGTCAGTAGATATAGAAATTAGTATCAACTAGTGATTCCAGTATCAGTAGAGTGATTAATTGGTTAGTGTTATATAGTTTGGTGTCAGTTAGTTAGTCAGCATGCCTCTATAGATCTATTAGTTAGTATATATATATACAACTATTAGCCTAGACAGTTAGTGGTAGATTAATATATATGCTAGCATATAGTTTAGCTACATGCATAAATGTATATATGTAGATATATAGATATGCAGGTATTGTATTATAATTAGTATCTATATGGTTTTGAGGTACATTAGTGTTAGTTAGAATGCCCTAGTATAAACCACAGAATTGAACTAGAGGCCTCGCATTTAATTAGCTAAACATGTTTGTTCTTGTATGTCAGTATCTTGACATTATATCTTATATATAGGTCACAGTGACTTCATCTTGGACGTCGATCCTCACACCTTGCTCAGGACCACAGGCGAGTACATTCTCTGACAGTTTTCATGATTGATTACTTCTATAAATTGTAGTGTATTATATACTTGATTCCGACACTATGGATACACGGGTTAGCACCCTAGATCCCCATCATGAGGAGTCGTGATTGGAATCCATCGTGCTAGCTGGGGAATGGGGAACTATTAGTAGATTGTGTGATCATATCCAAACATTATATGTACCATAGCTCACCCCACTTCTCACGTCGGGTGCAGCCTGACCACTTATATGCTCCATAGCTGTTATATATGATTAGCCTGACCATTATATGCACCATAGCTAACCATGCGGTTAGCCTGACCTAAAAGAATCATAGCTAATCATATATAACCAGCCTGATCCAGTCCCAAGCCGATCACATAATAAACTAATATTTCAAACACTTAGCTAGATGTTTTATCTTTATTCAGATTACTTGTTCTAGCATTCACTATTTATTGTTCATTGCTAGATGCTCTATTGTCTATTTTATTTCCTCTGTACTTCACATGTTCAGCTTTTATTTCCATCTTGTATCTCTTACACTGTTTATAGATTTTGTCAATTTAATGAAATTGCTGTTAGTGCTTGTGCTTCGCTCCAATCCTGACTGGATAACAATATTTTCAGAGAACCTGGAGGACTTTTGCCCTACTCATTACGGTCCAGGAATAGAGGAGGATTTCACCCCAGAAATCCCAGAGGAGGTGCCTATCCTAGAGGAGAACTTACCAGCCTGTTCTTAGATTACTTTTCAGCATTATTGTTTTAGACTGAGACTGAGATGTATTTATTTTATTTGTGACTTTGTGAGGTCATTTAGACCCAGGATTTGAGTTGGACTTATTGTGGTTGGTTTTTATTTAGAACTCTTTTCAATTCTCATCGTGCCATTATGTTATAGTTGTGATTGAGTATAATATAGCATTGTGGTTTATTTATCATTGTCCTCCGTACGGAGTGGAGACTATTGACAGGATATACTATGTTTGTGACCTAGACAGCGTTCTACCGCCGATGCTGCGGCGTAGGCTGGACGTACCCACGACTCATGCCCAATTTCCGGGTGCGGGTCGTGACAAAGGTTCCGGTGTGATGACATCCCGCCGCCTCCGCAGTTCGTTCCACCAATGCCCGTATTCCCACAAGGGCAACCTATAGACGGACAGCAGATATTTCAACTGATCTACGCAATGATGCAAGCCCAACAGCAAATTTATTAAGAGACTCAGCGTCACGAGACGGAGTATTTGAGGACCAGCCTAGTAACCGTATTGGAGCAGGCGAACCCACAAGCCAGGCGACCAGCGACGGGTTCTATTATTGATTTTTGTCAGCTCAAGCCCCATACCTTTTTTGGCAAAGAGGGACCAACCGAAGTTCATGAGTGGCTAACCAACATACAATATCAGTTGGAAGCAGCTGAGCTTCCAAGAGAACGTTGGATGACCGCCGTTAGAATGCAGTTGACGGACAATGCTCATCACTGGTGGCTATCTGAAGAGACCAGGCTCGGACCAGACCGAGTCACTTGGGAAGAGTTTTCTAGACTCTTTCAGGAGATGTACATTCCGGCTATCGCTCGATCAGAACTTTGGGACAAGTTCAATCGCCTCACTCAGAGCAGTATGACAGTGGAAGAGTACAACGCAGAATTCATTCTTCTAAGTCGTTTCGCCCCTACTTTGATCTCCACGGAAGAAAAGAAGGCTGAGAAGTTCTTCGACGGACTAAACTTTGAGCTACAGAGACTCATCGGATCCGTCGCACCTACCTCTTACTCGGACGTTCTCGCTGCAGCTCGACGCATGGAATGCGTCACCAGGAGAGAGACCAGTCTAAAATGGTCTTCCATATCAGCCAAAGCACCACAAGAAGAAGCTGCAAAAAGACCTCACGTACACCAGCCACCTGGAGCCTCTCCGCAGATACTACCTACATGTCAATATTGTGGCAAGGTAGGCCATATTGAGAAGGACTGCAGACGCAAGTTGGGATTATGTTTGATTTGCGGAACCAATCAACACTTAGCCAAAGATTGCCCTCAGCATCGAGGAGGAGCACCAAGGGCAAACCAACAAACTCTACCTACCCCAGAAGGGTATCAGCCGAGGCCACCCTTAGCACCACAAGCAGCACTCTTCCAACAGGCCCAGCAGCAGAGGAATCCACCACAAGGATGCGGACAAGCCTTCGCGATGACCTTGGAAGACACGCAGAATCATGGAGTAGCTAATGCGCGTAAGTTTTTATAGTTATCTGTTTCTAGAATTGCTTTAGTTCGTGCCTGCTGGTTCGTGACCTTAGACTTAACCTGACTTGCTAATAATTGATAACCTAGTGATAACCTAATATGTTTTTAAAGAATAACCTAGATTTTTCTAAAAACTATAATTTTCTAGATTTCCTAACTTTCATTGCTTAGGGAAATAATTTTTCCTATGTGTTTTAAACCCTCAATCTTGACTTTTCTTAATCGTGATTTGCTTCGAATAAATTTTGCAACCGTGTTATCTCTGTTGACCGGTTATTCTTTGATTGCGAGGACGCAATCTTCTTAAGGGGGTAGATTGTAAACCACCTGATTTTCAAGAATTTTTAATTTGGAATTTTCATAATTTTCTAGAATTTTTCTAGGTTTTTTATTAATTAAAACTAAGGTATTTTGAATTTAAATGATTTTTAAATGATGTTATATAATATTAAAATATTATGAAAATAATATTTTTTTGTGTAAAATAAAAAATTAGACATATGGTAATTTTTCGGGAATTTATTGGACCCCAGAAGCATTTTTAAAGCCCTAAGACTATTTTTTTATAATTAAACCTTGAACCCGGTTCACTTAAACCAAACCAAACCAACTGCTGAACCAACCCAAACCCAACCCAGTCTTAGCGGATCGGATCCGGGTTCGACCCGACCCGCTTAAGACCCGACCCGTCTGGAAACCTAACCCTTTCTTCTTCCTCACCCGATTCCTCTTCTCCGGCGGCCGTTTCAGCCGCCGTGGCCGCCGGCGACGCTTCTCCTTCGTCTCCCCGAACCTCTGACCGCTCCACCTCCCTCTCCCCCGCACCGGCCATCTCTCCCTCTCCTCGATTCCCTCTATTTAAGCCTGCCCCAGCCGACCTCCTGCCCTCCGCCTAGCCGCCTCGAGTACCCGGACCACCTCACGCCACCGCATGTCACCAGTCCCCTCCGCCTCTGTCGAACCCTCTCCCCTTGGCAACCCGCAGCACCGGCCGCCCATCTCCCCAGAATACCACAGAGCCCGACTCCAGCACCCCTCGACCCAAGTTGCTGCCCCGCCTGAGCCGCCACCGGCGCCGCCTGACCTTGTCGCTGTCGCAACCGAGCCGCCGACTCCGACCAGCAGCCCTAGGCCGAGCCACCTCCCTCCGGCGACTCCCCAGCAGCGAACCCTAGGTCGGAACAGTACCCCCACAGCCCGGACACGGCCAGGACACAGCAGTGTCAATTCGACACGAGGATACGAAGAATTCTCGGTTTTTCGGAGCCCTGTTCAGGTAACCCGTTCTCTCTCCTTGTTGCCCCGATTTCTGTTCTGTCAGTTGTGACACGAACCCTGCGTGACCCTCTCGATGCCCGTGCAACCCGCTCGGTGCATCGCGTCTTGTAACGATCGCGAACCGCGATCCAAAAACAGGAAAACCAACGCCTTATTTCACCCCAGAACTGAGTACGCCCCGCCAAACGGGACAACTTGGTTGCATGCGGTCTTCACCGATACGTATGTGCCGTTGATACGGACGTGCGAGATTTCGAGAAGTTGATTTGGATGTGCGTGCACACCGGAATCAACGCATATCCGCCGACAACGTCCCGTATCCGTCCTTTCTGGATCTCGCTGTAACTTTGTGTACAAACGTCAGATCGAGACTAAACTTGCGCCATCGGACTCATAGCAATACGCTGGTCCTGTGACCCAAGTTTGGTTCGATTCTGAGAACGTTGACAAAATTACGTATCGTGGGCCCCACAGTCTCCACTTGACGGGCGATTTTGTGATCGGCTCATCGGAATCCAATTTTGGAAGTTCTGTTGGGTTTGTATCATCGTTCCTGACTTGTTGACACTAAGTTTGATAGATTTGGAGACCTTTGACCCTGACCCATTTTTCGGTGCAAAGCGGCCCACATGTGGACCCCGCCTTGACCTGAAAATATCATTTTTGCCCCTGTGTCCAAATTGGACTCAAGGACAGGCATTTCTAGCTATTTGATATTTTCTGGATCTGATAGTGATGTCTATTTCAGCAACCAGAGAACTGCCTGTAATTTCTGCTGAAGTCAGAGCTACAATTGGAGCCGGAACCCCAGGCAAGTGTACCTTGCCAAATCCTGCAGTTTTTGCTACTTATTTTCTTGACATATATACTTGTTGTACATGCTTAAACTTAGGACCGTGTGACTTACTTAGCATCCGATTAATAGTCGGGTGCCAACATTGTACGCAGAGTTATGTAACGTCACCTAGAGATGGATATCGTGACCCTTTACATTCTCGTACTTGTTTTATCAAGTACGTTATACCCAGGACACCTGACACGAATCATGAGACAGAATCTTCCTAAAATATTCAAGGTGATTCTGTGTAGGTTGCAGGATTTATGACATAGACATTATATTCCTAGACATTATATTCATAGACATAGTATGACTCACTGCATTAGATATGATCTTACGTGACATGGACATGAGGCATCGTGGACATGAGACGTATAATTACATTGGGTGGGGAGAGACACACAGGCTACAGGCTGATTATATATATATGGTGCCACAATATAGTAAAATACATAGCATAGTATAACTGCTACCGGCTCTCCGACACAGAGCTTGTAGGGGTCTCAGCCTAAGTTCTGGTGTTGCTCTCAACTTGCATTTCACATAGGTGGTTATATAGTTTTCCCTATTAATTCATTTATTGCTGCACTGCATTTATTTTGGCATGAGTTATTTTGTACCTTGTTATGTCCCCTGAGGACCTGGATCTGGATTATGTCTCCAGGATTAGCAGAGGATATCTATCCTGAGGTGTACGGAACATGAGCACTTCTCGAAACAGTACCAGACCCTGAGGATGAGGTGATCGCTGAGGACTTCTCCTGAACAACTGCTTCTCTATGCTCAGTTTTTAATGGCAAATAAACTCTTTTATTTTTGTTTAAATAAATAATTGTAACAGACTTAATATCGGGTTGTTCCCCGATTTTATTTACTTATGACTGGATGTTGTTTAATACTTTTTGTTGATATTGCTGTGTTTATTCCGTGGATGAGATTAGTAAACCCTGATCATTGTAATACAGCTTAAGTATGCCCCGATGGATCCATTAAATTGGGTTTGTCCATCGGTGTGTGCTGCTGGCCATTGCCACGTGGTTAGTCCCTTGATATTTTGGGACTGGGGCGTGACACTTTCGATTCCAGAGTGGAAGTGGGAGCACATCACTATGGACTTCATCATGGGGTTTCCCAAGAGTCCAAGTGGGAGAGATACAGTATGGGTAATAGTGGACTGACTCACCAAGTCAGCCTATTTCTTATCTTTTAGAGTTGGCCAGTCTACATAAGCTTTGGCTGACTTATATATGAGGTAGATCGTGAGATTGCACGGCATACCAGTCAACATTATATCAGACAGGGATTCGCGTTTCATATCACAATTTTGGAGGAGCATACAAGAGAGTCTTGAAACTCGTCTGAAGTTCAGTACATCTTATCACCCGCAGACAGATGGGCAGTCAGAGCGTACTATTCAGACATTGGAGGATATGTTGAGGGCTTGTATGTTAGACTTTAGAGGATCATGGGAGGACCACCTACACCTTGTAGAGTTTTCTTACAATAATAGCTATCAAGCGAGTATTCAGATGGCTCCGTTTGAAGCATTGTATGAAAGGAAATGTAGGTCTCCTGTGTGTTGGAGTGACTTGGGAGAACGTCAGATTCTGGGACCAGAGTTGGTGGTCAACATCGTAGAGACAGTTAAGAAGATACAAGGACACTTGCGAGTAGCGCAAGACAGGCAGAAGCAGTAGGCAGATCTTCATCGTCGTCCCTTGGAGTTCAAAGAGGGCGATCATATCGATTCGGAGGACGTGGCAAGTTGAGTCCAATATATATTGGACCATTTGACGTGCTAGAGAGAGTGGGAGAAGTGGCATATCGACTTGCGCTACCACCTTCACTGGAGGGAGTACATGACGTATTCCATGTGTCGCAACTTAGGCAATTTGTGGCAGATAGCAGTCACGTTCTCGACCATTCAGAGATTACCATTGGGTCGAACTTGTCAAACCAAGAGCAACCCGTGGGAATCATTGATCGTCGAGAGAAAGTATTGAGGAACCAGTATATTCCCTTGGTTCGCGTGGCATGGAAGCATGGCGCTCCAGGAGAATTTATGTGGGAACGCGAGGACGACATACACAAGCGTTTTTCGAACCTATTCGTAGACCAAGGTATGAAATTACTTTGTTAATTTATATCTTATACCATTCTTGACTTTCTATCGCGGTTAATTTTAATTTTGAGGATAAATTTTTTATAAGTTGGGTAGAATGAAAAACCCTTAATCCTAAAAACCGTATTTACCTTTTTAATTAATTAATAATTGAATTATAGTATTTATGAGCTAATTAGAGGAAATATAATTTATTAAAATTTTATTTTAGGTGTTTGTGTATTTAGGGAATTTATGGAGCAATTATGAATTTTCTTAATTTATTCTATGTAGGAGACCCTTTGGACAGTTGCTAGCTTAATGGTATGCAATAATATAAATTTTAGAATTTTTTATGTATATATATATATATATATATATATATATATATATATATATATATATATATATATATATATATATATATATATAGTTTAATAGAAAAGAAAAGAAATAAGAAAAGAATTGGAAAAGAAAAAAAAAGAAATCCTAATGGATCTAAACCCGCTAACACCTAACCCTACCCACCCTAACCAACCTTAGCCCAAAACCCGCTGGAAAACCCCCCTAATGAATTCACCCGCGTTCACCCCATTAAGAGATCGGCAGCAGCCGCGCCGAGTTCCAAACTCCCCCCCCCCCCCCCCCCCCCGCGTGTATATGTATATATATATCAACAGTAATCACAAAACCCTAACCCTAATCAATCCCTTCAACCCATCCCCTTCGACTGCCGCCGAGCCACCTGAGCGCCGACCCCAGACCGCCGGACCACCGCGAGACAGAGCCGCCCGCTGACGACCGCGACCCCGCGCACAACCGCGACAGTTTTGAACAGCAGCGTACCTGTGTTCACGTGCTATTTTTCTCTCCTCGCTAGACCAAACTCGACCCCGTCTTCACCGGTATGTTCAAAACTTAACCCCCTTCAATATTTGTGCATTAGATGACCTCGAACAATGCGTAAACCTAGACAAAAATAGTGACCAAGTTGGCATAAAACGACAACTTTTGGGTATCGCAGAAAACTACGGTAGTATCTATCTTCACGGATTCGTATCTCCCAACACAGAGATCCAAATTCGATTTTTCTTTTTTGTATGCGAAGACCACTTGACCTAGTTTATTTTTTGTCAAATATAATAAATTATTAATTACTGTGTGTAGAATTAAATTAGATAGAAAATCCCAAAAACCTATTTTTTCCTAAATTTCAGAAATTGCGATACGGAGCGCGTCCAGCCAAACGGGACCACCCCATTGTGTACCAAGTGTACTAAAAGGTGCGCACAGTATACCCGGACGTGTGGGCTTTCGTGGAAACTGATTTGGATGCGTGTGCGCGTCGAAATCAGCCCGTATCTACAGAAAATCTTCCGTGTCGCAACTTTTGTAAAAGCCCTGCTCATTTAGTGCACGCTCGTCAGAATACGACGAAACTTGTGCCACTGGACTCGTGGTATCGCGCTGGTCCTGTGACCTAATTTTCACGCAATTCTGAGACAGTTGACCAAGTTGCCAATTGGCGGGTCCTACGGTTGACTTCTTGGACGAAATTGTGTTCGGCTCACCGGAATCCACATTTGGACATACCGTTTAGTTCGTACTAACTTTTAGAATTCGTTTGACCTATAATTTGTCCCATTTAGAGACTATTACCACTGGCACATTTTTTGGTACAAAGTGGGCTACAAGTGGATCCCGTTTTTATCCAAAATTACCATTTTGCCCCTGTGTCCAAATTGGACGAAAGGGTAGTGATTTCTAGCTATCTCGCTGATTTCGGAAATGTTGGTGATGTCTATTTCAGCATCCGAAGACGTTTGTTCAGAGCTAGTAGTTTTTGATTCCGTGTCCCTGATATTTGGATGCCTACACCATACAAATTTCTTGTCAGGCAAGTATACCTTGCCATTGTACTTTATTTACATTCCATATGATGTATGCATGTTTTATTTCTGCTTAATTTAGTTTATTTATTTTAACTGCTATATAAAATTGTGTAAAACCCCTATTTCAAAATAAAAAAAAATCATATTTATTATTATTTTTATTAATTAATAATTTAATTATAGTAATTAGTGGCTAACTAGGAGAAATAGATTTTTAATAATTTTTATTTTAGGTGTTCGGACACTTAGAGGATTTATAGGACCATCAGAAATTTTTCGAAATTTATTTCATGTAGGAGGCCCTTGAGCAGTTGCTAGCCTAACGGTGTGCATTATTCTAATCTATAAATTTTCTTATGAGTATATATATATATATATATATATATACAAATATATATATGTATATATATATTTAAGAAGAAAAGAAAAGAAAAGAAAGTAATAAACTATTAATAATAATATAACTATACTAGTAACCTTACTAGCAAACTTGCTAGCATTCCAACTAGCAAACTTGCTAGTATTCCAACTAGCAACGTTTGCAACCTAGAAAATTCCAATTCTCACAAGCACAGCACTCCTATTCCCATCCCATTCCACGAGCAGCCAACGCCCCCTTGCGGACCCGCGAACCCACTTTCATCTCTTTCCTATTCCTATTTCATATATATACATATATATATATATATATATATATTATTTCATAAAACCCTAACCTAAAATCTCCAAACCCCCTGTTCTCATCTAGAGCCGCCACCGCAGCCAGAGAACCCCGTCAGGCCGTCCAAACCATCCCAACGACCCCGACCTCGCGCACTGCAGATTCCCACACGAGGCACCTTCGCTCCGGAGTTGTTTTCCGTCGACTCGCTCAACCAAACATCGTTCCGTCTTCACCGGTATGCTCATCCATTAACCCTCTTCCATATTTGTATAATAGCAGACCTCGAACAACGTGTACCCATAGGCAAAAATAGCGTCCAAGTTGGCGCGAGCAGACCGAATTTTGGGATCGCAGAAAACTGCGGTGACCACCCATGTTGCCGAGTTCGTATCTCCCATCACAGAGATCCGAATTCGGTGATTTTTTTTGATATATGTAGAACACTTGACCTAGTTTATTTTATGTTAAATAACCATAGATTATTAGCTGCTGTGGACAGAAATAAATTCGTCATAAAACCCCACGAACCCACTTTTTTCAGAATTCCAAAAGTTGTGAAACGGAGCGCGCCCCGCCAAACGGGACCGCCCCGCCGTGTACCAAGTGTACCGAATGGTACACACAGCGTAACCGGATACGTAAAAATTTGTGGGAACTGATTCGGACGCGTGTGCGCGCCGGAATCAGGCCGTATCCACGGACACACCCCGTGTCGCAAATTTTGTGGAACTTGCGCGTATTTTGTGAACGCTTGTCAGATTACGACGAAACTTGTGACACTGGACTCGTGGTAACGCGCTGGTCCTGTGACCCAATTTTCACATAATTCTGTGACGGTTGACCAAATCGCCAATTGGCGGGCCCCACAGTTGACTTTTTGGACAAAATTGTGTTCGGCTCATCGAAATCCATATTTGGACATACCGTTGGGTTTGTATTGACATCTAGAGTTGTTTGACCTATAATTTATCACATTTAGAGACTGTTACCCTTGTCACACTTTTCGGTGCAAAGTGGGCCACCCATGGACCCCACTTTTACCCAAAATTACCGTTTTGCCCCTGTATCCAAATTGGACGAAAGGGAATTACTTTTTAGCTATTTTGCTTATTCTGGGAACGTTGGTGATATTTATTTCAGTATCCGGAGACATTGTTTTGCGGCCATAGCTTTTGATCCTGTGCGTTTGACTTCTGGACAGTACACCTTGCAGCTTTCTTACCAGGCAAGATATCTTGCCAAATTGCTTACAGTATTTTGCATGCTTAGTATATTTCTGTATATTTATTTCAGTTCTATTTATTTATTTCATGTGTAGTTCCTTTCAGTCATTACTATATATTATATATGTTGACACACACTTGACACTTAGTATCATAGAGGACAATTATTAGGCGTATGGGCTTTTAACCACTCTGGTAACACCGTAGTCACTAGCTCGCACTATGGTGGGTCGTGTCCGATGGTCGCTACCCGAGAGGTATGTCGATTGATGGAGTCCGAGGGTCGCTACCCCAGAGGTATGTCGGCTGATGATGTCCACTGACGAGCGTGAGGTTGTGAGGATTAGATCGAGTAGCCTACCCTTGCCCATACATCGAAAAGTTGTCCCCATTTGCATTCATATAGATTGTCTTGTACAGCGCACTTATTTATTTTTAAATTATATGCATGTTTACTGTATTCAAGTTGGCTCACTTTTCTGTATCTTGTTATGTCCCTCTGAGGACCTGGTCCTCTACCAGGTGTATCTGCTCTTGAGTATTTGCAGGAGTACGGGCCTGGACCTGACGCATTATTTTCTACCGAGGAGGTCTTACCTTCTGAGCATCTTTGAGTACATCTAGCGATGGATTCTTTTTAGCTGATACACTTCTGTCTTCACATTATTTTATATTGGAGACTTTGTACTCCTCTCTCATTTTAGTTTTGGATATAGTCTTTGGTAGTGGATTTGTCTCCACCCGACTATTATTTTAGATATTTCAGACTCCTTATTCTAGTTTAGTATTTCTTTTCTATGACTTGTTGTGTGGATGAGATTAGCATATCTGTGACTTGTGACATTATATATACCACATGTGAGTTTATATTTATATTACAGCGTACGTATGGGTTATGATTTCCATATATTGCAGTTGCCATATCCATGCGGCTGGCATGCTTACGTGTTCTAGTCCTACGTATTATTGGGACTGGGGCATGATATGTTTTTGTGGTGGCCCATGCAGGTCGAGTTAGCCGTTTCGGTTACGTCACTGTACCGAGCGGGCCTACACCTAGGATTAGAATCTTAGATCTCATCCACACTTGACTATAACTTACCTTCCTTCCAACATGTCCTACTTAAGTTCTTGCATCCTGCTTGACTCATGTACTCTTCTTAATCCTTTGTCCATCTCTTACAGAGAGATGAATTTGCATAACGGCCATGCCGCCACCGGGGACAACACGTCTCCAGGGGACGACGACCAACCACTAGGAGTGACCTCAACACCACCTCTTCTTCCCGGACCGGATGGACCGACTAGCAATCCAATCCCATCAACCCCTTCCACGATACCTAATGAAACTTTTCCAGCTCCACTAGCACCGCAGGATGGCCAAACACAGCTGTTCCAATTCTTTCAGATGATAATACAGCAACAGAGGCAGCAAGCAGCAGAGCAGAGGCTAGAATTTCTGGCAGCGCTTGAGAGAATGGCTGCACTAGCCCCTGCACAAACCCAGGCACTAGTTTCAGTACCACAAGCTCGGGTTGGTTCAGTCAAAGACTTTGTGCAGATGGGCCCTAAGCCATATAAGGGCAATGAGAGTCCAGAAGAGACCACGAACTGGATTGCCAATACCAAGAAGTTGTTAGAGGCATCACAACTACCTACTGATCTATGGATGATAGGCGTGAGGACTCAGTTAGAAGGCAACGCGCACCACTGGTGGGAATCAATGGAGCGCCAGTTGGGTACGCGTCAGACTTGGAAATAATTCTTGGAATGCTTTGAGAGGAAGTACTTCCCGGATACTGTAAGGGACGCATTGTGTAAGCCCCTGATTTTTCAAAAATATTAAAATTGGGATTTTTCACAATTTTCTGGAATTTTCTGGGAATTTTCTGTAATTAAAATCAGGGTTTTGAATTATTACCTAATTTTTAATTGATAATAAACAACATTAAAATATTGTGAAAATATTATTTTTGGGTGTAAAATGGAAAACTGGACTTAGGATAATTTTTCTGGAATTTATTGGACCCCGGACCTATTTTTAAATCACCTAAAACTATTTATTTATTTATTTGTTAATTAATTAATTATTAATATTATTATTATTATTATTATTATATTTTATTTTATTTTTTCGGCCCGGCCCAGCCCATTTCGGCACGCAGCCCGGCCCATCAGCCATTTCGGGTCGGGTCGGGTCGGTCAGACCCGCCCCGCCTCCTGCCCGACCCGACCGACCAGTCAGACCCCTCGACCCGGTTTCCCCCCCCCCCCCCGCGTGGCCACGTCTTCCGCCGCCTCCGGCGGGCAGCCCCACGACCTCCGCTCCGCCCCGCCTTTCCCGCCACGTAGCCGAGCCCCTCCGCCCTTCCCGGCTAACCCCACGCCCCTCTCCGCCTATTTAAGCCGATCCCCTCTCCTTCCGGCCGAACCGCCACCGCCCTAACCACCTCTCCCCGCCGTCTCCACCACCACTTCCACTACCTATCCCCCTCGCCGGAACCCTAATCCTCCGCCACCGTCAGCCCCAGCGCCACCTCCCTTCCCCTCTGCCAGCGCCTCCTCAACCACCGGAGCCGCCCTCGTCCACAGCCTCCGCCTCCCCAGAACCCCGACCGGAAACCCCCCAGCAACTGCAGCAGCCGCCCTGGGCCGCCCCCGCACCGCCGCCTCCGCCCGAGCGCCGCGCCGCCCCCGCCACAGCACCTCCGGCCGGCCTCCCCCGCCCTGAGCCGCCGCAGAGCCACCGGAGCTCAGCCGAATCCCCAAACCCTAACCCTAATTCTTTCCCTGTGTCCGACACGAGTCGGACACGTGTCGGACTCGGTTCGACCCTGATTTTCGGGTCCCCTTCAGGTGCGTGTAACTTTTTGTTCGTAGCTCCATTTTTAATTCTGCAAATTGCGTTGTGGAGCCTGTATGACCCTCTCGGTGTCCGGATAAACTGTTCGGGGCATCGCGTCCTGTGGTGATCGCACACCGCGATCCAAAAACAGGAAAAAATCCAGACCCTGTTTCACCCCGGAACTGAGTACGCCCCGTCAAACGGGATGACTTGATCGCGTACGGTCTTCACAGATACGTGCGCCTCGTCGATACGGACGTGTGAGATTTCGTGGAAGCTGATTCGGGTGTGCGTGCACACCGGAATCAACGCGTATCCGCGGACATCGCCCCGTATCCGCCCTTTTCTGCAATTCACCCTAACTTCGTGTACACTCGTCAGATCGAGACGAAACTTGCGCCATCGGACTCGTAGCGATACGCTGGTCCTGTGGGTCAAGTTTGGTTCGATTCTGAGAACGTTGACGAAATCGCGTGTCGTGGGCCCCATAGGCCCCGCTCGACGGGCGATTTTGTGTTCGGCTCATCGGAATCCAAATCTGGAAGTTCCATTGGGTTCGTATCATCGTTCCTGACCTGTTGACACTAAGTTTGGTGAATTTGGAGACCGTTGACCTGGACACGTTTTTTGGTGCAAAGCGGGCCCACCGGCGGACCCCGTTTTGACCCGAAACTGCCGTTTTTGCCCTTGCCTCCAAATTGGACCCAAGGACAGGCGTTTCTAGCTATTTGACATCTTCTGAGCATGATGGTAATGTCTATTTCAGCTTTTGGACTCATCTCTGGACTTTTCCCCCAAGAACCAATTTAATCAGATCCAAACATCAGGCAAGTACCTGCACTTCAAGTTTAACCTTTATATTGTGATAAATAAATTCTCTGCTTTATTAGTACCATTGATGATTATATGTAGAGTTAGAATACTAGATTTCATGTCTTGAATAATGTATTTCGTGTCTTGATTTTCGTGTCGGGCGGGAGAATACTAGGAGGCATGTAATTTACCCTTTCCCCCTGTAATCACTGTGTGCCAGCTGTTGGTACACGATTGTACCATCAGCCTTATACTTGATTATTCCCGTAATTATTGTGTACTAGTCGTCTATGACGGCCCTATTAGCCTTATAAACCCCTACATGCCAACTAGGTATTCTAAATATACAAGTTCACGCACATAAGTTCCTGTCTTGTTACAGTTATATTTCTTGTCACATTTTATTCCTGTTTACTCGGATTTCTGGTTTATAGCAATCAATCATATTTTACTTCTAGTCTTGTTTTATAGCATTATTTCTCAGTTAATTTCACAACTTACTTACGCATTTCTCAACATAATGCTTAGTCAGTTATTTTCTACCTGTCACAAATATTTAGTTTAAATCTTGTTGTGCATTGTGTACTTTGCTCCTTTCCTGACTGGATCCGTTGTTTAGACGATGATGAGAACCTTGCCCCCACCTATTATGGCCCCTATGAGGCAGCAGGTGATACAGTTGCAGAGCCGGTTCCCCAGGAGACTACTCCTGCAGAGTAGTTAGCATTTAGCTATTTGTTTTCCTTTCATCTTATTAATCGGGTTTGTCCCCGATATAATCTATGGTTCTGTAATAAACTCTGGATCTGATTATCATATTCTGGTTATAAAATCTTAGCATTCTTTTTCTGCTATTTTTCCTTGCCTATTTAATTATTGTGAATGAGCTAGATTTATCACCTGTGATCATGCCCTAGACAGCGTACTACCGCCGACACTACGGCGTAGGCTGGACGTACCCACGCACTCGTGCCCGAATTTTCGGGTGCGGGTCATGACACGTTTTTGTGGTGGCCCATGCAGGTCAAACGACTAAATTGTTCGGTTTCAACTTAGGGACCGAACAGGCCTGCAATAAGATTGAGGATTCTAGGAAAAGCTCATTCACAGTATAGGGTCCTTATTTCAATTCTTGATATCACTTCTGATCAATTTTTTTCTATCGCCCTTGATTTCCAAGTAATCTACTCTGATCTCCCTATCCCTTCATCTTTCAGAATGGTTCAGACAAGGAACACAGTAGGAGGCACATCAGAACCAGCTGAGCAGACTGTGCCCGAAACTCTTGCACTCCCTCCACCTCCATCTACTCCGGCAGTTACTTTAGATGGGGCACAACTACTTGGAGTGTTCCAGGGACTAGTGGAATCCCAGAAAGAACAGACTGCACTTCTGCGGACCAGCCTCTCAAAAGCTATTAAGTCCCAGGAGTCGCCACAAAAGAGGCCAGGAAGTGCCAAAGATTTCAAGAACCTAAGACCCTTGGAATTCTACGGAAGTGAGGGCATTCTCTATGCCGATGAGTGGATAGAGAACGTCGAGAGACTCCTGAAGACTGCTCGGGTTCCTGATAATCTCAAAGTGGAGTCTGCAAGCCTGCAACTGTTCGACATTGCTCGAACCTGGTTCAGAGATGAACCCCAACTATCTGCTCCTGACCTCACCTGGGAGGACTTCAAGAGACTGTTCAAGGAGAAATTCTACCCCGAAGTGGCTCGGGAAGCTCTCGAAAGCCAATTCGAGAGACTGGAACAAGGTAACCTATCTATAGATGAGTATACTGCTGAATTTAGCAGGTTAAGCCACTTTGCGGAGTACATGGTTCGTACCCCGGAGGACAGAGCCCGTAGATTCAAGAAGGGGCTGTCTCCGGATATTCGCCTTGCTGTCACCACCAGTCGAGCTCGCACTTATGAGGAAATCTTGAACGTGGCACAAGGCGTTGAGAGAGACATGGGGCATAAACTAAAGCGAGAGAGAGATACCGGAAATGCGGGACCCAACAAACGCCCTTTTCAACAACAACAACAGCAGAGGTCCCCACAGCAAATCCAGCGTCCTCTCCCTCGAGCTACAGCACCTCAACACCAAGCTCAAGGACAGAATCAACGAGTACCCACTTGTGGCTTTTGTAAAAAACAAGGTCACACCTGGCAAGTTTGTAGGAAGAGACTAGGTGCCTGTCTGTATTGTGGATCAACAGCACATCGAGTGAGGGACTGTGCCGCTGCTCCAGGACGCGGACAAGCTTACGTGATGACCGTGGAGAACGCGCAGACCATGGGAGCAGCCAATGCGCGTAAGTGATTCGTAGATACCTTTCCTAGTATTGTTTAGCTCATGCCTATTGGTTCGTGACCTCAGCCCCAACCTAGTAATTTTTGAACTTGCTAAATACCTGGTATGCTTTTAAATTTGATAACTGTTTTAGAGGCTTTCGCTATTGTGCCTATTTTGTGTCATTTTGTGAACTTCAATAATTTGCACCTCCTTTTCATCATCATCTAGCGCACTTAAATTTTGCTGAACTTGACATATGCTGCTATTTTATAGCTTAGTTTTGCAAGCTTACCCTTTATCGGGCTTGTTCATGACACATGTATTATTGAGGCCTGATCAACCCCACTAATGCAAGTGTCTATTCAGAATCAGTGTACTACGGTCTGATCAACCTTAGTGCATTTTGATTCGCACTTTGCACGACTACTTTACGTGGATTGAGAGATATAGTGACTAGTATACTTGCCCCTAAACATGTTCGAGCATATCGTATCAGTTACATAACCGTACTAATACGAGCATGCGAATAAATGATTACCAGAATAGAATCTCAATCTATAGCCGCCTGACAATCCCGATTAGAATTCTTTAAACGCCTTGATCCCTATACCTCTGTTCTACCACCTCGCCCTTAAACTCTTTATTATTGATCCTCGTCTTCCCTTACTTCGGAAAGACAAAATCCTGTGTTTGATATAAGTTAAATTGTAGTGCTAGACATACCCCTCAGACCGGTCAAATTGATGATAACCCTTTATGACTAAGGCAATACCCTAGGTGATGTGTTTCGTGTTACAAGACTTAAAGATTCAATACCATGATTTATTAAGTTGGACCTAGCTTTACTAGTTGTACAGCCTTAGAGGATATATGGATAAAATTATAAGTTGGGTAGCGACCGCAATGTTCACCTGAGAGAAAACCGTTGGACTGTAATCAAGTGAGATTGGACAGAGAGAACCCTGCTATATTTTTAAATTTCGAGGACAAAATTTTATAAGTTGGGTAGATTGTAAGCCCCTGATTTTTCAAAAATATTAAAATTGGGATTTTTCACAATTTTCTGGAATTTTCTGGGAATTTTCTGTAATTAAAATCAAGGTTTTAAATTATTATCTAATTTTTAATTGATAATAAATAACATTAAAATATTGTGAAAATATTATTTTTGGGTGTAAAATGGAAAACTGGACTTAGGGTAATTTTTCTGGAATTTATTGGACCCCGGACCTATTTTTAAATCACCTAAAACTATTTATTTATTTATTTGTTAATTAATTAATTATTAATTAATTATTAATAATATTATTATTATTATATTTTATTTTATTTTTTCGGCCCGGCCCAGCCCATTTCGGCACGCAGCCTGGCCCATCAGCCATTTCGGGTCGGGTCGGGTCGGTCAGACCCGCCCCGCCTCCTGCCCGACCCGACCGACCAGTCAGCCCCCTCGACCCGGTTTCCACCCCCCCCCCCCCCCCGCGTGGCCACGTCTTCCGCCGCCTCCGGCGGGCAGCCCCACGACCTCCGCTCCGCCCCGCCTTTCCCGCCACGTAGCCGAGCCCCTCCGCCCTTCCCGGCTAACCCCACGCCCATCTCCGCCTATTTAAGCCGATCCCCTCTCCTTCCGGCCGAACCGCCACCGCCCTAACCACCTCTCCCCGCCGTCTCCACCACCACTTCCACTACCTATCCCCCTCGCCGGAACCCTAATCCTCCGCCACCGTCAGCCCCAGCGCCACCTCCCTTCCCCTATGCCAGCGCCTCCTCAACCACCGGAGCCGCCCTCGTCCACAGCCTCCGCCTCCCCAGAACCCCGACCGGAAACCCCCCAGCAACCGCAGCAGCCGCCCTGGGCCGCCCCCCGCGCCGCCGCCTCCGCCCGAGCGCCGTGCCGCCCCCGCCACAGCACCTCCGGCCGGCCTCCCCCGCCCTGAGCCGCCGCAGAGCCACCGGAGCTCAGCCGAATCCCCAAACCCTAACCCTAATTCTTTCCCTGTGTCCGACACGAGTCGGACACGTGTCGGACTCGGTTCGACCCTGATTTTCGGGTCCCCTTCAGGTGCGTGTAACTTTTTATTCGTAGCTCCGTTTTCAATTCCGTAAATTGCGTTGTGGAGCCTGTATGACCCTCTCGGTGTCCGGACAAACTGTTCGGGGCATCGCGTCCGGTGGTGATCGCACACCGCGATCCAAAAACAGGAAAAAAACCAGACCCTGTATCATCCCGGAACTGAGTACGTCCCGCCAAACGGGACGACTTGGTCGCGTACGATCTTCACAGATACGTGCGCCTCATCGATACGGACGTGTGAGATTTCGTGGAAGCTGATTCGGGTGTGCGTGCACACCGGAATCAACGCGTATCCGCGGACATCGCCCCGTATCCGTCCTTTTCTGTAATTTACCCTAACTTCGTCCACACTCGTCAGATCGAGACGAAACTTGCGCCATCGGACTCGTAGCGATACGCTGGTCCTGTGGGTCAAGTTTGGTTCGATTCTGAGAACGTTGACGAAATCGCGTGTCGTGGACCCCACAGGCCCCGCTCGACGGACGATTTTGTGTTCGGCTCATCGGAATCCAAATCTGGAAGTTCCGTTGGGTTCGTATCATTGTTCCTGACCTGTTGACACTAAGTTTGGTGAATTTGGAGACCGTTGACCTGGACACGTTTTTCGGTGCAAAGCGGGCCCACCGGCGGACCCCGTTTTGACCCGAAACTGTCATTTTTGCCCTTGCCTCCAAATTGGACCCAAGGACAGGCGTTTCTAGCTATTTGACATCTTCTGAGCATGATGGTAATGTCTATTTCAGCTTTTGAACTCATCTCTGGACTTTTCCCCGAGAACCAATTTAATCAGATCCAAACATCAGGCAAGTACCTGCACTTCAAGTTTAACCTTTATATTGTGATAAATAAATTCCCTGCTTTATTAGTACCATTGATGATTATATGTAGAGTTAGAACACTGGATTTCATGTCTTGAATAATGTATTTCGTGTCTTGATTTTCGTGTCGGACGGGAGAATACTAGGAGGCATGTAGTTTACCCTTTCCCCCTGTAATCACTGTGTGCCAGCTGTTGGTACGCGATTGTACCATCAGCCTTATACTTGATTATTCCCGTAATCATTGTGTACTAGTCGTCTATGACGGCCCTATTAGCCTTATAAACCCCTACATGCCAACTAGGTATTCTAAATATACAAGTTCACGCACATAAGTTCCTGTCTTGTTACAGTTATATTTCTTGTCACATTTTATTCCTGTTTACTCGGATTTCTGGTTTATAGCAATCAATCATATTTTACTTCTAGTCTTGTTTTATAGCATTATTTCTCAGTTAATTTCACTACTTACTTACGCATTTCTCAACATAATGCTTAGTCAGTTATTTTCTACCTGTCACAAATATTTAGTTTAAATCTTGTTGTGCATTGTGTACTTTGCTCCTTTCCTGACTGGATCCGTTGTTTAGGCGATGATGAGAACCTTGCCCCCACCTATTATGGCCCCTATGAGGCAGCAGGTGATACAGTTGCAGAGCCGGTTCCCCCAGGAGACTACTCCTGCAGAGTAGTTAGCATTTAGCTATTTGTTTTCCTTTCATCTTAGTAATCGGGTTTGTCCCCGATATAATCTATGGTTCTGTAATAAACTCTGGATCTGATTATCATATTCTGGTTATAAAATTTTAGCATTCTTTTCCTGCTATTTTTCCTTGCCTATTTAATTATTGTGAATGAGCTAGATTTATCACCTGTGATCATGCCCTAGACAGCGTACTACCGCCGACACTGCGGCGTAGGCTGGACGTACCCACGCACTCGTGCCCGAATTTCCGGGTGCGGGTCGTGACACATTGTACGATCAGTTCCTCCATCTAGAGCAAAGGGACAAGACGGTTGATGAGTATGACGCAGAGTTTAGCCGTCTCAGTAAGTATGGCACAATCCTAATACCTAATGACTTAGAGAAGGCTAAGAGGTTTTACCGAGGGCTGACTCGGGAGCTCCAGCACTACACTAGCTCACAGTCCCGGATCTCTTATGCCGAGTTATTGACAGAGGCCAGGATCCAGGAGACCATCAGCAAAGGCAACAGAATTCAACAGAGAATTTATCAGGGACCAGTAGGGACACAACAAGGAGGACCCATTAGACACCCTTTGACACGCCAGCAACCAGATAGTGCTGCACCATATCCAACTAAGGAGCTCCGTACTTGTCACTATTGTGGAAGGACAGGTCATATTCTAAGAGACTGTCATCGTCGATTGGGACTGTGCATGGTATGTGGATCAAGTCACCATCAAGCTCGAGAATGTCCTCAGCAGAACCCAGGGTCTATGGCATTAAAATCAAGAACACCGCATACACCCTCAAGTATAGAAGACCAAAGGGACCCACCACTGATTTTACAGTCTGCACAAATAGAGGGGACTAGACCCCAGTTGATCAATCAAGGACAAGGCCAAGCACTCAGTATGACAAGTATGGGAGAGCAGACACAGGAAGCCGTAGATACAGGTACGACCTTTTAGTTATAACTGTCCTTGCATACTTATAACCCCATTGTGACACAAGATCTTAGATGTATAAATAGATATAGAATTATATATATGGTAGCTTAGCAGTTATGAGGATGTATGTATATTCTACCCAGATGGCATACACGCGATGCTAATGGATGATGTGAGTAGCAGTAGTAGTATTCTCCCCTATTCTTATCTCGCCCTCTTGGGGTGACTCATCTTCTCCTTTTATATTCATTCCTTATCTCGTGCTTAACTCTTCCTATCATAGTCGTATCTTTCGTGCCATTATGAATTATTAATTTATATCAACCTTATCCTTATTTTGTTAGTTAAAACATAAATGTGTTAGTAATGCTTGATAACTAAGGATGAGTTCTTAATATGTATATGAACTATAGCAATATCTGTATTCTTTATTAAGTTTAACCCTTAAGTAGCACCATGTAGCCTAGTAGAAATTGTTAGATCATTTGAGCTAGATCATACCCCTAATAGTTAGTCAAGACCTTAAGTGTTTCCCTAAAAACTTAGACTATGCCTAGGAAAGAGTTGAAGACACTTGTTACGAACTGATGACTATGACAAATCGCCGGCGAGGTAGCGACAGTTGCCGCCAGACGATTTTGGTAGAGTAGTCGAATTACTTGCAGCCATACTGGCCAGGTAGCGTGGCAGTATTAGACTATGATACTTGACGGTTATGGGAAAAAGTCATAGTTATGAGATTCCAGACATGTATCCCAAAATTCTCGAACCAATAAATATAATTGCCTTACAATCTAGACAATAGCTTCAAAGAATGTGACTACTAGTAGAATTCTTGTAAGTTGGGTAGTGTAGACGAGTTAGAGGATGATAGAATAGTGTATGGACAATAGATGAGGAAGTGTAGAATGACAGACCATGAGTTTTAGGAGTCCTGCTAGATACCAAGGTAGTATAATAGCTATAGTGATCATTATGAATATGGGTTAGTGTCAATTTCGAGGACGAAATTTTTATAAGTTGGGTAGAATGTAAAACCCCTATTTCAAAAAAATAAATAAATCATATTTATTATTATTTTTATTAATTAATAATTTAATTATAGTAATTGGTGGCTAACTAGGAGAAATAGATTTTTAATAATTTTTATTTTAGGTGTTCGGACACTTAGAGGATTTATAGGACCATCAGGAATTTTTCGAAATTTATTTCATGTAGGAGGCCCTTGAGCAGTTGTTAGCCTAACGGTGTGCATTATTCTAATCTATAAATTTTCTTATGAGTATATATATATATATATATATATATATATATATATATATATATATATATATATATATATATATATATATAAATATAAATATATATATGTATATATATATTTAAGAAGAAAAGAAAAGAAAAGAAAAGAAAGTAATAAACTATTAATAATAATATAACTATACTAGTAACCTTACTAGCAAACTTGCTAGCATTCCAACTAGCAAACTAGCTAGTATTCCAACTAGCAACGTTTGCAACCTAGCAAATTCCAATTTCCACAAGCACAGCACTCCTATTCCCATCCCATTCCACGAGCAGCCAACGCCCTCTTGCGGACCCGCGAACCCACTTTCATCTCTTTCCTATTCCTATTTCATATATATACATATATATATATATATATATATTATATATATATATATATATTATTTCATAAAACCCTAACCTAAAATCTTCAGACCCCCTATTCTCATCTAGAGCCGCCACCGCAGCCAGAGAACCCCGTTAGGCCATCCAAACCATCCCGACGACCCCGACCTCGCGCACTGCAGATTCTCACACGAGGCACCTTCGCTCCGGAGTTGTTTTCTGTCGACTCGCTCAACCAAACGTCGTTCCGTCTTCACCGGTATGCTCACCTCTTAACCCTCTTCCATATTTGTATAATAGCAGACCTCGAACAACGTGTACCCATAGGCGAAAACAGCGTCCAAGTTGGCACGAGCAGACCGAATTCTGGGATCGCAGAAAACTGCGATGACCACCCATGTTGCCGAGTTCGTATCTCCCATCACAGAGATCCGAATTCGGTGATTCTTTTTAATATGTGTAGAACACTTGACCTAGTTTATTTTCTGTTAAATAATCATAGATTATTAGCTGCTGTGGACAGAAATAAATTCGTCACAAAATCCCGCGAACCCACTTTTTTAGAATTCCAAAAGTTGTGAAACGGAGCTCGCCCCGCCAAACGGGACCGCCCCACCGTGTACCAAGTGTATCGAATGGTGCACACAGCATAACCGGACACATAAAAATTTGTGGAAACTGATTCGAATGCGTGTGCGCGCCGGAATCAGGCCGTATCCGTGGACACACCCTGTGTCGCAAATTTTGTAGAACTCGTGCGTATTTTGTGCATGCTTGTCAGATTGCGAAGAAACTTATGCCACTGGACTCGTGGTAATGCGCTGGTCCTGTGACCCAATTTTCACACAATTCTGAGACGGTTGACCAAATCGCCAATTGGCGGGCCCTACAGTTGACTTTTTGGACAAAATTGTGTTCGGCTCATCGGAATCCACATTTGGACATATCGTTGGGTTCGTATTGACATCTAAAATTATTTGACCTATAATTTGTCCCATTTAGAGACTGTTACCCTTGGCACGCTTTTCGGTGCAAAGTGGGCCACCCATGGACCCCACTTTTACTCGAAATTACCGTTTTGCCACTGAGTCCAAATTGGACGAAAGGAAAGTGCTTTTTAGCTATTTTGCTTATTCTGGGAATGTTGATGATGTTTATTTTAGCATCCGGAGACATTGTTCTGCGGCCATAGCTTTTGATCCTGTGCGTTTGACTTCTGGACAGTACACCTTGCAGCTTTCTTACCAGGCAAGATATCTTGCCAAATTGCTTACAGTATTTTGCATGCTTAGTATATTTCTGTATATTTATTTCAGTTCTATTTATTTATTGCATGTGTAGTTCCTTTCAGTCATTACTATATATTAGATATGTTGACACACACTTGACACTTAGTATCATAGAGGACAATTATTAGGCGTATGGGCTTTTAACCACTCTGGTAACACCGTAGTCACTAACTCGCACTATGGTAGGTCGTGTCCGATGGTCGCTACCCGAGAGGTATGTCGATTGATGGAGTCCGAGGGTCGCTACCCCAGAGGTATGTCGGCTGATGATGTCCACTGACGAACGTGAGGTTGTGAGGATTAGATCGAGTAGCCTATCCTTGCCCATACATCGAAAAGTTGTCCTCATTTGCATTCATATAGATTGTCTTGTACAGCACACTTATTTATTTTTAAATTATATGCATGTTTACTGTATTCAAGTTGGCTCGCTTTTCTGTATCTTGTTACGTCCCTCTGAGGACCTGGTCCTCTGCCAGGTGTATCTGCTCTTGAGTATTTGCAGGAGTACGGGCCTGGACCTGACGCATTATTTTCTACCGAGGAGGTCTTACCTTCTGAGAATCTTTGAGTACATCTAGCGATGGATTCTTTTTAGCTGATACACTTCTGTCTTCACATTATTTTATATTAGAGACTTTGTACTCCTCTCTCATTTTAGTTTTAGATATAGTCTTTGGTAGTGGATTTGTCTCCACCCGACTATTATTTTGGATATTTCAGACTCCTTATTCTAGTTTAGTATTTCTTTTCTATGACTTGTTGTGTGGATGAGATTAGCATATCTGTGACTTGTGACATTATATATACCACATATGAGTTTATATTCATATTACAGCGTACGTATGGGTTATGGTTTCCATATATTGGAGTTGCCATATCCATGTGGCTGGTATGCTTACGTATTCTAGTCCTACGTATTATTGGGACTGGGGCATGACAAATTGCACGTCCAAGGAAACTTGGGTGCAACGACGGTGTCGTCGTAATTTATTTTTATTTATGTATATGCATTTGACCTACTTTATGAGATCACCCCATTATCATGAGGCATTCTTATGTTTCATTAGCCATGACACTATTCTTACACGAGTGTGAGTCACACACTACTAGAAAAAGCGGTATTAGCGACGTATTTTAGCGGCGTCAAAAGAAACGTCGATAATAATATATAAATTAGCGACTCCTTATAAAAACGTCGCTAAATGGCAACATTTAGCGACGTTTAGCGACTTTTATTAAGATTTTAAAAGATAAGTCACTATAAGTTCAATTAAGGTTGCTAAACGTCGCTAATATGTCTAATTTAACGACGTTTAGCGACGTATATAGCGACCTTTATATTAAAAATATTTAGCAACGTATTTAGCGACGTCATTGACGTCGCTAAAATTTAATTTAGCGACGTTTTTATTGGACGGTGAGATCGCTTTGGATGGGATACGAGAAAATCGATGCATGTCGCAACGGGTGCATGTTGTACTACAAAGACGACAAGGATGAAGATGCGTGCAGATTCTGTGGTGCTGATCGCTACAAGGCCACTGTTAGAGGAAAGTCTGTCGGTGCAAGGAAGCCTACCGATTCGATGCACTACTTGCCTTTGACGCCGCGGTTGCAGCGGTTGTTTATGGTTAAGGAGACTGCAGAAAACATGAGTTGGCATAGGCGAAAACAGATCGAAGGAGTATTGGATCATCCATCCGATGGAGAAGCATGGAAGCACTTTGATCGAGAGTATCCATATTTTGCCGAGGAAGCGCGTAATGTCAGATTGGGGCTCTGCTCTGACGGTTTTACCCCATTCGGACTTTTGGGCTCCCAGTATTCGTGTTGGCCTGTGATCGTCACTCCGTACAATCTACCGCCTTGGATGTGCATGAAGACTCCGTATATGTTCCTAACCGTTATTATCCCGGGTCCGAACAATCCGAAGAGGAACATCGATGTGTATTTACAGCCTTTGATAGATGAGTTGAATCAGCTGTGGAAAGTCGGTGCCAACACGTACGATGTTTCTAGAAAGCAGAATTTTCAGATGAGGGCAGCACTTATGTGGACCATCAACGACTTTCCGGCCTATGGAATGTTATCGGGATGGAGCACCCATGGTCGTCTCTCATGTCCGTATTGCATGGACCGTTCTCAGGCTTTCCGTTTGAAACACGGAGGCAAACCGTACTTCTTTGATTAAATATGTTGTTATCAGATATGACAGGATGACGCGGAGGATTCGGCAGGTCCCGAGGTAGACAGAGTGCCACTCCGGTACTACCTACTGTTGGTTCCGGATCATCGTCGCCCAGTACTCCAGTATATCGATCAGCCACATCTCCGACTGCGACGGTGTTGCGTGGCATCACTCCTGGGACGAGTAGTTCCAGGCGTGATAGTACTCCCTCGTCCAGCGTTCCTTCTGCTGACGGAACCATGGAGACAGATGAGCATGTAGAGGAGGTCGTGCCGACGTTGTCCCAGCATCAGCAAGATCCTCCATGTGCACCACCGGAGGAGACGAGGACAGAGATTTGGGCCGACGGTACAAAGTAAGTCAATTAGATGGTTTAGTATATATTTGTGTTTCTCTTTATTCATCGTATATTGACTTTTTCAGTAATCTAAATTATTATCTCTGTATAGATATCGTCCATCGTAGGTTCAGAGATGCCTGGGCCAATTTCTGAGGAACAACTACGGTGGCCCTTGGATCAACTACTCTGAGGCTCCGGAGGAGAGGAAGGCGTTCTAGTTTGCGCACTTCCAGGTAAAAGTATATTAAATAAATCCTCTAATTTATGCATATTCGTGATGCTAACTTAATGAATTATTTATTGTAGCAAACGTATTTTTATCCTCCGCACCGGGCCGAGTTGATCGAGCGGCTCTTTCCTACCACTGCCGCCAAGCTTATCCGAGATGCTCTGGATGACCAGAAGGCTCGTGATCGTGCTGGAAAACCGATCCAAGGTTGGATCACGCCTGAGCAGTGGACTGCGATGAGGGCTAGATTCGACGATCCGAGCTACAAGGAAAGGTCTAAGAAGGCCAAGGCGGCTAGGCAGAATGCTGCCAAGTGGTGTGGTGGCTCGATTCCGATGACGGAACATATTATTTTAATATATTATTTTAAAATATATTATTTTAATATAAGTACCATAAAATGGTACTTGGAAAAAATATTTAAGTTTAGTAATAAATAATATATTTTTAACAGGTACAGAGGGGTGAGGATGCAAAAATGGTGACCGTCTTCTTGGCCACCCATCGCAAGGACGGAAATCTCATTGATGAGAGGGCCTCACAGACCTATGTAAGTATTACTTTACTTTGTGTTTATTTTAATATAACTTAGGCAATTATTGAGTTTCCAAACCTTTTCTAGGCCGAGTATCTTAGGCTTTGTGAGCGGGCGACTGCTAGTGCACCTACACCTGGAGAGGCTGGTGCTTCATCGCAGCCCGGTCCATCTCCGTCGGCGGACGACCTGTGGGTGACCGCAACTGGTGGTCTCCAGAGGGGTACGTACTACGGTACGGGCTCCTATGGCGCCCTGGTTGTGACGCAGTCATCTAGGGCCTCCCCGACAGCTGCGCATTCCACACACCCCTCGCAGTCGCAGCCCTCGCAGTCATCGGCCAGAGTTCAGGAGGCCGTCCAGGAGGCCGTTGACCGTCAGATTGCGTCTCTCCGTGACAACTTGCTGCGAAGTATGGAGGACCAGTCCCGGTCCCAGCCGCAGGCGGACGATCCGATGCTCATCGCACGATTGGATATGCTCGACCGCAGCATGACGGAGCTACGGGAATTGACAAATGATATTAGAGCCTCCAATGATCGCAACATCATGGAGCTGCAGGCGTCACAACTATCGATGGGCGAGAAGCTGACGAGGATGCATGATTCAATGGGTGATAGCAGTACGAGGCTGTTATCTACCCTGGATTCTTACAACCAGCGACTCGCAGACTTGGAGCGGGCACGGCCTCCACCGACGTCACTGCCTTCTCCATCGACATCGGTGTCGATTCCACGGGACGAGTATGAGGAGTTCTTATCCTTCAAGCGCGCCGGTGGTCAGCCTCCTGCAGATCCGTAGTAGTATAGTTATTTTTATTATTATTTAGGATGCGATTGTATATTATGAATTATTGATACTTCAACAATAGACATGATGTATGATGCTTCTTGTGGTCTATATTTTTTAGTTAATTTAATTGGATTATATAGTTATCCACATTTAATTGGACTGATACTTCTTGTGGTCTTTAATTTAATTGGATTATATAGTTAACTAGATTGAATCATGTTGGTGTGTATGATGAAGATGATGTAAAACTGCAGAGAATCACCAATGTTTGCTTCTGGACACTATTTTTTTTATTTTTTTTAAAATTAGCGACGTTATTAGCGACGTTTAGCGACGTTAAGTTACGTCGCTAAATACGTCGCTATTTAGCGATGCTGTAAAAAGTCGCTAATGACGTCGCTATACGTCGCCAATTGCTGACATGGCAGTATAGCCAGGTCATTAAAGACGTCGGTGTAACGTCGCGATAGACGTCGCTAATCAGCGACGTTTAGCGACTTTACTAAACGTCGCTTTTTAGTGACTTTGCGTCGCAAAACGTCGCTAAATTTAGCGACACATTAAAGTCGCTAAAAACGTCGGCATAGCGACGTTTAGCGACGTTTTTTGTTTTAGCGACTTGGTTTTTTCTGACTGCTTTTAAACGTCGCTAATTATGTCGCTAAACCAAATTAGCGACGATTTTTGGTTATTTAGCGACGTTTTTAGACGTCGCTAATTTGACTTTTTCTGGTAGTGACATGTAGGACACGGACTTGCGTACTCGGCTGGTCACTGGTACGTATAGGTCGTGCGATGGATAGGGATAACTACCGATAGAAACTTTACATGCTAGTAGACCTGGCAGTTATTTAGAGGTATTATCGTATCATGTATATGACATGCTTAGAGCATGGGGTGGGGAGAACAACAAGTAAGGTATTTGGGCTCCTTTGTACTTTTTTCTTCTGTAACCCGGAAGCTCCGCTTGAGATACGGACGGTGATGACCCTTATATATTATATATTATCAGGCGGCCTATGCCGTTCAAAAGACGACATGCTTTGTAGACCCCTGATTCTCCGAGATATTCACGCCAATCCCATTTTTAGCCAGATAGCCCACTTGGTGGAAAGTTGTTCTTAAACTGCATTCACTTAGACGGTTAGGCGATCACTGGATGTTTATATTTCAGTACTTTATTGGCATGTTTATATGTATCTTGTTACGTCCCTCTGAGGACCTGGTCCCTTTTCCAGATGTAGACGAGCAGGAGTATCCGCAGGAGTATGGACCTGGACCTGACGCTACTTATCAGACTGAGGAGGTCTTACCTTCGGATTATATGTGATGCATTGCAGCTGTTTGGAGATTCTAGTTGCTATTCTTTTAGAGACATTTATTCTTATACTAGAGTTTATTATCTACTCTTTTTATTAGTTTATTATAGTTGATTTGTAGTGGATTTGTTTCCAACCGACTGTCATACTTGAGACTGCTTATTTGATATTCAGTTATTATTTTCCATTTATCTATTTATTTGTGCTTTGGATGAGATATAGATTGCGTGTGACTTGTTGAGATGGTATATTACCACTAGTGGATTGGATATTCATGTACAACGTACGTGTGTATATGGTTTTCATATATTGGAGTTCGTATACCTACGACTGGCGTGTTACGTATTCCTAGTCCAACGTATTTTGGGACTGGGGCATGACAAATTCACCTCTTCTATCGTCATATCTTCGAGTGCATTCCGTAGGGCGGCCAATGTGTGTGGACGTTTGACATCTTCCTTAGTTGGCTTCCATCTGCACATTCTAGGAAGGTGCTCGTCATACCCTCGGTTAAGTTTAGCCTGCTGTAGGGTTGGAAAGTGCTCGTATATCCATGACTTCACGTAACCAATTTTAAAAAATATTAGTCCAAAAATTAACAATAAATTTTTTAATTATGTATACAAGTTGATAAAGATATATCTATACATGGAGTAGAGTCTGACATCCGGATATTGTCTTCGAACCGACGCGGGATGTCGCACCAAGCTCACGGTAAAGGTATGCTAGTATACCGCTTCCCCAAGATATTTCTTCCGCAGTGTCTATGTCGTCCAAATTCAGGAGATATTTGGCATATATGGACGTTCCAGACTTATCCGTAATGCCGACAGCCCCTAAGATGAACTGCATATATCCACGGGTCATATTATCGCTATTATCCACTTCGGGGTCCGGATCAGTGAATGTCTCCTCCAAATATTTTAAAGAAAGTCCGTACGACTTCTTGAATTCTCGAAGGGTGGTAAAACTAGTGGCATCAACTCCCAAACACCCTGATACATAATCCACGATATGGTCGTAAAAGTTGATGCTCGATTCGTCAAAAATACGATTCATCATGACTCGACCATCAACCTTAAGTCCCAATATATGATGGATGTCATCAAGGGTAATCATCAACTCCCCATTTGGTAGATGGAAAGTGTTGGTTTCTAGATGCCATCGTTCTACAAATGCTGATATCAGTGCATTATCCACCGTCGTATATGAGTAGTTACCCAATTATTGTAAACAGGTGGGAATGATTTTAGCTTTCACATCGTCTCCCAATAATTCAAACCTCCATGTATATATTTTTGTCGTGGTTGATCACCGTTAACATACGAGAACTCTCCTGAAAAGTAAACAATTGGATGAACTTATACCTATATATAAAATGTACTTATCTATAAATAATTGGATGAACTTTGAACTTATAACTATATATAAAATTATCATAACGTAATGTACTTACCGGATTGTTCCATATTTGGTATGCAATATGATTCTCGATCGACGATAACATAGAACAACCGTTTGGACGAGTCTCGACTGAACTTTCTGGCTGCTGAGAAGGTCATGAACCATCAGTAGCCCAGTTTTCGAGGGTTTGTGGGAGAGTCTCGACAGGACTATCTGCATGCTGAGAAGGTCCTGAACCATCAGTTGGCCGATTTTGGACATTTGGTATATCCTCATCGGAGGAGGAAGAAGAACCAGAAGTACTAGGAGGAGCACGTCTCTTCGAACGAGTGATAGTCTTCTTCGTCAGTCGACGTTTCCTAACTTCAGGGCGTGCCTCGGGGTCGCGGATAGTGAGAGCTGGTTCAATAGTACGCTGAATATTGCGTTCCTTACGCATCGACGCAGTAGGGCGTCTTCTTATGATATCTTCATCCTCAGTGCCCTTCCGAGGGTCGTGACTATAAGACCAAAAAAAAAAAAAAAATTTAACATCCCAAAATAATTGAACATTCAGGACTGTAGAAATTTCTACAGTCCTATATGTATACAGGACCGCAGAAATTTCCACAGTCCTAAATTATACAGGACTGTTGAAATTTCTACAGTCCTTTGTACATATAGGACTGTACAAATTTTTACAGTTCTCAATGTATATAGGACTATAGAAATTTCTATAGTCCCGCATGGTTCTGCTCCATATGTTTGACGAATGTCGAACTTGTATGCCCTAAAATCGGGTACGAGCCTCCAGAAAAACGTCCAAACTACATCCTAAACTATATTCAGGACTTGTATGCCATCATTTTAAGATTGGAAAGAAAACCACCAGAAATTTTCGAAATGCAATAGAAATTTTTAAAATTTTTGGAAAAATTTCTAAATACAATAGAACAAGGAGAAGGAAGAATTGTACCTTAATTGTTTTGAGACTTTGGGAACCATCGACAAGGAGGAGGAGGAAGAAGTGGAGGAGGACAGCTCCGACAAGAAAGAGATAAGGGGGGAGGGCTCCGGTGGAGGTTTGGAGGGTTTAGGAGGAGAGTTTAAAATTTGGACTAGTATTTGTAAACTTTTGGACTAATATGAGTAAACTTCATTCATTAATGGACTAACCCTAATCCTAGACTAGTCCTAAGTAAATTATGTAGTGCCTTTATCAACAGCCATAATTTTGTATTCCCACAACCAATATTATGAAACTCCATTTAATTTTAAACCCTCAAAATTGTTAAAATACCTAATAGCGATGCTCATACAAATAAATCCAAAACTAGAATAGCAATCTCCTTGGATTTTGATTTTACTATTTACTTTAGAATTGTAATCGGGTGGTCGATGTGAAAGGGAGAAAATGGAAATGAAAATGGAAATGGAAATGCACGTACAAAAAGAAAAAGAACTTTTAAATTTTTATTAAAACGAAAATAATAAAAGAGATCGCCGTCACATAGCCAAAAATATCTCCCCCATTTATGCGCTTCCCATTCCTCCGCCACTCCACTCCCATCCTCAGAACCCTAACCCTATCCAAAACCCTAACCCTCCGCCGATCCTCCTTCTCCATGGCCTCAGCCGAGGAGTCCCTCCGGCGAGCCCTGGCCGAGAAACAGTCCGCCGTCGACTCGCAGGCCGACGCCGTCAGGTACCTCAAGTCCGCCGCCGGCGTCTCCCCGGCCGACGTCGACTCCGCGGTCGAGACGCTGAAGAGGCTCAAGATCGAGGCCGGCGCCGCCGCCAGGAAGCTCCAGGCCGCCGTCGCGTCCGGCGGCGGCGGCGAGAGCTCCGCCAGCAGGGAGGCGTTCAGGGTCAGTTGCGTCAACACGCTGGAGAGGAGGCTCTTCTACATCCCTTCCTTCAAGATCTACCGCGGCGTGGCGGGCCTCTACGACTACGGTCCGCCGGGATGCGCCGTCAAGGCCAACGTGCTCGCCTACTGGCGCCAGGTGAAGCTTATTAGGTTTTTTTTTTTGGGAAGTTCAGATTTTTTTTTTCTGTAATTGTTTGTTAAGAGAGTTAAGTGAGGGGGTGTTAAGCGAGGGGAAAAAAAAAAAAAACATGCTTCAGGGTGGAGGATTAAGAGGGAGGATTACAGAGGGTTAAGTGAGGGTTTGTATAACCTTTTTTGTCTATTTTTTTAAATTTTAAGGAGATTTAACGGCAGGGATTGAGTAATTTTGTTTAAAAAGTCATAAATATGATGTATTTGTCCTATAAATTACCATGACTTTTTTCTCTTTATATATTTTTTTTTGCTTTCAATATACTGTTCCGTAGTTTCCTATGTGAAGATATTTTGGCAAGTTCTAATTAAAATTTCAATCAAATTTTATTTTATTTTATTTTATGACATGTGTAATAAGGATATTTTGGTAAGTATTATATTTTTATTAATTCTTCTTCGACTCAAAACCACCGATCCAAACAAGAGTTATTAAACACATCCACCTTAACTCTCCCTCTAATCCAAGTAAGGTTATATATATTGACTCTATTTTCCCTCACTTAACTACCCTTCACTTAATCCCACTTAACGTTGCTTAGTTTTTTTCTCCTCAATCCAATCAGACCTAAGTGTTGACTGAAATGATGAAAATACTGTTTTATACCTTAAGGGCCTGTTTGGTTCGTTGTAACTGAGCTGAAAGTGTGAATTTTTTTGCAACTCCTGTGAACTTTTTACAGTTCAAGTGTTTGGTTGGAATGCTTGAAACTTCTTTGAACCGGTCGAATTGACATATAGCAGTTCCTGCCCCCCTCAAATTTCTCCACTTTGATATCCTAAAATTTTTAGCGGAACTCCTGACGAGGAAAGAGAGAAAGGGTGCAATCGCAGAAAAAAAAAAAATTTGGAACTGGTTTTGTTGTGGTCATCCCCAACCGATTCTCCGCACGATGCCTGCCGGAGCTGTCTGACTCGGTGGGAGAGGGGGGGGGAGCAGTCGGCTGCTTCCCGCACTGGCGTTTGGCAGAGCTGTCGGACAGGACGTCGGAGGTCGGAAGTGATAGTGGAGGCTGGGAAGCAGCTGGAGCGAAGGGGGGTAAAGTGTAGAGAGAACGAGAGAGGGAGTGGAGTGGAGAGGCAGTGTTCTAAATGGTGCCCGCGTCAGCCGTCTAGGCATAGGCGGTCGCTCTCCGCACCGCTTTTGCCATTGACGCCTTGGCGATGGAGTTGACGGCCAACGGAGGTTTGACGACATAGGTGGAGGTGAGTACGTGGCACGCGGTGTACTCTTATTCAAATTTTGTAGTAAAATGAGTTAGGCGGCTGTGTAGGCGAACGCCTAGACAAAGCAATACCTGACTAGATGTTTTGACAAAATAGTTTTGCAAGCATTATGGACCTATGAGTCATTTTTACATGACTTAAACTTCATAAATCTTTGTTCTACAACTTAGCTATGCATAAAACTCCCTTAAAATATGCATATTATACAAAAACAGTGGTAAAGTAATAAACAAAAAAAAATCCAAAATGTATCAAACGTCTAGGCGTCATAGGCTGTAGGTGGATCATTTCCGTCGCGTACCCGTCTACCACCGTTTAGAACATTGTGGAGAGGGGGACCTTGATCCGGTGGAGTGGAGAGAGAACGGGAGAGGGGGGGCCTCGATCCGGCGGAGGAGAGAGGGGGTGGAGTGGAGAGAGTGAGTGAGAGGAGAATGGATTCTGTGGAGGAGGGGTGGTGGTGAAAAAAAATTCGTGGAAAGAATAGGTGGAGTAGAATAAATGTAAGGTTAATAATAATAATAATAATAATAATAATAATAATAATAATAATAATAATGAGTAGTTATTATTGTTATATAGTTGTTAAATTAGTGTAATTTTTAATCTATACACACAAAAAATAGTTGGGAGTAACCATACCTAGGTTTACCACAATTCCAACCAACATCCACTTTCAACAATCATCCAAACAACCGAATTTATTTTTTTCCACTTTCAACAACCATCCAAACAATGAAACTTTTTTTTCTCCACTTTCATAATTTTCAATTCTACCAACCAAACAACTTTGGAAACTCAGAATTTTTGCGTACGCAAACTCCGTTTTTCCACTTTCGCACACTTACATCCAACCAAACATGCCCTAATTGTAGGTTATTTCCGTTGGATAATTTTGTGGAAAGGCTGTAAATTGACACGCTTTTTAAGTTGGTGGAGTTCATTATGCTATGATTTGTAGTTAAAATTGTTAGTAAAGGGAAGAACAATGTTTCATGTAAGATCGGATCAGCTATTGAGATATAATTACTTCTCCATTTTTGCACTTTCAATAAGGACTATCTTGTAGAATTAGTAGAACATAGGCCAATTCCCGTCTAAAACCCGCAATTTAATTCGAACGAATTTGCCCCTATCAAAGTAATGCATTATATGTATTTGCTGCCAAGGACTAATGTACTGTTCAAAAGTGTCAGATATTATTGGATGGTACAGTCTTCATATTGTTACTGTGCATTAGGTTAACATATACCTAGTACCTATTTGTTTTACATAATGGCATCTGAATCAGTTATTTGCTGGTACAGTCTTTTTCCTACTTTGGTAATTGCTTTGGGTTGCTATATCCATTCTTAGAGGAAGACATTTTAAGCAGTTCCAATCTTTTCACACTATTTAGTCACATTCTTAAAAGAGAGAAATATTTATATCTGTTTTTACTCTTCTTTAACGATCTGAGTGAGATACTGATAGAATGTTTCCTATTTTTTGATTTCATGCGTCAATGGCAAAATATCCTTGTTACCTGTTACTACTTTTTCTTCTTTGCTTCAGCATTTTGTTTTGGAAGAGGGCATGCTGGAGGTTGACTGCCCTTGCGTGACTCCAGAAGTCGTCCTCAAGGCGTCGGGTCACGTGGACAAGTTCACTGATCTTATGGTCAAGGATGAGAAAACAGGAACTTGCTATCGGGCTGATCACCTATTGAAAGACTTCTGCAAAGACAAGTTGGAGAAGGACCTCACATTACCTCAAGAAAAAGTTGCTGAGCTGAAGCATGTCGTTGCAGTATTGGATGATTTGTCACCTGATGAATTGGGTGCAAAGATCAAGGAATATGGGATCACTGCACCTGATACCAAGAACTCACTGTCGGATCCTTACCCATTTAATCTAATGTTCCAGACTTCGATAGGTCCGTCAGGGTTGCTTCCAGGGTGAGGCTAATATTACATCTTATATGAGGCTGTAAACCTGTCAGTTTAGATTGAATATTTTTAATTGGCAATTTATCTATTTATGTGGCTGTTAGATACATGAGGCCGGAGACAGCGCAAGGCATCTTTGTGAATTTTAAGGACTTGTATTATTACAACGGGAACAGGCTTCCATTTGCAGCGGCTCAGATTGGCCAAGCATTTAGAAATGAGGTTTGTTATCCTTTTCGTTTGCCCTTTAAGACAACCCGATTTGTGTAGCTATTGTATTGAATAAGTAAATTATGCTCTTCCTAATGTAACTCACTGTTTATACTGCACACACATCACTTGTTTGCACTTTGCATAGTGATGTAGATCACTTTCCTTCTCCCACATCACTTGTTCGTGTACTTAAATATTAGTGTCAATTGTGTATATCTTGTATATCTTTTTTTTTTTTGGTGTGATGGTAAAACATTTTTTATTAGCTAAGTTGTCCATGATATTACAGCAATAGCATGTTAGCCCTTTTAGTGAATGCTTATTTTTCTCTGTACAGAGACCAGACAATTCGTGGCATGCTTATTATTGCAGTCTTACTGTGTCAGCTAAAATGCATGCGATCTGGAAACTCTGTCCAGCCTGTTGGTTGGCTGGTTGGCTGGTTTTGGATGCTGTGTTGTTTTCCATATATGAAAATATAATGTCTAGGGAGTGAACCTAATTGCTTCTCGGGGCCCTCATTATATGTTATAGTTGTTGCCCTTGCATCGTCATCAAGGTATTAAAAGTCGGATATGGGATTCGTGTCAAATAGGGGTTCAGTATGTTGGATGTCACGTAGGGGATAACTTAAGATGTCATTCGTCAGACATCCATGTGTGGCTTCTTAATAAATATCTTACATACTAGGTTGTCAACTCGCATACGGATCGTGTATTGGTTTGCTTGTGTATCATATTGTGTATATCGAATGATACATTTAACTCTAGGAGTTTAGGCCCGTACTTTGAATTCATATAGGAACATGATTAAGTATAATTTTCTCTTTTTTTTTATTTGTTTCATCTTTACAAGTCTATCTAGTTTGATAATCCATATTCTTAACCATAATTTACATGACTCAAGGGAAAAAATCCGATACTACCTATGGCCTAGCCTATATGTATCGAAATGGTAGTATATCGTATTGTATAGTAAGATACATATCACGTTTCGTAAGATACTAATAACATAGCTTATAATATGAAGTACTGAAAAAATAATCTAAATATTGGAAATTAACGAAACATATAATAAGCTTGTCCTGATCTTTCAGTAGCATGGTGTAATTATTAAGAACCTTTCTACCAGGTCTTGCACTAGCCACTGAAATTACATACAATGATAGTTTGACATATTTCAATAGGAACTATACCACGGTTGTTTTGGAAGGAAAAGAAAAAGCAAGAGAATCATAATAAAACTAGAATATCCAAAACTCTTATTTAAGGTCTTCCCTTGCTCTGTAAACAGGTGCAGAGACTATAATATGCAGGAAACAATACAGATTTGTGGCAAACATTATCACTTGTTTGAGATGAAGATCTTTGGTACATGATATGTAGTTGATTACTTCTTTAAGCACAATAGGAATTAAGCTCTCCAAGTATAACTATCAAGCATGATATCAAGGTAGTCAAAGGCACACTCGAGGCGCAAAGGGTCCAAATCGCCTGAGGCGCAAGGCGCACTTAAGGCGCGCGCCCGAGCGACGCGAGGCGCAAAAATTTTATATATATATATATATATATATATATCGGATTTCTACATTGATAAACATGTGTGCTTCAAATTCTCCCATGTCTAGGTTGCAATCACTTTGAATTGAGTGAGTGAGAGAGAAAACAGTAAAAAAAAAGTACATCTGTTCAAAAAAGTCTAAAAACAGTACAACAATTAAAAAAAACAGTCTAAACATGTTATTTTTTTCACAAGATTTTCAAGGCGCGCCTAAGCGGGCCTTAGCTATTCCAAGGCGCTCAGAAAAGGCGCACCTTAGGTGCGCCTTAAGAATTGCGTCCTGCCTGGAGTGTCCTGAGGCGCTACCCCTGCGCCTAGGAGCAAGGCGCGCCTTTGACTACACTGCGTGATATATATATATATATATATATATATATATAGAGAGAGAGAGAGAGAGAGAGAGAGAGAGAGAGAGAGCCGCTCTTAAGTATTCCCGTATGTTCTTCAAAATAGTAGCCCTTGGATTGTCTTTTTTGACCATTCAAATTAGATCTTTAAACTATCCAATTTCTCTTTTGTATCCCAATTATATATATATATATATATATATATATATAAGTCAACAAACATTCAGATTAGATCTTTAAACTATCCAATTTCTCTTGTGAGATTTTTGATTTAATCTGAACGGTAAAAAAAAAAATTCAACGACTGCTATTTCAGAGAACAATCGGGGATGCTTAAGAACGAGAATCCCGATCCCTCCTTATATATATATATATATATATATATTCTTTTTTCTAAGAATATTAGGTTTAATAATCCTTTATATATATATATATATATATATATATATATATATATATATATATATAAACTTTCGGATCTTTATATCATCAAATTATTGTCCCTTGAGCTAATGCTTGTTGACATATATATATATATATATATATATATATATATATATATATATATATATACACTTCCCGATCTTTATATTATCAAATTATTGTCACTTGGGCTAATGCTTGTTGACTTATATATATATATATATATATATATATATATATATATATATATATATATATATGTCAACAAGTATTAGCCCAAGTGACAATAATTTGATGATATAAAGATCCGAAAAATATGGGGTAGAGGTTCGAATTTCTTTGGATGCGGTTAAATATTAAAGGGGGATTGAATTGAGAGATTCTAGGGCTCGTTTGGATGAAGGTTTTGTATTCCTAGGAATTTATTTTTCATTCCTTTCCCATGGGAAAAGAATTTAAGATTCACATGCCCATGTTTGGCTATATTAGGTTGGGAATAGGAAAAATGAATCTTTACCCATAAATATCCTTTTATGCTTCTATTACCTAAATTTACATGTTTGTGATAGAAGTTAAAATTTTGAAAGTAAAGTGAGGGTGTTATTGTCCAAACAAAATATTCAAGCGACATTCCTAGGAAAGCAAAACTATTCCCAAGGGGGACCTTGGGAATTGCTTTCCCACAAACATGGGAATATGAAGTCTCTTCTATTCCTCCCTAATTTTTAATCCTACACATACTAAACAAGGGTAAGGAATCTAAAACCCATTTCCAACCCTCAAAAACTTGAACCAAACGTCACCCTAGTGGCTAATTAAAAACCGGACTTGGAGGAGCGGTCTACCTAGGCAAGAGGATCATAGTATCGACGATTGGCTCGAGTATAGCAAAGATCTTTGTTAGGGGCGGAGGTTCTAATTTCGACCCTACCAAAGATTAAAGTAGCAATAGAAGATTTCCATAGGGCTTTACACAGAAATGGAAATAGATGAACCACGAATGTTCCCTATCAGAGAATAACAGTTTGAAGATATTGTTAAAGAGCATTATCTCGACAATGTAATAGATTACTGATACAGAAGAGCTACACGTTGGTAGATTACTGGTATAAGAAAGCTACATGTGAGTAGACGACTGTAAAAAAAATCTAGTACATGACAAAGACGTGGTGGGTCCAATGTATATGTTAAAACATCTTTTGTAGAAGCAACTTTCTGTAAAGAGATTCTTTTCTTTATAAAAAAGATTTTTTTTCTTTATTAGAGTTACTTTAAAAGTAATTTTAAAAAAGATATATTTTTTCTTTTCAAAAGTAACTTTAGGAAATAAAAGATGTTCTCTTTTGTAACTATAAATATGATTCTCCCCTTGAGGAAGGTCATCCCTCTTATATCATGAAGGCCATCCCCCTTGTATCATTGTAACATATACTAGTTGTAGAAGGAGTTCTGCAGAAGTATTTAGTACTGAATAAAGTTTTTAGATTTTCACATTTTCCAAACTGGTATAAGAGCTAAAACTTCTTTACTCTTTCTTTGTATATTTTCATTTCTTATTAATTTAGTGTTTGTGTGTTTCTTATATGAGTTGAATATTTTTTTTGGTTCTTTTTATGTTACGTTAGTTTAAATCCATATACCCGTCCATCTGAAGATAAAACCTATATGCTTTATGGTTGTTCTTAGCAGAAATTATTCGCACTTGAACATGTATGAGGCTATGAGCATGGGTCTTAGGTACCCTTCTCCAGAACTAAAAGAATATGTGACATCTAGTCTTAACTGGAGAACAAAATATTTACCCTTATCGTACATGAAATGCACAAATATACTAATAAACTATTTAAGTATGACTAACAAAGCCCTAGTTTTGCAAGACATGTATGACAAGATGCATGTGGAACTTATTATCATTGCACTCACATTGATAAGACTGAAATAAAAGCAACTAGGTTCACTTAATATCTTGCATAAATGTTAAACAACATTTATGATCAACTTTCTTATACTAGAAAGTTTATATCTGAACAACTTAAAGTTAATAATACTATAATTGATGAGTGGTTTAACAAGAACATTATATTTACTGAAACTTCTTACGATCTCTTTTTCTTCAAACGAAAAAGAGAGACGCCATCAAAAGATGATGATAAGAAATTTTTATACTGGTATATTGCTTTAGAGTTCTCTTCCAAAGATGAAACACTTGTAACACATTCAATTAATATTTTAGAGCAATCTAAACAATCTGATCTTGATTTATTTGAAATAAATAAATCAGTAATAGAACATTGTTTGTTTAACATTCTTGTAAGATGTTCATTGAACCTAGATGATTTTACTTCAGCCCTATCAATGCAAGTGCAATAATAATTAGTTCCATAAGCATCATTGTCGATACATATGTCTTGTAAAGCTAGGGATTTGTTTGTCATGCTTAATTAATGTGTTTATATATTTCATATATGAGAAGGATAAATATTTTATTCTCCAATAAAGACTAGTTCTGTCACCTAAATGTCATGTAGTTCCGGAAAAGGGTGTATAAAACCAATGCTCAGACGTGTTCAAGTGCAAACTTTTTTTTGCTAAGAAAAGCCACAAAACATATAGGGGCTTTATTTTCAGAGGCACACGTATATAGGTTTAAACTAGCTTAATATGAAAAGAACTAAGAAAACATTCAACTCATATGAAAAAAACATAAAAGCACTAACTTAGCAAGACATGAAAGTATACAAGAAAGAGTAAAGAAGTTTTTGCTGATACCGGTTTGAAAGATAATGTGAAAATCTAAATTTTTTATTTAGTACTAAACACTTATTCAGAACTCCTTCTACAACTAGTATAGGTTAAAAAATTTATTCAGTACTAAACATCTCTTCAGAACTCTTACAATGATATGAGAGAGATGTTCTTCTTTAAGGGGAGAGGCTATATTTACAAAAGAGCGCGTCTTTCTTTCCCTAAAATTACTTTTGAAAAAAAGGAATATCTTTTTTAAAGTTACTTTTATAAAGTAAAGTAACTTTAATAAAGAAAAATGATCTTTTTTATAAAAAGAGAATCTCTTTACAAAAGTTGTTTTTACCAAAAATGTTTTAAGAGAGACTTTGGATCCACCACGCTTCTGCTTTTACAAAAAGTCTCTTTGAAAGAGGAAGATCTTTTGTACATGATATGCAGTTGATTACTTCTTTAGGCACAAGAGTTATTAAGCTCTCTAAGCATAATTATCAAGCATTATATATATATATGTGTGAGAGAGAGAGAGAGAGAGAGAGAGAGAGTCAACAAGCATTAGCTTAAGTAGCAATAGCTTTGACGACGTAAAGATTTGGGAAATATGGTCGGAGGTTCGAATTTTTCTGGGGTGCTATGCGCTTAAATATTAAAGGGAAATGAATTAAGAGATTCTAGCGGCTGATTGAAAGTCGGACTTGGAGGAACGGTTCACTCAAGCAAGAGGATTGTGGTACCGACGGTCGGCTCGAGTAGAGCGTGCAATGGAGATCCATGTGGTGGACTGAGAAATGTTGCATCAAACACATTAATCGAGAATTGACATGCATAGATTCAGACCTAGAGTCCGGGATGATTTGGTGTAATAAAGGATCCGAGCTTAAGCCAAACACTAGGGTGTAAACTTACCATTATACCGTCGATCTGTCGCAACACAAGTCTCTGAAGAGGGTTAGAGAGAGAGAGAGAAGATATATATATATATATATATATATATATATATATATATATAGAGAGAGAGAGAGAGAGAGAGAGAGAGAGAGAGAGAGAGTCCGGGATGATTTGGTGTAATAAAAGATCCGAGCTTAAGCCAAACACTAGGATGTAAACTTACCATTATACCGTCGATCTGTCGCAACACAAGTCTCTGAAGAGGGTTAGAGAGAGAGAGAAGAGAGAGAGAAGAGCTATATATATATATATTATATATATATATATATATATATATATATATAGAGAGAGAGAGAGAGAGAGAGAGAGAGAGAGAGAGAGAGGACAAACGGTAGGGTTCTTGCTTAACCTGCTCCCACTTACTTGAGAGAAAGGACAATAGCCAGAATTTGACATTAGGGTTAGGGTTAGGTCTCAAGTTAGTTACGGGTCGAGTTGCGGGTTAATGTGCCGGATTTGGTTTAATTCTCTCCCAGTATGTCAGACAACTTTTCTAAAATGACAACCTGTTTTATGTTCAATCAATTTAGCCTAAATCCCCGGAAGCGACATGTTGGCATACAATTCAACCTGCATCTAAAACAATGAGCGTCTTATTGTGATCAAAACTAATCAATTTCCTCTTTTCAGGAAAACAGGAAAAAAATGTAGAAAATATGCCCATTATATTTTGAATGTGCACTTAATGTTATCAACTTTGTAGGTGTATGTAGTGCATTCTAGACATAATTGTATTGTTTATATAAACAACTTATATGTATCATATATTATGCTCAGACCGATAAAAGTCAACAAGAGAGAGGTTCGGCTATTATTTGGACGTAACAGTTTCAGCTGTTATTTTTCTTACAGCACTTCTAAACCAATCAAGAAAATTTTATCCACAGAAGATTTTAGTTGAGGTCTCTTGCGGGATTTTCAATATCTTACCCAATCTTGAAGATCAGAACCTGTCCTTATGTTTTCCTTTAAGTTTAATTCCTAACCGGAATCCTGATTGATGCTATCTTTATTCTGTATACACCTCATCTCCTTTCAAATAGTACTCTTCTTTTCTACATATATTTTATTACCTTTTCTTAATGCAAGATATATTTCCAAGTGGTATTTGATTTTTAGTGAGGCACAAGTTTGAACATATGACATTCTTATTCTCTTTTACTTGCGACAAAAATGACAGTCAATGAGGATTTGCAAGTATCATTATATGTTTTGGTGTCTATATCATGCTATAGATGACATATTTTATTGTATCAATTCTTTGAAGATTTGTTTTTCTTATACAATGACATGACTTGCTATTATTTGGGCGTAACAGTTTTATCTGTTCTCTTACTACAATTCTAAAATGATCAGGAAAATTTTATCCACAGAAGATTTTAGTCGTGGTCTCTTCTAGGATTTTCAAGATTTTACCCAATCTTGAAGATGAAAACCTCTCCCTATGTTTTCCTTAAAGTTCAATTTGTAACCCGAATGTTATCTATCTTTATTCTGAGCACTCCTTATCAATGGCGGAGCTAGAAGTTTGAACTAGGGTGGGCTAGATTAGGTTGGGGTGGGTTGGAGCATGGATAAACTCCTATGAAAAAAAAAATATATATATGGTAAAATAAAACCAATTTTTTTTCTGGGGTGGGCTCCAGCCCACCCGAGCCCTAACATAGCTCCGCCAGTGCACCTTATCTCCTTTCAAATAATACTCTTCTTTTCCAAATTTATTTTATTACCTTTTCTTATTGCAATTCTTGAGATATGTTTCCAAGTGGAATTTGAGTTTTAGTAAGATGAAAGTTTGAACAGATTTACTTTTGACAAAATGACAGTAGATGAGGATTTGCAAATATTATCATTATATGTTCTGGTGTCTTTAGTGTGCCTATATATGGCAGATTTTATTGTATCATTTCCTTGGAAGATTTGTTTTTTCTTACACAATGACATGACTTACTCCTACATCTGTGGCAGATATCTCCTCGTCAAGGTCTTCTAAGAGTTCGTGAATTCACACTTGCAGAAATTGAACACTTTGTGGATCCTGATGACAAAGCTCATCCAAAGTTTGCTGATGTTGCTACCTTGGATATTTGGATGTTCCCAAGAGAGGAGCAGTTATCAGGGAAATCAGCCAAGAAAATAGTCCTTGGTGAAGCTGTATCAAAGGTTGATTCTACCAAGCAATCTCCCTTTCTATTCTCTTGGTATTGGCTTTGTTTATCTATTGTAGGTTTAGATTTTTAAGTAAAACTGACTTGTAGTCTTCTAAATTGTTTATAATAATTATAGGGAACTGTCAACAACGAAACACTTGGTTACTTCATTGGCAGAGTGTACCTTTTCTTGACACATCTTGGGATTGACAAGGATAGGCTGCGGTTCCGACAGCATCTGCCGAATGAAATGGCTCACTATGCGGCAGATTGTTGGGATGCAGAAATAGAGTGCTCGTATGGTTGGATAGAGTGTGTTGGAATTGCTGATAGGTCTGCTTATGATTTAAAGGCTCATTCGGTAAGACTTCAGTTCTGATTTGTACTAGATGTTGTAACCAGTTCGTTAATTGTTAGTTCTTTCTGCTTGTCAAGTTTTCCTTATTTCTTACATATAATATCGTCAATTGTGAAACCAGAATTACAGAAACAACAACAATAAATCCTTTTACCATAAACTTTGTGCTGTCTGGTTGAATCCTCTCTCTCCGACCGGTCCTCTTCCGGACTCTAAGCAGTTAAACATAGAACAGTCGGATCCTTTTTTCAGCTTTAATGGGGGCATATGTGTACTTCTACCTGTTGGTCTCATAGCAGTCTGCATCTTCCATAACCCATCCTAATAAGGTTTATCTGTGGTTGGAAATGTGAAATGACATGCATGTCTAACATATCTGTCTCATGATACTACTGATTTCTCCTAATATCTGTCTCCGTAGAATCACTAATCTTATGACTTCTGACTTAAATGTTTTAGTACAATAGTGGCAGAGTCCTATTGAATTCAAATGATTTACTACCTTAGTGACAGCAGTAACATTTGTCTTTGGTGTCGTAACATTGATTCTTCTTGCCTTCATCCCTAATAAAGACCATTTCAGCACTGAGGTTAGCGTCCACCAGACCCTTCTTTCAGGTTTGAGTTTTATGTGTTCCCCAATCATGTACATTATCATTTTCATTTGTTAAGAGGCAGACATTTGAAAATTATAAGTTTTGTCTAGCTATCTAATTCATGACACCATTGATCTCTATTCATACTTCTTTATTTCTTTGGTATCATGGAAATGCGAGTACCCTTCTGTTTTTGTTGTTAAACTTCACAGTATAATGTTGCCATGGGTATCTTTCATCTTCAGTAATTATTCGTATACTGTGTTTTATACTCTTGTTTAAGGGGTGTTTGGTTGACTGCATGTAAATACAATATAAGATTTGTTGTGCCAAACATTTTTTGCTTTGAGTGTTGTATATATCTGTAATTTGGGTTTTGATTGATAGCATGTGGGAATGGCTACAAATGCTGCCATTCCTTTTCACTCTTTGGCTTAATCTGTTATAGAGATGAATGCAATTCCCTAGACTCTTTATAGTATAGAACTGTTCATCCAAAAGGTAGTTCGACCTACCTGCCAACTGGCATCCTTGGTTTTACGCTCATAGATACCCTGACTAGGAATTTGGCACCAATATAGAGGGTTGAGTCAGATCGATAACAGGTCATAAAACCTTTGTCAAATCCTTTATGGAGCTTTCTTATGCTCCATAGTCTTCATTCTGAACTCTGAAGTCCACTTATTTTCTCATTGTTCTACATTTCTTTGTACTGTTGAAGTTTGGCTATTGGTCCCATCTTTGTTTTTAAACTTTACAGCGTATTGTCGTCCATGGCCATGTCACGCCCTTATTAATAATTTCACTTAACAATATAGTGTTGTCATGGCCATGGGACATCCTTAGTAATGTCACTGTGTATCCTACTCTTGTTTTTTTGGGTCTGGTTGACTATATACAGAAATAAGAAGTATCATTTGATTCTGTAACTAGTGTTGCAAATCAAACTTTTTGTTAGCTGCAGTGTGCAAGTGATATCGCTGTAGTTACAGATATAGTGTTTGCATAGTTGTAATTGGTGTGTCTGCATGCCGCTTTTATTGCTTTTGAAGTAGAGAAGTTTTCTGTCGGGGTAGATGTCTGAATAAAGAGTTGAGGGGAAAACGTAGCAAGTTGCAACAAATGCTGCTTGATGATGATTTGGCATCTGAATTTATTGCTTTCCCTTGTAAATGCTATTGTTAGTAGATCTGTGATCATTTTGCTGCTACAAAAGGTAGAACATTAGGGGGATCGTGCAATTTTGGTTGATGTAATTGGATTTGATACTAAGGTTCAAACACTGGGAATACCTCAACTACTGCAACATCTCTTGCAGCATCTCTACTTACAAGCAACCAAACACCTGAATTTTTTCGTTGTAAATTGGAGAATGTACTCTGTAAATCTTACATTTTTACTCATTTTGTTCGGACAGCTAGCTTTGGTATTTCATCTTAGTGATTCATTATTCATGGTGTTGGGATTCTCTTTATGAAATTCCAATGATACTTGGTCTGCAAAGTTATAATTCAATAATGTTTGTTAACAGGAAAAAAGTGGGGTTCCTCTTGTTGCTCATGAGAAATTTACAGAACCTAGAGAGGTGGAGGTAAGTTCCTTTAAACACCCAAACCTCTCAAGTGCATTTGGTGAAAGGAAGAATGACTTCCACATCTATACAAAGTGCTTTTGTAAAATCTTTCTGACTTCCATTTACGTTGCATAGATGCTTTGTTTCTTCCTTTAAAATGTGAAGCGAACAGTTTTTCTCTTAACCTAGTTATTTCTCGACTTATGTGATTTCAGGAGCTGGTCATAACCCCGTCCAAAAAGGACCTGGGCATTGCATTTAAGAATAACCAACAGATGGTTAGCCAAGCACTCCAGGTAAATGGCATGGTCAGCGCAAACTAACATTTCTAATTTTGACTCTGCAGATAGTTTGTTTCTTTTGACTTTTGTTCCTTAATTGTTCCCATTCTTGATAGGCCATGAAAGAAGCTGAGGCCTTGGATATGAAAGCTGCTTTAGAATCAAAAGGTGAGGTCGAATTCAATGTCTGCACCCTTGGCAAAGCCGTTACCATCAAGAAGAATATGGTATCAATTAGTATGGTGAGAAAGAAGGTACACCAAAGAGTGTTTACACCATCAGTGATTGAGCCATCTTTTGGCATCGGTCGAATTATTTACTGCTTGTTTGAGCATTGCTTCTACACACGGCCAAGCAAGGATGGGGATGAGCAGTTGAATGTGTTCTGCTTTCCCCCTATTATTGCTCCCATCAAGTGCACTGTCCTTCCATTGATCAAGAGTGTGGAGTTTGATGATGTCGCTAAACTAATTTCTAAATTGTTAAGAGCCGCTGGGATCTCTCATATTATAGATATTACAGGTATGCGTTTAATCTTGTACCAATGAAATTAGGCTCTTTATTTTCCGGGTGGTTAGAATAATGATCATACTCTAGTCATTTAGTCCAATGCGAAAGTAATATGTATATACTGTCTTTTGACTAGTGGTCCAAACTCGCAGTACCCTAGTTTGGATTCCTTTGTAAATGTCCTTAAGCACACTATCCTCGTTTCGTTGCCTCTGTTTTGCTTTCATGTTTCTGTTTTCATTTAATTCTAGTAGGGTGAGCAGGTTGTCGGGTTTGGAGGGCAGGATACACTTTCTATTTATTTGTATTAATTCTTTACTTTTCCTATTTTTTTGTTATTTAATAAACTTCTAACAGTATTTGCAAGTTTTCTTACCCTCCAATTTCCTTCATAGTTATTGTAAGTATAACTAACTTAATCAACTTGACGACCTTACATTATTAGAATTTGGTCATTTGTTCAGTGTAGTTGCATACTTGTAAAAGTTTTAGAGTTGCAATTGGGAAGTCTTGGTTGATGTAACATATAAGCTATATACAAATGAAAATTTATGTGCAAGTTGAGAAATGTATGCGGCATTTAATTTTAATCTTTTTTAGGAAACACATTACAACTTTCTGATTGCTTTGTTGCTTCAGGTACATCGATAGGAAAGAGATATGCAAGGACAGACGAGATTGGTGTTCCCTTTGCAATTACTGTCGATTCCACGACAACGGTGACCATTCGTGAGAGAGATAGCAAGAACCAGATTCGTGTGAGCATCGACGAGGTTGCTTTGGTTATAAAAGAGATCATAGACGGGCAAAGCACCTGGTCCAATGCAATGCTAAAGTACCCATCCCATGAGTGAAGGTTGGGATTTGCCAATTCAATTTTTTGGGCCTGTTGTAGAATTGTTTGCTTTTGACTATCTACAACACATTAATTGTCAAGATTTTGTCTTTGCAACGCGTAAGCAGCTGTTTGATTACAGCACAATTGTGGAAGTTGTTTCATTGAGGAAATTTTATGTGCTTATTCACACACTTGTATATTTGGGTTTGAGACGACTAGAATGACAAGAGATTTTGGATCTAGTCTGCTGCTATGTACGAAATATCTTAAACTGATTCATGTAATCTCTTACCTAGCATATAGCTTAAACTGATTCTGTTTTGTTTCAAAACTCAGCAGACTTGTACCATAACACAATCTACAGCGCCATCATTTTTACCATGCAAATGCAATCTGAGGATTGTATGGGCCAAGCTAGAAAAGTTTGTGTGTAAAATGTAGGTATGTTGTCTCTGAGTTGTGCCGCTATGCAAATGCAATCCAAGGATGGTATGTAACAAGTTGGAAAATTTTGTGCATAAGATGTACGTAGACATCAACGTTCATTAATAGTCTTCTTCTTCTAGACTTTCTTTACACGGATTTGCATTTTTAACATGCTGACCTATCAAGTAGAGTTATTTGTTCAAAATTACGTTATTGCAGTTTAGTAATATATTTTTGGAGTACCACTTTTGAAAAATATTGAAATTTGTTGTACTGTACTCAGATGTACATTTTCTCACCCTCGTGATGTAGTTTCAAATGGCTCCTGATAAAGGCACTATAAAAATGATTCGGAGCAGCCAAAATTTTTACCATTGATAATTACAAGTTTGTCATTTCCAAAAATTACTCATAGGACTGTCCACTTCCAATTGATTTTTTTTTATAATCAGAACTGTCAAAATTTTGACAGTCCTACCAATTGAAATGATTGTCAAAATTGTTAGGACTATCAAAATTTTGACAGTCCTAAAAATATATGTTGATTTTTTAGCACTGTCAAAATTTTGACAGTCCTTCCAATTGGTAGGACTGCCAAAATTTTGACAGTTCGGAAGGGAGGGCTACGAGTGGTGAGTGGCGGGAGGGGGAGGGGGAGGAGGAGGAGGAGGCGGCGGCGGGAAGGGGGGACAAGGCGGAGGAGCGGGAGGGGGAGGAGGAGGAGGCGGAGGCGCACGCGGTGGAAGACGGGGCCGCTGTTGCGCGCGGGGGTGACGGTGGAGAACGGGGCCGTTGCTGCGCACGGGGGCGGCGGTGAGTGGTGGGGACGGCGGCGAGAGGTGGAGGACGGGGCCGCTGCTGCGCACGGGGACGACGGTGAACGATGAGGACGGCGGCAAGCGGTGGAGGAGCGAGAGGGGAGCAGGAGGAGGGAGGTGAAGAGAGTGGGGCAACCCTAGTAAAATTTGGACTAGCCTAAGTAAATTTTTTTTCTGTTTGGAAGCATTAATACTGGATTAGTCCCGAGTCATTTTTGTAGCGTCTTTATCAAGAGTCTTTCAAATCCTCTGTCATATGGTCTGTTAGTATGAACAATGTGACCATAGATTAAAGGGCCTTCTTCTTGCTTGTAGGTAGTACTGATGAACATTTTCAGAGTTTGGTTTGTTAAGTAGCCATAGTTACTTCTTCTTGTACGGTTAAAAATTTCCTTTTTTTTTGAAGTGATTATTCTAGGGAAAATTGAACAATGATATGGAGCAACATACCTTATCTATTGCATTCTTTTCTTTTATTCCGTCCAAATGTGCTATCAACTCAGCCAATTGAAATAAATTGGAACAATAACCATGAACACGTTTCTAGCATGAGTCTATTAAGGAATGACGAGTAAATGTGAAGCAGACAAATATGGTACGGGTTTTTAAATACCTCATCCGTCTAGACCCGGCCCACAGCCCAATAGCCCAACCCATGGATCGAGCTGTCAATAAATGCGAAGCTCTCTTCTCCTCTCTCTCTCCCCCTCTCTCTCCCTCTTTCATTCATTCCCTCCTTCGTTTTCGTCCTCGGCTTCTCCTCTATCTGTAGATCCGGAACGAAACCCTAAAAATCGCCATTAGCGAGAGCTCGAAGGAGAAGGATGCTGCGAGTCGCGGGAAGAAGGCTGACCTCTCTCTCATGGAGGCCGGCTCCAGCCTCCTCGTCGTTCCTCCTCCCGACGATCCATGGGAATCCTCGTTCCTCCTCCTCCGACGAGGATTTGAAGCCCATCTCTAGATCTCCGTACCGCATGGCTCTCGAGTCGGGTCTCCTCGGATCCACCAGAGGTTAGGGTTTCCTAAATTCCAGGGTTTCGTCCTCAATCAGAATTCTATTTCAAATTGATGGATCATCATGATGACAGTTTAGTAGGTCTAGATCACACTTGATTGGCAGAAATTCTCCTATTTGTGAGTTTTTTTTTGGGATTATTTCTGTTCCTAGTATTCTAGGAAGAATATTTCGAGATGGACGATTAAATTCGATTAGAGTAGTCTTCAATCATGTGTTTTTAATAGTTATCGCAAAATATCTGATTTATGTTGTTCTCAAACTATCGCTGTAGTTCTGATGATATTGATGAATAGTTTAGTAGAAAGTGAAAAAGTTTCATAGAATTTATTTATTCCAAGAGAAAGGATGCAATCTATCTAAACTTAGTAAACGTACAAGTATATAAAAATAAGTAAATGGAGCAAATTTTTTTATCGAATATACAAATGCATAATAATAAGTGCATGTAGTCATAAACTACGCTCTTAAACATTAGGTATGCATCACGTAAAGAAATATAATTCACGTGGAATGTAAATGATATGAAGTAATAGAATGACACCTATTGAGTGAACCAAAACAAGCCATGAAGAGGGTAGCAGATGGTGAGCCTTTGAAAACACCATGAATGAATAGAACCAGTTAACCTCGAAGCATTGCATCCTTGATCAGAATGGTATAAACGTTTCAAATTCTTTGGTAAATCTTCACAAGCAGAGAACTTTCGAGAGTTGTATGATCTCTCTAATCCATTATACACCACACCGAAGCTATGAGCCTATGATAGGGCAGTCTACCAGGACAATATGGCATTTGTGGAAACAGAAAAAGCTATGATAGGACAATTTCAATTTGGTATGTTATCTCATTTGTTAAAATGATTTTATCCTACGATACCAAAAAGCTTCAAGTGAACTTCGACAGATCCTGAAGTTCAACTTCTTTTGATTTTGGTCCAATCAACTTTGAAGGAGGATAATTAAAGGTAATACGATGCAAAATTAAAGTACTCATTATATGTTGTCAAAGACTTGATAACTTATTTTGGTGATAACAAATGACTAATATGTTGTTGACCCCAAGATTGTGTCGTGTAAATTGAGTTCGCGTATAAATGGAAGAATTGCATGATCGTAGTTACTGGAACTTTTTGTGTGTGCGTAGATAGTTACTATTTATTATTGGTGTTTTATTGGATTTACTATTAGAAACAGGGATTTGCTACTTTGTAAATTATGTTGTGTATGGTGTATTGGTGTTGAAGAAGAGCATGAACATATATGTTTTCTTTACAAATACTTTGCTCTTAATAGTGACTTATGTTCATGTGAAGAGGCTTAACAATAGGTACAACTAAAGTTTCAAATTCAATATCTCACACGTACCTATTGAGGTTAAGCATATGATATTAATATTATGCATTTGGTTTGTGTATATTATGAAACATTGTGCATATGGTATTATATGTATCGAGATTATTGCCGTTCTTAGCATGGTTACCAGGATCCCCCCCCCCCCTCTAGGAACAGTGTTTTGGACCTGCAACTTCAAAATGTGGTCGGTTCTGATCATTGTAGCAAACTCTGACGTCCTGGATGCTCCAGATCTTCAACAAACATATCAACCAAATGGTATGAGAAAATACGAGAAATCAATTAATTGTCAAAGTGAAGCAATCAAGCAAACAATAATAGCTGGCTGCTTATAGGATTTGTATGGATTCATCCATAACGAACAGAACATATAAATGAACCACCCTTTAGCAATTGTATAGCATGATTTTAAGGGAATCACATAGTCATTTGCTAGTTTGACTTTATCATTTGAAAAATTCAAATACCTCCCAATCCACAATTATAACGGTCCAGAATCATATTTAATATTATAAGAAATGCACCATCTCCTAAGAAAGGCCCGCAACAAGAAATTTTGATGGGGGAAACGTAAGACAAGATAAATCAACCTAACAAAAGTTTTACTTTAAGGAATATTGGTAAGTATATTCCGTGTTGACTGGTGAGGCCATGACGTTTATTTATTATATAGATGAAGTGAAAAGGACGGAGCGAAGCTTTTCCATAAGTACATCATTTGAAACTGTTGGATGGAAGAAGAAGAGGAAGAACTATAGAGAGGTTGAGTCTGGTCTTATGGTTAGTTTAAATTGAGGACTACCAACCATTTCATTTCAGTTATTGCAGGGGCCAGTCAAAGTCAGGTCAGAATATTGGTCTCAATCACAATGTAGTGATGTTTTTAAGAGAAGCTAATCAACCATAAATATCCATCCTATAAATGCATTAAGAAATGCCTGCTATTTTGAAAGTACTCAGAAATTTCAAAAGCAGCTTATTTTATATATATCGTCAACAAACCACCTTGTGGTGCCTATACACTAGAGCAATTTCTTAGGGTATGTTGGATTCATAATATTGTCTTGTTCTATATAGTATATACACATACATTCAGTGATAATTTACTATTCTAATTGTACTTTTCCTTCAAAAGATTAAGAAACAAAATGAATTACACAATTAAATAAACCCCATAACACATCTTTGAAGGTAACTTCCGTGTACAGGATATTTATCAAATAATCATCTAGTGTTCTGTTTAGTCGAAAACCGGTCATATAATTTTGTCAAATTTTATATGGAGCTTTCTTATGCTCTGTACATAACCCATTATGATGGGAGACTTAGATGATGATGATAGTTTTGAGAGGTAAGATGAACTTTTGATGAATATTCTCTAATCGAATATTTTGATATTTACATACATATTTGCTTAGTAGGCTTAGTAGCTATGTTTTATGGATCAAAATGTTTGGCAATTAAGGAACTTGTCCAAAAAATTAGTGTAGCAGGCATGGGAATACTAAGATGTATGAACATTATATGCTAGAAGCACGAACACTCCGAAACTCACGTCATATATCGAAAGCATGTATTAGACACGCCATAGACACTCCGAAGTACACAACATGTTAAAATATGTACCAAATCTGTATTGCCGTGTGTGAAACGAGTCGTGTCGAATCCATGTCCGTGCAACATATATTATAAGACATGATTAAAAATGAGTGTATTATGGGAAGTTAGAAGTGGTACCAATTGAGGACAGGATGCGAGAAAATAATCTAAGATGGTTTAGACATGTGGAAGACATACCAATAGAAGCTCTGGTAAGGAGGGGCATACCAATAGACAATGTGGTAAGGAGGAACATACCAATAGACGCTTCGACAGGGATAAGATATAAGATAGTAGTTCAATGAGCCACTAGAACTAGAGGTAGGACTAAACGAACATGGATTGACATTCTAAATAATTTTTGGTTTTTGTTAGTGTTACAAATGATATGACCGTCAATATTTGAAAGAAAATGATTTAAACAACTGACCCCCCAAATTGGAATAAAGTGGCCTAATTTTTTTGGAATAAACTGACCCAAAAATTTGTTGTTTTATACCTATTTGCATAGTTAGTTATACACAACCCACAAGTATAGTTCATTTTTGTGATATTATTTTACAAACACTCTATACTAAGGTTGAATATGTCTGTTGTTGTTTAGTTCAGGTCTTTTGTTCGGCTCAAGTTGGATTCGGGTTTGAAATTTTAGATGGTGGGGGCATCAAAATGTCAGACAATCATATCAGATTATAATACATATATTACGATATATGATACATATCTTACGATACGATATACTATAATTTTGTTACATATCGGTTGATCCAATGAGACATACTACCATTTTGTTACAAATAAGAACTTATGAGAAACTTACGTTAAATCATGTTCTTATATGTATTTAGAGATATATACCTAAATTCCTAGTGTTGACTATATCATACGATATGCAAGAAAATTGATACACCATATGATTTACGAGTTGACAACGTAGCTAAGGATGGATACAATTAATCTAAATATACTATCTCAAGCAAGGTTCATGATATCAGCCCATACCAGCTTGGGGGGTCGTCATACCAAATGTTTCATACCAAATTTCAGACGATGTCAAACACATCAGGAGATAGACCTCAAGGTGTACGATAATAATCCACTTCCAAGTTGACATGTAGGGCAAATTTTCAGATTATAAATATAATATACTATAATAAGTCTTTCAGATAAAAATAAGGCTCTATTTACACGTACATATCCTGAAGTCACACTAGACACTAATGAAATATATCAATTCATTTTCTAGCCAGGTTTAAATCCGAATAATCCAACTCATTTTGAGTTAGGCCAACATATCGGTTGGTTAAGCCGATGTATCGGTCGATTTGGACATACCGATTGATTTGGCCGACATTTCATATCTATTGATGTGCCAACATACAATCGATATGGGTAATGAATGTATCATTTTCACATACACATCAGTCATATCGTATTAGTACCCCTTCAAATACGGTATACCGACCGATATGACCTATATCTCGAACAAAGATCTTAAGTGTCTCAAATAAAACCAACATGATATTTATTTACGATAAAGCTAAGAATTAAATTAACATAACAATTGCAGATACCAGTGTAGTCAAAGGCGCGCCTTGCTCCTAGGCGCAAGGGCATCGCCTTAGGACACTCCAGGCAAAGCGCAATTTTTAAGGCGCTCCTAAGGCGCGCCTTGAAAATCTTGTGAAAAAAATAATATGTTTAGACTATTTTTTGAACTGTTGTACTTTTTTTTACTGTTTTCTCTCTCACTCACTCAATTCAAAGTGATTGCAACCTAGATACGGGGGAATTTGAAGCACACATGTTTATCAATGTAGAATTCCGATGTGAATATATATATATATATATATATATATATAATATTTTTTATATATATATATATAATATTTTTGCGCCTCACGTCGCTCGGACGCGCGCCTTAAGTGCGCCTTGCGCCTCGGACGATTTGGACCCTTTGCGCCTCGAGTGAGCCTTGCGCCTTTGACTACCTTTGCAGATACTAGATAGTAAAATTCTAAAAAATGACTTAGGTTCAAACACTTACCATGTAGAACATATTTATCATGATCGTAACCCATTGAAATAAACTTGATTCAAACCAAATCTTAGAGGGAATTGCTTCAAACTAAATCTATTTAGAAAGGATTGGGTTTGAATAAAAAACTAAACTAAAATAAATTGGTTCACCAAGGTTGTAAAAGTCACTAGACGGTAGTCGCAGCATTGGGCGCCTAGCGCCTAGCCCCGTCTAGGCGCCTAATTCTTGGCAGTTCAAAAAAATGCTGAAAATTGTCCATACCCCAAGTAACCTGCATAATCGGACGGTTGTCTAGCATCTAGTGGACTTCGGGTGCCTAGCGCCTAGGCACCGACTAATTCCACTTTTTAGAACAGTGGGTTCAAACCAAGCAAAGCCAATTTAAAACCAGTTTGATTGAACCAAACCCAATCAAGCTACATTTGTTTTAACCAAGGTCTTCAAACAAACACATTTCAAATAATTTAGCCTGGACCAAAGGTCGAACCATGCCCATTCCAAGTAACATTGTCCTAAACCAAAGCTTGGACCAAACAACATAACTAGACCCATCCAAATAAATTTGGCCTGAACCAAAGCTTGGCAAACCCATTTAACACATTTGGCATCTCAAGCACATCCATCTGCCATCCCCTGGCCATCCCCCTTAGTGAATCTCTAAGGGGTGCAATTAATTCAAACTCTTATTTCATTGGTCAAATGCATTGAGAATGACAAAATCCATTTTATATATGAACTTTCTTACTTGAACCCCAACCCTAACTTTTGCACAGATACCACCATTTTTTCACTCTTCTTTTTGCCACGTAGCCTCCTCCACCGACTGCGACAACCGACTACCCCATGATGTCTCCTTCGCTGCAATGAATGATCTCATGTGCTTCTCTCGTATTTTATCATCAATCGAAAATTTGAGCCTGATCCATTTTGGCTTGGTTTCGGCAATGGTCAAAACCCGTAAAATTGACTATCTAAAAGTTTTTTGAATTTCAAATATTTCCTTGGCTGACATGTCGGGAAAACCGGACCTAATGTTTTGAAGAAGACATTTCTGATATTATTTGTCAAATCACTTTTCATGATGAAAAACAATATGTTGGCCAACATCTTCAACCTTTCTGAATGCGAGCATGTTGGATGTTGACCTCTACTCTGGGCCATATAAGTTATATATGTAATGTATAGTCTGGGTTAGTTAAGTTGAGTAATGTAGTGAGACTTCCATAATTTTATTGTAATATATACCTTTTTTCTCAGATATATTAATCATTGTTTAGTCTTTAGTTGATTTCTTGTAAACCTATCGTAGAACTTTATAAGCGACAATCGCGAATGCGGATACATGAATATTCGGATTTCACATAGTTTGGAATTTTTGTTACGTACTCGGATCGCTGTACTATAGGAACAGGATATGACATGTCTTTTAGATCAATACAATAAGAACCTGCATGATAAAGCATATGTTTACCATGAGTTGCCTTTAAATGTTGATTTAGGCTGGAAATTTATTTCTTTTTAAAGATGACCTTCTAATTATAGTCATGGCCCATCAGTATTATTGCATACACATGAGTCATGACACAAAATTCAGTCTGTAATTGTAAAAAAAACCTGTAGTTTTTTAAGCTTATTGGTAATTTTTCATTCGAAAATTTAGAAATTTACTATATCCCTTTTTTATTGATGAAACAATACTAAAAAAATGTAAAAGAAACTCTGACCGATTCCATCTGACTCCGATTGACAATCCCTTTTCTGCCACCATTCTACGTGGCACATCGTTCTGCACAAAGCATGTCTTGCCACATCACAACCATAATACACTTCCTTCCATCTCCTCCTTCTCCATCTCTTCTTTCCTTCTCCTTGTCTACTTCTTTCCTTTCCCTCTCTTTCGTCCAAGGTAGTCAAAGGCGCAAGGCGCACTCAAGGCGCAAAGGGTCCAAATCGCCCGAGGCGCAAGGCGCACTTAAGGCGCGCGCCCGAGCGACACGAGGCGCAAAAATTATATATATATATATATATTCACATCGGATTTCTACATTGATAAACATGTGTGCTTCAAATTCTTCCATGTCTAGGTTGCAATCACTTTGAATTGAGTGAGTGAGAGAAAAAAAAAGTACATCAGTTCAAAAAATAGTCTAAAAACAGTATAACAGTTAAAAAAAATAGTCTAAACATGTTATTTTTTCACAAGATTTTCAAGGCGCGCCTAGGCGCGCCTTAGCTATTCCAAGGCGCTCGAAAAAGGCGCACCTAGGCGCGCCTTAAGAATTGTGCCTCGCCTGGAGTGCCCTGAGGCGCTGCCCCTGCGCCTAGGAGCAAGGCGCGCCTTAGGCGCGCCTTTGACTACGCTGCTTTCGTCAACGTTTGCTCTCTTGTTCCTCTCTCATTCGACCAGAGGGGACAACCTTAGTGGCAACAAGGCTGTGGGCCGCAGCAAGCGGTAGGGAACACTACCAGGGCACT